>CP092722.1:26929139-28209664 GCA_030273425.1 Microplitis manilae | reverse complement strand
ACGTCTCTATATGTGTCTATTTTAGAAATATTTTTTTCGTAAATTATCAGAATTTTATAAATAAATATTTATAATTACATATTTAATTTATGTTTCGTTAAGATTCAGATTTTTTAAAATGGCTGAGTAGTCTAGAGAATCGCCGGTTTATAAAAGAACGAAGATTTTAGGCGAGATATATTTTATTTCCAATCAGATGCATTTTAGATGACCTTAGTCACGAGTCTAGACAGATGTTTCTTCTCATACATAAATATATGTACTTTTTTTTTCAGCACTTAAATTTTTTTTTAAACTTTTGTGGTTTTAAAATGCAGGTTGGCTTAAAAAAATTATTTTTTATTTTTCATAAAATAAATTCTAAACTTTGATTAATTTATTACAACAAAAAAATGTTAACTTCAAAGTATAGAAAATAACTAAAATGTTTTACTGGACTTCCGTTACAAAGTCGCCGAGCTTCGAAATTTTCCCATAGATCGGCCGATGTCTGGTTTGCAATGATTGGCCAAGAAATGGCTAACTATACTGGTCCGTGCATGACGAATCATTGACCGCCGTTTGTTGGTCAACGGTTTGATCGAGTAGTCTTGGTACCAAGCTTTGGTCAATGATTGATTGCCACAATTGGCCACGAAATCATCCGATATATAGCCGACCTCCGGCCGATGCTTGAAAATTGGAAGCCATTAACGACCCAGTGATAGGCCGATTATTTTTTTTTGTATAGGCTATTAACTTATAATTTAATAAATTAGTTATTTATATTGTTATCTATAATTGAATATATAAGTAACTATCACCGACAGGTTATAGAATATATTTATATACATCACATTTATTATTAATCTATTAATAAACATATATATAAATATTACCAAACAATAGAACTATAGATGTACAATAAAAATTTGAATTAACACTTTATACTGTCTACATTGAGTGAATAAAATTATATTCATTCACGAGAGAAAGGTTAATAAGTCTATGTTCTATGAAAAACTCATCTCTTAGCATTAAACGGCAAATAAAAAATATATATAAGTATGAACAATTCAGTCATTTATTTACGACGTGCGTATTATTGTTACAACTTATAACCATTAAATATTTATTATATCTCAGTTTATGGTTAACACTCGAAGGTGTACAAGGGAATATATATATATTTATACATATATATGTATTGATAAAAAGCATTGCTTGAAGGTCATACTAGGTTACAATGACGAGGATCTAGACATAAGTACAGAGCTCAACATCATCAAACAATACATTATAATAAAGTACAATACAATACAATGGAGCACAATAGTCACTCAAGATCGAGACAAATATATATTAATATATCTAATGTAAGTTTATGCGACACACGCGTCAAATGTCTAGATGGGCGTCATAAACTAACCACATTATCTCTCTTGCTCTTTATGTTACATTAACAATATTCTACGTTCTTCGTTTGAATATTACTTACGATCTGATGTTCCAGAGGTCAGCGTCGCGTTAATGATTAAATAAACGCGTCTACGTTCTTGCAACAATAATCTACATGATCATTGTCTTGTGGACAGCAATAAATTACATAAATATAGCTTTCAATGACGATTGTCCACGTCGACATACATCGGTTTACTGGCCAGGTTATTTGTGATCTTTCACCTCAATCGTTGTAGTTGTAGTTGTAGACGATGGTTTGTAAAAAATTTAGCAAAAAAGGAAGCAGCTGCAGTCGGAATACGTAAAAATTTTAGATTATGATAATAAACGCAATAACAGAGATGTATTCACTGTAAGAAGAGCGGTGTTAAATGGAGATTTAACACATCGTGATGTTAAAATGACATAACCGGTGTAGAAGGTGTAGTTTGGCGGTGTTAAATCGGTGTAAAAAAAAATTCCATGTATGGAAATTAGAAAAAAAAGATGTTACATATAAAAAATATGAAATTTGATGAATTTACACCTTTGCTGCCCTGTCATGGCAAAACGACGTATCTCGAGATACGCTGTTTTGTCGTAACAAAGCTAAAACGGTTTATTAAGTGTTACTTAATAATAGGGTATCATCAAAATTTTGCTAATTTAATTAATTATGCCAATTATATTGATCAAATGTGCGTATAAAAGAAATGAAAAAAACGTATCCTTTTTACTGTTTCGTCACGTCAAAATTTAATTCTTCGAGTTATAGCGTTTTGTCATAACAATTTCATCTATTTATCAAAATAAGCATTAGTTTCTTACGATACAAAAAACGTATCTCGAGTTACAACGTTTTGTCATAACAGAAATTAATTTTTCTGTCAAATTGGACTCAAATTCTGTTAAAACTTTAAACGCAATTTTCTCGAAACTATAATTTTTCAGATACGTCGTTTTGCCATGACAGGGCAGTTTGGCGGTTTTCTTTTAACACCACTTTCAGTATTAAAATTTAACACTGCCTGGACTTACCCCGGTTTTTTTATAGTGTACTCATAAAAAAAATATTGATATTTAATGTTATTTTTAGAGTCCAATCTCTTTACAAGTAGCTACGTGAAGATGTAGAGAAAAATAATCTCGAAAAAATATACGATTTAGGATCCTCCTCTATCTTAGTTCTCAGCGCAGGTTCTACATGTGTCTGACGTGTAAAGCGTTGCAAGCCCGTTATAAGCAACTATTGAAATTTCTTTGAAAAGATCAATGATCAGTAGAAATTCTGTACAAATCGAAGTTTATGGCATGCAAATGTTATTATTTGAGCATTTAAAAAAGTGGAGAAGCTTCAAAGTAATGAGAAAAAGCGCGAAATTAAAAAAAAAAAATCTAAAGTAATTAAAACTCATTAATTATTAATATTCATATTAATAATTTATGTGTAGTTGGAGTAACTATATTGTTTTTTATAATTATTAATATAAATATTACTCGGTTAGAAAAATAATAAATATATACACCGGAAATGCCGATCAACAAGTGAAACACGATATATGTATATGCAGTACTTGCATCACTCGCTAAATGAGTTAGATATTTATCTATATTTATCTGTATTAATTAAAAAAACTTGAATTGAAAGTGAATAAATTTTTTTTTTACACTCGATTAAAACGTCATTGTAGTATTAAATTTCGAAATATTGAATATGGGTTATAAAATTAATCGAAATAATTTATTATTATTTTTTGTTTTATTATTATTGTTATTGTTATTATGATTATAATTTATAATTATTATTTATTTTTAAAGTTATAACTTTGAACGTGGGTCATGTCAATTATATTTACAACTTTAGCTTCGTCTTCGGCTGATGTTGCGAAACTTATGTATGATTGATAATATATTGTGATTAATGATATGCGCGCACATCGCTATCTATCATGAATGTTATGTCAGTAGCTAATCACTATTTTTTTTTACTTGTTTTTATAACTCTTTAAATATTTTTTATTTCATTTTTAATTATTTTTACAACATACCAACAGTTGAATATTCAACGTCATAATTTTCCTCGAGTATTCGATTGCGAATGAAAAAAAAAAATCTATTTTTAAATTCAATAGAAATGTACACTATAAACTATGTTTGGAATAAGCTTATATGCATATATTAGAGTGTTTCAAAAAAAACATATTTTTTTTTTGCAACAGGTTCAAAAGTTTTATTTCGATATGAAATACGCCTGTCAAAATTAGAGCTCTTAATAGTAACATTAAGAAAATATTTTTTGCGTCTGATTTTTATAACTAACTAATGATGGCTCGTATCAAAAATCTAAAGATATGCATTTTAGGAAATTGAATTCTCTACAAAAAAAGTCTCTTACCATTTTTTGAAAAATCCATTTTTTCAAAAGTTATCGGAGCTTAAAATCAAATTCATAGTGAATTTCGAGATCTTTTCACTTTTCCAGCTAAACTATCAGACTTATTACAAAATATCATATAATCTTTTTTGTAGACAATTTCATTCTCTACAAATCATCTGTGATAAAATTTTTCAAAATTCCGCATTGTTTTCTACTTATTTTCATTTTAATGTCCAGCTTCTGAAATCGATGAGAATGCTACTTTTTTGAGCTTGAAATTAAAATGAAACTATATACATATATATAATATTATAAAAATTAGCTAGTGTAAAACGAATATAAAGGAACGTATACGTATGACTCGGAATAGTAACTGATGACGTATTCTCATATCGGGTATTACGGATGGTTATCATCGAGATTCAGTATATAACCACAAATGAAGTTGCCAATGAAAGAGAATAAGTATAAAGAAAAGAGAAAGAGAGAATAGGGCACGTGACTCGGGCTGATTAAAATGTTAATCAGCGGCGGGTTCGCTATTTTTTTTTTTTTTAAACTTTCTCATTCTCGCTCGTTTTATTTTTCATCCGATACCCTTTCAATGAGTATAGTGTGCAGGGTTGGAGTATCGTCCTCGATGAATGCATGTATAGCTCCCGATGGTTCCCTGTAAGCCCATACGCATCTCCGGTTACCTCGGTGGATTAATTATGGGGTAGATCAAAAGAGCATGCGACCACAAAGCGGGTAACATAACGGGTACTCACGGTCCTACTGTCTAAAAACCAGAACGGTTAGTTATATATATACATATACATATATATATATATACCATGACCATGATCATGATTATGATTCTGATGGCGCTATGAGTCTATGGTACAAGATTACTATATACTATGCAACAACGCGTTTCCATTAATCGGTCAATTTAAAAAAATTTCTTTAATTAATATTTATTTAATTATTTATAATTAAATTATCTGCCTTGAATTTTAAAAGATATATTTCTGCAATAATAAAATTTAATTATAATTTTAAAATTTTACGAAAACAAGGATGTTATTTTGTCATAATTATTAAAGATTAATAATTTTATTTATCCGAAAATTACGAAACATATAAACTAATATAAATTCTGTATACAAAGTTTTTTTATTTTTTCAACCATTTAAGAATTTTATTATCTCTGTATTGAGACATAATCACATGTCCTTGACAACCGGGTTATCTATCATACATATGAAGAGCTGTGTTTTTAAATCTAACCATTAAAAAAGTGAGTTTTTTACTCTTAAAAAATATATCACGTCAACAACTCGTATTAATTTACAAATAAATATAATTATATATACATATGTATGTATATATTATTGAAAGAAAAAATTCAGATTAGTGATTGAGAGTTAAAACTGTGGAAGATAAAAGAAAAAGTTGAATATAATGTTATTAAATGAGCTAGTGAGTGTCGACAAGAGCTGAAAAGTATGATGAACTTGTGACCCCTGGAGTGAAAAAAAAAAATTCTGCTGGTGGTGTAGAGTAGTCGCGACATTATTCGACATTGGGCAAGTGCCGCAAGGCATATTTACAAATTCATACCGCAGATGCGCATAATGGCGCTGATTCATGACATTTGATTAGAGTATTGTCGTAACCCACCCCTACACTCACCTCTCCCCCATTCACCGTTTCCTTGCGTGTATAACAACCGCCCTAAAGTATATACAGACGACAGCAATCGCAACCCTTGAAATTGCCACACCACAAAATTCATCATTTCTTTCTCTTTCCCTCCCTTTCTATCACCTCCCCCACAGTCAAGCTTTTTAATTTTTTTTATTTTAAAATTAAACTAAATGTCAGGTTTAAATTTTACTGCAGACAAAATACCGGGGTAAAATGAGACACGACTCGAGACAAAAATTCTTTCTTGTAATGAGACATTTTCTCGACTGACCAACTTGTCTTATCTATCTCTAAAAATTTAAATAAAAAGAAAAAAAAAATTTCGTTAAAAAAATAGTGTCTCGTTAATTTAATCTCCCCTACTTGAATTTCTCTTTACATATTTCCTAAAAGGGAAATTAATCAAACGTACTCAAAATCGTTGATACTCCGAACTAATCAAAGTTCTTGCACAGTTTGAAACTTATTTGGATGGCTATTTTCCATCTCTGTCGTGACTCATGATAGGTCAAAAGCACGATAGGTATATATACTGGCTGACGAGTGGTAGTGGATTGGTTTTGTGTATACATGTGTATATATTTCGAAAACTAGCGAGCGAAATGGGGGTGATGTTGAAACGGAAGGTGGCTGTTATTAATTCAATGACATTGGGATATCACGGTGTGCGATGGTGGTTTTGGTCTACTGCTGAACAAGAACAGGGTGGTCGAATCAGGCTGTCTTGAACCTTGCAACAATGCTAGTCGCATTATACAGCAGTATCAAGTGTATATAAGTATAGAAGTGTGTTATACAGAATGGATAGTGGTGTAGGTTGACAATAGAATACTTGAGGGTTGGTATAGTCATTGCCCTGCGGCGTTCTAACGAGGTTACAGACTCATCACACTCGTCTATCCAACGACTCACTGCTACTTGTAACTTGGACCTCCCTCACTTGTTGTTATACTTGTAGTTGTGCTATATATGTAATTGTTCAAGTAGTAGTTTAATCTATTAGTAGTAGTAGTGGTAGTTCATCAGACCTACACAATATTACTAATCAACGGCGTCGCGGATTGGTCCTGTGGTTAAGTGCCCACGGAATTGCCAATTCACACTCTCTCAATGAGAATATCTACTTCATTCTCTACCGTTCAAAGATATTATTTCATACTATATACATATATATGAATATATTCAGTTTCTTTTTTTTTCTTTCAAATATTGATAATTTTTATAAACACAATTACTGAGACTAAAAAATTAGTTAATATGAAATGAATATAAATTTTTATTTCAATCCAAATCTGTCACTCGGAGTTTCGGAGTTTAAAAAATTACGTCTTATAATTTTTGAATTTTTTTAAAGACGATAAATTTGAAAAAAAAAATATTTGAAAAAATTACACTTATAGCTTATCAAATTTTCTACATGTGCATATTTTTAGTTTTTTTTTTTTTTTAAATAAAATAGTTGAAAAAAAAAATTAAAAATTTTTAGTCAGTAATAACTAACATTAAAAAAAAAGTAGATAATTTTAAATGATATATTTATTTAAATTTCATAATTTGTCCATACGCAATTCTCATACGTGTTTTGCTTTAAAAATAATTATCTTGATTAAGAAGTTAATCATCGTGTTAAAACAGGTACCCAAGTACGGAAGTTTAAAAAACAAGAAAAGTGAAATAATGGTGAAAAAAAAATTGAAGTAAAATAAAACTGGTTTCGCTTAAACATACTGTTGCAACTTGTCATGCGAGGACAGTTGACCAGTGGACAGTGGGCAGTGTCGTGTCCAGTCTTGACAGGATTACCGGTCTAGTTTTCACTGTGCGATGTTTCAGGATCCGTTAACGGGACAATCGAATCACCTGGAATCATGTTTTCTGTCTATACTCTACAAGTACATAAGACATGATATATATGTAGTATAATATATAAAGATAAATAAATCAGTGGACTACAGGTTTAAGCAGTGGATTCAGATGTAGACGAACACAGGGCGATTCCTCATGAGTCTCGTGACGAATTACCGTAGTGGGTAGCATGGACTACTCCACTCGGTCTTGATTAATTGCCACTGGGGAATTGTTGGAAACATCTAGACATTCTGGATTTTCGCTCCACCTCTCCCATTCCGATCCTTTACTACACCATCCGTTTAATTATAACGCATCTCAGCTAATTGATGGCCAACTTTCAAATTAATAATTTTTTTTTTATTCATTTAATAGAAATACATATTTATATTTTTTAACTAATCGTTATATATTTATATATATATTGGCATGATTAGCGATGAAAAATTTTCCATATACAGCCGAATAAAAAATAAAAATTATATTTTAATAAATTAAAAATCTAATTTATCACCGGAAAAAAATCAGAGGATCCATTTTTTTCATAATTTAAATAAATAATTTTAAAAGGCCCATTCTGCCCCTTGACTGTTTAAAACTATGGTGTAATGACTATTTACATTTTTTTCTTTAGCAATTACTGTCATTAGTACCTTCTATGCTTCAATTTTCAATGACCCTGAAGTTAACACAATTCAAAGTTTTTGAATTTTTTTTTTCAACAAACCAATTGCAAAAAAAAAAAACTAAAAATATGCACATGTAGAAAATTAAAAAAGCTAAATGTGCAATTTTTCAAAATATTTTTTTTTTGTACTCAATTGTTTTAAAAAAAACCCAAAAATTCTTAGACCTCTCCTAACTTCAGTATCAATATTTTTATACTTCTTCTTTTTTTAATGTAATAACATCACATAAAAATATATATAGGTTAATAGTTTTGTGATTTTATTTCCAACTAAAAACTAAACATAAACATTAACGAGGTCCATTTTATCCCGATTATTTTCTCCATTAAATATATATATTATTTTAAGAACAAGATCAAATTTTTTATTAATTATAAAGCTTATCACTAAAAAAATTGATAACAATAATTCCTACGGCTCATTACAGTATTGCCTGAAGGTAGATAGCCCGTTGTCGTATATGTTAATCAGTGCCAGAGCAACTGTCTCCATTCATCTCATTTACCAGCAGCCTAACATCTATTATTTTTAATTCTTACGTCCGTTATTTTTTTTTATTAAATATATACCTCTTTCCATTAATCTTATTGATACGACTTTATTATCGCACTTAATGCATTCAACCACTCTAAAATAAATTACAACACGTCGCATAATGTT
The DNA here is from genome assembly GCA_030273425.1 of Microplitis manilae. Classification (NCBI taxonomy): domain Eukaryota; kingdom Metazoa; phylum Arthropoda; class Insecta; order Hymenoptera; family Braconidae; genus Microplitis; species Microplitis manilae. The sequence goes on along the minus strand of CP092722.1, from coordinate 28,200,979 downwards.
CATCGATATATCAAACCTTCAATGCACTTTATTTTATTATTACTTACGATAAATATTTGTGCCAATGCAATAAAAGTTTAAATAAATAATTTTATATATTTAATAAATTAAAAGTATATAAAGCAGGTATGTCATGTCACAATATAACGACAAAAAAATTTGCTAATACGGTTGTTAGGTCGATCGTTTGTTTTCTACATGGAAAGGTTTAGTATTCATATAAAAGAGTGACTAGAATATATATATATATATATATATATATATATATATATATATGTATGTATATATAGTATGTCTTCTTTGTTGGCTATATTAAATTTCGGATAATCCAAAATGACGGTCTTCTACTGCTTTTTCGAGATAATTAATGTCCCGTTCCCCTTCGGTGTCCGAGTATGTACAGAGCTCGGAAACTTGACGTTCAACATCCTTACGGACAAAGATAGAGAAGAGGAAAGGAAAAAAATTATTTAAGGGATGAGGACAGAGACGGGTGAGACCATATATATATTATACATGGCTACTGGAAAGTATATGGATCCGAAGGTGGAAGGATAGAAGGGGCTAGTGGAAACTAGTAGAAACATACTTTGGTTTTATACAGTACGAGCTGGTGCAGGATTTGTTCTCACAGAGGTTAGATGGTTAGAACGTGACCGTAAGAATTTATACCAAAGTGGACATCTGCACAGAGGCACGGGCCAATGAGAACAGCTGTTTAGAGTTATTTTAATTTTACTTTCTTCCCTTCATAAAAAATCGTTTGTCACGGAAGCTTATTAAACTTTAAACTGTATCTATTTGAATTTGTTGTCCATGTCCTTAATTTCAAAAATCAAAATCTACAAAATATTAAAAAACAAAAACCTGTTCAATGAAATCTCTCAATAAATTTCTTCAGATATTTCTAAAAATTAATCAAGAACATATATATCTCATTAACCTCAATAAAATAATAACGAAATAGATAAAATGTGCTTCTAAAACACATTAAATTATTTAAAAAAAAAATCCTCGATATCTTAATTACCTAAACTATCACAATTTAGTATCTACGAAATGTGGTAGGTAACTTTGTTTCAGTTGTAACGGTCCTGTACCGGTACTCCCAAATGAAGAAGATAAAAAAAAATGTCAAAGATTAATTTTCATTTTAAATAAAAAGTTCGTTGGTCCAAGTAATCGTCATCTTTTTTTTCGTCTACACGAGAACCTATACCGGCTACCGGGCACGGAAATCGTAGTACACATGACAACAAGTCTTGATGTAAACTCGTTCCTCCGCGCGGGACGTCCCAGTATAGGTATGCATTGAAAACCGATGGGTTGTGTATCAAACCCAGTTCTGGATGAAACTTGAATTTTGAATTTTTATTATCAAAAGAGCATCACACGAGTTTGCTATTAAAACGTGTGTAACGTGTTTCACGTTACGGGATAGGTGCCACTATAAATATATATCCATATATCAAATTCTATATATAATATGTAGTATATATGTATATATATATGATGTGTGATTCCCCATCCGAATCGGGATGCGCACAGTCCCAGGACCCCGACATTTCTTAGGCCAAGGGCAAGAGGTCACGAACGGACTCAACGACCGGTCAGTTCGTTGATCATCGTCATATTTGACGGTTTAAATTTTTTTCTATATATAGATATATATACTCATATTAATCATATCACACTAATTTATATATTTTTGTTAATTAAAATAAAATAAAAAAGAGTGTAATTTTTAAATTGAATATTTAATTTGACTGATTGATTCGGTATAAATTATTTAAATTAGCAATAATAAAAATTTAATTTAGGAGAAGTTAACGATGTGTAGTTAAGAGGGCAATTAAATGGTAGTTTACGATAAAAATTGGTCAATTGTTAGGAGAGACTGAGAGTAGTTTTGCCCTTGTTTATTTGTTCCCTCTAGTGTCACAACACACCCACAAGCGGCCGCCACTGCGGGGTGCTAAGTGGGATTATATCGTGCAATAGTATTGCCTAAAATGTCGAAACCCCTCTTTATGTATACCGAGCTATATAGTTCTCGTCTACTCGTTGTCTACTCTCTTGTTCATCTCAATAGATATACACAATCCCACTACTATATCCTGTGTGTGTAGTACTCTTGTGAATCTTGTGTCCCTATTCGAATAGAACCAATCTATGACACCTGTCTTCTGTACTTCCACCCTCACGGATAATAGATACCTCGGATCTATTATTCTCGATTTTTAAACGCCATGTTATACTATTAATAGCGATTTATAATAATAAATTTGTTTTTTAAGATGACCATAGTAGAACACTTGTAAGATCGCTCGTTACCTTTTTTTTTAAAAAAATTCAAATACTCTATAGTCCGTTGGCCAATTCAAAATTTGGCATAGAAATTAGAAATTAATTAAATTTTTCTTAACGAGAAATTTTAATTTAAAAAAAAATTTTTTTGAAATTTCATGTCAAGGATTAAATTGAAGGAGGTGAATTTCAAATATTAAAGGTATGTCCAATGGACAGTGTCCATCTTAATATTAGAACCTGCACGGAAAAAAAATTGGGGCTGCAACAGGACATCCTGCGAGAACAACAGGACAAAATCCTGTTGCAGAAATAGAATTTTTATGTTAGAGCAACAGGACGCATCCAGAAATTAATTTTTTTTCAAGTTTTGAAATTTTCTTGTACTGCCAAAAAAAATTGGTACATGAAACTTGTTCCTTATCTTGTTGATTCCACAGAAAAAATTCCATTTCTGGTAACAGGATTTCATCTTGTTGCTGCCGCAGGACTACTTCCTGTTGCAGCACTTGATTAGAATAAACACTGTTTATATTTGAAACCAAAATTAATTTCGATCGGTCATTTTACTTAACTTTCATCAAAAAAATGAATTTGTTAAAACGATGATAAAATATTTTACTTATTTCGCAACCAATGTTGTTAAGCCATAAAGTTGACAAATATTTTCAAAAATAATTATAATTCATATCTACATATAGCCATCTAACATTCCTCGACATTAAAAAAAAATTGATATTTAAAACCATAAATTTAATAGTGATCCAATAAACTGTTTCAGGCCATCGACCACAGAATTTGATTAGTGTCACAAAAAAATGTCATATAATACAAAAGTTTGCCGTAAAACGTCTTACATGGGAACCCGGCTCGAATATTTCCTGTGTCCGGCTGCGTAAACTTTAGGGGTGCGTAGCTTGTTCGGTCAACGAGCTGGTTCCGTATATTTATATTTATATAATATACCACACATGTATACCTATATACATATACTCTAATGTTATATTATTTTTCAGTAGTGTAGACTGTACTTTGCGTTTAAAAATCCTCCCTATAGTAACTGTGGTATGAGACTCACGGAAGGAAAGAACCCTCGTAGTTTCGGACACGGTTCATAAACGTTTTAAACAAAATGCAGGAAAATCTGAATTGGAAGCACCGAGGGTCCTGCTGAGATGGTTCTCCTTGCTCATACTTAGACTCCTCAGTACACCGCGGTTATAAATATCTCAACAAAACTCTCCTCTACTAAATTCATCCCCTTGTATATATGTCCTGTATATATTGTAGAGGATTGCGCGCAATCCTTCGCGGTTGCCTGCCGATCTGTCCCTATTATTATGAGGATTCTATCGTTTTGCGTCATAATAGTGTGTTTTGTTCCTGTGGGAAATAGTTTTATTTTTATTCACTTCAATGAATGTCACGATACGCATCATCGATATATTATATATTATATTGCATTTATATAAAATACGATTTTTAATAAAGAATGACCGATACACTGGAAAAAATCAGGAGCGAATTTAGATTTCATTTAAATTCGAATTTGTTCCACTACTCAGAGTTCCGGAGGTTCAGAAAAAATCACTCTGCATACGGGGTAATTAGGGAGCTTATTTTTCTAGAGGTGTAATTTTGGACTTTGGAGTGATCTGGATTTTATTTGAACCCGCATTCACTATGATTCGGAGTTTTATTATTTAAGTAAACTTCTTTTAGGAGTTCATTCTATTCTAAGGGAATCAGGGTGAATGCAGATTTGAATAAAATCCTGATCATTCCGAAATCACTCCTCTGAAAAAACAAACTCTATTTATGTTATACGTAGAGTGGTTTGTTCTAGGAGAAAAATGTTGGCTTGAAACCTAGCAATTTTTATGATGCTGTTGACCAAACTTGAAACAAGAAGTGAAGCACCTAAAAAATGGTTATGCTCATATGAAGAATGATTATGCTCTATCACAATACTTACTACGCGCGAGAAACTTATCGATAAGCTTCTATAACAATTACTTTCATACACAGAAAAAAAAGTTATCTTGAGTCAAGAAAATATTTTTGAAGACCACCGTTTTCGGGAACCAAGTCAAGATTTTCTTGAGCTAAGTGAATTTATCTTGGTCAGATAAAATTACTACTTTATCTGAGAAAGTTTAGGTCTCCAAAAAAATTTTCTTGAATTAAGAATATTTACCTTCAACCAAGAATTTTTTTTTTCTGTGTACATTATAATAATTTTGATGCGGCATAATCATTTTTCATAAGAGCATAATAATTTTTTAGGTGCTTCACTTCCTGTTTCAAGTTTGGTCGACATCATAACAAAAATTGATAAGTTTCAAGTCAACATTTTTCTCCGTATACTCTCTAAAAATGAATTAGTGAATTTACTGCAAATGAGTTGATAGTCACTACTTCCACAGCTATAAGTATACCACTAATTTGACCAGCTGGTTCCTTAAAAATGGATTAGTGAAAATCACTATTTGACAATGAATAGTCTATTGCCAGTAAAAAGTATACCATTATTTGAATTAGTAACATACCTTTCACTAGTAAACATTGAATAATCTATTTCCATTATTTCTAATACTATGCAATAACTTTCTTTTTAATTTAAAAAATTACTGAAGTAGGGTAAATTTTTTCACAGCTTCTCGTATATAAGACCCACTAAAGTAACGACGTGTTCTCCATACTTACATACATGCATACCCTTCGATAGTTTGAGACTCTATACTTCCCTCTACTCCTCATGTTTCTCATTCTTTTTTTTATATTCGGCCCCCTTGGGCCGAAACACATTAAAGCACGTTACGGTCCGTGGGTTTTTAACGCATTTATGGGCATTCGAGAGTTATTTATGTCCGTGATCGCAGAGCAATGCGGCGACTCGCTCGTCATCGCGCTCTCAACTTTCGTTGATATGTATTAGCAAAAAAAAAAAAAATACATATATAAATTACCAAAAAATGAATAAGACGTTAAGGATTATTTTGAAATCTGTACACTTTTATTAAATTTTTCTGAATACATATTTATATATTTATAAATGTAATTTTTTATTGACCTTGCGGATCTGAAGAGTTTATTGTGATGAAAAATCAATTGGGTGGTGAATCATTCAGGAGAGCAGCGAGCTTTGATATGAATAAGCCAGTGATTGCGTCCATCGAGAATAAGATATAATAATTTATTCGAGGGACAGAGTCCGTGTATAAAACTCTTGTCGCAATCTAAGTAGTTGTCGTCGTAGTAAACTCTCGATTGATATTCCTCTCAACGTCTTAGTCTTTGAATATTTATTTTTCTCTCTCTTCAACTTAAAACACTTTTGCTTGCTATCATCTTTCTTTTCACAAGAGATATACTTAGACTTCTATCCAATAATAATGACTTATTGTTTCAATAATTTTATTATCATAAATCACACAAATTAATACTTATCAGCTTTTTTTTCTCAGATTAGTAATTTTTTTATTTTATTTAATAGTTTTAAATATTCACATTTAATAAAATTAACAAAAAAAAAAATAAAATAATTAATTGTCAATTTTTCTATAACTTTAAGTATTTTTAAATTAACTAACATTCGGCACTCTCTTTCACTCATATAATAGCCAATAAAATGAGAGTATAATCGATTTCATGGCAATCGAGTGTGACTGGAGCATAGTCAATTTGCACTCGGTAAGTGGTTAACATCGACCCGCAATAAGACGTCGTAAAATATCGTTATTTCATTACATATATATATATATATATATATATATATATATATATATGTAGTATATGTTGTGAAGAGTATTGGCAATGTCGATTAAAACTTTTAACCTTAACATGATTTATAATATATATGAGTTTAATGTCGCATAAAAAAATTATTCATTTATATACAAATATATAAGAATCTGGGGTAAAATGAGACTTAATAGTAAAAAAAATCTGAAAACTATTGACCCTGTGGACCCACCCCAAAACTTCCCCCTGTTTTTAGCCTCGGAAAACTCAAAAACGTTATTATAAGTAACGTTTTTGAGGTTGGATTACAAATATATAGAGAAAGGGGGGGGGCAAAATGGGCCTCTTTAAGAAATGAGGGCTTATATGTAATTTAAATCTCAGCCCATTTTGCTTCCAGGGGTCCATTATGCCCCACTCTCCCTTAATAGAGGAAGGGGGGAGGGAATGGGTCCCTTAAAATTTTAAAGGCCTCGAATGATTTCGGGGCAAATGGGCCCCTTAAATTTTGTGGGCCCATTTTGTCCCACTTACCCTTCCCTTACATTTCGGTGAAAAATTTTTTTTTTGTAATCAATTTAAATAAATTCGAAATAACGTCGGTAGATAATTGAAAAAAATTTTCATTAAGAGAAAAATTAATAAAGTGGTATTAAAAAAAATGAATGAGGTATTTAAGTGTAAGAAATAAGTGAATTAAAATGAAAAGCTAGGAAGCAGATTGGTGGGCATGTTTTGTTGAGTCTGGGATTAACCAAAGTGTAATCCTTTAGAATGGAATCAAAGTGGCAGTAGACTCTGTTGTGAGGAGGCGACCGAGCGAGTCGTTGGTGTGCGGCGACTCGTGCTCCAGCACAACTACACCACTGTCATGAGCCGTGTACAGCTCAACGCTCATCCAGAAGGGCGTTCACAAGCGATACACCCGCAAGCACCACCCGTACAGAGTAGTATAGAGCACAGAGCTGAGCTGATAGTGTAGAGAGCACACCACTGTTGAGCAGACTGAGCACACCGAATACAGTATAACGGTTGAAACGAGCAAGTTCCTACGGGGCGTGAGTTGTGGGTGAGCAAGGCCAAAAGAGATGTATCCTATATAAAAGCTATGGTTCAGATATATATATATATAAGAGTAGGAGATGTAGCTAGTGTATAGGACAGGGGTTGTGAGTTACAAGGGGAACAACTCTCGAGATTCTCTTGTATCTTCTCTCCTCCAACAGTCTACAGTACTCTTGGTCTCGGTCCTCGTTGGCATATTGAGGGAAAGCATCCAACTGAGTCGGATTAATTCTGGCAGATTAACGCCTTTACCTTTACCAAACCGTTCGCTAATGCCGGCTAATGAAAGTTCCCAAGATTTCACTGCCTTTATGTATGGAGCCTCAAAACCACTCTTCTCTTCTCTTATTCTATACTTAATATATTTCCCCTCTACTCTACTTTACTCTACTTTGTACTCTATTTACTTCACTACACAATTCATTATTATAACTACTTCTGTCTATATTTACATTCAAGTTTCACTGACAAATTTAATTTTCTCCAAATTATATATATTTTGTTATTTTGCTTTTAATTTATACAGTTTATATATATTTTACTTTACATTTATTATTAACTTTATCTATGTATTTACTTGTATTTTAATTGTTGAATTTAATTAAATGTATAGGGTACATAGAAATGACAATTTTGTCAGAATATATATATATCATATATATTTCATATATAAGAGAATAGAATAAAATTTGGGGTAAAATTGAAACTAATAGAAAATTTTTTAATTTTTGAGGATAATTGTGGAAATTTTATATGATTATGAATTTTGCATCTAATGAAAAACGTGATTTCTAATTTTCATGACATTTATCACCAGAAAATTTAAAGTAAGGTATATAAATATGTTAGCTAATTTATAATGATATTTATATTTTATGTTTCACTGATTCGAACTTGTTAATGACCTAAAGTATGTAATTGGTTTTAAATTCAAAGAAAAATTTATAACAGTGTTAACAATATAAATATTTTTATGGTTAACATGTGTATCAATATCAATATGACGTCAATGATGATAAAAAGCCCGAAATAAATGTTTTTAGGCGCCTTAATTTAATTATCGCTCTTTGATAGAGGAGTACCCAAAATGTGATAAAAAAAAACTTTATTTTTTTTAGTCAAATTCTCATACAATTTATGTATGCACTCAAAATTTTAGCGCGACTCGAAAAATTAAAGAAAATTAAACTTTTCTAAAAGTTATGTCCAAAATTTACATTCTGCAATGCTCACAACAATTAAATAAATTTCTTTAACATACTTATAAATTTATTTAGCCTCGCATGTTCATAAATATATACATAAAACATAAAAAAATATGCTTATTATCATTTAAGTTCTGCAAAGAACGGACTATTGTCAATAAATATATTGTCAGCTTACATACCTGTAAAAAATATATGTATATATATTTAGGTTTAATATATACGTAGTTCTGATACAAAAAAAAAAAAACATAAATGTATGTAATATATATAATAGCGTGTTAACACTGCGAGCAAAGAGGAAGCCACGTTGACCCGCGGGTGATGAATGTTGAATATTTATACATACGAGGAAACGATAGTTTTCTGTCGCCACCCGTTGCCCACTTCCATTCTTCTACGCTCAATTATACCTCCTTATTTACACATTAATCTGTGTACATAAAATCTGTCTGATCGTATGATTATTATCATTATAAACGATAATAATTTATTAGCATTTTATAAAAAAAAAACAAAATAACACAATAAAAATCTTGACAATAATCGTAATTGATAGTATGTCGATAAATTGGCACATCGTTAAATTCAATGTACTTTCTCATGTGAAAATTCCATCGAACGGTATCTTCTATTCTCTCAAAGACTCGAGATATAAGAAATAAACTTCTCTTTCTTTCTTTCTCTATATATGTATATATGTTTATAGTAAAGAATAAGATGAAGAACAGACGGTAGATTTTATGACGACCGCGTGATGCCGTGGAAAAGTATGATTTAGTAGGAAGGATAACGATACGAGCAACAACTAACATTGGCTTGGGTGGTGTTTCCGAGCGATGCAAACGTGCCGTACACGAGTGAAGCGAATTGAGGTTGAAGGCTCTCTATGCCTTTTATATATTTATATATAACTATATCTATACAGTTTAACACGTTGAGTGTACGATAGTTTAAGTTTAGTCCACGACTAGATCTATGTCTGGTTCTATAGACTACATATTATATATATCGGATAGAGCGGCGTGCACATCATCGACATCATGACGTCCGAAGTCGAAGCTCTTTTACTCTAGCAACGCGGAAGCCATTAACCACCATATGCCATATGCCATACTACCTTTAAGGTTTTTCAGTATGGATGTATTGTACTTTATATACATATATATTTGTAGTGAGGTGGAATTAATTCGAAGGCTCAAGAATTATACTTCGCGTCTTTACACCGCTGGAACATTACAATGCATGTTTTAGATAGACTGCAATTGCTCAGTAAGTGTTTATTCATGATTATTGATGACAAAAAAATTATATTCTGAGAAATCCTACAATAAAATTTAGATGAAATATATGTGAAGGCAAACTATTCGTAACGTGATTGGTCGAAAACGAAAAAATATATGCAAACGACACAAAAATAGACATTAAAATAAATATATGAAAAACAACACACGCACGCTTGCGCGCAAAATACGTACGCTAGTAGTATTATATACCTTGTGGTTGTTGCGTGGAATTATTTTTTGAAGAATTATTAATGAAACTTTTCTTGATTTTTTATATAATTAATTACAAGTAGGGGAAGGAGGGAGGGGGGTAGGGTAGATAAACCGGGGTACCCCCAAAATTTCATTTTTTTAATGTTTTGTAAACATTCCAAAATCACTTTTGTAAACATAATTGAGTATTATTTTGAATATTTTTTGTTAAACTTTTTCAAAAATCAAATTTCAATAAAAAATGTTGATGGCTTTTAAATTATGCTAAAAACCAGTAAAAAATTTTTTTTCTTCTTCTGCAGAAATTTTTTTTTTCGCCTTTTTTAGGGGATCCCATTTTGCCCGGCAAAGTGAAAATTTTTTGGTCCAACGGAAATTGAAATTTTTGTTTATTTACTTTGCATATTATTAAAAACAAAAGATTTTGCGTATTTGAGTCCTCGAAATCATAGTATTTTCTTGAGTACTCCGCTTTGCCCCCCCCCCTTCTCCTAATATGAAGTTTGAGAAAAATGATGTCGAAATTCTGATACTTTAATTCATTATTCCAATGATTAAAATAATGCAATTTTCAAAACACAGATTTGAGATTTAAGTAAAGTGATCAATAAAATTTTCATTTCAAAATCAATCCTCAACTTACTCACTTATTTCGTTAAATAGGAGTATTGTTATGATCTAGTGATTATATAGAGGACGGATTAAAAATAATATCTTAGTTGTCTGCTGATGTCATAAATATAAGAGTACGGATTATTAATTAATCTATTAATCCCTGTCTTGGTTAATTAGCTCTCAAGAATTATAGATACAAGCTCGTTTCTCAGGTCCGTTGTCGGTAATTGGGGCTTACTCTCAGTACTGTTGGTGTCGAAATTTTGCACCGCGCTAGGGAAAGTTTACGACGCGGCACCAATTTACAAAGGCGAAACGACTTCGTCTCTGCGAAAATACTGCGGGAGGCGAACGAGCGAGTAAAAGAGAGAAAGAGCACGAATATCAGAGAAAGAGGGAACAGTACAATGGATAGAGAAACATGGTTTGTAATGGTACAGTTTCATGCTTAATGATAAGGGAAAATTAGACTGTTATGTTTCATGCTTATTAACTTTACCTTCACTTTACAGCATGTGCAATTTATTCAATTATACTTTTATATATTTATTTATCGGTCACGATTTTTTATCTATACATTACATTAAACGTTAGTGTATATTAGAATTTTATTATTGAATTATAAATTAATATTAGGTAAATTTAATACAAATTATACTTAATTTAATTTATAAGTTCAAATTATCATTTAATTCAATTGTCTATTTATTGATATCAATACTTCATTATCAAGCATTTTAGCAAATGTCTTTTCAATTAACGGAATTCAAAAAAAATTTCAAAAATTTCAACTCCAAATTTCTAAATTTAATTCTTCAAATTTTAAACTCCGAATTACTCAATAGCTAATAAGTTTTTTCAAAAAGTATAAGAAATCTTTTTTGTAGAAAATTTAAACAGCTACAAAAAAGGTTTCATACAATTTTTCATAAAACTTGATATTTATAGAGATATTTGCAAAAAACCGATCATACCTTTTTCTTGATTTCTGAAATTTTCAATGAGACATTTTTTCGTTGGATTATTAGAATAAATAAATTCTTTTTTATCAAGAATCTGTCAAAGTACATGCATTCTTAAATAATTTGCCACAAATTTTCGTTCCAAATATTCAAAATTTGAAAAATGCTGAAAAAGTATCGAAAGTGATCATTGAGGGTTAACTAAAATGAAAAAAAAATCAATTTCCAATATAAAAATTAAAAATCATACTCTTTTACCCCCATAAACACTTATATTAATCTATTGGCCATGTCTCAATATACCCATGGAGAGTAAACACATAAATATATAAAACAGTCAGTGGCATCACAACAGCATCATCAGAGTGCACATGATATACCACAAGTATTAAAAGCTTCTTCCGTCTTTCTCTTTCATTTACACCGTGACAACCCTTTTTTCCGCAAAGCCCTTTACAACCATGTCCCAAGGGATGCACCCTATCATCAGTACATATATATACTCCTCGACTCCTTCATACCCCAGAGACAATGATCTACGGTGGTTCCATCTCCACACTTGTTTTCCCTCTTGCTCACTCATAACCTTAGTATCTCTTTCTCTCTCTCTTTCTTTCTTTCTCGTGTCTCAATCGTTCGAAAAAAATCTCATTTATCCATTGTGTCGTCGCGTTAGTTGCTGAAAGTAGAATCAGTTGAATGGAGTATTGCTGCAGCAAAACATTCGATGGGGTGAGGTGTTTTCTACTTCAAGTATTAGAGAACACCATCAAACCATCACCATCACCATCATCGAGGGTTCGATTGTACTCTTCTCTGTACTCTATACTCTCTATAGAATAAAGTCTAAAAGAGAATCGTAAAAAAAAAATTCTAAAAAATAAAAAACAAGATGAGGATCCCGACGAATCTCGTGGCTCGTGGCAGCTCATACACTTGGCCGATTTTAGTCCCAGTGAAATGTCTTTATTAAGACGTTTTTATTATTTTAGTTTTTTACTATTATAATTTATTTGCCCTTGTATCTCAACCCCAACCTAAACCCTAACATCCCTCGAGCCGCGGAGCATGGACCCTTACGGTTACATGGGGGATGGTGATGGAGAAAATTCAATGAGAGACTTCGACACCCGTGTTCAGTTAGCACAGGTAGCTAAGTATTATTATTATTTTTGTCCCTAATTTTTTTATTACTGTATATAAATATGTACTTTGTTCTCTTGATACGAAAAATCAACGCTCTTTTACTGCTGTGTTTTTACAACACCAGGTTGCTTTCACGGTTGATGAATAGATGTGAAAACTCATCGTCTTTTTGCTGTGTATGTTCATTGTAAAGCTTCTTTAACTGATCCTATTAGCCATAGGACGATGGGTACGAATTGAGTAACAAAAAATATTTTTATTTAATACGTGTAACATAAGTCAAAATATTTTTAGTTACTTATTTACTTTATATTCATTCCAAACATTGTTCCAAAAATTTGAATTTTATTTTTACAGTCTTTTGTCTCATCCTAATATGCGGGCTTATGATGTAAAATAGTTTTCATGCATTCATTTTTGGAACATTGATAGATTTTAGTGTTCAAACTGACCACAAGATGGCCTCTAGGCAAAAAACTTCTCGCAGATGAAGAGAAAAATCGAGCAAATAAATATTCAAGTATTTAATTTTGATTGATAGGTTCAAAATATTTTTCAAAAGTTCGGATTTATCTGTATCAGTAAAAAGGGGGCAAGTTGAACCATTATTATATAAAATTTGGAATTTGTTTTCAGAAATTTTGGAAAATTTTTAATAGAAAAAAAAATTTAATTAAATGATCATAAATTGATAGTTAAGCTTCGCAATTTCAAACATTTTTTACTGTAAGATTTTAAATTGTGAAATAAAAAAAAATTCTGGAGACAAAAGTCAAAGATAATGTGTTACTACACACCCTCTGTATTAAACACTTGACGTAAAATCAACAAGAGAGAGAGAACATATTTCTATACAGCTGGATGAAATATATCATCTCTTTGAAGTGATCTCCATAATTGGATTCTCAAATGGATTAAATCAGTTGTGATGTAGCTTGGTGCTCTGAAGAATCCGAAGATCAGATTGAAACCTATACTTATATACTTTCACTTTGTGTCATATACATAAAACGAGCGGTTGGTTTTAAAGGGGTTAGATATAATAGTGGGAGGGGAGTAAAGAGGAAAAGTAAAAGTGTCGCGTGAAGTTCGAGTGCACTCACGCGCTGGTGAACGAGTAAAGATGAGGTAGATGTAGATTTTATATACATATATAACAGTGTGGATAAAAGATATGTCGCGGTTGAAACTGCAGGGATGCGAATGAACGGATTAAGGGATGATCCTGAGGCACAGAAGGGTGCCCTGGTGCCACGTTGTCGGTGCTAACAGGATCGCCTTCATCTCATGTTGGGGGATATATATATATACATATACGTGGTTAGTATATTTGCAACGTTAAGCTTCACTTGTCGAGAGATTCATCGCAATTTTTTTCATGCTTTTGACTCTATTGTACATTTTTTTTAATTCATAACGAAATGGATACAGTAAAAATTTTATTTTTAAAAATAACATTCAAAATTACTTAAATACCCGAGTCAAAAATAAAACTTAATTTAGACTTGGTTTACCAAGTTGAAATTAGAGTCTTTTTCACAAAAATTCAACTTTTTTTACAGAGATGAAATACATGAGTTTGAGCCTTGGTTTAGATAACTGGCTTACTTTACGATTTAAGACGAAAAAGTCGAAATCAAATCGAAATTTACTTGGTTTAGACTCATTCGACTTAAATCATAAGGCGGAAAAGTCAAAACTAAGATGAAATGTGAAAAACAAATTTTACACTAAAAAATACAGCTTGTTTTTGAGTTGGTTGATCAAGTTTAAAGTAAGGCGAATAAATAACTTTTTGGACTTGGTCAGCAAGTCAAAAGTAGGGTGAATGACTGTCGTGCACGAAGTAAAGACGAACAAGTTCAAACTAAGATGAAAAAAGTTCTAAAAGTTGAGAAAAATTGAATTTAAGCCGAAAAAGTCGAGATCTTATCGGAAAATCATCAGCAAATCGATAACTTCAAAAGAAAATAAGGTGTAGCAAGCCTGAATCAGGTTTTATTTCTGACCTGGGTACTTGATAAAATTTAAAAATAATAACCGTCATTTAAATAGTAAAAGTTATGAACTCTGAAATATTTCGATAACAATTTTTTTACATGATATAATTTTTCAAAAAGACAATTCAAAAACAATTTTTCAAAAAACCTCAAACTCCGATACTTGTTTTTATTAAATAATTATCAAGTAACATCTTGCCAAAAATCAAAATATGAAAATTTTATCATGAATTTTTTTTATCACTACTTATTTAAGCTGTAAAAAAAAGTAATTATTAAATTTAATAACACAAATTACTGTATATAAATCAAGAACATGTGTACACATATATATATATGTATATATATTCACACCATGGTATTTAAATTACTACCGTATAGAGCGAAGTGGGTAAGTGGTATAAAGGAACGTATAGCTACCGGGCATTGTCTTCACTAGTGATTTTGGGCGCCGTATCTGTCAGGCCCTCAGGACGTCCTGCTGATTAATGCTCGCGTAATTCATTGCGCAAGACGTTAAAGGTATAATCTTCGGGCAGTAGTCCAACCGAGCCTGCAATATAACTTGAGCAGGGAATCCCCATACACGCGTTGTTATGTGTGTGTCGTACCTCTTTTCTCTATATTGGTTACTTTTAGTTACTGCACAACTCTTGCAAGCATACATACCGCTGGTTAAATATTCAACAAAGCACATGGACACCACAGGTAAACTTCCGAGCCCCCCAATAGTTTTGTTTCTCACGTGAGAAACCCAAAAGGGTTCTCTTTAATATTTTGTATACCATTGTTTGCACTTAGGATCAAGTAATTACATTTTTTTACCCTTTAGATCTTTATATTTTTTTGCTTATCTAACTTCATATTTTTTTTCGACCTAATCCGCTGATAAAATATTAAATAAAATTATTCAAATATTTTTCGTTCCAATTTTTAGCTGCATTGTCCAGGCTGATCAACTTACCCCATTTTACCCCAGTCTTTTCTGTGTATTTTTATATACACATAAATTTTCTTATAATTATCTCAAAAAAATTTAATTAATTATTATATTGGTCAATAAAAAATTAATTAAAGCTTTAAAACTCTCATATTGCTAAAAAAAATATAAAGAGATAGTTCGAAGTTTATTTGATGATAAAGTACAACGTAATTTTGACGTGAAACAAACGTTGTATAACGAGGAAGTGCTCTCGACTCTGGACTCTCGGGTTGAAGTTGGATGGAGTTGATATCTCTGGCCCTCGGTCATCGAGTACGAGGCACCCCTGGCCATTCGGCCGGTGAGCCGTCCTTTCACGGATATCGGGTTGCCCATTAGCGGCTAGACCGGCTGTCCAGTAATTACAGCTTAATTAATCTTCTACCGCTATATTCATTTTCTCTCATACTACTCTCCATTCTTGTTCTCTTTTCCTCCTACGCCTGACTCTTTTTCCATTCAATCATTCTTGCTCACTCTTCCTCTCTTGTCCTGTCGGTATTTTAGACTGATTATGTCACGGTCAAAGGAAACATTTATGTCTAAAGGTAATCCTAGTAATTTAAATTACCCTTTTGATAAATCCGACCCATAAATATTTTTTCATTATTTTTATCGAATTTAAAATTAGTTTTTTAGATTATTTCATAAATATGTAAAACATTTATATATTATTTTAACATTAATATCTCCTATGACATCGTTAACGATACTGAAGAAAAATTAAATGACAACAGAAAAAAATTTATAGCCTCATTGTTAACCAGTAGATATAAACTCTTGGCTCATATTATTTCACTTAGACCCTTTGTAATATTTTTTTAAGGGACCCCGTTGAAAGAAGATACGATGTTTATGACAGCTCGACAGGTAGATGACAAATAACTGTATCTTCTTTCACTTAATACAGTAAAATACTATTAAATTTATTAAAACATAGAAAAAAACTGGGGTAAAGTAGACACTATTGAATTAAATTCTTATTACTCGTCATATGATAGATAAATAGTGAATTCGTCTCTGACCTTGCATTGCAAAAAAAACTAAAGTAGGTCCACACTATTCGTTGTTGAGGTAATTGGTGTTGAATTATACCTCGAAAACAGTGCTGAAATGAAACTGGTAGCGGTGTTTAAATTCTGAAATAGCTCTAGCATATAGAAATGACGAAAAATCATTTTTTTTCCAACACCGAGCCCCGAGTCTGTATTGAGTCTGTATTGACTCTGTATTTACTCTGAAAGCTACAGACGAGGGCTTCTGAAATAGCTCTAGCATATAGAAATGACGAAAAATCATTTTTTTTCCAACACCGAGCCCCGAGTCTGTATTGAGTCTGTATTGACTCTGTATTTACTCTGAAAGCTACAGACGAGGGCTTCTGAAATAGCTCTAGCATATAGAAATGACGAAAAATCATTTTTTTTCCAACACCGAGCCCCGAGTCTGTATTGAGTCTGTATTGACTCTGTATTTACTCTGAAAGCTACAGACGAGGGCTTCTGAAATAGCTCTAGAATATCAAAATGACAAAAAATCATTTTTTTCCAACACCGAGCCCCGAGTCTGTATTGAGTCTGTATTGACTCTGTATTTACTCTGAAAGCTACAGACGAGGGCTTCTAAAATAGCTCTAGCATATAGAAATGACGAAAAATCATTTTTTTTCCAACACCGAACCCCGAGTCTGTATTGAGTCTGTATTGACTCTGTATTTACTCTGAAAGCTACAGACGGGGGCTTCTGAAGTAGCTCTAGCATATAGAAATGAAGAAAAATCATTTTTTTCCAACACCGAGCCCCGAGTCTGTATTGAGTCTGTATTGA
The DNA here is from genome assembly GCA_030273425.1 of Microplitis manilae. NCBI lineage: Eukaryota > Metazoa > Arthropoda > Insecta > Hymenoptera > Braconidae > Microplitis > Microplitis manilae. The sequence continues at coordinate 28,183,627 of CP092722.1, read as the reverse complement.
CTCTGTATTTACTCTGAAAGCTACAGACGAGGGCTTCTGAAATAGCTCTAGCATATAGAAATGACGAAAAATCATTTTTTTCCAACACCGAGCCCCGAGTCTGTATTGAGTCTGTATTGACTCTGTATTTACTCTGAAAGCTACAGACGAGGGCTTCGGAAATAGCTCTAGCATATAGAAATGACGAAAAATCATTTTTTCCAACACCGAGCCCCGAGTCTGTATTGAGTCTGTATTGACTCTGTATTTACTCTGAAAGCTACAGACGAGGGCTTCTGAAATAGCTCTAGCATATAGAAATGACGAAAAATCATTTTTTTTCCAACACCGAGCCCCGAGTCTGTATTGAGTCTGTATTGACTCTGTATTTACTCTGAAAGCTACAGACGAGGGCTTCTGAAATAGCTCTAGCATATAGAAATGACGAAAAATTATTTCTTTTTCCAACACCGAGCCCCGAGTCTGTATTGAGTCTGTATTGACTCTGTATTTACTCTGAAAGCTACAGACGAGGGCTTCTGAAATAGCTCTAGCATATAGAAATGACGAAAAATCATTTTTTTTCCAACACCGAGCCCCGAGTCTGTATTGAGTCTGTATTGACTCTGTATTTACTCTGAAAGCTACAGACGAGGGCTTCTGAAATAGCTCTAGCATATAGAAATGACGAAAAATCATTTTTTTTCCAACACCGAGCCCCGAGTCTGTATTGAGTCTGTATTGACTCTGTATTTACTCTGAAAGCTACAGACAAGGGCTTCCGAAATAGCTCTAGCATATAGAAATGACGAAAAATCATTTTTTTTCCAACACCGAGCCCCGAGTCTGTATTGAGTCTGTATTGACTCTGTATTTACTCTGAAAGCTACAGACGAGGGCTTCTGAAATAGCTGTAGCATATAGAAATGACGAAAAATCATTTTTTTTCCAACACCGAGCCCCGAGTCTGTATTGAGTCTGTATTGACTCTGTATTTACTCTGAAAGCTACAGACGAGGGCTTCCGAAATAGCTCTAGCATATAGAAATGACGAAAAATCATTTTTTTTTCAACACCGAGCCCTGAGTCTGTATTGAGTCGGTATTGACTCTGTATTTACTCTGAAAGCTACAGACGAGGGCTTCTGAAATAGCTCTAGCATATAGAAATGACGAAAAATCATTTTTTTTTCAACGCCGAGCCCCGAGTCTGTATTGAGTCTGTATTGACTCTGTATTTACTCTGAAAGCTACAGACAAGGGCTTCCGAAATAGCTCTAGCATATAGAAATGACGAAAAATCATTTTTTTTCCAACACCGAGCCCCGAGTCTGTATTGAGTCTGTATTGACTCTGTATTTACTCTGAAAGCTACAGACAAGGGCTTCCGAAATAGCTCTAGCATATAGAAATGACGAAAAATCATTTTTTTTTCAACACCGAGCCCTGAGTCTGTATTGAGTCGGTATTGACTCTGTATTTACTCTGAAAGCTACAGACGAGGGCTTCTGAAATAGCTCTAGCATATAGAAATGACGAAAAATCATTTTTTTCCAACACCGAGCCCCGAGTCTGTATTGAGTCTGTATTGACTCTGTATTTACTCTGAAAGCTACAGACAAGGGCTTCCGAAATAGCTCTAGCATATAGAAATGACGAAAAATCATTTTTTTTCCAACACCGAGCCCCGAGTCTGTATTGAGTCTGTATTGACTCTGTATTTACTCTGAAAGCTACAGACAAGGGCTTCCGAAATAGCTCTAGCATATAGAAATGACGAAAAATCATTTTTTTTTCAACACCGAGCCCTGAGTCTGTATTGAGTCGGTATTGACTCTGTATTTACTCTGAAAGCTACAGACGAGGGCTTCTGAAATAGCTCTAGCATATAGAAATGACGAAAAATCATTTTTTTTCCAACGCCGAGCCCCGAGTCTGTATTGAGTCTGTATTGACTCTGTATTTACTCTGAAAGCTACAGACAAGGGCTTCCGAAATAGCTCTAGCATATAGAAATGACGAAAAATCATTTTTTTTCCAACACCGAGCCCCGAGTCTGTATTGAGTCTGTATTGACTCTGTATTTACTCTGAAAGCTACAGACAAGGGCTTCCGAAATAGCTCTAGCATATAGAAATGACGAAAAATCATTTTTTTTTCAACACCGAGCCCTGAGTCTGTATTGAGTCTGTATTGACTCTGTATTTACTCTGAAAGCTACAGACGAGGGCTTCTGAAATAGCTCTAGCATATAGAAATGACGAAAAATCATTTTTTTTTCAACACCGAGCCCTGAGTCTGTATTGAGTCTGTATTGACTCTGTATTTACTCTGAAAGCTACAGACGAGGGCTTCTGAAATAGCTCTAGCATATAGAAATGACGAAAAATCATTTTTTTTCCAACACCGAGCCCCGAGTCTGTATTGAGTCTGTATTGACTCTGTATTTACTCTGAAAGCTACAGACGAGGGCTTCTGAAATAGCTCTAGCATATAGAAATGACGAAAAATCATTTTTTTTCCAACACCGAGCCCCGAGTCTGTATTGAGTCTGTATTGACTCTGTATTTACTCTGAAAGCTACAGACGAGGGCTTCTGAAATAGCTCTAGCATATAGAAATGACGAAAAATCATTTTTTTCCAACACCGAGCCCCGAGTCTGTATTGAGTCTGTATTGACTCTGTATTTACTCTGAAAGCTACAGACGAGGGCTTCTGAAATAGCTCTAGCATATAGAAATGACGAAAAATCATTTTTTTTCCAACACCGAGCCCCGAGTCTGTATTGAGTCTGTATTGACTCTGTATTTACTCTGAAAGCTACAGACGAGGGCTTCTGAAATAGCTCTAGCATATAGAAATGACGAAAAATCATTTTTTTTCCAACACCGAGCCCCGAGTCTGTATTGAGTCTGTATTGACTCTGTATTTACTCTGAAAGCTACAGACAAGGGCTTCCGAAATAGCTCTAGCATATAGAAATGACGAAAAATCATTTTTTTTCCAACACCGAGCCCCGAGTCTGTATTGAGTCTGTATTGACTCTGTATTTACTCTGAAAGCTACAGACGAGGGCTTCTGAAATAGCTCTAGCATATAGAAATGACGAAAAATCATTTTTTTTCCAACACCGAGCCCCGAGTCTGTATTGAGTCTGTATTGACTCTGTATTTACTCTGAAAGCTTCAGACAAGGGCTTCCGAAATAGCTCTAGCATATAGAAATGACGAAAAATCATTTTTTTCCAACACCGAGCTCCGAGTCTGTATTGAGTCTGTATTGACTCTGTATTTACTCTGAAAGCTACAGACAAGGGCTTCCGAAATAGCTCTAGCATATAGAAATGACGAAAAATCATTTTTTTTCCAACACCGAGCCCCGAGTCTGTATTGAGTCTGTATTGACTCTGTATTTACTCTGAAAGCTACAGACGAGGGCTTCTGAAATAGCTCTAGCATATAGAAATGACGAAAAATCATTTTTTTCCAACACCGAGCTCCGAGTCTGTATTGAGTCTGTATTGACTCTGTATTTACTCTGAAAGCTACAGACGAGGGCTTCCGAAATAGCTCTAGCATATAGAAATGACGAAAAATCATTTTTTTTTCAACACCGAGCCCTGAGTCTGTATTGAGTCGGTATTGACTCTGTATTTACTCTGAAAGCTACAGACGAGGGCTTCTGAAATAGCTCTAGCATATAGAAATGACGAAAAATCATTTTTTTTCCAACGCCGAGCCCCGAGTCTGTATTGAGTCTGTATTGACTCTGTATTTACTCTGAAAGCTACAGACAAGGGCTTCCGAAATAGCTCTAGCATATAGAAATGACGAAAAATCATTTTTTTCCAACACCGAGCTCCGAGTCTGTATTGAGTCTGTATTGACTCTGTATTTACTCTGAAAGCTACAGACGAGGGCTTCCGAAATAGCTCTAGCATATAGAAATGACGAAAAATCATTTTTTTTTCAACACCGAGCCCTGAGTCTGTATTGAGTCGGTATTGACTCTGTATTTACTCTGAAAGCTACAGACGAGGGCTTCTGAAATAGCTCTAGCATATAGAAATGACGAAAAATCATTTTTTTTCCAACGCCGAGCCCCGAGTCTGTATTGAGTCTGTATTGACTCTGTATTTACTCTGAAAGCTACAGACAAGGGCTTCCGAAATAGCTCTAGCATATAGAAATGACGAAAAATCATTTTTTTTCCAACACCGAGCCCCGAGTCTGTATTGAGTCTGTATTGACTCTGTATTTACTCTGAAAGCTACAGACAAGGGCTTCCGAAATAGCTCTAGCATATAGAAATGACGAAAAATCATTTTTTTTTCAACACCGAGCCCTGAGTCTGTATTGAGTCGGTATTGACTCTGTATTTACTCTGAAAGCTACAGACGAGGGCTTCTGAAATAGCTCTAGCATATAGAAATGACGAAAAATCATTTTTTTTCCAACGCCGAGCCCCGAGTCTGTATTGAGTCTGTATTGACTCTGTATTTACTCTGAAAGCTACAGACAAGGGCTTCCGAAATAGCTCTAGCACATAAAAGTGAAGGAAAAAGTATTTTTGAGCTCGAAAATGTTTTCGGAACACTATTTTCGCGTTCAAGAAGCTCGAAAACGGCGGGAAATTTTAGGGCTGGCCCGTAGGATCAACCAATAGAACAATTTAAGGCTAACTTGACCACCCTAGTATTAATATGTCAAAAAAGTCAAATTTATGTTATTTCTATGATCCAGATATGATTAGCTTCTTTTTGCAAACTATATCAGCACTATTACTAATTTTGAACAAAAAATTTTTTTTTATCGAATCGTGTCTCATTTTACGTTATTGTCTCCTCGATTAAGAATTTTGTGATAATTAATTTTCAATGAATGACGTGATTCTATTTATTTGATCGATATATTATTCATGAAATTAAATCATCAATACTAGATCAAATACCATTACATGTAAATATATATACATAAGATAATTTCAATCTTATATTAATCGATATTTTCCAATAGTCATCAACATCCGTTGTAATTAATACAGAAGTCAAAACAGCAATATAATATTCCATTGAATAAATATATGCTGTAGATTACTATGAATGACTTCAGTTCATTTATCTTCGTTATTATTTCACTCAATATCAAATCAATGCATAAATAATAATCCATACATATATATTTATATATATACACATTTATTTTTGATTTAGTTCCATAACTCCATAAGTTTTAATTAAACTTTACAATACTTTTTACTTCATTAATTCATGCTTTTATTATATGTATATAAATTTGTATATATTTATTGGTAGATATATACATAAAATTTCAAATAGCAAGAAAGTATGAGTCTACTAAAAGCTTACAAATTATTTTATAGCCTAAAATTATTACTTTCAACGGTTTACGATTCGATAATAAACTTTTTTTTAATTTTTATTTTTAAATGCACTCTAGTACTTTATAAAATATATCATAATGTAGTATATATATATATGGGCTATCAATCGTCAATCGCACGCTAAATTATATACATTCGTAAAGACTATATATAATGTATTAAAAAGTGTTTATGATTGACGTTAGTAAGGATAAAAAGTTAGTACGTCAGTTGTCGAGTGAAAAAATATATTTAATAGCATACTAGATAGTTTAAGTATTAATTTAAAGTGCTGATTTTAATGTCAAAAGTTCCGTAATAATCGCCTACCGGATCTGTATACAGTTAAAATAATTCATATTAATATCAATAATAAATATAATGATGAAAATAAAAAATACACTATTATTATTTATTTTATTGAAAAGATGATTAGTTTTTTTGCTAAGTAATGATATGAAGGTGATTATGATTAGAGGTGATTAGTGATTAACGTAAATCAGTACGTTCGAGTGATTTAACGATGATCATTGATGTTTTTAATGATGACGTTCGTAAAGAGAAATTCAAAAGGTGAGAAATTCAGATTATTGTTATTATATATATTACATATGTGTAATATACAATTATTTATGTGATAAATCATCACTGGTAAGCAGAGTGAGCAGTAGATTAAAAAATTTCAATATCGGTGCAATAGAAAATAGGCTAGAAATCCGGAGCCACAAGAAATTGAAAAATTATAGACCCTCGGCCAAATGTGTCAGATTGGTGGTCGAAAATTGGTGCGACGAAAAAAATGAGGGTTGAGAATGCAAAGGATGAATGTGATTGAAAATGAAAGTAGTAGAACGCAATCACGCCCACATTGCTATATGTCAAGTTAAACTATCAGAGTATGCTTGTATATACAGCCTCGGTATATGTCTCGGTAAAGTTTAAACTATCGAGGGGATCCCAATAGAACATCCTGCGGATTTAGCTGATGCGACAATGAGCAATGAGCAAGTCGTTGACAATCTTTTGTCGTTTCACCCTTTCACGCGTGTGACGCGTGTGCTCTAGTCTGCTTTATAGTGCGCATGTAAATGTGAGTGTGCAGTGTTGTGATGAAGATTGTACTCTGCTCTGGGACTACTCCATATACACAACACACTTGGGTCGGAAACTGGCACGTGCCATCTTGCTTACTTTCACTCTCGAGGATGTGTGTTGCTGTATGTGCGATTATATTAATGATTAGTCGGTTATGGTACTCAGATAACGGGAGTGCCTCTTAAGATAATGCCAAGAAGTCGAGTGGATATGTTTTTAACTAACATACAGTATACTTAATACATATTTACATCTCTACATGGATCTAGATCTTTGCTGTACTTGTTTCATCTACTTTTACTCCACTTGCTGTTGATGGTCTGATGAATGAATTTTTAAGATTATCATTTTTTTATCTCAAACACTTTGAAGAGTTTTAAGTAGAGGAAAGCCGGGTAAAATGGGATACCCAGAAATTGAACAAAATTTTTTTTCTGAGATCTTTTAAAATCAAAAAAAAAAAATGAACTATATAGTAATCAGTAAATAATATCATTCTAAATGATAATTTTTTAATCTGTAATTAAAACGTAAATAATTGAAGGATAAGTATTAAAATTTATTATTCATATGCAGGAAAAGTTAATATTTGTACCTTAAAACTCGTAACTTGATCATTAAAAATTTATGACGCATATATTAAAATTGATTGTTTGATGGAATCTTCAAATTCTCAATATTGACACCCAAGTTCAGGGTCATAATTTCAAACACTAGTTTTTTTTCTATGTCATAGTTTATAATCGACGTTCTAATTAGAAAATTGTCCAACTCCATTTTAGAAAATCCTCCATTTATGTGAAAAAAAGTAATTTAAAAAGTTTCTTTTCATAAAAAAAACTATTCCATTTCTAGTACATATATATATATATAATATTTTTGTCTAGGTTACTCAAATAATATTTTTTCTGACTACTACTATCTAAAAATTCCACAGAATCACCTACTAAAAAATATTGAGCTTAACAATTTGCTAATTAGAACTTCGAATCATTTTTTATCAATCTGAAATGCATCAACTAATTTTCGGGAAATTTTTTTTTTCCAAATTTTTTTTCTGTCATTTATTCTCAAATTAAATTTCTATCTTTAATTTGCACATAAATTACTACACTTGATAAATTTCATTGTATACATGGAAGAAAAAATTTTTTTTCAATTTTTTCGACCTACTCCATTTTACCCGAAAATTAAAAAAAAAAATTCAAGGACAACTGAATATTTATTTTACATTTTTTATGTCCTCATTTCACCTGTTCCTTCTCTTTATTAAAACATAAATTTAAAAGTTTATGAAGAAAAAAAAATTTTAATAATTATTTTGTAACCGAAAAAATCATTGAACAGCATAACAATAATTTTCAGTGCGGACTTAAAAAAATCATTTATCTGTTTACACAGTAACGTAAATTTTACGGAAGATAAATGAAAATTTTCCGATAAATTTGTCCATTTAAAATTAATGATTCCTTCGGGTTTAAAATGAATGCAAAAAACCATTAGCCGCCATAATAATAACACACCCATGTATTTTATTTATTATTCTTATTTTCTATCTCGTCCATTCGTGTTTACTTCTATTGTGTATTACGTTAGTCGTGGACAGCCCGTTGAATCCTTAGTGTCAAAAAAAATCCCTTAACTATCATTAATGATCCTGGTCAAAAAGCTATTATACTCTAGACTGAACAAAACTATTTTCTCAAAAATCCTGAGCAAACTTTCACACAAAAATAGAATATTTTATTTTTCTATTTTGTAACTTTCTATTTGTTTAAGTAGCCAGATGGTTTTTAATTTATTTCAAAAATCTCAACATTTTTTCATTAAAAAAAAAAAAATCTCATATGTTATCGGCTAATTAATTTTTTTTAATTAAGGAAAAAAAGTCTAACACTAAAAAAATATATCTACTTGATAATTATCAAAATAATTAAAAAAAAAATATGAGAATAATAAAATTAACATGACCGTTACATATTAGTGTCCAACGGACTAGTAATAAATAATATCGTAAAGAAAGTATAGGTATAGTACATTAGTCTCTGAAAAAGTTTCAAGCCCCATCAGGATTTAAATTTTCACGTGTGTGAATAATATCATGACGCGGTATAAGCAATCCAACGGCGCGTACAGAGTACGTATGTATGTATAACTACGTATACAACAAAGAGAGAAGGGTCTGTCGCGGCGTCTAAAACCATTAATTTATCGTAAACTCGAGGTACAAACGGGGGGTCCTTCCGTGGGACTCTAGCTCGTTGCTACGGCAATCTTGACCCCGACTAATCGTGCTAGGGACAGGTGATATGCCATTGCATTGCTTCTGGCCCTCTTACCGGACAACTGACCATTCGGGACACGACATAGGTATAAACTATATATATGATCGACTACTTTTACGCAACACAGGCATATAATACATGTATACGTAAGCCGTAGACCCACTTACGTGTGCTTAAATATAAATATATGAAACATGGGTCCCAAAGTGAATTTTTTTCCCTATGCAAATGTTTCCCCGTGTGCTTTTACCTTCCGAGTCCGTACTGGGACCTCTCATTCAAGACGATCCGATTTATCGCTCGAGCTCCGGGACAAAGCATGACCTTTTAACCTCGTATTGCTTTTGCTCTGCTTCATATATTAAATTTCTCATATATATACGGATATATATCATATTTATATTCTATATATATAGTATCACTTTTCAATTTGTTTTATCGATTTTTTATTTTTAACTGAAAAAAAATATTTTTAATTCTTATTTTTTTTTTTTCAAATTTGATTTTTTTTCAAATGTCCCGCATTTTTTTGAAATTTTTTTCTCAATATAAAATAGATCAAATTATCAAAATTTTTTTCACCTCTAATCTGATAAAAAAAAATCAAATTGTCATACTTAAATTTTTATTTTCTAAACATTAATTCGTCAATTAATAATGTAAAATAATTAAAAAAAAAAAGTCTTGGTAATAATTAAAATTATTTGATAAAACTATAATTAAGAAAATTTTTAAAAGATAATTAGAAGCAAAATAAACTAATTTTTTTTCAGTAAAATATTTTTTACATTCTGTATGGCATGAACCTCAGCCCTAACATAATTAACAAGAGTACTTTTTATAATTTGATAATGACTAGCTTCAGAAGTAGTATCAAAGGAGTAAGCATTCAGTTAAAAGTAAAATTGTCGCGGTAGTCTTGTAGAGTTACTCGACCCTCGGAAAAACTTAACTTTCTGATGACGATAACGAGATAAAGCCAAGAAAAGCTACCGGATGAGGGTTTTTACAGAACGAGATAATGAAAAAAATTTATCACTCATAACTAATTTAATAGTAATTATTTAAAATACTAAAAAATAAAAAAAAAATACGGGACTATTTATTATTGATGATAATTAAATATTTTTTTAATCGATCAATATTCTAAAGACGTCAATATGATTGCTATTAATTAAGCCGTAATCAAACACTTTTAGGTCTCGTGACTTGGACTTTATTGAGAAGAAGAAAAGCTACAGAGAATACAACAGCTCTATTCTCTTACAGAACTCCCTTCTTTAGTCATCTCTGCTTTCTTTTATGTACTTACTATATATATTTCACTACACCCCCTCCATCTATTCTGTTCCCTTGTACATATTTATACGAATATAGTACATACATAGTTATATATATGTATATAGATACTGTACTCTTTCTAGCTCTACTGCGAGTTAATTTCGCGGCATTAACAGTCGAAAGAGTGCGAACAAAAGGGCCCCGGGGACGAGACAAGCCAAGGAGATAACAGAAAAACCCTAAGAAAGGAAAACCAACTAAGCTTATATACTCTTGCGACACGGGAAATATGAACATGCTTATTACATTGTATCCGAATAAGCATGTTCATTAAAACAGAAACTTTCTTGCAGTTTTCATTTTTTTTATTGAAGAAATTTCTTATTTAATTCGTGATAATTATAATTTTTTTTTAATACTTGAGATTAGAATTTTTTTCTTTAGATATAAAAAGGTAATGAGGCTAATGGGAACGGTAAAAAGGTAATATATAGGGAAAGTGAAGGCAAAATGGGACTTTTAAAGAAAAAATAGATTTTTTGAAAACGGACCATCTCTAAAAAAAAAAAATGTGAAATATTTTTTTCTCTTTTACTCTCTTAAAATGAATCAGTGAAAAGTTCTGCAAATCAGTGAATATTCACTGTATAAACAGTTATAAGTATACCACTGTTTGAATAAGTGGTGTACTTATAACTGTTTATACAGTGAATATTCACTGATTTGCAGCACTTTTTACTGATTCATTTTAAGAGAGTACTTAGAAAAATTATTATATATATTACAGTCTACTGAGAAGTAATTGAAAAAAAAAATTTAATACTCAAAATTGTATAAAAATGATGATAAGAGTTAGAAATTACGATCAAAATCAATTTTTAAAAAATAATAAATTTTCCCAAATTTTTGGGGTGACCCGTTTTGCCGGGCCATCCCCTATGTTATACTATTGCAAATTTAGCTCATGCATATATATTGAAATAAACAATTGAAATATTGTTTAGGGGAGAGTGGGGTCAATTGAACCAAGGGGCAATTGAACCAGTAAGCTTAAAAAATCGAAAAAAATATAAAAATGAATCGCCCTCTTGGAATTATATTTTAATACACTAAACCTTAGTCTGATGAAAATTTCGAACCAATATGATGATTTAATTTTGAAAAATTCAAGTTTTTGTGTTTTTAGGTATCTAAACCTTGATTTCAGCTCTTGGTAAATTGTTTAATAATTTTTTAATTTTCAAATGAAATCTTAAAATTTTTTTTGTAATACCTTCTTACGTATATTAGTCATAAATTTCTAGCTTTACTTCTAGTAAAATAGTTCTTGAATATTTTTTTTTAAACTAATTATTTAAATAAAATCATATGGGGTCAATTGAACCAGTACTCTCGGGGACGGTTGAACCACACGAATCACACTGTGAGCATCAGACATGCGCGCGCATCTTGACAGAATGTGAAAACAAGCTAAACTAACCAAGAAAAAAAATAATTATATTGACAGAAGTTTTAAAAGTGATTGTTATAACATATAATATTATAAAAAATAATAAATATTATTACAAGTGTTGTAATTTTAGTTTTAAGCTGTAATGAATAGTAAAATATTCATTAAAGTCATTCATTTGTGGTTCTAATACTCATGGTTCAATTGTCCCCGACTAGTGGTTCAATTGCCCCCGCAAAGGGGACGATTGAACCATTTGATGCAGTTGTACAATTTCGTATTTATTTAAAATTTTCATCATTCGTTAAGTTATGTGCTTGTGATAAATGATAGTCTGTATAATAAGTTATAATTTTGTAAAAAAAAAAAGTTATCATTTTGCTTTTATTCATATAAAAAAAAATGTCAAAGTATTTTTGGTTCAATTGACCCCACTCTCCCCTACATGAAAAAATAGTATATTGTGTGACAAGGGATGAAACAAGACGAGCCGCAGACGAGGGCTGACATCACCCGCAGTCTGAAATCGTGTTTTATCCTGAGTCACACACTATATTTTTCATGATTACCTGTATCGGAACTTCAAGATTCAGTGTCAGCAGCCAGTAAGAAACAAGTTAATTTCAAGCCAATGATGCGGAAAACTGTTAGAGAATGAGCACTATGTGATTTACAGTCACTTATTAAATAGTAAATAGTACAAAAATATTATTTTCACTCATATTTTAGTAATTTTATTTGGTTAATTAAAACTGTCACTTAAAAAATGAAATGAGTAAGCTGTAGTGACAAGTAAACAAATGAGAGTAATAGGGCTGTGAACACGGAGAGAAAAGAATTGCTCTGATTCCTATGTAACATAGTAACCATTACTATGTTACATAGAAACGAAGATTTTTGTAAAAATCCTGAATAAATTTGCTGGGAAAAATCTTTAGAATTGTGGCAAAAATATAAATGATAGCTCATTCGATGCGGGATTAAATTTTGAGCAAGATGTGTGTTTTATTTTTTTTATTTATCAAAATTTCAATTTTTTATTAACAAAAAATATAAACAAAATACAGCATCTTAGCTTTTGGTTAATAACTCAATAATTATAAGCGATATCGAAAATATAAAAAAAGATCCTTGAAGAGGAGAAAATTTCTGAAAAAAAGTCTCGACTCCCTGAATTCTAGCTCCATAAATAATAATTTTTATTTAATGTTGAAAATGAGGATCCGCGCGGCTGCTGTCTTACTCTAACCTCAACACGCCATGTGACAGCAGCCGCGCGGATCCTCATTTTCAACATTAAATAAAAATTATTATTTATGGAGCTAGAATTCAGGGAGTCGAGACTTTTTTCAGAAATTTTCTCCTCTTCAAGGATCTTTTTTTATATTTTCGATATCGCTTATAATTATTGAGTTATTAACTAAAAGCTAAGATGCTGTATTTTGTTTATATTTTTTGTTAATAAAAAATTGAAATTTTGATAAATAAAAAAAATAAAACACACATCTTGCTCAAAATTTAATCCCGCATCGAATGAGCTATCATTTATATTTTTGCCACAATTCTAAAGATTTTTCCCAGCAAATTTATTCAGGATTTTTACAAAAATCTTCGTTTCTATGTAACATAGTAATGGTTACTATGTTACATAGGAATCAGAACTATTCTTTTCTCTCCGTGAATGAACATTAAATATATCTAGCACAGGGCAGAAGCAATTGTGTTTCTTCCCAAGGGAAGAAACACGCATGTTTCTGCCCGCTGTGAAGGGATTTGTGAATTACGAATTCGCTAGCAGTTGTTTGCAGCATCGGCTTGAAATTAGCTTGTTTCGACGGGCTGTAGAAACACTGAAACTTCAAGTTTCGATGCTGGTATCATGAAAAAAACTTTGAAGAATTTATGAATAAATGATTGATTCCGTTTCCGAAAACTTTTTGTTTGTGACCAAATATATGACAGAAGATGCCATTGCTTTTGAGAATTTAAAAATTTTTAGCTTTGCTGTGAATGATAGTTTTGATAATTAAATTTAATCAAAACGTTGTACTGCTTATTGAAAATCGCGCATTAACCATAAAATTTCACCCTATTGAGCTTGAATTAACCAGCAATCCTAATGAGCTTTTAAGTCATTAAATAATTGATGCTTTGATCCATGTAAATTATTAATAACACACATCGCTGGGATAAAATGCAATTGCAGGCAGTCGAAACTTAAAAATTCAAATTAAATCATTGTTGTGCATTCCACTAAAAATAACTTTTTCTAAATTATTTTATTCATAATTCATTAAATAAAAACGAAAAACCCATTTACCGCAATGAATAAATTTCTTCTTTTGTCTATCAGTTAAAAAAAAAAAAAGATATTAATGACAAGTAAAATTGACTTGTCATTAAAATCTCAAAACAAAGATCGTAATACAGATAGATATTTAAATACAAAGAGAGAAATTGGGAGAAAGGAAGAGAGGTGAATTTGACTCTGGGACGTTTGGTCTTTAGGGGGTAAGTGGAGTAAAAGGGAGGCAGGGTTGTCCCGAGGTACAAAAAGTAATTATGGGATGGTTTCCGGTAATCATATCTAGAGCGCATTGAACGAACGGGCATTGTTCGGCACCCCTTCACCGATATACACTTGTGCCTCCGTCGACGTCGTAGTCGTAGCCGTAGCCGTAGTCCTACTCCTATATAACCGACGTGCAGGCACCAGCAATCCGAGTATACAGACTGATGTATACTGATGTATAGACGTACGAGGGAGGTGAAGCGTCAGAGACCAGAGGGGTAGCTCAGTACAAACGAAACAGCCCTTGTGTACATCGAGTTCTATTCTGCGCATCGTTCACTCTGACGTATATTGGGCCACCCCTTCGCGGCCAACCGCCAGTACACTATTACCTTCTCATCATCCACCCACGCTTATCCCACTATTACATATTTTTTTTAAATCCGATATATATATTTCTGTTATATTGGAAGTCCCTAAAAAAATACTTTTCTAAACTTTTATAAAAAATCCGGGGGTAAAATTAAAAATTAAAAATTTAAATTTTTTATTGAAACAAGAAAAGCTGAACCTGAGGTAAAATGAGTCACTATTAAACTTTATTTATTAATAATTTTAATTATTAAAATGAGTTTAATTTTCTTAAGTCAATAGTGGCCCATTTTACCTCATTTACATTTTTTAATTCTCAATAAAAATAAATCATAAAACAACCGCATAAAAAAAAAATGTTTACTAAAAATTAAAAATTGGCGGCATTATTTGAACTGACCAACTTGCCCCATTCTGTTCTGTAAATGGTAACTGAACATTTTTTATCAAAAAAATTGACGTCTCATTTTTCGGGTTTTTCTACAAATTATTTTATTTAAAAAAAAAAAAATTAAATATTCAAATAATTAATTAATAATTACATAAAGAGTTAATTAAATAAAGTGATTAATTCTAGTTCAGCGTGCAATCTATATCAAGTCATTAGGTATCGCGATCACTTTCTGTTGAAGCCTAAATCTGACCCTCTGTTACACGACGTCAGTGTTGACTTTTATCATCGGCATTGCTTCAGTCAAAGGGCAAATAATTGAACGCGAATCAAAACTTCAAGTGCCAGCCAGTGTCTTCGATTTATTTATAGTCTGTTAACTTACGTTCAAACGACGTCCCAACATAAATAGTCATCAGCAAACGTTTTATTTAAAACCCACTTTCTTCTCGCTTCTTCAAACGATCCTTCAAAAAAAAAAAAATTCCAATATAAATATACATATATACATGTATATAAAAATATTTAGTTACTAAAAAAAGTAATGCAGCATAAAAGAGCGTACGAGTGCAAAGAGCAGAAGGTAGAAGCCAGTGCCGGGCTATAGGGCTCCGACCCGACTGACCCCGTAGTTCGGGTGAGCCGCGTCTCGAGCCCTACTTCCTATCACCCTTACTGTACACCTAACTATCAACTAGTGTAGCGTCGACTCCAAGTCTCAGTACAGCGCCACAAGCACGAGCAAGATAAATTTATTACCTTAACAAGGGTGTAAGCGAGACACTGACAAAGGCGGCAATAGTTCAGCCCATTTTTCGCGCCCCACTTGACTCACCTACCCCATTGGCTGCTTCTTTGACCCCCGACATATCAACCCTCACATAAATACATCTAAATCATATATATCCAACTTTTATCATATTTATCCTTACTTACGTTATCATGCCTAAATAAATAAAGAATAAAAAAATTACCCCCTCCCCCAAATTTATTTTGTATTGTAAATTTAAAAAATACATGTACATATATATATGTATATATATATATATATATTTATAAATCGGAATTTTTATCGACGTTTGAGGAATCTGTGTGTCTTGGCGGGGTCGCGCGTGCGCTTGATAAGGACAGAAAGTATGTCTATAGTGTCTACAGCGAGTGAGTGAAAGGATAAAGTGTACATATATATACAGATATATATGTATGTAAAAAACAGTCAGAAGTGAGTGAGCGAGCGAGTAAGTTGTAGTGGGAGTGAGAGACATGGTGAGGTCGAAATGAGTACCAAGTGGGTACTTTGGTGGTACGGATAATGCTTGACGATGTCGTGATGTGAGGGGAAAGGTGGGCCGAGGACCGTGAGCCAATGAGAGGAACATCGGGGCGCGCCCCGTACTCGACCCCACCCTCGGTTGTCATGGAAACACGGGCAGCCACGAGAAACCGCGCGAGGTCGTACTGTGCCCGATGTAGTGGGGGGGCACCCGGGTCGGTGTCAGGGGTCGCCTCAGTCGGCAGTCGGTCTCTGGTCGGCCTCAAGAATAGTCGCGGCCCGGTGTCAGAGGAACTTTGCCTCCTTTTATACCTATAGATATATATATCACACATAAATATATATATTTATATAGATATATATATACCCACATATATATATTTATATATATGTATATATGTATACACTACGAAAGTTGGATCTCCTTCTTCTTGCTCTTATTCTTGGGAATAAGATTGCGGAGTGCTAAAGATTTAAACAATTGAGTCCACGCGAGTCCAACGATACAACTCGGGACCCGCGGTTGTTTTTTTATTTTATCCTCGTTACGCATACGTCAATCAATCACTGCTGTTTGAACCCAACCGATCGCCGCGCGCTTTAATTTTTGGTGTTAATTTTTATCAATAAATATTCATTCGTGCTAACGATTGTTCCCCTCTTGTGTCACATTCCTACTCTTCGACAAAGTATTGCTGCAATCAGTAGTAAGAAAAACTAATGAGGGTGCAAGGTTACGAGAGCAACGAGGGCAGCCAGATAAATCTTTCATTTTTAACAATTGTTTTATTCCTAAATAAAATAATAAATGTTACCTAAATACTACAGAATCTGATGATAGTGTGAAGTGAAGTGCTACGTTTATTTGTATTTTTAAAATTTAAATGAGACCTCTGATGAGGAACTTGTAGTGTGTGTTGTGTCTGTCTTTACTAGACTTTTTCCACTAGGACTGTCTTAACTGCTCCTTATCTACTGGATTGTCTTGCTGGACGACTGTTTCCACTAATAAACCTGTCTCTGGACTCTTGTCTCTGGACTCTACTCGTCTGTTTTCACTGGACTCTGCCGGGCAGTCGCTCGGCCGTTTCTACTAGAAAATTTTCACTCATTCGTCTATCCGCTACACTAAATTATTAAATTTTCAGCAGCATGTCCAACTCATCCTGGACTCTACTTCCATCATCAATGGATATAACTCACAGTGTTTAGATATTTATATATTTATTTATTTATAAAATAAATCACATAAATAAACTGTGAAGTGAAGTGTAAACAAAAGACCGCAAGATAAAATTCGAAGATAAATTTAAAAAATTTCTGAAGTAAAAAAAATAAATAGAAAACACGTGGCCAAAAGACAAAAAATAAAAACAGCACCAAAGGTGCATTTAAACCGAAGTGCCCGATAAGGAAGTCAGGGTGGTTCGTGGGGGGTCGGGAGGCGCGGACGCCCTGGCGACTGCCGGGGTGGTGTATCCGCCCGCGACGGCGAGCCTGTTCCCTGGTCGCGTGCCAGCGGGACATCATCACCCCGAGCTCACCGGCACGTTGGAGCTGGGGTTCCCGCCCCGTGGCACCACCGCCTCGATGGCGCTGGTGGCCCCGCCACCCTCGTGGACCTCGCGGGACCCTGGATCCACAGGACTCGGTGGTGGCGGAGGTAATTCTGGTGGTCAACCCGGCGGGCTTCAAGTATGTCCACCGCCGATGCCACCAACACACTTGACACCCTCGGCTACACCCGAGGATATTACGTGCCTCGTACCCGTCGGTGGTGTACTGACACCACGAGACCCTTTGCCGCCCAGCACGACACCCGGAAGTCAAGCAAACAGTTCACAGTCCGGAAGTTCACAGACAGACAAATCTCCTAATATTGAGTGCGTCGTTTGTGGCGACAAAAGCAGCGGCAAACATTATGGACAGTTTACTTGTGAGGGTAAGTCCATTTTTAATTACTACTCAAAAAAAAATTATTTAAATATGAATCATAAATTAAATAATTTTATCTTTACTTTAACGAGCGTGGAAAAATTAATGGGCTGGGTTGTATTAATATGAGGGATGTGAAACGATTTATCAGAAGATCTTGTTCTCTGCAGACTTGCGGGCACGAATTAACGCTCGAGACTTGACAACATTCATCCTCAGTGTCGAGGCGCGCCAAGTATTACAGTGTCTCATCGTATAATGTGTGTAGCATGCGATTAACATCCTAAGAATAAAATAATAAATGTTTAAGATGTGTCTAAGTATAAATGTATATGTATGGATATGTATGTATGAGAGTAAAAATAATAAACAAAGAGTTGATCATTAATAACGCAGTGGGATGTGTTCCCCGGGATGCTTACACGTCCGTTAGGAAGCTAATAACGATGTAACGGCCCGGGAAACGAAGCGCGAAGGGACTTTGAAGTTAGTATAAACGGGACGCCCACCTATATCTTGTACTGATGGCAAGTGGCTTCCAATCACGAGATGAGAGTTTGTCCCATGTGCATCGTGTATGCATTTATGTTGATGCGCACGTGTGTCCGTGTGGAGAGAAAATAATTGTTCTGATTCTTAGGGTAGAATGGTAACCATTATTATGTTACTTAGTCATAAAAATCTACCTGATCACGTAATTTGACTGCTTAGAGGTCAGTTTTGGAAATTGGGGGTGGCCTAAGATTATTGGCTGACATACCAGCATATGCGAAAAATTTCAGAAATCTAGACATCCATTAGATTTTTTACTTTCTAATTTTTTTTTGGTTGCGCGAAAAACGATTTTACCGTACATGTCATGTAAAAAAGATTTTTGTAAAAATCCTGTGTTAATTTGCAAGAAAAAATCTTTAGAATTGTGGCAAAAATATGAGTGATAGCTCATTTGATGCGGAGTCAAATTTTTATTAACAAAATAAAGAATCTTAGGTTTTTGTCAATAACTCAACAATTATAGGCGATATTGGAAATTTAAAAATAGATCTTTGTAGAGGAGGAAATTTCTGAAAAAAGTCTCGAGTCCTGGAACTTAAGCTCCATAATTATTTTTATTTAATGTTGAAAATCGAATTCCGCGCGGCTTTGGTCACACGGGCATACGAGGTTAGAGTAAAACAGCGACAGATTGGTTTCGCAGTTGAAAATTTAAAAAAAAAATTTTCACTCACAAGATGTTATTTATTTACTTTATTGTATTATTGGGTTTATTTTATTATTTTTCATTTATGCGACGAGGGTCTGATACTAATGTAACGAAGAGTAATCGTCGGCGAGTAGATAGAGGGTATAGTGTAAGTGGGAGACGTTGACGACGGATCAGAGTACAACGATTTATCGAAATTTCTTCGAGTGCTTGGGATAATACTAAATTAGAAGTTATTGTCTAATAAAATTTTATTTTATTCTGATATAAATGAAAGTAAATTATTGAATTTTAATTTTGTATGAATTTAATTCTACTCGAAAAAAAAATTCCAACAGCATCTGATTAGATAAATGCAGACATTTTTTTAAATTTTAGATCTTCGTTGACGTCCGAAGATCTATTTCGATCTTTTCAGATTTATAGAGAACTTTCTAGATCTAAAACTCAAAATTTTGTTTTTTTTTTTTTTTTGGTAAAAAATCAAAATCTCTTGAAAATTAAAATTTTGGATTTTTTATAGACATTTATATAGATCTATAGATCACAAAAAAATTAAATCTCCGTAAATTTAAATTAGTTTTATCCGCATTAAATTTTTAAATATTAAAAAAAATATTTTTACTTAAAATTTAAAAAATTACATATTTTAAGAAAATTTCCTAAATATTAAAATTATAAAAAAAAATACAAAAAATTTAAATAAGATAAAAAAAATCAACCGATCAATTAACGATTTTTTTTTTTCAATTTATTAAAAAATAATTTATTTGCATTAAAAATAAACACATTGAGTTCCATTAAATTAATAATAATTATATATTAAATATATACTCGATACTGCTTTTAAATAGAGTGTACCAGATACTAAATAAACGATATATTTTTTCACATAAATATTGATAATACATATCTGCAATGACAGAAAAATAAAAAAAATAATCCAAGAAGTCTAAATATGAATAGCAAGTGCTTGTCGTTTTATAAATATCATTACTGCTTAATAATAATAATAATAATAAAATAATGAATACAATCATGTTGCAGTGTGCAGTACTTAGCGATAGGATTCTCACTAATTTTCATGAGTCATTACGATCGCTAATAATATAATAATAATACTCGTCATCGTCATCTGCGCAGAATGATGAGTGAGGAAAGTAAAGCGGGCCATCGATATTTCTTGTACTTAATAAATATCATTGCTCTCTCGGTTGTAACGATTGATGATGACGATGATGATGATGATTATAATTCTGTCGCATCTGTTAATTTAGGTATATTTACCATCCTAACAATCTGGGGCAGTCTCTGCGCTTAATCGCGTCACGAGCTTGATAAATTGACAATAATTCCCAGTCGTTTGACATCGGTTGACATCAAAATCAATTCGTCAATGTACATTAAAGTCATCGTCAACAATCATCTCGATTATTACTTGATAGTAAATGATATATAGTTACTCATCGATGCAATTTTTATTTAACTCATATACGGCCAGTGGGAAAAGACGTAATGATGTCTCTCCGCACTTGTGCATCCAATAAATAATCATTAGATTTAATATTAACAACTATGATTATACATTTTAAATTTTATTACAAGATATTCTACAAGTACCCGCATCTAATCATTTTTTTTATTTATTTTAGTTTAACAAATATATTTATGTTGACTTTTTCGTCGGCAATATAAATTTTAATTTATTAATACTGAATTACGTCACACTATAAAATTTATAAATTAGTCGCAGTACCTTTACCCGCGTCACTGAGCGTCGATTTAATTTCTTAATCAATTTTTTTTTAAACTTTGAAACGCAAATTCAAATTGTTTTGTAAAAAAATTAAAATTCTGACTGAACTTACAGAGATACGACAAAAATGTATATAAATAATTTAGTAGCTGATTTAATTCTCTACAAAAAAGGTCTCATTGCATTTTTACTTACGTCTTATTGTTTTGACGTAATTGCAACTTGAAGAAAATAAATTTAAATATATTTTTTTCTGATTGACCGATTTCTTTTTTATTTTTTATATAACTCTTAAACTATCAAAGGTACGGTCATAAACCATAGGACCTTTTTTGTAGAGAATTAAATTTCCTATAAGTTTTGTCTGAAACATTTTTCTCTAAAATCTATACTTTCGCAACCAATCATATTTTAAAAGTAAAAGTATCATTTTTAAAATTTACTATGGGTCTGAAATAAAAGAATTTTTTTGTACTGCGGTAAATTATTTGAAAAAAATTAATGGGAAATAAAATGAATGGTAGATTTATGTATGCGTACCCATACAAAGTTGCCGTTAATGGAAAAAATGCCGTAGGTTGGCCGATGTCCAACTGCAGTCGCTCGGCCAAGCATTGGCAATTAGTAATGGCCCAAACTTGGTTAATTACTAGCAGCCGATTAATTTTTCATCAAGATAGCGTAATCAATTTGAAGTGATATTTATTTAAATTTTTGGATGTATATGTTATGGTATTACTGGTTTCATATCGGAATATGACCCCGTATCGGAAACGACAGTCATACGACGCTACCGATGGCTGGCCAATGAATGGTTCTTTATGACTGGCCAATAAATGGTTACCTATGACTGGCCGATTATCGGTTTGCAACGTTGGGCCACTATTTGGTGAATCAGTGGGCCATGAATGATTCTTGTTAAATGAAAAAATCTACTCATCAATTACTAATTATTCAAATAACTTATTATTACAGTTTTCTTTAATTAATAATTCGTTATTTTTGAATTAAACTAAGTCTTAATTAATAAATATTTTAATTTTCCGATTAAAATTATTTACAACTAACAATTAAAATATTTTTTAATTCGTTATTATTTGCAATCAACAATCGCAAATTTTATAACTTAACTTATAAAAATTAATTTATTTAAAAAATAAGACATATATTTTAAAGTAAATATTATTTTTAATAATAGTGGTAGAGCAAAATAATTCCAGTGGGTTCTTAAGAACTAATTAACTAAATTTAATAAATTTTATTTTAAAAAATCATGTAATTATAATAAAAATAGTACGAAATTATTTTTTTTTAAATAATCGATAATATTAATTAAATTACTCGTTACATTTCATAAAACTGAGTGGTTGCAGCAAAATGAATAAGTAGATCATTTAAAAGTATCTACTCAACATCAGCAGGTTCGTCCGGTAGCCAGCGTTCAGACCCAGTAATCAGAAGGACGGCAGTTCGCGCCCAGAGCCCAGCAGAATTTTCACCGAGTTTTTTCACATCATTTACCCCACTTACATAGTTTAAACGTTAATGATTACGAATTCTATTAGGAAGTTAAAAAAATAAAAATTTTTTTAATTTAATTTATTTGTTTGCTTGGCTGATTGCTGGCTGCCATTGATCGGCCGATAGTCGAGCGCCATTAATGGCCCGAGGTTATCATTCTGACTATAAGCCGTTTATCGGCCAATAAAAATTGCCATTGCTGAGCCATTAATCGACATTCTTGGCCTAGTAATGGCCCGATGCAGGGCCGATTTCCAAACTTTGTATGGGTAATACAATATTTTGTTATATATAATATATATTCAAATGTATAGAGACAGAGTTAGAGACTGGTTAGAGAATAGGTAAAAATGACCAACGGTTATAGCCATGGATACTTATAGTTAAACGTCCATCAGCCGGCGTAAACTAAAGAGGAACGCGCGAAAATATATAATGATTAATGAGTTGTTGGGTGAGGGTCACTTGGGGTCTCACGCGTTTGATGTGGGGCCCGATTCCAGAACCGGCCGAGGTTTGCCCGGTGGGCCTCCATTATGAAGCCAATTCCGATGGGAAATATTTGATGGCCCATCTTGGAAAACTGGTCTTACTTATTTTAAATTTCTTCAATATAACGGGTTCTTATTTTTTTTTTTTTACGCTTTTAAAACGACACTTACTCGATCACCCTTTTTTAAATCTCGTCTATCTTGTCTTTTTATTTCACTTCCGTCTTTCTGCAGTAAACGACAATATTTTTTTCTCGTCCAGCTGGTCACTTGCGATGTAGTGGCGTTGAATTAATCGCAGACTGACCAATCGTTGGACTCGATCTTTAAATTTACGATCTCGTATTTTCTATAAGACTTTCAATAAAACGTGTACTCTTACTATTTAACTCCTTAGGTAGAGTAAACTTCAGTTTAGTATATAAGTAAGAGAACATTAATCTGGCGATTACAAGAAGCCTGGCACCACCCATTTCACGTAGTCATGCTGCGTACATGCTTCGTATGTCGCTTTTAGGGATAAGGTTTAAGTAATGGATCGTGTGTGCTGTGGATTTCAAATTTCAAATTCTATGAATTGTCATCGAGACCTACCTCTCTAAACCATATGCTCTTTAAACCTATTAATTATCTTGAAATATTGCTCCATTTTTTTTATTATATTTTAAATAATTTTGAAAACACGAAATATAAATTTTTTTTACCCAAATGATATTTTTAAAATACTCAAGCCAATGAAAAATTTGAAAAAAAAAATATTTCAATAAAAATAATATGAAAAAATTTCTCTACCGTCGGATTTTTCGTAAAAAAAAAAAAAATTTAATTTTAAAACTAATTTTTATTTTCGTCAAAATTTTGATTTTGATGAAAAGATATTTCTGTTAATTTTTTTTTTTAGAAAATTATTTTTAAAAATTTTTCAACCCTTAAAATATTTGAAATTTATGAAAATGTCAATTAATTATGAAACTGAAGTTAGCCGACGTCTATTAATTAAAAACATTATTTTTAAACAATAAATAATAAAAAAAAAAATATTCAAAAAAATTGCACATGTAGTTTTTTGAATTTTCTACATGTGCATATTTTCAGTTTTTGGTTTTTTGTAATTTATTTGTTGGAAAAAAAATCCGAAAGTGCCAATTGCCTGCTTCAGGATCAGCAATTAATTTTCTTATCAATTTAGTATATAAAAAAAAATATATATACAAATAAAAAGTATTTCACAATAAAACTAAACATAAAATTAAAATTAGATCAGATAAATATGTTTAGACTAAATAAACAAATGCGTAAAAATAAAAAATAAATAAATTATGCAACATAAAAAGTAAAAGTATACTGTAACAACGATAAAAATATATATACAAATGTACATATATATATAAGTATGCACAAGTCACGCATTCTCGATGGTACAACCCGATAAACGATTCGAAAATTGATGATAGTTGATGTAACCAGCATCCTAATATTATCTCTTCCGTCTACATGCCAGAAATTCTTGTTGTAATCTCGAGACCCAACGATCTCTACAAGTCGAAAAAAAATATATATATATATATATAAATAAAATCAACGATACCATAAACATTATTATTGTAATAATAATTTTTCGATGCATCATTCCATTGATACACGCGTCTCTCTACTCATACCAACTCAATGTCACACACATTGACATCCCCCACAGTTATCTAAACTCTGAATCACCTGGACTCCATTTATCTGCTGCTATCATGTAACACTTTAAACTTTTACATTTTCATTCATCCATTCGCTTGATTTATTAGTTAATCCTTAACTCTTATCTTTTATTTTTCTTTTTTTTTCGCTATTGTATATTTATTAATTACTATATCAATATGAATACACGCGTTTGATAATTAACATTTGTTTATTGCCAACATATATACATATATATGTCATAATATAACTCTAACTATAACTTCATTCCGATTGACTAATAGACCGTGACAATTTGCTTACCATACTTAAGTATACCGTGAGAAAATAAACATCCTTATTAAAAAATTTTATTAATAATAATAATAATAATAATAACAACAATAATAACAGTACTCGAAAAAAATAAGCGCTGCAGCAGGACGCAGTCTTATGGGAGCAATAGAATAAAATCCTGTTTAAATTTGAATTTTTTTTCAAATTTTAAATTTTTCTATACT
This sequence comes from Microplitis manilae, assembly GCA_030273425.1. Lineage (NCBI taxonomy): Eukaryota > Metazoa > Arthropoda > Insecta > Hymenoptera > Braconidae > Microplitis > Microplitis manilae. The sequence continues at coordinate 28,158,511 of CP092722.1, read as the reverse complement.
AACAAAAAAAATTGCTATATGAAACTTGTTCCTTATCCTTATCCTTATTGATTCCACAGGATTAAACTCCTGTTGCAGCACTTATTTTTTTTTTTCGTGTAATATAATAATAATAATAATAATAATATTAAATTTAATGTATGATCACAAAATGCATATTAAATATTAAATATACATTCCTGTTTAAACGTCAGACATATGCACACATATACATATATATATATATATATATATATATATATATATATATATATATATATATATATATAAATATATATATATATGTATACATCGTATATTTTTTATTTAAAGTTTATAAAACAAGACAAAGAAAAAGAATACAAGTAAAACAGAATAAGAAGTAGCATAAAAAAGTAGTCAAGATCGTTGTCAAGTTCTTGGTAAATATAACACACTTTTGGATTGTACTTTTTATGTTAAAGTATTGTGTGTATAAAAAGGAATGTACTGAAGCGCGTGCATGCCAACGCCACTCGAGCACTACCTTTTGCTTAGGATCCTCTACATACATTTCATTTATATATTTATAAATATATGTTATATGTATGTATGTACTGTAAGGAGATATATTATACAATATAATATGTAGTATAGTTTGGTATGGTAAGGATGGTACATAAAGCCTCATAGTTATAGTAAACTGAAGAATGTTCGTGATAGCAACTCGATTATAGTAATTAGCCAGTATGTCGGTAAACCAGTATTTAAGACGGGATATTGTTTGTCGCGCAGGATCATACGTGACTTAGTGAGCAGACACTCCGCTGGCTCAGGAGACGTACGAGGTGTATCAAACTACGAATCACCTTACACGCCTCCAATATTATATATATATGTATATTATATATGTGTACAAATTATCATTATCGGATATTAAATCTTTTAATCCCTTTCTTTACGTCATTTTTATTCTAATTTTCATTTTAATTATTTTGATAATTTATCTGAATGAAAAAAATTGTTTTAGCTATTTTTCTTATATATTATATATTTGAGAAATACGAAGTAACTCTTGATGAAGAAACTAAAATGCATTATTACAAAGAAACCAACAAGGCTTCCCAATACGGTACAAATGTTTAAGTTCTTATTCTATATCTATTTCTGTATCTGTATATACAGATATATATGTATATTTCCTTACAATTCTTACATGACTTGGAGTAGAGTGGTTGACGAGGGTCTGCCACCCTACGACACACCACTAAACACATAACATCCATACATCTACACACAACTTATAATTCTTTCTCTTCCTCATTCTCGTTTGCTTGTACTCGAGTAAACGGAAAAGATGAAGCCAGACATCCCGCAGACCCTCTGTACTAATCGCCCTAATGAGATCATATTATATTATTCCGTTCTGGATAATCTTTATTAATCTCATTTCCAACTTGTTCATGTACAATATGATCTAATATATTCTTTACATTATTCCTCACTATTTCTTATAAACAATAATAAATAAATCTACTTCACTTCAATGAAACAAACAAACAGAAATATAATTTTTAATATCGCACACTTCAAACGCGAAGCTGTTGAATGGGTCCTTAGATGACAAAGATTTTATAATAAATACATTATTATAAAAAAATCTAAAAATCGGTTGAAAAATAATCAGTTAGACACTTTGCTAATTAGAACATCGATATGACAGTTCGAGATCGGTTTAAAAATAAACTCCCGATTTTTACAGTAGCTGTAAATAAATAATTTATAACAAAATAATAATTTACGCTGTATAAAATATCATAATTTTTTTCTAAGGAAGTTGAATAGAATAAATTAAACATGAATTTTTTATCCGCGGATAATTAAACATTAATCAGTATCGGTATCTATTATCTGCGATATCTATCATCTATTATCTGTAATCTACAATCTACATGGCTCACAATACACAAGTCCTAGCCTGTATCCTTAATGTAAAGTATTAGCAACAATGAGGAGAGAAGATGATCGTAATACTTACGCGGCAGGCGTAGAATTACTTGCTTGCCGCCCGAAGCGAGAAGGCTTCTTCACCGTTGCACCGCCTTAAGCGCATCCTCTGTGACCAATTATCCTGCTAACGAAGCCTCTTTACTATACACAATATACATATACATACATATATATTGCAGTCTTGTGTATTGCGAGATACAAGTACGAAACGCTAATTAATTATAACAATGTCATTAATTTTACGCGGCCGAGTCGAAAGACTGACCGCAGAGCATGCATTTTGCGAGCGCTCAGCCTCGCTTCCTTTATATATGTACATAGATATCTACGTATGAAAATACATATATATGTATTAGCAAAATTACGGATGGTCTAATGCTGCGGAAGACTTACGCACGCACTTCCATTCCATTCCAGGGTCTTCGTGGTCATAATCTGTTGAACTGGACGGTCTGTTATTAGAACGCACGCTGAGTAAAGTTCTTAAAGTTCTTTAGTCTCTTATACATATACTGCTAGCATTATTTTATATTATTCATATTATATTTTATATTAACTCAAGTTAAGAACTACTCTACTCTAGTCTTGTTTCTATACAATGTTGAATTGCTAACGCGAGTCACGTAAAAGGTGGAAGGACCTTGCAGCTAAAGATAAAACGAGAATTGTTGGATTAAATTTATGCTTGGATGTAACCCTCAAGAGCCCACGTGGGATACCATCTTGTTTTGTCTTATCGTCGACAGATGTACTGCCGATTAGTCTACTCTTATTTCTCAAAGTTTTACTTTTATTTTATATGTAAGCTAGGATATTTTATTTCTTTGTCCGCTTTTTCTTTTATTTATGAGGCTGCTTTTATGCAAATTACATTCTTCCAGTATATTAATTTTTTTTACAATTAATGTTTGATATCATTATTGTCAGAAGTGAACGCAAATAAATTAATTTTTTAATTTTGTAATTAAAGGGGACCAATTGTGTGACCGCTTAAAAAAAGATGATTTTTGGGAATTTTTTTAAAGAAAACTACTGCATGGAATGTTTTAATGTTTCAAGGATATATTTGTGGATATATAATGAATATGAGATCAAATTTTTGGGCCAAAAAATTCAAAATTCAGCGAGTTATTCACAATCTCCCGCTCAAAAAAAAAGTCCCCGCTGCAGTGATAGCGACCTTCACAGTGCCGGAAATCAAAAAAACCAAAAAGTTTATTAAACTAGAAGGTATTTCCCGTACTATGACCCTCGGGCTAAGAAAAAAATTTAAATTTAACAAAAAGGCGGGGTTTTTAAAAAAAATTCAAATTTCGCGCGAAAATTTGATGACTTTTGGCCTGGCAAATTATATTTTTGATTCGATCGAAAAACTGGAGGTTCATGGTACGTAGAAACATATATAAAGAAGCCGCAATTCGAATCAAATATATCGGATGATTTGTCTTCGAGTTATAACTGCAGCAATTTTGAAAAATGTATTTTCGATAACCTACAGCGGCTGCTCTTCAGATGGCTGTAACTCAAAAAAACTATTCGAGATGCACTAGAAATTTTAGTGTTATTTTTGAAGCTATAGACTATCAAAATATGCAAAAAAAATTGATTTTTTTTAAATTTCACACTAGTGGTCCCCCTTAATTAAAAAAATTAATTGATTATTCAATTTTATTAATAAAAAAAAAATCTATTTGCGTAAATAAAAAAAAAATAAAAATATTTCGGTAAAATAAAATATGCACAGTAGTACATACAAGGATATAAATTTGTGATAGAACCAGCTGTGGCTCGCGGGTCATTTCCACGGCGTGGGATTGAATTACGTGCGTGTAACAAGCCGCCGCCAGTTTGTCGGGGTTGCGATTATTCTTAGGGCAGTCCTGCCACTCTGCCAGTCTTATACTCACATCAGCTTGCCTCGGAAACAAGTCTTCTTCCTTCTTTACTTACTTTATCCTCGATTCTTAATGCTCCCTTACCTCTAATACTTACCTTATACCTTTACCTCTTTTACCTCTCTGCTGTTACTATTTGCACATACACCCATACACTCACACACATATATACATATATATATCTAAATACCACCCATATATATCTATATCTACACAACGATCCGCGCACAATCATTTTCTCCCCGACGTGCGTGCGCCGCTCGGATTCCTCCTATCCTGCGTGCATGCATCCTTCATATCACACATATATATACATACATATATTTATAAATATACCGAGAACTTAATATCAAAGAAAACCACCAAGTATTTCGTTACGCCAACTGATTGCTATTTGAACAAATTTTCCGCTAAAATTTTTTTTTTCATAAGTAAATAAATTAAACCCATTATTTAAATATATAAATTTCAACAAATATATAAGTTATTATTACAAAAATTAATGATGAATATTTAATTTATGTTACAGGATGTAAAAGTTTTTTTAAAAGAAGTGTACGAAGGAATTTAACGTACTCGTGTCGAGGGAACCGTAATTGTCCAATAGATCAGCATCATCGTAATCAATGTCAATTTTGCCGGCTGAAGAAGTGCCTGAAGATGGGCATGCGCCGGGAAGGTATGCATTGTACTGGCCCTTTTTTAAATTTATTAACATCAAATTAATTAATTAATTAATCAATCAATCAATCAATCAATCAATAGACAATAAAATTTATTTCAAGTAAAGTTAATAAAATATTAATTAATTAATTAATTAATTTAAAAAAATAATTGATAAAAGGTCACAGAAGTCCTTCGAGGGATTCGTAAAAAATAAAATAAAATAAACAAGAGTAAAAATAATTTAATGACCATTCTGATCAAAGCACCTGCTTGGATGTCGTGACTCGAAGGCCTCCCGTGACCTCGGGACCTTTCGGTGACTGACTTCTGTCGCCGCTTTGCCTCCAATTTCTCACTGGTTGCACGTTACTCAGAGAAAGTACAAAAAAATTTTTTTTAAGCTTCTAGAATTTTTATTTTTAATTCTCGAGATAATTGCTATGAATAAATTATTATTTTTTTTTTTTTGAGTCTCAAAAGACTTACATTACATGAAGGAGATGATACTGGGTCCTTGGCGGTGGAATTTACGTGAAAATTACACGAACGAAGTAATATAAGATTTAAAAGGGAAAATAAACGGACTGAACGTGTGTTCAGGGGCCTTATGTTGGTAGAATAGTAGTTGGGTAAAGATTTAATTGCGGATTGCGGGGCCCAGTGCCGCGGAACAGCCCGTGGATACGTTCTCACGCCTCTCCCTCTCTATCTTATTTACCTCTTTCTCTCTTTCACTCTTTCTTTCTTTATCTTTTACTTCTTATAACTTATAATTCACGCTCTCACTCACTCTCATATTTGTATATTACTTACTCGCTCCACTTGACTATCATTCCCGCCTCTCTTCCTTCTCACATTCTTCCTCTCGCGTTGCGCGATAATAATCTCACCTCAAGTCGTTTTCGTTTCGGCCGACCGGCATGACCACACCGCGGACCCACGCACCAGCCAACGTGTGCTCACTGTCTATTCTGTTGTTATACTTCATTTTTTTTTTTTTTATTGTCAACCGAAATAAAACTTGAATTCACTTTTTATTTTAAGTGCTTGTTATAAATTCTACTCATTGTTGGTCGAACTCAAGTACACATTACTCTTAATTAATTTTATATTTCTCTGGATTATGTCATACTTTTATGGTGCCGTTATATTTCGCATGCAAATTTTTTTTTTTTTAATTAAAGCAGTACATTAACTACTAAACCCAAGATAAAATATGAGACACTATTTTTTTTCGAAATACTTGATTACGAATTCTGGGGCAAATTGATCAATCTAGACAATAGGGCCACTGAAATTTTCTAAAAAACATTTTTTTCAATTAATTTTCTTTTTTGGTTTATGACTAAGTTAAAAAAATTTATGATACTGACATTAGCCGGCATCTGATAATTTTTGGATGCTTTTCAAAATGATAAATTATCAAAAAAAAAATATTTACAAAAATTGCACTTGTAGGTTTTTAAATTTTCTACATGTGCATTTTTTTATTTTTGTTTTTTTTTTATTGGTTGATTGCAAAAAAAAAATCCAAACTTTTTAATAGTCTTCTAACTTCAGGATCACATAAAATTTTTAGTTTTTTGATATATTCAGCATTTTATATTTCAATAAAATAATTCAGGTAACAAACACGCGACAGAAAAAAATTTAAATCCTGCCCCACAAATTTCTCTAATTCAATTTTTAATTTACAAGAATAATTACAACATTTAATGAATAAAAAAAAATAATCGTAATAACAATTTAAAATATTTTTCCGTGTTTAGTGGGCGTGTAAGCGCAGACTCAGTTTTATCTCAATAAAGTTTGCGCGTGCGTGTATACAATCTCGAGTATCCTATATAAAACACATAAAAATAAACATATATATGAGAATAATAATAATGATAATAAAAAAAGAGCCCCCGCGAATAAAGTTGAGATCCACGAAGGTATAGACGTTGGTAAGGTCTTATAGAATCGAAAGCAAATGAAAAGAGTAAAAAAGTAATAAGAAGTTAGTGGAAGAGAGTATTCGCAAAAGGCACCAGCATTTACCTGTAGCCATACTCTCTACCGTAGTCTTGACTCGGTACACTCGGGATAAGAATGAGGATGAGGATAAGGATGAAGTCGAGGATGAGAATAAGGATAAGGATAAGGATGAGGATGAGGGCGAGAGAAAAGCGCGGTCTTGTCGCGGACTAGAGTGGGAGAGAGGGCAGTCAAGTCGGTGGTCCGAGGTCAGCGGGGTGCATGACCTTACCTGAGGGCCCCTTCCTTCCGTGCGGGCCCGGCCTCAGGGCATCAGACCTCGTACTACTATACACCATACACTATATACACTACCCCATACTACTATACTTGTAACCGACGGTCTTATAGCAGACAGGATGCGCTCGAGATTAGTCCGCTGTGATATTGTCCCCCGCGCACACTACTCTTTATTCTACACTACACTCTACGTTATATATATACACTTTCGAGTATATAGCAGACCGCCAACTTTAACCGTCTGTTATTAACTAAATGATCTTACCGTTTATTTCTAGTTTGACTTTTTATTACAATATTAAATGGCTTTGAAATATTTTTTATACCACGAAATATAATTTTAAGTAAATTCATTTTTGTTCTTTTTCACTTTTGATTGGGTTGTGATATTAAAAATTGACCTCCTTTGAAAGTATGAGAGTGTCCTTGCGAAAAAAAAATATTTCATAAACCACGTACGAGTTATATGTAATAATAGTAATGATAATAAAGAAATGATCACACAAGTACGCGACGCACGCGAGTCTAGAGAAAATAAATAAAAAAAAAATAAAAGGAGTGTAAGAAAGGACCTGAGTTGAAAGGAGATGGAATGAATTGTTGTATTGTAGACTACCAAAGGAAGACACAAAACAATATATTAAGTATTATAAAAGTCTAAAGGGAGCGAAGGGAAGTAAATAACCCTAATTTTCGTCCTCGAGACTCGCATTCGTCGAGTCATTATCAAACATAATATCTACTGTAAATATATATCATTTTTTTTTTTTCATTTCAACATGTGTTATAATTACTTGAAAATATATCACGTCGATTTTGGGGAATCCGGGGCAAAACGGGAAAATCTGTAAGTGTACGAGGTAAGATGAGACACTTTTTATGAAAAAAATTTTTTTTTTGTTTGAAGGCTCCCTGAAAATTTGATCAAAAATTTTTTTTATAATTTTTTTAAGGGAGACTGAGCACTGGGACCGTAAAATATTTTTTTCATGGAAATTTTTTTAAAAAATAGTGTCTCATTTTACCCCGAATTTATCCTGTGTGAAAAATAAAACTAATTTATGAGATATTGACTAAGCTTGAAAAAGTAAATAAAATAATTGAGTGAAATATATTTAAATAAATCTAAAATAAGTTTAAAATTTATTTAATGACCGTTAAATGCAAATTCCACCGTTAGAGATCGGATTAATCCCGTGGTGAGCCAAAATGGTCGTACAATAATGCACGGTATGGGATTCGGTATATTGAGAGAGGGTGGAAATGAGAAAAGGGCTCGCTCGGTTTAGGGATTGAATAGTACAAGGGACACACAAACTGGACAGCCCGAAACACACCACAATAACCATGATCAAACTCATCGTCTCTTTCATCTCTTTCCCCAGTACACAAACCCACCAAGAGTAAGTGAACAAGAAAGTATGTATACCGAACAAGAACGTATCGAGATTACAGATGATATTGTGTAGCCCTCTCGGGTGGCTTTGGGATCGTGACTTTAATCAATTAGCGAGGTTTCTCGACTCCGGGAAATCGACGATTGGTAATCCCGAGAGAGTCCTGAACCTATACCTATACCTACTTATATACATATACATATATATATACTCCCCAGCACTACACTCGTGAGGTTCTCGTCGTCGTCGTCGATGATCGTACCTACCGATATACACGCGCGTGGGCTCTTCTCTCAGCTTCTCTCCATATAGCCGAGTTTAAGATTTCCGTGAACGTACAACCGATAATTGCACACTTTCATCGAACAACGTTGAAATTACTGCAAAAATTATCGTCGTGATTTTTTTTTTTTTTTATGTCCTAAGGCATTTTATCGTAGTCGTTTATGAACAAATAATAAACACGCGATGAAAAAAAATTTTTTAAATGTTATCTTTTCATCTATTTATTCAATATTTTTTTTTGTAACAGTGTAAATTGTTTATGAGTATATTAGACGGCAAATGCAATTATAAAATATATATTTAATGTTAGTGTATATATTTTACATATATTTATATGTGTATAGACGTAAATACATTCAATGGATTAATAATACACTTTAAGTGTACAATAATACTTTGCATATATATATATATATATATATATATATATATATATATATATATAAGATAATATTAAATTATACTTTATGAATATCATAAAATCTGCTATACTGCATTCTATTGTACTCATTTCGAATAATTAAAGACACACTAAAATATAAATTAATTTTGTGAAAATTAATCATCATGACATTTATTTTAAATAAAATATATGTTTAAATGATTTATTTTTATTACGTTAAATTAACTTCCTGTTTACTGTTTAAATATTTTTTTATGATTCAAAATTTCCATCTTTGCTTCACCTGACGATTTAAACGATTGTTTTCGATCGGAATTTACTGCGGATAATTAATGTAAAATTTTTTTTGTTTTCAACAGTAGTGAATTTGAAATACAAACCTGTCATCTAATGAATTCAATTGAGCTACACTTACAAAATATATGATAATTTATTCCATATTATTTGGAGGTTAGTCGCTTGATATTGTCATAGATAGTAAATAAATAAAATTTGAAATTTTAAAATAACATTCTGGTAGGTTTTACCAAAATTAGTCTAATTAGTGCAATTTTACAGATCGAAAAAATTAGTCGTAGGAAAAATAGTTTTTTTTTTTATAAGTGATACATTAAAAGTAATTGAGGTTATAGAGAATATTTCTTTACAGAAAACAATGGAAATTTTTTTTCACAATTAAAAAAATAAATAAATCATGTCTATATATTTTGAAAAAAAGCAAATTCTTTTAAATTAATAAAGTTAGTGAGTAAAAATATTTATCGCAGTTTTTTATTAGAAAACAACAATAACATTTGAAAAAAAAAAAAAAAAAAAATAAGCTGCAAAGTTAACATGCATTAATTTAAATACATCTATAAAAATTCCTTCAAGCAGTAGTCTATTCCCATCTGATTGATGACGCCACATCGTCCGCATTTTCGTTCATTAAAATACAAAGTAGTCATTAACATTCTCGGGTCACCGTTTGGGGTTGAAAGAGCATGACATTAGCACGACTATAACTAACAATGTGTGAATGCATATTCAAAGGCACAAGGTCCCGTAACCAAAATAAATTTCCCTTCAAAATACATTTACCCCTTATATTTATTTATTTATATATATATATGCTTGTGAGTTTATATAAAGCAGCCTCGTATATATATGAATCTCATTGCCAGAGAGAGGTATATACATAAACATATATATGTACAAATATATATACGATAGAAAGATCGAATGAGGAAAGATATATAAAGTCAGAGTCTCGTGCAATCAGAATGTGAAAGTTTGGTCGTAAAGCGGCCAGCTGTGAGTTCACTTAGGAATATATGTTTGATCTCAAGTCTATCCTACTATTGCTATCCTACTCTATAGACAACCGCAACACCACCAACAGCAGCAATAGCAACAACTAAACATCAATAGTAATACATAGTAATTGAAATAGTAATAGTAATATATCTAACTAATGCAATAAATTTACTACGTAATTGACTTTCGTAAAATTTCTTTATTTTCATAAAATCTAATCGCTTGTTCATTTATATATATTTATTATTCATTTAACTTACTCTTTATTTAAGTATTTAAATCGTCTATGTTTATTTATTTAAACGGACAAATTATTTTTATTAAATCTATGACTTTTCTTTTTATATTATCACTTGGAAACCGGTTATTTGGGAAATTAGTACACAGTATTTTAATTTAAGTTCTCATCCATGATGTTAAGTATGATAGTATAAATATCAGGAACTTGGACAGGAAAAAATCCAGTGTTAGATTTTTAAATGCTTTTTTTTTTAACGTTTCATTGTATTTCACAACTTCATCAGGAAAACTGTACAAATGAAAACAAAATATTATTCAACAATATGATCACATTAACAAAAACGTAGCTTACACAGTAAAAAAGGATTCGTCAAAATTGACACTTGCTGTGTGTAAAACGATCGATTGACACTCATTTATATGTTATTTCAGCGTACGTCGTTTGTTTTGAAACAGTTACACTCGTGTATGTTAAAAGTAACACGTTATGAGTGTCAAAATCTTCGAAAACGTAACCTTCAATTTTAACACACTTATATGTTATTTGCAACACTTGAAGAGTGTTCAATTTGACATACGCTTTTGTGTTACTTGGATACTTCTTAAAAATGTTTTTCACATTATTTAATGTAAAGTTAAAATCAATGAATTAACTGTAGTAATTGATTCTTCAGCAATTAAATATTAAAAATAACGATATTATTAATAATAGTAATATAAATAAAACTAAAAATAAAAAAAAAAGTAATAATAATATCACGTATTGTTCAATATATATAATATCATCTATTATTTATCTTCAATATTCAAATATGTATAAAAAAATTACTATAAATTCTCTCACAATAACAAAAATAAAATAATTATTTTAATATCAAAAAAATAATTATATTTCATCAACATTAATTTAAAAGTTCAGGTTATGTATTTTAAAAACGATTGCAAATTAAACAGGCGATATTTTTAATACGTCATTTTTACTTGAAATTTTGTGAGAATTCTTTCGTGATGGTCGAGATTATTTTTAACATATTTTGTGTGTTGTTTTCACAGTAACACATAAGAAGTGTTACTCTCGTATAAAATAACATTTTTGTGTGTTAAAAAATCAATCGATTGCGACAGTTGAAACAAGATAAATATTGTATGTTAAATTGACACACAAAAGTGTTGAAAATTCAACACTCAGAATTTTAACATACGCTTTTTTTTACACTTTGACGATTCGTTTTTTACTGTGTGGAAAACACTCTCTAAGCATGAATAAGTGAAATCAGTGAATATTCACTAATTCTGAGTGCCAAGCGAAGCACTTTTTGAAACTAGTGGTTTGATTTGCACTTGGAATTAGTGAACATTCACTTATTTTCACTTATTCATGGTCACTAAGTCAGACACCTGACAACCTTTATACAGAGAAACTTAGTAAACATCTATTCCACCATAACAATTTAATTGAAAAAATTATTTGTAACCAAAAAATTAAAAGATTAAAATTAATCAATGAATAAAAAAAATTTTGAAACAGCTATAACTCTAATAAAAACTAAAAAGTCTTATGAATGAAAAATGAATCTCGACACTATCCGTCCCGTAGCCTGTAGAGATCCATCCAATCCATCAACACACATATGTTAATATAAATCCCACATCCAGCAGGTATATAATACATAAGCCTACCGAATTTCACGGTCAAACTCCATATAATCACTTGCATCATACCAATACGAGACTAAAACTCTCCTTCCCGATTCTCTTTCTACCCACCGAGTCATCTCAATAAATTTAATTCAGAGCCACATCGTCGTAACCAAACCGTCTCGGATCCGGAATGTCGCTCTAGAAAAAACTTTGTTATCTACTCTCTAGACTCTACACTTACCCATACCTGCAGGTTGCTACACATCCTCATTCTCTATCCCTACACTCATTTGCCTGCGTATACTATATATATACATATATACACGGCACCTCAGCAGCATCATGATAAACTCGTCGATCCTTCGTTCCTACAATCGTACAACCGTACGGTCGAACTGGTTCGTTACAGGTGACTATATACAATGTAACGGCTGTTTTGCATCCAACGTCTGCAACCTAATGCACATCCATCCTTAAGCTCGAGATAACTATATACTCCTTCTTCTTACAAGTAATTATAACCCCCTCAATCGCCTATGAAATTACTCATAACTCATGACCAAAGTGACTACATAATATATGTATGTGTATATAAAACTCGATCGAATTACTTAAAAAATTAAGTATACAGCATAATGTTGAGCTAAATACCGGGTTTAAATATTAACGTCTGTAAAGTCTACTACTAGTTGTATACACAAGTCATGTCAGTTCTATTCACGATACGAGAAAATAACAAAACTTGGATATTAATAAGCTGTTGCGTGGTTCCCTCCACGTTATTCTTACATATATACATATATACATATACTATCTTTTTCTATATCATGTAGTAGTGGTATGGTATATATAATGTCTAGTGTAGTGGCTTCTTCTGGATTTTAATGTTACCTACACGGTGTTACCTCTCTTTTCCTCACTCATTATAAAGAGTGTGTGTTGAAGAGTGTGTATATAGGAGGAAACAAGACAAGAGTGTGCATACCAGGTCTGAAAGAGCACACAAGACCGCAGTAGTGTAGTACTATGCGTTCTCTGTTGCTCTGCTTTGCTCTCATACTCGATACGACTCGCGCGGCACTCAGGCCACTCTCCTCGCAGTACCTCCGGGGTCTGTGGGCCCATTCTCCCCGATGCTATAGCAATATACCCCTTTCCCCCCTACTCTCCAACGGCCCCAACTCTTGCGCGCCTTCGCCTCGAGCAGACACCGTGGGAATGTTAGGCGGACCCAAAGCCGGGCCCTCTACTCTCTTCTGGACGCGTGTAACCTTGTAACCTCCTCCGACCTCTCCCCCGATTCGATCCTCTTCTTTTTCTCGCTGTACTCATCCGCTTCTGCTGCTTCTTCTTCTTCAGCTTTATCTTTACTTCTTCTTTGCCTTTTCTTATACACCAGCATCTTGGGCTGTTCACCAGTGCACTCTGCTAAACGTCGGCAGGAGGAACCTTCGTCAAATTCTCGAGGATGATGACGATGATGATGATGATAATGATGATGAGCGACGGATTATACTGTGCTGGTGGTGGATATCTCGGGCCGTGTATCGTCAGTATATAAACTCGAGGAGAGACCAAAGAGTAGAATCAAGAGAAGAAATACCCTGAGGTACTTCGCCCCTGTATGAGGTCGGGCATCATGCCTGTTTTGTAACCTTTCCGGATAAATTATCGTAATGACTTGGAACGGAAGCACCGCCGCAGGCTGACCAACCTTCTTTTGTGTCTTTTATTATTATTATAAACACACATGCCATTGAATTTATAAACTTACATATAAATATGTATATACAGTTTTTACCTTTTACAAACTTTAAAGTTTAATTTATACTTCAAATCTGAAATCTCAATTCGAAAATATACCCGGGTCAAAAATGAGCAGTATTTATTTTTCACGTTTCATCTTAGTTTTGACTTTGGTTTTATAATTTAGAGGGACCACTATCGTGACCACCTGAAAAAAAAGATGATTTTTGGGAATTTTTTTAAAGAAAACTACTGCATGGAATGTTTTAATGTTTCAAGGATATATTTGTGGATATATAATGAATATGAGATCAAATTTTTGGGCCAAAAAATTCAAAATTCAGCGAGTTATTCACAATCTCCCGCTCAAAAAAAAAGTCCCCGCTGCAGTGATAGCGACCTTCACAGTGCCGGAAATCAAAAAAACCAAAAAGTTTATTAAACTAGAAGGTATTTCCCGTACCATGACCCTCGGGCTAAGAAAAAAATTTAAATTTAACAAAAAGGCGGGGTTTTAAAAAAAAATTCAAATTTCGCGCGAAAATTTGATGACTTTTGGCCTGGCAAATTATATTTTTGATTCGATCGAAAAACTGGAGGTTCATGGTACGTAGAAACATATATAAAAGAAGCTGCAATTCGAATCAAATATTCCGGATGATTTGTCTCCGAGTTATAACTGCAGCAATTTTGAAAAATGTATTTTCGATAACCGACAAGCGGCTGCTCTTCAGATGGCTGTAACTCAAAAAACTATTCGAGATGCACTAGAAATTTTAGTGTTATTTTTGAAGCTATAGTCTATCAAAATATGCCAAAAAAAACTGATTTTTTCAAAATTTCACACTAATGGCCCTCCTTGTCAAATAAGTCTAAACCAAATAAATTTCGAATTGATTTCGGATTTTCGTATTTTTCGGGTATTTTTAAAACAATAATTTATTTTTTTCATGTATCTTCCAGTAAATTACTTATAAACTATATATATCTAGTAATTTCTCGTAGTCTCCCGACAAAATGTTATATCTGGTAATTATTATACCAGTGACGAATTAATAGCTGTTATTTTGCAGCATCAAAAGACTGGTTCTACGAACGGACATATAAAAGTTTTAACTCAAGTTGGATCGTGTGTCCTAGAATACGACCCAAGCCAATTCTAATTGTCACGCGTCCTGTGTCTTTTACACTTCCTACTGTATTCTATTTCCGCTCAAATTATTTATTTTTATTTATTTATTTATCTAACTAAATTATTGTTATTATCACCGTCTCTAATCTTGGATTAGAGTAAAACGGTTTTCCACCGTGAGAATTTTATTTTAATCCCAGCGTGTAATTTCATCACTTTAATTATTATTTCAATGTCAATTCACTATTTTATTTTTTATTTTTTATTTAATAAAATCTATCTGACGATCTGATCAGCGATAGTTTGATGATGAAGCTATAATGTCTATCATGAAGATAATCTGTAATTTTTTCAGTATAGCCTTGTCCAGTGAACTGGGGACCATTTCTTATAACTCTCGGGTTTATAACACAATATGTAGTATGTAGTGAAGATAGATGCGAGTACATACATATATATGACCACACGCGTTGTAACCAGCCACTTTTCTTCGGCAAAGACAAGAGACAGAGGTGTATGACTCAGCTATAGTACAACTTCAATCTTCAATTTCAATTCCAACTATACAAGACCATCATATCATACATTCCTCACTTATTTTATATATATATATATTTTTTCTTTTTACCGCTTATATATATACACTCTTGTCCACTTGTTCATTCTTTCGATTACGTCATATTCAAACACTATATATATGTACCTGGTCGCTGGTATAAATGTGTAGATACGCTGTAGAGAATTTGGACACGTATGGCTAGTCAAAACATTGCTCAAGGTCATCATATATGACCAGTAAAGCCAAACATACTTTGCATAAGAGAATTTTATCGTCAAGTTGTAGTTTTAAATTAAAATTTATATTTTTTTCTTGAGTATAATATATGGGCTGCTAAAATGTATTATAATTTTATGGTTCAATTTTTTGAGAAAAGTTTCATAGATTATAAACTGACAGCAGATAGAAATATTATCTTAAAAAAGTATCACCTGATATTAAAATGAATTTTGTTTATGATTAACTGTATTTTTATAAAATATATTTCGCTGTCAAAAAATATATCTAGTAGCCAGAAGAGGGGAAATAAAAATTTTCAACAGCTTTTGAAAAATATTTTAGGCCTTGCAGGTGATACCTCTACTGATGGATCGTGAACTAGTTTAGAAAGTATAGAGTCTAGAGTTATCTCTTGCAAGTAAAAAATAATTTTCAAAAACTACTGAAAATTTTGATTTCTTGTCTATGAGCTTCGTGGCTGTCTGTAAGACCCAAAAGAGGACAAGAAATAAGCCATCAGTAGAGTACTGTCTCACAAGGCCCAAAGTATTTTTCTACAGCTGTTGAGAATTTTTATTTTTGATCTCCAAGCTACCAGGTCTGTAAGACCCAAAAGAGAAAAATTCTATTTCTCGCCTTCTGGCTGCTAGACATATTTTTTTGACAACGAAATATATGTCCAATATAGCTTAATTTTTTTATTGCAAGTTTTGAATGGTTTTGTCTACGATTACGCAGTAATTGTGTATTATTTACGTTTTCGTACGTCAACTACGTCTAAAATACGTTTTCACGGCTATATTAACGTCTTCAAAGGTTGATTTTACGTTTTCAACGTCTAGTACATTCAATTAATTCAAATTTTGACTCAGATTATAAGCATGAACTTTTCTAAAAAAAAGTTTTTTACACGAGTGAAAATCTACGATTATTTTAGAAATTCTTGATTGAAAATTTCAAAATACATCCTAAAATTTCAAATAATCATCGATTAATAGTCTATAGACTATATATTATATATTATATATTATATTAATATATTATATACTATATATTATATTAATATATTTTCGTCGTAGAATTGTTAAACATAAATAGCATTTTCTACTTACAATAATAATAATTCTTATAAAAAAAAAAATGATTGATTTATGATAAAACATGTAGACAATGATTTTTTTGCATAATTACCGATAATAAAATGAAATAAATTCTAAAAGCGTATCCTAGATAACTGCATGGAGTGAATCGCATGACTATCAACATTGTGAAAATATTCTCTACGGCTTTACTGCACATATAACATAGACATTTCTAACTTCCCATGATTTGCAACCGCTTGTTATAATATACATGCTTATATATATATATACATATATATGTATACGTATCTAATAAAAGAGACTAGTGGTAAAAGACATAGAAGACGGTTGAGGTCGAATAGAAGAACCAGTGGCAGTAGAGGTCGTGCGCTCTCGATCTTAACCCAATGACCCGGTGAACATGTAGGCCACTGGTATAGAGAAATTGTAGGTGGACGACCGGATTGTAATCAAACTTTTAAATAATTATTCTTTACAAGCATATCTTAAATTAAAATCAAAAATCTTAGAGACATTGCCTATCGATTAGTCTTTGATCTTACCGACGGTGTTGAATTCCAACACCATCATTGGTATCCATCAAATGGTCTATTAATAATAATCGACAAATCGCGTTAAGACGTGATACGTGATACATCGATAGACCGTATAGTAGACACACGTAACTTGAAATATGAGACGAGACTGGTCAAGTTTCTTCGGTTAGTTTTTCGTATTTACGCGCTCGTACGTCACAGGCATGTTTAATTAATTCTGTCTTAATAAAAGCAACTGCTCGTTTCACCAACGATTAATTAGCATTTCAAACGATGTTATCGCCGCGGGTGATCATTCATACGCGAATTATTTTTCAAATTATCATTACTTTTTTTAAATATCAATTTATTACTTAATATCGGTAATTAATTTATTTATTGTAATCATTTTATTTATTTCAATAAATTTTATTCAGTACAGAAATAAATAAAAGTTTTAATTGCATGGATAATAATAATAATTACCGTCAATATTATTTTTATTGTTATTATTAGTAACCTGCAGTCTCTACGTGACTTCCCCAGTAATCACTACGATATTTATTGTATCAAATTATTGTTCACTTCTTTTTTTTTTTTAATTAAAGAATTGTTTTTGTCTTTGAGCCATAGGCGACTGTGATAAGAAGACTAAATCTAATTGGCTCTACATGTTTTTTTTTTTTTTTTTTTTTTTTTGTATAAATATTAGATAAAAGTAAAAAACACTAATTCAGAAATTTTATTTTTGAAATTTCAAAATCTACTCATTCGATCAAATTTTTACAAATATAAAATTTTGATAATGTACTCATACATACGCTCGGACATTCTGAAAATAGAATAACTGTCTATAGGTTTTCAAAATTCGAACATTTGATAAAAACTCGAGTTTTGAAAAAAATAACCTACTTTTTTAATTTTTTTAGCGGGAAGTAGAAAAACTAACAAACAGATGTGCATTTTTACGCGCGAAATTTGAATATATTTACTATAAACAAAAATGAATATTCTGCTATTCCAATACGTCGTATCCCACATTTGGGAGATTTTTCAGGAGATGATAAAAAAGTTTCACGGTCGGTAAAGAAAATTATTTGTATTATGCTTACATTGGTATAACCTACAAATTTATTTTCATGTTTTCATAAAATACAGGCATTCAGTGAATAAATAATTTTGAATTATATGCTGTAAGAAGAGTCAAAAATTATGCATCATCACCTTCTTACTCATGTCGTTAATTGCTTCCTAAAAATTAAAAATGTTAAGCGTGACTAAACCTATACGAATCTGGGATACGACATATTAGAATGCGCGAAAGTCTGCGTGTGGGATACGACATATTATAATATTTATTTAAAAATACTACGTAAACAATTTGACCTCGAAAATTTTTACATAAGCTGCACATTGTTACAATGATTCCATTCTTTAAAAAAAATGAAAATGTCTAATTTTGTGGCATACGACGTATTAGAATAGCAGTATCGATTCTGTATTAAACAATTTGAAACCACAAATAGGGAAACATTTCAGTCATGATACCAAATTTCATCAGGTTTATAGCTTTTATCTCAAAAATATGACTTAGACAAAGTTTTCCTTATTCTCTACATAATAAGTATGCAATAATAATAATAATAAATGAACACTCATATACTTAACATATATTATTATTATTTATATTCCAATTAAATCATAAATGGCAGTGTTAAATATTTAGCATATAATGATAAAATATATTTCCGTATTACATGTATGTAAAAACAATTTGCATTGAATTTTAATAGACAGCATATTAACCACCGTAAATCTTGTCAGGAAATCTAAAATAAAAATAATAATACATGTATAAATATATAAATAAACATAAGTATAAGTATATGTTGTGAAAAGATTTAATAACCATAAAATACCACAAATAATCTGTATCAGATTTCTCAATATTCTGTCACAATAGTTATAAAAATCGATGGAACAAGATTTAAAGGAACGGAAGGATCGGTATATTCTTCCTGTACATCTACACTAACTCGTGTAGAAATGATCGTTCAACTAACGGTACTAAATCTGCATACCACTTCGTATATATCTTCGTGTTTAGGTATACGCAAACTTACTATATACATATATTTGTTTAACTAAATACTCTAACATAAAATCTATAGACATAATATGTAATACATGATTAAAATTTATAATTTGCTGAACGATTTAAATATTAAATAATAATTATCGATGTCAAGAATGTTGGGATTAAATAAAAATATAAAAAATTGCAAGAACAGAATATCTTGGGATTAATCAGCAACGGTACAGGATCTGAGGATCTGAGATTCTACCACGTAGCTGTTTTCAATTTTGATCTGACACGCATTCGTAAAACGTTAAGACAAGTTGCAATACAACAACGAACAACTCTTTTTTTATTTTATTCACTATAATACATTTTGTATTTATGTATATCTATATATCTATATATATTTCCTTACATGAGGAAAAGAGGAATCGTGCAAACTCACACTCGTGTCCACCCGTCCATCAGCGCGTTCGTTAACTGCGAAACGTATCTCTCATGCAATCCCAAAGACGTAGAAGGCGGAGGTTCTTCTCAGCAGGAGTCTTTAATACGATGCAACCTCTCAGCTCTCTCACCTTCTCCCGGAACCCTTTTACATACATATATATATATACAAGCAGCAGGGTGTGCACTTGAGTAAACTGACATGCGAATTCCACATGGAATCGTCTAACTTCAATTTTTGTAAAATAACTATTTTTTAGTTGAATTATTTATAAGTAATTAATTAGCCCTTCAATGCTCACGTGGGCGCCACTTAAAAATTTTATCAGTTTTCAAGGAATTTCTATAAAATTTATTTGTTTTACATAAGGATCGAAAATTTTTTCTATTCGCTTCAATGTGCTAGTGTTCTTCCAGAATAATTTCTGATACTTCCGAGGCCTCCAAATATCTATCGGACACCTTAATTTTGATGAGAGTCGTCTAAGAAATTCTGCAGATAATCTTAAATATATACCTTCCAGCAAGAAAATAAAAATAATTTTTTAAATTTTCAATTTCCCGGGCGGGTGCGCGCGCAGCTTCGACATGCGCACTACAAGTTTAGCGTTGGAACAGCTGATGTACAAAAAAGTCATTGAATTGAGAAGCTTAATTAACATAAAGTCAAAATAAGCTCATTTTATTCATTGTTTTTTTATTTTTTTAATCTATGTGCTATAGCTTATAGAATATTCGCATAAAGCTGAAATTTTGACCATTCTGTTATAAAAAAACATATTTGCAACGCACCTTTATCTTGACTGGACTATCTAGACTCAGCTCCCTGAGTTTGAAACCAGCGGGAAGTTGTGGGGTTTTTCCGCAGAGCGAACCACTTTTCAGATATTTTTTCATTGAATTGTATCCTAAAGTGGCTGAAGACCAGATATGAGTTCTAAAACAATCAAAATTTGAATGAATAAACAATGACAATATTTTTACTGTGGGCGTGCGTTACGCAAGTAAATTTGAAGCTGACTAATAAATAATTAGTAATAAATAATAATAACAGCAATCTTATGAATGTCATGTTAATACTACAGTAAAAAATGAATAAAAATTTTTCAACAGAATGACTTGTAAAAAAATTCAATTAAAATCTTATAATTTATCATTCAATCTAAGCATTAAAAATAAATAAAAAATTGATTCAAGTTCTTTACGTAACTAATAAATTGAAAGAGAAATTGGTAATAAGAAAGTATTCCTACTTTGATGTATAGATTTAAATGAGATAGCGCTAATATTTATTAAGATAAAAATATCAGACATCGATACTAGCAAGTAAAAAATTTATATCAAGATGAATATGTAAGAAATAATTGTGATACTAAAAGTCCGTTAATTTTTTTGTTGCAGCGGTCCAGAGGGGACGAGTACCTCCGTCACAGCCATCTTTGCCAGGATTGCCGGGCCAGTTCGGTCTGTCGAATGGAGACGCAGTGGCCTGTGCCAGCTTAAACGGGCACTCGTATCTCTCGTCGTACATCAGCTTACTCCTAAGAGCAGAGCCCTATCCGACGTCGCGATACGGACAGTGCATGCAGCCAAACAACATAATGGGCATCGACAATATATGTGAATTAGCTGCGAGACTGCTGTTTTCCGCGGTCGAATGGGCGCGAAATATACCATTTTTTCCTGATCTACAAGTGACGGATCAGGTGGCACTTCTCAGGCTAGTGTGGAGTGAACTATTTGTACTGAATGCGAGCCAGTGCTCGATGCCACTTCATGTGGCCCCGCTACTGGCCGCGGCGGGTCTGCACGCGTCGCCCATGGCCGCGGATCGTGTCGTCGCGTTCATGGATCATATTAGGATTTTTCAAGAGCAGGTGGAGAAACTCAAGGCGCTTCATGTTGATTCTGCTGAGTACAGTTGTCTCAAGGCGATCGTCCTCTTTACGACTGGTGAGTCATACATTTTTTTATTTTTTATTCAAATTTTTACTTTTCATATATTATTATGTTTATTCAAATCTACAAGATACCAAACAATTTTATTTTATAATTAGAATTTGTTTCATTAAAAAAAAATCAGGTGTATAGAGGGTGTTTCATATGAGTAAACATAGCATTGATACATTAATATAATAAAGATAAACCTATATCGACAAGGCTGTCCACAATACAAACACTTAGCTTACACTGACCAGACATAAACAATTTAGCTTGACGATATATCGGCAGTTGACTAGACTGGACTCGTGTCGACACTCGGATCGTAGCCGACACAGGAAGATTACAAGCATATACATACATAATGCCCCCAGTAGTTTAAGTGATGATACAGCCTCAGACTTGTGCGCGACTTTCAATATAACATCATAGCTTCCACTATCCACAGAATCCTACTCGTAGAATAGAGCAGATATAGACTATCAGAATCAGAGTAGAGTTGAGTATATACCGGTGAGTTCGTGTCGTAGGCTATACTATGGAAATGTTGTAGCATACGACAACAATACAATGTGATTCGGTTCCCGTGTTAGATGTCCGTAGACAATGCCCTCACCCTCTATCTATCTATCCATCTATCCATCTTCCTCTTACTACGTCCGATGACAGTTGCGTCCTGTCCAGAGTCCAGAGCAGAGTCCGACCACAGCTTTCTCCATTCCTATCCCATTCCCATTCCATATGTATCACAGCACAGTTTCCAAGGCTATCTCTTCAAACCAATCTGCCTCTTACCCTCATCTAAAACATTTCCCTCCATTTTATACCCCTTTTATAACAATATACATATATTTATATAAATAAATAATTAAAGAGTCTGTTCTACTGCTTACGCGCTTTTTATTCATTCAATTATTTGGTTTTTTTTGACATTATCCTCGATCTAACCACAAACGGCTGTATTAATAGTAGCATTCCTCTAACAGACATTTAGAAACAGTGTAATAGATTTCTTTAGGAAAAAAAATAAATAAATAATAATGAACAAATGGCTAAGGCACGACACAACGGGTACTAAATATTCTCATGAATAATGATAGATTTGTTGATATAGTAGCCCGTACTAAAAACGATTTATCTTTTTCACATTCACGTTTCACGAGTTTACTCACTCAGTCATTTAATTCATATCATGTTTATTTAATATTTATTTTTATAAATATTTAATAAATTGTTTATTTTTACAAAAAAAATTATTTAGCTATGATTTAATGGTTTTACTATTGCTTAGTATTCTTACTCTACGCTGTAAAAAATTTGCAAAGTGAATCACTCCTAATTTTTTACAGTGTATTTCCCGAGTCGAAATATCAGACGCAAACTGAAAATTTTTATTTGTATGATTCATAAAAAATTTGTAATTTATTTCAATATTTGTAATCACAATTTTTATAACTTTGATATGAAATAATATATGAACAGATAAATGTAGTGTTAAAGATATAATTAAGGTGTAGCAAAAAACATGGATCTGAAGATCGGAATTTTTTTCGCGCAACGAAAATGAAAAAATTTATGAAATTCTACTGCTGAAGATTGACGAGGGGTAATTGGGGGTGGCTGCAATTTTCGGCTAACATACTAGCGCCTATTCGAAACATGTCAGAAATCTAGATCCACTCTGTAAACATGAATAAGTGAAATTGGTGAAAATTTACTAATTTTAAGTGCAAACCGAACCACTTTTTAAAATAAGTGAATATTCACTTATTCATTTTTATTTCACTTATTCATGTTTAGAGAGCAGTAGATTTTTTATTTTTCATTTTCGTTCCGCAAAAAACATTCCTATCTTCAGGTGCATGAAAAAATTTTGAGAAAACAGAGTAATAATCTATAAGCCTGAAACTGAAAAAATTTTTTTTTCAAATTACGAATTTTTTTGCTACTCTCTAAATCTGAAACAGTGTATATACACTACTTTTCAGTGGTTTTCACTGTTTCAGATTTAGAGAGTACGCCTTTTGACTCACGGTATCTGCCTCAAGAGCCAGAAAAGCTTACTGAAAAATTTTAAGAAATTGACGTGATCATAATCCAGGAGTTAAAAATTGATGAAAAAATTTTCTAGTATGCTTATATTTCGTTATTGTACGTCTAATTAAATAGGCTTTAGTTACGTTTTCGATTCGTGATTGTCTAATCTACGTTGAAAACGTTCAATTTACGTCAAATATTTCGACTCTGACTGATGTCATTTAAAAAAAATCAGCCGAGTCATTGTGACAATATAATAATAATAAATTAAAATTAAAAATTAAAAGAAAAAAAAATATGTAGACAGTAAATCTAAAAAGCACTCTCATCTGTGGCATAAGATTAACGACAAGATGATCGCTGATGACATTGTATTTTATTATTTATCGTATTATAACTGCTATTGATGTCAAAGGACAATGAACGTATAGAAATAAAATTACAGACGTGTAATAATTATTGATTATTTAAACTCATCAGCATTAGAACACATATATACAAATTTTTTAACAGACAGTAAGACGCGCGTTGTCTCAAAGATATATCACGATTAATCGTTAATTTAAAATAATCAGTTATAACTTACATGAATTTACTAAGACCCCGTTAGTCACATGTATATGTAATCATTACAATCACTAAGAATTTCTAGTACATCTGATTTTCATCATGTTAAGGAAGTTTAGTATATCTGTTACATTAAATCTTCTGCGGTGATATATTAACGTTTTATATTCTTATGTACATACATATAAATACATATATACTTAGTATTTTAAGTACGTACTACTAAGTATGTATATATCGCATACCAATAAAGTAGTAAGTTTCTACTTCATGCCCAGAGAAAGCCGACTTCAAGTGAGATTGAATCTGTTTCGCGTCTCAAAACTCAGTTAAATATTTTAACGTCTTATAAAAAGCCTAAATAACCATCGGTCTTAAACAGAATTTAAAAAATAAATTTTTTTTTTAGTAATCAAAATTAGAACCGCGATTCGATTCTAAAAATTGATAAATATGGAAATTTAAGTGACAAAAAAAATACGTAAATGAAATTTAGTCTCTAGTGGTTTAGCGAGAGGAAATATATGAGATCAAATACCCGTCCGTCTGCATCCGGATCTAACGGAAATACGACGTAGAATATGATAGTTCCGTGAGTACTAGGTCCACTGGTTGACGTAATGCTATAGGTACATTACAACTAAAGACGGTCATTGTACTGAGAAATAGAGAACGATCAGCATCCAACACAAAGTTAGTCGAACATCCTGATATATATATACATATACATATATGTAGAGCAGCCACCGCGTTAGTTCACTGTAAAGTATCAAGGGATGAGATGCTGATGGACTCGCGGTAGAAACGCGTGTCGACGCCACTGGTTCCGAGCTACAAGGGTGGTAGCCCGTGACAAGAGTTAGGGACGAAGCTCGGTTATCTGCAAACCCGACTCTCGACTTTTACCCGACCCTTCTCTACTTTATGCTCTCTCTTACACCCTGGTCCTGTTTCGCGGTCTCTTTTCTGCGTACTAGTGGTTCGTAACCGCAACCCTCGGTGGCATTTGTGGCTAGCTAACTCTGCTCTATCTGGTATTGTTAGTCAACCAGGGGGGTCCAAATCGCGCGAGTCCACCCTCGCGAAATTTTTTTTTATTCCTGCGTTTCATTTTAACCCACGTGCTATATTGTTGTGTATTATTATTATATATAAAATCATCTCTACATACTTTTTTAGTCGAGCTTACATTATACATATATATATGCATACATATATATGTAATGTTAATGTCTTTTGTATGATCATTGTCACGATGAACATGTCAAAGAGGTCATGGTAAAAAATTTAAATAATTTCTTTCAAACGGAAATAAATATGACAAAAAAATATATATTTCGTGGATGAATTTTTCTTTCGATAAATTTAAATGGAAATTTTTTAAAACTAAAAATATATAAAGTAACTGGATTTTTATTTAAAACAAGACTGATTTATGAATCAAAGGGTTTTTAAATTTCTACGTATGAGACTATTTACACATATGGAATAACTGTAAATCGCGACATTAATTAGACACAGAGACGCTCGTAAATTATTTACTTTCATACCCATTTAATTCACATATGCACTTCTGCTAAAATTTTACACATGCTTTTTAAAGAATTCCCACTTTGCACCCTCTTATGTCTCAGTTAAACAAACAACCACCCATTAGTCATTCAAAACTAAGTATCTTAAACGTCGAGGATTTTTTTAAATTACTAAATCTCGGAAATTAAAAAAAAAATTTTAATCTTCTTTTTAATATCAATAATTGCACATGAGACCGTATCGAATATTTAGGGGTTACTCTGAGCATACAAATGAAAAAAAATATTCACAATTTGTTACGGTTCGGGTCTAGTGTGTCACATGTGACTCGGCATTCTCGGGAAAAATAATTCACAACGGTCGTGTGGCAATGTCGCATCGGTATGACAGAATAAAAAAGAAGTAAAGAAATATGTAGAAAAAAAAGACATCCAAGTAAGAGCATCAGCAAGAAAATATATATGAGTGCAGATCTGTGTGATTTTTCTCACTCTCGCTTACTCTTACTTTCATTCTTTCTAGTGACTTCTACATATATATAATACGCGAAATATTTGTGAGTGTACGTGACAGATTCGTTTTATTTAACTTTCCCTGTTGCCGCGCATTTTATGCCGGTGACGATGACGACTAGGACACGTTCAAGAAGAAGGGTCTCTTTTACTCATACATTTTTTTTTACGTACATATATATGTTGGAATGGATAGTATGTATAATATGTGCTAGGGGAGAAAATGTTGTGCGGCATGCAGCTGTGGGCGGAATTGCTGAGATTGAACTATCGACTTACGAGTAGATTGGTCGAGATACCCCAGTACCAACAAGGCGATCGGAAACTCAAGACATATCTTACCCACCATCTTATTCTTCGACTTCTTTATCAATAGCCTGGAGGTCGGGGGTCCTCTATTGTTGTCATCGACTTTTTTAACGGGATATTATCTTAAAAATCCTTACCGTGGGATGTTTTGTGACTTGTAAAAATTTCGAGACACGCTTATTGTCATTTATTTTTAGTACTTGCTATTTTTATTATCATTATTATTTATTTTATTTTTTTTTTCAACCAATACAACCGCGTGTCCTGTCGCGAATAACAAAGTGAATTTATTGAAATAAAAAAGAAATGTATACTTCACTGAAAAAAAGATTTCTTGGCGC
Source organism: Microplitis manilae (assembly GCA_030273425.1). Lineage (NCBI taxonomy): Eukaryota > Metazoa > Arthropoda > Insecta > Hymenoptera > Braconidae > Microplitis > Microplitis manilae. The sequence goes on along the minus strand of CP092722.1, from coordinate 28,131,423 downwards.
AAGAAAAATTTTCTCAGCTCAAGAAAATTTTTTTTCACCCTAAGGAAATTTTTGTACTCAATTTATAAAGCGTAAAATTTATTAGGGCAAGTAAAAATTTTCATGGGGTAAGTAAGAATTTTCGCGCCAAGAAATAATTTTTTTATGTGTATAAATATATGGTATTATAATAATTATATAAATTATTTTTATATTTATTTGAATGCCACTTACCTGGTATTTATTTAAATAATAGAATATAAAAAAAAAAAAGTAAATTAACGACTCGTTAATGAATATAATTTGCATGTTGAATGTGTAGCTTGAATCGAACTCATGGAGCATGACATAAAAATTGCAACCCTTTCTCGTCTTTCCTAATAGGGCTCTCATTAGCGGATTGTAGTTATAGTACGTAGCAACATACAGTGCTGCTGTTAATATTATCAGGAATAGTTATAGCGAGACAGAGCAAGAGTAAGACCAATACTAAGCACCTAGTGACTTAAACTCAAAACAAATACTTGTAGAGGTATTAAAATAAGTACCATATACTTACGACAACTGGGAACTATGCAACTATGCATGTTACTTGCTCTATTCTACTCTATAATAAACATTGTACAGAATAGTGGTGTGACTTCCTTGATTTTCTCAGCAGTATATCGCACTACAAATATAAGCAAAAGTATTTGCAAATTTATAAGGAGAGAAATTATTATTTTTTGCAAATTATAATTATGAGACAAATAAGCTCCTGATTTTTTTAACTTCACGTAGAAGCAATATATGGGGTGATTCGGGTCAGACAAAATTGGGATAAAAAATTTTAAAAATTGAGCGCGAAAAATTTCCATTCAAAAAATTAAAATAAAATTTTTGCAATTTACAGTTAAAAATAAATTTCGTATCAATGAGATTAAGATTTTTAATTTTTGAAACATTTTTTAATAAAAAAATAAGTGCAAAATTATTTTTTCATGAAAAAAAAAAATTCAATTTTAAAAATAAATTTTTTTGAGTGAGCCTCAGTTAAAATTGTTTAGGGAATCCCATTTTGCCCCATTTAAAAAATTTCTATGAAATTACTACTGACATTTTTTTCTAAGTGAGCCCACTTTACCCTCTTTTTCTCTACACTGTAAAAAGAGTAATGTTAAAAATGGACTCAATTTAACGCGTGGTGTTAAAATGAAATAATTAAACGTTAAATATTTTCAACACCGAAAAATATTTTAACACCTGGAAATTTTTTTAACACCGGTAAAGAACACTTACACCTTCGGTGTTATTTTAACACCACGGTACTGAAATTTAACACCAAATATTTGAACACCTACACTGCCTGGACCCCTTTTTTTACAGTATATATTGAGAGATATCTATTGGACGTATATAAATCCAGTAGTAACTACGCCACTGACCTGCGGGGACTTTTAGCTCTAAAGTGTCAAGCCACTGATAAGCCAAAGGCATTAATTTCACAGCGTGGTTCCCCACTGTCGTTTCGACTAATACAATTATGTTATAACCCCTTGGCAATTCTCTTCTCTATTCGTTTCATTTCTCATCCCTCTACTTGCTCTCGCTGATGTATATTTCTCCGAAACCCTTACCCTATTGCTACACCGCAGACTCTACTCTCATGGTGACATCAACCTCCGTTAAGCTATTCAACCCGAGACATCACCACCAAATCATTTCAATTGATAAAACACCCAAAAGTCTAATAACAATACATTTATTATTTTTTATCTCAAAAAAATTCTATCATTTTTTTTTTTTTTTCAATAAAAAAGTTTTAATTGATTGAAATAAATTTTTTTTATTTTAAAAAATTAAAAGTTTGTTTATGTATGATGTCCAGTAGACAGAACGACAAGATCCATGACGCGTGTATCATTTAATAAGTTGTGTCAATCTCTCGTTAGTTAATTGTCGCCGAGTACTCTGGTCGAGTGCTAGTACAAAGTATGTGTGTATATGTTGGCATGAGTATGAGTATGAATATAAGTATGGTATATATAATATATATAGCGAACGCATGAATTGTATAACAAAGCCGTGTAGTTGTCCACGACTCGTTGGATGGTAAAGAGCGCGTGGGAGATAGGGATAAACTATGTAAAATGCTGGAGCTGGCACACTAAATGCAACTCAAATATATATCTATATATGTATGTATATGTAGCAACGATAAAGTGAGAAAGAGTGAGATAGATAGTGGATGTCCGAATGGACGAATGCCCTTCATTTCCATACTTCACCATATAACCAGTCCCGAGCGACGGTCCGCGTCGACGCGAAAACCCGCGGCTAACTTGATTATTTGACCCTCATACTAACCACCTCCGTGTCTGCTCTTGTCCAATAGTAATCCCTCAATCTCTAATTTTTAAATATTTTTTTGAAAATTTTATATCCGAAATATTTTAAGTATTACTTTATAACTTTTTTAATTTAACTAACGACGGTCACACTGTGTAATATATATTTTTATCATAAATTCCAAATTTCAAATATTTTTGACTAAATTTCGCAACGAAATATTGAGGAAAAAACATAACTTTGGCGTAGTATTCATAAAAAAAATTATCTTTCAAATAAAATTCAAATAAATCCACGGAAAAATTATCGAAAAAAAAGTGTAATTGGTTTTTTTAAAATAGAGATATTTGGAGTTCAAAATTCAAAGAGTGAGAAATAAAAATTTTGAATTATTTGAAATTCCCCGGGGTTTTTTTGGCCATTAAGGGTTAACGCGCCATCTAAAATACTTAATATAATCTATAGCATTGAAGATAAAAATAAAATAAAAAGTATCAATTTTTCAAATTTAAACGAGCAGATAATTTAAAATGATTAATGGACACTGGGCATTATTCTGAGGGCTGAATGGCCATCAGAAGTGGTCAACAATACTAAATGTACTGTATCATTATAAATATTCATTTAAAAAAAAAAAAAAACATATATATAAATATTATTTATATGCATTTATTTATATTTATGTGCACGTAGATATGAAGGGTAAGTTGTTTGTAAGGCGAAAAAATATGCGGAACTGGTTTTGCACAGTGGGGAATGTCGAAGAGGATTACAATGGAGCTTATAGCAATTGGCGCGTACGCACGATTGAGATACACTTTCGGTGGGAGTATAAACGCGTTGAATTGTAATGCGTGGCACGCGTAACATCAGTACACATATATCTCAACATCTCTATACATCTATCTACTCACTCTTATATATAGATATATACACGTATCTCATTCTTTTTTGTTCTTTTACTTTCGTTCTCTCATTCCCTTTTACACATTACACTGCACTCAATCCAACTTACTTGCGTTCCACACATTCTATTTAATTATTTTATTTAATCAAAGCTCTTTCCTATTTCATTTTTTTTATACACTAAAAACAGAGTGGTGTTGAAAGTGGACTCAATTTAATACTTCATGGTGTTAAAATAAAATAACACAAGTGTAGGCGGTGTTAAATCGGTGTAAAAAAAAATTCGCGTATAGAAATTAGAAAAAAATGGACTTTCAAAAAAGCAGTGTTAAAAATTGACACCATTTAACACCACGAGGTGTTCAAATTGAATAACACCACTGTAAGCGATGTTAAGTCGGTGTAAAAAAATTCGGGTATAGAAGTTAGGAAAAAGTGGACACTGTAAAAAGAGTGGTGTTAAAAATTGACACAATTTAACACTGCGTGGTGTTAAAATAAAATAACACAAGTGTAGTTGGTGTTAAATCGGTGTAAAAAAAATTTCGCGTATAGAAATTAGAAAAAAAATGGACTTTCAAAAAAACAGTGTTAAAAATTGACACCATTTAACACCACGAGGTGTTCAAATTGAATAACACCACTGTAAGCGATGTTAAGTCGGTGTAAAAAAATTCGGGTATAGAAGTTAGGAAAAAAATGGACACTGTAAAAAGAGTGGTGTTAAAAATTGACACAATTTAACACTGCGTGGTGTTAAGATGAAATAACACCACTGTAGGCGGTGTGAAATCGGTGTAAAAAAAAAATTTCGCGTATAGAAATTAATAAAAAAGTGGACACTGTCAAAAGAGACACTGTAAATAACTCAAGTGTCGGTGGTGTAATTTGGCGGTGTTAAAATATCGGTGTTAAATTGGTATAAAAAAAAATTTCACGTATAGAAATTAGAAAAAAAAACACGGGGAAATTTTTGTAACCCTGGTAAAGAATATTTACACCTTCAGTGGTGTTTTATTTTATTTTAACACCACTTTCGGTGTTGAGATTTGACACCTACACCACGTGGACTTATACCGTGATTTTTTTTTACAGTGTGAATAAATACTTAATTCAATAATAATAATTTTAAAGTCACGAGTCATCGATCTTTAATTTAAAATTTAAAATCTCCAAATCTGTAAAGGCCAAAAGGCATCTGTAAAAAAAAATATCATTTGACATTTAGTGGAATAAATGCTTGACAAAAATTTGCCGGGTGTTGTGTCAAAATCGTCCAGTCACTTGAATAAATATCAATCATATAAAATCTATAAAGGAAATATTATTTTCATATTTTTGTTCCTTTTTAAAAATTTTTCGTCGCTGATGTTCGTAGTATTATTATTTGATGAATGTGTGTGTTGTTTCTGTCTAACGTGTCTTGGATATTTCTTGTATTGCAACCGCTCGGGCTATACCAGTCGTTAGATGTATGAATGTACGTATTTTGTCGCTGTACACTTGAATCCGCAGCTGGACAAGGGACAATGGCGACGTAATCCAATAATGCCCAGTATGTCCGGCCTGTGAAAGATCGCGTAACTCTTGTCAGTAGACCAACGACGATGACGATCACGACGACGAGTGGTATGTGACGTATTGTATAATAGAAGTGTAAGAGTAGAGGGAAACTCGAATTATTTTACTAGACCTTTTAGGTTTTCGCATTTTACCATTTGGCCTTTACACTATTATATGTTTGTCTTCACTTTACATCATTTTACTTTCCTTTTATATATTTGTTTAGATTTTTCTATCAAAAAATTTTATTATTTTTATTTTTATAATTTTTTATGTTAATTTTAATTAAAAATCCGTACAAATAATCCATATTCCTAAAATTCTTGCAAAATTTCTAACTAAAAAAAAAACTTTATTCATTATTTTGCTGAATGGGAAAATTAACTTTCAATAAAAAAAATTTTATATTTTTTTTCTAAGTATTTGAAATTGAATATAAATATTAATTTGCTCCAAAATTCATAATTTTTAATTTATATCATTAATATTGTTAATAAATAATTTAACTTCGAGGGAAATCAATCAGTCATCGACTCTGGATTTACTCCGCTAATTTTGTACAGTATATTTTTCTCATTGCTACTCATTTTTTTTCATTCTCAAAAATGATCAGTTAAATAAAATAAATAAACATTATTAAAAAATTAATTTATATTGAATAAAATCATAACGCATGATATATAAAATAAACTGTAGGACAACTTAATCATATAAATTAAATTGATAATATTATTCAAATGCAACGTAACAAATCGCGTATAAATCGTTTTGTTAAACTAAGCACAATTGAAGTGCCGTATATATAAGTGTATAAGCTCCAGTATAGTAGACTATAAAATAAAATAAACGTGACAATAAGAAAATACATATATATATATATATATATATATATATATATATATATATATATATATATATATATATATATATATACGTACAAGGTCCATTGAAATAAAACATCGGAACAAATATATAATATATAACACAATAATAACCGACATAAGCAATTTCAGTAGTAAGTCTGTCATAAGTTTTCTTAAACTCCAGGGTCCAGGACACATAGTAAACGTTGAGTAAAAAGATCCACGCGTATCATTTCATCGGGCGATTAGTCTCATTGTGGATTATTATTCAGTCCTCGGCTCGTGCTATGCTACAATTCCTCCCACCCTCTTTATTCTCACTTTTTCATTTCCTTAGAGAGCATCAAGAATAGACCGCTCGAGTCTCGACAGCCTCTATCTTGGACCCATAAGTAGAGGCCCGGTGGTCTACTCTCAATAGCCGCTTGCGTGTCCCATAAACGTAAAAATTTTCGTAACAAATAGAAATACCATGACAGGACACTAACATGTATTTTTCTTTTTTATTATTATTATTTTTCTCTTTCTCCTGGCGTCGCTCTTCACTGGCATTGGGTTCATAAGCAAAGGCGATGCGAATACTTAAAGTATAAGTAAAGTAAGAATAAGAAGAAGAGTGAAAAGCCCGTGGGTCCATTGTCGTATGAATGGGGCCTTGAGAGAAGGGCAAACACGCTTAACCTCTTGGTCTATTGTCGCGCCCGTTTTATCCGATTTAAACGTGGCAAATACGTCGTATATACCAATCATTGTATGCCATACTACCATTGCTACTATGCAAGATTCTACATGTCCAAGTAGACTGATGCATATTTGCATTTTTTTTTTACTATTTATTTATATATCTTTACATTTATATAATTTATTGAGCCACAGACTAAAAAAAACCGGGGTAAGTCCAAGCGGTGTAGGTATTAAGTTTCAACACCGAAAGTGGTGTTAAAATAACACCGCCGAAGGTGTAAATATTCTTTACCGCTGTTAAAAAAATTTCATGATACTGAAGTAAGCCGACATCTAATAATTTTTGACTTTTTTTTTAAACAGTCAATCATAAAAAAAAAATATTTGAAAAAATTGCGCGTACGGTTTTTTAAATTTTCTACATATGCATATTTTTAGTTTATTTTATTTTTGTAATTTATTTGGTGAAAAAAAATCCGAAAATTTTAAATTGTCTGTTAACTTCTGGATCATAAAAATTTCCCGGTGTGAAAATTTCCTCTAGGTAATGTTCAATAAATTTTTATATTTTTTTACATGTAATACATTTTTTTTTTAAATTTCTTTACGTGGAATTTTTTTTACCCCACCGACATTGGTGTCATTTCATTTAAACACCGCTCTTTTTACAGTGTACGTGTCCAGCTGTAAAAAAAGAAAAAATTATTTTTTAAAATATACTTATATAATAAAATATATGACATTTATTAATTTGGAAAATTCGAAAAAAAAAATCATACTGAAATTAGCAACGTTCAATAATTTTTGGATTTGTTTTTAACGAATCAATTACTAAAAAAAAAATATTTGAAAAAATTGCACTTATAGTTTATTAAATTTTCTACATGTGCATATTTTTATTTTTTTTTTTTTTTTAAATTTAAATTGTTGAAAAAAAAATAAAAAAATTCTTAATTGTCTGCTAACTTCAGGATCATGAAAAAAAAGCGTTTTATTTTACAATAAACTGGATTAAGTGCAACGCAAAAAAATGCTGTCACTGTAAACATGACTTGTCTACGGCAAGTTAGTTACTACTTAAAATAAAAAAAATTTTTTCATTCTCGAAAGTGAGCGCAACGAAAAAATTTTCAATGTTCCCTTTTCATAAATAAATTATTTAATTTCTCTGAAAGTCTTAATAATTAAAGAAACAAGTGTTTATTTATTATCAATGATTTAAGTAATTATTTATATTTTTTGATAAAATAATTTATATTCTCGCAATAAATAAAAAATATACATACATACATATATATGTAATCTAGTCGTCTTTAATGCTGCCATTACGAAGACGATAATAAAGTCGGGGTGAACATTCTCGCAAGTATCGTGTGCGATCGTAAAAAAGTCTCTCAAATTCCATGCCCAGTAACAACTTTGATATTTTACATCACATTTAAAATGTTACTGCATTTATAAAATATATATGGTTAATTTTAATCTCTTGTATATTTATAAATTAACTACACATAGACTTCGGCATACATATATGTCAGTAGCAGCTGTCTGGTTAATTTTAGTAAATATCTAAACCCCCCGTGTTTTACAACAAAAGTCAAAATTTCGAAAACTGTCATTATTTATATTTTTGATGTTACAAACCCAAAACATGGAGTATTATACTTCTTGATTCTTTATTTAACGTTATATACAAGTGCCGATTGTGTATCGTAAAGTTTAAATAGTTAAAAGCGCCAACACATCTATAAGATTCAATCGATGTACAAATCACAGGCCATTTATTCTATTGTGCAGTGTAAAAGTCATTTGGTCGTTTTATACTACACTCGTGTCGATGTTTAGTTGTAACAGCAGCACCCCCATAAATCTAAACTACTCATAGACTACTCGAGGCTGTTGTGACAATTGCTTTTCAACTCAGTCGAGGTATCGACTCGAAATTTTTAAAAAGGATTCAAGTGTTCTTTTACCACCTGGTCTTTTTTTAAATTTTATTTTTTGCTATCCTTTAAAATCATTAAATAATTAATTGATTTAAAAAAAAAGTTGTCATTAAAAACGAGATTATATTTGAGTAAAAAAAAAATTCGGATTTACAGTTACATTAACCGTTGATTCCTGGATTTATAGAACTCACTAAAAGTTAATTATAAAATTTTTTATAGTCTTAATAAATAAATAAATCCAAACAGATCCTTAACTTTATTTCCAATCGTTAACGATAGTGTTTATGGGTTTAAATCGAATTTCTCAGTGTTAAAAAATAATATTTTTTTTTTAAAACATTTTATATATTTTTCTTTTATATCCTTTTCTTTATTCTTCCTTTCATTTAATTCTTTTCACCACATATATATTCACCACATATATACATATATGTATATATATGTATCGCTGCATAGAGAGAGAGAGAGAGTGCGTGGTGTGAGTCGCGAGGATGGCGCGATAAGTGGCTACGCGTCCGAAGTCCGAGTTTTGCGCCTCAGGGCCGACCCCCCACCGCTCAATGAGAGACATTTCTCATCATTTTCCATTCAACATGACTGAGTTATAAGCCCGTACACAGCATTCACGTACAATCGTTCGATTTATTACAAACCACGGAGCTAATGAATTTAATTTAATATTTCACGGGCCTTAAGTAGGCAGGAGGAGACAAGACTTCCAACTCCTATCCAGAAATACCAACTGAGAATTTAAAAGAGGATATAAAGGGGATGAACGGGCTTTAACACGCGATTTACTATTAAGAATACTGATAAAAATAATATTTTGTCCTTTTTATTTTTTATTTATTCCCCCCCCCTTTTTTTATTTTCATCTCCACATGAAAAGTGTACACACACGCCTTCCGAAATGACCGGTGAATTCAAGACCGTGTTTTAACAAAATACCAACTAAAATTTTTTTTTATTTATTTTTGAACAATAAATTAATGTCCTATTAGTACGTCATTAAAATAAATATTAAAATAAAATTCTCCATGGATTTAAATTAATTTAATGGTAATTTTTATTGACCTGATATTCTAAAAATAAATATACTACTATAAGGTATAAAATATAAATAAATAATGACATGTACATTTTTTGAACATTAATTATAAATGTAATTTAAAATCTTCATACAGTCACCAGTAATATAAATTAAGAAAATATAATATTTATTGGCGCATAAATATGCATCATATTTTTCATACTTTCTTCTTTTTTATATAATAATAACTGTAATTCAGTAGTAACACTTGTCAAATTAAATATTATTTATTATTTAACTTTTCATCAGCCATATTAATATTATATATACATATATATAATAAACTATTTTAAATAAGAAAAAAAAGTTAATATGACAGTTGGAGATTTTGTGGATTTGTGTTGAAAAATTTGAATTTATTCGAGTAGAAAATCTGTAATGTAATATATTTCTTGTGTTATTCGAATATTAGCACAAAATTTGTGTTTAGCTAAACACCCGCGTGTTTCTTTATTACTATAACCAAGTAAAGCATTGTCTGCAAGGAAAACTTTGATTGTTATTGATTTGCAATTAAAGATAATCATAGATAACTTGAATATTTTATAATTAGGTTCAATGATTTTTGAATTTTCATTTTACAAAAGAATAATCCATAGCTTCGTTTTTTATAATAATCACGGAAACTCGAAATTGACATAAGCTGTACTAAGGTTAGATTAGTACACTTGAGTTTTTTAGGTTATGTGTTTTTATATCGATACTGCCATTCTAATATGTCGTATCCCACATTTTGGAAATTTTTCAGGAGACGATAAAAACGTTTCACGGTCGGCAAGAAAAATTATTTGTATTATGCTTACATTGGTATAACCTGCAAATTTATTTTCATGTTTTCATAAAATACAGGCATTTAGTGAATAAATAATTTTGAATTATATGCTGTAAGAAGAGTCAAAAATTATGCATCATTACCTTCTTACTCATGTCGTTAATTTCTTCTTTAAAATTAACTTAAAATTAGAAATGTTAAGCGTGACTTAACCTATACGAATGTGGGATACGACATATTGAATGCGCGAAAGTCTGCGTGTGGGATACGACATATTATAATATTTATTGAAAAATACTAAATAAATAATTTGACCTCTAAAATTTTTACATAAGCTTCACATTGTTACAATGACTCCATTTTTAAAAAAAAGTGAAAATGTCAAATTTTGTAGGATAGGGCATATTAAAATGGCAGTATCGATATATTAGTTAATTTTACCACGAAGTCTGTTAAATTTACATAAATTTTCTGTCAAAATAACAGATTTTGTGTTCAATTATTTAACACAAAATTTGTGTTGAAGATCAACACAAAATTTCAAACTGTGTAAATTCAAATAGACTTTTATTTCAAATAAATTAACGTACTTGTAATTAATATAAATAAATGATATACAAGTACAAGTGTATCAAAGTTGTTAGTACCTATGAGTTATTAAATTTATCTATGACAGTAGTACCTACGACCACCCGGGATAAAAATAGACGTGATTTATTATTTTTTACCGCTTAACGACCCGAGCGAACACTGGAATATGCTCTGCTTTTTACTATATACTTTTCTGTGATAGTCTTATATATATATATATATATATATATATATACATATATATATATATATATATATATATATTTGCAAAACAGTACTCTATTGCTATAGTGTATTCTCTAGCACCCTTCTTCCTTCCTGAACTTGTTCGTTCTTCATCTACCACAAATTTATATATATGTATATATATATAATGTGATATTTTTTGTCTCACCAGGACAGTTATACTGACAAATAAATAAGGCGACGGATAAATTTTGCATGCTTCGAGTGAGGTGAAAGAATAATAAGTTTATAAATTAACATTAAGATTAAAAATTTAGTTATAAATAATTATGATACTGATTGGGATGAAAAACCTCATAATTTATGAGTTAAATTAATTGTTAACAAAACAATAAAAATTAACTAAACAGGATAGAAAGTAACCGTTACAAATGATAATATCCTGGGAAATATTTTTCAGTTTAATCGCCGCTTAACTTACTCCGTTGAATTGTAGTATTAAAAAAATAAAAAAAGTACGAATGATGTATTAGGTTCGTTGCTCGCATCATAAAGATCATATATACATCTACACTTTGATGTACTACTCTGTATAACTTCTTCCCATGGGTAATTACCAACTACTTCTTCTTCTTTTTCTTCTTCTCCTTCTTATTTCTCAGCGTACTTTTTTCTGCAGTTTATTTTATTAAGCTGAAAGTTTAAAACAATTTTTTTTTTATGAAAATTATATTTGATACTTTCAATTTTCGTGATGAAAAACAATTTTCAATTAATTTTTTTTTGTTTATAAAGATCATAAAATTTTATGGAAAACGTGAAGTTTGAAATATAATTAAAATTGATTTTTTTTTTTGGATATCATCCATTCATTTAAAAGAGTATTCTAAAGCAGCTTCAAATTGAAAATTTCCCCGACCGTTTTTGAAAATAAAAGTCAAAATGAATTTTTTTAAAATATTTTAAAAAACTTTAATGAGTAAAAATATATATATATAAATATATATAAATTCAAAATTGGAGCTCTATATTTTTGTTACTGAAAATGTTTTTCAAAAAACCAATTTTTTGAGCTCAATAAAAATAGTCAAAAAAAAAAAAAAGTATCGAAATTTAATTAGCTCTGGTCAAAGACCTTTTCATGAATTTTTTTAGTCGTCTCTAGCTGTTTTAATTAACTACATAAATATACCGGAAATGAGTGGGACCATTGATTCAATGAATTTGAGTACTGTCTTTGGACTATCATTGAATAAAAAATAATCATACAGCAATAAGCTACCGTTCAAAATACTGTCTTAATTTTTTAAATTAAATATTAGAATATGATAAAAAAAATCACTTTATGACAGTATACGCTTACTACATATTTTTATATCAGTCACTTAACGCTGAAAAATTTTTGACACGCGATTTGAAAAAAATAGCATTTTTAAAATATCACAAAAATTGATATATTATTAATATATTCCAAAAGTATGTAAGTAAGGCTTAATACTTTGACTTCACAGACTTTAGTAAGTATATAAATAATATAACACGGTGTAAAAGTGGTTTGACAACTGACCGCGAAAGAGGCTCATGACAATCGAGGCGCAAATTGCGATTGTGTAGAATAAAACACTTCTCTCTCTGAAAATCTCTCTATATATATATATACATATATACATATAAAGAAACAAAAAAGGGGATCTATGAGCTTAGCTTGCACGAGTGGCAGCAGAATCAGATCGGTGGCTCGGCTCTTCTCTTATTTTCTCTTATTCCCTCTAATACAATTGCACTGCGTTCAAGAGTAGAGAGAAACTGCTGCGCATAGACGACCCTTCGGCTCCTTTTTATCAAGGGTAGGTCGCCCTCGAGCAACCCTCGCGTGAGCCGCATCCAATGCAATTATATTAGCGGTTATGTGTATCGCGCGCGGTCTGTTCGAATGACATGCGGCTAACTCGATTGCGATTCCCCCTTCCTCTCTTCCTTTATTTTATTTTACTCCATCTATATGCCATCTAGACTATTATATTAGACCTTTTTTTATCAATCATAAATGACCTCAAAATTTTATTTTCTCAACAAAAAAACATATATACACGCGAAAGTTGTAGTCAAAATGATGCATATTGTGAAATATACTACTCGATAACATGTAAATGAAGTACAATTTCTACTGAAAATAGTAAAAATTTAGTTACTGGCTAGATGTCCTTACGTGGGTAATTTTTACTCAAAAATTTTCTGCGTACCCGGGTCATGTATTTTATATCTCCGCAAAAAAAGTCGAGTTTCCCGTAAAAAAAGCTCTAATTTCGACTTGGCAAACTAAGTCTAAATCAAATTTTATTTTTGACCCGGGTATAATTTTTTATTTTAAAGTGTTAAAACGAAAAGTAAAAAATTTCAAACTTTTTCGACACTTGATGTATTGAAATATTTTTTATTCTTATATATATTATATTCAACATATTTCAACTACTCCCTTTTTACTTACATACTCAGCATGACGAAGAGTCAAACTTGGGCGTAACCACTACTACACACGTCTACGACATCAGGAGCACAAGGATCCCAGCAGTCCATATATATATACATATAATAGATATAGATAGATATAGAAAGACAAGCACGTCGAGGTCGGAATAAAACGTAGTCGTAGGACAGCAGCAGCAGAAGCAGCAGCCGGCGCGTCTGCTCGGCACGCCTCGTTAGATTTATCGCTTCACCAATTGCTTCCTACATCTTTTCTCGCTGAATATCATTCACATCTATTCTTCATTCTAATCAATATCCCACATCCGTTCAAAACCACATTTCTTTCCTTGCAAAAAATTATATACTCCCTTATTCAAAAATTATAATTTAAATATAGAGACATTTTAGTTGCCCTTTTTTTTAATAAGTGACTCGTATAACTCATATCAGTAATATTTGTAGTTATGTATCAGTGGTATTTTATATATACATACATACATATATACATATATATCTAAGAGCAGAGATTTACTTTCAGACAGCTTCATTAACGCTCACCGCGGGTATCTCGGCTCACTGTCCATCCTTTCCAACCGTGAACTCCTCGAGGTCATGAACTCATACCTATTACACCTATGGGTATATATATATATGACTCAAAGACCATATCCAATTTTATAACTCGTCGCCCTGCTCAAGAACGTCTTAAACTTTTAAAAAAAAATTAATTATAAATTGTTTAAATATTTTTTATTTAAAAAATAATTAATATGAAATATTTTATACAAAAACTTTTAAGTAAAGAGATCAAAGACGATATTACTTAAAGAAGCCGGAAGCAATAATAGAAGAAAGATTTTTTCCGCGGTGAAATTTCCTCCGAGTTCACAACAACGATAAGAATGATGATAAAAAAATGTATACACATAAATAAGTGGTGAAAAAAATATAAAATCTAAATGATAACAATGATAATAAAAAAGAAAGGGTGACGGCGTGACGTGAAACCCGTCGGACCGCCCGCGGTGACGGAACACGATTTCTTTTGCCCACCTCCGCGCCCTCGAATGAACACCATCAAAAAATCATCACCTGTGTCTTAAGCTCCAGGCCTAACTGATGCGAGATGAGCTAGCTCTGAAGCCAACTCGAGTTTTGGTTTTAAATTCTCACTGCCGTTGAGGTAGAGAAATTATTATCGTAGCATTATAACGGATGAGCTCGACTAACCACCCAGCCAACCGTCAACTAAAAGAGAATAAAACACCACCTTATATATACATATATACATATATAAAAAGAGAAATGAAGATTTTTCAATTTTCAGTTCTCGGCCATCCGTCGAAAAGATAGAGGGTAAGCTGACATTTTGGGGGTGCTGACATTTTCACCCCGGGCGAACCAGTGTGACATTCTACTAGAGTAGTATAGAGTGAAATCACTATTAGAATGTGAAAAAGCCACTATTGGAGTGAGAGAAATAAATTTTTTACGAGGGATGACAGCGTTCAACCCTTTTATGAATCTCCATTTCTCTTCCGATCTTCGATTCCATTTATTTTTCTCTTCTTTATCATTATGATTATATATATATATATGTATATGATTTTATATACTTGGCCTAGAGTAGAGATGCCGCTGGCCTTGTCATTTAGTGGGCACGTCAACGGTTCGTTACGCTGTGTTTTAAATACATGGATACATAAGGGCGCCGCGAGCTGTTCAGTTGAGTTCGCCTGACTTGGCTTCTATAGACCCCACGTGCTCAGCACATTGTCTATTCCCAGTGGAATATATTACGCGCCCACGCGCGAACGAGACCGCCACGGCGAGCACGCGTCCTACCGTATTTACTTCCCCGGGTTATAAACGCACCTACGTATACATGCTGTATATATATGTACGCATTTAAATGCGCACAGTAGACTTTATGTCCGTCTCAAGACTCTTAGAGTCATATTATCTGACAATATGCATGCTAGTTGGACGCAAATTGCAACAGATTTATACTTACCTATTCGTTATCATTTTTTTTTTAACGAAAAATTAAAAATTCTTATACTTAACGCTAAAATCGAAATTTTCTAAAAATATGCACGTGTAGAAAATTAAAAATTCTATAGGTGCAATTTTTTAAATTTTGTATTTTTTTATGATTTGTCATTATTAAAACGATCCAAAAATTACTCGGTGGAAGTTAATTGATGTCTAATAATTTTTGGATTTTTTTTTAAACGATAAATTATTAAAAAAAAAATATTTTGAAAAATTGCACTTATAGTTTTTTTAATTTTCTACATGTGCATATTTTTAGTTTCTTTTTTTCTGTAATTTATTTGGTGAAAAAAAAAATCAGAAAATTGTTAATTGTCTACTAACTAATGATCTTGAAGTTAGCAGACAATTAAGAATTTTTTGATTTTCTTTTCGACAGTTTGAATTTAAAAAAAAAATAAAATAAAAATATGCACTTGTAGAAAATTTAATAAACTATAGGTGCAATTTTTTCAAATATTTTTTTTTTAGTAATTTATGGTTAAAAAAAAAATCCAAAAATTATTGGACGTCGGCTAACCAGTATCATGAGTGTAGCAGATGAGACAAATTTTGAATTAAAAATAAACGAATTAAAAAGAAACGAAAAACTAAAAAAAATGCACAGACTAATTTTCAAATTCTCTAAATGTGCATTTTTTTAATTTTATTCAATTTACATTTAATTAATTTATTTCAAAATTTAAAAAATTCACAATTGTCAGTTACATTCATACTCATACAAAAATTAGTAAATTACTTGACATCACGTACATAACCGCTAATTACTGATGATTAATTACATTTTACTATTTTATATTAATTTTAAATATTTTGAAAACTCATGAATTTTATGATCCTGAAGTTAGCCAATGACTTATAAGTTTTGGATTTTTGAAAAACGATAAATTATTAAAAAAAAAAATATTTTGAAAAATTGCACCTCTAGTTTTTTAAATTTTCTACATGTGCATTTTTTTAGTTTTCTTTTTTTTCCAAATCAAGTCATCGAAAAAAAAGTCCAAAAATTTTAAACTGGCTGCTACCTTCAGGATCGTTGAATTTTACCAAAAGTCTATAATTTATCAATTAAAGAAGTTTTAATGGCCGTATAATTACACAATTTTTACGAAATTATTTTTTTTATCTGACATTTTTCTTTATCTTCAAGCGGAAATTTTTCATTGATAATATGAAGTATTATAGGTTAGTTTTAAAATTACAAAATTTGCGGTTTCTTATTTTAATTACTATTCCTACAATTTAATTAGAAAGTCGATTAAAAAAATTAATTAATCAGTGCATAAGCGTAAATAATAAGACAAACAATTAAAATTAATAAAGTAGTATATTTATTAAAAGTCAAAAAATACATAATCGTAAATTTTCATTGATTAATAATGTCAAAGATATTTTCTTGTGTAACAATACCAAGAAATTTGTCTCCATAATTTTTGTCATCAACAATTACAACGAAAAGTTCTTTATCAAGTGTCACTGAAACGCGTCCAAGAGTTGAATTATTCGGTATCTTGTAAAATTGTTTGTTAATTATCTTTTCAATAGTGTCCGACCATTTAGCTGAGCTGTTCATCAACCCGGCTCTAACTGATTGCAATGTAACGTAACCCATTATTTTATCATTATCATTAACAATTAAAATAAAACCAGCAGACTCATTTTTCAATTTATCATATGCTTCTCTGCAAGTCGTACTTGCAGACAAAGTTTTTGGCTTTATGATTTTGTCAGCTGGTAAGGGCTTGTTCCACCAACTCTCACTTCCTGCCGGTGCTGGTGGAGTCTAAAAAAAAATAAATATTACTTACAACAGAAACTACAGAGTAAATTTTGAATTTGACGTCAATTCAATGTCTATATTTTCGCACCATGTATCCACGCGCGACCATCCAATTGTCCGATACAAATTTGGTCATGTAATTTCGAATACCATCAGGTAATAACACGACAACTCTCTTGTCTTTCGGCAAATCTTTAGCTACTTTCAATGCCGAAGAAACAGCAGATCCACTACTTCCGCCACACAACAAGCCTTCTTCTTTAATTAACAATCTCGACATATTAAATGACTCCATGTCATCACTTTTCATCCATATGTCCACAACTGTACGGTCCAAAACAGTCGGTATAAAATCGTAACTGCAGAAAAAAATAAATAAGTATTATAGTAGACTTTACCATAAATCTACGGGCTCAATTTAAAAGATATATTCATTTATATAATTTTGGGAAGTCAATTTCCCTTCCAATACCTACCCAATACCTTCGACGTCATAAAATGTTTTGTTAGTTTCATTTTGTTCTGGTGGTTCAGCTAAAATACTTCCAATAGGATCGACAGAGACTATTTTTATTTTCGGTGATAGTTCGCGCAATTTTCGGCCTATTCCTGTAACGGTGCCACCAGTACCAGCTCCAGCAACTAAATAATCTAATTTTCCTTCACACTGCTCCCAAATTTCTTGACCCGTTTGATCATAATGCGCTAATGGATTACCAGGATTGAGATACTGAAAAAAATGAAATTTAAAGAATTAAGATATCGGCATACAGATACTTTTCGAAGCGAAGATAAAAATATATACTTGGTTCAAAATTATACTGTTAGGTATTTCTCTCTGAAGTTTCTCAGCTACGCTGATATGTCCTTCAGGGCTGTCCCATGCTGCTTCAGTGGGGGTTCGTATTATTTCAGCCCCGAGGACTTGCAAAGTAAATAATTTTTCATTGGACATTTTCTGCGGCATCACGATAATGCAACGGTATCCTCTGACAGCAGCAGCCATTGCCAAACCAATACCAGTATTTCCACTTGTCGGTTCTATTATTGTATAACCTGGTTTCAATAAGCCCTTATCTTCAGCCTCTTGCACCATTCGATAACCGATCCGATCTTTTACAGATCCCCCGGGGTTTAAAAATTCACATTTTACGACTGAAAAATCATAACTTTGTTTTTAAAACCGCATATATTCTTACTAATTTTTTTATTTTATCTATCAAGGTTTTTTAATTTAAAATCCAGTTAAAGCCTAATTTTGAAACCTAATTTTGAAATATTTTTTCCAGATCAATTCTATTCTTCGTTATTATAAATTTTTTTACGACAATTTCAAAGCAAGACAAGAATTGTTATCTTATTGGGTTTTGAAATTGTCAGCCGGTTTATTGCAACCAAAAATTTTAAAATTATTGGTCCTTGCTAATGAAATTTCAGCCTATCAACAGTTCGTTCTTAAGTAAAATCATTTTCTTTTACACGTAAATAAAAAAACTTTAAAAATTAGTGTTTGAAATTATAACCCGGAACCTGGGTGTCAATATAAAGAATTTTAACATTTCAGATAATAAATTTTATACATCGTCAACTTTTTAAGTATCCATTACGATTTCTGTACTTCAAATACTAATTTTTCTTGAATAGACATTAAATTTTCCTGTAATTACACTGAGAAAAAAAAATTGAATTCAAGTAAACATGTTAACTTGTCTCATGATACTAAAAACAATAAAAAATTTACTGCATCAAAATATAATACATATTTCTTATCTTTATAACAATTGTTTAAATCTCATAAATTTCTAGTCAATGCATTTTTACTAAAATTAAGAGAATATTTCCTTGGCACCATTTCCGTAAACTAAGACTTAAATTAAAAAATTTTATTTGTAATATACACTTTTTCCTCTGTGTATTTGCATTTTAATAATAAATGAAAACATTACTGTTTAGAATGATAATATGTACTGATTACTTTATCATTATCATACTTGTCATTGACAATATATATAGTTTATTTTTTCCATGTACTTGCACACTCAATAAATGCAAACTTTATGCACCTTTTTCTACTAAACTAAAAAAAAAAAGTAGAGCAAAAATATTTAAAATTCTCTTCTAATTACGGTAATTACTTTTACATTAAAATTGTATTTAGATAAAAAAAAAATTTGCAAAGCTTTTTATCAGCAGACATTACTTGAATTTTTATTGATATTTACTATCATTATTATTACTATTATTATTATTAGTAAACAATTGAAAATTAGAACATTTGATACTTTTATCGCAATTGTTATCGTACTGAAAAAATAAATAAAACAAACGCATTGATAAATTAAAATACTAACTTAATAATAACTCATTATTCTCTGTCATAGAAACTTGATATATCAATTAACATATCGACATATTTTCAACATGATCTCATCTATTTATACAGAATTAGCATAGAATAAATGATGAAATAATAAAAAATATTACTTACAAATTTCGCATTCAATTCCATATAGTTTTGGAATTTTATTTAGTTTTACCATGGGCGTTTGACCAATGCATTCTAGAATATTCGGCAATGCTTTTTTTCTATCATTAAATCTAAAATAAAATAATAGTTTAAATACACAATGGAGCATTTAATTGAATAATTACTTACACATTACGTTTAATATGAGGACTCGTAGCATTTGGCGTCCATGTACACTGACTCGGACTATTAGAAGGTCGATTTGCCATTTTATTTACTATTTAACTCAATTTTATTAAAAACTATTTTATGTTGTGATAATTATTTTATAAAAAAATTTAAAAAAATTATTGTATACAGTTTGTATAATTTAAAACTAAACACAGAGTATTTAAAGTTTTAAAACTTACAGCCGCTTGTAGAGCAACGAAATCACAGATGTCTATACAATATATCGATTATATATCCTCCTACTATCTACATTCCTGCGCGCGCAACATAACCTAGTTATTATTATATTTTTATAAGCGATACTAGTATGTTTACTCGTGCATTTTATTCCGGAAAAGTCGTCATATGTAGAAAAAATTTTTTTTATTTATTCGCAATAAAATATTTTTTGAATAAATTAAAAAAAAAATTTTCGAATAATTGGTTTATAAAATTCCTTTTTTACTGGCAGTTAGTATATATTTTTATTCGTCTTTTTCATGCAGTGGCGTTAGTATTGAGCATAAAAAAACTATAGTGAAGAGGGTCTAGAAAAGAGAAAGGAATCCCCGAAATAGCATGTAGAAAAAAAAAGTAATCATTTAATATGACTGGTTGTACTATTATATTATATACATATGATATCCAGTTTTGTAAATATTCGGCGTTACTTTTAAATGAATTTTAAAATTCAATGCAATGTTTGCAAAATGACCGCTCATTTTTTAGCAGTATTTGACTTTTTAAATATTTTTTTAGCGAAGTTCTAAAAATATACTATATCGATACTTCCATTCTAATACGTCGTATCCCACAAAATTTGAAATTTTCACTTTTTTTAAAAAACGGAATCATTGTAACAATGTGCAGCTTATGTAAAAATTTTCGAGGTCAAATTGTTTATGTAATATTTTTAAATAAATATTCTAATATGTCGTATCCCACGCGCAGACCCGCGCATTCTAATATGTCGTATCCCATATTCGTATAGGTTTAGTCACGCTTAACATTTTTTATTTTAAGTTAATTTTAAGGAAGCAATTAACGACATGAGTAAGAAGGTACTGATGCATAATTTTTGACTCTTCTTACAGCGTATAATTCAAAATTATTTATTCACTAAATGCCTGTATTTTATGAAAACATGAAAATAAATTTTCAGGTTATACCAATGTAAGCATAATACAAATAATTTTTCTTGCCGACCGTGAAACGTTTTTATCGTCTCCTGAAAAATTTCCAAAATGTGAGATACGACATATTAGAATTGCAGTATCGATGTTTTATTATTACATTACCTAAAATATTAGATTAAATTGCAATTATTATTTTTTTTTCATAGTTAAGCCAATTAATTTTAAATAATCTCAATTCTACAAGCTATAATTAATTTAAAAATCACGAATATCAATTAAAAATTTTTTTTTGTTACGATTCTTGAAATACTTGAAATTTTATGCTGACTTTAGTCCACTAAAAAAATTTCCAGAGAAAATTGATATCAAATTTTCTCACTTCGCAGTTGAGGTGTGGAACAATAAAAAAAAGAATGATCGATAGTACCTACAATTGACTGGCACCTATTTCAACGCAGCCTAAAATATCGTGTGAGAATTTTCCAATTACCCGCGGAGAAACACCAATTAATCAATAACCCCATAGATTCAAATTCAAGCTCGTAAACAGTAGTCGATAAATAATTATATTACTAGCCAACCTTTACTATAAACAACAGCAATATAAGCCATCAACAAGCATAGCCGTATGCATATAATCGACATTGTTGTGGCATTGTTTACGCTGTCCAGTGAATTTATCAATACACATGCCGGGACTGTCAGCATACTTTGCATACCCGAATTATTTCACACACCATCGGCATTAAACCATGTGCGGCTTTAACGTTTACATAGTTACAAACTCGTATAGTCCGTTGGCGAAGTGTCCAGAACAAAACCTCCATTCACAGGTTAATATCCCTTTAAAACCTTGGCGTCATAATCCACCATTTCACCAAGTTCACGTGACCTTTTCGACTACATCCAACATATCAAAGGATCTAACCTTCCGCTGATGCCCTACTGGATGACACCCTGATGTCTATGCTCTCTATATATACATATATATATTATAAAAGCAACCCTATAATACTCAACACAAAATACACAGCATCGTATCAGGGTATTCTCTTTTAGTAGGTACTACATAATCCGCTAACTAAAAACCCAAGCCGTTAGCTGTTGACATTTAGCCTTCCAGGTCTCACCATTTTACCAGACTATGCGGGTTAAAAAATAAAACCAACCAACAAGAAACCGGTTGAGGGTCTAAAAATAAAAACATTAAAAAAAAGTAGGCGGAGGTGGCCGCGGATACAAAGGACACGGATCCTAGCAAAAAATTGACCTTTTCTACTACCTGATCCTGATACGCGCGTATATCCGGAAGCATAATCAGCAATGGGGCCAACATAGGTAACCCTATATGTCATGCTAATGGGATTGGCATTGTTCCCATTAACATGACAATAAGACCCTAAACGGGATATGCTTGTAGCTGGAGGTGAAATTCTATATAGACTACTGTAAATGAGTGTGTATGACACCTCGTACATAGTTATGCGCTATATTGTCTAACGCCGTGGTAATGCGTGTCGTCAAGATGTATCCTCATGATAGGACTACCAAATACTCGGGTTCTTGTTATGATAATCGTTTTCCAGACCGCCATTATTGCTCGCGGAGGCGCTTCCTCACAATATTGTGATATCCGATATACTCTTTATGCCCATCTCTATTTATATATCTCTGCTATTAGACAGCACGATCATGTGATGCCTTTCAAACAGATCTTTTTGTCCTAGTTCTTTTTTGGTTATTATTATGTTTATATACCTGCGTCTAATGTTGTACTTCACATTTCAAAGACCAATTTGTCGGAAGAACTGAATTTTTTAAATATTTTATTCTTTCGTCTTTCGTCTGTTGAAGGTATTCATGATAGATCTCATCGGTATTCTTGCGAAGATTCTTATATGAGACAATCATCAGTTCAAATCTTAATTTTTTAATTCTTTGAGATGTCAATTTAAAGAAAAATTTTTTAATTATTATTACAAAATTTTTACATTAATTTCACTTATTTAAATTTATAAGAAATAGAATAATCTTTTTTTTTTAAATAATTGTGTTTCAAGTACTAGTACACATTGAGACTAGTTCAGACTTTTTTTTTATTTTTAACGTTTTTGTATATCTATATTTGATAAATTTCACTAAATATCTATACAAATACATGGAGTGATCAATCACAAGTTCCCTGATCGGATACTGGGTCTCTTACCTTAGAATTTCCACAATATATTTTTATTAAAAATTATGCGTTAATTTTTTTAAGTACTTCAACAAATCCATAGTCATCCCGATGGAAATTTTTCGAATTTTTGTCTGAAAAAGTCTTTAGAACTATTTTTAGACAAAAGTCTGAAAAATTTCACGACACTAAATTTAGCCGACGTTAAATAATTTTTGAATTCTTAACAAACTGATAAATTACAAAAAAAAAATATTTTAAAAAATTGCACCTTCAGTTTTTTAAATTTTCTACATGTGCATATTTTTGGTTTTTTTTTTTTTTTAAATTCAAATTGTTAAAGAAAAGAATCAAAAAATTCTCAATTGTCTACTAACTTAAGGATCATAACATTTTCACCGTGCATGTAAAATAAATAAATTTTATTAAATTTTCATAACATGCAATTATCCTCGAAAATTAGCACATATATACACACATTCATAATAATCAAAATTTCAAAAATATATGTCTTAAAAAAACTATAAATTACCCAAGTTTTGACAAATTTCGCGTTTATGCGAAGATGAATAAGATTTTGCAATTTTTATGTATATTAGATGGGTATGTATATATATATATATGTGTGTGTGTGTGTGTGTATATTATTGAAACCTTATGTATAATACGAACCCTCGAGTGAGAACGGTAATTTATCGTCTCGACGCGTGCTTACGACGCTGCGACGAATGAGACGAGTGCCCGGATACTCGTTACTCCTCACAAGAAGATATTCACCTCAAAATAATATAATAGCTAACGTTAAATCGAATTGTACAACGTATTCGAGGCGCCAAATTACTCATTAAAACGATAATTACTTCGAAATAACATTTTTATGGGTTTGGATTGATAGCATAAAAAATTTTAAGGACAACATTAAGACCATACTTGATTTATCCTTAAATAATTTTTTAAAGCTTCTTAATTAAATTTTATCGAGTTGATAAAAAATTAAAAATCCGAAATGTGGAAAATAAAAATAATATTTATTTAAATTTAGTGAGGGTAATATTTCTCAATGTCGTCTGTTGGTACTGAAAGAAATAAAAGGTCTGGAAGTAGTTTAAAAACGCTTAACTCTCTCTCGAGCACACACACTCTTCAGCAGTTTTTACGTAGTCTCGATCTTTAATCACGACTCGACCTCCCATTGTCAGTGACGTCACCTCTGCAATTCGTAAGTAAGATTGTAATAGATTGGCACTGTACTATATACAATAAACTAGAGCTAGGGCTGATGCTGATGATGATGATGCTGACACTAAAAAGTACTTTTGTACTGCCTGAAGTGCATCTTTGCTGTTTTAATTCCCCTTATTCTGTCTCATTTTTTTTTTTCATACATAGGGACCACTAGTGTGATCGCTTGAAAAAAAGATGATTTTTGGTAATTTTTTTAAAGAAAACTACTACATGGAATGTTATAATGTTATAAGGATATATTTGTGGATATATAATGAATACAAGATCAAATTTTTGGACCGAAAGATTCGAAATTCAGCGAGTTACTCACAATCTCCCGCTCAAAAAAAAGTCCCCGCTGCAGTGATAGCGACCTTCACAGTGCCGAAAATCAAAAAAACCAAAAAGTTTATTAAACTAGAAGGTATTTTCCTTACCATGACCCTCGGGCTAAGAAAAAAATTTAAATTTAACAAAAAGGCGGGGTTTTTAAAAAAAATTCAAATTTCGCGCGAAAATTTGATGACTTTTGGCCTGGAAAATTATATTTTTGATCCGATCGAAAAACTGGAGATTCATAGTACGTAGAAACATATATAAAGAAGCTGCAATTCGAATCAAATATTCCGGATGATTTGTCTTCGAGTTATAACTGCAGCAATTTTGAAAAATGTATTGTCGATAACCTACAGCGGCTGCTCTTCAGATGGCTGTAACTCAAAAAAACTATTCGAGATGCACTAGAAATTTTAGTATTACTTTTGAAGCTATAGACTATCGAAATATGCAAACAAAAATTGATTTTTTCAAAATTTCACACTAGTGGTCCTCCTCAATGATAAAATTTTGAAGAGTAATTGATTTTATAGATAATTAAATTCAAATTAATTAGTAGCGACATTGCAATGACGTAGGCCGCAGTTGTTAGTACTTAATTTAATTAGTAATAGTTATGAGTATTTTAATAAAAATTTATATCTGTATGCGCGTATGAGGTCGCGGTTTTAAAGGGTATAAATAAAAAATATTTAGTAAAGACGTTGGGAAAGATTGTAGACTGAGGCTGAGATGAATACAGTACATGAAAGACTAAAAAGATTATTGAGGGAGACTATGCGAGTGTGGTCACTGGGAATCAAGATTGGTTAATTTACGTTAAGTTGTGTTGTGTGTATCGTGAAGATGCTGATGGGCATTCAGTCGAGAAGGCGCCAGGGCATTTAGTGGTTAACGCATGTAGCAATGTAGTAATAATACCACGGGAATAAATATTAAGTCGAGATGGGTGGAGATGAATAACGTTGGCATTGCTTGATTATGAGACGCCACTCGTCGACGCCGCAGTTATTCCAATTGATGGGATTAATTGATGACAAGCTGACGACATATCGGATTTTATGGAACAGCAATCTCCAACATTTATCATCATTTTTATTTTTTATTCTACAGTTTAGATTGTTTTATTTTGAGATTTATTACCAGCGTTGGCGGGTGTATTTAAAAAATTTTTATTCATTTTATTAATATACTTATTAATAAAAATTATTTTACGAATTAATTAGGCTGATGAAAAAGATTAATAGAGGGGATGATATACATCATGGTGAGGTCAATATTAATGTCTTGTGTTAGACTACTTACTCGTTCGTTAGGTGTCAGGATAGTAATAGCAATTACTTACATATTCAGGCTTAATTTATTTTATTACTGTTTTTTTTTTTAATTAATATTAATGAAGATTAATTGAATTTTAATATTTAGATATATTTTTAGGTCATGGAATTTTTTAAATTAATTTAATTAAAATTATCGAATGATATTTTTAAAATTTGTAATTATTTTTTAAATAATTATTCAAGTACTCGAAAAATATATTTCGTGTATTCAAAATTTAAAAAAAAAATTCATCATAATTTATTTACTTAGGGTTTCAAATAGGAGAAAATTGGGCAAAATGGGACACTAGGGATGGGCGATATTGAAAAAAAACATCGATATCGTAACATCGATAGGTCAAGTTTTTTATTATCGAGTATCGATATATCTTGTCCAAAAAATATCGATATTTTAAAAAAAAACATCGATAGTAGAAATATCGACAGATATCGCCCATTCCTAATAGAAAAAAACATCGACATCGTAACATCGATAGTTTAAGTTTTTTATTATCGAGTATCGATATATCGTGTCCAAAAAATATCGATAAAAAAGATCAATATTTTAGGAAAAAAACATCGATAGTTAAAATATCGATAAATATCGCCTATCCCTATGGGACACCATACATTTTTTTTTATTTATTAATTTTACTGAAATTTTTTATACACTAAGAAATTTGTGAAGCGATCGCAAGTTTAACCTGGATGACTGTGTATTTAACCTCTTCGGAGTAAAATTCACTCCAAAGGAATTTATTTTAATATTGGAACTGGTTCGGAGCGAATTTTACTCCACTGGAAAAATAAACTCCCTATTAAGCTTCATAAAAGACGTCACGCGAAATTTTACCTTTCTAAACCCCTTTCCTTCCATCACAATTGATAGACCCCCCCCCCCCTGTTGACGGAAATATATACTCATAAATATTTATATTACAAATATGAAACGAATGACTTTCTATCGTAACAAAAAAATAAAATTTTAAAAAACCGAGAAAAATTTGAAAAATTTGATAAGCTAACCTCCTTGTCACAGTAATTGACATCCCCTTGAATAAATAGCTTCTTACCTACGTTTGCACCTAACCTGTAAATAAGTAACAAAATAATAATGTTCTTTATAATTTTGAATGTTTCAGATGCATGTGGGCTGTCAGATGTCGCGCACATCGAGTCTCTACAAGAAAAGTCTCAATGTGCATTAGAAGAATACTGCCGGACACAGTATCCAAATCAGCCAACCCGGTTCGGAAAACTACTCCTAAGATTGCCATCACTGAGAACAGTATCATCGCAAGTAATAGAGCAGCTATTTTTCGTCCGTCTAGTTGGGAAAACCCCAATCGAGACATTAATACGCGACATGTTGCTCAGTGGCAGCAGTTTCAATTGGCCATACATGTCCACAATGTGACACTCTGTATGGCGGCAGCTAGCTTCCGCATAACAATAATCATACTAAAAATTACCACTGACTATTACTTTAATTTAATTAAAATTATTCGAGGCCATCGGTTGTGTCAGTGGTACGGAAAATCAGTTAAAGTAACAAATAACTTAAATTCTTCGACAATATATATGTGGAATTGGAATGAGAGACGCGTGCCGATAAAACTTTATCTGGACAATATTTTTTTCCATCATCTACTCTCCGATGTGTGCCGACTTGACATCAAATCTCGGTAAGTCGCGGGGGAATGTGACAATCGTCTGCCTACACAGTAGTAACTAACGTATACGAAAATAACTACAGCTACAGCTTAAACTGTAAATTACGACAAGTATTAGTTTTTTAGTGTGGATAGGACGAGTGTTTAAAATTTGAATTCGCTAAAAGTCGCGGCGTCTACTAAATGTATAGTTAATGTAATGTTTTTATGAGGAAAATAAATAAATAAATAAATAAATAATTGAAGAAAAAGGTCGAATGTATGGCCATCATTGGCATTATAAATAAATAAACATCCAAGACTTATATCGACAACGATACTCAAGTTAAACTTAAATGTAATCGATGTCCTGGTTAGAATAATAGTTTGTATACCATTAATATTGTTGAAGATTTATAAATTGTAATTAGTCAGGAAGCTAGATTTTTTTTTAATTTTACTGTAAAGATGTCAATTTTAAAACACGTGAATTTTTTTTGGCAATTTAATTAGGGGAGGGGTAATTACGAATACCTAAAGCTGGTATTGAAAAAATTGATTATTTATTTAATGATAATTATAAAATTTTTTAATTAGAAAATTAAATTAATCAAGAAATATTAGAAAATTAATAATAAAATATTGATAAAAAGTATGAGTATGCAGACAAATTTAAAATTATAAATAAATAGAGTAAATAATTTTAAAAAATTATTTGCAAAAAATGCACTTATTAGTTTGAAAATTTTCTAAAAGTGCATTTTTTTTTAATTTAATTTTATTAATTATTAACTCTATTAACCAGTGATCGAGTGGATACTCTTGTCTTCGAACTCAAGTACTAGCCGGCTTAGGTTCGAATCCCAGAGAGAGCAAATGAATTATTTTTCACAAGTTGATACAATGCCTGTTTTTTTTTTTTCAAGTATATATATATATATATATATATATATATATATATTGTAAGGCTTTTAGGCGATCCCAATGCAGCCAATCGAGTCAAATTCAGATTTTTAACCAAATCAAATTCATTTTTGAAACCAGATCAAATTCAAGTATCGGCGACGGGACGAATCTCAGGGCCGAAAGACCTCACACTCTTTGTGCCAGTGATCAAGTTCAAGAGGCCTAAGTCTTACGCCTTAAACCGCTCGGTCATGATCACTGGTTTACAATGCCTGTGGGATTCGTTCCATAGAGCTGCCATCTGTCGGCAATTTTACTTACTAAAAACATTTCGTGATTGCAAAAAAATATGGAAAAAGAAATGGGAACAGATAAATAATAGTTAAGGTATATGGAATAGAAAACGAAAAAGATGGCCAAGAAACTTAGTCCGAAAAAGTTTAGAGTAGTTTGTTAGAAATGTATGGAAAATATTTACCCAGGAAAATAGGGACTTAAATTGCTTGCAACATAACCTAAAGACCCTGTTTAAAAATATTGATTGAAAAGAATTAAAAATGATGGAATTTGAATTCTTCTCAATAATTTCAATTCTTTTGTTTGTATATATGGATATACAGTTTGCATGGAGTGACCGCTTCTCAATTCTTTTCAATCAGTATTTTTAACCAGGGCATGTAATGTGAATGTGTAAGGAATAGAATTGTAGAAAATGGAGGTTATACAGTTAAGATTGCAACAATTAAAATTTTAATTTTTTTTATTTACTCTATTTATTTATAATTTTAAATTTGTCTGCTACATTCACACTCATTGAAAATTTTATTAATCAGTACACAGATAAAAATATTAAATTAAAATTGTGTAATAAAGTTAATATAGAGATGAGTAATAAAATTTAAAAATGATTTTAAAATAAAAATGTTGTTTTTTTGTTAGAATTAAACTGTGATCAATATTTATATTGAAAATTAATAGTAATTAAACTATTATTATTTTGTCATAAATGTATGATAATTATATAATTTATGTATAATGACAGTTATATTAAATTTAAAATTACTAAATTTCGTCCAATTTTTTTTAAACCATAAGCAAAAATTTATAAAATTCAAATAATTTTAAGTTTTTTTTTTTCTTATGGTTCAGTAATTTTAATTACTATGTTCGAGATTACCCCTACTCTTCTCTAGTTAATTGTTAATTTTTTATTTAAAATTAAAAATTCTAGCTTCCAACTAAATAAAAATTTTAGGGCAAAATGTGTGATTTATAATAAAAATATTAAATGCGGAGTAAACAGTGTATGATATTGTAAAGTAAATGTGGCAATGTTACAAGTTAATTACTTATTAATTTTAGTCAACAATTGTTAGGCGTTAGATATGAATTATTTTTTATGTTATTATTATTATTATTATTATTATAATTATTATTATTATTAATATTATTATATTATTATTATTAATTAATTGATTAATAAAAAATAAATAAAATATATTGTTTTTCTTTTTACATATATAAATAAAAACGCAACAGACATGACACTGAAATTTAAAAATACAATAATTCGGACTAGTGATCATGTGACGCGTCAGTGCCGAGGGACCGCGGATCGCGCCCATGTGTGTAAATTTTTAAAATAAAATACTAAAAAAAATTAATTAATTAATAAATAAATAATTAATCAATTCTTTATTGTATTCCATGGATTTTGTTCGCGTCCACCTCATGCCTGGAACGCATTTGCTCACATTGAATTACATGATAACATTGATATAAATTAATTTTAAATAAAAATATTTAAAATAACATGAATTTAACACACATGTTAATGTATTATAATTCCGTCGGTTATCCTTTCCTTAAGAGAGGAAGCTGGTCTGATACAAAAAAAAGAGCATGGTTTGTGATTTTTTTTCAGAGTACTTTTTTAAAATTTAAAAAATTTGTGACATTATTAAGCATCATCCCAAGAATACTCTGCTAAATTTTCAAAAAAAAATATTTAAAAATAAGCCAATGGTAGAAGGGAGAGACGAGCCAAAAACAAAGTCTCCATGTAGACAGGATAACTTATGACTTATCTAAAATCAAAAACCAAAAAGACTTCTTTAGTACATGTTTATCTTAGATTTGAACGAAGGATTTTTTTTTCAATTACTTATTTTTTAATTAAACAAAAAGAGCGAGTTTTTGGAAAAATCAGAGCTTTTTGATAGCGCCTGTTCCAAAAATTCAAAAATGAATATTTTGTTTAGTCCTTCGTTCAAATCCATCAAACTTGTGTCCTAAAGAAATCTTTTTTGGTTTTTTGATTTCAGATGAGTCATGAGTTATCCTGCCTACATGGAGACTTTTTTTTGACTCGTCTCTCCCCACTACCACGCGCTTATTTTTCCATATTTTTGAATGAAAATTTAGCAGAGTATTTTTGGAGTGATGCTTAACAATGTCACCAATTTTGAAAATTTTAAAAAAAAACGTACCCTGAAAAAAAAATAAAAAATATTTTTTTTTGTATCAGACTAGCTTCCCCCCTTAATCCCGAGCCCTCTTTTGTATACGCATGTATGATACATCTAACGTGTATAAAGACGTCAAATAAATAAGAAAAAAATGAAAAATAAAAAAAAAATTTTTTGTAATTACTGTAAATAATTAATAATAAATAAAATATATATGCATGTATAAATAAATAAAAAATTATACGTATCGATACGTACATATGTTATAAATATATTATTAATTATTAATTAATATTATTATTATTATTATAATTATAATTATATAGAAAAAAAAGAATATAAATATATTATACATATATAAATGAATGGGTTAATGTGCGCGTGTATGTATGGTATGAAATTGAGTTAATGAATAAAAAAATATGAGAAAAATAAATAATAAAATAATTGAAATTTATAGTTTATATTTATTAGTTGGTTTGTACCTTTGTTTAAATTTAAACTTTTATTGAAGCACAAGAATTTTATTTGACAAAAAAAAGATAAAGTTAAATGCATTGAAGTCTAAAAAAAAATTCTTGCATTGTCACCCCAGCGAGAAATTATTTGTGCATCGCGTGGCGCGGAATTCGTCGCCGCGTCGTCTTGATGGAGATTCTCTCAGTTAAAACCCTTTACTCTTTAACTCTTGTTATTTTTATTTTTATTTTTGTATCTCTTTGTGTCTTATATTTTTTTTTTTTTGTTACAAGCAATTGTTTATATTGGGGCACCGCGCGATTCGGCTCCTCTAGCTCGAGGAATTCTGGGGCCCGAGCGACTGCGACTGCGACTGCAAACTCAGACTCGTTGACTCTGGCATTTAACAAAAATAAAAAATTTATTCACAGAGAATAAAAGAAGTTAAAAAAAATATCGAACAGCATAAAAAAAAAAATAAAACAATGTCGAAATTGAATTAATAAAAAATAAAAAAATTTATGAAAATGTTTTACGTCAAGTTATTTTTTTTTCAGTTGTTCTGAGTTTTGGTTTAAGTCGAAATAAGAAGTTTGAGCCTGCAAAAAATAAGTAAAAAATTAAAGAAGATAAAAAAAGAATGAGCGCATAGTACACGATGCGATGAGTAAAAGAAGTTGAGAGAAGCTACTGAGTATTTCGCTAAAGGGTGAAAGCTCTTTGTGTATCGAGAGGATCGTGACTGGATTTCCTGCAGTTCTCCATGAAACGATCACCCGAGACCTCGTTCCTTTGGTCCCATGACTCTTATATATACAGATGTATATGTGATGTCTATGTGTATGGTCCGGTTTTAGACTCCATAAAACGTGCACAAGCTCAGCGATCACAATATGTTTACTTTGTACATTATTCTTATTTTATTTATTTTTAACTCTTCCCCATGGACCTCGTGGTCCTGTCGCCTGTGTCCTGTTGCTGCCGATACCGATGCCGATGCCGATGCCGATGCTGATCTTGACCCCCGTCGCGTACGCTCTGTCTTCTGCGTAATATGGAACTGCTGATGCTACTCCTCCTACTTTCTTTCCTTTTATATATTCCCCTGCTATTTATATATATATGACTATCAAATCTTTTGACTCTTATTTATTTACTACCCAGTGATCTATTTAAGTTACCGGTAACATCACAAAATATTCAATTTATCAAATTTATTTCTCCATTTTCATTATAAAAAAAAATAAAATTCTTACTCAATTAACTCAAAAAATATGTACATATTTTCGGTGACGTAAAAAAATTGACTCTTTTATTTCCAATGCAAAATTTTACAATAGTACTTATTACAAAATTTCTCTAAAAAAAATAATAATTTATGATCAACTTACCCCACTGTTTTCGGTAATGGTCTAGAAATTGGGCTCCACATATTTTTCAAAGTTCCATGTACTTACAGTTTAAAATATATCCATACAAAAAAAATATATGCGGGGAAATTTCATATATGAACTTATATGCCTCATATATGCAATTTGCCGGCACATATATTTTTTTCGTACAGATCTATTATCGAACTTTTTCCACGTGTTCAGTTATTGATGCTTAAGAAAGACCTAATCTAGCAAAAATATTTTCAATCCGCCGACATATACTCGCAGAAAAATTTTCATTTAAAAGAAAAAAGTGAAATGCATGTTATCAGCAAGTTTTCGGTATCTAACTGTTTATCTGACCGAAATTTTCCTGATAATGTCTGAATTTGGGTCTAATTTCGTCAGTACTGAGAGTTTCCATAGACCAGACACTTTGACCATCACCTGATTTTCGACAAGCTATGAAACAAAAAACTATTTTCTGCCTCAAAAATAGTGTCTCATTTACCCCGAATTACCCTATACATATATCCACAGATTTTTTTTAAAAAACGAATACCAAAGAATCTTGGTGACATGCCAGAAGAAAGTACTTAAAACAAAGCAGTGATTTTTATTTTATATTTTATATATTTTAAGTATGTACATTATTTAAACTCTTTAGAGCACCATCTGCTTTGATTAATTTCATTTTCTCCATGTTCTTTTTTATATATTTATTTTTTTTTTCAATGAAAAGTAATTGAATAACACTTTCGCCTAGTGGTAAGAATCCTTCCCTTTGAGCTAATGCCACGAGTATATAACAAATATACATAAATATAATGTATGTACTTTCGATTGACCAACAATCCGTTTCTCAACACTTGCGAAATAATTGTTGACACGCGTGGAACGTATGCACGATCACTCTCATGAGACACTCGTAGTTTTAGTCGTATATTTATTATATGTTTTGTATTAAATGCGACGTCACACGACACTGCTATATATATATATATATATATATATATATATATATATATATACATATATATATATATATATATATACGTAGTGTTTGATTTGTATATATATATATATATATATATATATATATATATATATATATATATATATACATATATATGTACAAATAGTGGCACATAAGTTGTTGCCTGTTGCTAGTATTTTACTGATTATGCTGTTACGCGATATATTGATGATAGAAAATATGATAAATTAATAAAATTGCACTGTCATTGACTAATTATTTTAAGCTTCTCAATAGCTTCTCATTAATTATTATGTTTACTTGCTTTTTTTATCATAACATCATATATAATGTTTTCAAAAAATTATAACTTATTTGAATTTTAATTATTTTCCCGCGTAAAAAGATTTATATCTCATATATAACACACATACACGTAAAAAATAAATATGTTCAATATTTGCTTACATGTTAACATATATATAATATATATAAATATGTTTGCGCAAAAAAGGCTTTACTCGGAATGGAAAAGTAGATTTCTTATTTAAATTCAAAAATTCGATAAATTTCATAAAAAAACACACTATTTGATTACAGTATAATTAATACTTATTTAATAAGCTTCATTATATGAATTTCCGATTTGAGTAGTGCCTTGTCATTCATAAGTTTTTTAAAGACTGAGCTGCAGAAAAGAGCATTTTCAATTTTTCCTGAAATTTTCGATATCATTGAATTGTTGAAAAAAATTTTAAAGAAAACAAGTAGTATAGTGAAAAATGAAGCTACTAGTACGTACTTTTAGATACATTTTACAGAAGTAAGTTATCAGTTTCGATCCGAAAGATATATATGAAGAAAGTCGAAAGATTCATTGTTATGGAAATCAACAAAAAATTTCAAACAACTGTAACTTCTAAACTAATCGACCGATTAGGTTCATGTTTGATGTTGATCAAGGTAATTGTTCAATGAATATGTGGATAAAATTTCATAAAGATCTGTTAAGAATTACGGACGTTATCGTGATGACAAAACGCGTTATATCGTATATATATAAATTTTTGAGTGAATTCCATCATGTGATCTATTGCAATAGTCTGATTTTTGAAGAAATCTACCTAAAAATATGTCACATACATTTTTCACATATGTATATATGTATCTATGTATATATATATATATATATATACTTTGTACGGATTATATAAAAATTAAAAAAAAATATCAAAGCCACTTTTAGAATTCAAATTTTTTCTCAGAAAAATAAAAAAAAATGAATATTTTATTTAACAATAAAAAGACGATAAAACTGTATAAAAAAATTTTAATTACATCAGATAATACGTCAGATTTTAAGAACAGAAGTTTTCATTGAGTATACTGATAAGACTTATGAATTGGTCCACAATATATAATAGAAGTATATAATTTGATTCATAAAATCGTATCTTTCCTCAATAAAAGTATATGAAACTAATCTCAACCTACTTCCTATTCCTGTAAATTATTTTTATCTTATATATAATTAACAATTATTTTGAAAATAAATTTTGAGGTTTAATTATTTAATTTATTATATCAGCTTTATCTCAAAAGCTAAAACTATCTACTCAAGCTTTTGGGTTTGCTCATAACTCTTTCTAACTCCTACTACTACTTCTACTTGTACTCTAGACTCTAGTATACTATTTCGAATAGTTCCGAGTCCACCAAGTGGAAGATTTGGACTGTGTCCAATGGTCGAGGTAGTAAGTACAACTTGTGTCCGTATATTTGGCTTCACAAAGTATAACTCTGTACTTTATCATTAGCTTCTCAGCTTCAGAGAGATACTATTCGCCCCCCAATGATAACCTCAACGTCTGACCTTATTATATGACTATATATATATATATATATATATATATTCTTATTTTTCATCTCAATAATTCGTCTTGATATTAGTAATTTTTTTTTTATCATATATATATATATATATTGTCATTTTTGATAAGCAGCTGATGAAGGGAATTCCACAAAATTTTTTTTTTTAATTAATTATAAACTATTAAAATAATAATATTGGCAAAAAAAATGCACATGTAATTATTGATAACGATAATTACTACAGATATAATTGAGTTGTTTTACAAAAAAATATGTAAATTTAATTACAAGTTTAAATGAGAGTATTTACCGATTAGTTGATTGTTGGGACGATCAAAGGGATAAACGAGTAACCGCGGACAGTTGGACCCTCGCCTTCCGTTCGTTGATGGAGTAATGTGCGTTTGTTATGTTTCAATTGTTATTTTCAACCCACGCTTTAAGTAAATTATATCAACTTAACTTTCCATTTGGGATCGTCGATCTACGTTTAACATTTTAATAATCTATAGTAATGATATTAAGAGTTTATTAGATCCGGCTTCAATGTGTGTGTGTGTGTCTTAATATTGGAGCAAACAATACATGAGTAAAATATGATTTCTATAATACTGTATTCAAATAATGACAATAGCTGAGTCTAGTTTGTAGACATTTCAAATTGAAGAAAATGTTGCAATAATTAGTTTGTTTTTTTGGAAATGATTAAATGTTTTTTAAATTTAAGATAAATCGCGCGTAGAAATAGAAAATTTGAAATAAAGACTAAAGTAGAAGCTAAGAATTGAGGATAAACAAGAAAAAGATAAGAGTGGATTAGATGTATGGGAAGTGAGGGCGGTCAATGTTGGTGCGTAAGTGAGAGGCGGAGTCAGAAACTCGCGGGTCAGAGGGCACAACCAATCACAGCACGTTGATAACCGACATACTGAGAACTTCGCGGTACCGCGACACATGAGTTTTATATTTTCATTCTTACTGACGCTATTTATATTTAAACTTCCCGGGTCAAAAATAAAACTTGATTCAGGCTCGCTTCACCTTATTTTCTTTACAAGTTATATTTGCCGACGATTTTCCGATAAGATCTCTACTTTTTCGACTTAAATTCAATTTTTGTCAACTTTTAGAACCTTTTTCATCTTAGTTTGAACTTATTCGTCTTTATTTCGAGCACGACAGTCATTCACTCGACTTTTGACTTGCTGACCAAGTCCAAAAAGTTATTTATTCGCCTTACTTTAGACTTGATCAACCAACTCAAAAACGAGCAGTATTTTTTAGTGTAAAATTTGTTTTTCACATTTCATCTTAGTTTTGACTTTTCCGCCTTATGATTTAAGTCGAATGAGTCTAACCAAGTAAATTTCGAGTTGATTTCGAGTTTTTAGTTTCAAATCGTAAAGTAAGCCAGTTAAGTCTCAACCAAGGCTCAAACTCATGTGTTTCATGTCTCCGTAAAAAAAGTCGAGTTTCCCGTAAAAAAAGCTCTAATTTCGACTTGGCAAACCAAATCTAAATCAAGTTTTATTTTCTACCCGGGTGATGTATGTAATTTTATATTTAAATATAGAATACATATATTTTTTTTTATAGTTTATTATTATTCAAAAATTTAATGGTTGATGTAGCAAGTGGAAGTCAAAATTTGAATATTAATTTTTAGAAATTTTTTATTGAGATCAATGTATATAATATATGAGTACATATATATGTGTGCATAGTTTTTCAGTATATAATGTATGCAATAATATTAGGACTTTGTTTTCTGCCCAGGGACTCAAAAAAACTCAAAATAAGGTCCCTGTTCATTATTAAATCGAAATGCTGTTACAAATTTTGTCTGATTCTACGGATAGTTGTGGAAATTCAATAGAATTTATTTATTTTACATTATCATAAATTTATTCATAATAAGTTACTTTTAAGACACTGTATACAGTGAAAGTTTTTTTTGATACTTTTTCAAAATGATTTAAAAAATAAAATGAAATGAATTTTTGAAATGAAATTTGAAAATTGTTAGTTTTGAAAAGGGTTGGAGATTACATTAGTGGAATGGAAAGAAAAAAAGTAAGAGGAACATTAATTTTATTCTTGAGAAGACGATTTATTACCGGGGATCAATCCAATCCCATTTACGCTTGGACACGGGGCAGTTTTAGAAATTTCAAGTGTCGCATAATCCACACATTTGTACACGTCGTAAAATATTGAAGTATACAAGGCGGTATTATTGTGTTACATCACCAATGTTCTTTTATAAAAAATGTTTCTTTTTGTTGATAAAAATCTACGATAAAAAAAATTTATTTAAGAAATTGATCAAATTTGGATATCAAATTATTTATTATTTTTTAAGGAGGGATTTAGTCAGTGAAAAAATTATAAATTTTGAATTTGGCAATTTTGATATTAGTTAATGGTAAAAAAAAATGCAAGCATTATTTTTTTAAATTGATAAAAATTCGAATAAGTGGCGCCATCCGGACCTAATAATTTAAAATTTTCATTGTAGACGAAAAATGTCGGTAACTTATTGATGTTCGAAAAGACAACCGGGGATGATCATTTGTATCTGCCCTGATAACACGAGTTGGTCGTGAAAAAGTTGGACATTCATTAGTTTCCGACCAACTTGACGACAAGTTATCGACAACTTCATCTTTTACAACTTTAGGCTACAAGTTACTGCCAACTTTCTCAGAAAGTTGGCGCCAGTATGAAGCCGCAACTGGAATGCAAGTTTCTGAGAAAGTTGAATGCAAACTTACCGTCAACTTTCTCAGAAAGTGATCGTCAACTTATTGAATTTCCAACTTTGGCCACCAAGTTTCTCAGAAAATGTCTATTAACTATTGGAGGTACCAACTGTTGGCGGTCAACATAGTGTCCAGTTGCGGCTGCAAGTTTCTCGTCAGTTTTTCGTCAACTTGGCTATCAGGGTGTGTGTGACAACCCTGATAACCGCCCTAACCGTAAGTTGACTCCAAGCTACTGCCTTATTTTAAAGGTAACAAGTTGATTGAAAGTTTCACTTCAAATTGACATCAAATTTTTCTGGCAAGTTACATTCAAGCTACTGCCGTATTCTGAAGCCAACTTAAAGGAAAGTATTTTACAGCCAAGGTTTGCCAAAAAATTTCTCGTTAAGTTAGCCGAAAGTGTCGCTCTACAATACTCGTAGAGCAATGTCTGGCTATCAGGGTTAAAAGAAAGTGTTGAAGAGCAAGTTACCTTTAAGAATTACCTACCTGACTGAAAGTTTCACGTAAAATTGACGACAAGTTCTTCTGTCAAATTACATCCTGATGACGGCAGTAAATTTGCATCAACTTGCACGCAGGTATCATCCAGCAACTTTCTGAAAAGGTTGCTGGCAATTTGTAGTCAATAGTTACAAAAATATAAAGTTGTCATCAAATTGATCGCAACAAATTGACATCAATTTTCTGACCAGAAAATTTGTCCATCAAGACTAGCAGCTGCTCTGCCTCTACGCCGAAAATCTACGACCCAAATTTGACGTCAAGTTGACTGCAAAAACTGCATTTCCAATGCATGGAATGTTTTAATGTTTCGAGAATATATTTATAGATGAATGGATGTATAATGAATCAAAATTTCACACTAGTGTCCCATCATCCCACACAAGTCTGAATAATTCCGTATCAAAAAATTATAATTAAATGCTACACTACATCTAAAATAAAAAAACAATTTATTAACGACATAATTACAATAGTATATATTTGTTTTTTTTCATGTGAAAAGCAATATTTTTTTTATTTATTCATTTTTTACACATATCATCATTCCTTTCTTTCTTTAATCTCCGTGAACCCATCAATAATAATAATAATAATTAATAATTAATAATTAATAATAATAATCATAATCATATCAATAATTATTATTTCGATTAATCACAATAATTAATGAATTAATAAAATATTACTGTGAATAAAATAACCAGTCATTCATTTACCCTCCGCGGATTTTTTATCTTTCCTCACAATTACGTAGACACACATTTATATTTTATTCATTTATTTATATTCATATATATAATATATATATTTATAATAGCTATCCATCGGTTTATTTGTTCACGATATTGTGTTACGATATCATTACCTGTTCCTATTTTTATTCCGTAAACTCACAGCTTACTATTATTTTTTAACACTTATTAATTTGTTTAATCAATTAATCGTTACTCTTTACATTAATTATTATTATTATCAATTAATATATTTATTTATTTATTTATATTTCATCTAACAAAATATCGCAACTGTATTATCTCGACGATTGACAAAAATAATAGTCTACTTAAAAGTCTATTCTTAAAAATAAATCAATTAATTTTATTAATGATAATTAATTCATTTTTTTTTAAATTCATTAATTAAATTAAATCACTGTACAAAAAAATTAATTGAAGTAATAAAAGTGACTCACAATTATCTGTCTGCTTTCACTTCTTAATTAACGCAACTAATTAACTGATTAATAAGTTAATTAATTAATCAATTAATCAAAAATTTTTCCTCACAGTCCCAATTTTTATACATATATATTATTAACACACATTAAATACATTAATTACTAATCGAAATTTTTATATCCATGATTTTATTTTTAATTAATCGCCTAAAATTTTTCTAAGCAAAAAAAAAAATTAAAAAAAACGGACGGCTACGAGAAGTCTAACCTCATAAAAAAAATATATAAATATATGTAAAACATGTTTAAAAGATATATTTTAAATAGCAAACTTTTTGCCGAATTTTGTATATATCTTATATATTTCAGAATATATAAAAATACATGTATAAAAATATTAAAAAAAATATATATATAGTACATGTTTTATATAATTTTTTTTCTAGGTTATTGGTTTTAAATAGAAGTATATGTTATATATCTATATATATTCTTGTATATGTTCATATATGTATTTGTTATATATTCTAAAATATAAAATATATAAAAAATTCGGTCAAAAGTAAGCTATTTAAAATATGTCATATATATTTTATATATATTTTTTAAAATAAATTTTTTTCATGAGGAATGACATCCTCGTAAAATTCTTAACGTTTCTTTTATTTCATTTAATTATTAATTTTTATTCAATTACGTTACTAAAATAAATTTAACGTCGATCGATTAATACTTTAACGATATTTCAATAAGAGAAATGTCTTATACGTCATCGATTCGATAGTATATATCACATATTCCAAGGATAACACCTCGAATGCACTCATTACTATTATTATTATTTATTCATTTAAATTAATAAATTCTTAATAATAATAATCATTATTTGTTATTTTGTCTCAATCAGATTTTGTTCTTACGGTTTTATACATAACGTTTCTTAATATATTTTTTTAGTATTTAGTTTCATTAATTATGCTGTTAATTAGCTTCTTCCAATTCTGCTTATGATACGATACGATTGGAGTTATTGAGTATATTAATTACGGGCGTCTAGGGGCGGGGGAAAAAACGATATTTGTAATTATTATTATTATTATTATTAACAGTTTTTTTTCTTTTTTTGTTATTCAATGGATATCTTTTATTGGGTGACTTAATTATTTATTGTTGTGTCACTCGTGCCGCGATTACTTTTTATTCGGCGAGTATTATTATTAATTGTTATTTAGATAATTGTTTACGGCAATGGACACTTAGTTTTTTTTCACAACAAAAAGTCGAATAATTAATATGGAAAATTTTTTTTAGGTTAAGACAAATTCATTTTTGTAAGAATAGATTGTAAAATAAAATCTATTAGAAGTGTGCGAATTAGGTTAGATTTGAATTTTGAATCAAATAATTTGAATTTCCGAATTATTCAAAAATTTTCGAGTCATTCGTAAGTTTTTAGATAATTTGACACTTCGAATAATTCAAATCTTCTCATATTCGAATCTTTTCGAAATATTCATAAGTTTTTGAATAATTCACAACTTTTTTATTAATTCGTACGTTTTCGGATAATTTGATATTTCAAATAATTATGATCTTGAAGTTAGCAGGCAATTGAAAATTTTTGAATTTATTTTTCAGCGGATCAATTAAAAAAAAAAAAATTCTACGAATATGCACATGTAGACAATTTCAAAAAATACAAGTGCAATTTTTTAAAATATTTTTTTTTATAGTTCATCGTTTTGAAAAAAAAATTCAAAAATTATTAGACGTAAGCTAACCAGTATCATAAAAAATTCGAATTATTCGTAAGTTTTTGAATGATTTGACACCTCGAATAATTTTTAAGTTTTCGAATAATTTGAATCTTCATGAATTAGCTCAAAAAACTATTATAATTGTAAGTCGTTCTAAAGAAAATTTTTGAACTAATCCCAAATTTTCGAATAGTTTGGAGGTTAGAATATTTGAAAAATTTCAAATTATTCGATTCGATACAAAAAATTCGTATATTCGAACTATTCGCACACTCCTAAAATTTATGTAAAAAATCAACCATAATTTGAGTATACCATTTCTATAAAAATATCAATTGATATATTCGTCATAAAAAAAATTAATAATCAATTTAGCATTTTTTTCATAACCAAAAAAACCTCATGTCTATTATAATAAACAATTACTATAAATTCAACGTAACCAAAAAGCAAATTTTACATCAAAGTATAAAATATTTGAAAAATTTGAAAACATACTTTCACTGAATTTCAAAAAAATCCTTTACTGCACTGTGATTTATTTTAAGAATTTACGCGGCAAAGGCATCTCGTGACTATTGTGGTAAATTTATTTATTTATTTAGTTTTCTTTTATCTAGATTTATTCTCTGAATAGATAAATAAATTGCGATTAAATTATTTATTCTCTCTTTATCGTCTTACTATTTTTATTTAATCTAATAATTATTTTAAATCTATAATCAGTACATGGACGTTAAAACGATTATTTTATTTATTTATTTAATTATTATTAGTTTTATTTTGTAATACGATAGCGGGATACTAACAAATTTTTTTACTCTACAATCTACGCTGTCGTATGCATTTTTATTTATAATTATTATTACTTTTAATGCAGAAAATAGTTTATTTTATAACTTTATTTACTTTAACTGCAGAACTTTACTCTGTTTGAAATTCAACTTTTTTTTATTTTTGTTATATAATTATTATTTATTAATCTAGTCAGTTGTTTACTCATTACGAAACTATATTCTGAAAAATTTTACGCGATACGAATATTTTCATTTTATATTTTATTGATATTTTAAGTAAATGCTGGCAAAATTGTATGAAACTAATTTTTATATTTTTATTTGAATATATATTTTTTATTTATTTATTTATTAGTATATATTTATTTGCAATTTAATTTTAAATTTGTGTTGCCATTCCCCCACCCACGTACGGAA
Source organism: Microplitis manilae (assembly GCA_030273425.1). Classification (NCBI taxonomy): domain Eukaryota; kingdom Metazoa; phylum Arthropoda; class Insecta; order Hymenoptera; family Braconidae; genus Microplitis; species Microplitis manilae. Next base: position 28,088,214 of record CP092722.1, on the reverse strand, counting down.
AAATTTTTTTTTATTTATTTTACTTTTTTTTTTTTTTTTAAATGTATGACTATGTTATATAAAATAAGTCATATATAATAATATTTGTCATCAATTTTCATAAAAATTAATTCAAAAGAGATCGACTTTTAGAGTTTCTAACCTTGAAACAAATTAAAATTTTTTTTGAACTTTTGTAATTTTGATAGTATCAAAAAAAATTTTATTTAGGATTTTATATATATTGCGTCATTAATTCGAAATGGACATATTTTTATACGTACTTTTGGGTTTAATTACTTAGTATGAAGTCAAAAGAACGTATATTTTGTTTTTGCAGACTTATTCCGATGCTAAAAATTAAAAGAAAAATTTGAGTTTAGTCATTAAGATGAAGCCCAAAAGCGTATAATTTCTTTGTTGCCATTCATATTATAGACTTATTTTATAGCTGAACATTGATTCAAAAAATTTCGAAAACCAAAAGAGCGTATAAAAGTGTCTTTTCGAATTAGTAACACAATATTTCTTAAAAGGTATTATAACCTCATTTTAACCTCATTCAGAAAAAAATCCTATTAAAACCCATTAGCTTTGTAAGAATCAAAACCCGTTTATAAAAAGTTCAAAATTTGAGATTTTCTAATTATCCCGAAGTTAGCAAACAATGAAAACTTTTAGGATCTTATTTTGAACAAATAAATTTGAAGAAAAAAAAAAAATAAAAATATGCACATGTAGAAAATTTTATAGGCTATAAGTGCAATTTTTTTAAATATTTTTTTTTTTTATAATTTATCGTTTTTAACAAAGTCCAAAAATTATTAGTTGTAGGCTAACTTCAGGATAATGTTTTCTAACTTTTTCGGAACCGGGGTAAAGAGTAATAAAAATATGTTTCAAAACCGGTCTTTTTTTACTCAAAATTCGCTTATATTAAATCCTAGATACTTTTTTTTTTAATCAAAATTACAAAAGTTTTAATCGAAGTTCAAATTTGTCTCAAGTTCAAAAATTCCCCGTCGAACTTTTCTGGAATTTTTTTTTGTGTTTAGAACTTTCGAAAATTTTGTTTTTTGTAATTCAAAGTAATAGAAAATTTTCAAAAAATAATTATACTTTTCATAGGTTGATTTAAAAAAAAAAAAAAAAAAAAAAAAACTTAAATTATGATAACGGCCGTAGATAAATAAATAAAAATATTTTTTTCCGCATCGTGACTATTGATTATCAAAAATTTTCAAACTTGGCATATAACGAGGCACGTTAAAACGCTCGCGAGGCAGAATTGGAAATTTTGAGCGTTAAAAAAAATATAAAATAATAAGATCACATTAATTATATTCTATTTCAATTATTAATTTTCCCAATATCATTAAAATAAATTAAATCACTTGTAATTAATTTAATCGTGTAATTAAAGTCACTGTACAAAAAAAATAATAATAATAATCATCTAATACAATACAGTAAAATATCGTTACGTAAATGGCAAATTAATAAATCTAAAAAAAAAAATGTATATAAATAATGAGGTTTAATAAATAAAAATTAGAAAACGATATAAAAATTATTTAGCGTCAGCCAATTATCACATGATATTTAAATTCCGTTAGAAAAGAATTTGACTAATAAAAAATGATAAAAAAAAATTGAATTATTAATTATTAATTAAAATAGAATATTATCGAGTGAAAATAGAATACAATGATTAAATTGTCGCAGGTAAATTTAAAAATCGAGTAACATACTCATTTAGTAGTAGAGAGTTGGGAAGAGAGCTGTAATCGTATCGTCTAAAATCAGCATTCCAGGCCTAAAATTTTGTTAATCTTGAAGATTAATTATTTATAGTAATAATTTAAATATATTGTAATTATAAGCAACTTTAAACACACTTATTATTTATTATTGATGATAAAAATAAAATCAACAACCGTCTTGTAACGATTGATTTGTTGATGTGGTTGTAGACAGTGTCGTCGGTTGCTGATGAACTTGGGCCGGATTTAATGAATCTGATTGCTGATTTATTATCATTGAAGCAGAATTGTAGGATTGCTATTTCTTCGTTGGCGTGCCACGTTGCGTGAGGCCTTCGAAACGTTTGAATGTATAATTTATGAAGACCCAGTCTTTGTATATCACCTCTCCGTCCTGGGGCAGTGGTGCTGAAGCTGAAATTTATTTGTATTTAATTATTCGCTTGTTTATTTTATTTAGAGCTGTTTCGATTCATGGGTATCTGGATTTCTATATAGGAAATCCACATAGGAAAGTGTGGGATTCCCATGTAGGAACCGTTTAAGAAACTGAGTACTGGGATTCCCATATTTACTCCGTGCGCGACAGCAGCGCTAAGTAATGAATGAACTAAAGAAGGATATTGAGGTACTTCAACATATAATTCAATAGAAGTTCGCGGCAAAAATTATAATTTTTGATCTTGAAAAAATTCTAGGAATATAAAAGCTAGCGATTAGAAAAATTTTATTGAATAAAAGAATTAATATAATACTCGGTCTTTATGGAAGAAAATTAAGGGTTGATTTCCTTGGCAATAATAATTTAAGCAGTAATTAAACCCCCACTGGGACAAAAGTGTCTATTTATTTGACAACAGATAATTGAATATAATAAACGATAAATTAGATGTAATAAGTAGATAAATATATAAAAGTGACTTACGTATTTCGAGTTTAACATCGGGGAAATCATCGAAATTAGATGTGTCATCTATTGATTGAACTTCAACTGGTATCGCAGCAGGTCGTTCTCGTATATGCTCCCAATCAACACCACGGAAGAATGGAGCTAATTTTAGTTCTTCAATACCTCTTTGAGATCCTTAATGAAAAAAAAAAAAAAAGTAGAGAAAAGTTAATTGGAATTATGTAAATTGGTATACTTTTATCAGTTTAATTAAAAGTATACAAATGTATCTATATGTAAAGTGAGGTGATTTGTTTAGTAAAGTTTTATTAAATTTACCTAATCTTCTGTCAGCTTCGCAACAGAATTTAATAATAGTATCTTTGGCCTCTTCGCTAATCGGCACTTCCGGTGGAAATATTAATGTTTCACGCCAATTCATAACTTTTCTATATGTTTCTTGTGGATTTTCACTGCAGAATGGAGGATAACCTAAACAATTTTAGTTATTTACTTATTATTAATTTATATTGTATTTCATTTTCATAACGATTTTTTAATTAGGTTCTGAGTAGATATGGTAATCTGTCAATTAATGATAAGAAAAAGATCCAATTAACTTTTCAGAGTTACAGAGAACTAGTAAAGTTTTTATTTCTATATATTTAACATCAAGTCTCATGATGAATCACATGTGTCGTAGAATTTATTGATTCTGTAGCTCTTAAAAAATTTAATTGAATTTTCTTCTTATCACTCTCTACCCATATGTCAAATTTCATCGAATAATGATATGGATAGTTCGGAAACCGACAGAATATATTTTAAATACTTGATGGATATCGATACTGTCATTCTAATATGTCGTATCCCACATTTGGGAAATTTTTCAGAAGACGATAAAAACGTTTCACGGTCGGCAAGAAAAATTATTTGTATTATGCTTACATTGGTATAACCTGCAAATTTATTTTCATGTTTTCATAAAATACAGGCATTTAGTGAATAAATAATTTTGAATTATACGCTGTAAGAAGAGTCAAAAATTATGCATCAGTACCTTCTTACTCATGTCGTTAATTGCTTCCTTAAAATTAACTTAAAATTAAAAATGTTAAGCGTGACTTAACCTATACGAATGTGAGATACGACATATTAGAATGCGCGAAAGTCTGCGTGTGGAATACGACATATTATAATATTTATTTAAAAATACTAAGTAAACAATTTGACCTCGAAAATTTTTACATAAGCTGCACATTGTTACAATGGTTCCATTTTTAAAGAAAGTGAAAGTGTCAAATTTTGTGGGTTACGACGTATTGGAATGGCAGTATCGATATAGTTACAAATATAAAATTTATATATGTATATATATATTAATTACCTATTAACATTTCATACATAATAACACCAAGTGACCAACAATCACAAGCTGGTCCATATCCAGTCTGAAGGAAGACTTCTGGAGCAATATAATCTGGTGTCCCAACTGTACTGTAGGCCAGTGCTCGTCTATTTCTTTTCCAACTTTCAGCACGTCTTTTACTATCCATTGCACCGCCACTTCCACTGCCACACGACGTCACTAATTATAAAAAAATAAATTAATTAATTAACTCAAAATTATACGAAGAAATAAAATTAGTTAGTAGAAAATAAAAAATATTTACTAAAGTCAGAGGGTTTAGCTTGACTGAGATCTCTATAAAAATCAGTTCTGTGTGACTTTTTAAGTCCCGTACATAGGCCAAAATCCGATAATTTAATATGACCCCGTGCGTCGAGCAACAGGTTGTCTGGTTTAATATCTCTGTGAAAAAAATAAAAAAATTTATATAATAATTAAAATAAATATTTATATTTAGTACTTTAGATATATATAAATATATTACCTATGTATAAAACCTAATTTATGAATAGAATCAATAGCTAACGCCGTCTCGGATATATAAAATTGAGTGCACTCCTCTGAAAGTGTATCTTTCTTCATTAGAAGCGTCATCATGTCGCCTGTAACGGAATAAATATAAATAAAAAATAACGGATTCACCGTGTTGACTCACTCGCAATTATAAACTTTGTCACGTAAAACTTGTTAAGCCTTTTATTTACATCGTTGTCTTTATTAATAATATAATTTATTCATTTCTTTAAATTTTTTCATTTAAATAGATTAAATTGTTATTATTATAATAGAATGAGAATTATATTAAATATGTAGATATGTATTTAAGGAAAAAATAGTTACCTCCAGGTAAAAATTCCATAATTAAATATAAATTAATAGGATCTTGAAAACTGTAATACATTTTAACAACCCACTGATGATCGGCTTCAACGAGTACATCTCTTTCGGCTCTTACATGGGCAACTTGTTCTTTTTCAAGCATATCCGCTTTTCTTAATATTTTCATTGCGTAAACATGACCAGTATCTTTTTTTTGTACCAATCTCACCTGTTAAATTAAATTATTTTTTTAGTTTTGATTATTTTTAATAAGTATTGAAAAAAATAAATTATTGATGTGATGATTTAAATAATACAGGGTCTGAGATAACCTTTAATACTGGGAAATTAATTAGTTAATTAAAGGTAAGTGAATAGTTAAGTTATAACACCCCTTAAGTCCATGTTCGATAAAATAAAAATAAATTAGAGGCGTGTGAATAGGGTTGGTTCGGATAAAATAGATATAATTTTCTACACTGTAAAAAGAGCGATGTTAAAAATGGACTCATTTTAACTCCGCCCGGTGTAAAAATGAAATTACACCGGTGTAGGAGGAGTAATTCACCGGTGTTAAAAATACCGGTGTTAAAGTGGGGTAACCGGTGTAAAAACGGAGTAGAACCGGTGTAAAAGCGTGGTAACCGGTGTAAAAGCAGGGTAACCGGTGTAGAAGCGGGGTAAACTGCGTCTGCTTGGAGAATCAACTTTAAAGATTATAAAACACAAAAATGCTAGTTTTTTAATGAAAATTAATAAAAAATATGATCTATTAACAAGTATAGTGATCGAGTAAGTAAAAATATTCACAAAGTAAAATATTTTAACATCGGTAAAGAATATCTACACCGGCGGCGGTGTTATTTTAACAGCGGTTTAGAATATTTACACCGGCGGCGGCGTTATTTTTACACCGCTTTCGGTATTGAAATTTAACACCGCTGATTTTAACACCTACACCGCTTGGACTTACCCCGGTGATTTTTTACAGTGTAATTACACGAAGAGTTCAAAGTATTCGTAAATTTATCAATTATTTTAACTAATCGACTTTAGTAAATTATAAAAAATTTATTACCGTAATTTACAAATAATTCTGACGAATAATCTGGATTATTGGTTCGAATTTCAAAGCGAAAATTACTATTTGATTCGGCACGATTAATTCTCAAGTTCTACTTATTCACACACCTCTAAAATCAATATTTTTATGAAGGTTTTATTTATATTTACCCGGGTCAAAAATAAAACTTGATTCAGGCTTGCTTCACCTTATTTTCTTGACAAGTTATATTTGCCGACGATTTTCTGATAAGATCTCTACTTTTTCGACTTAAATTCAATTTTTGTCAACTTTTAGAACCTTTTTCATCTTAGTTTGAACTTATTCGTCTTTACTTCGAGCACGACAGTCATTCACCCTACTTTTGACTTGCTGACCAAGTCCAAAAAGTTATTTATTCGCCTTACTTTAGACTTGATCAACCAACTCAAAAACAAGCAGTATTTTTTAGTGTAAAATTTGTTTTTCACATTTTATCTTAGTTTTGACTTTTCCGCCTTATGATTCAAGTCGAATGAGTCTAACCAAGTAAATTTCGAGTTGATTTCGACTTTTTAGTTTCAAATCGTAAAGTAAGCCAGTTAAGTCTCAACCAAGGCTCAAACTCATGTATTTCATATCTCCGTAAAAAAAGTCGAGTTTCCCGTAAAAAAAGCTCTAATTTCCACTTGGCAAACCAAATCTAAATCAAGTTTTACTTTTGACCCGGGTAAACTGAGTTACGCCATAAAATTTCTTTTGTCTCTTGGAAAGTTCAATACTGAGGATTTATGAATTTTCTCAAATAAAAAACTAAAATGATGATAGTAGTTTGTAGATAAGTTTTTAATTAAAAACTGACCTCGCCAAAGGCTCCACGACCGATAACCTTGAGTGGCTCAAAGTCTTCGACACCGAGTCGAGATCGCTTCAAGCGAAGAAACTCGGTTTCTTTTTGCGCATGTTGAAGCCTTTTCTCTTGCTTTTGTTGTTCAGATAACCCCTCATCTTTCAATGATTCCTCGAGCTTTGCTAGCCTCTGCTTTCGTTCAATATGCTGGGCTATTAAATTGCTGTAGTAGTTCTCTAATGTCACCTGGTAACAAAACAATTATTTTTATTAAGACTTCATATATATTTTATACTTGGCCGAATATAAAAAAGCTTCTAGTGTATAATTTTTTTTTAATTTTTGCCACTAAAAACAAGCAGTAGTTTATTGCTATTGTTAAGTATACATTTTCAAAATAGAATGAAGAATAGCTCGGAAACTTTTGGTAGTTAACTTAAATTTTATTTATTGAGAATGATAAAACATTTGTCTGGGTAATCAATCTTTAGAGTTTCATAACTTTTTAAATAATTGAATTTTTAAATACTAAAATTCACTTAAACTCTCGAGTGTCGGAGCATCAACAAACAAACTTTTTTTAAAGTTTTACAAGTTTATTGCTTGAAGAATTTAATCTTCTTAAAAAGTAAACTCGTGAAAGAAAATACTTAAAAAAAATAAAAAGATAATATTTTCTTTTATATTTTATTAATTAATTTTATCTTAAAGAAAATTATACTCTTGTCTCAATTTTTTTTTTTACAATATAGTGTATTGTAAAAAATCGGGAATGAATTCCCGAGCACTTCGTCACTCGGAGTTAGGAGTTTTTACAAAAAATCACATCGCATATGGAGTAAATAAGGAGTTTGTCTTTTCATCAGAGCAGGAAGAGAAAAGAATAGTTATAATTCCTATGTAGAATGGTAACCATTACTATGTTACATAACGAGGATTTTTTAGCGTCGAGTCACGGGACAGAGTAATCCCCCATTCTACATGGTAAGGTTGACTATGCTAGCATAGGAATGATTACCATTCTACATTGACGAGAGAACTATGCAAATGGACATGACTACAATGTTACCCAGCAACATTTACGATGTTTTATTTATTTTATATTTAGTAAACAAGGTTACGACAAAACAAATAACTCAAGTTACACGGAAAAAAATGATGCTCAAAATTTTAATAGTTTGTAGTTTATTTTCGACTTAAAATTAGTATATTCGATACTAATATCAAACCAGGATCATTATATATATTAAAAAATGGCTATTATTTATATTAAAATTTGATACACATACAAGAGCAAAATTTGTAATTTCGTATATTAAAATTAATATGAAAAAGAATCAATAAATTGGTATCTACAGTTATTACTATTCAAATAAACATAGAAAAATTTTAAAAATGAGGAACCGAAAAATTAGTAAACGTACATATTAATATATAAAGATCTAGTATACGAATTTTTCATTTTATTATTTACTACTTATTCGATATATGTATATATTAAATTAATTTATAATAACGAATAAATAACATTTTATATTAATTATTAGTCAATGGGATAGAATTTATAAAATAAGAGTTTAAAATTTTCGGTATTTTTATGAGCAAAAAATCAGTATCTAGTATACTAATTTGTCATTTCATTATTTGCCACTTATTCGATTTATGTATATTGTAAATTAATTTATAATGATGAATAAATGATATTTTAAGCCAATAATTGATCAGTGATATCGAATTTATAAAATAAAAGTTTGTAACTTTTGAAATTTTCGGCTGGAAAAATCAGTATCTGAGATACCCATTTTTAATTTGACCAATCATTACTTTTTAATAGATTATGCCACAAATTAATTAACTTTCACTAATAAGTCATGTATTATACCTAAAAGTAATAATATTTAGTTACTTTTTGAAATAAGTGATTGTAGTTTTTCGGAATCTACAAAAATTAGTAAACTACTTTGCATTAAGCACATAATAGTATTAATTATTGATAACAGATTCCACTTTTACTATTATTTATTAATTTTTAATATCCTGTTTTTTCCGTGTACTTAAAATATAAGTAGGAATTGAATTAATCTTTTGAAATAATTAAAATATTGCTCATAATGAAATATCATTTTTTGATAAAAGATAAAGAATTATTTTAAAAATTATAATATTTAGTAATAAACAATTTATTTACTTCGTTGTCTTATATATATTTATTAAACTGTAATGACAACTATTAAAGCATGGGACAGTAGCATTCTACATAGCCCTGATTACCATGCTAGAGAGCGATTTTTACCATTTTACCTGTTTCAATGTAACATAGTAATCATTACCAAAAAATTGTAATGAATTCTATTCTACATAGCATGCTTATCATTTTACAAAAAATGAGTCTGGTTATGTAGAATAGTAATCATTACTATTCTTTTCTCTTCGTGATTTGAATTTTTAAATCCACTACACGGAAAAAAGCAGTTGAAAAATTGAACTGATATCTGTATTTATTAGTTTCGTATAGTACTAAAGCGCTGCGACACTGAAACTGTAAAAATTACATTTTTAGGCATAACAAATATTACAGTTTCAAACTCGATATTGTCCAGCTCTCTATAGTAAACAGATTTTATAATCTTAAATTTTATTAAAAAATTAGCTAAAATTACATTTTCGATCGTTAATATTACTATTATGTATAGTAGTGTTCTTCTTAAGATAGAATTTAAAAATTACAGTGAGCTGTGACTTTTCTCAGATCATTAATCATTCTCGACAATTGATAACTCACGTGTAATTTTTATGTTATGAATAAATATAAGGTATTATTTCAAAAAGCAAAAAATACATAACCAATAAATCTTAATTTTTACAGTTTCACCCATCAACTATTAATTTTAAAATAAAGCAACAATTCAAAATAAAAAGTAAATAATGCTTTAAAGATTTATTTAACTAAAATAACATTTTAAACTGTAAAATTTGCTGCTTAAAATTGTATAAATTTCTTAATATAACAAATATCTAAAATTACAGGTTAAGCTTTAATGTTCAAAGATTTTAGCCGAAGGTCTTTCACTGTAGAAACTGTAATTTTTCAACTGCTCTTTTTCCATGTACACTTTGATTCCGAGTTTTAAACTATTACTTAACTATAGCGAATTAAATTAAGCAATCTCATGTAATTGAATGAACTTTTCCATAAGTTAATTAACAACAATTATTATAAGATAAAAAGATAATAGATAAAATAAATATAAAACACAATTAACCTTTGCCTTGGTAGCTTTATCTAATGTGTGACCACTGAAACGTATCGTACTTTCTGTCGCGGCCATCTCCAATACCCCTGCAACAGGTAAATAATACGTTGACATTAAACATGAGTAATTATTTAAATAATAATTAATTATTTATTTACAGGATAATTTTTTATTTGCGCAACAAAAAATAAAAATAAAGTTGGGCTGAAAAATAAATACGATAAATAAAAAAAATAAAGTTACTAAATATAATAATATATTGTCGATAAATGTCAAATGAATGCGGGTCAAAAATGACAAGGACTCTTATGTGGGTAGACAGATGCATAAACTCCCGAGAACGGATATCTGGTATAGGTTTATGGAGCATAATATATATTTATATATATACAACTCTGTCTGTCTGTCTTCTCTGTGCGCTGACATTGACATAACGACCTACGTGAATAATTTCGTACTGTAAATTACTTCACATTATATGGACACACACCAACATATTTTATTTATTGTCTCAGTGCTCGTTTTTTATTTTTAAGTACATACTTTTTTTAAAATTTCACCGTATTACTTTTTACGCGGAAAATTGTTATAAAATTGACAGAGTGTAGGCGCAGTCGGACATCCGAGTAGACAATCGCATGATTATTTATTTTTTCTTACTTTTTTTAAAATTATTCACTTACTGTGCAATGATAATTTACGAGAAAGTTAAAAAATATAATAGAAGAAAATTGTCGTAGAATTAAAATAAATTTGTCGTTAAATTACTCTGTAATTATGATTACTATCATTATTTTTTTTGTTATTTTCAATTGTCAGTTAAAATTCCTTATCACTTTACTTTACTTTTTAGTTAAGTTTGTGGGAGAAATGAGTAATTAAATTTTTTACAACAGGAAAAATTAAAGTTTTAAACAGGAACTTCAAAATTGTGGTAAGTGTTGAGCTGAAAGTAAAGTTTACTACTGGGAATTATGATAAATATTTTATAAAATTATTGTTTGATACTGAGTCGTGTAAAATATTGTCAAAGTTTTTCAGTTTTATTTTTTAAGTGCAAAGCTGAAATATGGAACTTAAATTTTTCCTGTTTTTTAGAAACTATGAAATTTATTTATTAAAACTACTCTTTTCACAAAAAAAAAAATTTCATGTCACAATTATTTTTATCAAATGAAAAAAAAAAATAATCGGAAGAAATTTGAAAAGTTTTAATTATTTTAGCAAGACCCATTTTACCCATATTTTGAATTTTTTTTACTGGATTATAATGACACCGAATATTTATCTGTGGGCAAAAAAAAATCGATTTTTGAAAATCGGACTGAAAACAATAATTTCCTTTTTTTTTTTAATTTGAAATTTTCACCGCGGGAAATTTAAAATTATGGAAAAAAAAAAACAGAATTTTTACTATTTTATGAAAGAGACCCGTTTTCCCCACATTTTGAATTTTTTTGACTAGATTATCTTGGAACCAAATACTTATTTGGACTAGAAAAAAAAGAACTCGATTTTTGAAAATTGAACTGAAAACAATAACTTCCTTTTTTTTTAAATTTTGAATTTTTACCGCGGAAAATTTAAAATTATGAAACAAATTTATCAGAGACCCATTTTGCCTCTGTCAATTTGAATTTAAAAATTTAAAAAGCAAAAAATGTGAAATTTGTTGATGTTATGAAAATAGTTGATAGATATTTTATTGAGTTGAATGTATGAAAATGTATGTGGGCGTAGATAGGTATGTATGCAATGCTCACTTTCTTCGTCCTCGTTTGAATAGTGCCTCATCAGCAGCACAAACCCGATAACGATTCCCTCATGTACAAAACGCGTGTGTATGACAAGTAAACATCGTATATATATATTTATATACATTCATACATATGTACTAGGAGTTATTGGTATTGCGATATGTAACACGTGTTGGTACTTGAAGAATAAGAATAAGAATAAAAAGTAAAGAGAGAAGAATTTATTAGTTTAGTTCTGAGAGTAGAGTAGAGTAGAGTAGAGTAGAGAGCATGTCTGGTTGATAGTTTTACAAATTAACAGATAGCTAGCTTGGAGACGAGATTCATACAATTGATATGTGATGTGTGGAATGTAAACACGCAATGCGATAATGAATTTTATTAAAAATTTATTTTATTTTTAACATATTATGGAAAGTGTGGCAGAAGTAACGAGTCAATAATTTTTATTTTTTAGGTCACATATTTTTTTCTCTTTTAATCTTTTAATATATATATATATATATATATATATTTAGACATGAGTAATTTTGACAAATATTTAATTGCCTGATGTAATTAATAAAATTTATTTCAAGTAATTTTTTAATAAATATAATAAATTATTTTTTTTTAATTAAAATGGGCGTAATTAATTTTTTTTAATCCATTTAATTAACACTTGAAATTTAATGCCATGTAAATATTTATTTTTTTCTCGAATAAAATGGGCCATGAAAATTGTAAACTTTTTTTTTGTAGGGTGGAAAATGCAAGATTAGTCTAAAATAAAATTTCATGGGAGGGAAATTTAAAATGATGTACAAAATTAATCATTTGGAAACTGGTATTAAATAAGCTTTAGAATGTTCTAATAGTGAACTGATTACTTTTTTATTTTTAATGAAATATCGATTATTTTAATGGTAAAGATATTATCGATGAACTTAGGAGTTTTACAATTTAACAGTTCATTGGTCGCGCTGATAAATTCACTGGCGCGAAAATACTAAACTTATGGAAGTCAATCCTATAGACAGTGAGTAGAATACTAAGAGCCAAAATTAACGGAGAATTAAACTTGATTTTGTATTATCATGTAATTGTATCTGGTTCGAAAAGTTTATCGTTAAATAAAATAGAATAAATAAAATTTCGAGATTTTAAATTTCAAGTTTCAAATCAATGGGGGCTTCAATCAATTAAATAAATACGGGTACCTCCAAAATACCTCCAAGAAACTAATTTTGAACTATTTCTGAACAATTTTGTTTTAGCATATCTTAATAATAGGATATTTCGTTGATTTTTTTTTTTGAATTTTCAAAGTTTAAAAAACGTCCAGAAAAAGTTCATCGTTGTGTCACGTTTTGAAATTTAGAATAGTCCACTTTTTGCACGGACATTTATTAAAAATTTTCATTAAATACTATTTTGATTAATCTCAGAATACATAAATGAAAATCAATACATTGGAAGTTTAATTTTGAAGCAGATAACAAATGACTTTAATAATAGAAACAAACAACCGAAAAACTTCATTCGGGTTACTTCTATAAACTGAAAAAAAATCTTTATTTCACAAACCAAAAATAAGTTCAATTTTAATTTACTTATAAATATTATATATAAATGACACTTGGCTCTGCCTTTTTCTACTTAATTAATTACAAGTAATTAATTTTATTATTCATTACGTAACATTGATTATTTGAGTTTAAAATCAAAATAGAATTTTTTCCTCATATTGAATACTTATAAAACCTTCTAAAAACAATTGACTAAGCAAAGAAAAAATTCTAAAAATTCTAATTCAAATTAATTTGAAAAACACCTCGTTTCACTTCACAAATAAAATAATCAACAATTATGTAAATGCATTTTTTTTATTTTCCACTTAAAATTTGGAAAAATGATACTAAAGTTGGCTAACGTCCAACAATTTTTGAATTTTTTTTTTGAACAATAAATAAAGAGAAAAAAAAATTTTGAAAAAATTGCAGCTATAGTTTTTTAAATTTTCCACATGTGCATATTTTTATTTTTTATTTTTTTTTAATTTATTTGTTCAAAAAAATTAGAAAATTGTAAATTGTCATTGGCTTCAGAATCATTTTGTAAAAAATAAAAAGAATTATTAAAAATTACAATTTTAAATTTGGTCAGGTTTCAAAAGTTTAAAAAAACGTCAAAATCTACCTCAGTATCAATTCGAACCTCGACAAAAATTTTTTTTAGTTTAAAAATTCACATCCTTCACTCAAGAATTTAAAATCAACTTTTATTTTTTGAACGCACTATTAAAATAAATTTCCAATAAAAATAATAACTTCAAGCCAGAAAAAATTTATTTACAAACCAAAATAAGTCCAGCTTTACTTCTGCACTTTCATCAATTAAACAACTAAAAAATCTCACTTGCAATAAAAAAAATCAATTTTAAAATAAAATAATTTCCAATATATAGTATCCGCACAAGTGTGCACGTCAAGTCTTATGTATATTATGCACATCCAAGTACTATACATAATAGTTTTCGTCTAGGATTATGAATACACATATACATATATATATATATATATATATATATATATATATATACATATAGATATGGTATAGTAGACTATATACGTTACGGTCAGGCAAAGAAGTAAAGCCACGAGTGTTGAAACAGGTTTGCGTTGAAACGAGTCAGGCAGGCTCTACTCTTCTTTTCTTTCCTTTATTCATTCCTATTCTCTTTTTTCCTCTCTTTCTCTCTCTAAAACGACCTAATGCAACGTAAGATCAAGAAGACTCTACACTACAAACTACGTGTCATGCCGAACCAAGTAGAATCACCGAGACAATGAACCCCATGTCGTTTTGAACCCAACAGACCTAAACCTTACAGCTCAACTTCTACTCTGATTCAAAATTATTTAATAATATTATTAAATTATTAATAATAATAATAATAATAATAATGAAAATATATAAAGTCAGTCCTCAGGAAAATGGAGAAATTAGAAAAAAAAAATTTTTAAATGCGACACCAGAGAAAACAATAAACGTTGCACTCAACGTTGCGCAACAGTGCACACATAAATCCGGCAGTAAAATCTCTGCTGCGTTACATCAATCTCTACGGACGTACATTCTTATACTACTGTACACTTGAACACTTTTTTCAGGCGTTAATTTTTACTCCGAAAAACCATTTTACAGTTTTTACTTTAAATTTATTTATTTTTTTTTTCAGCAATTTATTGGTAAATAAAAAAAAAAATCTACCTTTCATGTCAATTGAAACGACATTGATAGTAGTGATAATAATGATTATTAAAATGTTGACAATGATGACCACAGACAGCAGACAAACTGATGAAACTACGCATAGTGAAACAGTTTAACCGGCACTACTCGAGTCGCCAGGGCCAATTTTAGATGGAGTGTCAGACGGACAGACCAAAAATAACTGAGCAATTTTAGTTTTTTTACACTATAATTATCTAAGTGATTTTTTATTTTTTAATCAATATTAATTGATTATTTATTGGTCGAATTTATTGTTTACTTAACGGTTAAGTTGGTATGGTATGGTGGGAAAAATTTTATAGTGTAAGTAAAAAAATAATGAAGATGTATGCGGATGTTTGGCACGAGTTTAAATGACGAGTACTAACACGCGTGCGTTTAAAAATAATACATAATGTATTAAATGTAATGCAATGTAATGTTAAGGACCACTGGCGCATTTGAGTGGAGGGTAGACTTAACTCTTCAATTCACTTCACTTGGTCTGTTAAAGGTTGATGTTGAGGTTGAGGTAAAGGTAGAGGTAGAGGTTGAGGTAGAGGTGGAGGTACTGGAAGAAGAAGATGAAGAAGAAGAAGAAACGCGCGACACGAGCGCCGGCCACCGACTCCCGTTTCGAGTTTCCACGATCCCACCCCCCTTCTCTTACTTTATCAAGTGTGCTCCTGTACCGTTGCTGAGAATCGAGATGAGTTTGTGAACGTATGCTGGGGATCGTGGATGGTGTGCTGAATACTGATGCTGGTGTGAGTAAAGAGGGGAGAGATGAAAGGCAAGCAGAAGAGATGGAGATGAGATGATAGGACCAGAGGGTAAAGAAGAAGAAGAGGAAAAGAAGCGGGGGAGGAGATAGAGATGGAGATGGAAAGGAAGATGAAATTTAAGAGAAAGACTCTAGGCCGGAAGTTGTCGAAGGTAACGTCATAATCACTGACGCTACGATTTTTTATTTATTAATTTTTTTTTTTTTTAGTTTGTTAAACCGTTTATTGACACGGAAAGTTTATGATGGAAAAAAAATTATTTTAAATTGAGAGAAAAATTTTTTTTATTTTATTTATGGAAATTTTTTAGAATAAATTCAAGTGAAATTTATTATTTTTTTTCATTTTCTCGACCTTTGAAAATTATACTTTTAAAAATTACCCCCAAAGAATTTTTTTAAAAATTCGAATTCTAACATAAAGAAATTAGTGAAATTGTGCGCGCGTTTTAAAGTAGCAGACAACAATTTTGAATTTATATTTCAACAATTCAATTTGAAAAAAAAAAAAACTAAAAAAATGCACATGTAGAAAATTAAAAAATCTATAGGTGCAATTTTTTGAAAATTTTTTTTTTTCAAATCTATGGTTTTTAAAAAAATCAAAAAATTATCGACGTTGGCTGATTTCAGTATCGTGTATTTTTTAGCTTTCTACAGTGGTCAAGTGCCTTAATAATAGTTAAAAACAAAAAAAAAATGTAATTGTAATTTATTTAAATAAATCCGTTTATACAAATTGACTTTTTTGTGATTATCTGATTATGTATTAAATAGAAAAGACTTAACGATATTTTTACAACGTTCTTAATGTCTTCACTCTGGTATTTTTTTTTATTATTATCATTATAAAATTAAATAGTTTAGTAAGTATTAAAAATAATCCAAGCAATTGGATACCTTGACCCTGGTTGCGTGACATTAAAACGCTAGAAAAATAGTATTCCATTATATTATTAAAAATAAATGCAAAAAAAAATTTATTGGATTAAAACAAAAAAAAAAAAAATGTAGTATTTATTTTTTATTTTATTGGAATGCCATGGCAATATATAAGTTTACGATAGGTCTGCTGAATATAAATGAGAAAATGTGGATACGCAAGCGTTGAATTTAAAAACGATGAATATCTGGAATCCGCTGGAATTATCCCGTCACAAATCAGTGAATTCTTCACTGCTCATATCAACAACAATGATAATATAATAATTACCATATTATCATATCATGATTGTTCTCAATTTACGTAATTAGGACAGCCGTATTCACAATAATTAATTACTAAACTCAATAAATTATATTATATATAAAATATTATTTACATCAATACAAAGACCTTGAATTAGATTTTTTGATAATCAATCATTTTATGTGATTGTAAATAAAAAAAAACTACTAACCAGCTATTGAAATTTCCTTTTAAATAATCATTTCAACCTTCACAAGTTTAAATATTAATTAAAAAAAATTTTTTACTCCAATAAATTTTTAACATAACTGACATTCAGAATAAAAAAAGAAATATCAACCCGACAAAAAATATTTCACAATTAAAATAAAAAAATCCTATGAGTTTATATCTAGAACCACATCCGTAACCCAAGGTCGTGAGCTCTAAATCACCTCATATCACGTGCATACCACCAACAAAACTACACTATACTGGCCAAGCAATACATGTAAGCTGTAAGTTGTAATACTGTATCATGATGTACGATATTAACAACCTTAAACACATTGGGAATGCAATTGGCGTTTATACACGAAACTTAGGAGGAGAACGCGCGATACTAACGCGGCTACTAACTAAACTGAGCATTTGGGTGTTAGTGTTTGACGATGTGTGCAAGCTCAAGCGAGGGTATAAAATGCAGTATACACATACATGTGTTGTATGTTAGTGGCTATATAGTAGTTAGTCACCTGAGAGGGTTGCCGTACCTCGTATCGGCTTCTAATAGGGGATTTCATGGGCTTGACATCATGTAAGAGCCACTATGTCGCGTTTCTGCAGTATCACCCACCGACCCACCACTACCTCTTATCCCACTGCCTTCCAATTATGTCTATCCTATCCTTACTCGTCCAATGATCGCATTAACACATTTATACATTCTATATATGTGGATGTTATATATAAATGTGGGTAGTAGTTCTAATTCGATTTGGCAAATACTGGCATCACTGCGAGTTACATTAGATAGAGGTATAGTAGACGAGCCTATAGGTTGAAGATAAATATATATGAATGTATATATTTGAGTGATTCAAAAAACTCGACTAGTTTGTTTTTTTTTTTTAAATTATATGAAAAATATTTATGATCCTAAAGGTAGCAAACAATTGATAATTTTTGAATCTTTTTTTACAATGAATCAGTTACAAAAAAAAAAAAAACTTAAAAATGCACATGTGTGAAATTAAAAAATCTATAAGTGCAATTTTTTAAAATATTTTTTTTTATAATTTATCGCTTTGAAAAATAATCTAAAAATTATTAGACGTCAGCTAACTTTAGAATCATAAAATATTTGTAGAAATGAAGCTGAAGCTAGCGGTCGTAACAAGTAGCGGCCATGCAAAAAATTTCTGGCCGCTACTTCAGCTTCATGTTAGAGATGATGAAAAAAAATACTGTTAAGGTTTGAGCTCTTGATATTAATATTAAGAACCGTTTCATAAAAGCTTAAAAAAAGTTAAATTCGAAGTTCACGCAAAAAAGAGCAGTTGAAAAATTACAGTTTCTACTGTAAATCAGGCTTTCCGGGTAAAAATCTGTAAACATTAAAGTTCAAACTGTAATTTTAGAAATTTGTTGTAGCAATAAAATTAATACAATTTTAAGCAGCAAATTTTACAGTTTAAATCGTCAATATCGAGTTTGAAACTGTAATATTTGTTATTTCTGTAAAATTTACTGATAAAAAATGTAATTTCTACTCTCTTAAAATGAATCAGTGAAATTCCACTGATTCAACCAGTGAACTTTTAGTCACTGGTTGAACCAGTGAATTTCACTGGTTTCAACCAGTGAACTAAAAATATGTAAGCGCGCGAGTACAGCAGTATCCTGTACATGAGTGTATTTAAGTGTTTTATTGTGTCAATAAGTTATTAATATTTATTTATTATCTTTTGTAATATATCAACTAAGTTTTATATAACAATAATAATTATATGACAAAATTTTTACAGAGTATGAAAATAAATAACTATGAGGTTACTTAAATAGCTAAAGAGCTAACCTCAATCCAGAATAACATTTTAAAATTAATCGTTAACTGAATAATTTATAATCATAAGTAATTGTTATTAAGACTCTTTTAGTTCACTTTGTTATTAAATAAACGTTTATAATAAATAAAATTAAGCGGAATTCACTGATTCAACGAGTGAGCTAAGCGATCATCTTAGTCCACTGGTTGAATCAGTGAATTTCACTGGTTGAACCAGTGAATCGAGCGATCACTAGTTCATACAGTGAAATTCACTGATTCAACCAGTGGATTTCACTGGAGAACCAGTGAAATTTCACTGATTCATTTTAAGAGAGTACAGTTTCAGACTCGGAGCGCTATAGTACTAATTAATACTATACGAAACTGTAATTTTTCAACTGCTCTTTTTTCCGTGTTCTAATCTGTTTCAAATTTAAAAGGTCTTATCGAACTTTTTTGGAATATTTCTAAAGCGATTTTTTTTTCTTTTACAGGGATATAAAAATATATTCCATTGAACCCCAGTCTTCCCTAATTTTAATCACTATAATTATCTGCATTTAAAAAATGTATCGGTTTCATTAGAATTAATTTATTTAAAATTACACGTGCGTGTACTTCATGTTTACAAATTTATTTTAATAAAAAGGAAAAAAAAAATACCGTTATAATGAGCACTGAAATCAATAACTTTTTTTCATTATTAAAATTCAAAAATAATTTACAATTGCATTGTCTGATGATTTATTGGTCATGAATAATTAAAACCTAAAAATGTAATTAATAATAAAAATGGTTTTTTTTATGTATCAGTTAAGCCGTATAGTAAAA
Source organism: Microplitis manilae (assembly GCA_030273425.1). Taxonomy (NCBI): domain Eukaryota; kingdom Metazoa; phylum Arthropoda; class Insecta; order Hymenoptera; family Braconidae; genus Microplitis; species Microplitis manilae. The sequence continues at coordinate 28,068,362 of CP092722.1, read as the reverse complement.
TTTGAATATGCCTTGAAGCTAATTATACACACATGATCTGATCGAATATATTTCTATTCTTAACGTCTTGTATCGTGAGGAACATTAAACACAACTTAATTACATCAATCATAGTCATAGCAATCCATTATTATTTTCTTCAGTGCCCATTAACTAAATATAAAATATAAATAAATAAATAACCATAAACATAAGATACATTTTTTTTTAATTTTTTCAAGCATTCTTCGCTTCGCTACTCTAGCGAAAACTCAATGCAATAATAATCCATAAATTTAAATAATGTTTGAATATAATAATAAATTATTCAAATTTAGTCGATAATTTAATAACTTTATCAATTGTTTTTATAATTTATTATCCATGGCCGGTAAAATTTAAACCAGTGGATGAAACTACTAACTAATGAAGTAAGTGAACATTGAGTAAAATCGATCCGATCGTTTCTATTAAAACCGTTTGATATAGGAACGGTGCGTTAGGTTACTAATGCACCGTAAGAGATTTCATGTTGGATACTTGCGATAGTAATAGACATTAGTATGCATACAATACATATATGTATACATCGATCCATCTATCTGCACATCTATACATACACGTAAATATATATATTAGATTGATCCGTTTTTGAGTTTTAATATTAGCAAATATAGTTAGGTTAGAATTTTATGCGGAGGAATGAGGCTACATAAGAACATTTTTGGAGACTAATTCCAAAAATGTATTTTTACTACATTTTTGCCGAGCTCAAATGAAGTTGAAAAACCTCAAATTTGAAAACTTTATACTGAAAGGGGAAAATATAATAAATATATGTTTCAAAAATATTTTCATTCTACTCAGAACTCACTACATAAAGTTCAAAATCGACTATATTTTTTACTATCAAAATTCCGAGTTTGAAAAAAGTTAAACTTGGTTCGAATCTGTCTCAAATTTAGAAGTTTTACAAGCCGAATTTTTTTGGAATCTTTGGAACAATTTTTTTTACATGGAATATGCACTGCTTAATGAAGAATAGTTTTAAAAATAACGCATGCGCAGAAAAACAAAACTTAATTCAAGAAGAATGGATTTGAATGAAGAAAATTACTTTTTGAAAAAAAAAAAAAAATCAAGAAAAATGATATGGCTAAAAAGTAATATATGAATGTTTTTTTAAAAAGTATGCAAATTTAGGAACAAATATGTTTTAGCTTAGAGTTGAAAACTTGATCGAAGAATTTTTTGGTTCTTTATACAAAAGTTTTGATCAATTGATTCAAAAATAATTTTTTAAATTAAGCAAAATAGAGTGATTTAAAATAAAAATCATATTTTGGAAAAAAAAAAGATTTCTTGCCTAATTAAAATTTTTTTTCTGTTTATAATTAAGATATACACTTATAGTAACCAACAGCTAAACTTAATTTTTTGAATACAGTCATTGTTTTAAATTCCGTGTCATAAATAAGGGCTTATGAACTTTCAATTTATGAGATGTTGACAGCAAATATTTTTTCACAAACACCCATTAGATCAATTAAATTTAATCACGTCATAATTTTTACGACGTTACCAACCCGCAATATTCTAGATTGTAATAACCTATAAAAAATAAAATTGCTCCTACGATAATTAATAATAAGAAATTAAAGTTGACATGTTTTACGGATATCCATTAAAACATTTTATCTTTCTTTAATAAAAATATACAGCATAGATATTGAATAAAAAAATACCAATCATTTATTTCAGTGATAAACTAAATTATTTAATAAAATAAAAATTCCTAGCATCAATAACTATTTTTTATGTCAATAACAAAACTTGATACTAAGATTTAATATTCAATGAAAAATCATTTTACCAACGAAAATATATTTTCAATAGCTTTAAATTAAAGTGAAAAAGAGCAATCTTTCAGAAAATATTATTTTTCGCTTAAGAACATTTCGTTCTTGTTTTTCTTTCGCTCTCGAATGAGTGAACGGTACTTTCTTTATCGCATTGTACAATAAATGGAAACAATTTGCACGTTTTTCTACTACAGAAGAGAGAATTTTCAAAAAACCATGGCTAGAAATTCTCGATTACAGTCTAATGCATCATATACTTGATCTTTTATTATTAATCGAGATCTTATCGAAAAATCGGCATATCGATAACTTCAAAAATAAATTCAGTGTAACGAGCCTGAACCAAGTTTTATTTTGGACCCGAGCTGTCTAAAATTTTCAAATTTAGCTGAACATTGATGGAACAGATTTTTTTGTACACGTCTATTTATCATCAATTGTTATCATTATCATTAAATAGGGGCTTGATACGATATCTTTACCTTGTATTTAATGTTGTTTACGTCTAATCTTATTTAACATAAGGGAAAATGTATCTTATAGTACTAGTCCACAGGCTATCGACCTTTTAAATCGCGGGGTAGATAAGACAATCTTTTCCGATAAGTATTTCGATAAACAGGTCAAATTCACGTGTTTTTTATTCGATATATTTATGTAATAATAATAGCCAATAATGATAACTATCATGCGTGACTTTTTTTGTTAAATTTTTCTATTTTACAAATTCGGCTTTTTATTATTCATCACTATTTGAGCATACACACAAAAAAAAGCGTTTTATAAAAAGTTAACTGGTCTTTTATGGCCTTATTTACATTCAGATCAGGCGAAAAAAAGTTAAATAAAATAAGAACGTCACAGTTTTATGTCACTGTTATTTTATTACCATCAAATGAATTACGTCTTGTAAATTTTCATCATGTGACTGATTCTTTCGACTGGAAAGTAAGACTTTAAAAAATAAATAAATATATATATGTGTGTATTTGGATATATTCACATTGAACAGATGTTTTGTCAGCTTGTTAGTGTATATATAAAAGAGACGTCAGACGACAGTAATAATAAATAGCTAATTGCTGCCAATTATTATTGACTATTAATCTTTAAAGCCGCTAATCGTTTTTGATGATGCTTATCTATTAATATATTTATTTACTTTATATTTCAATAGATCTATTCAAACTCAAATTTATTATCTCTATTTATTTTGAAAATACATCTCAAACGATAAGCAAAAAATAAATATATATATTTATCTAGTGACCTATAAATTTTAAATCTCTCAATACAAAGTAAACAAAAATCTAAAAAAAATACTATTGGGAAAAAAAGAAATGTATTAATTTTCTTTACTTAATGGGTTAATTAAATCAAGAGTTAACTTAATTACAAGTTTTCTTTTTATACCTCAATAGTATAAAAAATTAATGATACAATTTATTGCCTATCTTAGTAATTATTTTATCTACTTGATATTATTTTTATGAAGATAATTAATTAGTGAGTCTAAAAAGGTAAGGGAGTAGTGAAAAATAATATTTATATGTATATAAAATCTTGCAATTATTCTGTGCACGTCTTGTCTTCTGTTTGAAAGCGTAACGAATAAAAAAATAATAATAATAAAATAATGAACTCGACAAGTTCTTTGTTGACTTATCTTGCTTCTATTCACTTATACATCTATTCTATCAATATATATACGTATATATATCGTTATATGTATAAGTGTGTGTGAGTGTATGTGTATTTGTGTATAGAAAGAGATATATAAAGTATATATAGTTCAAATATGTATGGTATATAACTATCAGTAACAACAATATGACTATGAGTATATTACTCACACGTCCGGTATTCTAAGCGAAATGCGTGCAAACTCGACAATCCACGACCACAAATACTGTACTGTACACAGTATGGACAGAACTCTCGGTCGCAAATTTTTACGGTCCACGAACGTGCAGTCATCACGTCTTGTACCGGCGACACGGCTCAGAGATATTGCTCGATAGATATATCAACATATGTGTTGATATATATGTGTATGTATGTAGTATAGTATATGACAAGTATGATATACGTGTCGAACTGTCATATCGAAATCGTAATAGTGTATGTATAGTCATCTCACTTTATCTCTCACTCAGTTAATACATCCACCCATATTTATTTTAAACATTTGCATATAGAATGAGGCCAAATATCGATTTACTTGGCGCACCTATACCTGTGTAGGTACCTAAATATAATTGTGGAATTGTAATTTCAGAGATTCCAAGGATTATATTTAATCAACTGTCTTGATTTTGTTGGTAATAATTTCCTTTCACTATTTTTATTTTATATTTAACAAGTTTTTTTTATATATATATATATATTTATATGTATAGTGGTCGGAATAAAATTTTAAAAATATTTATGTCTATTTAATTGATACTTTTATTTACATTTTTAAGTAATTTAAAAGTTAGAAAGTAATATTAATTAAATTCATTAAAAAATTACCAAAAAATTTGTTACTGTAATGAGAAAAAAGAGAAAAGTACATGAAGCAAAAGTTTTTTAAATATTTTTTTTCTTTTTTAGTTGGCTACTTTTTATTAATTTTAAGAACAATAATATTTCAAAACTAAGAAAAATTATAGTGTGATATTTTTATAAGAAAACGTAATAAATCATTACTTTTCTGACGTATAGATTATAATTATTCCCATCACTGTCGAGGGGATGTATAAATGAAAAACAAAATTTTCCGATATCTTAATCGAAACATTTTTTCAACGCATAAATATACATAATTACCTAATTTTTTATACAGGCAATTAATCAAAAAATCCTAATGTAAAATCAATATCTTTATTAAGTATCTTCAGTAAGATTTATATATAATTCATGTTGTTATCAATAAAATATTTATTTGAAAGATCACCCCAAGGTTTTTTTTCTAATATAGAAATCGAAATTAAGTATTAAGATGACGTAATATCCGTCAAAATATATTCACAGATTTATAATATTGATTGTGATAAATATATATGACAAGTAGATAAAAGATTATTTGGATTGAAAAATGGTCTACTAGTACAATTGATACAAATTATCAGCCAATCAACGAAATACTATTATTTACAATTTTAAATGAAGTGATTTAAATTTTAATTGAAAAAAAAAACATTATTTTTATTTTTTCTCTTATTACCCGCACTGAGAGAACAATTTATTTGAGCCAACTAAATAGATTTATTTGACTGAACAAAATTATTCATTTCATTCAGATATATATTTGGTTATAGTTAACAAATCTTGGTTGAAAAAAAATCCACTACGGCTGGTGGCGCTGTCAATTACAGATTTGTTAACTATAAACAAATCATTATTTTATTCAAATGAACCATATCTTTGTCTCAAATAAACAATAATTAGGTCCATTCAAATATGGGATTTATTTGCCTGAAACAAATCTCATTTGGCTCAAATAAATTGTTCTCTCAGTGCGGGTCAAAAATAAAACTTGATTTAGGCTTGCTACACCTTATTTTCTTTATAAGTTATATTTGCCGACGATTTTCCGATAAGAACTCTACTTTTTCGACTTAAATTCAATTTTTTCAACTTTTAGAACCTTTTTCATCTTAGTTTGAACTTATTCGTCTTTACTTCGAGCACGACAGTCATTCAGCTTACTTTTGACTTGCTGACCAAGTCAAAAAAGTTATTTATTCGCCTTACTTTAGACTTGATCAACCAACTCAAAAACAAGCTGTATTTTTTTGTGTAAAATTTGTTTTTCACATTTCATCTTAGTTTTGACTTTTCCGCCTTATGATTCAAGTCGAATGAGTCTAACCAAGTAAATTTCAAGTTGATTTCGACTTTTTCATCTTAAATCGTAAAGTAAGCCAGTTAAGTCTAAACCAAGGCTCAAACTCATGTATTTTATATCTCCGTAAAAACAGTCGAGTTTCTTGTGAAAAAAGGCTCTAATTTCGACTTGGTAAACCAAGTCAACATCAAGTTTTATTTTTGACCTGGGTAACTATCTTAAGATTATGAAATACTAAAATTATTTATTTAAATTACCGATTGTAAAAAATAATATATTTATATATTAATAAATATAAATTCATATTTTACAGTAATGGCATTTACATAAATATCAGCATTTAGATGTTGGCTGTTACTATTAATATTAATAAAGTCATACATTTAAGATAAGATAATAGTGGAATAATAATGAAAAAAAAAAAAAACTAAACTAATAACTTTGTTGTTCAATAAACCATTTGATATTGAATTAAATCTGCACGTGCTCACTAATTTATTGGACGTAAGCGTTTTAATGTCAAGCATGGGTTGAGGAGAAAATAGTAAAATACAGAAACCCGTTAGACGAGTAATCACTCAATTGATTAAAACTAAATAAAATATGAAGATAAATAGAATAACACAGTTTTAAAAATCAAAATTAATTAAATTTTAATTTCTCAATCGTAAAAGTGAAAATTTATTTAGAGAACGTACAAATAAGTTAGAAATTGTTATTTGCCTTTTTTTCTCTCTTCATTTTTTACCAATAGTTGATAAACTTGATTTTGTGGGAATTCAATATATTTCTATAAATATATGTAGAAGTGATCGTTAATTTTATCAACGGTTAAAGTCGAATTAATAATAACACGTTGGGTTACTTTCCTACGTGAAGCAATGTGAAACTAATGAAACGAGGTTGCGATGATACTTATTGGGTATGAATACCGATTATGGGCGGAGTTTTAAGACTTTTGACTTTCGCTCAATGTGCATTATGTGCTAAGAAAATTTTATCAGTTTAAATGGCATATATTTATGTCTTTAATCATTTCATACCGATTAATATACACATATATGTATACTCATGCTCATTGTTACTTTGTTTTCATATTATTATTCTACTTGTGCGTGAACTACTGTTAGAAAATTTAAATGCATTTTTTTTTCACTAAATTTGGTGGAAAATTGGTCGAGAATATTTTCAAATTCAACTTCAATTATTATTATTATTTTTTTTTCATATCTGAGAATTTTTTATTGTTACAAGATAAGAGCAGCTGTAAAGACGCGGACTTTTGTTTATATTAAAAAATAAAGTTATAATATAGTATGTAATATCGAAGACTTGATATAACAACTAGCAAACGTAATTGAAAGCTTATTTTTGTTTTATGAATAAAATAAAATTTTATTATTATTCCCAACAAGTGAAATTTTATGAGTATTTTATCTTATTATTTATCATATACTTCCTATCTGCACATAACCGTTTTAGCCAAGTGCCAAATCCTGGACTCGAACCCCAGACCTTGCAGCTAAAAAGACTTACGATGAATTAACCCACACTGATACGCCGAGTCTCTAAATAAAATTTTATATTTCACTTGTGATTTTAAATTTTTCATCAAAAATTATTGATTACTAGTGACCCGAATTTTTGATACATTCTGTAAAATGTCGATATTAATAAAATCTATGATATGTTTTTTTTTCGACTCAAAAAGTAATGCTTTTTCTCTTCGTATGTATTTATAATACGGATGTCAAATTTGTAATAAATGTAATTGTTATTGAGATTGAAGTTTATTTGAAAACATAAAGTCAATTGCTCAGTCACTCCAATTATAGTGGAGGAAAAAAAGTGCTTCAATTAGTAAGGCTACAAAAATAAGTAGATTTTTTTAACACATCTAAGTGTGTCATTTCCTTAAACTTGAAATACATGGGTTTAAATGATGATAATATATGACACATTACTTGATGTGTCATCAGTTAAGCCCGTCTATTTTCAGGAAAATTAACACACTTGCTGACACACTTGTTACTTTCAAGATTACGTCTACTTATAGTTTATGTTATCAATTTTTTGAATTCTATATTCATATTAATAGTTTAGTAGATTCTATGATCTTTCAGAATTAAATTTTCTCATTAATTCTTAAACATATATTTAAAATTAATAATGATTCAAATAATGTGGATGTTTTAATTCCTGAAATATAAGAACAATTTTCTAACTATCGTATATATAAGCCGCAGCTCTAAAAAAATTTTGATGAAAATGCACCGAAACTATAGATTTCAAGCTATTCAATGCTTTTTTAAAAATTTCAATATGACTATTTTTCACAAAGTTTCAGTCTTGCAAAAATCACTAAAAAATTTCCAAAATTTTTCTATTCCTTTAATTTTTGCGTTAGTGTATTAGAAGTCTGCGAATCGTGTTCAAATAAAATAATTTAAATTATTAGAAACTTTTCGAATTATCCATGTTTTTTAAAATCATTCGTAACTTTTTGAATTATTCGCTTCGAATGAAAAAAAATTCTAATTTGCTTTCAAATATTCAATTTTTATAAATGAAGAGTTTTTAATCTAATTTCGGGGAAAGAAAAGTTCATAATTTCGTAAAATCGTGTCTAAGCTCTATTTACCAGTGACAAAAATTTGAATCATTGAAATAAATATTAAATTTTGAGTCGTTCAAAAGGAACTTTTGAAATTATTTTGAAACTTTACATTTAATTCGTAAAGTTTCAAATAATTTGGAAAATTTCGAAGTATTTGAAAATTTACGAATAATTCGAACGTTCAAAGTATTCGCACACTTTAATTAATATGTATGCAATAAAATAATTTACGATAGTTGTCTTAGTCTATATAATTTCCAACAAAAAAAATTAATTTTTTTTTTTTGTGGCGATAATCAATTTCTTATTAGAACGGAATAATTCACCCTAATTTCGCCTCCCTATGAAATTTATGTTATTGACAGTTCAATTAATTCTAACTAATGAATAAAATGAAAATATTAAGACCTTCATATTAAAATATCCTGGAGTATCATTCAAATTTACTAGCATTAATAAAAACATCAATAAAATTTCAACAAAAAACAAAATCCATAACAGCAATAATTATTATTTTTAATAAATTAAAAACTCAATTCTTGGTAAATAAACGCGTGAATTTTTTACTTGTTCATATAAAATTTCTAACGTCACCGTTGAAGTAATTTCCTTAGCTCGAACAAAAGACATAAAAGTGATAAAATTTCCTTTATTTCTGACCCATCAGAAAATAACGTGATAGAAGCAAGCATGAAAAAACGCCATAAAAAAAATAGACTACTTTCTCAGGGGAAAAAGGATCAAGTCATCTACTATTTATTTCTTTTTTATATATAACTTTTCCCGAGGCTGGATAGATAGAACGATGAGATGATGGAGCGAAAGACGAGCAGTTAAAAAAATAAAAACCTAAAGATGAATCTTTTTCCCCACCACAAAACGCAAGGGTGATAGATCGATAAGTTTTTATAGTTTTTCCAGTAAAGTCACTTTTTTTATCGTTCTTGTTTCTTACTCTACAACTACACATGCTTCCTCTCAATCGGGATCTCCTTGTTTTGTACTCAGACTCTTGTTCCTATTTGTGATGTTGTCTAGGTTACCTAGGTAACGGCCTAGATTCAATGAACGACAAGTAAAAGGGAATGAACCCAAACCAAGTGGAATTAAATATAAGAATCAACGGTTCTATAATAAAATATCTACGGACTAAATATAAACAATTCGAAATGTCTGTATACAAAGTAACCAAACAAAGTAATATTATGTGTAAAGTAACAAATTCATACAATAATATGAGTGTAAATCATGTCTCAATTATCAATCGAAATGTACATATATTTAACGGGATTAATCACCAATTTATTAATAATAGAATTTCGGAAAAAATGGATCCGTGATTTTCTAAATTTCTTTTTAATTAGGAAATTTAATCAAGAATATTTTTCACTCTTTGAAAGCAAAGATGTTGAAAAGAATTTCTGAGATCATAAACAAACTAGGAGTTGAACCCGAATTTTTAGGATAATATCCTCAAATTTCATCTACCTGAACATCGGAACATTTGTCACGCAAAGAAAATGAAAAAGTTTATGAAATTCTATTGTCTAAGGGTGGCTTAAGGGGTGATTGAGGGTTGCAATTAGTGATGGGCGATATTGAAAAAAAACATCGATAGTTTTGGATTTTTTTATGAAGTATCGAAATATCTTGTTCAAAAAATCTCAACAGAAAACATCGATACTTTAGAAAGAAAAATTGATAGTTGAAATATCGCCCATTCCTAGCTGAAATTTTCGGCTAACAGACTGGCGCCTATTCGAAAAATTTCAGAAATCTAGATCCAGTAGATTTTTTATTTCTCATTTTGTTTTTTTTTTTTATTTCCGTTCCACAATAAACGTTCCGACCTTCAGGTACATCAAAATTCTCTTCAAAAACAGATATGTTAGCTTATATCAATAAAAATTTGTCTTTAGACATTTTGTCCGTAGATATTTAAGCACGGCACCAAATCAACATCACAATAACAACTTTATGCTATTTACTCTCATATATATTTATATGTATATACTAATGCAATGTAAAGAGTCACTAGCGTTAAATAAGATTAAATACAAGTATACATACATGTATGTATATATATGTATATATGTACTAAAAAGATTCGTGTTTACTTTTAAGCTTTTTTCTTTAACTTAGATTTCTTTGTTCATGTCATTGGGGGAATCTTTATACGTAAACTCAAGTTAACTTTTCTTCGGCTTCGATACTGTCAGTGACAGGATCGTGTGCTACTTTTTTTATGTCCTATGGACACCCTGTTACTGAATGACACTCGTGATACTAAAGCCAGCTCATATGTCAAAAAAACCCCATATAATTCTACTCGAGTCAACGCTAATGTAATATAACTTTTAGTACATATAATGGTTGGTGGTACTGAGTATGTCTTCGCACGACACGTTTCGGTTCTTTGTTCCTTCGGTTTTCTGTTTCAAGGTGGCCATGTCGCAATGCCTCTTGCACATGGAAAAATTCATTGTTGGATTGTTTGATGATGTTGTTGTTGTTTAGGTACTTGCAATATATGTTTTTTATTTATCCTTGTGAAATAAAGAAACGTTATTTCTTTATGTACAAAATTATACCACTTCCTTTTGGATTATTCTTTTAATTGTTTAAAAAAATAGATGGATGATTTATTATGATGTTTAGACAATTGAAACGGAAATGGATTATTACAAATTTAAATAACAATTCAATTTTTTTTTCATTTATTTCTTAGGTATCGTTTTCAATTCACTTTTTATTGGAATGAACAAATTTCATGTCTTATTTATTTTTATGAAATAAAATCAGCAAATCTCCAACTAATTGATAAAAAAACTTTAACACAGTGATAAAAGTTATTAATAGTTTAATATCTTTTTTATGAAAAAATTAACCAGCGAAAAATAATAAAATTTTGTCACGTCTTTGAAAACAGCACGTAAACTTTGTTGTATATAAATTATATGACATGTCCCTATGGGAATGCATATATATTTCAAGTACTAAAAAAAGACGGAGACAAATGGACTTTTTTTTTATATAATTTCAGTATAAATATGCATTTTCAGAAGCTCATAATTTATATATTTGAAAACGTATTTACAATGCTTTATATTAATCACAAATTTGAATAATTTTTTAGAAGAAATGGATCCTGTTGATAGAGATTTCAAATTCAAAAATTTCTCAGCAATATGTACGAATATTGATGATCAGTTGAACTCAGAAAAATTCTAATTGATCATAAATTTTTGAATGAGAAAAATTTGAACAATTGGCAAATTGTTAAAAAAAATTTTCAGTCAAGGAGTTAAAAATTGAATGCTGTATAAAGAAATGCTAATCTCATATTTGAATTTGAAAACTTACGAATAATCGATTCCAATTTAAAATAAAGTAGTATTATGCGATTCGATTATCACACTATTCGTATATTCAGTCATATATAACTAGATATCAATTCAATTTTTTCCAACCCCAGACATAAGATCAAAAATTTGAATATTTAAAAAAAAACCCGGGCTGAAAATTTTACATTGCAACGAAAAGAATGAAATAGTAGAAATTTTTTCTCGCTATTATGAAAACAAACTAAACATTCCACTTCTTATTAAAACAATCTACATATTTACTTTTCATTAAAATATATTAAATTTTAATAATTATGAGCAACTTTATGTAAATTTCCTAAATTAAAAAATTTTTTATTTTTTTAGTATTTAAAAATTAAACGTTAAAAACTTATACCTAAAGTTTCTACGGACGCCCTGAAAAACCAGAACACGGCCAGAAAATCTTTTATAAAAACCAGATCACGTTTAACCTCCAAATATAATTGAGATATTAATTAGATATGTATATTTACCACATATTTGTACTGATTTCGATACACGAAAAGAACTCGAACTAAATTTTTTTTTATATATTAATCGTTTAATAATTGCTTTGTTTTTCACGATTCAAACAAACAAACAATCTTTTTATTGCTATAATTTACTGATAATTTTTTTTTTTATATTTGATAAAAATCCATTAATGCACGGAAAAAAATAAATAGGTGCTGCAACAGGACGCCGTCCTGTTGGTTCGACAGGATTTTATCCTGCTAATGAAACAGGATTTTCCTGTTGCAGCAACAGGACACATCCTGTGGGAGCAACAGGACAGAATCCTGTTGCAGCAACAGGATTTTCATGTTGTAGCAACAGGACACATCCTGTGGGAGCAACAGGACAAAATCCTGTTGCAACAACAGGATTTTATCCTGTGGGAGCAACAGGACAAAATCCTGTTGCAGCGACAGGATTTTTCCTGTGGAAGCAACAGGATTTTATCCTGTTGTGGCAACAGGACTTTTCCTGTTGTAGCAACAGGACTTTCCTGTGGAATCAACAGGACATTTCCTGTGGAATCAACAAGATAAGAAACTGGTTTCATGTACATACGGAGTTTTGAGATAAAAATCAATTTCTATTTAGTTAAAATTATTTTTATATCAATTTCAATATGAAAAAAATCCAAATTTTGAAAAAAATCAAGACTAAAAAAAATTGAAATTTTCAAAAAAAAATTTTTTCATCAGCTTAAAAAAAATGGCTGCGTGTACTTATGTACGCGCGTGAGAAGTTGTACTTCTTTGGCATCATTAAAAAATATATATATATATATATATATATATAGGAGAGAGGGGAAGGCAAAACGGGGTACCCCCAAAATAATAATTTAAAAAAATTTATATTTTAAATGGTTTTTAAACATTCCAAAATCACTTTTGTAAATATAATTGAGCGTTATTTAAAATTTTTTTTGTAAAACTTTTTAAAAAATCGACCGCAGTCGAAAAATATTAATGACTTCTGTTTTATGATAAAAACTATTAAAAATTTGTTTTTTTTTGTTCTTTTGTATACAATAGTCATGTAAAATGTAATTTTTCTTTATGTTAATTACTTGCAAAAAAGCTTAACTTTATCAAATTCATTTAAAATCCAGAAATTTTTTTTTATCTTTTTTAAGAGGTACCCCATTTTCCCCGCAAAAATAAAAAATTTTATTTTTTTTTAACGGTAACTGACAATTTTTTCTATTTACTTTAAATATCATTAAAAAAAAAAAAAGTTTAGCGTATTTGAGTCCTCGAAAACTTAGTATTTCCTTAAGTACCCCGTTTTACCCCTCCCACCCCTATAAAACCAGAGATTTTTTTTTATGTAAATTTTAATTTATTTTCCAACTTCGAAATTTTATCCTAGGGACAAAAACAATTGGTGCATAAAACTAGTTTCTCATCCTATTAATTCCACAGGAAATGTCCTGTTGATTTCACAGGAAAAGTCCTGTTGATTCCACAGGAAAGTCCTGTTGCTACAACAGGAAAGTCCTGTTGCTACAACAGGAAAAGTCCTGTTGCCACAACAGGATAAAATCCTGTTGCTTCCACAGGAAATATCCTGTCGCTGCAACAGGATTTTGTCCTGTTGCTCCCACAGGATAAAATCCTGTTGTTGCAACAGGATTTTGTCCTGTTGCTCCCACAGGATGTGTCCTGTTGCTACAACATGAAAATCCTGTTGCTGCAACAGGTCTTTATCCTGTTGCACCCACAGGATGTGTCCTGTTGCTGCAACAGGAAAATCCTGTTTCATTAGCAGGACAAAGTCCTGTCGAACCAACAGGACGGCGTCCTGTTGCAGCGCCTATTTATTTTTTTCCGTGTGGAAACACAATAAAGGTGATAAACATAAAATCTAAAAAAAAATACACATGTTATTTTTTTTTATCGAATGAGGCTTGAATTGTAAAAAAATTGATTTATTTAAAACGTAAAATTAAGAAGATTTCATTTTTGCCCCGCATGAAAATACTATATATGATAAATATATATGGAAAAATATATAATCAATATGGCACGGTATAAGTGGCCAAAAACGATATATATTTTCTTATATATAATATAGCAAGTTTTAATATAGTTAATTATACATGTAAGTTTATAAGTTAATACATGTGTTATATATATTTATAATCATATATGTAAACTTATAAGTTAGCACATATATGTATTACATATATTGATAATTATATATGTAAATTTGTAAGCACACATATATATTCTGAACACAATGTTTGAATCTTATAACAGAGAAAGACAGAAAAGAATAGATTTTATTTATTCTTACATATATCGGGAGACTTATATGGTTCTATATATCGAAAAACATATAAAAATTTATAAAGTTGAATATATGGTACATATATCGTGCCATATAATGATGAATTATATATGTATTCTTATTTGTTTCCATATAAATAACATTTATGTTTGAATATATTGAAATTATAAGTTTTCAAATATATAAATAATATATTGAAGTTATATGAAAATATATGAAATCATATAACAGAAAACATACATAGAAATATAATAAAATCGGCCAAAATCTATATATAGTTCTATATAAGATTTCATGTATTGTCACATATATATCTATATCTGTAACATATTTTTTAATATATATTTACCATATATGATATTTTCATGCGGGGCTGAAATAAATTTTTCATTAAAAAAATAAGATGAAATAATGTCATTACTATAAATACTTTATGTAGATTATATTAAAACTAAAATAATTTATTCAAAGGTCAAAAGTAATTCAATTTTCATTGTGGGAACCCAGAGAATTTCACGGTTGAATTTCTGTTACCACAACTTCCTAGTGTACAACCACCTTAAACTTGTGGTGACCGTATTTTAGCTCGAGTATACGTATATGTGCATATATATTACCTTATAATGTGATAGTGCACTTTATAATCCACCGGCAGTGTATAGAATGGAGGAATCTTTACGTGTCACATTCAAACTAAAATCAACCGTTAGAATGGAACAGGAAATTTTGCTGTAGATGTCACCGCGACTTTACTCTATATTGTTTTTTAATATAAGTGCTTACTGTACACAGTATTAAAAGTTTTTGTAATTTTCGTCATTGCACTCGTATTAAAGTAATCTATTCGCGAAATTTAATGTTTTAAAAGTCTTTACGTGGCCTATTACACTTTTTGAATTACGTAAATTACTTTGTTTTAATGCCCGGAAACAAATTTTATCTAGTGTCTAATGATAGTCTTGGATAACTCTAAAGTCAAGTTAAAACAGATGAACCAATATGAGTGTAATCGTGGCATTGGGAATTGAGATTACACAGATGAATATTAAAATTAGATCCAAGTTCTAGTGCTCCATTTATTTAATTAATATCACCTATTTTTTATCCCACTATTTAATTTAGATTTTTTAATTAACTTTTGCTGAATATTTTTATTTCTTTAGACGTAAAAAAAAATTTGTTCAACGTTTCAATTTATTTTTTACCCACGGGAAATTTTTTTCGTCGGCTGTATAATAGAGTGAACTGTTCAATATTGGACACCAATGAGATTATTAAGATTCGATATTAAATATACAATATATATATTCTTTGACCCAATTCTTATTTTTTTTTTGCTCGATATTAATATGAATTTATTTAAATTATTGATATATGTTTTAAAAAAATCGAGACGTGAAACATTTAAATTTTTTTGTTTACCAAATTATATATATTATAAGAAATAATAGTTATTAATGTAACTATTATTTAATTTGATATTTATATACTTATAGTATGATATAATTTCTTATGATCGATATTAAGCTTAAAAATATTATCTTGTGTAACATTGAACTTTTATAATGTCGATTCAAAAAATTAATATATCTTCAGTGTTATGACATTTCAACACAAAGTATATTAATATATATATATACATACATATAACATAAATTTGAGTGGACCATTTCTAACATTTGATTTATGTCAAGGTGAAATGTCTGTCACTTCTCCTTTTCACACTCAATAAAATAACTAAAACTTTTTCTGTTCGCACAATAAATGATAATTTAAAAATAATTATCTCTAAAATGAGTCGCTGTTAAAAATTTTATTTGAAATTTAAAGCAAATTACTGGAAGTTATCAACACATTTAAATCAGTCAGAAATATTAAATATAAATTAACTTATTTATATACTTTATTTTAACATTAATTCTAATGTCAGGTTATAAATGTCTGAAATTAAAATTACGATGTTTTTTTTTTTATTTTTTTTCGTTTCAGTCATTTTCTTGGGACCGGAAATAGTATATTTCCTCGGCTTCACCTCGACCAACAATTACATGTGATCTGAGACATTTCTTACTTTACTTCCCTAGGTGTGTAATATACTAATTCTCGCCCTAAGAAAATTTTTGTTGTCATTTGATAACCCAGGTCAAAAATAAAACTTGATTCAGGCTCACTTCACCTTACTTTTTTTTAAAGTTATATTTGCCGACTATTTTCCGATAAGATCTCGACTTTTTCGACTTAGATTCAATTTTTGCCAACTTTTAGAACTTTTTTCATCTTAGTTTGAACTTATTCGTCTTTACTTCGAGCACGACAGTCATTCACCCTACTTTTGACTTACTGACCAAGTCCAAAAAAGTTATTTATTCGCCTTTCTTTAGACTTGATCAACCAACTCAAAAACAAGCGTATTTTTTAGTGTAAAATTTGTTTTTCACCTTCCATCTTAGTTTTGACTTTTCTGCCTTATGATTTAAGTCGAATGATTCTAACCAAGTAAATTTCGAGTTGATTTAGACTTTTTCGTCTTAAATCGTAAAGTAAGCCAGGTAAGTCTCAACCAAGGCTCAAACTCATGTATTTCATCTCCGTAAAAAAAAAATCGAGTTCATCTTCTAAAAAAAGGCTCTAATTTCGACCGTCTAAATAAAAACTTCATTTTTGACTTCGGAATGTAAAATTTTTCTAATCTCCGAAAATCCTTTCTTTCTGTGAATCAATGTTATTCCAAAATTATTTATTTAAAAAAGTAACACACGTGGTTAAAAAAAATATCTGTAACTTCCTGAATTAACAACTCAAGTGTAGATCGAGACTCGACCACTTCCTTCCCACTCGAATATAATGTAAACGTCTGTCATACTATTCCAGGTGTTTCTCTCAAGTTACTTTGCGTCCTGTTTCCTAAGTACTTCATGTACACGTATTACTAAGTGTTTAAATTTTATACTTTAAACAAAAATTATTTTACTAAAACCATAATTATTAATATTTGTCTACTAATTATCATCACGTATGAGTTACAAAAGAGGAAATGACGTTTAATATTTTAAAGAAGATTATTTAAATTATGTGTCATCGATGACATACGTCATAAAAAAAAATATGTATACATATATATTTCGGTATCTCTTATCTTACATTACCTCGTTATCGCGTCAATTTAAAGCATGACTGATCGTTTACTTCAATTAAACGATAAGTACCAGGAGTTGGAGAGCAATAAAAAAACATTATTACTTTTATTCATTGTTAATAAAATATACATGTATATATATATATATTTGTATAATGACAGAATTATTTTAAAAACAAAGAAACTATTATTAATGATCATTAAGATATTTAATTGCATTAAAAGCATCTGAAGGTTATTATAAAAATATTTAACAATTTAATTTTTTTTCAAGGCTCGATTTTAAATATTTTTATAATTATGACATATATATATATATATATATATATATATTTCATTAAATTCCTTTCTTTTAAATTTATAATTAATAATTAATTAAATAAATAATTATATTATTTATCTCTTTATCATAAACTATATTAATTAAATGGAAAATTATTTAATAAATTAATTTATTAATGTCATCGATAAATTTATGAACTGTAAATATTTATCAGTATGGAAAATAAAAAATAATAATAATAATTATCAGTTAAATTATACATAAATAAAAATTTAAAAATAAACTAATTTTGATAAAAATAGAAAAATGTTATTAATTATTAATTTTCAAGGTCTTTGACAATAAGAATAATATGTAATATAATTATTCTAAAATCATCATATATATTATATATGTGTATAAACAGGTTTGGATGGTTAAGATTATCAAGTAAACGTGATATGTCGGATGCCTTTCCCTCGACTAATATTCACCACGGGTCTAAATAAAAATAAAAATATAAATAAAAAAAAAAATAAAATAGTTGTCAAGACCTTGACATTAATAAAGTCAAGTAGCGCTATGTAGAAAATGTTGGGCATTAAAAATAAAGGGCATAGGTGGGTGGTTGTTTATAATGCATTATACAGACATATGTGTATATATATATATAGGAGTATATGTAATATATGTATCAAGTGTATATACACCCACTACACCACAAAGCAGAATTACACTTATAATGATAATTTTCGCTTTAAGAATTGACCCTTGGCCTCGACCTGGTTTCTCCCGGAGCTACTCATCTCCTTGGTACTCTATACTCTATGTTCAGATGTTATTTTACTATTATACACCGCGTATTTGTGCGCCTCGGGCAACCCTCTAGTCTACTCTGCGACACCGCGTCCTGGATTTCATCGGTACGGGTCAGGATAAACTACAAGGAAGAACTGTATATATATATATATATATACATGTATAAATATATATGTATATGAAATGTTAGGGAGAGACGAGGTTGCAGGGAATCGCAAGTAATTTTTACGGGCATCTTGCCAGTAGGCCGGATAGGAAAAAGACTGCAGTTTGTTGCATTTATCTATATAGATATATATTTGTCTATATAATGCATTGTATTGATGTATGAGTGGGCGATGCCTACATAGATATACGGATATATATTGATGTCAGCTCTTATAAATCTATCTCAAAGCCGCGAATCAATCACAATCGTGATTCTCACGCTTCGCCACCGGCTTTTTTTTATGCTCTTGTTTTTTTTTTTTTGCTTTCTCTAGCACTTTTCGCTGGCTCATCGTCAAAAGATAGCGACTATTGAATTTATCAAAAATTTCATACTGGCATATTTTTTACATAAGATAATAAAATACATATTTATGCCATAGGCCTTTGTTGTAAATTTAAAAACTGGAATTTCTTTTTTTTTTAATTACTGCTCATTAAATAATAATTATAATTAAATGAACTAAAAAATTTCATTCCATTCCTGGATTTTAATAAATTGTTTTTTCTTTAAATTTTGATCTTTTTTTTCTAGATCATAAAAATTAAAACCAAAAAATTCTGATAAATTTTTTAATTAAACGATTTATCAAAAAAAAAACAAACTGACCTGAGAGATAAGATCTAGCACAGGTGATATATCCACACATCCTACCGATCTTAGACCAAATAGGTTTCAAAACATCCGGGCCAAACATTTAACTCACAATATATTAAATACTCCAATTAGAAAAAAAAAAAAAAAAAATATAATAAAAATACTCTAGCCCAAACAAACAATTTAAATAACAACAACAAAAGTAAACACTAAACCACGTATACAGTAAACTTTAAATAACCTTGGTTATTTATTTATTTTTTTTTTTACTTTTCTATATATTTTTTTACACAAATTACCAACCGTACCAAGGACTTTTGGCATAGCAAATCACTTTACTGCGGTTATTTTCATTGTGAAAAAAAATTTAAACCTGCCTTACAATTTACGAAGTAGAGTTATACATATTTTAAAAAAGAACTCCATTTATTGTTATTATTTTCTTTTCTTAACGTTGTTATATTGAGTCTGATATTGCGGAAATAATTTATAAGTTAAGTGACAGATGAGTGACTCGTTGAATTGCACGATCGTTACTGACTGGATTTAAGAATAGACAACGTTGGACACGGCCGATCGGTTGGGACTGGGCCACCAACCCGGGGACTAAGGCCCCTTCTTTTTTCTCTTCCTGTATATGTAGTTACTTTAAGTCGCAATAATATAATAAATAATATAACTAATATGTAACCGAGTCGAAATATTTTACGTAAATTGAACGTTTTCAACGTCAATTGAACGTTAAAAACGTAGATTAGACTATCACGAATCGAAAACGTAACTAGAACCTATTTAGACTAACAATAACATAATATAAGCATATCAGAAAATTTTTTCATCAACTTTTGACTCCTGGATTATGATCACAGCAATTTGCTAAAAATTTACAGTATGCTCCTCTGGCTCTTAAGACAGATATCGTGAGCCATAAAGGCGTAGCAAAAAAATTCGCATTTTTAAGAAAAATTTTTTTTCAGTTTTAGACTTCTAAGTTATTATTACACTGAAAAAAAGATTTGAAAGAATGAAATTACCAATTTTTTATAGATCGAAATACAAATGAAATCATTCAATTGATGTCTAATATTTCGACTCTGGTATATTTATTGCATTGCACTAAAATAATTACGAGTAATAAGACACATATTTTTTTTTAATTTGTTAAATTTTGGTGTCACTACTGTAAACTACAAAAAAAAATCGTTCCAAAAACATTTATGACAGTGAACTTCAAAAATTGAGACAATTTTACGTTTTAAGGTGAATATGTTCAGAACTTTAAAGAAATCAGAAAGTGAAGAGCAAATTTGGCCAAAAATTTAAAAAACGCGCAGGAAATGCCTAAACAAGTCGAAAATTCTTCACTTTCTGATTTCTTGAAAGTTCTAAAACGCACCTTAAAGATCAAAATTGTCTCGATTTTGGAAGTTTACTGTCATGAACGTTTTTGGAACGAATTTTTTTCACACGGGTTGTCTCATTACATTTTCAAAGCAACATAAAAACAAATCGCACTACAATCATTATTATCAATTGTAGCTCATTAGCCTTTAGTTTTTTTTATATAAAACATGACATATTACAATTTTCCCGCTGAAACCTCAGATCAATATCGACTTTTGGAACTTCGTATACCACTACAATAACCAAAAAAATTTTATATTCAAATAAGTGGGTTCCAGGCTCAAATAGCCGTAATTAAATATAAAAAAAAATAGTTGTCGAAGTGAGGCGAAAAAAATTTTTCGATCGTAAAGCACACTCTGATGCTTCGCATCATGAGTCGTGCAATATCTAAATAATTTAAATACTCAGCGATTTAAAAATAATAATTATCCGATTCTGTTATTTTAAAATAAAATATATTTTTAATGCAGTTCATTGAGCTGAATCTTAAAGTTGCCATTGAA
Organism: Microplitis manilae; assembly: GCA_030273425.1. Classification (NCBI taxonomy): domain Eukaryota; kingdom Metazoa; phylum Arthropoda; class Insecta; order Hymenoptera; family Braconidae; genus Microplitis; species Microplitis manilae. Next base: position 28,046,973 of record CP092722.1, on the reverse strand, counting down.
TTATATTAAAGATTAATTAATATATTTATTTACTCGAATTTATTTATAATATTTCATTGGAAATTGAGTGAACATTGAGAATGGCGCGTCATCAGCGCGAAACGACTTCCTGAGTAGCTGTGTCGACTAACTGTATCGTCGAAAAGAGAAAAGGATTCTCTTCTACTACATCGTCTCTTTTTCATCTCATTTTTATTATTATTTTTTTAATTCTTAGTCTTACTATTCTCACTCATGTCTTAATTACAGTCTCAATTTTATATTAATTATCTCTGTAATTACACTGTCAATTACAAACATTAGATATTAGATTATTTACTTGTCATTATTATTTTTAGTTCCATCTATTCTTAAATTATGTCTGCATATATATTAAATAAGATCTGTAATTACACATATGTTTAATTAAACTATTAAAGTCTTCTTTTTTAAATTAACAAAAAATTATTTTAAGTTTAGTAAACAATGAAATAAAAAGTAAACTATTAAAGCACTAAAATTTGTAATCTTGTACTTTTAATTAATTTTTTAATTGTTAAATTTATTAATGCATAATAGATATTAATGACCACTTAAAATAATTGAAAGAGAATCAATATTTTTTTTTTTCATTGAAAAACTAAAATACTCAAATTACTTTAAGTGCTTAATTATTTTTTAATCGTCAATTAATTGAAAATTTTCAGAACTATTCTGAAATAATTATTAATGAAGTTCGATATCACTATCGATTTATTTTTAATACTTTTTTAATAATCCATGGGAAATATTGATGATTAATAGAAAAAATTTTTTAATTAAATTAAAAAAAAAATTGATTTTAAAATTAATTAATCAATTAATTGTATAATAGAGACTGATGTAACAGCAAAAAATACATGAGTTTCATAAATTATTGAGTAATATATATATATATACATGTGTTTTCTATTTGTCATATGAGTTATCATGAGTTTAATCATAAAACTATTGGATCTCTACAAGAAAGTTTTAAAAGTATTTACAGTAAAAGGAAGATATTTAGCAGATTCAAGTTGAAATTGAATTTTCTATCGTAATATGTTTGTAACGTAACAACTGGGGCCAAGTAAAGTGAACAACAGACCGCAGGGCTGTCCGCGATGGTCCGCTATACGGTCGCCGACCGAGCTCGTGACCGACTTTCGAAAAGGGGAGTACGTATATTACAATTGCATAGCTCGGGTACTAAACATATACATATATATAGACATTTATGTGTACCTATACAACTAATAGAACAGAATCATGTTACAATGTAGTTTTAAATTACAGCTGACTGTTTTTCATTTTTAAAATATTTTTTCTATCATACTCTTTGCAATAGGCATAAATATAATTATTTCATTTTAATGTATTCTATGAACTAATTCTGAAGTTTAAATGGAGGGAACTAGGTACGCGAAATGATCGCGTGACGGGTAAAAACGCAAGGCGCGATCGTTCGTGTTGGGTATGATTAAGAACTGCGACAAAAAGTTATTGCAGTTCTCAAATCACAATGAAAATTATCTTTTATAATAGTCTGACAATGTTTTAATGAATGAAAAAAAATGAATTGGATACACGAGATAGTCAAACTTTTTTTTTAAATTCAAATTTTAAAAAATATTCAATTTTTCGGTTTGTCGACTTTATTTGGCAGTACAATAAAAAATATGGAGTTTAATTTTTGGTTTATAGTGGAAATTAAAAGAAAATTTATTTTAGACACTTGTAGCATCCAGTGATTTAAGATCAGAAAAAAAATTTATTGGCGGAAGAATTTTTTTCTCGAGTCAATAAATTATTTTTTTAAATTTATAATGGAAAAATTTTCTTCGGATGAGTAAAACTTTTTCGCGCCAAAAAATTACTTTTTTTTTTATGTGTAAAGAAAGTGTCTGACAGCTGCCGTCAATCGACTATTGAAAAGTTTATGTCATTTTTTAAATTTAAACAGTTCCCGCGCTTATTTAATTTTCAAAATAAATTAATAGAAAAATTTATAAAATTTATTTTTAATTTAGTGATATAATTTTTGAAAATAATTTGAAAGTTTCTTTAGATGATACGTGAAAAGTTTACTGGAATTTGTTTTCGTTATAAATAAAATGCTTAATATATTTCAAAATTTATTATATACTTTCATTGAGAATAACGAGATTTCAACTTTTTCTCAAACCTAAATAAGCGAATGGAATGTTTGTTCACTTTGACGATAAATGGAAAATTTAAAACAATTTCTCTCAGACAATTTAGAATTTAAGAAAAAAATCTAGTCGATGTTAGTGTTTTATTGTACTTCAAACGATTAAAACTTTTCATGATTACTTATGAAATTTTATACTTTCATTATTTTTCTTTTCTTTGAAATTTTATTTTATAAATAAATTTTCAATAATAAATTAAAGATTAAATTTTATCTTTAATAAATTTACAAAATTTTTGAAATATTTGAAAATTTTGAAGACTTTTTTGTACATAAAAGAAATTTTAATCTCACAGTTGCAATATCAATGTAATCTAAATTTAAATTTTCTCAAAATTTTCCCGCTAAAATACTCGAACTACTAAATGAGTAAACATTTAATTAAAAAATACTCAGAGTCGTATTTGCTAGTATCAAATAAATTTCTTTTGCGAATAATAAAAAAAAATATTCCGCAATATTAATTGAAGTCTATTGCGACAGTAAATAACCAACTTTTTTTTCATCAAAATAGAAAACTCTTATTGAAATTCTCATTACGAGAACTCAATCTTCAAATATCTCAGAATATTTTTTTTCTAATCAATCAATTGTCAATATCAATTAAAAAAAAAAAATAATAATAATAATAATAAATAAACAATAGAAGTACGAGCTTACAATTATCCATTAATTGAAAATTTCCACAATAAAACAAAATGGGAATTTATAAAAAAATGAATATAAGTGGGCACGTACATAAGAGGGTTTTAAAATACTCTGTAACTAGACAAACAAAGTATGCTTAGACTGTTACAAGTTAATGTGTAATAGTTACTATAAAAGTGGTAACGAGAGTCACGAAGACTCAGATTTTTCAGCGGGTGCAGGGGCATTATGAGCAACCATACTAATTCAATGTAATGCAGCCGAAGTAAAGGGGGCCGTATGTGTACTATGACTAGCTTCGTAATGTTAAAAGTAAAGGCAATACATATCTTAATATATTTATACACATATATATTTATATACATACAAACATATGTAGACTTGCAGGCTCTTTATGTTTTCTTACGTAGGCCTCAAGTATTATCTACAATAAACTATTATATACAGAATATATAAAACATACTACACTACTTCCCACACAAAATAAAATGAAACGTCGTTCGTCTCTTTACTACTCTCGAGGCCGATATATCTCCCACGTATCGTACGTAACTCGCGTAAGTACAGTTGAGGTTTCGGTCGTGGAAACTCGATCTTTGTCTCTTGGCATTCATAGAGATACATTGCGTTGTATATATATATGTATTTACATATATATATATATATATATATATATATATATATATATATATATATATATATATATATATATATATATATATATATATATATATATATATATATCTGTATAGATAATACGTCATGTACAAGTTTAGGTGTGGCTATATAATACATATATGTATATATATGTATGATATAGTCCAGATTTACAGTCACCTTCGAAATAAATTGCTTTTAACTTAACTATCAAGTGGACTTGACTCATATTTATTTTAAAAAAATAAAAAAATTCTTGAGCAAAATATTGATTTTAAAAAAACGATAGTAAAATTTTTCTAAATGAAATTATTTTTTTAATGAAAAATCGTGACACGAGACGATTTTATCTCAAATGGTGGCTTGACTAGATCATCTCATTACCATACGACAACACTTAACTTTACGTAATAAACTATTTAATGACCTAGAGGTTGATTTACATATTTTCTTAACCTCGACGGCGTATATTTTATTTTAAATAAATTGTTTATTATTATTTATTATTAATTAGTAAACAATTTAATTTAGCGAACGAAGTTAATTAATTAATGTTGAGTAAAAATAAAAGACACGGGTGGTGGACGGATGTATATTACGGTTACATAAGAAGGGAGTTTATGCATAACTTTCTTCCGATAAAAAGATAATAACTTTGGGGGCTTATGTAACAGCAATAGTGCAATAAAATTACATAAAGATCATTGACTTGTTTATGTTTCATACGTGATATTGCTATTATATTATACTTTACTATAATATCTATATACTTGTGTATATAAAAGAAAAAAGGAAGTTAAAAGCAATAAAAAGATTCGTTTGTGTTTATCAGTGAGTTATGTTTACGCACTAGCTTTTCCGGTTTAGTTATCGTTATTCTTGTTATTATTGTTATCATCATCATCATTATCATGGTTGTCGTCATTGTGTAATCATGTTAAGCTTCGTTGTAATGAATAGAACAGGTGGGTAGAAAATTAAGACCAAGACTTAGTAGTACAGTCTTGTACTTAAAATTGTGGGAAAATTTACTCCGTTAAAAGACCATGTTTATATTTAAATTAAACGCCTACTTTTTAAATTTATTGTTTCTTTTTTTTTTTAATTTTATCTTTGAATAGTTTTATGATAAATTTAAAAAGTATCATCTGACAGACCAAGTAGATTTTTTTAAATTTTGAACTCTCAAAAATTGAGAAGTGATTAAGAAGAAAATTTTTCCGATTTTCAAAAATAATTGTCATGGAAATTTAGAAATTTAACATGAATATTGTTGACATGATTTAGAAATTTGAGATAATTTTTAATGAAAAATACACGGCGTTAATTTTTTGATAAAATTTACCCTACAATTTAGAGTAAACCTGAGCCAAATATAGAAAGAATGAAAACTGATTCCTTTTACTTTATTTTTTATTTAAAAATTACTCAAAATTAGGTTTTTTTAATCCCCTAATTGAACACTATTTAGAAATGGAAAAGTAATTATTTATCTAGGCCCAGTTTTACTCACAATTAATGAGTAAAATTTATTAGATAATAATCCCCGTGTACAACTTGGCCATTTAAAAATATATGTTCTAGTGATTAATCAAGATAACGTTGGATATCATGTAAAAAAATCTGGGTGACGGTTGACCGTGGATCAGCCCTAAAACTTCCCACTGTTTTCGAGCTCAAGGATTATTGAGAATACAATATCATCAAGGACATTATTGTGAATAAATTTTCAAGCTCTTCTAGCTCAAAAATATTTTTGAATGCAATTTTTTTTCCAACTCAAACAATTAACATTATATGTTAAATTTTGAAAATTTAAGAATCAAAAATAATTAATGAACAAACGCTTTTGAAATTTTGATTTATGATCATGTTCATTGAAATAAATGTATCTAACACTGAAAAAATAATTGGTAGCGGCTACCGTGAAGCAAAAATTCAATTAAAGTGACCAAAATTGGGATTTTATTGAGGTTCGAATGTATTCAAAAAAATCAAATTTCATTTTTGACCCTGATTAGTGAAAATTGTGTCGAAATTCTACTACGATGACTAGGAATTGACTTAAAAAAATTAAACAATTATATAACAAACTCCGGAAATAAATATTATGTATTTAAAGCTGTTATATTGTAAATAAATTGCGTTATAATTGTTTTGATTTCCCTCATATCTAAATATTCATTTATCACGTTTGTAAATGGCTTATCCCTTTTTCCGGCCTAGTTACCTCGACAACCGGAGATCACGATGGCTCACGGGAATAATTTACCGCGCGTTCCGCTAGCATTTACACGCGGCTGCTTTTACTCCGTTATATTATCAACGGCACTTACATTACTATCTCATTTTCAAAATATATAGATTTCTTTTTATTTCTTTCCTCTTAAGACCTCAACATCTTTATGCCCGAAAAATAATAAAAAAGTCTTACGGCGACAATTAAGTTTCTTAATTGGAAGCCATTTTATTATAAAACTTGTCCATTCATTTTTTCCTGCCTCAAAAAAAAAAATGTTATTTAATAGAAAATAAAATTATTTGTCAGTAGAATTAAATTATTCAAATAAATTATATTATTGATTATGTAAATTAGTTTTACTTGATTTCTAGGTCAGATAATCTTAGGTCATGACACAACAAATACTATTAGTCAAAAGTTATCAATAAAAATCATTTTTAAAATTTTTTTTTATTTAAATATGCAGCAGTAAAAAAATTATAAATTTTTTTACTGCACGTAATTTTCTTTTTGTGCTGAATAAAAATTGATGCATAACACTATTCGTGAATAAAACAGACATGGGGTCAAATGAGAACTGATGACCAAACAATTTAACATGTTTACATGCTACTCATGTATTAACATATAATTTATTTAAGTTATGATAGTAGTAAACTGTATAAACAGTAGTACAGTACAGTAGTTAAGACACGCGATTAGAAGGCATAGAAAATGTAAGATGTCTTCGATACTTTTGTACGTAGAATGTTTGTCTACGATTTATGATTCATCATCGCACATTAAGTCAGTCAACAATCATTGTTTAACCCACTGAGCTTGCGCAGTTTTTATTTATTGATCAGTATGAAAGAAAAAAATAAATAAGTAAAACATACGAGTTTAATTGAATTTTTTTTTAAACATCTTTACCGCGAAGTAAAGAAAGTAATTATGCGCAACTGCGGTCTCACTTATTTCCAGCTATAAAAAATAGAAAATAAATATTTCTTAATGTTTTTTTATTCTTAGCGGGTTTATTTTAAAAAATATCGCGATGAAAAATAAATATTTGAATTGGTCTTATCAGTTAATGAAGCCTGGAATTATTATTATTTTTATTAAATTGTCAAAAAAAAATAGAATATTTAAAAAATGTTAACTTTTATATGATTCTAGTTTACAGACTATTAACAATTTTTGAATTTGTTTTTCAACAATTTAATTTAAAAAAAAAAAATATGAAAATATGCACATGTAGGAAATTTAAAAAACTACAGGTGCAATTTTTTAAAAAATTTATCATTTTTAAAAAAGTCAAAAAATGATTAAACATCGGAAAATTTCATTATTATGTCTTATATATTGTTTAATCAATCCACTCTGAAGTTTCTCTCTAAAAGTTAATTAGCGAAATCCTCTAACAAATAGTAAATACTCACTGATTTTCACTAATTTAGTTTTAGAAAGTAGAATATTTTCAAAATGTAAAATTTAATATTCAAATTTTTAAACTTTTTACCGCCAAAAATTAGTGATACTGTACTTCTTTATATTGTGAAAAAAAAAATAAGGAAGACCTAGTAACCGATCAGGAAAGTACTTTATTAAAATGAATCAGTGAAAAATACTCTAATTACCGAATATTAAATGTACCGGAAGTTGAGAACGATTTTCGCGCAACGAAAATGAAAAAAATTTGTGTAATTTCCCTACTTAACTTAGGGGGTAACTGGCGGCTGCGATTTTCAGCTGACATATTAGCAGTTACGCGAAATATTTCAAAAATCTAAATCCAGTAGATTTTTTATTTTTCATTTTGTCTCTTCTTTATTTTATTTTTCTAGTAAAATTATTTTAAAAAAACAATTCTACAATAAAAATTAACGGTTAGAATTATAAAAATAAAATAAAGACCTGATTTTTCCATAACAGGTTGTCCGATTCGTCCAAACCACCTCAAAAATCTTCTCGCAGTAGTTGTGCTCGGCCTACATCCCTCCAATATAACAACACCACTACCATTATGACTATTACCACCAATATAACGTCGACTACTGTGTTTATCACTACTATTAACAATATTATTATTACTATTTATATTATTATTATTATTAATATTAATATTATGACTATTATTATTATTATTGCCGATACTGCCACTATTATTATGACTGTTATTATTATTAATATTATTATTATTAGTTTTATTAGCCGGTACGTTGGCGGTTTCCGTCTCCTTCAATTCCACTTTATTCACATCACCACGATACTGTTGCTGTTCAAAGCAACTGTTTAAACCTCCTCCAGTACCTTCACAACCACCTTCACTACCCGCAGTATCACGAGTATGCTCAACTGCCCCTTGAACTCTACTGTAGGGTGACATCCATCCAGTAGCTGAGTTTGCGTGAAGATTTATTATTTTAGCAGACTCCGGAAGCCAGTAGTTGTTTGACGCTACCGGCATCTCACGTGCCTCGTCGTCTGACGAGTTAAACACAAAACCACAAAACAAAAACGGCATCAAAAAATCCTATTTCAAAATTTACACTTTTACGTCACTTCCTTACTTTTTTTTTCTAATTTCTTTTTTCTTTTAAACTATTATCACTATTTTTAAAATACAAATTAAATAAAACTATACAATGAAATCGCAATTTGTTATCACATTCGATAAATTTATATAGAACTGATAAGACATTGATAAAAATTGATAACGATTGATAATTTTTTTTTTAATTATTACTTTTAAAAAAAATTATTTTTTTTTTCATATTTTTTAAAAATATATATATTTTATTTATCAAGTAATGACGTAGTATTTTTTATATATATAATTATATTTAACATCAGTATATCATAATAACTGAGAGCAACAACCACTGTGTTGACACTGTCGATGAGCCAAAGTAATACTCATATATGTATGTAAATGTACATACATTTGTATAAATATATATGAGTAAAATATAGATGAGACACTCGCGCACACAATTTACACGAAGGCCATTCACGAAAGCTCTGTACGACCGTCACTATTTAATGATTACGTAAAGTGTGAAAAATTCAGCTATCATATATTTCAAATATCAATACTAATAATAACAATGAATATTATCCTGCAGTTTATTTATTTACCTACGTAATGACAATTGATTTGAAAAGTTTTATACTTTTTTAAAAAAATAATAAAGAAAAGTAAAAAATAAAGACCAGTTGACCTCCAAAAGTTGTCTTTGTTAAAGCGATCGAATTTACGCTTTTCCTGATCTAGAGTCAGCTGTTTAATACCGCGACCAATCCGCGGCAAACTTTATTTATTATTATTATCATTATACATTAAAAAGTTGGTGCACATATGAATTTTAAAGTGTAAATAAATTATTACACTTAATGATAATGATAGTGTATGACCGATGAAAATGGTGAATCCTCGTGAACATGTCGCACAAGTATTAGCAGTTGTTGCAAAAGTTGTAGACGAGACGGCTCGCATTTAAAGCGATTGTCGGTCATTAAACTCATTTCTTATTGTATCTTTCCGTCGATCAATGTCTTTTTATTCATCACTATTTTATATTATTTAAACTCACATTACCCCATTTTAATTTTTAAATTCAAAAAACAAAATTACCAAACAGGTGTTCTTTTTTTTTTAAATTTACCACCTTTTTTATTAACTCTACTCCGATATAGTCGCGTCACCAGTTTAATAGTTATATAGATAAATTTATTATTATTATTATTATTGTTATTATAAAAATAATATATATAGAGCCGGCTTTCTCTCCCACTCACTCAGCCGTTTTATAAAACGCGCGTGCGCCAAAAAACGCTTTCACGATTTTCGCGATTGAAACTGAAATAATATTATCACAATTTGCCAATAATAAATTATTATATTTATTTTACTTTATATATATATACATATATACATATATATGTGTATATATCAATTATTTATTTTTTTAAATTTAACGTTCAAAATTAATATTTATTTAAGTAACAGATATTGCGATTAATTAGATAATTTTTATATATATGTATATGTATATGTAGTTATATACATATATATATATATATATATGTATATATATGAGTTAAGAATAACAAATAAGCAGTAAAGTTTAAGCGGCTTAGGTATTTTATCCGTAAGTTCTGTTACTTACAGCGATCGCCGTGAGACTAACGATAGTAGAGACACAAACACTCGTCCAAGTCTCAACTCGCGGGTACTCGACACTCGCGCTCCGTACGCAACGTAGACGCATCAACAAGTCTTTACCTTTCTTTATTTTTTTTTAAACTATTTTAAAAAAAAAGAATTTTGTGTATAAACTTTTTGTTTTAAATAAATGCGCGGGAATTTTAAATTTTTGAATTAATTTTTTTGAAAATTTAAAAAAAAAATTCCCACTGCATTACTCCCACGTATGTAAGCTTTCTCCCTACTGAGGCTTTGTTTTACGGTGAATTTATTATGTTGCAATGTAAGATGTATACGTCAGTCTTATGAAATATTTTTATATTTTGCGCCATTGATTTTATTGTTGTTATTTTTTTTTAATGAATATTTTGACGAAGTTTTTCTTCATGTACTTTATTTTTTATGAAATTTACTTTTGCGGCGTAGATAAAGTTGTTTTTTTTAGTTTGCAGTTTAAACTTTGTTATGTATTTATAGATTTAATAAAAGTATGAAAATGTTTTGTGGTATTTTATCAAACGGGAAGGAGGTTTTTTTTTTTAATTAGCTATTTTTTTATTTTATTGGAATTGTGATCGTATAACGAGCGATTAAATTTATATTAATACTTTAATAATGTATTATTGAATATTAAATATCATTTAAGCTTAAGCTGAGTTGCGTTCAAGGTTGATTGAAAGTTGTAATAAAATGTATAATATTATTAAAATTTAATTAAGTAATAATTTTATGGAAAAATTAAGTTAGATTAAGATAATTAAATATTAAAATAAGTGTAGGAATTATTCATTTTATTTATTTATATTTAATTTGATTTGAATCTATTTTAATATTTGATAGTTTTACTCGTGTTAATTTTTATTAATGACATTTAATAATTAATTAATTAATTATTGTATAAAGTGTATTTTTCATTAAAAAAATTATTATCAAAAATTTTTAAAAGAAATTAATTTTAAAATTCATTTTTTGTCGTCAGATAGACGGTAGAGAAGAAGAATTTTGAAAATGTTAATTTTTTTTTTTTTCAAAAATTTATTTAAAAAAAAAAATTAATAATAAAATAGTTAGAAAATTTTCATAAATTAAAAGGAAAATTGAAACTTATTTTGTCAACATCAATGTCCTTTTTACGAAAGTGGGCTAAAGTTTTCAAAAAAAATTTGAGAAAAATCGTTTTCGGTTGATTTGAAATTTTTAAGTGGTCATTGTATTTATGAGCAATTAAATAACGGGAATTATTCACAGGATGAGTGTTGAAATTTTAATTAGGATTCGATATGATGTGCGGATATTGTAGAGATGACAAAATAATTTATGTCCCCTACTAGACTAATTGAAATATATTATAGCAAAGTATTATTACACCGAGTTGCGTCATAATGATGTTGGATTTGAATTCAAAAAATTTAAAAGTACAGTACTAATTTTTTTTAAAAAACCTTGGTCAGTTTTTGGCAATTTGAGTTTATGAATGTCTTACTATGAAATTTTTCATTTCCAAAAATTAATCGTACATGAACAAAATAATATTCAATTAAAATTCAAGTCTTTCAAATAAATTTCAGCTTCAAAATAAACATAATTTAAAATTAATCGACTTTCAAACAATAACTGCAATGAAATGAAATAAAATACATTGTGATTTTAACTTTTATGAAATTTATTACTTGGAAATGAAAAGTGATGTAAAAATAAAGTATATAAATGTTAATTTATATTTAATATTTCTGACTGATTTAAACTTGATGATAACCAAGTAATTCGCTTTAAATGTCAAGGAAAATTACCCCAGTATGTTTATAATTATAAACTTCTTAACAAATGTATTAATAATTTGGAAATCAACTCGAGGAATCAAAATATTGCGGCAAAATTTTCGAAAATTTCGCAATAAATATCTACAATAATTATATTTCCATGAAAAATAAATGGAACTAATCGGAAAAAAGAAAAAGAAATCCTAATAATAATAATTAATTTATCAGAATAAACTTTAAAGTATAGAATTATTAGTTTTACCGTATTATAGCGGAATGAGGGAGACATAAAAGCTTTCAATCATACTTTAGGATTAACTACGTTAGTATAAGTATAAAAAAATATAAAAATAAGTGGTATACAAATGCGTCAGGTGTACCAAATGATCACCATAATTCCATATGGCAGACTGACACGTGGAAAATAATGATTTTACTTTGCACTAGAGGTTTCTTGCTTATATATTTAAACTACTATAACTCCTACTGCGGCTTACCAACATTTTACATTTACATTTATTTAAATTCAAACTTTTTACGTTACGTCATAACTGTTTTAATACTTTTAGACAAATACTTTCCATTAAAATAAAAAAAATAGTTAAGTAATTGACCTCAAATAAATAATTATTATATTAATAATAAAATGGCGCGATTATTGCCATTAATTATAAAATATTAATAATTATAAACGGTTATTGTGTTTAAAAGTCGGTCAACTATATACCGCATTATGCTCCAGTTCATTTATAATCCAGGAAAACTTATTATGCAAAAGATCCTAGTGGCTCTTGAGACCACCTCCTTTTTTATTATTTAGTTTTTAAATTCTTATACTTATCAAATAATCAAGAGCACAGGTGTACACGCACATACATTTAATATAAATTACTCATTTTACCTTTCTCTATAAATACTTGTACTTATATTTTTTCAAGTCTGATGTGTATATATATATATATGATATATATATATATATACACATACGAATGTAGATATAAAGTAATAATCAAAATACGAGACTGTTAGTCGTAAAGAGCTGAAGGTATTATTAACCCACCTTACGTTATCTTCCGTTATCGTCAACTTTACTATCTCTCATGTCCCACGAGACTTTGAATTTATATTGCATATATATGTGTATGTATATAACATAATGTGTAATAAAGAAAAGACTGATATAACAGCAAACTCAACGTTCGCGGTATGAAGAATAAAAAATACTTGCTTAAGTCGACACGAAATGTTATTTTATTGTTTCTTTTTTTCTGCGATAAAAAATAACCTATTTTTATCTTTTGTTTTTTTATTTAAATTATACAGATAACTAAAAATTTGAATTACGCTCCTTAATTTTAACTAATAAAGAATTGTGGACCTTACCCGAATCAAAAAACCAATTTTAGTTTAATCCTCAAAATTGTCAATGAATGAAAAGTTATACTATCGACTTTCAAAAATTTTAGATAGAAATCAAGTTGAAGCTAGCGGCCGTAATAAGTAGCGGTCAGAAATTTTTTGCGTGGCCGCTACTTATTATGGCTGCTAGCTTCAGCTTCATTTCACGTCATAAGAAGTAGCGGCCACACAAAAAATTTCTGGCCGCTACTTATTACGGCTGCTAGCTTCAGCTTCATGTAAATAAAAAAGGGAGAGGAGAAAATACGTCGAATGAGATTTTTTAGGTTAAAGAGGGATTATTTTGAGGCTCTAATCCAGCTTATGATACTCCAGTTTAGTCTTCAAAGTAGTAAAACTGGTCATAGCTACTACTTTGAGGACTAAACTAGGATAACATTCTGTACTGTTGTCAATTTTTAAATTATAAATTGATCCTCAAAAACCTCATTGAGAACTTTGAGACTCGAATCCGGATTTGTTTTTTGAATCAGGTGTTGTCAATCTTAAAATTATAGATTGATCCTCAAAATCCTCATTGAGAACTTTGAGATTTAAATCCGAATTTTTTTTTTTTTGATTCGGGTATCCTTGCAATGATTCTATACTCAATTAACTTCATAACTATTTTCAATCCATTTATTTTATTAATATAGATGATTAATTATGAATTTTGCGATATAATTATTTAAATTTTAAATCCTTTTGAAAGATCAGTTATAAATTATATATTTTTATATCTACATTGTAAAAAATTGGCGGATTAAATTTGGAGTGGATGCGGAACGGATGACTTTGTATTGATTTAATCCTCTCGAAGTAAAATTTAATTCAAAGGGAAGTTTATTTTAATATTAAAACCCCGAATCGGAGTGAATGTGGATTTAAATAAAATCCAGATCACTTCGAATTCACTCCCGATTTTTTTAGCGTATTTATAACTCAAATAAAAATATATTTTCGGTTATTTAAAAATTTACGTGATAGCTGGTTAAGTTTTATTTTCTTTTTTGATAGAAGCAGAAAACAAATAGTACAAAGCTGCTTTTTAAAACTAAAACTCAAAGCTTAAATGCAATTAATTTTTTTAAGCTTTGGATGCTTACTTAAGAGAAATAGCCCAAGAATAAATAAAAAGAATGTTTTTTTTTTATCTTTACCAACCTGCATACTACGAAAAAAATTTAATCTGATTAAGAATTTAAAAAACAGATAAAAGGGTAAACTTAAAGCTTAAAAATAATTGCGTATTTACATTCCAGCACAATAAATTTAATTATTTTTTGAGTGATAAAAAAATTATCTCAAATTTTATGCCAATAGGTCATTAAAAATTACAGCAAATTAACATAAAAAAATGCTGTAAGTAAATTAATTTTGCTAAAATAAGTTTATTTTTCTTTTCTTTCTTTCCTGGCGTCAATTTTGGATGAAAAAACAGATAAATTAATTATTGAATTAAGGCAATTAACTAATAGATTAAGAGGTCGTAAGAGATATAATGCCAAGCATTCATTACCATATAGAGATTGTAATATTAAAAATAAAATAAAGCGTAAGACCTATATATACTATATATTGCATGTATTTAACGGGTTAAATAGAGGAGTCATCTAATACGATACACATCAGACGTCTGTGTTCACGAATGTCTCGAATTTAGCTACGGATTGCATCACGATAGTTACATTCGCAGTAACTCATATTTTTATATTGCTAGAGAGAAAGAAAGAAAGATATATATTTATTAGACTGTTTCAAATTAGGGGACTATTTTTTTTTTTTTGATGAACATTGAAAAATCGAAAGGGTATCTTAAAATATGGTGACAGTTAAAATTTGAGCTCTTAATATTAATATTTAGAGGTGGCTATTTGTAATTTTCGATTTTTCATTTAGAAACATGGTAAAAAATACATAACTTCCGAAAAAATCAAGATACAAAAAATCTCTTCTCAACTATTTTGTAGGAAATTTACTGATCTACAAAAAAGGTCTTCTATGATTTTTGCATAACTTCAACCATTCACAAGATATCCGACGTCAAAATTTAATAAAATTCAAAGAACTTGTTTTTGCTCGCTCCGAATTTTATACCATGCCAACCAATGAGAATTCAGAAATTTTCAATACATTTTTTTGTAGGAAATTGAACGCTCTACAAAAAAAGTCTCTTATCGTTTTTTGATAAATCCATTTGTTCAAAAGTTATTAGAGCTCGAAGTAAAGTTGGAGATCTTTTTACTTTTCCGGTGAAACTATCGGACTAATCATAAAATGTCATAGAATCTTTTTTGTGGGCAATTTTATTTCTCACAAATTACCTCTGATAAATTTTTTAAATTCTGCATTCTCTTCTAGTTATTTCCATTTTAATGCTAAGCTCCTAAAAAAAGTGTTCTGATCGATTTTAAGAGCTCGACATTAAAATGGAATTAACTAGAATAGAATGCAGAATTCGGAAAAAATTTATCAGAGATAATTTTTAGGAAATAAAATTGTCTACAAAAAAGATTTAATGACATTTTATGATTTGTCCGATAGTTTCACCGAAAAAGTAAAAAGATCTCGAATTTTACTATAACTTGACTTCAAGCTCTAATAACTTTTGAACAGATGGATTTATCAAAAAACGATAAGAGACTTTTTTGTAGAGCGTTCAATTTCCTACAAAAAATTGTATTGAAAATTTCTGAATTCTCATTGGTTGGCATGGTATAAAATTCGGAGCGAGCATAAACAAGTTCTTTGAATTTTATCAAACTTTGACGTCGGATATCTTGTGAATGGTTGAACTCATGAAAAAATCATAGAGGACCTTTTTTGTAGACCAGTAAATTTCCTACAAAATAGTTAAGAAGAGATTTTTTGTATCTTGATTTTTTCGGAAGTTATGTATTTTTTACCATGTTTCTAAATGAAAAATCGAAAATTACAAATAGCCACCTCTAAATATCAATATTAAGAGCTCAAATTTTAACTGTCACCATATTTTAAAATACCCTTTCGATTTTTCAATGTTCATCAAAAAAAAAAAAATAGTCCCCTAATTTGAAACAGTCTAATATTTATAAATAAATATAAATCTTTTTAAGACGTCTTTCTTTGGAGTCAGTACATCACGCCTGTTTTTTTTTATATATATGCCGATGAATAAATCAATCGTTTGCTACGGCATGAGACATCGCACTTGACCCAGAATTCCAGCGTAAACAGTCCAACTATTTTTTTATTTTTTAGTTTTACTGTCACAAATATTCTTTATTGCATATATTTATAGACATGTTTATTCATAAAAAAATCATACGTGATTTTAGAATTTTCTTTTTTGTTTTAAAAAACAACAGAAACTAAATTATTCATAACCTTTTACGTACACAGAAAAATAGAATTTTGGCGCGAAAAAAATTTGAATTTTGAATTGAAGACAAAAATTTTTTTCCCGCCATAAGAAAATTTTTGTCTTCAATTTATTGTTCAAAAAATTTTTCGCGCCAAGAAATATAAAAAAATGGCGACTGGTCAAAATAACAAGCCTTAAAAAACGATAATTAATGATTCTATTAATTATTGTGTACATAAATAAAAATAATTTAAATTCTCTTGAATATTTATTGATAAAAAAAAATATTAATACGGAATTTAATAATAATTTAAACATAAATTTCAAAACACGTAATTTTTTTTTATAAATTAATTTGTCACGCATTTAACCACAAAATAAAACCTTACACAACATCAACAATATCGTGTTTTTACATAAAATAATTTTTTTACTTTATAAACAATTACTCCAATTTTTTCGAGTGATATTATAAAAAACAATACAATAGCAATAGTGTCAAGTGAATTGAGGAAGTTTAATTGATTGCGAAACGGGAAGTGTTTCAATGACGTGTAAAACTCACGTTGAAAAAAATAAAATATAAAAACCCGTCTAGTTTAAAGAAAAAAACCGACCACCGCAAAATTAAAAAAGGAAATAAATACCTAAAAAATATTATGACGTCACTGGAGTATAGGTATGACTTAACAGTAATTTAACGTATCAAATAACGATATAATACAACGTGCTAAGGATTTCTAAGAATAGATTACACGTATGACGTCTTCAGTCATTACTTTGTAACATCTAATGAGTTTAATTGTATGTCAATGTTAAATATTATTGAATAAGTTTGTATTTCATTTATCAAAGACTCTACCGAAGAATCTTCAAAAGGTATCGACTTATTTTAAAAATAAGAGTCATAAATAAAAATAAAATCGTTAAATTGTCAAGTGAACCTTGAGAGCAAATGTAATTAGTAATTAGTGATAACTTACCTTCTTGATTAAGGTTATTTTGATTGGCATTAGGATGAGAACTTAACGAGGACGGTGTGTCATCTTCAGCGACACCCATTGTCGCTGTTGCTGTTGGTCGATGATGATGCGACTCCAGCTCAGTAGCCTCCTCGCACCTGAATACGCAAGAGAAATCATTTTATTTATTATTATTACTATTAACAGTTTTTATTTATTTATTATCACTCTTACTACTCAGCTGACTATAGAAAGTTATGTTGTAATAAAATGAATTTTAATATTTTATTTATTTATATTAATGACTATGTAATTTAATGTACATCATTTTGCATTATTCATAAATAATTGAACCAAGGTTTTTTACCGATTTAAATTATTTAAATAAGTAAATTAATTTTTTTTTAATCGTTAATTAGTTTGTTAAATTAAGTGTTAGTTAAAATTTTTATATTTTTTTTTTATGGATTATAGTTGTTTACATTACGTGAGTTGAGTTTAAATGGAGGTAAATTATTATCGACTAGACAAAACATTAATGCAAGATTTTTTTTTTAACGAGTTAAGTATTTTATACTTAATATATCACGAACTGTAATGACTCAACGTATGTATTATTAAAACAAATCTTTTTTAATAAATTTTATTTATAATGTAGGTCATTATAATTTACAGAGTATAAGAACAAAAAAAAAAATAATAATAATAGTAGCTATAAGTTAAAAAATTAATTTAAAAAAATATTGAATTTAGCTGTCTAATAATTTTTGGATTTTTTTTAAGCGATAAATTACAAAAAAAAAAAATATTTGAAATAATTTCACTTATAGTTTTTTTAGTTCTCTACATGTGCATTTTTTTAGATTTTTTTTTTTTTGTAATTAATTTGTTGAAAAACAAATTTGAAAATTATTAATTGTCTGCTAACTTCAGATTCATTTAAATAGCTCCCGCCATTTTTTATCGGCGATAATTTCTTGCATCAAAATTTCTCAGCAAAAGTTTTTCGTAAGTTACTCAAACAAAAATTAACTATGCGATACACCTTGACATCTATACAAAGTATACATCATGATCTTCAGAAATTTTTGCGCGAGAAATTATTGCAGGATAAAAAAGAGACGGTCAACTATTTAAATAATCGATATTTTGATTATTTAGCTGATTTAAAAATGATTATAATAACATAAGAGTAAAAAATGAAATATTTAGTTTCATAAAATATTTAAAAATAAATATGTGAAACATTATATTCAAATACTCGATAAATGTTTTAGCTCAGCAATTTAAATATTTTTAAAACAAAGTATTTGATAACTGAACTTGATTATTTTTCTGGCTTAGTTGTATTAAAAAAACAAATACTCTATTAAATTTCGAATGTCGTTTCTCTTAAAAGTTTAATTGATATTTTAATGAATAAAAATAGTTACAGTACCAGTAAAAATTCGATTAAAAAGTTTGTGCGTTTTTATTAAATAAAATTTTATTATATTTACTGGAATTAAATACTTTTAATTAATTATAAATATTCATGTTTTCTTTATTTTTTTACTGTTTACTCAATATTAACATTTGTATTTAAATAACCTTTGAAATTCAAATTTTCAAATGATCAGTCGAAGGTTGTCTATATATTATTTATGAATATTTAGTATCATTAATTTATTTAATGTCATTTAGTGTAAATAAATTTATTTGTAAAAATTTATTTTTATGGCTTGAAATATTGCATCGGGTGAATTAACTCAAATTGAAAAAAAAAATTTTTTTTATTGACCTGTCAAAAAACAGCTTGAAAACTGATATTTCATAGATGTCACAGTCGTGTTCTACTTGGGAAATAGTCTGAACTTCTGAGTTTTTTCCTTAAAATTTTTAAATAAATGATATTTTAAATTCTAGTGATCGATTAAAATTCATCTAAAATCAACTCTGTAGCAAAAATATAAAATTTCAAAAATTGCTCCCTTCTAGAACCACGCGACTTGAAAAATTATTTATCAATTGGATTTATTCTAGGTGTTTTCTTACTTCGATGACTCAATATACCCTTACCTTGATGAAAGTTTATATACTTGGAATGTCAAACTTCATAATATAGAGTAGAGGTACCGTTTTTGGCCACTTTAGGTCCAGTTTTGGACAGTCGAAAAATATAAATAAAATATTTTGTAAAATACGCAAAACTATAATTATTTTTTTAAATTTCTCAGAGATTCTTTTATCTCGCTATTAAAATGGAAATTTTATTTTACACTTTTTCATTAATTAAGATAAAGGATTAAATGTCCAAAAATGGAGCAATGGCTACAAATGGTACCTCTACCCTATTTTTTAAAAAATTATCATGTTCGAAATCCGAAAAATTTTTCAAATTTTACTCAATCGATGGATTAAAAGTTCCAGCAACCTTGACCTAGTAAAGTACGACCTTAGGGCAATGCGGCAGATCTTTATCTTGGAAACTGCGTATATTTTTAAATATTCAGTATACCTTTGGAATAATTGTTATTCACACAACGATAACACGAATGTACATTGTAAAATTTTTTAAATTTCAACAGATTAAATAAATAAATATCTGAGTTGTATTGACCTCTTATAAAAAACCTGCGATTATTGAGACAAACTCCACATTTCCATAAAATAAAATTCTAAGGCTGAATTTTCGCACCCCTAACTCTCGAAAATTATCAATGAAAAAATGAACGTCTTTAATCAATTAAGAATGATTTCTATTTAAAGCATTACTTCCTCTCAACGTACAACACCAATAACTATATATAAAAATAACAATATTGATTAATAAATAGTGTGTAAATATAAATAGAATATAATTGAAAATCAGCTGACATTAATAGTATCACAGTGTATGTGGTTAGCGGTTACAACCACCAACGTATTATTGGAAAAAGCCGAGACCACCCCAGTATACATATATTTATATATAATATTGTCAGCTGACTCTAAAAGCCACAACAGGGACTTGAAATAGCTATTACTAACAATTCAAGTCCTGCAGTAACACCATCAAGCAAAGCATCAAGTAAAATACTGCTGCTATTGAACAAAATAAATTTGTTTAACCAAAGCTCTGAAGCTCAGTTTTAACTTTACTAAACGTGAACATCAATAACTGTTATAAAAAATCTATGATATATCATTCGAGGGCATAGATATATATGATGTATATATGATTAATTTCTCTCTTATCTCTTGTCCTTTGTTATTTATCATCTCTTATTCTTCGACATCTTGTTTTATGTGTGCATGTAACACACTAAAGCAATTGCAATAGCAATGTTGAGCGGTTATTCGGTAACCTCCTCATCCTAAAGCTACTCAGTACTCTCTCGACTCGTGTGTTTCAATCTGCCCAATTATAAAGGACGGATATGATGCTGTTGGGATGAAATTGCACTATCGATTCGTGGCATTCAATTGCCTCATGTGCGACAGGTAAATAGACTAGGCATCCGCATACATTTATCTATATACACATCATGTATATGTATGTTCCAATTTCCCAGGTGCATTGTAAAAAAAAGCCGTTTTTCATTTAGCCAATAGAGGGGATTATTAAAACTCATTTATAATCAACTGTGCAGTGAATGCTAATGATAAATTGATAAATCGATACATGTAATTTTAATTTATTTAATAAAATATGGTTTAATTAAAATTTCTTACACAGAACTGGGCTCTGTTCACACTCAAATTATTGATCAAGTTAATTATTAATTCAATAGGGGACTGGAATATTTACTCAACTAAAAAATTTTTTGATACTTTGGATTAATATTAATTATTTGAATAAATATTTTAATATTAATTAAAATTTTTCAATTGAAATTTGTAATTTATAGTTTAGTATTACTGTAAAAATTACTAGTTATTTTTATGTGAATTTATGTGAGTTTTAGAAGTTTTGTTCTATCAAATGATGACAAAAAATATCTGAAGATTTACGTATATAGGGGAGACTGAGGTACGATGGACCGCCTCATTAATTTGACAAAAATTTTTTTTTGTAATTCAGTTTATAAACGATTCAAAAAAATAGGGTATTTGGGGTAAAATAAAATACTTCACGTTTTGAATAATATAATAATGTTTTTTAGGACAAAAAAAATTTATGAAATGGTATTTTAGAGAAACATTTGCTCCGAAATTTAATTTTTTTTTTTATACACGTCAGTAATTATTGATGATTTATTTAATGAGGTAAAATTAAAGGATACGTTCTTTTGAAAAAAAAAAGAAAATTTTTTGAAATTTATTTTATATCATTTTTTTGGAAGGGACCGTCCTCCTTTGGAAAAAAAGATTATTTTCTTAGTTTATGGGAATATTATGAGTGATTTGTTCTAGACAGATCAAAACAACCTGTATCCTACGTTCAAAAGACAAATAATTAGCGGCTGTGGGTCATCGTGCCCCGATCTTCCCCATACAACGTAATTTTTAAAATTTATCTACTTTTCAGAAGACACTGAAATTAATCGACGTCCAATAACTTTTGAATTTTTTTTTAAATGATAAATTATAAAAAAAAAATCTTATAAAAAATTGCACTTGTAGCTTTTTTAATTTTCTACATGTACATTTCTTTAGTTGCTTTGTTGAATAAAAAATTCGAAAATTGTTAATTGTCTGCTAACCAGTATCATACTTTTCAGTGATATGTCGTAATGTAATTTCAAAAAATAGCTTATGGACGAAGCATTAAATTAAAAGAACTATAAATTTGTTTTTAAAAAGCTTATCTTTTTTAATGACACATCAAAGATATCAGAATTAATTTCATAAGACCACGATTAAGTCCACTTATTTATAAAAATCTTCAATAATTAAAATTTTATTTTGCACGAATTTTTATAATTTATTTTTTTATCAATTTTCAAAGAAAAAAATTGGAAATTTGTAGAAAATCAATTCTGATTTTTCTCTTGTCTTTCCAAAAATTTCGCTGTTCAATTTTCCTAAATAATTTCAAAACTTTAATCTAGCATTAGAACAATAAATTACATTTCTATTAAAAATAAAGCGCGATAGCACTTTTTTTACTATTCAAATTCAAATTAATATTTATTCCAACAAATAACTAATTTATAAATTAAACATCAATAATTATCTAATTAATTTTCGACTAACAAAAAAAAATTCATAAAAAAAGAGCAACAAAATGAAATTTTTCGATAAATTCCAGCAGAAAAATTTTAACCTCAAATTTTTTAAAAGAAAAGTAAAACTGTAATTTAAATTAAAAAGTTAAACTCTGTAATTAAATATCCAAGTAATTTAAAAATTAAATAACAAGGTATTGTTTAAACTAAATAATAAACCCGCCATTGGTTATATTGTTATATTTTAGGGACAAACTTTATCTTTTAGGGTCGACTGGAGCAGCCTCCTGATTGTCGATTGCCTTTGTCTGTTATTCTATCAAACCTTTTAATTGATTATAACACACACACATTCTCTATATACATATATATGCACATATATATCTATATAAATACATAACATAAAATGCCCAGATATAAGCACAAGTTTTATCAATATATATTTTAATATAAAATAAATGAAAATAAAAAAAAACTTACATCTTATGAATTAAAAATGAAGTAACTGCATTCGAAAGCTGGTATTGGCCAATTAATTGAGTCCAATCATCAGTAAAAAACAAAAATAAATAATAATTTTGTTTAAAAAATTATTTTTTATTCTTTTAGTCCCGGAAATTTTATTTTAAATCGTCAAGTTAACGCTTAAATGTTTTTTGATTGACAGACTGTGTACACATTAAAAAAAAATAATAATAATAAAACACATTCACTAGGCTCGATATTTTTAAATAAACACGTAAAAATAATTAATACAATCGAGTAATCACTTTAAATAAATTTAAAAAAATTCAAATTTTTCGGATGATTGAAAAAAATAAAACGGAGTTTTTTTTTTTGAACGCGATACGATTGAGCCGAGAAACAAAAAAATTAACTCACTAAACGTCACTCACTTGCACTTTTTATTATTATTTAAAATATTCAAAAATTATTTTAACAACGGATTTATATTTATTTTAATTACTATTATTATTTACTTAATTATTGTTTTTAAAACTCGAGTATTTATTATTTAATTATTGGTTATTTAATGTATTTATTATATTTGTACGCTGAGTTATTGACAAATACGGATGAGGCGTCGCGACACCACCATCGTTTCATTTTCTTTCTCTCTCTTATTTGAAGCTGCTACCGACTGACAAACTTTACAGTGGCGCCATTATTTCAATGGCGGTATTTTTTAAAACTATTTTTGTTTAACGTTATCATTGGGGTTTTTTTTGTTTACATTGATAATGTAATTATTTAATTAATAAAAATAAACTATAATCTCGATTAATATTTACACTTAAGTGCGCTAGTGTTTATAATTTCTAAGTGATTATTAAATCAACAGACAACTGAAAATTTTTGTTTTTAAGTAAACAAATTAAATGAAATATCAAATAAATATGAGAGTGATGTAGCTGTCAGATGGAAAGTTTTTAAATTTTTAAATAAATGGATAAAAAGTAATTAGAGTAAAAATTTAAAAATGCGCATTTAGAAAAATTTAAAATCCGTACGCGCGTTTTTTAAAATTTCATCTCAATTAATTTATTTATTTAAAATTTATAAATAGTCTCATGTCTGTTACATTCACTCATAAAAAAATTTATCCAGTTTTAAATAATTTTCGTGTACTTATTAAAAAAACTAAAATATTTTTTTTAATAATTTTAAATTTATTATTAAAAATTTTGAAATCAAAAGTAGCAGACAGAGAATTTTTGTTTTTTTCATAATAAGTTACTTATAAGTAAAATAAAATTTTAAAAAATGCACAGAGTTTCTAAAGTTGACATGCAATTTTTGAAATTTTTTCTGAGTATTGTCTTTGTTCATTTAAAAACAAAATTTCTTTAATGTCTGTTACTTTCAGTATGTCAGTATAAAAATTTGAACTTTATCGCAAAAAATTATCGGATAAAAAAAGGCGGGAGCCATTTAAATAATCCTGAAGTTAGCAGACAACAATTTTCGAATTTTTTTTCAACTTATGACAAAAAACTAAAAATATACACATGTAGAAAATCAAAAAAACTGCAAGTGCAATTTTTAAAAATATGTTTATTTTATAATCTGTCACTTTTGAAAAAATTTAAAAATTATTAGACGTCAGCTAACTTCAGTATCATCATTACAACCCCAAATGAATGTGAATATATCTGACTAGGAATTTTTTAAATTTTTGAATAAAATAAATAAATGTCAGTAGGACAAAAATTAAAAAATGCATGTGTAGATAAATGGAAATTCAGTACGCGCCTTTTTTTAAATTTCATTATTTTAATTAATTTAAAATTTATAAAATGTCATGTCTGCTATATTCACTCTTATTCATAATATTTAAAATAATTCCCAGATGTCACTTTACTAAAATTCTCTTCCTATCAACAATGAAATCATAAAACTCAGTACTTCTAACCCTCTTATGAATTTCAGCCAATCCCAGGTAAAATAAACATATGTAAGTATTATTATAATTATTTTAAAAGTTGTTGATAATGCCCATGTGGCTAAATAAAACCTCTCGACAAGTCTCAACTATTTTAATCTGACCGTAACAGAAACCTAGTTTACAAAAATTCAAAAAATTAAAATTTAAAAATGGCATCAACTCGTCGTGAAAAACGAGTTGTTCCATCGACTAAAAACAACAACAAATCACCATTGGTCTGGATTAAAAAAGCCTCATCATCACTTAATTTGCCATACCTGCTGTCTTTTTTGACTGATCCAAAAAAAATTGCTTTCATCGCCGGGATCTTTGTGGTTCTCGAGATCGCCCTGAACATCCTGGTGATTCACAACGTTCCATATACCGAAATTGATTGGCGAGCGTACATGCAAGAAGTCGAAGGATTCATCAACGGTACCTGGGATTATTCTAAACTGAAAGGTGACACTGGACCACTAGTCTATCCAGCAGGTTTTGTCTACGCTTATTCACTTCTTTACTACGTAACATCACACGGTGAAGATATACGATCAGGTCAATATGTGTTTGCATT
Organism: Microplitis manilae; assembly: GCA_030273425.1. Taxonomy (NCBI): domain Eukaryota; kingdom Metazoa; phylum Arthropoda; class Insecta; order Hymenoptera; family Braconidae; genus Microplitis; species Microplitis manilae. The sequence goes on along the minus strand of CP092722.1, from coordinate 28,021,437 downwards.
ACTCTACATCGTGCTGCTGATCCAAGTGCTAAGAATTTATGCTAAAACTAAAAAAGTACCTCCATATGTTTTGATATTAATATTTTGTACATCGTATCGCGTTCATTCAATATTTGTACTGCGTTTGTTCAATGACTCTCTGGCAATGATATTTTTATTCGCAAGTTTAAACGCGTTCCTAGATGACCGCTGGTACTGGGGAAGTATAAATTTCAGTTTAGCGGTTTCTATGAAAATGAATATTCTGTTGTTTTCACCGGCACTGTTCATCGCTTATTTATGTAACCTGGGAGTAGTTAAGACAATAATTCACTTGGGGATATGCGGAGTCGTTCAATTGATTTTGGGACTGCCGTTTTTGATAACGAACCCTTACGCTTATATCGGAGGCGCGTTTAATTTTGCTCGTGTGTTTGATTATAAATGGACAGTGAACTGGCGAATTATTCCTGAAGAATTGTTTGTCAAATCAACGTTTCATTTGGCACTTCTGGGACTTCATTTGGCGTGCATTGTTTATTTCATACCCAGTTGGATGACTTATATGAAGTGTTACGCAAAGTTGAAAGCCATGGGACGTGAATTGAAACCGCAAATGAAAAATAAAAATACTGAGGTCAATATGTCGTCGGTTAGTCAATTATTTATATCGCCACTTTTTACGGCAAACTTTTTGGGAATTGTATTCAGTCGCTCGCTCCATTATCAGTTTTATCTTTGGTACTATCACACGTTGCCGTACATCGCCTGGTCGACACATTACTTGCCGGTTACGAGGATTGTTATTTTGGGATTGATCGAGTTGTGTTGGAATGTTTATCCGAGTACTGTTTGGAGCTCGGCGATGTTACATATTTGTCATTTGATGTTACTATATGGACTGTATAGGAATAAAGTTAAAAATACGAAATTTGATTAAAGTACTAGGGGAGAAAAGAAAAAATTTAATTAATTAATGAAGATCTATATTACGTTTCTACTTTAAATTTTTCTACTCGAGTACAAAAATTTAAAATTTCTTAAGTTTTCTATTTTGAATAATTTTTATGCTCAATGACAATTTCATACGAAATATTTAAATCCTAAAATATTTTATTGAGAATCTTACGTGCAATGATACATGACCATTGTATCATTAAATTTTTTAGGATTTCATTTTTAAAAAAATTATGAATAGAAATGTCATGGATACGAAATATTTTAAATAGAAAAATTTTAGAATTAAATTATCGAGAATAGAAATAATTTTGAATAGAAAATTTATTGATGGAAATTTTCAATAATTTTGAAGTCAAGTAAAAAAATTTTGAACTGAAACGTAATATTGCCGTCTTATAAAGAATTAATTAATTAAATAAAAGTACTGAACTGATGAAATTTTGTTCTATTAAATAAAAAATGTTTTCAGTGGAATTTGATAATTTTTTATTAGAATTTTTATTCAATAGAAATTTTAATATATTTCAATTAATCAAAATAATTGAATTTTAATTGATGTAACAAGTCTTTGAATTAATTAGTTTATTAATTCAATTACATAAATAGAACTGAATTTAAAAAATTTTATATTTAATTATAGATGTAAATAAATTAAATGACGCAGCCAAAAATACTAAAAAATGTCAATAATAATAAATACTGCGTGTGAAAATAGTATGAGTTATGTACCTGATGATCGGACGGTTTTTCACGGAACGAAAATGAAAAGTAAAAAATCTACTGGATCTAGATTTCTGAAATATTTTGCATACGCGCTTGTATGTCAGCCAAAAATTGCAGCTACCCCTAGCTAACTCTCAAGTCACCTTAGAGCAGTCAAACTACATGAATTAATTACTATGTGAAAAGTGATCCAAAACCACTAATGGTATCCGATAGATTTTACTTTTGACAAAAGTAAAAAATTAATATTCAATCAATAAAATATGCTGCCATAAATTAAATATTACAGCGTTAATATTTTTTTTACTAATTCTTTGTATCTTTTATTAATGAAATAGTAATTTTTCACTATGCCAAAACCCTGATTAAAGGCTACGATTTACTCAATGATGAATGTATATCTACATAGCTTTAAAATTGAATTGTTTTTAATCAAGGAAGTAAAAACTATCAGGCCCATTTATTGTTTTCCGGTTAGTAATTATGACTAAATTTTAAAATCCGTTTTTTCCGCGCGAAAAATTTTCAAATCTTTAGGTACATGAGTTGTATTTTTTAAATGGAATGAATTGTAATATAAAAATATTATTTTAATAGAATTTATATGATGCAGTTTATAGAAAATACATTAAAGAGTGTGTTACTTATATATTATTCTATCATGTGTGATCATTTAATTATTGAAGCAATAAATTGCTCAAGAGTGCGAATTGTTACAATATATTGTAATTTAAAATATAATTGTTTAGTAAATAAAATTTTATTAAATAAATTTTGATCGATTTTAATTAATTATTTACTTTTTTAAAATCCTAATTTTTAATTATATAAAATGTGACTTTTACTGATGATTAAAAATTAATTTTTATTTTTAGGAATCGAATTTATTTTAAATTTCCCGCCAGCTGCAGAGAATTCTAACCTTTAAAATTTTGAAATTATGTTATTGTAAATACAAGTTATTTTGTTAAAAAATTAATAGTTTAATTAGTTTTTATGCAAAAGATTAATTATTCAGTAAATTGTTTTATTTTTTTATAAATAATTTTTATAAACGATAAATATTTTTTCATAGATAGTTAAATTTTTATTAAACAAATAAAAAATTAACGCGTGTACTGTAAACAAATTAATTCAAAAATTAAATAAACAATTAGTTGTTCAAAAAATTAAATATTTATATCAGTAATTAAAATGACAGGTTAGTAATTTGTGATAAATTTTTTAAATATGACAAAAAATAGAGAGAATTTTTGATATTTAATTTATTATTAATAATGTATACGTTAATTTATTTAAGGTGTTGCTGATAAATTAATAGAGAAAGAGAAAGTATATTATAAAAGTCAATTTGTTGGTATTGATAATGATCCGAGTGAATCAGAATGTTTATTGTGTGATTCAACTTTTATTTTACCAACAAATCAGAAAGATTATTTATCACATTTGTTTAAAGAACATCGTCTGATTATTGGTGATGTTTCGAAAATTGCAAGTCTAAGAAGGTAAATTTATATTTAATTATTTCATTGATTTCAGTGAACAAAAAACGTTAATGTTGTGATGGGTTATTCCCATCAGGAGCAAAGTTAGGGGCTACTCTTCATCGAGAATCATCCTCACCTATCCTCACCCATCCTCACCAACCCATCATATGGGTCTAAACTCAAAAAATAAATTATTCCCAGGATTTTTTATGGCTTTTCCTACTGGAGGACATCATAGTGAACAAAAAACGTTAATGTTGTGATGGGTTATTCCCAAAAGTAGCAAAGTTAGAGGCTACTCTTCATCGAGAATCATCCTCACCCATCCTCACCAACCCATCATATGGGTCTCAACTCGAAAAATAAATTATTCCCAGGCCTTTTTATGGCTTTTCCTACTGGAGGACATCATAGTGAACAAAAAACGTTAATGTTGTGATGGGTTATTCCCAACAGGAGCAAAGTTAGGGGCTACTCTTCATAGGAAACCATCTCCACCCATCTCAATCCATCCTAATTTATCCTAATATGGGTCTCAACTCGAAAAATAAATTATTCCCAGGCCTTTTTATGGCTTTTCCTACTGGAGGACATCATAATGAACAATTATTTTTTTCAGTTATGTTCATTATTGGAAAGTAAGGTGTTCAAGCGCGTCATTAGAAAATTTCTGTACAACAATGTTAATGGATTGTACACCTGATGGTAAACCAAGTAAAAATGAAATTTATTATTTGTTATCTGACTGTACTGCCGAAGATAAAACACTTCGTGATGAAATACAATCCGCTAAATTGGTAAATTTTATCTATTTAATTTAGTACCCAAAAAATAAATAAATTATCTACTTTATAATCGATCACGTTTTAATTTTAATCAAAATTTTTTTCATTTTGGATATTCTCTGATAATTATTATAATTTTTTAAATAATTTCAAGTTCTCTACTTGGTATTTATTCCGAAAATTTCATAAATAAATTTTTCAATTGCTGATTAATTAATTAATAATAATTATTTCGTGTTCAAGGAGTGGGTGATAAATCAACAAACTCATGAAAGAACAGATAATAATTTTAAACGCGGGTGTATGATATGCAAACAAGAGTTTTCGGGTCTGAGAATAACATATTTGACGCATTTAAAAGAAAAACATAACATTCATTTTGGAAAGTATCATAATTTAGTATTCGTTGATAAATTACTTGATAAAATTCAATATAACTTTGAAAAGTAAGTATTTCCCTTCAATTTTTTTTCTCTCAGTTATTAATTTATATTTTTATCGACAGTTTTATATGCATTTACTGTGAAAAAGTATTCAAAGATAGAAATGTATTAAAGGAGCATATGAGAAAAAAATTACATAAGCGCATTAATCCTAAAAATAAATCATATGATGAATTTTATATCACGAATTATGTGAAGCCACGTGATTCATTGGATCATAAAGAGGTAAATGTAATTATTAATTAATTAATTAATAGATGATTGACAAAAAACTAATGATTTTTAAATCAAAGGACAATGAATTTGATGAAGAATATGACGCAATCGCATTTAGTGACAACGAAGATGAAGAAAATTTATGGTCTGATTGGACAATTGAAAATAATCCAATTAATTGTTTATTTTGTTCAACTAAAATAAGCGAATTTCAAAACATACTAGATCATATGAAAGACGATCATGAGTTTGATTTCAATAAATCAACTGAAAATTTAAATTTCTATGAAAAAGTATATTATTCATAATTTTAATTTTAATTCCGAAATTAATATCCCTGACAAAAAACTCCGATTGAAACTCAATCGAATTTTTATCAAATTCAATCGAAAACAAACATTCAATCAGAAGTGCTCAGGAAAGTTCCAACTATTCGATTCGAATTTTCCAATCGGATACATTCGGAACTTTCCGATTAAAACTGATTAGAATTTTCCAATTAGAGTTTTTAATCAGGGATTAATTTATCTTTTATTATAATGATAAATAATAATAAAAAATTTGATTTATTTCATAGATAAAATTAGTCAATTACTTCAGAAAACAAGTACATGAAAAAAAATGTGTTTATTGCAATGCACAATCGGATAACTATCTTGAGCATATGAAAAATGAAGATCATTTTAAAATTCCTCCGTCGCGTATTTGGAATTTGTCTAAGTAAATTATTATTTAATTAATATTTTCAACTTTCTTTCCATATGTTATGAATATGTATAAATATGTATACTTTTCATTTTTTGATACCGCGGTTAATTACTCGTGGTGAAATAACCGGAACGAAAACATCCGTGTAGCAAAATAACCGTGAATAGAAAGACTGAAATACATAACCTGAAAAATTATGAAAATTCTATTTTATAATTTCCTACTACACTTTTTAAATTGCGTAGCAAATGTTTGCTTCCCTGAAGGATCCGAATTACAATTATTATTGTAATTTATGTTGTTTCAGATAAATTGCCATGATTTAAGATAAATGTATGGTATGTTATGGCAAAAGTACAACATTTTACCGTAAATTCGTAATAAGAGGACAGCATTTGCGGTTAGGGGAATATTAGTCATCAAACATTACCACGGTTATTTTAGTTCTGGTTATTTTGTCGCGGTTATTTTTTATATGGTACAAAAATTATGCAATCACATTTTTTTTTAGATACTATTCTCCGATGTGTAAAGAAGATCCATTTTTATATCATCTAGATACTGGCAGTGATGATGAATATGATGAAAATAATGTGGATACTTTATCAAATGATATGTAAGTTTATTTTTAATTAATTAATTGCCAAAATTAACGAAAAAAATCTTCCTTTGGATTTTGGTCTCTTATAAGATAAATTTTATCTCAAAATTGATCTAGCGCTAGCTCTAGTTGAGCGATAGCTAGAGCATTTCCGAATACATTCAAAGTAATTAATTTATTAATTATTGTTATAATTTGCGCGGTAAATTTAAATATGTGATGAATAAATTATTAGAAACTGGAAAACAATTAAAAATCATGTCAAAATAAAATGGCGGCAGAATAGGATAAAAAAATATTTGAAATTTAAAAAAAAACACGCGGTGTTTGAACAAACCTTGGTGGGGAAATAATATGCAGAAGGGTGTCCTAATACACTTGGAGATTTGATTTAAATTGCTCCAAGTGTATTGCAGCTAAAAAACGTCACTTGACTGCTATTTCCCCACCAGACGATGCCAGATGATTTTGTTCAGGAACTAGGAAGGTATCAGCATCAGCCATCAGCAACACTTTACACTAGCACTGAACACTCAACACTTAACTGCACCACAGACACTTTGCACAATTTAAATTTTACAAACACTCCACAATTTAATTAAATAATAACTATGAGCAAAAAATTTTATGGATAATTACACGACGTAACTGCAACTCTGTGTTTCAATTCAAATGTAAAGAAGAATCTGGACTACTGCTGCCATGTTCGATGATACTGACTGCCGCTATCGAACCGTCAGTTGATACGAAACAATCGATTTTGCGATTCATCGACTGCCCCCACTATCGAAAATTTGAACCCCGAATACAGCGACGCGCAGCAGCGCCAACTTGGCGCGAAATTTCAAAATTGAAATTAATAATTTTTTAAAAATTCGTTTGTATCGATAATTATATTAATAAGGATGCATTCGGAAATGCTCTAGAGCTAGAGGTAGAACATTTCCGAATGTACTCGAAGATACCCGATGTTTTATTATTAATTAAATATACGTAATAAAAATAGAAATCCTTTATTCATTAATTTTCTTTTTTTTTCAGAAAAAAATTGTAAAAATTTTTGTTCAAATAAAGAAAAATTATAAATTGAACAATTTTGTTAATAAAGTTTTCTTTTTAATAAACACGTTAATGAAACTGTCTTTTGTTTTGACTGTCAACCAAACTAAATATTCAAATATATGTTAACTTAATTTATTAATAAATAAATAGAAAAATGGAGACTGAAGAAATTTCTTTAAGTCGAAGTAATAATTCAATTGAACAATTAAAAATAAAAATATATGGACTAATGAGTGCAGCAGTATTTCAAAAATCAAAATATTGCGTGCTAAAACTCTACAATCACTTGCCTCATAAGTTTTTAATTCCAGAAATTCGCGAAATGTATCAAATTGAGTGGTACGATTACCTTGAAAAAATTCGGCGGGTAAATTTATAATTAAACTCTTACTTATTCAAAATTAATTAATAGACTTAAATTAATTAATTAATCTAGACTATTGGGGGTAAAACATGGCTGCCAGACATACAAGTAATTATTTATATAAATGATAGATTTATCGGCAATCATTTAGATTTATCAGAGTTTATTAATGAAAATTTCACGATTAATTTACCAATCGACACTGAATTCTATGAAAATTTAATTACTGAGAGTTTTCAAAAATTCATTAACAATCCAGACGTAAAAAAATTAATTATTTTATACTTATTACTCTTAATTAGTTTCATTAATTAAAAATAATTTTTTTAGCGTAAATTTGTTTACTTAAATTTAACTATCGACGGTATATTATTAGGGACTTTTATATTTATGGTAAACTTTTAATTATTTATTAATCATTAAGTCAGTATACTTATTTTAATTAATGTACTTATTAAATATTTACTTTAAAAAAAAGTTATATTATGATAAATTGCCCCGGACATGTGAGTATTTTATAAACCTCTGCAATGGTGATAAAATAAAAAAAAATGGAGAATACTTAGGGTACAAAAATTCAACACTACATCGTATTGTTAAAGACCGTTGGCTTCAATTTGGTGGTAATTAAATTTCTGTTGATTAAAATTTATATTAAATATTTATTACACATTAAATTTTTACAAAATCACTGGAATATTATCACAGATTTAGGATATGAAAATAATTTTACTGATGAGACTACGATAGAAGCTGAAAATTTTACAATTTTTCATGATCGTCGCGGAGTTGTTTCACTGGCCAATGATGGAAAAAATCACAATGGCCCACAATTTGTTGTCTCATTAAATCCTAATCCATGGATGGATAAATATTACGTTGCGTTTGGGTGATTTTTTATAAAATAAAATTAATTAACTTATTAAATATTTAAATTGAAATAATTAATGTTAATTAATTAGACAACTAATTGATGGTGCAAAGACGTTAGAACAAATTCAACAACTGCAGACTTTTTATGAGTCACCCTTATCAAAAATAATAATTACTGAGTGTGGCGAATTTTTTGGTGATAAAAGTAATACTAATCAGGTAAAATCTTTAATTTGTTAATCATTAATTATTAAATTAATATTCATCAACTAAATAATAAATAATTGACGTCATTATGATTATGAAAAAGTATTTTTGATACAATGAGCTCGGTTTTTAATTATTTTAAAAATTTTGTGTTTTGGAAAAGTAGATTTTAAATAATGTTGCACTTTAAGTCTTAGAAAATTTTTAAATTTTGACATTTTGATGTCAATGAAGTTTGAATTTTTTGTAAGCGTTATTTTCTGTGAATTTCAGGAAAATTTTTGAATTTAAAATCAATTTTTGATTGAATTTTTATGAAGACTATAATTATTAAATTTTTTTTTTAAAATATTATTTAATTAAAACATTTTTTTTTATCATAATCATTAATTATATTTGTTCACCTGGAAAATTTTTAAGGAATCGCAGGAAGAGGAAGAAGAAGTAAAAAATGAAATAAAATCACTTGAAATTTCAAATAAATTTGAAAATTTGAATATAAATGAATAATTAAATAAAGACAATAGCGAATGGTCGATTATAAATTCAAAAAAATTAATTATATTTTAACAACTCATGCTTATATATAAACAGACAAACAAAAAAAAAATAATATGGATTTTTAAGTAAATAAAATAAAAATGACAAATAAATAATTGAATATTTTATTTTTTCATCGATGAAAATAGACCTTTGTTACGTACTTTCGTTACTGCTTTACTTACACCACTAGTCGTTGTATCTTCAGGTTTATATTTTTTATGAAGCGCTTGATATAACATTTGTGCATTTGATTTATTACCTAACAGTTCTGTCAATTCATCCTAAAAAAAATAAAAATCATTTTATATAATCAATACTTATCGAAAAAAAAAAAAAATCTGAGAAACGGCTGACCCTAAAGATCAATTCCAAAACTTCCCGCTCTTTTTGAACTCAGAGAACTTGAAAACGTTATTATATGTTATTTAAAATTTTAAATTTTCACAGCGGGAAGTTAAAAATAATAAAACTATTTAAATAAACAATTAATCAAATTTACCTCACTAAGACAAACCAAATTATCTAACGATCCGCCTTTGTCTAATATGATACGTAAATTTTTGGTATGAACACCAGGTAATTTGGCGACAAAATCATGAATTTGGGTATTGTATTTTTCACCCATTGATTTTCTATCTTCGACGTCTTCATCTAGACCAATTTGAGCGGCTGTCAGTCCATCTGGTTGTGGTTTTCCTTCTTTCAACTCTTCAAATAATTGTGCAGTCGCCTGAGGACTTGGCGACCAGACTATTTTTAATTTTGGAAAATGTAATGTCAGTAATTGTAATTTACTTGTTACATCTGAACTCTTCATGTCACGACTTACGTAATAATTTCCCTTTAAATAATTTATTAATTATATTAATATCAAATAATCACTTTGTAGTTAAAATATTTTTAAAATGCTTAAAAAAATGAGGAATAAATTGCCTAAAAAATTAAAATATATAATTATAATAATTACTTGTAAACAAAATGATTTATTCTGATCAAATTCAATTAGCAGCATTGGTTTGGCATAATGTCTTGTCATTGATACGGCTTGGTTGTATAATCTACCCGAATTTAATGACATTATTAAATCAGAAATACTTTTTCTTTCGACACAAATCTCTGGTGTTATAATATAGTCGCCAACCTTGAAAAAAATATAAATATATATTTATTAATGATTAATTAGACAGTAAATAGCGAATAAAAAGAGTACTTGAAGAGGTGGCAGGAGAGAAGAAAAGAACGTCTTTCTTCACACTAAGCAGGACAGGAATTTAAACTTTCGTTAATTAATAAAAGAAAATAATTTATAGTTTACTATACCACAATAGTAACAGGTTCAATTTCAATACCACGTTTATGTAATAAACCCGGTAATTCACTGCGAAATTCTCTTATATCAACAATAACTTTAGGAACAACTTTCGGTGTCGGTTCAAGACCACCTTGACGAGTATTTTGTTCAACTTGAGGAGCTACTGTTAAACTAACTTCACTTTTTCCATCTTGATCTGTAGGAATTACCATCGTCTAGAAATCAATATTTATATAAATTATAAAAAAAAATTTATTTAAAATAAATATGATTAATAATCAATAAATATCAACCGTTTTAGCATTTATTAATTTATCAAAAGCTTCTTTTTCACGACGTAGTGATGTTAAGTATCCTTGTTCTTCGACAGATCCTCCGTAGACAAGAAAGAATATTTTTAATGAAATTGATGGATTATTGTTTTGATACACCTAATGATCGTTTATAAAATTTTGAATTAAATTATGTACTTTTAGTTTAGTAATTATTTTACGCACCTCAAGCTGACGAATTGATGATATGTCAGCTCCATACATAACGATGTAACCAGGTAATGTTTCAGATAAAGTTCTTTGTAGTGCCATCGGGTCACCGCCTCTTTTTACTGATTGGATAAGAACGATTGGGTCAGTCATTGAAGATAAACTTGATATATCAGCATCCGCAAGCTTTATTAGTAACATTTTATTTATTAGAAAGCAATAAATGAATAATTAAGATAGTGTATAGTAATTACCATGGAACATTCTTCAAAATAATTTGTTTGATTTTCTTCATCATCTTGGGATTGTTTAGATTCCTCTGGTGGTTTTTGTGAAAACGTCAGGACATAACTATCAAGATCTTCTGTTTCATCTTCTTTATCTTTTTCTTGACTGTCTTTATCTTGTTTATCATTTTTATCTTTTGCCTTTTCACTGCAAATTAAATATCATTGTTATTAAATTTAAATTTTAAATCAATCACTACTTTTTTTAAATTTATCAAAAATTACCTCGGCTTAACAATTTCATTTTTCTTTAAATATTTCATCGCTTCGTACAATAAATATTGACCAGCGCCCATTGTTAAATAATTTTTTAATTGAACTGCGGTCTTGGTATCATAAACGAGTATCAACACTCTCTTGGCACTTTCAGATATATTTTTTTTCTTATTTATTTGTAGGCGAATTTCACTGAGAATTTCATTCAATGCGTTCCATTTTGGGCATGGCTCTGGTTTCAGCTCTGATAAAAAAAAATCTATCAATAAAAAATTAAATTAATTATTATAAAAATTACCATTTTTGTTATTATAAACTCGACTTTTTCCGTGAGTAAATAAATCATCAACGGCATCTAATATTAACCAACCACTTCCTTTCATTGCGTATTCCATTGTTCTTAAGCGATTTATTGATGCATAAAATGCTACTGAATTTTCTTGGGTTAGTTGCCTATTAAATAATAATTAATAATTAATAATAATACTAATTAGTAAAGCCCACTTAAAGAAAAGTCATTGACCCCTGTAAACTTCAAAACGTGACACAATTTTTTTTAAACGATTTTTTTAAACTTCTGAAAATACAAAGAAAACAGTAGACTTGGTTTTAATAAAAAGTTCATCGTTGTGTCACATTTTTAAGTTTATGATAGTCAACGTTTTGTTAGCAAATTTTTTTTCTACTTAAGTATAGAGGGATATTTTAGTACGAGAAATAAGCGCGTAACATTTTTATTTATTTTAAAATATTAAATATTAAAATTTAATTTTATAGAAGACTAGAAAAAATGTAGATCATATTAATAATAAAAATAAATTATAAATAATAATAATAACTAACGTAAGAAAGTGTCCAAGTAATTTAAGATCAGCAATCAATTGTTTAGTACTTGATCCCAATTGATGCCATATAGGGTCTAACTGATACTGCAATTGCTTATGAAATTTTTTAGCTATTGCATTTTCCACAGTTAATTCATCGAAATCCAAAAATTTATTCAATCTCTTCAAATCTTTGACAATGAAATTCATAAGATCCAAGAGTGATGTTTGAATTAATTGCATTTTATGCGTAAGTTTAGCATGAAGTTCAATAACTTCAGGTTTATGCTTCGAGAGACTGGCATTTACCACTGAGTGAAATCGTGGCCAGAGATACAATTCCTTGACAAAAAGAGTCTTCATAACACGTTCGACTTGGGAAAATCCAACCGTGAATGCCAATGCTGAGTTGGTAAACGCTTTGATAAATCCAGTCTATCAATTTAAATAATTATTAAAAAATTATTTGAAGGTGTAGGTTTAAATTTTTAATGACGTTCATTAAATAAAACAGTACCTTATTTTTTTGACGATACAGTCGTAATGCAAAACCTTCTTGATAACTATTTAAAATACCATGAGCTCGATAAACTAATATCCCAGTAACTAAATTAAGAGGTACACGGTTTTTTAATAAATCTACAACTAATATACGACCAGATATAAATAATACGCCTCCTTCTAAATACATTATTTCACTGAAAAATATAATAACAATTAAAATCAATAAATAAATTAATAATAGAACACAAAAACTGCGAATTAAAATGAAATTCTTTAATTAATTAATTACCGTTCATTAGATGTATTATGAGCAGTAACAATTTTAGGTAATGATTTAACGTTCATTGTTTTTAATTTATCTATAAAATATTTTTCATCATAATCAATAGTACCAAGAACGATAACTAAATTACCAGGATCTGAATAAACTTTTAAAATATTTGTAAAAACTGTTTCCATTCCCAATCCTCTGTTAATTTAATGAAAAAATATTGTACATTAATAGCTTTATATAAATGATAATTATTATTACACAGGACAGATTCAACTACCGAACAAATTTTTTATTTTTCTGGACCTGTGTAATCAATAATAGTATATTTTACACCTCGGGCAGGAAAGTAAGAAATGTCTCAGATCTCATGTAATTGTTGGCCGAGGCGAAGCCGAGGTCAACAAACATGTGATCTGAGGCTTTCTTGTTTACTGCCCAAAGTTTAAATACTACTTTTCGCCTCGACGGAGGCGGAAAGCGTCAACTTCGTTTCACACAGCGGGAAAAAAGTTGACGCTTTTCGCCCGGAGGGGCGAAAAAATAATATAATAAACTTACTTAGCACAAATAACAAGACCATCCTCTTGAAGTATCTCCAAAAACATTTGATTTTCATACTCCAACATCTTGATTGGATATAAGTAATAACTGTTAGAATAATGCTTGAACAAATTGATCGAGTAGCGTCCAGAGAAAAGCTAGTACAAAAGATTTTTTTGTAATCTGTGATCATACAAAAATTTCAATTATTTAGTTTTTAAAATAGTAACCATATATAGATGTATTTAATATATTTTTTACAGCAACATGACTATAAAAAAATATGTAAAGAAATTTTTTCGGCCTTTTTTCCGTACTTTTTTTGGTACGCTAGTCTCAAGACTGTTGATTGTACTTTGCTCGTCTACTATTTCATCAGCACCGAGTGCTACATGATACACAAATAAATTGTACTGACTTATTTCATGGGATGGATGACCGTAAACTCCTATGCTAACTGGTCTTTTGAAACTAATAACAATTATTTATGAAGAACTTTAGTAAACTAAATTAATGTGTAAAAAAAATTATTGTTGATTTTTAATTAATGAATTACCTTTGTGGTATAAATATAATATCATCACCACAAGTTGTTGATTGAAGACAATATTGATCTGATTCATATGTTGGTTTGTTTATTAATTGCGATACATATAGATCTGTATCACCTTTTCTGAAATAAATAAATGATCACGCATTTAAATTATTAAATTAATTATTTGAATTTAAATATATGAATACTTACTGAGATACTAATAATATTTTAATAATACCATCATACATTAAACTGTAATATTTGTAAGATCCACCTGCTACTTCATCACTGACATAATGGAGTAATTGTTCATTAGCTGCTAAATTATTATTTATACAAATCTATAAATAATCTATATTTTATTATTTATATTTTGATATATTATAAATTATGTTTCTGAAGTTAGCCGTCAACTAACAATTTTCAAATTTTTTTTTCAAATTTAATTTTGAAAAAAAACTAAAAATATGCACATGTAGAAAATTTAAAAAACTGTCGGTGCAATTTTTTGAAATATTTCTTTTTTTACTCTATTGTTTTTAAAATAATTTTTGAATTAAACGGCGGCTAATTTCAGTATCTTTATAAATTAATGAGCATTAATTTGAATTTTATTTTATTTTATTTTATTAGCAGACACCGAAAATTTTTTTTTAAATATTAATTTTGTTAAAAAACTAAAAAATTTTAGAGTTCTGCTAATTTTAGTATCATAAATATACAAAATTTTAAAAAATGATAATAATTAATGATATAATTAGGTAAACTTACTAATAAGATAATATTTATCAGCACTTGCTTCATTCCAAAAAAAAAATAATCTTATATTTTTCAATTGTGTTTCTAACAAACAATAAATTTAATAATAAACGTTCTTTTAAATTGACATCAATAAATTATTTCTTTTTATTGAGAAATCAATTGTCACTTATTTAGTTGATATTTAATTAAAATCAACAATTAATTAAATTGTTACCAATGTTTTGATTATTTTTATTAATTCTTTCTATAAAAAACAACAGACATTATGACACAATCGATTGTTCGTAAGTCGATTTATTTCGATTAGCTGAAAAAGCGGGAATTTAAAAAATTCAAATGTTGAACTTTAGGGTGCACTCGGAAATACTCTAACTCTAGTAAAGTGTTGTCATATAGCGAAAGAACATTTCCAAATACACCCTAATTAATATAATTATTAATAAACAAACGAATTTTAAAAAAATTACTAAATTTTAATTTTGAAATTTCGCGCCAAGTTGGCGCTGCTGCGCGTCGCTGTATTCGGCGTTCAAATTTTCGATAGTGGGGGCAGTCGATGAATCGCAAAGTCGATTGTTTCGTATCAACTGACGGTTCGATAGCGACAGTCAGTATCATCGAAAATGGCAGCAGTAGTCCAGATTCTTTTTTACATTTGAATTGAAACACAGAGTTGCAGTTACGTCGTGTAATTATCCATAAAATTTTTTGCTCATAGTTATTATTTAATTAAATTGTAGAGTGTTTGTAAAATTTAAATTGTGTAAAGTGTCTGTGGTGCAGTTAAGTGTTGAGTGTTCAGTGCTAGTGTAAAGTGTTGCTGATGGCTGATGCTGATACCTTCCTAGTTCCTGAACAAAATCATCTGGCATCGTCTGGTGGGGAAATAGCAGTCAAGTGACGTTTTTTAGCTGCAATACACTTGGAGCAATTTAAATCAAATCTCCAAGTGTATTAGGACACCCTTCTGCATATTATTTCCCCGCCAAGGTTTGTTCAAACACCGCGTGTTTTTTTTTTTAATTTCAAATATTTTTTTATCCTATTCTGCCGCCATTTTATTTTGACATGATTTTTAATTTTTCTCCAGTTTCTAATAATTTATTCTTCAAGTATTAAAACTTACAATGTCTGTTACTTTAAGCACCGTAATTACAATGACTGCATAGAACAATTAAATTTTAAAAATTAGTGTATGAAATTACAACCCGAAATATTTACGTGTGTGTTCTAGTATTCTAATAATAAATTTTATAATGAGTCGTAAATTTTTAATATTTAAAATATTTTTTGGAATGTCTTCTTGATATTGGCGCATTTCTATTTGTTGTTTAAGTGCTACATAAAGTAGCGGAGGTGATTTAAGTTGACGACAATCCTGCTTTGACATTTGACGACAGTAGAGCACTACCTCTCCGCTTCGCGTTCGATGTGTGCAATTCAAATGTTAATTTTTCCTGCATAGACAATAAGTTTAAATTAAATATTTATCCTACAACTATTTACGTTTTAATTATAAATTTAAAAATGACAGTATTTACTGATCACTTTATCATTATATTACTTGTCGTTTGTCAATTCATACAGTTCATTTTTTCGCGCGTGTGAGTGTAGCTGACAGGTGACAATTTTTTAAATTTTTCAATAAATAAATAAAAAGTAAGTATAATAAAAATTTTAAATTTCATATTTAGATAATTTAAAAGTTAATCCGCACATTTTTTTCAGTTCTATTTCTTTAATTAATTAATTAATCTATTAAACTTAACAAATAGTAAAAAAAATTTTTCCTCCTTGAGAATATTTAATTTGTCGTTGGTTAATCTAAAATAAAATTATTTTATAAATTTTCCATGTAATTCAATTCTATTTAATAGATTAAAGGGATCTAAATTAGAATAAAAAAGAATTTATCATTAATTAAATACGTTGATTGTGAATATAAATACAAATATGTAGATAACATTGAGATATTTTCTGCGTAAGAATGACTTGATATAAAAGCTTATTATAACTACAGAATTTATTATCAGTCATTAGACAATCTATCAAGCATTAGTTGCATTTTTTTAAATTTAGTCGCATTCGATACTTTTTTTTTCTTTTTTAATTTCAAAAATTAAAATTTTTCAAATAAATAAATATGACAGAGCTAAAAGCAGACATAAATATAAATGACATAACTTTATATAATGATAATTTGAGTGATGTAGATATTATCAAAAACATAATTGATAAAAATAATCAAGAAGATGCATTTTATATCCTTGATATTGAAGATATTATCAAGCAGCATAAAAAATGGTTCGCGATGATTCCACGTGTTATTCCACATTATGGTAATTATTAATAAATTATTAAAAAATTAATTGTAAAAAAAAATTCGCTAAAAAAATGTTTATTATAGTGAACGTTAAAATTGTAAAAAATATTTTTGAAATATTCGAATTTTGAGTTTAAGTACAATATGTTCATCTATTTTTTGCTCTTTTATAAAAAAAAAAATTAATAAGAATAGGAAATTTTTTAATTTTTGTGACTTTTCATTGAATTTTTTCGAGATTACATGACATAAGGGTCAAAATACGTGTTCGTTTCATGATTCTAAAGTTAGAAGACATTTAATAACTTTTGGATTTTTTTTTCAACAAATCAAATACAAAAAAAAAATAAACCAAAAATATGCACATGTAGAACATTCAAAAGGCTATATGTGCAATTTTTTAAATATTTTTTTTTCTTTAAAAAAATCATTAAATTATTAAACATCGGCTAACTTCAGTATTTTCATTAAAAAAAATCCAACATAAAATTCAAAATTTTTCAAATTTTAGGGCCAGTTTTTCAAACTAGGTTCAAATTAATGCTGGTACATCTATATATGATTAACATAAAAATATATTAGCAATATTAATTAAGACCTAGATAAAAGTAAAGCCGGTTTGAAAAACTGACTCATTACAATTAGTGCTTCTATAATTTTTTTTTAAACGATTTTTTTTTTGGTACAAAATATTGTTAATTAAGACTTTATTTACATAAAATGATTGATTTCTTTACAGCAATAAAATGTAATCCAAATGATACTGTTATACGTGTAATCGCAGCTCTTAATGGAAAGTTCGATTGTGCTTCTAAAGTAATTTATTTATTTTAATAAATGATTTATTAATAACTTTAATTAAATCCCGTAAACTAAAAATTTAATATAAATAATTTTTAATATTTAAATTAATTTGCAGCAAGAAATAAAACAAGTATTAGAAGCTGGTGTGAAAAATGATGATATAATATTTGCAAATCCTTTCAAATTACCATCTCACATACAATATGCTAAAAAAGTTGGTGTCAGTACAATGACAATAGATAGCACATTAGAAGTGTTAAAAGTAAAAGAATTATATCCTGATGCCAAGTAATTTTTAAAAATGTATTTATTAATCACTTGACAGTAATTTTGTAAATTATTCCTTATTTATTTATTAGACTAGTGATAAGATTTGCAATAGACGGTAATACATCCGGAATGAAATTCAGTGAAAAATTTGGTTGCAAACCGACAGCAGACGCTGTTAAATTAATGAACTTTATTAAAAAAGAAGCAATGTATTTACGTGGATTTAGTGTACATTTAGGCAGCCCTTGTTATGATACAGATGCTTATTATCATGCTATTGAAGTTTGTAATAAGTTTATTCATACAGCACGAAGTATGGGGTTTAATGAAACAAATTTAATTGATATTGGCGGTGGAATGACTGGCGCTGATGAAGAATTATTTAAAAAAGTATTTCGTTAAATTTATTTCTTATGATCCTGGAGTTAGTAGACAATTAACAACTTTCGGACTTTTTTATTTAACTAATCAATTGCAAAAAACTAAAAATATGCACTTGTAGAAAATTCGAGAAACTACAGGTGCAATTTTTAAAAAATTTTTTTTACTTCATCGTTTTAAAAAAATTATCAAACGCCGGCTAACTTTAGTATCATTATTTTTTTTATAATTATTTATTATTTAAAAACTAATAACCGGGAAAATCAGGAACTATTTTTTTGTGTGAACAGATTTTTATATCAAAGAAAATATTTTTCTGACGATGAATGCTTACTTCAATCTCAGTCTGTTTGCACAAACAATTAATTCTTTCTCGTACTAAGCTTTATTTTTCTTGTTCAACAAAAGTTTCCAATTCTCGGTCTTTTATATTGCAAAATTCTTAATTACAACTCAAAATTTTCTTTCCTTCAATTATAAATTAGGTAGCAAAATCAATAAACGCTGCAATAAATAATTTGGACCCTTCAATTGAAGTGATAAGTGAGCCCGGTAGATATTACGTCGAATCAGCATTCACATTAGCAACATATATCCACAGTAAAAAAATAAATGATGACAACGGTATATTAACACATCATTATTATATCAACGATGGAGTATTTGGATCGTTTTTTGATAAATTTTATGGACTTAATAGAATCCCAGTACCATTATCTAAAGTATTATTTAACAATTTATTTTAAATGTAAGTAAGAAATCAATAAAATAAATAATTGATAAATATGTTTTAAACAATAGATAAATGGAGAAAAATATCTATCAACTATTTGGGGACCGACATGTGACTCAAGTGATTGTGTGGCCACAGAAGTGATGATTGAAGATCTGAAAATCGGTCAATGGATGATTTGGAAGGATACTGGGTCATATACTATTTGTTTAGCGTCTGATTTCAATGGATTTCCAAAGTCGGCTGTTTACCCATTTATCAGAGAAAGTGCAATGTAATTTATAAATCCATATATTTAATTAATTAATACCTGATAACATTGATAAGATTATTTATTGAGTTTTAATTATTTCCATGTTATTAATTGGCCTTGTTAAATAGAACTGTATTTTTTTTATCAGGAAAAAATTTATACAAGATGTTGAAACATTGAAAAAGAAGAAAACTGAAAATGGATTTCAATTTATCAATAATAAATTAAATAAATAATCTACACGGAGAGAAAAGAGTAGTAATGATTACCATCCTACATAGTAACCAGACTTTTTTTTTAAATTATAGATATGCAATATAGAATAGAACTCATTGCCATTTTTCTGGTAATAATTACTGTATTACATTGAAACAAGTAAAATGATAACAATCGTTATCTAGCATGAGAATCAGGGCTATGTAGAATGCTACTCAGTCCCATGCTTGAATAGCTGTCATTGCCGTTTAATAAATATATATAAGACAACGAAGTAAACAATTATTGTTTTCCCATTCTCAAAAATATTTATATTGTCTTGTTATCAATATTTTATCTCTAGCCTAGCGTATAAAATACAGTACATTGACTAAAATTCGGTAACCAATTTTGAATTTACCATAAATCTACGGCAAGTTGGACCTACTAGAGTCATAAATGGAAGAGACTTTTCTGTCAGCGTTAATCTAGAAAACTAAAAGATATTTCGAATAAAGTCGATTACTATACAAATGAAAAGGTAAAAAAATTTATTATAAAATTTTTTATAGATGGCCAACAAGAAATGTCTTTCGTGTACCCCCACTATTCATGACAAGTTCATTTTTTTATTGGGACAATTTAATATTTCTAAAAGATTTCTTTATTTTAATAGCTCGTAAATGTAAACTATAAAATTCGTAGTGAAAAAAAAAAATTATAGAGATGAAAATTAAATTGGCAACAGAGCGGATGGGGGTATTGCCAATAATATAATAAATTAATTAATAAATATTGTTTAGATTTAATAAAAATAAAAAATACTAAGATTAGTCTTTTGATGGGGATTTTTGAAAAATTTGAAACTATAAACTTCTTCCATAAGGAGATTTATCATTTGTTTTAAAAAAATAAGACCCACGCCTGAAAAAATAAGTTATTTATAATTACTGATAAAATATTTATGAGTGCAATAAATATAAAAAGATTCTTGACTTACGCGTTTGTTGGTGTCGAGTATCCGAAATAAATAACTTGATTTTGTTCACATCTACCTTCTGTATAATCGAGGTAAGACGAACATTGGACAGCAGGAAATGAAAAAATATTTTTGATACTTTCAGCATAAATACGCCACGATCTCCAGTGGTTACATAAATCTAAATAATTTAATTAATTGTTTTTTTTTTTTGTTTTTATATTTGTTTGAAAAAAAGTGATAATAATATTTTAGATTTTGTTAATAGGGGAAGTGGGGGGCAAAATGGGCCCCCCGAAATTTTTAACATGAAAAGTGTTTGGGGCGGGGGAGGGGCAAAATGGGTCACTAAGGCAAAATGGACCACCGAGGCAAAATGGACCACTGGGGAAAAATGGTCCCCCTAAATTTTTTTGTATATAGTGTTTGAGGTGGAGGACAGGGACAAAATGGAACATTGAGGCAAAATGGACCACTGAGGTAAAATGGACCACTGAGGCTAAATGGTTCCCCCAAAATTTTTAACGTGAGAAGTGTCGGGAGGTGGGGTAAAATGGGCTGCCCAAACGTTGAAAACCTACGAATATTTTTGAGCCAAACGGGTTCCGAAAAATTTTTTTAACAAAAATGATTAAAGAATTAAGATAAGAAGCAAACTAGGTCACGAGTTCAACAGCATTACTAACTATAATTTTTTTCAAAAACGATTTATTCCATATAAAAAAAATAATTAAAATTAACACCAAAATCTCAGCAGAAAGATAAAAAAAGTGAAACAAGCTAAAAAACTCGCATCATAATAATTTTTTGAGAGGGGCCCATTTCGCCCCACGTTACAAATTTTTTTTTTTTAATGGACAGAACAAATTAATACCAAAAACTCAGCAGAAGAAAAAAAGTGAAACAAGCTTAAAAACTCACATTATAACAATTTTTTGAGGGGGGTCCATTTTGCCCCACATTTGAATTTTTAATTTTTTGATGAACAGAACAAATTAAGGTCAAATACTTGGCAAGGGAGTAAAAAAAAGTAGAACACATAAAAAAAACCGAGAATTTGAATCTTTTTTTCTTAAGGGGCCCATTTTGCCCCACCTTCCCCTACATTAATATGAATAAATAAATCACCTGTTGGAGTTAATGGTATTCCGAGAATCGGACAACCAGGTTGTGGTCTCTTGCCTCCATTAGGAAAAAAATCAGCAGTACCAGTATTATCCAAGGCACCATAAAAACCACCGTCAGTATGCAAAATGTCTACGAATCGGGCACTTCCATTGTTTATGTGCTCAGCTCTTAGATAATAAAATCCTGGGGATGCTGGATCTAATCCTATAAAAATCCATTTAGAAGAAGAAATTTTCAATGGCTCTAACAATTTTTATTTTTTACTTCAATTAAAAAATATCAGTTTAAATAATTATTTAATAGTAATTTTTAATTAGTTTAAAAAAAAAAATAATTCATTTCCATTTCAATTAAAGACGATCTATTTCTAAAATCGTTATTTTTAAAAACATTTTTAGTTTTTATAACAAGGAGTTGAAATTTAAAAAATTCAATAAATATTTTAACTGGGATTAAAAATTATTCAATGTAAAAATACAATCTTATTAATCAGTCTTGCTAGTATATTATTAATGTATCTTACAAGTTTAAAATATTATTCACAATACCTGTAATACGAGGTAGTTCATACTTTGTATATCTTCCAATAAATCCTGCCATTTGTGCTCCCATCGAATGACCGATGAGATGAAAACTTTCTAAATCTAATCCTAATTCAACAAGACTATTAATAGTGTCTGATAATATTCTTGCCATATCTTTTATTTTTGATATTAGTAATATATAATTGTCGAATGATAAATCACTCCAGTCTACTAGAAGTATATTATCCGTACCACGATCTAAATAAGCTAAAAATAAATAAAAATAATGGTATCTATTAAATTGCGAAGGCAATGCAGAGCAGATGATTTTTTATTTATTTAATAAAAAATTTTATTTCAAAATTAAAACTCCAGATCGGAGTGAATATGAATTGTAATAAAATTCATATTCAATCCGAATTCCCTCCCAATTTTTTACTCTAGTGTACAAGGGGCCAAAAAGACCCGAATTTCGAATTAAAGTAAAATTTGAATGTGACTGCGTTTAAATTTAAATTAGGGCCTTTGGCATTAGACCTTACTGGTTTCAAAGTCTCAATTTTACATTCGTCATTGTCGTTGACCCGGAGTGTATGTCTTATTTTTGAGTGAATAATTTAAAAATGTGTTAATTTTTACGGCTTCAAAATTCCCATACAATTTTTACAATTATTATATTTTTTAGACCGTCTTGGAATGGAATATTTTTAACTTCCCGTCAAAAAAAATCGAAGATTTTCGAAAAATTCGGACTTGTTGTTTTTTATCTCAATTTTTGAAAATTGAAATTTCATCAAATGTCAACGTTTTGAGGTAGTAGGAAGCTATTCTTACCATTTTTCGAATAATATTCGTCTGTATGTATGTTATATATGTATGTATATTTTTTTTAAAAATATCCAAATAAATTTTACACCCTACAACTATGTGTTCCGTTTTTTTATAATAAATATTATCTCAGAATTTTTCAAATTTAAAATCATGCATGCGATCTGCTCTAAAAAGTTCAAAAGTTGCCTGGGGTATATGAATCCATGGGAAATGAATTTTTAGAGATGTGATTGATTAAGATTAATTTTTAAAATTATTTTACCTCCAATGACAGTTTGGATACTTTCATTAGACGGATGTTCACGATATCCATGAATATACATCGCTAATGGTTTGGAATTATCAATATTCTGATAAATTATGTCTGGTTCATTAATCGGAATATCAGTGATCGTTGCCGATTCAATTGATGAACTATAAATCATTAATAATCATTAATTAATAAAAAATATTATTAATCAATACAGAAGTTTATTAAATTCTTAATGTAATTAAAAAATATATAAATAATTACCCAGTATATATTTTTATTTTCATTTTTGCGATTAGATGATTGTTTTCTTCTAAGATGTATTTTAATTGATTATCAACACGATTGTTCGTAAGCATGTCTAATAAAAAAAAATAAAATTATTTTCACTATTGTTAAATAAAAGTCCTTGTAACCTGCAGTCCCTGAATGACTGCCAGAGTAGCACATTTGAATTTATTTCATATGTTTTAAATTTAATTATTTATAGAATTATTTCATCATTGATTTTCTTTCAATTTTTACTATCGTCAAAGCTAATTAAGACGAAGTTAATAGTTACATAATCATTGAATATTTAAAAGAATTAACATACGCTCTAATTTTTTTATTACTGTCATCTAATTCTCTTTCGTAATTTTTCTTTTAAATATTTTTTCTTTAATTGATAAGAAAATCGGTGTTCAATTTAAAAATATCAAAAAATTTGGGAATATTATAAAAAAAATGAATGATCTTTTTTATAAATATATTTATAAGTATTCGGAAAAATAAATATATTAAATTTATACTCATATGAAGTCATAAATTAAAAGCCGTGACTTTTCTAATAGAAAAAAATTTTATTAATTTAATCACAGAAAAACAACGGAGTAAATTTTCATTATTTTTCCAAAGGAAATTGTTCTGAGACAAAAAAAGATTTGATGATTTTTTTTTCGGAGTATCTTCTTAAATAAAACTCTCAAAATTTGTGACATTATTAAGCATCGTTCCAAGAATATTCTGCTAAATTTTCAAAAATAAGCGCGTGGTAGTGGGGAGAGACGAGTCAAAAAAAAAGTCTCCATGTAGGCAGGATAACTCATGACTCATCTGAAATAAAAAAACCAAAAAGATTTCTTTAGTACATAAGTTTGATGGATTAGAACGAAGGACTAAACAAAATATTCATTTTTGAATTTTAGGTAAAGGTGCAATCAAAAAACTCTGATTTTTCCCAAAAATCGCTTCTATTGTTTAATTAAAAAATAAGTAGTTTTTGAAAAAATAAAAATCCTCCGTTCAAATCTAAGATAAACATGTACTAAAGAAATCTTTTTGGTTTTTTTATTTCAGATGAGTCATGAGATATCCTGCCTACATGGAGACTTTTTTTTTGACTCGTCTCTCCCCACTACCACGCGCTTATTTTTCAATTTTTTTTTCCGAAAATTTATCAGAATATTTTTGAAATGATGCTTAATAATGTCACTAATTTTAAGAATTTTAATAAAGAAGCTACTCTGAAAAAAAAATATCCTCTTTTTTTGTATCTCAGACCAGCTTCTCTCTAATAATAAAGATCACATTTTATAAAATTGAAATTAAAGATATTAAATATAATAAATAATCACTAACCGAATACTGATCGTTTAAAAAAAATATGAGCAACAATAGACTCAATTAAAACTCCAATTACCAACAGAACATATAAAATATCCATACTTATTTAAATTATTAGACTTTAAAATAAAAAATTGTCTTAAAAGAAGTAAACATTTGTCACGAAATTCAAAACTTAAAATAAAACATTACTTCCCTCATTTATATACTCATACCCACTCCAGGTATACGAAATAGCGTATCAAGGTGAGGGAATAGTAAGAAAGAATATAATAATAAATCCATTGCCAAAGATGTATAATTAACATAAATAACTAAATATATAAACACTTGAAGAGTTTCATTTTCTGACTTTAAATTAAGTAATTAAAAGTATTAAGAAATTTTAAATTAAATCTACGATATAGATCACTGAAAAACGTAACAATCGTCATGAGGAAGCGCGACAGTAGTCATAATGGAAATTTAAACTCGCGTGCTCATACTTCCACTTTCTCAATTTGACCTTCCGGTTTTGAATTGTCAGTAATGATCCTCGTGATTGCGCAAATTATTATTCAATTTAAATTCAATCATCTGGCACGAGATCACTGGAAAAATACTTATGGTCTTATCAAGGATTTATTTTTTTATCATCAAATATATTTACGCTTTTACTTTTTTTATTTATTTTATTTTAACTGCCTCGTTACGGAAAACTACTGAATTAGTCAGTTACCGACAAATAAACATCCAAAAAAATTTTAATTTTTTTTATTGATAACTTTTTTTAAAATACACGTAACAAATATATATAAATATTATAAAATATTTATAAAACTTTTTTCCACCTGAAATTAAAAATTTATAATTAATACATTGAATTTATTTTTAATTTAAAAAAAAATAAATAAATAAATATTGACTCATTTGCAGTTTGACAAGCTCCTGGAGTTAATCTCTGATTTTTTTGCGCGATTTCCAAGTCATGGATATCGATCATCATATCACTTGGTGGTTGAGATTTTAATGAATCGCGAATTTTTTCGACGTCTTCAAATACCCGAATTAAATTTCTTCCCGCGAGTTTTTCTAAATCTAACCGTGTCCAAGTTGGCGCGTCTTCTTTGGGCTCGTAGAGTCTGTCAAATAATTTTGGATACTTGGACACGTCTTCTAAACCTTTTGGGGTCCTTTGAGAAAAATTAAGTTAAATAAAAAAAAAATGAAATATATAATAAATTAATGTCATAAATTATTTACTCATCAACTCCGTCAAAATCACTTCCAATACCCACGTGGTCAACTCCAATCAAGTTTCTTATATGATTTATGTGTGCTAAATAAATAAATATATATATATCAATTATTATATTCCTCACTATATTATTTTAAATATATATTTATTTACCTATGACATCATCAATTGTTGTTTCTTTAGATCGATTACAATTAACAAATAAATTATAAAAATTAATCATAACAACTCCGTTGTTTTTTTTCTACAAATTAATTTATTTAAATTATTATAACCCGCGCGAAAAAAAATTCGTTTCAAAAATATTCAAAAATGGTTAATAAAATTAGTTCAAAATTTTTGACAATTCTTTCAGATGATTTCTTTTAAAGTTCTAAAAATGTAACTGAATGTTCAGGATTGTCAAAAATTTTGAAGTTCACGATCATGAATCTTTTTGAAATACATTATTTTTATGAGGAAGTATGACAATAAATGTTAAATTCATTTTAAACTTTAAAACTTACAACTAAATGAAGAACATCGTCTGGCACATTACGAAAATGATTACATATTTCAAATGCTGATGAGTGGGAAAAAATAATAGGAGCTTGTGTTACTGCTAAAACATTTCGCATAACGTTATGAGAAACATGAGATAAATCTATCATAATACCTAATCTATTCATTTCTTTAATAACTTCCTAAAAAAACAAAAAAAAGTTTGTACAGTCGAGTCGCGTTATAAGTCCGCTTAGTGTCTCTCTCATATTAACGCGAGTCTGGTTAAAAGAAAAAGATACAACCCGGACTTATAACGCAATTCGACTGTTCTGATAAAAAAATTTGTAATTGGGATAATTTTTATTTTGATTAATAAAATTTAATTTTAAATTTCACTAAAATTCAAATAAAAGATATTGAAGAAAAAAAAAATTAGTCACGTTCTTGACAGTCTGCAAGACACATGAATGTGCGTTTTTTCTTAACCCTTAACGGCCATGGGGTGACTAGTAACCTCAGGCTTAAAAATCGGTCTGTCGGTTGACCCTGCGGGCCAGCCCCAAAACTTCCCGCGTATGTCGAGCTCCTTGAGCTCGAAAAATTGTAGTAGGTACATTTTCGAGCTCTTCGAGCTCGAAAATACTTTTGTATGCTTTTGTTTTCAAAAAATAACGTTTTTTACAATTTTTTCTACAACGATATCTCTCGAACGAATAAACCGATTGAGACGTTTAAGGTGGCAATCGACGCGTTTCATTGAGTTCTATAACTGATCAAATTTTGAAATTGATTCATCGAGTCGTTTTTGAGAAATTTTCAAAATACTAAAAAAATTTTTTTTTTTTTAATTCTTTCGACAACGGTTTCTCTTGAAAGAATTAACCGATTTTGATGTTTGAGGTGGCATTCGACGCGGCTCATGAATCTCCAGAGCCCAGTCCATTTTGAAACTAATCCATCGAGCCCGTAAAAAGTTATCCAAAAAAAAACATTTTTGAAAAAAGTTTATTTTTGGAATATCTCCGAACGAGCCCTACCGATTAAGCTCAATTTTTTTTTCAGCTTCAAGATATTAAAAAACTGCGTCGAATGACACCTTGACAATCAAAATCGGTTGATCCGTTCGAAAGTTATAGATATTTACATACGTACGTACGTACGTACATACATACATACATACACTCGGACATCATCGTGAAATCAGTCAGAATAGCTTCCTAGGACCTCAAAACGTCGACATTTGTTGGAATTTCAATTTTCACAAATCGGACTGAAACCAATAACTTCCCGAATTTTTGAAAATTTGCAATTTTCTTAGCGGGAAGTTAAAAAAAGTTGAGAGGTCTTATACCTTTCAAATAAATTGGTCAAAAAACTTTAAAAAAAAATGGAGTTACCCCGTGTGGCCGTTATGTGGCCTGGGTGAGGTGTGGCCGTTAAGGGTTAATCAAAATTGATTTTTAACTTTAATGGAAAATTATTCAGTCAATTATTTTTAAGTTGACTATAAATATTTACTGTATCATAAAATATAGGTTTTTAAAATTATTTTTCATACTTGTCCAAATAATGTAAGATTGTAAACAGAAGCATTATTAACAGTTGATGCATCAGCCCTAAAAAATTATATTTAAAAAAATAAATATTCTTATTTTTGATTTATAATAACAATAATTATTATTATTACTGACCATGGAGTATTACAAGTGTGTGTAAGCGTCATGTAACGTACTCCAAGTTCATGATAAACTCTCAAAACAGCAAGACTCGAGTCAATTGCATGCCCACCTTCAATACCAATCATCGATGCTATTTTACCATTTTTCCACACTCTCTCAATATCTCCAGCATCCGTAACAAATTCTAATTTTGACGGATACTTATTAATCAATCTTTTAATTACATCAATTTGTCTTAATGTTAACTGAACAGCGTCTTTATACTGTGATTCACAAGACGTGTAAGCCACCCAGAACTTGAACAAATTTTTATCATAAATATTAATTAATTTCAAATTTTTAAATTTAAATTTCTAATAAATATGTAAAATACTCACTTGACCACCAACTTTACCAGCAGACAAACGAGGAAGATCAGTATAACAACTATTGCATGATTTAATACCCATTAGTGGATCATTTCTTAAATCAGTATCGAAATTTAAAGCGCTTAAATTATTAGCTAAATTACTATAAATATTCCATGGTAAATCATTGTGTCTGTAATTTATTATTATTTTTATAACAAATATTTTTATTTATTATTTCGATGGCTCTAAATCTCAAACGTCTGGGTTTTATGGGTTTCATTTCTATACAATATCGAAATAGTTCCTATAAAATTACAGTAATAATTATCATGCCATTATATTAGGAATGATTCACATAATTTATGGTAAAAGTTACCAGGACATTATGGTGACTATTACCATGACCCATGGTAATGACTCCCATAATATGAGGAATTTCTGAATATGATAGTCGTTTCCATACAAAGAAATTGTTCTTGCTTGGAATGCTTTGGTGTGATAGTAATGCCAGACCATGTTGCCCATCTATCAGAACATGACATAGTAAAATTTACAACTGTTAAATAAAAAATTACTGTAACTATTTCGAATTTTACTATCCCTGTTTAAAATATTGATTGAAAAGAATTGGAAATGATGAAATTCGAATTCTTTTCAATAATTTCTTTTGTTTGTATATATAGATATACAGCTTACATAGAGTGACCGCTTCTCAATTCTTTTCAATCAATATTTCTAACAAGGGATGGCCATGGTAATTTTTGCATGTGTTTATTTTACTTTCTGTCAGGTGGCCGACATGGTCCGGTATACCCCAGTGTAATTAATGGACCAATATTGCAGTAAGGACTTCAAGTATGGGTTACTACGTTTGAGAAAAAGAGCATCGATTTATTTAATGATTTTGAATTATTTACCCATCAATTAATGGCGCGAAATTTAATACGTCACTACCCTTAAATGGAGTTACACTTAATCCTACTGATAATCCAATTACTAAAATAAAAAATCCCAATCCAAATATTCCTACACTAATATAAACCATTTTTTCTGTTTTAAAAAAAAATATCATTGATTATTGAACAGAAATTTAAATTATAAATTATTTTTTTAAATTATGACTAGTTATATTTTTCACAAACAGTAAAATTTAAGACTGGAAAAGGTGATCAAGGATAGAAAAATTAATTTTTTTTTTTTTCTTTTTTTCAAATTTTATGCCTGTTAAAAATACTTTCAAGAAAGTATTATCGGTTTCGGAATTACTGTTGAAAATTTAATGAAATTTAGGATATTAGTAGATTACAAAAAGATCACTTATTAAAGAATTTTTAAAAATGGGGTTCAAAATTGTCCTACAGATGAATTTGCACCACTTAAATAAAATTACCGAAACCGCCAAAAATTCAAATTCAAATTTTTTCCATCTAAACTTAATATAAATTATAATTCAAAAACAAATATTATATTTACTCATTATTTAAATCTTTTAAGTAAATTCCAGTAAACTTTTTAAATTTCATTCAATTTATAACAAACCACTAAATAAAAACTATGACTGAAGATTCATTATCTTGTCACTTAAAAAATTAAATAATCTATTTTCACATAAAAAAAAAAATATAAAATGACATTTAAATAATAACTATACACGAACTAAAATGAAATAATAATAAAGCAAGTATTTTATATATCTTGATAAATAGTGATGCAAGTCACTTGTGTGATCTAACAAATCGGACTTAATTCTCACGATTGTCGGCATTATTAAAAAACGAATACTCAACAAAGTATTCTCTCAACATTAAAATGTCTTACGTTTATCTTTTTAAATTTCCTAACATAATCTGATAAGTAACAAAAATTTGATACAAATAAATAACAAATCTTTCGATTGATTGACTATGAAATTATTTAAATGGAAAATGTATATAATAAAATAAAATAAATTGCAATACTCACCAGTTAAAAAAAATAATTCAGTATAAAAATAAAATTATGGATTTATAAAATTTATCAGTGTTACTGGACACAACCGTTATCTAACAACCGCGTGTTTATTATGTTGAATTACTCTATCTATCTCTTCTGTTGTATTATTATATTATCAACTTGTGAACTAATTTATAACAATTGATTTATCTCTTGTCTACATGCTTGAGTATCTATTAAATTTAATCGCATTTATAAAGTTTATTTAAATATTCAAATTAAAAGATTTATTTAAATAACGCGCCAAAATTAAATTACAACTTTCAAATTTAAATATTGATGGTAATTCTAATTAGGGAGAGGGTGAGGGGGCAAAACGGGGTACCCGTTAAATTGAAAAAAGTGTTTGCTCATTGTTCGATCAATTCATCTGTTGGATGTTGGAGCTTGAAGTCAAATTTTCAGTAAATTTCGAGATCTTTTAACTTTTCCGGCGAAACTACTAGATTTATCACAAAATCTTATGAGATCTTTTTTCTAGAGAATTTTATTCCCTACAAATTACCTCTAATAAAATTTTTTGAAATTCCGCATTGTTTTCGAATTATTTCCATTTTACTGTCAAGATTTTAAAAAAAGTTGCGTTCTGATCAATTTGACATTAAAATGGAAATAACTAGAAAACAATGCGAAATTTGAAAAAAGGCTATCAGAAGTAATTTGTAGGGAATAAAATTGTCTACAAAAAAGATCTTATGACATTTTGTGATAAGTCTGATAGTTTCGCTGGAAAAGTAAAAAGATCTCGAAATTTACTGAAAATTTGACTTCAAGCTCCAATAACATCAATGGATTGATTGATCGAGAAATGATAATTTTGTACACGCGGGTTGAAAAGTCCTACTTTCTTCTCTCGGTTTGTAATATACTATTTATGAGTGATTGAATGGTTCACGAAGCCAATATCAATTTATTAAAAATTTATATTTCTTTAGATCTTCAAGTTAATTTAAGAAAATAAATACTTGAATTAAAAATTTATTAGTGTAAATATAATTTTTTTTCGTAGATTAAAATTTAAATAAATTATTAAAAAGTATTGGAATACATAAAATCATCTACACTAATATTTTAAAACCAGTAAGAGTACAAACTATAATTCACAAACTATAATTACGATTCTACAACTACGATTTCAGTGAACCCGCGGTAAAACTGGTTGGATTAAATAAATTAATTCATGGATATTATAATTTAAAACATATAAATTTCGTTTTGATATTATAATAAAACAATAAATTTAACTGAACAGCTTTATTTATTTAAATACAATAAATACAATTATTTATCATGTACACTAAAATTTTTTTTTTTTCCTTAAGTACATATGAACAATTTTTTTTTATTTGAAAAAATAATTCAATAAAAATTTTAATTGAAAAAAAATAACAATTAAATTTTGACTTTTGTTTAGAAGAGAAATTAAAACCGAGATAAATTAAAAAAAAAAAAGGGTAGAATTGTTGATCGATTGTCCAAAAATAACGATAATAATAATAATGCTAGATATTAAGGACACGCAGTCTCGAGATGCTACAAATTACTACATATAAATTTCAAAATAAAAAAAAAATAATGACTATTCAGATTAATTAAACTTATTTTAAATTATTTAATTACTCCAAGTAATCTACATTGAAGTATAAAATATTTAATAGAATGAATCTCTTAGAAAAAAAAATATAAATATTGACTGCAAATAAATGTAGTAATCTAAAGACATTGCAATAAAAAGATAAGCTATTAAATTACTCCTTTATCAAACTTATAGTGTATAATACTGCAACTTATAGTCATTAATCATTATTATTATTATGACTGAGTATTAAAACCAGTAACTTAAAGTTCCGTGTACGTATATAATTTAATTACCAACTACTGTTCTCAAAATATATTCATTTGTAAAAAGTAGTGAAAAAAAAAATAACGAGTTTAACTATCATATCACGAGCAGAAGTAGATGCTATCGAGTATAAAAGAGTAGATTTATCTATTTTTATATTAATTCAGGAATTTCTGCAACAATATAATAAAAAATTGTTTTTAATTATTTATTAATTAAAAAATTAGGGAGGTGCTAATTAGCATTTAGGGGAGAGTGGGGTCAATTGAACCACGGGGCAATTGAACCAGTAAGCTTAAAAAATCAAAAAAAAATATAAAAATGTGTCGTCCTCTTGGAATTACATTTCAATACACTAAGCCTCAGTCTGACCAAAATTTTAAACCAATATGATGATTTAATTTTAAAAAATTCAAGTTTTTGTGTTTTTAGGCATCTGAACTTTGTTATTCAGCTCTTGACAAATTGTTTAATAATTTTTTAATTTTCAAATGAAATCTTACAATTTTTTTTGTAATAGCTTCTTACATATATTAGTCATAAATTTCAAACTTTACTTCTAGTAAAATAGTTCTTGAATATTTTTTTTTAAACTAATTATTTCAATAAAATCATATGGGGTCAATTGAACCAGTACTCTGGAGGACGGTTGAACCACACGAATCACACTGTGAGCATCAGACATGCGCGCGCATCTTGACAGAATGTGAAAACAAGCTAAACTAACCAACAAAAAAAATAATTATATTGACAGAAGTTTTAAAAGTGATTTTTATAACATATAATATTATAAAAAATACTAAATATGATTAGAAGTGTTGTAATTTTAGTTTTAAGCTATAATGAATAGTAAATTATTCATTAAAGTCATTCGTTTGTGGTTCTAATACTTTTGGTTCAATTGTCCCCGACTAGTGGTTCAATTGCCCCCGCAAAGGAGACGATTGAACCATTTGATGCAGTTGTACAATTTCATATTTATTTAAAATTTTCATCATTTATTAAGTTATGTGCTTATGAGAAATGATAGTCTATATAATAAGTTATAATTTTGTAAAAAAAAAAAGTTATCATTTTGCTTTTATTCATATAAAAAAAAAATGTCAAAGTATTTTTGGTTCAATTGACCCCACTCTCCCCTACATTAAACCAAATAATTAGTAACTTAAAATTATGCGATTAATTTTTTTTCTATTCATTAAATGCAAAACTAAAATCTGCCGAACGATAACAAATAATCGCGATGATAGATTACACTTTTGAATTTTTTTACAGAGAAAAATAATTATTTTAAAAGAGATTTTAATTTCTTCAGTTAAAGAAGAACTTCTTTTTAAATTTTTGATAAATTAATGTCGGATCAAAAATGAATTTTTTTATAAAAAAATTTTTCTCTCGTATTGTTGAATTTAATTGATTTCGATTTTAAAAAATTTTCTATGAAACTCATGAATTTAAAATTAAAATTTGGTGACAATACACCTCCGCTTGGCGTTAGAGGTGTGCAAAATAAATAATTACTTTAAGTATAGGGTCTATAGCAATTTGTTGTCCAAGCTTTTCTCTCAATCAAAACTTCTAAACGCAAAAAGAAGAACGAGGCTCGATGCATTGCTCTATAATCTAGCAACATACATTTTCATTTTTCAAAAATATGCTTTTGTTTAAGAGAAAAACGTGGACAAAGTTTCCAAATAATTATTAGCACATCCCAAATAAATTTAAAAAAATATAAAAAAAAACTTACGTCGTCTTCGTCAGTTCTACGAGCATTAGCAGGATAGTAGTCAACGATAAGCGGTCTAGGGCGCTGACCAATTCCCGTTGGTTGTTGAAGATCGCAGGCGTGTTCCTCATTGCTGATGATCGAGACAATAGTTTTTATCACCAACTCATCTAGCTGTGTCATATTTTTGTTAGGCGTTTTCATTCTTCTCAAGAACAACGCGTTCCACTTTTGCCTCAAATAAAGAACCAGCTTAGCAGTATCATAGTCTACTTTCAATGCAATCCAATCGTCGAGCCTCAAAATAGTCATTCCTTCGCGGCTGTCCTCAGCTTCTGAGTCCGACTCACTTTCAGGTACAGTTTCCGTGTCATAAATAAGGTCCATTGGCAGTCGCGCTGGTCCACTGAACAATGCGATTGTCACCGGATTGACTAGAGTAACAGTTTTTACATGACAGAATCTTCCCGAGCGGCTCATTTCTTCATAAACCAGCCAATCAGAGGGTAATCCCGTGACTCCAGTGGCATGTGATTGCGCAGAAGTTGTTCTCGCAGACTTTGAAAAGTCTCTCAAAGTAGAGGATGGATGTAAAAATACTTTAGATTCCTTCTGTGTTCTCAATTGTCCATACTCGCGGTCGACTCTTATCAAGTTCGGATACAATCCAGCAGTTAATGCTGCTTTAACAACAGCCCAATTTTCCGAATTTAGATTTATATCACGTATGTCACCAGTACCACGTGCACGAACGAATCCCGAAGCACGTAACTGTCCCAACATTTGCGTTCGCATACCAACAATCATTTCCATAACAGCCGATGATATAAAATTTTTTTCACAAAACTGACGTTCCCAGCCACTGGCGCGGGCTTGTTGCCAGGCTTGGAATGCACGCAGCACTGCCATATGATCGCTGTATGTATCAGCTGAAAATTTCTTACGTACTGCTGTGGCAGCTCGCTTCTGACACGGCTGGTGCGGCAGCACAAACGGATCTTTGTAAGCAAGACTACAGACTATCGTCAAGATTGGATCCAAACACTTGAGTACCACCGCGTAAAGCAGCATCTTACCAAGACGTGGCTCGACCGGTAGATCCAGAAGATGGGTACCAAGTTCAGTAAGGTCTTCCCATGCGTCTAAGGCGTCAATGGACTTGAGCAACTGGACGGCATTGCGTGTTATCATGTTAGAAGGTGGCTCCAGAGCTCTTTCAAGGAACTCAGCAATCGGAGTGTTACCCGGAGCCAAATGTTTTGTAAACAGACATAATTCTTGGAGCGGCAGACGGAGAATCTCAGGTGTCTGGTATGGTTGCATGCTGTTGTAGCGAATCGTCGAGTAAAGACGATAGCAAATACCATTCTGACATCTTCCGGCCCGACCTTTGCGTTGCTTAGCGCAGGCCTGTGATATCCAGTTGGATTTGAGTGTACACACGTTACTTATTGCGTCAAATGATTTTTCTTTAACTTTTCCTGAGTCTATTACGTAGACCACGTCGTCAATAGTGATACTTGTCTCAGCGATATTTGTCGCGAGAATTATTTTACGTGTTCCTGGTGGACAAGGTCGGAACAGACGTTTCTGGTCGCTCATCTGCATGTTCGAATGTAAAACAAATAAAGTTATTCGTAAGCCTGCAGACAAACGTTTTTCTTCGGTCGTTATTTTTTCCCGCATTGTCACGATGTCGTCGTAGCCGGGTAAAAATACAAGGATCGACCCACCGGGCATTGAAGTATGAATGTGAAGAATCAGAAGTAGCAGGAGATTATAATCAACATTGTCATCATTGAATGTATTGTGATAAATATCCAGGATCAATTTTTCTTCTTCAGTCAGCGGAGCGTCTTGTCCAGTGTCCCGATCATCGAGACTGTAGTCGTAGGTTTTCATATAAGCTTCTATCAGTTCCGCGCACTCGACCTGGTTCATTTTACGCGCCCAGTCTAATGCAGTCCACTCATTACTTGCGCGTATTGTCAAATTAGCACCAAGATTCAATAATTGTTCGGTTGTGTTGATAGACCCACGTCCTGCAGCGACCATCAGCGGAGTAACCCGCGTTATCGAGTGCTGATAATCAACGGAAATATTTTCCGACAAAATTAAATGGAGTAACTGAGTAAAATTGTCTTCTCCACCACTGAGCCATGCATCGGAAATACTTTTGTCCATTTCTTCAGCCAGCCATGGCTCTAATTCTATTTTCTCAGACACTTGCTCGGTTTGCTGACCTAAAATAGGCGAGGGCATGACACCCTTGTTGTTGAAAAGACGGCCAACGGTCTGCTGAGGCGGACACTGGGTCCATGACTCCAGTATTTTACGCTGGTCTTTTTTGTGTATCAACTCTTTACGCTTGGACGTCATTTCTTTGGTCATATAACCGGTTATTTTTAAAATATCTTGCAAGTAATATGTGTCGACATCAAAACTCCTACCGCTAATGTTTATCACAGTGCATTGATTGAAGTATTTAACAAATATATTAGTGTCCATTGTCGCGCTCATAAGTACTAGTTTAAGTGATCGATATTTAACTAAAGCATCTTTTAAAGCTATAAGCAAGAAATCACAGAATCTATCACGTTCGTGTACTTCGTCAACGATAATATGAGTTACTGTAGCCAGGGCTGAGTCACCACCCATCAGTGTTCGCAGTAAAACACCATTAGTACAGTAAGTTAACAGTGTTCTAGGCGCGACACGGCTTTCTAATCGTATTTGATAACCGAATGTCTGGCCGATTTTCTCATCGCGCTCATAAGCTACGCGCTCAGCAATGGATACTGCTGACAAACGTCGTGGCTGCGTACAAATAATGCGGCATACTTGATTGCGCTGCTGACAGTTTTCTAATATATATTGCGGAACTTGTGTTGTTTTACCGGAACCAGTTTCCCCTGCTATTATTACGACTTGACTTGATGACAAAGCGTCGATTATTTTATCGCGGGAGTTGTAAACTGGTAAACTTTTACGGAAGTTAATTAGCTCTTGGTTGGTACGAAGCTGAGGTACTTGAGGGATACTGTTGTTCAAACGTCCCATTGCTTTTGCATTTACAACTACTGTAATAAATTTATAAACATTTATATGGCTGCTAAATATTACATGGGGTGTGCGAATTATTTACGTTTTTAAATTAATCGTGAATTCTCGGATAATTCAAAGCTTTTTCAATTCGTAAATTCTTTAATAATTATAAAATTTAATTTTGAACGACTTAAAATTATAATATTTTTTTCAATAATTCAAATTTTTGTTAGGGATAAATAGAGCGCACACGAATCTATGAAAAAATTAGCGTTGATTACTCTGAAAATTAAGCTCTCCGTATAATAATAATAATGTAAATAATTCGTAATTTGAAAAGTTAATTATTAGCTTTTGTGACATCAATAATTTTGGACGTTATTTTAAAAATAAGATATCTAGAGTCACTTTAAACCCCTAGGCAGAATTGATTTAATTTTTTTGAACCGGGGTATAGGAGATAAAAAAAAATGGACAAAAATTTTTATATCGGAGTAAAATTTTAAAAAATGCTAGTACATGATTTTTCATAAATACTACTGATAGTAGGGGAGCCCAAGCGGGGATTTCGGGATTTACTAAAGCGCGGCAGATTAATATACAGGGGGATACCTTGTACCCGGTTAAGTACCTCCACAAAACATGAGGCCCATAAATAAGGCCGCCCGTGAAGGATACAGGATCAAATTAGTAAAAAAAAATTAACCATCAGAAATTCTCGAGCGCGTCAGATTAAGGTAGGGTGAGCTAATTACATCCTAAAAAGTGTATATTCCACTAATCTGACAATTTGAGAGTGACGTAAAAAAAGGGGAGGGCAACTAAGTTGTAAAAAAAATTTTGCTACGCTCGAGAATGTCGAGATGACGTTTTTTTTTACAACGGGGTAACTCGACCAATAAATGAATGACTGCTGATAATTGGTTGGAAAATATTTTGATAAATTTCACTGAGAATATTCTATAAATTTTTTAAAAAATTACCTAACCTGATGCTAATTTCTAATTAATTCTGATGCTCCGAAAACTGGGGCATGTTTGAAAAAATCCAAGTGATTATTAAATGGCTAATAAAAAATGATATATTACCTTCATTGTCAATAGTCCGTTCACGTTCAGTTGGCGGCAATAAATCTTGACGTTCTTTGCTGTTGATCGGAAATTTTTGTATCAAATTTAATATTCCTTGTTTCGATGTTTTTTGAATTCTCAGCACTGGATCTGACTGTATTATTGTTGAGCCCTCTCTTTTATATACTGTCAGAAAACGATTTGCTCCTTTTCTATAATAAAAAATGTTTTATTAAAATTTAAAATTTATATACTTAATAAACTGATTGTCCAAATGATGTTCAAAGTAGACATTGAAAAGATTTATTTGTTTTAAATAAACAAAGAAAATATTCATAGAAAAATCTTATAAAAGTTATGATACTGAAGTTAACCTATTATAAAAAAAAGGTTTAAAAAAATGCACTTGTGGTTATTTTAATTTGCTACATGCACATATTTTTAGTTTTTAGAAAATTTTTTTTTGTGCCTTACCTAAAACCTGTTTACTAATAAGTAGGGCCAAGATTTTTGCTTCGATTCAAAAATAACAATTTATAATTGATGGTGTCAAATTTTGGATACTGCGGCGGAAATATTGGCTGTATAAAAAAAATTTTCAAACAAAAGTTGTAGGTAATTTAATTTTCTAGAAAAAATGTCTCTTATAATTTTAAAATTAAAATTTTCATAATTAACAGAAATTTGAATCATTCATTATGAATCTTAATTTTGAAATTACGGTGAAAATATTGGTCGTATCAAAAAATCATAAGAGACATTTTTTCTAGAAAATTAAATTACCTACAACTTTTGTTTAAAAATTTTTTTTCCTAGATCAATACTTTCGCCGTAATATTTAATATTTGAATCATTAATTTTGAAATTAAGGCAAAAATCTTGTCCCTACTAATAAGTAACTTATTTACAAAAATTAAAAAATTTATCTGATGTCTGCTACTTTTAGCATCAAATTGTTCAAATGGAAAAATATTACAATAAATTGTATTTATAATTTCAAGATCAAGAATATTGTCATTATAAAGATAAAGAGAAAGTTTTTTTAGAAATTATCAACTTGACTTTTAACCACCAAGATATCTTGGTACTCCACTTAAGTAAGCAGCACAATAAAAATATCAGCCGTCCAAGAAATTATTTGACATTGAAAATAAATTACCACTACTTCTTGATCATCTTAATAATTAATTATAATGACAGTATTAATTATCTTGATGTAATGTTTATCAACTTGACTAAATACTTGACAGTAAAAATAATAGACAATAATTACCCACGACTTTTAGATTTGAGACCTAATTCTTGTACTAAACTATGAATATAAGCTCTTTCTTCAGCAGTATATGATGATGGAAACTCCAGTTCCTTTAAATCTGGCGATTCAATTAATTTTTTGACACACAAATTGACAGCAATACGTGTGTCTTCACCTATCACCGGTTTCCAATGATTGTTTTTACGTCTCGGCATTTTTTTTTCAGTTATTTAAAAATCTGTAACCATAAAAGACGATAAATTATTTAATTATCTACAAGTTTATGATTAAATATAAGCAGTAAATAATAATAATGTAGTCACCTAACCAAAGAAAATAAAAATATTTAAATTTAAAATGTATACCAATAAAATGTAATGTTTGTTTCAAAATTATTTTTTAATCGTAGGCGAAAAAATATATTAAAAAATGTAAGGTAGACATTATAGTAACCGTTGAAGTTTAAGCATTTCGTAGAATTTTTAACTGATATATTTACTGGGAAACTGTTTTAGTTGAGTCCAATTAATAACAATAATAATGATAATAAATGGTAGTGTCTGTACAGCTAACTTCAAATTATAGAATTTTAGATGAGTGTGAAAGTAGCAGACATCAGACAAATTCAAAATTAAAAATAAATAGAGTAAATAATTTTTAAAAAAATATTTTGAAAAAATGCACTTGTTAATTTCAAAATTTTTTAAATGCGCATTTTTTTAAAATTTTGTTTATTTAATTATTTACTCTATTTATTAATAATTTTAAATTTGTCTGATGTCTGCTACATTCACACTCATAGTAAATAATTATAAAAATAATGTTTAAAAAAAATGCACTTATAAATTTAAAAATTTCTTAAATGTGCATTTTTTTAAAATTCAAATTTTTAATTATTTACTCTATTTATTAATAATTTTAAATTTGTCTAATGTCTGCTACATTCACACTCATAGTAAATAATTATAAAAATAATGTTTAAAAAAAATGCACTTATAAATTTAAAAATTTCTTAAATGTGCATTTTTTTAAAATTCAAATTTTTAATTATTTATTCTATTTATTAATAATTTTAAATTTGACTGATGTCTGCTACATTCACACTCATAATTTTAGACAGTTCCGACATCTGGCAATAAATTTAAAAACTAACTTTAAATACTTTAAGTTAAATTAGTCAAATAAAAACATGAAACATGAATTGTAAAAAAAAAATAAAATGTGTATGTGTATTTTTTGTTGTGAAAAAGAATAAAAAAACAATAAGCCGAAGCCATATGTCAATTGTCAACTAACAATAGTAACTAACAATTACACGTCAATCGAAAATATCACTTTATCAAAAGTGATAAGATAAAACTTAATTAAAATAACCAAAAATTACTACAAAGTGATATCACTTAACTAAGTCATATTATTATTTAATTATTTTAATAATATAATCATTACATAAACACTTTAAAGTAAAAATAACTTGTTTACATATATATTCAACTCTTATTTTTTAAATCGATTTATATTTTTTATTAATGTTGTTATTATTAAACAACCTTGAATTATTTATTTCACTTCGTTAAATCAATAAAATAATAATTCTACGTCATAATATATAAAAATAATATATGTTTATTAAATAATTTATGTCAGTTTATTTATAAAGGCTTAATTTTCGCAATGGTTATTTTTAAATAAATAATAAATTAATCATAAACCAAAATTATAAAATGATTCTGTGGTGATGAATTCGTAAAAAAACAATTAATTTATTTTTTAATTGTTTTTAAAAATTTAAAAGATGTTTGTAAAAGACCCATGTGGAATAGTTTGCATTTTAGTTACATATGTCGCAGTTTTTTATGCTGACTATGTTGTTATAAGATGGATTATTTTACATACGATGCAGGATAGGTACTTCATTAATATACTTTTTAATTTTATGTATCAGTAATTTGTTAGTTTTATTTATGGCAATAATTATTTCCAGCTTATGGGGCCCGTTCCATGTAGTCTCGTTCAATACAATACTATTGCTACTGATGATGTCGCATTTAAAAGCGATATGTAGTGACCCGGGTGTTGTACCTTTACCACAAACGAGGATGGATTTTTCAGACATTCATACTGGGGGTTCGGGAGCAAGCGATGATTGCGAGGAAAGAGATGATTGGAGCGTTTGCACGAGGTGTGAAACTTATCGGCCACCTAGAGCTCATCATTGTAGAATTTGTGAAAGATGTATACGTAGAATGGATCATCATTGTCCTTGGTAATGGTTTTTTTTGGTATACTTTTAGTACCAGCAAAAAAATCCATGAGGAAATCAGCGTAGATTCCTATGGGTTTCCAATGGTGTTTTCGGATGGATTTCTGTATGGTTTCCTATAGGAATAGCATAGATCCTGATATAGATTTGAACATGGGTTCCTATGGGAATCCATACCGTGCCAAATCTATATGGGAATCTAGTATGGAGTCCCATGTGGATTTTTACGATGATTTCCCATGGGAATCTGCACCATGTTAAAATCCATATGGGAGTCGTATGGATTAGGAATTAGGAAAATTAACAAAAAGCCTCACGTTGATACAAACAGAATATTAATCTGTTCTTTTATTCACATGCGCGTATCAATAGACCATAGACATAGAAATCCAGATACCTCAGATTCTATAGAAATTACTTATATAGAAACCCAGATTCCTATATTAATTTTCTACAAATAAATCCATGTATCCTAGTTCCTATGTCAAGTTCCTGTATGGGGATTAGATACCCATAGCTTCCTATGTGGGTTTTCTGCATGAAAATCCAAGTACTCTGGATTCTATAGAAATTACTTATGTAGAAACCCACATTCCTATATGAATTTTCCACAAAGAAATCCATATATTCTAGCTCTTATGTCAAGTTTCTACATGGGAATCCCGGTATCCAGTTTCTTATATGAAGTTCTTACTGGAAATCCCACAATTTCCCATATGGGAATCCAGATACCAATGGTTTCCTACATGGATTCTTATATAAATCTATACACCTATGGATTATTAAATAAAACTTTATTTGTTACAGGATAAATAATTGTGTGGGTGAACGTAATCAAAAGTATTTTATTCAATTTTTGGTGTACGTCGGCGTACTTGCTATTTATGCAATTTCATTGGTAATTGTATCATGGGTTACTGATTGTCCGGAATGTAGTACTGATGTAACCATAAAACAAAGTAGAATGTAAGTACAAGATTGAATAATTGATGTCGATTACTAATGATAAATTTATGAATGTAATGGAAGTATTTTTTTGGTCAAATACATTTTTTTTACAACTTTTATTTAGTAAAGAATATTCCAAGAATTGATAGTTCAATAATTAAAAATATATCTAATTATAATTAATAGCTTGCATTGCGTAATACTGGTCCTGGAGTCAGCATTATTCGGAATGTTCGTGGTGGCGATACTAGTAGACCAGTTCCAAGCGATACTTGGCGATGAAACCGCTATCGAACGTCTTCAAGGTGGACACAATCACTACCACCATCATCCGAAATCACGTCGAGCGATAACACTCCTCTCCCAAGTCTGTGGTAAAAGTCATCCTATTTTGTGGCTCTTTCCCTGTCACAATCCACCACGTTACACATTCCGTCGTGATGATCGTTTGCTTGATCACGAAGTATAATTCCGCTTTTAATTTATTTATCTACTAATTATACGTATACCCAAAGATCAGAACGTTTTTCCCCCAACGAAAATTATTAAAATTTATGTAATTTGACTACTCAAGTAGCTAGAAGTGGTCTGCAATTTTTGGCTGACAGACTAGACTTGTACGAAGAATTTTCGAATGTTTTTTTCCAACTAATTAATTATAAAAAAATAAAAACTAAAAAAATCCACATGTAGAAAATTTAATAAACTATAAGTGCAATTTTTTCAAATATTTTTTTTTATGATTTACTGTTTTAAAAAACAAATCAAAAAATTATTAGACGTCAGCTAAATTCAGTATCATTAAATTTTTTTTACTTCTCATTTTTTTTCACGAAAAACGTTCCGATCTTTAGGTACATAATTATATATAACGTTAACATTAATATCAATATTTATTTATTTAATAAGTACTGATAATTTATATCAACAAATAATATTTATATCTGAGCTTAATGTCAATTAATTATTATTATTAAAGTGTTAACATTCTTCCGTTGATTTTTTGAATCAGCAAATATGATCTACTTTGATCAAATTTAATCACATATCTGATGGACGGCCTTTATCTATACTAGCTTTGTTACTATTATTATTTATATATTACCATTCTATTAAATTTTGCTTATATTTATTAAACTATATCACATCTGTATATAAATTCATTACCAAGTGTGTCTACGTGCTTTAAAGTATTGTAAAACATTTAAAAATTCATTTAATCATCATTAAGTCTATGATAAATTTTTTTATTTAATTATATAAGATATACATAATCTTTAAATAATTATTAAAAAATATCACATTAACAATAAATTTATTTATTATCATTTTTTAAAAGTCTACGTGAATATTTGTTAATTTTTTGAATTTTAAATACAAATTACAATTGTTTATTTTTTTATTTTACTGAGATTTAATTGTTTATCTTTTTTTAAACAATTTTTTTTATATTTGTAAACATTACTTTAAATACGTAAAAAAAACCAAAAGTATTTAGGTTTAATTACTTTGTTGTTAATATTATTATTATTTTTTATTGATGAGTAATAAAAAATAATTTATCACAATGAAAAAAAATATTATTTATTTTTTTCCAACTTTTAGACTTTTTACTTAAAATTAACGGCCTAGAATAACTGGTGGTTTATCAGAAGACGGCAAAGTCTTAGTTTCTTGTGTCTCAATAACTTGCCGATTAATAATATTACCATGTTCATCAACTTCATCAATTGAAATTAAAATATTTGATAATATTGGCATCGACTTGCCAACATTTTCACCAACGTCAGTATTTACTTCTAGTTCTGCACTACTATCATCACCATTATCTTCAATTATCTGTAAATATTTAAATATACAGTGAATATATTCAATTTTTTAATACAAATAAGTCCAGTTTAAAACTAAAGTGGTTTTAAAAACTTGAAAATTTACGGAACAAG
Organism: Microplitis manilae; assembly: GCA_030273425.1. Classification (NCBI taxonomy): domain Eukaryota; kingdom Metazoa; phylum Arthropoda; class Insecta; order Hymenoptera; family Braconidae; genus Microplitis; species Microplitis manilae. The sequence goes on along the minus strand of CP092722.1, from coordinate 27,976,640 downwards.
ACGGACAATTATTTTTTATGCAAGCGCGCCAAAAATTTTTAAATTTAAATAAATTTTTTAACTTCCCGCTATAAATATTATTTATTTTATTTTTTATTTGTAAATATAGATATTTATATACATGTACTTCCGTTATAGCAGGGAGAGATCTATCATATGTGACGCAATATCGATAGGGGATCGCAGAAAATGTGACGAAAAGGGAGGGGAGAGACTGAGTCTTCATCAGATAGATACTTTGAGTTCCTAGGAAACTATTCTGTATTTCCGGATGGACAAAAGTATTTTTTAAAAATAAAGTCGTGAGATTTGTAGCAACGTTTGTTGCACTACTCTATAATTTAGCGACCCTTGATCTAATTTACATTCAAAGTTAATTTCAGAATGTGAATTATCAAAAAATATTAAATTAGCTAGAAAAATTTTGAGTCTCTATTTACTGTACAAGTGCAACAAAACTTCGTACGTCTTCGAGTGCGGAAAAATAAAATACAAAAAAAAAGTATGAGAAACTTACTACATAATTAGGAATACCAGAGTCAGTATTGACTTTGATTTTATAATCTTTCAAAGGCAATTCCGATTCTTGAACAATCGAATCACGAGCATCGTCTTCTTCATCAATACATTCATATCGAACCATTTGTAATCGATAACAACCGTCTTCAACTCTTGTATACTGAAAACGTTTGTGTCCATCAGGCCATCGTAAATTATGTGCTCCGATTAGATGTTTTGTTAAATTATAACTCCGTCTATATTTTATTGGACACTCATGACAGCAGTACCATCTAACTTCTGATCTATGAACACGTTCAATGTGCCTGTAATTAAATAAAAAATATAAACATGTACTACAATTATTTTTGTATTTTAATAATTAATAATTAAATTACCTATCAAGTACATATGCATTTTTACATGTGTAAGAGCATCCGTCACTATTACAAAAAAAGTTATGACCGTTAGTATGTACTGTCATGTGTGAATCCAAATCTTGTTGTGATTTAGCAGCATGTTCACACAATTGACAACTAAATTGTCTTGTACTGACGTGCCGGTATCTTACGTGTTTAGCTAAAGCTGCTGGTGATTCGCAGCTCATATCACAGAGACTACATTTGTATTTAAATACATGAAATCTCATGTGCTCACGTAATATATTTTCCGTGGGATAAAATTTTGTACAGTAGGAACATTGAAATCCTTGGGCTAGAAATTAATGAGCGATATATTTGTCAGTTCGTTTTAGTAAATATAAGTAATTACTAATCAGAGAATAAATAATTACTTTCAATAGAAATTTGTCGTCGACAGTGATCAAATAATTTAGTATTTGAGGCGAAAACTGCACCACAAGTTGGACACGCAACCACTTTTTCTTTTGTGTGACATTTAATGTGATCTTTTAGTTTATGTATGCTTGGAAATTTACGTTTACAACCAGTCCAAAGACATTCTACACCGCCGCTGACGTTATTACCGCGTGGATTACTTGCAACATGCTGACCAACGTGGTATAAAAATAATTGAAAATTGTTGAATAGCTTCAAACATTCTTCCCAGTCACAAAATAATGGCGTTGATGAATGAAATACTGTCGGCATCATTTCTCGATGACATTTCTAAAATTTAATTATTAATTTTATTCTAAATACAAGCAAACAGGATATTTTTATTCAAAAATATATCAATGATAAGTCAGAATAAATTTTTTAAATATAATGGCCAATGACATATTAATTGTTTACTGTTTTAAGGAGGGAATTGGTCTGAGACAAAAAAAGAGCGTATTTGATTTTTTTTCGCAGTATTTTCTTTATTAAAATTTTCAAAATTAGTGACATTATTAAGCATCATTTCAAGAATATTCTGATAAATTTTCAAAAAAAAATATTGAAAAATAAGCTAGTGGTAGTGGGGAGAGACGAGTCAAAAAAAAGTCTCCATGTAGGCAGGATAACTCATGATTCATCTGAAATCAAAAAACTAAAAAGATTTCTTTCGGACATAGGTTTGATGGATCTGAACGAAGGACTAAACAAAATATTCATTTTTGAATTTTTGGTAAAGGTGCAATCAAAAAACTCGGATTTTTACCAAAAATCGCTCCTTTTGTTTAATTAAAAAATAAGTAGTTATTAAAAAAAAAATCCTTCGTTCAAATCTAAGATAAACTTATGTACTAAAGAGAGTTATCCTGCCTACGGCATGGAGACTTTTTTTGAGTGACTCGTCTCTCCCCACTACCACGCGCTTATTTTTCAATATTTTTTAATGAAAATTTAGTAGAATATTCTTGAAATGATGCTTAATAATGCCACAAATTTTGAGAATTTTAATGAAGAAGGTACTCTAAAAGAAAATCAAATATGCTCTTTTTTGTATCAGACCCCTTTCGCCTTTAAGAATTCAAATTACAAATTTTTTCATTTTCTTTGCACAAAAAATGTTCCGATCTTCAGGTAGATAATTTTCCTTACTCTCTTAATAATAGATAATAAATAATAACTTACAGGTAATTTAATTTTAGCCCGTAAATTAGAACCAATGCATTTTAACTTAGTATGATAAGAATGATAATTAACATGCTTAATAATATCTGGTATACTATCATTTTCATACTGGCAGTGTTTCCATTTACAAACATAAACGCCTTTATCATCAATATCATCCTGGTCATCCTCAATATCTTCATTATTTTTATTGCTTTCAGCATCACTTTTATCACTATTATAATTATTATTAATATTGCTCAAGATTTTAACATCTAAATCAGAGACGTGATTAGCAACATGATGGACATAGTGCTCAACATCTGTGCTGGTGTACTGACAATCTTTCCATTCGCAAATTAAATTAAGAACTTCATCTTTCAAATGTATCTTTAATCGTCGCCTTTTACCACCACATTCAGACACCGAATCAAACTCGGAATCAGTGTCAAAACATTCAGATACATCATAATCACTCTCTTTATCACGCTCTCTCTTATTGCTATTACTTAAAGTTGAGGGTGATAATATACTTTGTGTTACCCACTGGTTACATCTCTCTTGGATTTCTTGATTTTTTACATACTCTGTTATGCTACTAGCCATTATTTATATTTATAATTTATTTACATACCTATAAAGTATATTTTAAATAATTATTTATCAATTACTATCTATTTTAAAGATGTGTGAATGTAGCCGACAATTGTCTTGGGAATTTTGGAAATTTTATTGGGGAAAATTGTATTGGGAATTTTTAAAATTTTATGATACTTGTTAGCTGACGTCTAATATTTTTTGAATTTTTTTAGAAATGAAAAATCGATGAGTCTGAATTATCAAACATAAGACAAATTTAAAATTAAATTTTTAAAAATGCTCATTTAAAAAATTTTGAAATTAAGTGTATTTTTTATAAATTATTTATGACGTTTCCTTATAATTTTAAATTTGTATGATGTTTGCTACATTCACACTCATAAAAATTTTAATTAAAAAGAGTATTTTAAAAAATTGCACATAACTTTTTTAATTTTGTATACATATTTATTTTGTAATTGATTTGATAGAATAAAAAGTCCGAAAATTGTTAATTGTCTGCTAACTTATGGGTGTAAATGTAGCAGACATACAATTTTTTAATTACATATACAAAAATTGATAATTGAAATAATAAAATTTAAAAAAATGCATGTACTGAATTTTGAATTCTCTAAATATGTATTTTTGAATTTTTACTTTATAAACATTTGAATTTATTAGTTCAAAGTTTTAAAAATTTTCAAATGTCTGCTAACTTTACAATTTTTAACTTCAAGATCAGAAAATTTTTGAATCACTAAATAAAATTTAATTAGAATAAAAAATTACAAATGCGTATTTGAAATTTGAATTTGAAAAATCACTCGCGGGGTTTTTAAATTTCATTATTTTAAATTTATAAATTGTTTCATCTGCAACATTCACTTATAGACATTTAAATATTTCCCGCCATTTTTCACTAGTCAGTATATATTTTATTATTCTATATATTTAATCATTACTTATGTTTTCTTTATATTAATAATTAAGTTATAATTAAAAATATGAATTTATTTATTACTTACGATTAATAATTATCATTTTATAACTAATGAAATTAAATAGCCATATATTTATTTTTTGTATCAGAAAATCGCCATGATGATTTTACGTCGTAATTTTTACTCACAACACACGTGTTTTAAAATTATTTTGATTTAATTATTGAATTAAAGTAATGGTTGTTTATTTATAATTATAAAAACAAAGATTTTTTATTGTTAAATAATTGATGGATGATTTTTAAGTGTTTAATTTAAATAATGTGGAAAAGATTGATAGCAAAATTTTCTAGATCTGATGTCAAGAAGCGTCTGAACGATACTGGCGGGATCTTTAGTTTTCTTTGTCGATTTAATTCTACTGGTGCTTCAACTTCAACAATTTATGCATTATCATCTGGTTATTATATATTATTTAATTATATAAAGTATAAGTATAGATACTTATAATAATACTTTTTTAAATAAAATTTATATTTTATTTTTAATAAAAATAAATAAAATAGAAATTACATGAAAAATTAATTTTTAATTTTCGCGCCTTTGATTGTTAATAATTTTTTTTTTACTAATGAAATTACAGTTTTTTATATATATATATTTGAATAAATATATAAATAAATACATAAATTATAGGTCAAGGAAAATGTGGAGTCGCTGTTATACGAATTTCAGGAAGTAGATCATTAGAAGCATTAAAAAAAATGACAAATTTATCAAATCCTTCTCCAAGACAAGTATTTTTACGAAAAATATACGACCCAATTACTAGAGACATTATCGACAAAGGCTTATGTCTTTGGTTTCCAGGTTTGACAAACTCTCGCCTAATTATTCAATCCAATATATAAATATTTACAAACTATTGAACTGTTCACCAATAATCTATTGACCAATTTAAAAATTTCAAGGCCCAAATTCATTCACTGGTGAAGACAGTGTAGAGTTTCAAGTACACGGAGGCCCAGCAGTAATAGAGTCTTTAATGTCCGCTCTATCAAAGCTTAAGTTAAATCCAGCAGAGCCCGGTGAATTTACAAAGCGCGCATTCTACAATGGGAAACTTGATTTAACTGAAATAGAAGGCCTAGCAGATTTAATTCACGCAGAAACAGAACAGCAACGCAAGCAAGCTCTCCTTCAAGCAGACGGAAGCCTCAGTAATTTATACAACTCATGGAAAAAAGAACTGTCCACATCACTAGCGAATATCGAGGCCTACATTGACTTCAGTGAAGATGATAATATTGAACAGAATGTATTAGAAAATTGTAATGAAAGAATTAGAAGTCTTGTTGGGGAAATTTCAAAACATCTTGCCGATGGCCGACGTGGAGAAATTTTACGCTCCGGAGTACGTACCGTTATCATCGGGCAGCCTAATGTAGGAAAAAGTAGCCTGCTAAATTATTTAGTGCGCAGAAATGCTGCTATTGTAACTCCGATAGCAGGAACTACTAGAGATATCGTAGAATTAAATACAAATATATCAGGATATCCTGTTATTTTAGCAGATACTGCAGGACTTGTTACTTCTACTAGAGATATTGTTGAAGAAGAAGGTATAAAAAGAGCTAGATCTTATGCCGTCACCGCTGATTTTATCATTCTGATGATAGATATCTCGAATTACTTGTCAAGTTGTAAATCATTCAGCGATTACGTGCGTTATTATATTGATTTGCTAGAAATAAATGATTTGATCAAAGACAAACCAAATTTTATTGTTGTCGTTAATAAAATTGATCTAATTAATGAAGACAATGAAAAAATAATAAATGATTTAAAGAATTATGGAGCCGTACCGATTTCTTGTGATAAAGAAGATGGATTTAGTGATTTACTAAATGCACTGACTGATAAATTTAAAGATATGTAAGTTTAGTCATTAAATTGTTGATTAGTTTGTTGATAAATTTGTTGATTTGTTGTTTTAGTTGCGGAAATCCATCGAGGGAAAATCCGACGATAAGTCAAACGAGGCATAGAATACATTTGATAAGTTGTGTTGATTATTTAAATAATTATTTGGAGATAATTAATAAATATGAGTATGATATGGTAATTGCGGCACAGCAAATACGCTTCGCAATGAGAGAGTTGGGTAAAATAACTGGTCATGTTAGCAGTGAAGAAATTTTAGACATTATTTTTAAAAATTTTTGTATTGGAAAATAATAAAAGTATTTGTGAATAAATTATTTAATTACGTGTAAAAAAATCATTTGAATTTGCCGCGTATTTTAAGGGCGCTAGCGTCAACTTTTTGAAGAATAACGAGTTGCTGTAATCGCATGCGCAGAGTCTTGAAAAAGGTTTTTTCTTTTCCACGCAGTGACGGATAACAAGAAGGTTGGTTGTTGTTAAAATCTGTTAATTATTTAAAAATCTCACTACATATATAATAAATAATTGTGTAATTAATTAAAATTATGTTTCAATGACAAATAGTGATAAATATTTTTGTTAAATTATTATTGAAAACTGATGGATTAATTTTTTTTAGACAGCATGATTTTCTAACCTATTTAAATTGTTTTTTTTAAGGATGCCTGCACGATTCGAGTTGGCCGTCGGCCTCAACCGAGGACACAAAACCACGAAAATTCGGGTTGCTAAAAACAAAACCGAAAAGACAAGAACTGTTGCTTTGAGACCTTCACGTTTCAAGGGGGTAAGTTTATTTATTTATTGATATTTGAATTTATTATTATTAACCTAAAAATGTTCTTTGTACTGCTACAATTCATTATTATTATTCTTATAATAACAATTTCACTATCTATAATATATCTTTCCGAATGATTATAACTTTGATGAATAAATCAACTGACACACACGATCTATTTCAACAATAATTTTATATGTTACTGTAGCCGAGGTCTAGTAATTATTCGATTTTATTTTTTAGAACGACAAATTATAAAAAAGAATATTTAAAAAAACTCAGCTGATAGTTTTTTTAGTTTTCTACATGCGCATATTTTTAAGTTTTTTTTTTTTGTAAAGTAGAAAACTTAGTACCTGATCAGGGAACTGGCACTCGATTACTTCGTGTATTTGTATATCTGTATTTTTTTTTTCCTCTTGCTAGGTTTTGTGCCCAGCTGGCCTTTGATATCTGTATTTAGCAAAATGTAGTATTGATCTTTAATACTAATAAAAAATATATTTGATTACAGCGTCAAACAAAACACACTAAATTCCAACGTGATTTAATCCGTGAAGTAACTGGTCATGCTCCTTATGAAAAGCGCGCCATGGAGTTGTTGAAAGTCTCCAAAGACAAACGTGCTTTGAAATTCTTGAAAAGACGGGTAAGTTAATTACAGTAGTGTCTAATTAAATTAATTATACTGAGCTAATACTTAAATGCGATTTTTTTTTATTGTTTTGTATAGTTGGGAACACACATCAGAGCCAAGAGGAAGCGTGAAGAATTGGGTAACATTCTCGTACAAATAAGAAAGGCTGGGCATCATTAAAAGTTTTTTCTAACTTGGAATAAATGATGCAAAAATATTAATTAATAAATTAATAATTACTTAATATTTATGGTCGTTATTTAATTATTTACATTTTTCCTACTAGCAATATATTCATTTTTATTTTTTCTTGAAAGACTTGGTTTATTATATATATATCGACGTTCTAATTAGCAAAGTGTCTAACTGATTATTTTTCGTAGGTGATTCTGTGCAACTTTCAGATACCCCATAGTCAGAGAAAAAATCATTTGAGTAACCTTGACAAAAATACTATACATATACTAGATATAGAATTGATTTTTAGATGAAAAAAAATTTTTAACTTCCTTTTTCTCGCATAAATGGAGGATTTTCTGAAATGGAGTTAGACCATTTGCTAATTAGAACGTCGATATAAAATTTATTTCAAGTTGAAGTATTTTTGCTTTTCAACAAAAAAAAACAAATTGCTATGGTAGATCTCTTTGTTCTGAAAAGATTCGACTAATGAAAAAAACTTTGAACTTTAGATTAAATTACTGTTCTAACAAATTTTTAAGTATTTGGGCCCTGAAAGTAGAATATAAAGCAATAAATATTTATATGAACAGAAGCGTATCTACTGCTTAAAAAAATCAAATAAGCTCTACTTTTTTCTGACGAGATTTTAAATTCAATTGTGTACCTCGAACGCGAAGCCGAGTAGTGCTCTATTATCGCCAAAGAAATAAATTGCGAATCACTCAGCTCAAATTATTTCCACCAACTTTTTATTGTACTTCTACAGTAACAAAAGTTCACTAATGTCGAGAGAACTCTAATTAACAATTCTGACATAGTTATTTTTTTATGTAGACATTAAAATTTTTTTTATTGTTTTCATTGAAATTTTCTTCTAGATGACAAAAAATTTATAGTGGCATTGAAGGATAGGATATTGTCGCTCAACCCGAAGGCTATATATTTAGGGTGTTTAAAAAGAAACAATTTTTTTTCTCGGAAATAGGTACAACAGTTTAAAGTGACTATAAGGAATACGCATGTGAAAATGAGAGCTTTTAATATTAACATGAAGAGGTTCCGCATCGAATTTTTTTGCATTCCATAAATATAACATGAGACAAATCTTTTTTACGTCTTCTGATTTTTCTAACTAGCTAATGATACGTCGTAGGAAAATTTGGCAGACATTTCTGTAGGGAATTGAATGCTCTAAAAACAAAGTCTCTTATATTAAGTTTGATTAGGGTACAGAAGCTTGCAAAGTTTTGTAAGGTCATATCATAGGTAAGTGAAACAAAAAAAGAGGATTAGTAAGAAAAAAAAAAGTAAGCTTAGTTATTAACACTATGCATCATATAGAGAGTGCGAGCTAGGCAAAACTGCGCTTTTTATTGCATCAAATATAAATCACTGGGTCGTTTCTCCGTTAGTGTAGGAATAAAGGTGCTGTTATTGCAGCTGGTGTTGGTTCAAAAGTGTAGGGTAACGACTGTGAGCTGGAAGCTTATCATAGTCCTCGGTACTCGGTTAAAAACTAAAAAAATTTAGGCCACTAATTGTGAGAAATTTTTTGTCGCTATAACTAATGATTTATTTCAAATGAAGTTTTTTTTTGGGCGTTAATCTTGTTTATTTGTTTATATTTTTTTGAGAAGAGCTTGCATATGGGTTAGATTATTTAATGCTGATGTATAGATATTTTATTTTTTAAATCTTTTGTTAGCGACGTTTAAATTATTTTGTAAAATTTTACGTTTGATTTTGAAAAAATTGTCGTAAAAAAATGATAAAATCAAATAAATTTTTAAATTTAATGACAATGAAATATTTCTATTTCATAAAATATAAAAGTTTCTCCTTAAATAAATTTTATTTAAAAAAAAAAAACTGAATTATTTTTCTGCTTCATCTCTTTTAATCCCCGTCTCCAGAATTTACAGAGAACAACCATAAAGATGAATATTATAAAATGAATAAAATATGAAGGTTTTTGTGTATTTTATACATAATATAAAAGCATCTTTATGCCCAGTGGGTGTTTAAACATCGGATATAATAAATCTTAAAGGACGACATTGAAAATGCGTCGGGTAAAAATATGTGGTCCGGTCTGTACTCGAAGTTACTGCCAATGTTCCGGCAGTTACGCAAACTTATACCACCCGAGCAGGCGCAAGCACCTTTAAAAGCAAGATTTACCGATCAAGCTTCATAAATACCTAACTTTCGATCCGCCCACATGGTTACTCTGTACCCCATCACCCATACGTTCATACCTTTATCCTATATATATATATATAAATAAATATGTGCCCTTATCTAAGCATTGTATGCAGTATAAACAACCCATCCAACTGGTAGATGTTAACTAGATATATATATATATATATATATGTGTATATGCATACCTTCAATGCATCCTCTATTTATGCGGATATCGGTATCGATCTCAGGGTCATTTGTTTAAACTGCTCCCTGCTGAGCGATTTTGTTTCACGATTTTCATCCCTGCTATTATCAACACAATGCGCAATACTAAGCCACCTTTTCTCCCTTTATATTATATATCTCCGAACTATGAACAATTCATTAGAATTATTTTTTCCCCCTTCATCCCCTTTAATTACCAATAATAGCAAATATCCATATCTACTTAATTAAATAAACTATCAATAAACTAACGGTACAAAGTACTTTTAATTAATCATTATTATCTTGATAAATGTAAAGTGATACACAGTTATTTTTTGTAAATTGTTTTATCTGCTGGTAGTAAAGTTTGAATTTATTAGATGTAGTTTTAGAAATATCGCAGACTTTGATCGCGATTCTAAGGAGCTCGTTGAATTGATTACTACTGTTCCTTTATTTTTATTTTTTGTTTGTTCGCTTTTTCAGCTCTTCCTTTACATTTTGTTGCCTCCCTTTCTTCCGTCCGATAAACGACGCGGGTTCTTGCTTGTTACCTTTTTTTCCTACTGTAACTTTTTTTTTTTTACGTTCATTCGTGAATCGTGACCTCGTTTCTACTTCTAACAAATTTCATTTCCAATTCCAATCTCTGTGCCAATCTCGGAATTGACTAGCCACACCGTAGTTTCAAGTTTTTGCAAATTTATTATATATATATTGTCTACTATATGGATTGACCATGTACGAGGTGCTAGTTGAGTAGATGAAAATATACGAGTTTGCTTGATATAGATTTATACTGACTTTAAAATTTAAATTGCATTATAAGTAGATGTACATTTGTATATGACTCGGTCTCAGTGTCTTATTCAACTTGATGGTTAATAAATTGGATTTAATGTTCTCTATAAAAGAAAAAATCCAATTATATACTAGTGTTTATTAAAAAATTTATTTAATTAAATTACTCATAGGATTTAATTTTTTTTATTTATGACGGTTTTCATCCTTAACTAAGTTAACTTTTTTTTTAATTTATAAAATATTCAATTATTAATAAATTTTTTATACGTATTTTTTTTAAGAAAATAAAAATGAAGACGAAAACTCTTGATAAAAGAATGAATTAAAATAAACATTATATAGTTTAATGAAAAAAATTTTTTATTTAATTTTATAAAAATACTTTTTGTCCAATTCAATAGTCGAGGTGGACAAAAAATGCTTAAAAAAATTTAGCATACTTTTTCAGTGATGAATCGATGCTTGAAACTTTATTTTTATTTCTTTGTCTTTTCGCGGATTCCGATGAAATATCACGAGCTCAAAAAATGAATATTTCAAGTTTTATTTTTAAGTTACTCTATTTTTTATAAATTCTATAGAAAAATTTATTCTGATAACCGGAAAAAAAATTTTATTATAATTTTCATCGAAAACATAAATTATGATTTTTGTGACATATAAATCAATAAAACTAATAAAAGCCTTTACTTCTACTTCCGATAGCTATGAAAAATATAGTATACGTCTCATGACAAAACACGATTTGAGATTTCGCGTAATAGAACACAGTAGTAAATTTTTCGTATTTATGTGAAAGTCTGTGTTAAAGATTTTCTGTGTAACACAGAAAAAGTCTGTGTTAAAGATTTTGTGTTAAATATTTAAAATTTTTGTGTTAATTTAACATACAGCTTTTGTGTTGTTTGATCAGTTTCAAACAAGTGTTAACACTTTTAAAATGTAACTTTAACACAGCGCGTGTTAATTCATCAAAGTAACACAAAGAATGTGTTAAATTTACCATAGTCGCTTGCTAAGCATAACATAAATTTTTTCAAGTATCAAAATAACAAATAAAAATTTTAAATTAACACTTTACATGTATTGCAGATAACATTTGAATTTTAAAAAATTTCAAAATCGGTAATAGAATATTAACATTTTTTTGTTATTTTTTTACACAAATTAATAGTGTTAAAACAACATAAAAACTGTGTAAAATTAAACACAGTTTTGTGTTAATTTTTAAAAAGTTTTTTTTAAGCCAACATGGCAATCATCTGAATAAATCGTTTTGTTTCATCTCTAATAATTATTTAAATAAAAACCATGAGTATATTGTTCTCATCGGAACAATGGAAAATTTTAATTTAAATTCGAAGTAAAAAAGAATTAATTAAGTCTATTTCAACTCGTACATTTACATTATTATACTTGAAATTCTTATTTCACTTCATTTTCCTCAGCATTAAAAATTTATTTTCAATTCAACTTTATTAAGTCACGTATTTTTTTTTTAAATAATAAAAATTCTCTATGAAATTTTTAATATGAAAAAATCACTCGCTCTTTTTTGTTAAATTTTTATTTCCATTTAATTAAAAATAAGTATTCTGGTTATTTTATTTTTTTGAATTAAATTCAGAGGTAGTTACATCATACCAACCTAAGTATATAATGGGTTAAATGATTCAGAAACTAGTTCTTGCACAATGTAGCACCGGACCTAACAGGTTTGTTATAGTTGTCGGTACTGATATCTCGGGGTAGAGGGTTTTGTTACTGGACGGGTTGAAGTTAACTAATTTCAAGTGAAGCCGTTGTCCAAATGGTTACATTCGTATCAGCACTATAACTACAACCAGCACAACAACCAACCATTTCTCTCGCGTGTTTTACTCTGTCTCCTTTGATTACTACACAAACCCTGTTTCAACTTGCCCTTATCATACTTCCGGAAGTCTAAGAATACTTAAGAAATGAGCACTCACTATTTTCGTTCGTTTAATTGTTGCCTTGGATAGACGTATACTATTGCATAAATCCTTTTAAAAAATATATAAAAGCGTTTTAACATAAATTTTTGTTCTACAATTGACTTGGGAGTTATATTTTTTGTATTGCAAAAGAGAGGATTTTTTTATTAAATTCTCTTGGGTGATGTCTATTTATTACTCAACGTTCTTTACTGTAGTCCATCTGGTACTTGGGTTTTTATGGATAGCAAATACGTAACAATTGAAGGATAAGTAAAGAGCATTTGAGCTATTCTACTCTATTTTCGAGACTTAAGAATAGGTAGAAAGACGACGATTCTCCATGGGGATTTTAAAGCTCATTCAACAAATTTTATTCTTCTGCACCATCAGCAATCCATGATTATGGATAAAACGCTGCGAATAGTTATAAATTTTGTGTGTGTTGGTTAGCGTGCACTTTTATGACAATGCGGTCATTGTAATTTTGAATTATCGAAGTTAATTAATTGCTGATCATTATCCAGACATTATTTTGTTTATATTATTTGAGGACGTACACGATTTGTTGAATTGAAACTTCCCCAATTTATTTTAATGTAAACCAATCCGTGGTAAAATTTACTAAATTGAGAAGCTTGTATAAAATTTTTTTTAATGAGTAATGAACTTTTGTACGCCTCAAATGGAAAGCATTACATTGATGTCATTTTTATTTTATAATGAAATTATATGAGTGTAAATGTAGCTGATAATTGTCAATTTAAAAAATTTCGAAACATGGGAATTAGATGTAAAGAGAATAAAATTTTAAAAATGCGCATTTATATAATTTGAAAATCAGTATTTGTTTTTTTTTTTATTTTTATATTTTTAATAAAAGAGCAAGAGGAGACAGATTCGAGACAGATTGGAGACAGTCTTCGAGACAGATTGGAGACAGATTCGAGACAGATTGGAGACAGATTCGAGACAGTCTTCGAGACAGATTCGAGACAGATTGGAGACAGATTCGAGACAGTCTTCGAGACAGATTCGAGACAGATTCGAGACAGATTGGAGACAGTCTTCGAGACAGATTCGAGACAGTCATCGAGACAGATTCGAGACAGTCTTCGAGACAGATTCGAGACAGATTGGAGACAGATTGGAGACAGTCTTCGAGACAGATTGGAGACAGATTCGAGACAGTCATCGAGACAGATTCGAGACAGTCTTCGAGACAGATTCGAGACAGATTGGAGACAGATTGGAGACAGATTGGAGACAGTCTTCGAGACAGATTCGAGACAGTCATCGAGACAGATTCGAGACAGATTCGAGACAGATTGGAGACAGTCTTCGAGACAGATTCGAGACAGTCATCGAGACAGATTCGAGACAGTCTTCGAGACAGATTCGAGACAGATTGGAGACAGATTGGAGACAGTCTTCGAGACAGATTGGAGACAGATTCGAGACAGTCATCGAGACAGATTCGAGACAGTCTTCGAGACAGATTCGAGACAGATTGGAGACAGTCTTCGAGACAGATTGGAGACAGATTCGAGACAGATTGGAGACAGTCTTCGAGACAGATTGGAGACACGCTACGAAACAGGTTGCAGACACGGGACTACGGACCGTATGTACATATGTATAAATATATTTAGAATACATATGTTTATATATATTTAAAATAATTCATTAATTATATATTTTCCGTTGTTTTATTTCTATTAGTGTGTTCGGACCTGCCACCCAGGGTATTTGGACGCTTTTTTCGCACACGAAATTAACATTAATTTCTAATTATTAATGATCGATTTGAAATACTAAGATCTGTTTCACTTAAATTTTACTTTAATCAATACACTGATAATTAATACATTTTTTTTTTAATTGGTAATTTACTTTTTTTTCTACTTATTAAATTCAATTATGAATTTAAATTTTCCCGGGTATGTTGCAAGCGCCCCAGTGCGCTGAGCGGAGAATCCAAACAGACCATAAGTAGTATTTAAAAATCAATTACTTTTAGCGCCAAAAGTTATGATTTAAATTTTTGATGGAAGAAAAATAAATAATTATTTGGAAAAAAAAAACTTACATTTTGCAGGTTTCTGACCAATTCAATAAAGCTCAACTCGGGAATGGAATTTAAAAAATTATTTACACTAACTAAGCGCTGATACTAATTATAAAACACAATTACTTATGAAACTCGATTTAAATTTTCGAAAAAAATTACATGAATAAACTTTTTCAAAATGGCAGCATCAAAGCCATGAAAAAAAAAATTATTTAAACTTAACAGACAATTAATAATTTTCGAACTTTTTTTTAACAAATAAATTACAAAAAAGAAAAACTACAAATGTACACACGTAGAAAGTTAAAAAAACTAGAAGTCTAATTTTTTGAAATTTTTTTTTTTATAATTTATCGATTTTAAAAAAAAATTCAAAAATTATTAGACGTCAGCTCACTTCAGTATCATGACACCGTTCTCAATGAAAATGATCGTATGATTTAATTAAATGTTTTTTTGTTGTTTATATTTAAGCACCGATTAAATTATTATCACAAAGTATTCGTTGAGTGGTGAAGAATATTTAGCTACACGAGTTTTAATTTATTTAAACACAAAAACACTAAATTTATTTATTTAGTAATGAGTTAAGCAAACGTCTAAACATTGTAACAGCGGCAAAATTAAGGCGGACCCACAAAACACGCAGTAGTAAAGTCGGTTGGCATCACTTGCGCAGTAGCGATCAGACTAGGATGCGCGCGCGCAAGAAGCTTCTCGATACATTCGGGGTCAGTCAGTCTCCCGCTCAACCGAATTTCATTGTCGTAAAATAAACGTGTTAAAATAATTAATTTAATTATTGTGCGTCTTTATTATGAATATTTTGATACTTTTTAATCATTCTTCGTTAACTGAGGAACATTTCGAGATAATAAATTACGTGTGTCAGTGAATGTGAGTGTTGAAGTATGTAAATTAAAATCAGTGCCGGCTTAGCTCTCACGTCATTAGACGCTATGTTCGTTGTCGGAATTTCAATACACAAATAAAAATATTTAAATGTCCTCGTTTTAGTAAAAATAATGTTTTAAAGTGATTAGTGTAGTTTAGTGATTAGTCAGTTGTGTTGTGTTAATTGTTTTAGTGAGTGTTTGTGTGTTTAATTTATCAGTTTGTGTGTCGGGTATGTACGAGCAGTCGTTAGACGCCATGTTCGTTGTCGAAATTTTAATTCAAAAATAAAAATATTTAAATGTCCTTGTTTTAGTGAAAATAATGTTTTCAAGTGTTTGTTGTAGTTTAGTGATCACTCAGATGTGTTGTGTTATTTTTTTTAGTGAGTGTTTATGTGTTTAATTTATCAGTTTGTGTGCCGGGTATGGACGAGCATTCGCAGCAGAGAATGAAAATGGCGGGAAGAGTGAGTAAATTTCAAAAATTTTTTGCGTGACAAATTCTTTTCATTCTTATTTTTTTTTAATATAAAAAATTATTGGGTTATTGATTTTTTATCATAGTTAAATCACTTTATTTTAATTCATTTTAAAAGAGAATGCAAATGGCGGGAAGAGTGAGGGAATTTAAAAAATTTTTTGGGTGACAACTTTTTTTTTTCAATATAAATTACTAAGTTATTGATTTTTTATAATAATTACATCATTTTATTTTGATTAACTTTAAAAATTGAATTTCAAATTCTCCCGCGTATTTTTTACAGTGGCGCTGTATTCAAAATGGCGCACTGTAAACAAGTCTGAGACGTTTATTATTTTATTGCAAAAATAATTAATTATAATGTCTTTAACTATTAGTAACCTTTTTTACGGAGTTGAATGTATGAGTGTGAATGTAGCAGACGTCAGACAAATTTAAAATATTAAATAGACAAAGTTAATAGTTTTAAAAATAGTATTTATAAAAAATGCACTGATTAATTTTTAAATTTTGTAAATGTGCATTTGTTCAAAATTTTATTTTATCGATTATTTACTCTATTAATTAATAATTTTAAATTTGTCTGTCTGCTACATTCACACTCATTTGAATGTATATATTTTAAATAGGTGTCATAGAGTGTACATTTCGCAATGTCCGTTTATTCAGAGTCGTACGTGTTTTGCGCAACTCAACATTTTGCGGCTAGTTTTTTAAATGTGACTTATAAATAAGTAAATTTTGTTTGCAAATTTACTTTTTAAGTTTCAAGACAGCGGTAATTTTTAGGGCTCGTTTGCAGAGTTAACCTTTTTAAAAGTTTTTAGGTTTTTTACAGTAATGTTCGTTTCATAAATGAAACCTTCTTGAATATATGATAAGAATAAAAACGTACTTGTATTACACCTTTAGATTTTGCTAAGCTAATTTAGTTCCGCTGCAAGAAGTAGTAATTGGATAATGGGTCTTTTATATAGCGACAAAATTGGATACTTCTTACTACTGAGAACTATTCAAATTTAAACGATATTCGGCAGTTTTAACTAAAATAAAAAGCTTCTTTCTTGAAATGGTAAAAATTATTGCTGATTAATCAATGTCTTATTTTATTATTTTTTTTAATTGATTTCTAGTGTATAGTCGCAATTACGACCTTGTACACTTTTTGCCTTTATATCGCAAACTGCTTTACTTCTCCTCTGCCTTCCGTTGTGCGGCTGTGGCCCGACTTGTGCTTATACTGTACTGCATCCATTACGGTGATGCCCTGCAACCTCCCTTGTGCAATGGAGGTGCAGTGGCTAGGGAAACCACAGAGAAAACCTAGCCAGTACAGTTCGGTTTGGGTGAAGCTCCAGTGATCGATAAAATTCCCATTTTACCGATCACTGGATCTTCATCCCGCGCCTAGCGATCAGAGACCTTCGTTCGAACCCGACGCGTGGCTAAACGGTCACCCAGCCAAGTAGCGACCATGCTCGATGCTACTTAACTTCGGTGATCGCCCGAGCCACACGCGTGCCGAACGGCTGCCTCAGCCGCTTTCTCTTAGTTTATTAATTATTCGATTCTGTCGTACATTTTTAAAAGCTACAAATGTTTATCGACATAATCTTTGCCTTTTTTAAAAATGTATGAAAAAAAAGTTCTACAAAATAGTAAAGACACTAAGAGTGATTATTCATAATGATTGATTGTTATTGCAAAATTTATATATATCCATCTATAAATTTAGATTACTAAAAAAAATTAAAACATGAAATAATGGAATTATCTTAGAAATTAATATGAATGCTATTATTAATTTGGAATTAAAAAGATCACAGAGTTTACGAGAGTTAAAATCAATGACTCTTGTGACCTTTATAGAAACCTGGAAACTCTATAATCTCTTACTACATTAAATTTCGGGTTCGGTTTCTATTGATTCTATCTATTAGTAAAAGTATTGAATTACATACAATAGAAAAATTAAAGTATTTTTAGTGTTCGAAGTAATTATTAAATTATAATATCTGCTCATATTTCGTACGTTAGTAATTCATCTCTGTTTTTAAACGTCGATATATATAGATGTATATAAATGACTAAAAATTTATTTTCAAATATAGAATACATGCAAATAAAATTCAGAAGACATTTGTGATTATCTGGTTTTATAAAAAACAAAATTCGATACTCTTCCCGCCCGGGGGGAAAATAATTTCAATCTCCAGAGATTTCAATTCCACATTTACAGACCCATGTAGATTTATTTTTTTTTCTTATTGAAATTTGTGGAGATCGGAGTTAGAAATGACAAATAAATAAAAAGTCAAATTTTAGTTTGATTAAAAATGAAATTTGAGAACCGACCAAAAAAATTATCAGGCACATATATAAGTAGCTCTTTGTAGCTTAATATAGATCTAAAATTAAAAATAATAAAAAATTTTCAAAGCTTTCAATAACTATTTTTTCAATGAATACAACCATTTATTGATGAAAATAAAATTATTTTGTGAAATCTCATTTATCCAATGAATAATTATGTATATATACAGTTTACTCGGATTTCGCATTAATGAACTACTATATATTCTGTGTAATATTAAACCTATTATCTGTTGAACCATCGAACATCTAAACATCTGGGTATAAACACGAAATTCAGCGTCAAATATGACATATTCAAATTACCGTTAAAGTGAGCTTTGGTTTTGTGTAGTTCTATTCATCAGCGATCGTATAGGTATAAAGGTTTCGCGGTCAAATGCTGTCAATAGCAACAGGATAGTACGATAGATCGAATGTTACCGCAAAGACAAACAGATCTACAGTTTCCGGTTCCATCACCACATTCCCCATTGTGTATAACACTGCTCTCAAATCCTATATATTATTCACGTATTCCGTCAAAATCATTTTATTTAATAAAATACTTTATTTATATTTTATATACCAATAAATTCACCTTAAAAAAAAAAGTTTATGCTTCTGACATATCGATTGACTTTGATCCTCGAAGATTAGCAAGAGATTTATTTCCAGCTTATTCACGATTCTTTGATTCTGAATTCAGTTAATCTGTTTCTTCATTTTTTTATATTTATCTGACGTTTTTTTTCTTTTTCGTTCAGCAAGTATTATTGGTCAAAGGATCGGGGGCATTAATACTTCACAATGTGAATGAAAATACATTGAATAAGGCCAGTATAAAGTTGATCGCTAAAAAAAATTGAAAATAAATTTTTTTCTAAAAAAATAAAAATAAATTTAAAAAAAGGAGTATGAGGAATAGCAGGTTTGGTGTATACACTTATTCATATATATGTTAGTAAAGGGTTTTACATATGTAGATATATGTTTGAGCGTAGGAGGACGTTGAGCATATCGGCTGGGGCGTGGCGTGAATATTTCACGTATACCACCGACAAAACGAACTCATGGAGAAGCTTTAGTCGAATAGGTCAGGGTTCAATGTTACTACTCTTTCTCTATATCTCTCCTTCTCTCTCTCTCTTTTTCACTATGATTTTACAGTGCATACAGATACGGGTATATTTTTTATCTTACTTTACTTTAATTCGCCATCTTTATCTCTCTTAAACATTTATAGCCATCGTTTTCTCTTTACTCTTACTCGTTACCTACAAACTGAACGCTAGTGGCATCAAATATACAGTTATATGTTGGATACGAAACATGAAGAGGGTGGTATTTTCCCGATTCGAAAGTTGCCCGAGGGATTAACGTTACGACATCGAACTTTCTACGTACACGATTTTCTCGAGATACTCGATAATGGTACACTTGAAAATTCTTTTTTTTTTCACTGATTTTTTTTTCTTTTCTAAACTGTCTAACTAGTTATGCTATTATTTTTTTTTAATTGTATTTTTATTCTGTGCGCCACTTGTTATACTTTATCGCTAATTATCATGATAATTAAAAAAATAGACGTTGAAAGCGATAAAGACGACGTTTGTCGGGCGAAAAAATATCTAAGATATATATATATATAAAAAAGTGTATAAGTCATTTTTCTAAGAGGATTTTAATTTTTATAATTGGCTTATCGGTAAATCTCAATTTATATTTATACAATGCTTTATTTTTCAATGATATTTTTTTTTTTTTTTTTTTTTTTTTTCAAAAAAGAGTAGAGATATATATAAGACTTTATGAGAAAATCCAATTATCGTGAGACGAAATATTGATTTATACTGTTTCGTAATTTTAATTTTTTTTTAATCAATAAATTATTTAATATTATATTTTTAACTTTCTGTAGAATTAAGGGAACCTGAGTTAAAATGAGACACTATTTTTGAAACCAAAAAAGAAGTTTTTTGTTTAATTAAAAATGGTTACACGAAAAGAAAATTATGGAAATGGTTCCTATAATTTTGTGAAATTTCATCTTATACTAGTATAGGAATGACGACCATAAATTATGGGAGCAGTTCCTGTAATTATGGGAATGTTACCCATACGATTATGGGAACGATTCAAATAATAGTATAGAAACCATTCCTATAATATTATGGGAATCGTTCCCATATTATTATGGGAACCATTCCTATAATATTGTAGGAATGGTTCCTATAATTTATAGCAATGGTTCCTATTATATTATGGGAATAGTTCCCATACCATTATGAAAATATTAATTCAAAGAAAAGTGTGAAAATTTCTTCTACACGGAAAGAAAACTATAGAAAGTATTCCTATGTATTATGGGAATGGTTCCCATAATGTTATAGGAATTGTACCCATACTATTATAAGAATGGTTCCTATATATTATAGGAACCATCCATATACCATTATGGGAACCATTCCCATAATACATAGGAATACTTCCTATAATTTTCTTTCCGTGTAACCATTTTTAATTAAACAAAAAACTTCTTTTTTGGTTTCAAAAATAGTGTCTCATTTTAACTCAGGTTCCCTTAATTCTACATAAAGTTAAAATAGTAAGTTACTATAGTAACAGTTCGTAGAAAAAAAATCTGTCTACGGGTTGACCCTAAGGGCCAGCCCCGAAACTTCCCAGTTTTCGAGCTCTTTGAGTTTGAAAGCATTGATGTGAATAAATTTAACCAGATTTCGAGATTTTAAGTAGTAGTCTTCTATAATAACTCGAACACAGAAGTCGAGGAAAAAAATTTCTCTAAGATTTCTTTAGGATTCCTCTAGAATATCTCTAGGGTTCAGAGAAGTCGTTTACAATAACTCGAACACATAAAAGTTAAGGAAAAAAATTTCTCTAAGACTTCTGTAGCATTTGTCTAGGATTCGTGTAGGATTTTTAATTCTTATATCATATTAAAAATTGGATAATTAAATTAACCAGAATTCCAAAATTATCAATTTATAATTGCCACAATTCTACAATGCACTCTAAGAATCAAAAAAGAAAATTAAATTAAATAATAACAAGTACAGAGGTAGAGTAAAATTTGATCTTAGATAATTTCTTTAGGAAAAATTGCCAAGCCAAGTACATACTAATTACAATCAATTGATTCCAAGTATTCCAACGTTCATTATCAATTCAATTTCCACTTGAATAAATTCAATTGAAATCATTACCTTCTGTAATTTTAACTTACAAATTAATTTAACTTGTTTTAAATTAATACCATCTATTAATAGATAGATTAAAAAAAATAGTGCAATAAAATTGTTAATAATTAAAAAATAATAATAATAAAAGTTAATACTACAAAGTAATTTATCTAAGTAGCGAGTAGATAATACCAACGTATTCTCAGACACGTTTATAACTTAGGCAGCATCTAGTCGTTTTCGTTAAGTCGTACATAAACCTGCTCTGTGTAGATTGTCGTCAGCTTGACGGAAGATCCGGTGCGTGACGGTCGTGGTACATCGGAGATCTTAACAGGTGATACGGAACAAACGGGGCGGTAACGAGAAATGAGAATAACAACATATATATACATACATATGTATGTGTGTGTGTGTGTGTGTGTGTACTCTATGTTCGTTTAGAAAGACCGAGATAGAAATATAGAGAATATCTTTCTCTCGGATAGGAGGTAAACCGGATAAACTAGGATTGCCGAGAGTTCAGGTTCAACATGAATGCTATAGAGAATGAGTAGCAAAGGTGAATATCTATGGGTACAGAGTTACCGAGAGCTAGAGAGGGTGCGCGAAATAGATGGAAATAGGGTGGAAGAGTATACCGTATAGTAGGAGGGTAGATTTGACCCTGGTTGTTACTGCTTCTCTACCTGGATAGGAGTCTGTAATCAATA
Source organism: Microplitis manilae (assembly GCA_030273425.1). Lineage (NCBI taxonomy): Eukaryota > Metazoa > Arthropoda > Insecta > Hymenoptera > Braconidae > Microplitis > Microplitis manilae. The sequence goes on along the minus strand of CP092722.1, from coordinate 27,954,202 downwards.
CTACTGAAAGCTTACACTACACCAGGGCCCAGTTGTTGTCATTTATTTTTACGATTTTTCTTTTTATTTTATTCAAGTATTAAACCATTGCCTATCACTCGATACTCATTTATTTCTGTATCATATTCGATGACACTACTCTTTGTCATTATTATTATTAAATTTATCATCCATGCCACTGAAAACTCAGGACAATAAATAACTTAATATTTAGGGGAGTGACAAAGATTTTTTATTTAGAAACTCTAGGAAAATGGGACTCCATTAAGTTGATAAGTGCCCGGTATTTTTTTTTGTTACAATTTTTGGAGTGGCCAACTTGTCCCATTCTTCGGTAGACTTAAAATAAAAGTTTCTCAGAGGAATTTTTTTATCTCTCTAAAATTTAGACTTATTTTGCCCCCGGCTCCCACTCTAATCATAAGTGTCACAATATATTTTTTTATTGAAAAAATTTTTTCTCGATAAAATAATTTGATTAATAACGTAGGTATTTAATCGAATAATTATTAGGCGTGAAAAATTGTTCATCGGGTAAATGAGGAAGAAAAATAATGTTACGTAATAGGGGAAAATTATCGCAAGTTGTCAAGTGTATAATATGACGGATATTATTATTATCATTATGATTATGACGTTTTTTTTTTTATTTTGTTTTTCAATCAAGGGAAGTGTATTAAAGTATAGAGGGCAATCTTATCAACGTCAACGGGAATATGATCCTGTCGTGATGACATCACTTTGGCTAATGGTTCCCAGTGGGCCTGATACCTGTTCCCCTCTTTACCTTGCCTTGTCGAGACTTTCTCGAACCATTTACCACCCTTAACGCACGTGCTAAGAATACGTTTTATGTTGACAGTGTGTCACTAGAGTAATTCAATCAACAAACGATTCATGATCAACATTATCCACCTCATTATTTAATTTATCACTCAATATACATTTTTATATTTTATCATCATTTAAAAAACGTTTACATCACATACACGAGTGTCACTAAAAAATCTGCTGATTTTTTTTTCAATCTCGAGTAAAAAAATGCTTTCAGAAGCTCTTTAAAAATCGGCATCATCCCAAGTAGCACAGAAAACTTTAAGATGTCATAAAGATGTCTTTTGAAAAGACAAGACAAATTTTTTTTGTTTCAAAGCCAAGCTTTTTTTATATAAATAAGACACAGATATAGATCCTAGAAGTCATAGGAAATTTGTGATCTTTTTCCTTTTTAAACTAGCCCCACTGTCCCGGCTAATCTTGCCTTATTTTTTTCTACAAATCGTAGTAATTATTTTTAAAACAATTTTTTCTGTCTTTAAATTGGAGTCTCATTTTACCCCATTCTCACCTATGTTCTATATAAAAAGTAAATTTACTGATTTATGTAAATTAAAATATTCAAACGAACAATAAAAATTTGATAGTTTTTTTTTTTTACCTTTCGAGTTATAAAAGTAATCATAAGGTCATCAATATGTGAAGTAATAAAAAAAAAGGTGTGATTTTTTTCTCTCTATATATAGAAAATAATAATAGTACTAACAATAATAATAACAACAATAACAATAATAATAATAACAGTAATAATAATAACAGTGGGCCATTTTAGAATTCAATTTATCCTTAATAGCAATAGACGTGAGATAACGTAAGTTCTTTTATTATGAAATATTCCATTGGGATCAAATATCTAAGATAGTTTATTAGTTATTACTCTGGTTCCTGTCTCGTTTGCAGTACTTCAACGGGTCGTATCCCCTTTCGCGATGACGAAGATACGATCTATTCGACCTACTTTTAAATATACGCCCGCGAACAGCCCTGTATACTGGCAAGAGAGCATGCCAGCATGTGCCTTATCTCACTGTGCCCAAGCTCTTAACGTACTCTCTATTTAGCTTTTATTTTATTTTTTGTTGTATTAGTGTTGTTGTTTTTGTTGTGCTGCTGGTTAAAAATGACGCTTTGAGTGTTTGCTTAATTATCGATGAAACTTGATAACGCCCCTTGTTTTTTTATCTCTTAAACTTCTTTTTGTGGGCAATAATTTTTCACAAGTATGTTAAAAATATAGCTTTGGAAATTTTTTAATAACTGATTTTTAAAATGCAAATTCATTAATTTCCATCACATTAAATTGGCCATAATGATTTATTATTTTTAAAAAAGTATTTATTTGACTTTGTTGAAACTCGGGTGTATTGTAGTAGGAGCCAGTAAGCAAAAGTGAAGACGAGGGATAAAGAGAGCAATAGGAAACTGAAGTTATATATTAAGTATAACCTTGAAGAAAAAAAACTTTCGTTTTTTACAAATTACTCGGGTTTATGTGAGAGTTTACTGATAAAAAAAATGGTCTGTACGTTGATAAACGATCTAAGCTATAATATTTATGCGAAAATTGATAGAGATCTGTACAGCAGTTAAAGCTTGAAAACAAACAAATAAACAGACATAGTTTCATTGTTATATATAGCAGAGATAAGAATAGGGATATAAATTTTCAGAACATGAAAAAATAAAAATAATATTTCAATGGTTGAAGGATCGTTTATGAAAATAATCTTCTTTCAAAAATTTATAAATAAATTCTTATACAAATATAAAAAAATGAAGTGAAGAAATTGTTTCACGAAAAAAAGAAGCAGTGTAAAAATCGTAGTTTTTAGTGCAAACGCAGTCTCTTCATATAAAAAACTTCAAGTATTATAGGTTGTACTGTAATAATTAAGACTCTTTTTTGTAATAAAGTAATTACAATTATAAATACCAAATCTTACAGTTTCTGATGTATTTTTAAATGAATGAAACAGTATTAAGGACTGAAAAGTCTTATATGAAACTGTAATAATTATTATGTCTCAGAAATAAGCCGTGAAAATGTAAGTTTCATATATGCGACATATATTATGGACCTGAAGATTCGAACGTTTTTTCGCAGAACAAAAATATAAAAAAAAATGAAAAGTAACAAATCTATTGGATCTAAATTTTTGAAATGCTTTGCTCAGGTACTCATATGTCAGTCAAAAATTTCAAGTCACTCCAACTACCCCTTAAGCAGCCGCGTTACATAAATTTTTTTCATTTTCGTTGAGCGAAAAAAAAATTAATATTTTAAGCAATGAATAAGAAATTCATATGAGGATAAATTAGGATAAATGAGGATGGGTGGAGATGGGTAGAGATAAATGAGAATAAAACTATGGATTTTTCTATCCATTTTCATGTTTATTTCTCGATTTTTCACATCGGAAATCACTCATTTCAAATTTCAAATTCGACCGCCGTCCATCTTACGGCATTAAATTTATCATTCCAATCTTCAGGTACATACATATATTGATATTTTCCGGATATATACTGTTTTCATGTGAGATTTAATTTTTACAGTTTTTTGGCGGGAATTTGCTGATATTTGAAACTTTAATTTTTCCATGTTTATATTGAAGATAACGAACCCCTGAAATTAATTAAATAAATGAATAATAATTTTTTTGACAGAATCGCTTTCGGTTATTTATTTTGTTTTGTTTTTTTTTTTTTTTTATTTTGATGACAGATACAATATACACAGTGTTAACTAGATGGAACACTTATAATTAACTTTTTTAAAATCTACTTAAAACATTATGTATGAGCGCATCAATAAAAGATACATATATATGTAAATATATATATCGTAATCAATGAGATTTAGCATAAAAAAAAAAACAAACTAATAACTTTATTCATTCGTTTATACTTTCAGCCCGTTAAGGGATGATTGCCAAAATTTTTCAAATGCAACAGAATCATGATATACTATATTTTATGTATATATATTTATATTTATATAATGAAATATTTACACTGTATTATAATTAAATATTTAATTATTTATTATAATTCTATTTATATTAATTTATTTGTTTTGGACCAGATCCACTCTTAAATCCGTATTTTTCCGCGTTTTATCTAATAACAAGGAATCTAAGGTATGAATTGTTTGAGTCTTTGAGAAAGATCGGTAATATCTTGAGAACCGATCTTGTCCTTTCAGCAAACGTCGTCACAGTTAGAAAAATTTATTTTATTTTATTTTTTTCTTCTATCCCTATGACCCTTGTTCGTTCGTTCGTATTTTTTTATATTTTTTTGCTGAGTCTGCGCCGGCTTTTACTACAACTCGTTTCTCTGTGAAAAACCGAGCAGAGAAACTCGAGTATCGGATATCTTAATCAAAAGAACTCGTTGGAACTCTACAGTCGCTTGACCTGTTTCCACGTAATTGGAGTTAACGTCTTTGCATTTATTTATTTTTCTTCTTTTCTTTTTTCATTAATTTATATGCGTTATTTTACCTCTAGTGTTGAAATTTTCTTTTTTTCTTAATTATCATTTTAGCGTCAATAATCGATCGTTAATTGTCATGATACGGAAGTTAGATGACTCTGGTTAGCCGCTGTCAAATAATTATTGGATTCTTTTTTAGAACGATAAATTATAAAAAAAAAATATTTTAAAAAATTACACTTACAGATTTTTTAATTTTCTACAGGTGCATTTTTTTGTTTTTTTTTTTTTGCAATTTATTTGCTAAAAAAAATATTCAAAAATTTTAAATTGTCTGCTAACTTCAGGATCCTGAAGTTAGCCATCTAATAACTTTTGGATTTTTGTTTTAACGATAAATTACAAAAAAAAAAAATAATCAAAATAATTGCACTAGTACTTTTTTAAATTTTCTACATGTGCATATTTTTAGTTTTTTTTTTTTTTAATTAAATTGCTGAAAAAAAAAAATCCAAAAATTGTTGTCTGCTAACCAGGATCATTAATTGTCAATAGACAAGTGATTTTAAATCGGTAAGAATTAGCAACTGAGCAATTATATTTTAAATTTTCATTTGCTTTAATCTACATGGACATAGATCACTTATTAAATTTTTTTGTGTGACTTCAGCATTGAAGAAACCAGTCTCGTTTAATGTCTCAAGACATTAATGATAATTTAATTATTTTCTTATCAACTATTATCATTATTATGAATTTTACTTATTATTAATCATATTTCTTATTTACATTTATTACTTATTTATCATTAATCACTCGCACAATAAGCTTTCACTCTTCTTTACACATAAATGTGGGCTCTGGTAACAATTCGACATTATTATCACTAAAATAAATATATTAACGATTAATATCAAGCCGATTTTATTTTTTAACATCAGGAACTTTATTAAATTTTTTTTTTAATTAATAACAACGTGATTAATAATGTCGAATTGTTCAGGTACATATGCCCCAATTAATTAAAGTAATTTTTTTTCAAATTTAAAATCTAAAAAAAACTTCAATAAAATTAAATTTGAATTTTTATTATCAATTAATTTACTTTATGAAAATAATTAAAAATAAATAATTTCTTAGTAATTAAATTGATTAACGATTTGGTAAAAAAATAAATTACTGACAGTGGAAAAAAATTGTTAAATTAATAAATAAAATTTATTAATTAATTTCACACTGACTAGCATCATACAATATATATTAATGGTTACAAGTTTTTGTTGATATTACGTTTTATCATATTTATATAATAATTTATTATTAATAGAATTTAAAAAAAAAGGAAAAGTTAGCAGAGTTTTTAGCGTGTTAACGATCAGATTGCATCACTCTTAATATTCTCTCCAATTATTTAAAACTCTTTAATTAATATTATATTATATAATTTAATATCATATTTATTTAGGTATTTATATTTATCTCGAGACATCAACGATGCCAATTAGTCAGCTGAAAATAAAGTAAAGATTTTTTTTTTTTTTTATTTATATTGTACCAAAAAGGATAAAAAATAACACGAAGACTAGACGATAAGGGTCGTGGTATTATAATTAATTAAATATATATATTTATATGTATATTTTTTTAAAATGTAGTAGTTATTTTATTTATTTAATTGGGAAATAGTATTGTCGAGACGAACTAAACAACTAAAGCTTCATCTTAATAATAATAATACATATGTACAGTTGGGTCAATTTAATATTTTATTTTTTTTAATGACCCAGAGAGCGAGACACGAGTTAAAAAAGACACGACATATCAAGTCGTTTTTTAGTTTTTTTTTGCTACACAGAAAAAAAGGATTTCTTGAGGCAAGAAAAATTTTGCTCTAAAGTGAAAATGAAAATTTTCTTGCCTTAGAAATTTTCTTCTTGACTCAGGAAATTCTTGTTTTCACTTCATAATCCAAAAAATTTCTTAGTATAAGTAAGTTTTTTTGCGCCAAGAAATCCTTTTTCTGTGTATTATTATTATTATTATTTTTTTTTAGATTATTGTGAACTGAGAAAATTTAAAATGCAAAATTAAAATTTAATTTTAGTGTTTTTAAATTTTTTGTGACGCATATGAAATATAAAATAAAAGCTTGTTTGTCGTACGACATTTATTTGCTTTACATAAAGCATCCTTGTCGTTAAATTTTTTATTAGTCAATAAAAATTTATCAACCATTTATTCAAGCTCTTTTACTTACTTTTAGAATTTTATTTGAGCTAAAAAAAAGAGGTAAAATTCAATTTTATTTGAATTCCTTAAATTCCCATCATGACAAATAAAACTTATGATTATACTCTTCATTTACTTTAGGAGATAATTTCAAAATTTTAAACTAAATATAAATTCAAAATCGGGTTTTTTAAATTCTGTTAATAAGTCGGTTGATAAATAAATAGTCAAGGATAATTGGATGGTAAAAAAATTTATCAGCAATAAATCACTTTTTTCATTATCACGTTTTCAAGTTTTTTTTTAATAAAAGTGGGTGTGAAGTAGAAAATAATTAGATTACCAAGTTGCTTATTATGTTTTAAATTTGTTTAAATAAATAATATGAGAAAAATTTAGTTCAGTAACTAAGAGAACTGTAAAACTTTGAAATGATTGAGAAATGGATTTTTGTATCGTACACTTTTGAAAATTTTTTATTCTGCACAAGAATACGAAAGTGTTATTAATGTTAAAATTTTTTTTCTTAGGGTAGAAAAAATTATTTTTTAAAAGAACACAGTTGTGAATGTAGAATTTACTTATTTTTTTTTTTTTTTCATTAATTCCTCTAACGTTCAGTATTCGAAAATATTTAAATATAAATTCGTAGCGCTGATTAAAGATTTAAAAAAAATTTTTTTATCTAAAAACTATTCACTTGCAAAATAATTTATATTTTAATATACATTTTTTGTCGTTGAATTTTCGAATCAAATTCAAAAAAACATACTAGTAAATTTTCTATTTTTTTTTTTTTCAATTTCAATTCAAATACTAAAAAAAAAATTTTTTTTTTTACTCGTTAACAGTAATGAGAACGCACTTGCGATAAAATAAGATAAGTGTCTTCAAGTTGAGACGTGTACACAAGAGAGAAGTTTCTGTAGTAGTAGATGCAATGATGAGAGTTTTGTCGCACTTGTTTTCTCTACGTGCTTCTATACTACTTATATTCCTGCATTATTACGACGTTTTTCTGCGTCTGGTCACGAACAATAATGAACGTGAAAGAAATTTTTTAATAACAGAATTTATTTTATGAGTAAAAAAAATATAAAATATTTTTTTTTATGTATCATTCGGATAAATTATAATACGCCATTTCATTAATATTTTTTTTGCATGAAGCTCTACAAGTATTTTCCGTATATTTTGTAGTATTAAGGTCACAAGGGGTTTTATATTTATTATTTTTAGTTCAAATCGCAGTGTACGAATTGATAATATATCCTACTCATCCTCTAGAGATGAAAAAAAAAATATTGAGCTAGAGGGTGTATAATTTAGTATATTTCGTTTCAGTGTGCGTTAAAAATTTTCAACTGTATAAATGAAAATGAATAATTAAGGTTTGTAAAAATATAGAGCAAGGTTTGAAAAGTTACTCGTCTGCCGGAAGGAATTTCAATTAATTAAAAATATGTATAAGGTAAAAGCCCCCATTATTGACACTATAAGAATGTCTGTGATTATTTGAATTTTTTTATCATATTTAATATTAATATAATCAACTTTTTTTGCATTGAACGTTTTAATTGATGTTTCTAATTGTATATTTAAATTAATTTACGTAAATAACAATAAAACAAATAAAAAATATATTAATTAAAAACCAACAAGTCGAGTACAGGTATTATTGACGGGGTAAAATAGTGTCAGAGCCAACTATTGACATACCAAGGACCCTATTATTGACAGGTCTAATGCGCATGCGCGGCAGTTTATAAAAAATTATTAAAGACCACCGTCAATTAGGTTCAAATTAATAATAAATATTTTAATTAAAAACGACAAAATACGATAATTAAAATTAAAAATTCATCTAGGACACACTTTTATTTTTTTATAAATTCGACGACACTATTCTTGATTCGACAATTTTTTATTCAATGTTTTGTTTATTATGAAATTACTAGACAGCGTGTTAACATAAATATATCGATATGTATGTTAAGGAGGTTAAATTACTTGAGTTTGTGGCCTGTCACTAGTTGACACGCGTGAATTTTTATGTACCGACTATTGACGTCCGCTATTTTTAAATGATAATTAAGATTTATCAGTCGAAATCAATGATTCTAGAGTTATTTAGACTATAAATAACCTGGAACAATTTTTAATAATACACTTACATTAGAACTGTATAGGGAAATCCGTTTCTAAAAATATGATCACTCTAAACGAAATTGTTAAGAAATTTAAAACACTCTAGCGAAAGTGGCCTAGTCGGGAAAATAAATTTTTTTTACAGCGAATAGTTTATACCCAGAAGTAAAATTGAACTATTTTTCCATTTAAAAATATCAAAAAATTGATAAAATGTTTTAAGCAATGTGATTATCTATACAGTTAATTAAAAAATTAATAAATTAAAACAATATGTCAATAGTAGGGGCCCTGTCAATAATGGGGGCTTTTACCTTATCTGATTTTTATACTTGAGAGAAAATAATGATATTTGTCTTTTATATCCGTGCGAAAAAGTAGTAGAAGCTTCATATAAATTAAAAGTAATATTGTAATGAAATCATAAAATAATTACAGAAATTCATAATTATTAAATTTTTTTTAAAATTAAAATTTATAATTATATTGTTGCATACTATATTAAATTTCATTATAATTCTTTAAGTTTTTGAATATTTATTAACAATTAAAAACAATAAATTAAATTAACCTGAAAGAGATTGTAGTTGGTACAACAGCAGCTGTAGTTGAGGTTACAAGTTGGTGTATAGTCGCCCCAATGAAAATTTGGGAATTGCCTTACCATAATTATTTCACCTCTACCATAGTATTCAGATTTGCGCATGCGCAGAATATCTTTTTCAGAATATTATAATAGAGGGGGAAAAATCCCAAGCTTTCTCTGGGACAACTATAAAGAAATGCCAACTTTAACTTGGAATATAACCTCAACTACACGTGTAGTAACGCCAGTACTATTCATAGTATTCTTTACTACAGATTGGAGTACTCGCTACTACAATTGTTTTGCTATGATATTGTGATAAGAAGAACTACATTTTTTTTCCGTGAAATTTTAACAATGACGCATTTAAAATAAAAAAAAAATTGGAATGCTATTATCAAATTTTCTCAGTCACAAGGATCTACGGAGATAATTTTATGGTAACAATTACAGTATATTATGGAAATGATTCCCATATCGTATGGTGACGTCTTTTTTAATATCGATTATAGAAATGGACCCCATATATAGTATGGTAACCATTCTTATTTATGTGGGTTTCATTCCTTTAGAGTATCGGAGTAGTTCCTATAAAACTAGAAATAATTCCTGTAATTATGGTCACCATTCCCATACATTATGGTAAATATTACCATATAAAATGGTGATTATTCACATAATATTATGGTAAAGTTTCCTAGAATACTTAGAAATTCTTCATTTTATAGGAATAGTTATCATAATATAATGGTAATGGTTACCATGCTATTGTAGTAATCATTACCATACTATGATACTATTATGGTAATCTATATATTATGGGAACGGTTACCATGATGTTAAGTTATTTTCATACGCACCGAGAAAACCTTCCGATATGAATATAGGATGTATTCTAGTGTGACTATGGGAACTGTTCCCATAACTAAGGTAATTACCATAATTTAACCATACCATACAGGAACTTTTACTATAGTTATTAAGACCTACACAGAGAGAAATGTCAAATAAATCTGCCTATGCAGCATAAGAAAGGTTACATTACTATAGTTTGTGTCACGCCGCTCATGTGACTGTGTGCATAAACTATAGAGTAATGTAACCATTACTATACTGCATAGGCATATTTACTTGACATTTTTCTTCGTGTACCACCCATAGTTATGGGAACTTGCGAGAAATTATGCGCGTATATCCCTTTCTAAGTAATTATTACCATAACTTTATGCATTTATATTATATAAACGTACTATATATTTATATATATTTAAATGTTACATTTTTTTAAAGCATTGACGAGCTTTTTCTTTGGCTACTCTCATTATTTCTCGAATGCTTGCGTTTCTTTGAGGATTTTCTCGGTTCCATTGTATATATAATACATTTTTACTTAACTAGAAGTACGATTTATATAATAATAATAGTAATAATAATAATAATAATAATAATATATAGTTTATACAGTGACCTTTAAATAAAAGGCCTAATATGTGTGAGTATTGCCGCCGGGTTTTATAAATATAGCCGCAAAATTAAGGTAAAATAAATTCAATAGAGCAGTAGACAGAGACATAGAAGGAGTGAGTAAAATCGTGGTTGCTTCGCTTGACCACCGTGCTGCATTGCCGCAGGATACTCTCCTGAAACATAGGAACACACTACAAATATCTGTTTCTGTTCATTATTATTATTATCATCATCATTGTTATTATCGTGACTATATTTACTTATTCTCAAACAACTCTATTATATTTCAAGTGTATAAAATTTCTAGCAAAAAAAAAATTAATTCTTTAATTAAACTATTTCGATTTCATGTTATTTTTTTTTGTCTCTATGAGGTTTTTTGACGTTTTAAATTCGGCATTGGCTTTGAAATGTCTATTGAATTATTGTCTGATGTCATGGACAGAGTTCGAAAATTGTTGTAGAATTGTGGCTGTCTTCAAAAATGCTAAGACATTATTTTGGATAGTTTTTTGTTGGTGCTCACCATTAAGAACGTGAACGGTAATCGCCTTGGGTTGAGCATTGCTTGGATTGCAAGTATATTGTCCCGAGTCTGAAGGTTTGGCATGTTGGACCAGCAAAAAACTTGTCGTACTGTCGCCCTTTTCCGTTACTACTGAAACGCCACCTCTGCTGGAATCGTAACTAATTATCTGTAATTAGAGAACCATAGTTATCATTATTAGTAGGTTAGTAGTTTCATTGTTTTTAGATTTCTTATAGAAATCTGGCTATTGCACTTGGTCTCATGGTGGAATTTTCAAATTTTGTCATAAGCTGACAATTCATCGAGTAGGTTCCAAAAATACTATAAGTTCAAAAATTTACACATGTATGTATGCGTATTGAGGTTAGAGTATGACAGCAGAGTTTTTTTCAAAAATTTCCTTCTCTTCAAAGATCTTTTTCGATTTTGCATCGAATAAGCTATCACTCATATTTTTGCCACAACCCTGAATATTTTTTCCAGCAAATTCACACAGGATTTTTACAAAAATCTTCGTTACTATGTAACATAGTAATGGTTACCATTCTAGCATAGAAATCAGAACTATTCTTTTCTCTCTGTGTATATTTAATAATAGAAGTAAAGATTCTTAACTAATTACTTATATGAATTATATAACTTATTATAAATTCCTAATATGAAGGGTACGTACTACAAGCTTTTAGCTCAAAGGCTTTCATGTAATATTAAAATTTTCGTCAATTAGAATAAATTAACAAAAATTTTAGCGGAAATTTAAATTCAAGTTTTAAAGATATTTAGTAAAATTTAAAATTGTCACAAAGTAAATAAAAAGAGTGAACATAGGACGAAAAAAAATAATTTAATGACTGTGTGTCGAAGAAAAAATACAAAGGATGAGTTTGTGTAAACATTTTTTTGAATTAATAATGGATACATTGGATTGTCTGGGATGAAAGAGGTGCTTGAAAAGTCTCACGTCTCATTTCTCCTGAGGATGATGTAGGCATTCGAATAAGAAGAACTAGTACCAGAAAACGAACAAGAATAAGAAAATGTAAGAATAGGAATAAAAAAATAAATATATCTCGCTTGAATCCCGGAAGACGAGAGGCGTCTGAAGAACGTTTTGCTAAGCATCAACGTTTCATGTTTCTCCTCGACATGCGCATGTTGTACTTTACTATCTCAATGTATGTTTGTCCTGTGCTTTAACTTTACTTCTCAACTGAAGCGCAGCATTCATTCCGACAGGCCATACCTTCTGCGACGGAGACAAATGTTGAGAAAATAATTTTTTAAAAATATTTATTCGTCTTCAATAAATAAATTCCAGTTACTTTTTAATGTATTTGCTGCCTTTATATTTTTATCTTTACTTGTCAATCCATACTTAACTAGATATAGAAATCCGTTGCCTCGAAGCCGGCGAGGTTTTACTATCTTTTGTAAATGTCTTCATGAATAATTTTAAATCTATTTTACTTTCTACTAAATTTATTTTAGCTTCATTTGCTTTTGTATTTTAATGCTTTTTACCATTATTATACATAATCGATCTTTCATTTGTGTGAAACACTAAGCGAAAAATGGATTCTTTTAAATCGGGTCGCTAAATAATTTACTTTGCACTCACATTAACACCCGGAAAAATTTCAACATTACTGTTATTTTAACACCATTTTCGGGGTTAGATTTAACACCTGGTTAGGGTGAACACACCTTTTGTTTAGTGTATGTCAACAGTGTTATATATAAAATGGAGCTGAACTCCATAATTTATTAAAACATCGCTGGGAATTTTTTCCACAAAAATAATTGTCAAAGTAATAAATCGACTTCAAAAGAAAAACAATAAATCATAATAATATATCGATTAATGTAATAAAATATGATTCACTTTTACGCGGTTTATTTTTTATTTTACCAATATTAATTATCGAGTTTTTGTTGGTTGTTTATTCAGAAAGTAAAGAAATAGTAGCGAAAAAAAAACGAAGTAAATAATTGAATAAAAAATTATTGTGATATTTGATATTGAAGGTTTCATTTACTTTCAGTTGAAATAAAACGATGAAAAAAATAGACTCACTAATTAGAATATCGAGACTATTTGGTATATTTGAGCTTCAAGCACGAAAAATTAATCTACTATAAATGCCTAGATGAAAAAGTAATATAATTAAAGTGTGAAATAGCTGTCAGGTTTATTTATTGATTTAGAAATTTTTTTATGACTAATGCGGACAAATTTATAGAGTTGTTGGTTAGAGGGCAGTGATAAAAGAGAATAAAAGAGGTGGCTTCGGATGTACAGAGTAAATTAAGGGGGTATTTATACTTAATTTCTCTGTCTTACTTTGAAGAAAATTTGTGCTAGTTTGATGAGGAAGAATGGTTATTAGGGTGTTGCGTAATTATATGGAGGCAGAATTTCAAATTAAATGAATTTAAACTTGTTTAAAGTTTAATTGCTCTACTTTTATTTTATTTTAATTAAAAACGAAAATACCTTTGTCCTAACTTTTCTTCATGGATTTTTTTTTAGTTTAATCTATCGAATTAATCATTACTCAATATATCGATTAACGTTTATTGTAACAATTATCACGAAAGACATTTTTGTTTTTAGAGAAAATTGGTTTTAAAGGCCAAGATGCCGCATTGATTCAAAAATTGATTTTTCAGGGGGTCCATTATATCCTAAGTATTTTGTATCGCTCAGAAGTTTGATAAATATATCACTAGTGAAAATATCAAAATGACAGTACAACTTTTTTTCTTTTTTGACAAATTTTTGAGTCTGCTTTATAAATTCAAAATAAAAAAAAGAAAAGTTATTTTGTCTACAAAATTTTGAAATTGAAGTTTTCAGAAGTTCCTACAAATTTTTAATGAGCGAATTTATTTTTCGTGAAAAGTGAAAGAAATTTGAGATTAATTTGAAAAAAAATTTTGATTTACGAAATAACTTTTTTTTCTTCTAAATATATGAATCGAATAAGCCACTACCAAAGTCATTGATCTTGAAATCCAATCAGCTTTATAGCCCAATAAAATATTTTAATCGCTGCAAGATAAATCTAAATGTTTGGTTTGTTTGAGAGATATAAATATGAAGACTTAAGAAGATGACAAAATTTTATCACTTTCTTTGAATAATTCATAGCTTCCTTATTTCGCTGGTCAGAAATAGTGTTAGTTGTTCTTCCAACAAGTTCTTTGAGTACCATAAGAATAGTTTTGATCGAACACTCAGTATTTGAGACTACGAAAATATTTCAGATCAGTATTTTTTCTCAAAGTCGCTGATGTCAAAAAAATGTATTAAAGCTATTGTTAGTGTGTTCGTAATGAAACACTTATAAAACCGCTCGGATATCCGTTTTTTATTTTCGATGAAAGTTTAATGTCTTTTAAAATACTTAACCGATTATAATAAAATTTGGCAGAGAAATAAAATTAATTTTTTAAAACCTTAAAGGAATCCAATTTCTGGTGGATAATGTGACGTTTCATCTTTCAATTTTAAAATAGTTTACAGGGAAATAAAAAAATTTGAAAACTTCGTTTTTTAATGTAGAATTTCACTGGTGATTCTATGAAATATATATTCATATGATATATGAACTCAGAAAAGTATTGAATATAAAATTTAATATTTATTACAATTTGGTAATGAGTCAACTGAAAAAGTTTAAGATAAATTGCGGCAGTTTATGGCATTAAATTTGATCAAGTAATTGGAGATTATAAAATAAAAAAAACTTTTTATTAGTCAAATTTGGGTAGTATAAATAAATTTATTCATTGCGGAAACTATTTGATATAGATGGTGAAAGAAATAGCACAGCAGAATATGTATATATATTTTATTCTTCTATTGAATAAGATGGGTATAGAGTATAGAGTCAGTGAAACTGCAGCTGGGTGGAATAACATCGTCTGGCCGGAACGAATTGCCGTTGCCGGTGCCGTTACCGTTGGGAATCAATGAAACGCGCGATTATTCAACTCGACGGAATTCGCTGCTCGGCAATTTGGCAGTGCAGTGTGTGCGATGAGATTGCGACCCTCTCTGTAGATTTTTGGCCGAGACCCAACCCCACTCACTCACTCTACTGTGATATCCTACACTCTTAAGCTTCCGAACCAAAAGCAAGAGGTGTACAATAGTTAGCTGTTAGATAGAGAATGCAATGCACGTCATTTTTACAGATTTCTTAATTTTTTTTTTCTTCTGTACAACTTGGCTTCAAATTCTTACTTTTAATTGGCCTCTTAATCACTTAGTGTCATTCTACTTTTAATGAAAGATATTCCATCAATACTGTGCTAGCTAATAAGAGTACTTGTAATAATATAACTCAAGGAGTTTGAAATCAAATTAAGTCATTTAAGAAGATATATTACTTTGCAGTTTCACTACTTAAGGGTTTAACTACTTGACCTTTTCAACTGCTTTTACTTCTCCTTCGTTAGAATATTTTATTGATTAATTTCTTGCAGTTTTTTTAAATTTTACCGAAATTTAAATTTCACTATCTACAGTATAGCAATTAAACAGAAGTATGGTTTTATTTTTGGCTGTAAAAAATTTTAAAAAATGTTTGAAAATCTAAAAGGGTACACTTTAATCGTTCATTCCATTTTTAATCATTACTTTTATTTTATAACTTTGATCTATTTTTTTCTATTCAAAATTTTTTTTAAATATCCCGCCTTTTTGTCATAGATGTCGCTCCTATCTAATCCTATTGTATCGGACTAGTGCTGCCAGACGGTGACAGACAAAAATGAAAAGATAATAGTAAAAATAAAAATGGCAGCTAAATTTTTTATGTTATCGGTTTTGAGTTTTTTATTAATTACAAATAAGACAAACAGGATTTGAATAGTGAGTTTTAATAGGGTTCTTGAGATAGAAAATCCAAAGCTGCTAAAAAAATAATTAGGCTTATTAATTATGTGTATTGAGGTTTATCATGTTGACAAACTTTCATACGAGACAACTTACAGAACCGATTTTTTAAATAAAAAAGCTATATTTTAACTCATCGAAATTAGTCATTAGTTTTAAGTCAAAATTATTTCTTGATAAATTGTCTTTATACTAGTATGGAATTAAACCCATCTTGATGAAGTTAAAAATTAGTAGAAATGATTAAGCGCTTGAAGTGTGCAATTGATATTAAAATTTTTTTTAAGCCAATAAGTCACTAATTCAATAACAAATTTAATATAAATTCACAGAAATTAATAAATATATATTAATATGATACAGTATACACGCATAAATAGTCTCATTGGAATTGAGATAAATTAAAAGCTGTAACAATATCAATATTTAAATTAATAGTATGTTTAATTTAAAATAATAATATACGATATTAAATATATTAGTTATTGCTAGGGCATATTTATTATTTGTTTATTTTTAATTTGTAGTTGACTATTTACAACGGATAATAATAATAATGATAATAATAATTTTATTATTTTTTAAATGACTAAAATATTACTGAATAATTAATTAGCAATTAGCGTACATTTAAGCTGAGGTAATGTAAGGTAAGAGAAGGCTTTCTAATGTAAACTCAAAGTGTAGTGTGAAAGACGATCAAGTATCTCATAAGCTTCTGGTCAATCTTAATGTACTTAATGTACGTAATGGATCCTGCGGAGTTGAGTCAAGTGGTGTGGAGTAGAGTAAAGTAGATTCTAGTCAAGTAATATTATCAGTATACTTTATCATCTCTTCTTAAGTATACACATTTATATGCTCTAAATATTAAGCATTAATTTACGCATTGAATTAAACTCAACAGCTAAATTCTGTAGAAGTAAATTTTTTAATTAAAAATAAATGTCGAAAAGTTAAATTAATAATTAAAATTATGAATAGAAAATTGTAGAGTTGAGTTACGGAATACTTGAACAAGTTATAAGTCTTTGGATTAGGTCAAGTGGAAAACGGTATAGTTGTTTTATTATAATATTATTGCTGTAAAATAATGCGATACGATTGAATGTAATGACGAGAAGTTTCGAGAAATATAAGGTTGTGAATGTTGACTTGTTAAGAATGAGTGAAGTTTGTGGACAGCCGCAGTGTAGCACTTGGAAATAGCTAATTGAATTCCTAGTGCAATTGGTCGCTACGCGGTTTATGCGATCGAAGATATTGTCGAAGCAGCTTCGTTGTTTGGCCCAGTTTAACCATCAACTAGGGGAACAGAGAACTACGATGAATTCTCGTTGGTTATCCCCTCGAGGCTCTTGAGAACATTCGAGCTATAGAATATTCTCTTGGATGGTTACAAATTACGACAGCGGACAGTGACAGTGTCCCAAAGTTAGTAATTAGTAATGATAGATATATTACTATTAATTTATAATTCCTAATTTTTGATTATTATTATTATTTATTGATTTTTATTTATAGAAATATAGTATCGGATACGGAAATAAAATTATAGGAACTGTTCCTATAATTTATGGTCGTAGTCCCAATAATGGTATGGGGAAAAATTTCTTAAAATTATGGGAACCGTTCCCATAATTTTCTTTCCATGAATATTAATAACACTAAAAATGTAAAGGAATAATAGGAAGGTGGTTATAGGGATCGAGGGTTTCTAATAACAAAACAAATTTATTAAGTAAAAATGAAATGTCCAAACGTCCTCTCACTTAACCCTTAACGGTCACATGGGGTGACTAGTCAACGCAGGCTTAAAAAAAGTTGAATTAGAGGTCTTAAACCTTTCAAACAAATTGGTCAAAAAAATTTCAAAAAAAGGCAGTTACCCCATGTGGCCGTTAAGAATTAAAAGGTTCTCTCTCGTCTTTCTTCAATCAATTGGGCCTTGCAGTCCCTGGGTACATTCCTTTCTTCTACTCACACCATTTTACAAGGGTAGTTTTCTTTTCTTTTGTTTCCTTTACGTACATATACAAGAAGCTTATCTTACTATTCATACATTTGGCAATCATTATTCTAGCACTCAAATCTATTGTTTGTAAACTTTGTAACAGACCCGTCCAAATCTTAAATTTATACTCAGCTTTCACCCACTTAATTTTCATCCGGGAATTTAAATATTGGCGTTTTGTTGTAACTAAGGAGTATGTATACAATGACACAAGTACATGACACACTTACAGTCCTTTCTGTTTCTTCATGGTTAAATATTTTAAGCCATGGAAAATTTTACACCCTCAATTATCACTCAGCTGACCTTGTTAATAACTTAGGAACCATTTTCACACGAAAAATTAGTTATTATTATTTTTTTTAATAATAATGGAGCTACGGTAAAAGATTTTGGTATGACTATTTTTCCCTCCGTAACTTAAATCGATAAATAAAGTTTTTGCGACAATAGTTTTTAGTAAAAAATTCTTTACATCAGCTACGACATAACTAAATACTTAACCCGACGTATAATTTTATTATTTTTTTTTTTTGTGATAAACACGAGATTAGTTAAAACGATTATCGCATAGTATGCTAGCGTGAGCATTTCTTTACTATATGGTATTTATCAGGTTATAAGTATCGCTGAACTGCGGAATTAATAATTGTATAATAGCATCAATCTATGTGAAATCATGTTCTAAAAATATAATCATTATAATAAACCGAGGGGGAAGAAAAAAAATTAGTAAATTTATATCGTGTGTCTGTATAGTTTTTTTTTAAATTATTTTTTTTTTCTAATTATAATTGCAGGTTGTACATAGTAATTAATCAAATAATGTCTCAGCTAGTTACTGTTCTACCTCGGTAACTTTATATTACGTTTTTTTTCGTACTATTTTATTTTATTTTACTCCTTTTTTTTCTTTTCAAGATTTATGTCGTGACTAATAGCTATAAGTAATTTTAGCTTTGTAAAAAACTCGATTGTTCCTTTCTATGGGTTAATTACCTCTTGATTAAGTATTCGCTGGTGAAAATTTTAAAATAACAACAACAAAAAATAAAGATTACAAAACATTATTTTATACGTAATCAACAACAAAGAGTTGAAAAAAAAAAAATTACTAAGACTTCAAACAATATTTTTTTAATGTCCAGAAAAAAAATTCAATAGACTCATTTTTCAATGAGAATACACTGACATTTTTCTTTATCGGTTAAAAATTTATAAAAAAATATGCAACCGCCAAAAATAAATTTTTAAGTTGCAGGTTTTTCAAGTACTCTAGACCATGAAGATATCTTGGTACTTATGTAAGTTCTAAATTACCATGCGCATGAAAATTTTCTCTCTGAGTGTAAAAAAATTATTACAATAGATATCGTAACATTTTATTCTAATTTACGCTTAAATATGAAAAATATGTCATGGTATACGCGCTGAAATATTTACCACTCAAAAGACCTTAGCATGGGTTTAAATTTTTAACCGATAGCTGGAAAAGATGTATGGGTGCATTCACTGAAAAATTTATTCATTTGAATTTTTCCTCCACCTTAAGACATTGAAAATATTGCTGTAAGTCATATGAGTTATTTTCTTTTATCTTGTTGTTAAACATGTCGAAGATATTTTTCTTCAAAAACACTGTTTGTAATGTCTTTTTCAATTATAAAGAGGCCTTATATTCAGCAACCAAAATGGAAGTAGATTTCTTATTATTTAATTTATTTTGCTGCATGATAATTTACAAAAATATTATCTTTTACATATTTACATTTTTTTGCACTGTTTGAGTCACAAAATATGTGTGCCAAGTTTCATTCAAATCGATTCAGAATTATTGGCGTTATCGCGACCACAAGGTTCAATATTCAAAATTAACCATATAGCTGATTTTGAACATCATAATGAATGAACGAGATATGTTTAGATAAAGTCATAGTAGTGTAATTTGAAGCTTATTTTATTAGCTACAAGGTGCAATCAATGAAATTAACCTACATTGCATCATTTAAGAGATATTAAGAGTTAAAGTTGTAAAAAATTTTCAGTCAATCTATTTGAAAAAATTGTCGAAATGGTCGAGTAAATAACGAAAATTAAAGCTAATTTAGAGCTTTTAGATAAATTTAACAGAACTGTTATCAGTTTTTATTCAAAAGTTATTTAAAGAGAATTTAACAAAAAACGATTTCTTTTTAGTTTGAAAAACTTTTGAACTAGTCGACCGATTTGGCTCATTTACGAACTTGAACTAGAGTTTCATCCAAAAAAAAGTATGCTAAGTTTTTCAAATTCGTTTTGAATTTTAGGCGTTATTGTGTCCACAAGTCAGGTTATATCGCATATATATATATTTTTTAATTAATAGTATTTTTGGAACCTACTCGATGAATTATGTCAGGTTATGACAAAATTTGAAAATTCCACCATGAGGACAAATGCAATAGCTGGATTTCTATAAGAAATTTACTGACAAATATATAAAAATATATATGTAGAAATTTGTGTTCAGGATAAAATTTGCTCGACTGGTGTTTACGAAAATTTATTTTTTGTCTCTAATAGTTGAAGTGTTCAATTACGGAACACTAATATGGAAACCAGAAACTCATATTTTGTAAATAATATACGAAAATTAAAGTTATATATTTTTGGTAACAGTATAGAATATATATGAAATTGATATTAAAAAGTCTATTTATACTTTATTGTCCTGAGGATATGTTGGGTATATATATATATATTAGTAAATATTTGTTTACTCACAGCATCATTGTGATTCCAAAATATGTATGCCGGTGGCTCCGGGCTATTCAGTACGATACACGTGAGGTTGATGGTACTTCCATGATCGATGTAGAGATCCGGTCCACCTAAAATTTCAGTCGTTGGTTCTGTAACAATGAATTATAAACAAATGTGCATTAAATATTTGTTGTTTGTTGAAACAATATATTTCTCATTATAATATGTATACATCGAATAAATTTTGAATTCAAATCTATGCAATATCTCAATTAAATCAATTTGCCATTTAGAAGCACCACTTTATTTTAATTGAGATAAATATTATATTAAATATATATTTTAATAAGAAATAAAAAAAATTTCAATTTCTTATGAAAAAGTATATTAGTCGGAGGATTTAGAATCAATATACTTTCATAAAAAAAAATTATGTACACATATGTATGAGAATATGAAAAAAATGTATGCTATTATTAATATTGAAAGATCAATCTCAAGAGGTCAGAAAGAGGTATCAATATATATTGATAAATCTATATTAACTTTTTCAAATAAGCTAGTAGAGTAACGTCGATTGTTAATAAGCATATGCAAAAAAAAGTATTAAAATTTTTTATTCCAATATTTGATTTACATGAAATTTTTTTTATTGATGAAAAATATATTTATTTTAATATAGAAAAGAAAATATCACGGAAACGATTCAATTAATTTATAAATTTATGTCAAAAAATAAAATAAATTTTAAGACTTTTTAATTAAAATTTATAAATAAAACGGAATTAAATTTCATAGAAGAAAAATAAAATTAATTAAAGTTATGTTTGCTATAAAAGTTAATCACAGTTGAAGATAAAATGAAATATTCAATATAGTGATTGAGATATATCAACATTTACTTCTTGCACATAAAGCTTTAATAATTTATCCTATTTGGCTTTCTACATATATGCTGTATGGCTTTCAATGGTGTTCATACACTTTGTAGAGTGTGGTTCAGTCGCGGATGCGCAATTTGCTGTGACCTGAACCACATCTTACTTACCAACACATGCCATCTGCTCGACACACGTATTGGTATCATATTTTATACAAGACTTTAATTCACATAAAATATATATTATAAAAGTATAAATTATATATACATTTTTTTTTCACTTTATACTCGCATATATTATACGTTGATTTATTCAAATAAAAGCTGCCATCCGGTATCTCTGGAAATAGAAACTTTCTTGAATTGAAAGAAAAAATGTTTTTAAATAAAATTTAAAATGAAAATGAAAGCTTATATCTTAGAATTTGATATAGGGTTCACGCCAAGTTTTAATACTTAGAGATGAAAATCTTTAAAACTAGCAAAAGTTATTGTAAATGAATTAAAGATTTCTTTAACAAAATTTCGCACGGACGTAATTTATAAACGTTTTTTCATAAATATAGACAACTTCGTGGCTCGTAACATATCAATCACTAATGCTCGTTACAGTTTCTGTATACTTAGAAAAAAAGTTTTTTCAAAATATCTTCAAAAATACACATTTTTTAGAAAAAATGAACATGATCTTTTTTGTCAAGACTTTAATTTTCTACAAAATTGTTCCTATGGTTTTTTCCTTTAATCTGCATATTCATGAGATATTTAAAAAAAAAAACGCGATTGTATCGAAAAATAAACTTTGTTCGTCCTTCGGCACGTGTTCTTTTTACTTGAAACGAAAAAACTAAACTCCCCGCGTACTTTTTCATTGAAATGAAGCTTTTTATGGGGCGTCTGAAAAAATTTAATTTTTAACGACCAACCTAATATAATATATATATAAAGTGTAGATTTGTCATATTTTTCACGACATTCTTCGTGATATTTATTCTTTGTAGTGTCATTTTTAACCAATTAAAGGCGTGCGTTCTTACCATGAGTTGCAAAAAAGCATTCATCATACTTTTTCGTAGCTCATACATTATTTTATCAGAATTATTTAAATATCTGAAGCAGGTACTTGAAGGCAATTTAAATTTTTAGATTCCGACAAAAATAAAAGTGAATAATAATAATAATGAATTTATATAAAAATTAAGTAGGTCATGAAAAATATGAGGGTTTTATAATAAATTTGAAAATATAAGTGAGAAATAAAAAATAAGTTTTTCTGAAACTGTACGTCTCTTAAATGTAAGTCACGATGCTCTCGATGGTTTAAAAAGTATACACAACATCATAAAAAAATAAATAAATAAGCAGAGAAAAAATAAAATAAAAAGTTAGTGTGTCTTGAACGGAAACTTGGCTGAGACAGCGAAGCGGCTTTTCAACAACCTTTCATTTTCTCAACTCATCTTTTCGTCTCTTTTCTACATTTTTTTTACTTCGTTCCCTCTTTTTTTCCACTAAACTCGTCTTCACTTCTGTCGACAGAGTCCAAGAACAAATAGACGAATGAAAAGCCGTTCGTTTGTATTCCACACGAGTTTCCAATCGATATGTGCAAACGAGTGTACCAACAGCGATTTAGACTATTGAACTACTAGACTATAACATTGTGGGAAAACTTGACGACTTACGTAAAACTTTTTTTTTATGAGTTTGTGACTAAAAAAAAACTCTATTACAGTAAATTGATACAATCAAGAAAGTAATATTTATGGCCCATAAATAAATTAGTATCTTATAGTTTTTTTTTTTTTTTTTTTTCTAATTAGAGCTGAGTAAAAATACAAGGAAAATATATATTACGAGTATGTGGATTTGAATAGGTTTAATTAGTAAGGCTCTTAATTGGAATCCTTCCCAGTCCTATGAAAAAAAATTTAATTTTTTGAGAAAAAAAATTTTAATAGTTATTGAAGATAAAATTTATCATAAATGAAACATGGGTATTAGTGAAAATTAATATTGACGTTAAAATTTGTTTTTGATGCCAGAAGACTTTTAAATGATTTTTTTTTTTATATTTGGTCAGTAAATATTGATAGTTTGAATTATTACTTCTGTATTGACAATCAAGAATAACAATCAATATTTATGTAGCCGACATTCTAAAAAGTTAACTGACAAAATAAAGAATGAAAAACACAAATTATAATTGATGAAAACGATAAAAAAATTTTTAAAAAATCGGTCTGTCGGTTGACCATGCGGGCCAAAACTTCCCACGTATTTCGAGCTCCTTGAGCTCGAAAAATTGTAGTAGATACATTTTCGAGCTCTTCGAGCTCGAGAATACTTTTGTATGCTTTAGTTTTCAAAAAATAATGTTTTTTACCATTTTTTCTACAACGATATCTCTCGAACGAATAAACCGATTGAGACGTTTAAGGTGGCAATCGACGCGTTTCATTGAGTTTTATAACTGATCAAATTTTTAAATTGATTTATTGAGTCGTTTTTGAGAAATTTTCAAAATACTAAAAAAAATTATTTTTTTCAATTCTTTCGACAACGGTTTCTCTTGAAAGAATTAACCGATTTTGATGTTTGAGGTGGCATACGACGCGGCTTATGAATCTCCAGAGCCCAGTCCATTTTGAAATTAATCCATCGAGCCCGTAAAAAGTTATCCAAAAAAAACATTTTTGAAAAAAGTTTATTTTTGGAATATCTCCGAATGAGCTCTACCGATCAAGCTCAATTTTTTTTTTCAGCTTCAAGATATTGAAGAACTGCGTCGAATGATACCTTAAAGATCAAAATCGGTTCATCCGTTCTAAAGTTACAGATATTTACATACATACATACATACACTCGGACATCATCGTGAAATTCGTCAGAATAGCTTCCTAGAACCTCAAAACGTCGACATCTGTTGGAATTTCGATTTTCACAAATCGGACTGAAACCAATAACTTCCCGAATTTTTGAAAATTTGCAATTTTCCTAGCGGGAAGTTAAAAAAAATTGTTTTTATTAAAATAAAAACTTTACTTTTTAAGCAAATTTAAAGTTTTTATATTGTGATTTATTAAATATGAAACTTGGTACGTCAGAATGAAGTTTTCGTGATTTATGATGCAATGATAATTTAATTTTTGAACAGTAACTAAGAATGCAAGCAAGACATTTTATCAATGACAATTCTTAGTATGCTTATTTTCAAGAGAAATTTACTTTTGAACTAATATTCTTTTTTTTATTAGCGATCTCCCCTCCTTATTGGACGATAAGGAAAATTTTCGCGCTTTAATTATTCGTATTCAAATCATATTCGAAAAAGCTGAACAAATTTTGAAAAAGTATCTATTTTTCAGTAAATTTTTCGATATTCTCTTTAGTATAATGTCAGCATAAAACTATGAAGTTCTCTAGTAGGAAAAACTCAAAAAAGTCGCGAGAAAAATTTTTGTTTTGACTTATGACCACACGTCAGATGAGGAAGGATGTCCCTGTCTATGTATTTTTATGAAGAGTGGCTCGTAAATTTTTTTCTGTTGTGAATAACTCCATACAATAGGGACTTTTTTTGTTCATTATGATGTCCTCTAGTAGAAAAACCTCCAAAAAGTCCCAAAAAAAATTTTTTTTTCAACTAGCGGCTCGAGGCAAATGACCCTACTAGAGGGCATTCTAATTTTGTAGGTTTGCTGAAAAATATGCTAGTAAATTTTAGTACCACTATTTAGTCCTTTAGTTTGCTGGAAAATTTATGGTCTGAAACTAATTTCCTGACTCTTTTTTTTTTTTTTGTAGAGTTCATTGCAAAAAAGTCTCCACATTCATTAACATAAATTGATTTCCTATAAAAGTAAATATCAAAAAATGGGTCTCTGTATTTTCCTCTTTTCAAATGCAACCAAAGCACTAGCCGAAAATGCGCAGTAGCAAAGTTGTAAAATAAAAGGAGACATGAGATCTCATGTGTATCGACGGAGTTTCTAATTCAATAATTTCTAACAATCTTAGACGATCAATTTGGCCTTTAATGAGACTAGATAGAAACATAGCACAGGCACATTGTTGTCGATTCTCCCGAGACAGTACATTACTATCACACAGTGTCCGATATTCTCAGTTGCATTATCTGGCTTTGATTCATAAAGTTTCCCGAGACATACTAGATAATTTTATTGAACTTGTGATCGTTTATGATGTCAACAAAGTTATTAAATTTATTTTTTTTTATGTGTGCGAATGTTGATGTCACATCTTTGGTATTTAATTATGTCTATGTTAACGTACAGCAATTAAATCAACAACACCTAGGTTTAAATTCTAATTTGATGTTTTTATAAGAATGTCAAAGAATTCAAGAGACAATAGATGTGCCAATTTCATGGGATTTCGTCCCACTTTCTATTAAATCGAAATGAAATTCTCCGTGAACAAACTGAACTAAAATGAACTTTTTTCGATTAAAAACCTCGAGTCAAACAGATTTAACATTTGTAATAAAAAAAAAGTGCAATCACGCATTTTATCAAACATACACTATCTCTTAAGGGTATACGGTCCTATTTGTTTGTTGACATAAAGCAACGATTGTAAACGCAAAACAGGCTTTTCATTGCGCGGAATTCAATATCAATTGAACGCCTAAAGATAGGGACAAGCCAGTGTGCAAGGTGCGTTATTTGGGTCGAATGTCAATACGGGTAAGCTGGTTCGTCGTGTGAATAAGCCCTGTGGGCTATGCCCAAATAGAGCACACCTCTACTCTACTGCTACCCGATCTACCCTACATACATTCAAACCACAAAGACCATTCTCATACCGAATTCTCTCTCGCTTGCTTGCTTGCTCACTCGCTCATTTCACTGACTAACTGTCTTGTTCTATATCCATTTGGTTGTTGAGAATGGGTTTAGAATGGAACTTGGAGACTCGAGACTGACAGCATCAGCCCAGGAAGTCAATACCCCAGATCCCAGTAAGCTAACCAACGTTGATGATCCTATTGTTGACACCCATGAGTGTTTCTATTATTGTTATTATTTTCATCCTCAATTATTGTTCAATAAGTGACTTTTATACGTGCTCAATTTTTCTTTAAGCTCAAAATTTTTGTTTTTCAATTTTTAGTTAGTGATGTGAAATGATCGTCACAAATTTTTCGATCAGAGTCCGTGATTTCAAACCGTCAATAATTTTTGGTCACAAATTTGGTCAGTAATTTTTGGTCACAACTTAACGTTTAGTCGATTCGAACGTTAAAAAAAAATGAGTTTGATAAAAATAAAAAAGTAGAGTACATTTATTAAGAATATAATATATATATAAGACCTGAGCAATTTAGTAGGTATAGAATTCATTAAAAACTAAGAGCGTTAAGTTATGGTGTATGACCCAGAAGGGTTATATTGGTGGCAATGAACCACATGTTAGGTTCACAGTGTTAGTGCTTAACCGTTCCACTACTTGGTAATATCAAGCATAGTATAGCAAAGGTATAGAGGAGATGAGTATACGAGTTAATGCTCCGTATTCCCTTAGCTAAAAGCCCTTTACTCTTCTCTGCTCTTCTCTTCTCTTCTCTTCTCTACTCTTAGTCGGTACGGATCGTATAGTTATACTACTCGTTTTCTTCTCTGAAAGGTCATACGACCCAAGTTTACCGTGAATTCACGAACCCTCTGTGATATTTTCTCATTCTTAATATCTTCTCTTACTTCCACTCTATCTCACTTCTTCTTGTGTTCATAGATCTTCACTCCAACTTGATGATCGAGATCTCTACTTATGTGGACATTTCATTTTCTATTTCAACTTTCGTCATTCAAAAATACTTATTTCACAAAACAATGTCCAATGAAAATATTTTGTCAAATAAATTTTATTAGATGTCTACACGCATATACACTTTTATTAGTTCATATTCACATATGGGCATTTTATATATAAGTGTTGTTCAAGCATTTGTGGGATTTTTCTCTGCCGGTTTTCATATTATTCTATATAGCGTTTTACGATAATGGACCAAAGTGCCCGGCAACACTTATCGGTTGTACTAGACAAGTAACAAAATAACACGTGTGCACTAAAACAATAGAGAAAAAAACAGTATTTTGTATTATTTGTAGCAAGTGCCAGAAGCACTTTGATACAAGTGGAAATTGGTTTGTTCATACGTGACTCTATCATATTCAATTGACATCTATGAAAAAGTTTTTATTTATTTCATTGGTTATTTATATTTTAGTGCCAGTTAAATTACGTAATAAATATGATTTTATATATTAAGGTATGAAGGCATTACTTATAAGTAGAATATTAATTAAGTAAAGTATTACTTGAGTGAACAATATTAATGGTTGGAAGTAATAAATAGATCGAGAGAAGGGATGACTTTGGAATAAACGCTCATGATAAGATAACGTTCACTAATCAAATGGCTAATAAAACGAGAAAGGGGATACTTTAGTAAAACGGTTTATTTAGCTAATTTTCCCAATGGAAGATTCCTAGTGAGAGAACATATATCAGGTCGGAAAAAACTTTAATTTTACTTTTTTGACTTAAATGGGTAGTAAGTAGGTCAAGTTAGCTAAAAGCAAGTCAAAATGGATGAAAACACATATTAGATTTTGACTTGTTTTTGGCTAACGACTTACTTAGTATCCATTTAGATCGAAAAGTCAAATTGAAGTTGTTTTTAAGTTCCCGCTATGAAAATCGAAAATCTATCCTAAAAAAGTTGGGGTTAGGTCACCGCATTAGCCATCATGGCAACTGTTGCTATGGAGATTGTTACCATGGCAACGGTTGCTATCGAGACTGTTGGCGTGGCAACGGTTGTTATGGGCGTGGTTGGTCGTGGCAAAGGTTGCTATGGTTGGTCATGTTAGCAGCTAATAGGAATAATAAGCATCCATCAAAATATTACAAGAAGTAAAAAATAATTGGCACACGTTAGCGCGCAAAAGTCTTCTAGTTTTCAAAAAAAGAAAAGTTATTGGTGTCAGTCCGATTTTCAAAAATCGAGTTTTCCGCACGCGCACGTGTGTGTGTGTGTGTGTGTGTGTGTGTGTGTGTGTGTGTGTGTGTGTGTGTGTGCAAACTAATTCTTGTCGTATGATATGATTGGAACGAATCAACCGATCGAAACGTACTTGGCGGTAATCGAAAGGGCACATCAAAATTTAAATTTGATTTGATTTTCAAAGTAGTTTACTAGGAAAGTAGCTTACTTGGAAAATTTAAAAGAATGTAAAGACTACATTAAAAAAAAGTAAAGATGTTATTAAAATAAATGATTTATTGAATATACAAAATAGAAGAAAATAAATCTTTTATATTACTTATGATACAAGATTATGTTATGTTATTTATTTATTATAATGTAATAAATTGAAGTATTATCTTTCAAACCAGAAATAAATCGGTCGTTCACAAGTTATGTAAGTTTTATGAATTGAGTTTTTTGAAAACAGAAAAGAAAATATAAATAAATAGAAGTGCTAGAAAAGAATAAAAAGTTAGTCTTCATCTGAGCCGTTTTTATTTGTATATTCATATAATATATATATATATATATATATATATATAAGTCTGTTAAGGTAGCTGTTGGAAATAAGAAACAGTAACTAGAGTCAAGAGTTTCGTGAGAGAGATGTAAGTTGGGTAAAATGGATAAGAATGACGATGACTATAAGACGCGGCAATGCGTAAAAGCTCGAGGGTGATGAAGATAGAAACCGCGTCGGGTGTCTCGTACCGAGTGGAATTCATAAATGGTTGATAAAGCTCGACAAGCTGACTTCCTTATTCGCTTCCTTTATTCGCGGATGAGATCTTGCTTTTCTACTTTATTTTTCCTTTCTTATACTCTTTTCTTTTTTTTTTTTTTTCTACTTTTTATCTTTATGTACTCGTCTTTAGTTCATTCACTCACCCACTTTTTACATTTTACTCTCAAGTTTTCGCGCAAGACACTTTCTTATCGGACAGGTTTCATCTTTTTAGTCATTGGGCATTTTTTGTATAGACGACGAATTTTGTTTTTTAGCTCTGATGCCAGTCAACGTTCATTGGCTCTTATATTTTATCTCATCAGTTTTTTAGTTGGCACATTTTTTTAAAACTATTGCAAACAACTATTGATCAAAATGCACCGAAAATAGAGATTTCAATCAATGAAATACTTTTTTTAAAATCTTGACCTGTGAAAAATGACTTGTGAAAAATTATTTTTCACAAAGTTACAGCCTTGCAAAAATTACTAAAAAATTTCTAAAATTTTTCTGTTCCTCTAAAGGATTTTTGGCTAATTTTTGGCATAAAAATATATTATGATTTTTTGAATTGCAATTAATCAAAAAATGAAACTTCAATTTTCATTTCGTGGTCAACATAGTCCGGTCTTGATGATATGATGTCATCATAGTGTTTCAAACAAAAATAATATCCCGTGTAAGCTGATGAGGCAAAATCCAATGATAATTGTAATTAATGCGATTAAGCAAACAGATCGCCTTAATTGGGATCTTGACTTAATAATCAAAGTATTACTAATTAAATAGTTTGTGCAAACTATCTCATTATAGCTCTTAATTCGTAAGATACCACTAGCAACGGATTAAATGATCAATCGATTTAACAAAATATAAGACTAATTAATTAACGAATAAATAAATGAAATTTTCATAAGCATCTAAATGAAAATTTTTTCTAAATTAAGTAAAATAAAAGATTATACTGAAAAAAAAATGAATGGAAATGATAAAAATCCGTTTTATGAACCACGTGTTTAAAACTAATAAAAAATTTGCTTATAACCAAGTACCTATGTATAATACGATGATAGATCCAACGTACAGTTGACAGAGCAATTGAAACGGGAAGCAGTGCACGAAGACCGAAGAATCTAGAGCACGAGTACACACATGCACACATACATTTTCACTCATACCGCATCTTAACGTGTCTCAAGAGACTCATCTTTGAAATTGGATTTCAGATCACTTTTTTTTTTATTACCTTTTTTTCTCTATCGATTCGGTATCCATGTACTCTGCGATAATGAGAAATGGCGTTAGAGTATTTTTCTAAATTTATGATATTTATCTGATAAAAATACAAGGCATAAATCCTCTCTATCCGTCAGTTTATTGTAGGAAGGTATTTACACTAATTCAAGTTGATAAATATTAGTAAGAACATAATTAGAATAAAGTTTATCTGATAAAGTGTAGTGTTATCACTGTCCGAAAATTTCGTATGGGAAAATCTGCTTCGGAATATGGATTCTCATGATGCATAATAATAAAATTTTTTTGTAATTTTGAAAAATAGTGTTAAATATTTAACTTTTTAGTGTGTAAATGTTCAGTAGGGGGACTTCAGAGTCGTAACAAAATAGGGGAAGTCGCTTGTAACAAACTTGGACTACTTTATGTTGAAATATTAATTTTTTATTTTATTTTTACTGTGAAAAATATCCTTTAGCTAAATTTTAGCATAGCTTATGAGTGGTCTCGTTATTTTTTTATTTTCGCTGACATTAAATCAGAGATAAACATTAAAACATGTCGTGTTTCTTATGGAAACATCGGACGCAATGAACGGTGAATTGTGCAAGTACCATTATAAAACGCTGGTATAGTTGGAGCCGGGGCTTATCTACGTTAAGCACGCTATGGTCCCCAATGAGCTTTTTCAATTCATTTTATTTACAATCTCAAATGGATACAACTACTAATAAACGTAAATTGCGAGAATTCATTATATACATGGAACATTCAGAGCGTATACTGTTATTTTGTATATATATATATGACGAGCAACTGTGATTACAAATTTAACGATACCTCAATTGTCCTTTATTTTTATTCGTTGAAATATTTTTTAGAAATACAACAGTTTTTTTATCGTTTTCATAAATCTGATGTTATCTTTGAATAATTATATTTCGTTAATGATGATATTAAAATTCAAATTTTCATCGCGTAATAATAATTAAATGTATATATATATTTTTTTCGATGATTTTGTTATTTATGATAATCAATTTTGTTTAAGAACAGGATTTTCAATGCCCATGTTTTTTAATCTGAGAATTAAACTTGTAAACTATTTGTCTAGTCGGTTTCAAAATTGAATAAGGTCTGAGTCTGAGTCTTGATTATTCTAACGGTTGCCAGAATACTTACTCAAATTAGTAAATTAGATCAAGCGATGACGTAAACCGAGAGGTATTCAAAGTTTTAAGGAAAACAATTATTAATTTGTGCAGAATTCATGTAAAATCACATGTGACGTAAATCTTTAGATAACAAGGTTTGAAAATTTGATCAAAGTTATTTAAGATCTAAAAATTGATATCTTATCCAAATCATTCAATTTGAACTTTCATGCTGCAATCAGGCGAATTTATCAGTATTAAGATTTGAATTAATTTTGAAATTGATTTGGTCGAAAATCAAAATTTGTACTTTTTTCGTATATCGTCAACTATTCAGTAACTGATCTCAAATTTTATTAAATCTAGACCTTGATACGATCTTTCGATTAAAATAAATATTAGAAGCAGTAGATTTGTTCAGATGTGTAAAAAAATTTTTTTTACACATACACACTCTGACGTCTTTTTAAATAGAATGACTAAATCCTTTAGCTCAAAAGTACCGAAATTTAACAAATATATTAATCACAACTAATTTATATTTGATTAAATTTTAAGTGATTAAATCAGTAATCGACGACCTTTATTAAAAGAAACGATTTAAAACGATTAGAAAAAAAATTTCAAATACTTTTTAATGCTTTTGAATACTTCGAATACTTTTGAATCGCTTCTTTAAATAAGCGGAGTAAAGCAAAAAATTGATATAAAAAGATTAACCATTTTTAAAACTGTTTATTTTTTTCGGTTGTTCAAAAAAAAAGTTTCACTTAACAAATTTAAATTTAATACAGATTTTTCAGTGTTCGATTGAATTGTAAAGTTATTCGAAGCACTTACCGTGATTTTCTTTACAAAAGGAAAAAACTTCTTGTCGAAACAATGTGTAAGAGAAAAACGAAGATTCTTTGATGCAAATGTAATACTTTTAACTTAAAGTTATTACATTATATTTACAGCGGAATATATAAATATATGTATTTATATCGTTGCTTAAGTCATTGTCGTCAATGATATTACGTGAGTGCATTGTTTATTTGACTTGTATGAGAGCGTTCTAGTAAATTTGATCTCTTTTAAGTACTATCGAAAAATATCTTTAAAGCCATCACAAGTATTTTTATAAAACGATACTTCATTTTTTATAATACTCGAATAAAAAAAGTATCAATATTTTTTATCGCTGAATAGTTTTCAATTTCTATGGAATATTCATGAGAATTTTTGGCTTATTGTATAGAATTTTCCACAATTTTTCTTTCATTGAATTTTAGTTGTTGAGTATAAACGTGGGTATGAATACACACCAGAGTTTAGTATAAAAGAAATACACGAAAAGTTGGTTGAAGAAAAAGAGAAGGGATGTTAGGAGCATCTCTTGCGTACACAAAACATCTTGCCACATTATTAAATCCAACTGGAGAAGCTTGAAAGCCGCTTCTCTTTAATACACTTTAGTGAAGGGTGCTGGCTAAAAGTACCAATCCTATGGAGGAAGTGAAGAAGTAAAGAAAAGCTTTCCTAACTCACTGTGCTTGTAGTTGTAGTAGATGTAGTTGTAGCAGTAGTGGCTGAACCAAAACTTTACTGTGTTTCAGATGAATGTACCAGGCAACTTGCCAACAAATGTTTTGCCTGTTTAAACTCAACATTCTGCAATCTATCTCTTTACTTATTTTACATATTATTAAATATGAATACTTTATATAAGTGATCATTTTATGCTGCAGTTATTCAAAATTTTCATTTACACTACCCTGATTAAAAGGAACGATTCAAAGCAATTCAAAACGATTCAATTTTACTACTATATAGATATACATTCGACATTCAGTGAATCGTTTTATTTAACAGGGTGTGAAAATTTGGACTAAATATTGATTTTATTTCAATTCGATCAAAGTATTTTTGAACACATTTTTAAAACTGAATAATTCATTGTGTCTTTTCCAAATCATTTCATTAAAATTTTTCAAGTATCCAAAACTGACACTAAAGTAACCAAAAACGGTACCTCTGCCCTATGTGAAAAGGGAGCTTGTAATTTTTTCCGAAACTTTCCTTCGGAGTAAATTTCACATCGAAGGGGAGTGAAATAATAAAAACATCCACTCCAAAAATTTTTTCCAGTATGTTTCATTGTTTTTTTGCATTAAAATTAATCAATATATTAATTATGAAGCCTTGCATTGAAAATTAATTAATAAAAAAGTTTAATCGTTTAACTCTATGGGTAATCTTAGTAATTAAAGTTCTCGATAAATCAATTTATATATAGAGTCTAGTCAATAAAAAGTTAATTTACTTAATAAAGTCGATAGCTATTATAATTATTGCCAGATTTAATTCTTGTTTAATTAAATTTCTTACCACTCCAAAGCTACATATATATTGTAGATTTTTTTTAAAATATGAGTACGCGAAAGTGAGGTGTGAGGGGTATCTCAGCTAGTACACAGAAAAAAAATAATTCTTGGTTGGAGGTAAATATTCTTAATTCAAGAAAATTTTTTTGGAGACCTAAACTTTCTCAGATAAAGTAGTAATTTTATCTGACCAAGATAAATTCACTTAGCTCAAGAAAATCTTGACTTGGTTCCCGAAAACGGTAGTCTTCAAAAATATTTTCTTGACTCAAGATAACTTTTTTTTCTGTGTAATTTTTCCCTCACAGTATTTGCCTCACTATAAGACTATTACTGTTTTGCGTTTTATTTTATGTAGTGAGTATATATTATGTATAATTGAAATAATTATACATACTCTCTAAACATAAATAAGTGAAATAAGTGAATATTCACTAATTTTGAGTGGTTCGGTTTGCGATTGCAATTAGTGAATATTCACTTATTTTCACTAATTTAGGTTCAGGGAGTAAACAGAATTTTTTCGGTTTCTTTCCTTAATTAATTATGTGAAATCACGAAATTTCAAGTATTCTTCATGAAAATAAATGAATAAATCTACAATCTATATATATATATATATATATATATATATATATATATATATATATATATATATATATATATATATATATATATATATTAGGTGTGTCAAAAAATGATTTTATTTTTTTCTAGGTCTCATAGTCTCAAAAGTTTCTTTGAGACCTAAAAAAAATCCTCCTAAAAAATCAGTTCGATATCTTGAAAATTGAGCTGGCGGTTTACAAATTCATTTTCCCATTTAAAATACATGAAAAAAATTTTTTTTTAGTTTTTCAAGGAAAAATCAAAGAAAAAAATTTTTTTTCCAATTTTGAATTTCATACCCTTATAGGAAATTAAATTCCCTACAAAAATGTCCAAAATAGTCATGCTCGTAACTACAATATAAAAAAAGTTACAAGCCCCCAAAGTTCGAAAAAAAATAATTTTTTTTTATGTATAATTATTGTTTTTACTTTTTTGTTATTAATTGGTGATATTTTTTCTTCTAATTTTAAATTGCAAACGTCTATATAATATCTATTTTTATGCAATATCTTATTATTTTATCATGCTCTTAAAGTTAAAGAAAAAAATTTTCCGTATAGCAATAATTTATTTTATAAATTATAAATTATATTTATTATAAATAAATAAATAAATAAACGTTTCTTGCATAAAAATAGATATTATATAGAAGATTGCAATTTAAAATCAGAAGAAAAAAATACCACCAATTAATAACAAAAAAGTAAAAACAATAATTATACATAAAAAAAAATTATTTTTTTTCGAACTTTGGGGGCTTGTAACTTTTTTTATATTGTAGTTACGAGCATGACTATTTCGGACATTTTTGTAGGGAATTTAATTTCCTATAAGGGTATGAAATTCAAAATTGGAAAAAAAATTTTTTTCTTTGATTTTTCCTTGAAAAACTAAAACCAAAATTTTTTACATGTATTTTAAATGGGAAAATAAATTTGTAAACCGCCAGCTCAATTTTCGAGATATTGAACTGATTTTTTAGGAGAATTTTTTTTAGGTCCTAAAGAAACTTTTGAGACTATGAGACCTAAAAAAAAATAAAATCATTTTTTTTTGACACACCCTAATATATATATATATATATATATGAACCTTTTGTCTCGATTTTAGTCATACTGTTCGTTAATCTTATAGCAAGGTTTTCTCGCAAAATTTTGATTGAGTTGTTAGTGGGGGAGGGGTGGGGCGGCGTTCCGAGCGAGTTTTATAACGCGTGGTCTTGTAACGAGGTCCGAATGTGTCACAAAAAAAAATAGCCTAAATTTTCGTTCAGATTATTTTTTTTTTAAATATAATTGTTCGTTTAAAAATTAAAAATCTGTCGAGTTTTCAGTAATTTAACAAAAGTGAAGTTTTTTACAACATTCCCTTATTTAGTATATATATGAATTTGTTGTATGCAGTGGTGGCACTTAACTACTCCTGTATTCTCCGTTAGTTGGTTTGGTTGGTTGTTTACTGCGAAAGCTCGTCGTCATACATTCGTGCCGGTAATGATTCTAAAAGCATGAACATGCTACCGGCAATCTTTGTGGCAAGCTTCTTCTCCCTCTTAACTCAGAACTTTTTTTTCTTCATACACTTGTTTTATTTTTAAACTCTCTCTGTCTTTCACTCTTTCACTCGTTTGCGTTTTCATGTAATTGGACTTTTGCTCTCACAGAGCTCTTAGACCTCGTTGGTAACAGACCTCTTGTGAGCAACTACTGAGAAGATTACGGAAACTGGTGAAGAACATGCTAAAGTTTAAACCTCTGCCCTCTTTCAATTATTATTTCTTATTTACAAATTATTTATTCCTCCATAACATGACTTACTTTATAGACCAACATTATTAAAACAGCTGACATTTTTTTAAAATTATGTTGAGCCACAAGTGCTGGCTTGGATCTACGACAAAAAATATTAACGACAAATAGTTTTTTTCGTGTTTTTAACCGTCAAAAACTTCTTTGGTATGACATAAAAAGTAATTAATAAGCTCGTGGATATTTTTTTTACTAAACTAATTTTCTCATTAATTAAAAGGGTTTACTACATACAAAATGAACTTAACATTTAATAAAACAACTCTTTCTCTTTGCTTCACTAAAAAAAACAAAACTATAACTTTGATACGCATATAATTTAATTTTTTAATTTAATAAAACTTTTAATTATACGAGCATGCAGAAATTTTATTTCTATGAATCATCAAAAGAAAGTATAATAAAAATTTTTTTTTTGTTTATTTTGAAAATTTATTCCAAGTATTAAAATTTAATTTAAACAAAAATTAATGCAATTTATTAAAATAATTAAATAATCTTTTAATTAAAATTTTATTTCCGTTTCTTTTCAGTTTTTTTTTTTTTTATATTATTTATTATTTTAAATATTGTATAATACTGAGTTTTTACATGGACCATATAACGTAGAATATGAACACGGTCTGAGCATAATTATCTTTTTCTGCTTGTTCTTAGCTGTGTACACAAGAAATGCATACGTGTAACTTTAAACATTATTTACATTTTATTTAAAATTTTTTGTTTTATGTTTTCTTTGCTGCTACATGCACTCAGTAGTTCTATGACATTAAGAAAATTCTAATAAATAAATTTTATAAAATAAATAAATAATAATTATAAATAAAGGAAAAAAAAAAATAATTAAATAAAGGAAAATAAGAAAAAAATGTAGTATTAATAAAAGAAAAAAAAAAGGGAAATTATAATTTAAGGAAAATAAATAAGAAAAAAAAAGAAAAGAAAATAGAAAAAAAATACAGTGGGATTGCGCAGAATCAAAAGCAGTTTCAGAGTTACCCGTGGGATGGCGCATCGGCGCAAATTCTTTCCCTGGGCGGGAACTCATTCTAAAATGCTTAAAAGCCAGTCCAAGAGACGGCGGAGCATCATTCACCGGCCACTACAAGTGGAATACACTTGCCAGTGGTTATAAGGACGACTAGCAGTGGAATACACTGTTAGCCAAATTATCCTTTGCACACCGGTGATTTTGAACGAGTGGACTCTTTTTCATAAGAATTACCACCTTATTGCGCTTGCGCAAAACTTCGCTGTCTAGAGGGCAGCAGCGCACTCCCAGAGTGGGGAGAGGGTCAGTTTCACTGACTGGTTTAGTCGAGCGGTGGACGCCGGACTCGACGGATAGGCTAGGAGCTCGAGGACTCGCCAGGCTTCCCGCCTTTGTAACATTGTATAGGGAGTGCCGGTTGGAGTTCCAGCAGACGTTCGTTGTGGTTCCCCAGGTGTAAGGTTTGTAACAGGGTTGAACCACAACTGGAGCGTGTAACCAGTTCACCATAATACGGCCTGGGATTATTAAACCGGAGTAGTATTGGTGGTTAGAGCTAAAGGTTACTGAACGATAGCAGGGTGGACGGCTAAAGCTATCCCCGCTGTTGTTAGTATAAGCATAGGTGTAGGATTGTATTAATTTTAAGTTGATCCCAATAAAGCTAAATAATTGTTCAGTTTCCTTAATAAATAAATTTAATTAGTATTTTATACGTGTTTCTTCCCTTAACCCCAACACCTGATCCCTGGATCCGACGAGCTAATAACGAGCAATCGAGGGACAGATAATTGTTAATTATTTTTAATAATTTCTGCATGATACACGTTACAGTTCATTAATATGCTGGAAAACAACTAGAAAATTTTATAATCTTCCTGATGTTTGTGTTTTTTACTGTTCAAAAAAAAAAAAAAACAAACAAAAGTAATTTTAAAATTATTTATAACCACAGTCGCTAAGTAACATAAAACTTACCCCGGGAATTAAAAGTTTTTTGTTAATTATCTCCTCTAAGTCATGTAGAAAAAAAATGTCATATCATTTTTATCCCACAAGAATTTTATTTGAGGAAAAAAGTAATTTTTACTTTTCATTAACCGACTTTACTTTTATTTTTCATTCATTCGATTTTTAAAACCAGCTATTTTTTTCCTCTATCGAGCCATACGTTTTTAAAAGTTCCGAGAGTTATGCTGCAGAGCAAGTTCTTCGTAAAACCAACCAGTATATCTCAATTACTGACGCTACGAATATATCATTTAAGTGCGCAAAAAAGAAAAAAAAACGACTGATTATATTTTCTTTGGATTTTTTTTTAATTTCATGGTAAATTATGGCGGTTATTTTCCTATATCAAGTGCTTTTTTTTCATCATACAGATATTTTTTTTCCTTTCAGAAGTTCCTTTTATTAATTCAGTATTCATGATTTTTTATTAAAGAAACTTTATTTTTTTTTTTTTTTAATTTAGAAAAAAA
Organism: Microplitis manilae; assembly: GCA_030273425.1. NCBI lineage: Eukaryota > Metazoa > Arthropoda > Insecta > Hymenoptera > Braconidae > Microplitis > Microplitis manilae. Next base: position 27,914,997 of record CP092722.1, on the reverse strand, counting down.
GAATAATAATAATGATTAACTAACAAACATTCGAGTGAAAATAAAAACGACAAATGCAATTGAAAAAAAGTATAAACAAAAAATATATATAATGTCAAACGAACAAAGAAAAGTTTTCAGCCTGAAGGCTGCTACGTGCTTGAATAACGTGACTAATTAGTTAGTAAAGAACAACCAACCGACAAACTAACTAACTAAAAAATAAAAAAAATTTTAAATAAAAAAAAAAATCTAAGACTAGTGACTTATCCCGTGTGTGCGCATAATCCAATTTCCGGTACACAAGAACGGTAAATTCGTGACTCAACTTAAAAAATATCCGTCAGTACATAAAAAAAAAGTAGAGAAATTAAATTTAAAAATAAAAATAATGTTAACTCTTGCTAACGAATGTGCGCCACAACTACTGTGTGCTGCTGACCTTGCGATGCTTTTAACTTAGCCCATAAATTTATTTGCCTTTTCCGTGATATCACTAAAGTTTCGTCAAGGAAAAGCGTCTCAGCGACCTCTTTCTTTACTTTTTTCTTTACTCAATCCTCTTTTACTTTCTCAACTCCTTTTTCTTTTATCCTGTTTCCTTCTATCCTGTCTCATCTGATCCTTCGTAACGGAAGCTACTTTTTCTTATACTTTACTCCTATCTACTTGTGTTCACTCTAGATTCTTTATTTTTTAACTATACTACTAAAACTTTTTTTTTATTTTAGTTTATCATCCAAGTATTTTACTCTATAATCATTTTTTTTATATACAAACTTTCCAATACCTTCGCATCGCGCTGTCAATTAAAATTTTTGCGAAATGGATATTTTTTTAATACTGAATTCTTAATTTACATTGAAAACTTTGTTGACAAATAATTAATAACACTGATAATGCATTTTTGTTTTATATAATTGTTTATATGATAAGTATAGAAAGGGAGACAGGATGGGCAAGATGTCACAAATTTAAGCTTTAAAATCCTCTCTGGAAACCCGAATTCGTATAAATTAAATATCAATATATTTTATTTACATTATTATAAAATAAAATGACTCTTATTATAGTTTATATTTTTATTTATTTACTAGAAATTAATTCGAGTATATAAAAAATAATTTTTTTTTATAATATAGAATATAATAATAGAACAAAGTAATTAAAAATAAATGTTCAGTGAAATATATAATGAATAATCGATAACTGAAGCAGCTTCATCCTTGAAAATGTTATAGAGTGAGACAGAAAATAAAATAAAACCGATAAAAATAGAATTAAAAAATAGCCTTGTGATGTTTATTAATAATCTTATAAATTTAAATTATAAAATATCGATTATTTAAGTCACAAATTTAGAGTTTTTATAGATTTTATTGCAATTCGAATTCACCGTTAATCGGAATTTCAGAGTTTTTGAAAAAATCACCCCATATACGGAATAAATATGGAGTTTTTTTCCAGCGGAGTGTTTTTGAAGTGACGCAGATTTTTTTTAAACCCGCATTCACTCTGATCCAGAGTTTTAATATCAAAATAAACTCCTTTCTAGAGTGATTTTCTCTTTAAGGGTATTGTAGGGGAAGGGGGGGGGGCAAAGTGGGTCCCATGGGGCAGAGTGGGCCCCTTAAAATTATAAAAACTTCAAAAAATATAGGGGCACAGTGGGCCCCTCAAAATTTTCTATACGTCAATAAATTCGGACGGATAATAAGCTTATTGAAATTTCTTAAATAATGAGGGATAAAATAGATCACCAAAACTGTTCATTAAATATAATTTATCAAGAAAGTTAAAGATAGGAGAGCCTGGGGCACGACATCCCCTTTCTCAAAAAATTATAAAAAAAATTTTTTTTTTATTTTCCGTCCAGTTATGACCTCTATAACGTTTTCATCATATTTAAGGCCAATATGTAATATTTGGGATGAAATGAACCACTCAAAAAAATTGAAAACGAAAAATAGAAAATTTTTTCGTTACAATTTTTTTTTCGAGTGGTCCATTTTGCCCCACATATGACATATTTGCCTAGAATATGATAAAAACATTTCGAAGGTCATAACTTAACGGAAAATAAAATAAATACATTTTTTGTCTAATTTTTGTGGGGGGCCCACTCTGCCCCTAATTTTCGATTTTTCAATTTTAATCGACGCAGCATAATGAAGTGAAAATAAGTATCAAGGGCCTAAAAATAAGTAAACGCGATGAAAAACTCAACGATATTATAATTATTTTCCTTAAGGGGCCCACTCTGCCCCACCCTCCCTTAAATAAAAAATCATCTGCGCTATATGCTCTCTGATTTTATTCTGGATGTAATCCGCCTTCACTCCAAAAATTTTTTACAGTGTGTGTAAAAATTAATTTTTTAGTATATCGATACTGCCATTCTAATATGCCCTATCCCACATTTGGGAAATTTTTCAGGAGATGATAAAAGCGTTTTATGGTCGGCAAAGAAGAATTGTTTGTATTATGCTTACATTAGTATAACCTACAAATTTATTTTCATGTTTTCATAAAATACATGCACTTGTAGTGAATAAATAATTTTGAATTATATGCTGTAAGAAGAGTCAGAAATTATGCATCATTACCTTCTTACTCATGTCGTTAATTTCTTCCTTAAAATTAACTTAAAATAAAAAATGTTAAGCGTGACTTAACCTATACGAATGTGGGATACAACATATTAGAATGCGCGAAAGTCTGCGTGTGGGATACGACATATTATAATATTTATTTAAAAATACTAAATAAACAATTTGACCTCGAAAATTTTTACATAAGCTTCACAGTGTTACAATGATTCCATGAAAAAAAAAAAAATGAAAATGTCAAATTTTGTGGGATAGGGCATATTAGAATGGCTGTATCGATATATTTGTTTAAAATTTTCGGGTGTTTACGTCCATTTCGTTAGTTTCAAATTTATGAGTACAGTGCGTTGCATCGTAAAGTCAAGTAACTAAATCGAAATTGGTTGGACAGCTATAAAATAGTTTACTTAAGTTTTATTGGTCTCGGTTGACTTTACTAACCTCCGTATGAACATCGTTTTTTTTTTTTCCACAAAGCATGACTTACTTTTACTTGGTCAATCTTCTTAACTTTTACTTACTGCAGAAAACTTTTATATTGGATTTTTATACTTGGACAAAAATTTATTATTTTGGTCTTAATAAGCAGTTTATTTAATTTTTTTTTTAAATCAACATACATTTTGTCCAAGATTCAGCAGACTAATAATAATATTATTAAGAGGTCAAAATAATTATTAGCGAATATATATCACAATTAGATAGACAATTTGTTAAATTAATTCAAAGGTCAAATGTGAAATTATACAAGCACTTAGTAAATCTAATGGTTAGGACTTGAGTGCAAATTAAATTACGTAATTAATACTATTGAAATGAGGTAATTTACATTCAGAAAATATATAAATTAAATTCTAGGACCTCGAGGCGGAATCGAACCGCCGACCTTCTGTTAACTAAACAGATGCTTTGACTGCCTAGCTATCATAGAAATTCTCTATTCTGATTATAATTTAAATTATATATTTTTTCAACGCAACGAAAGTTTTTTGAATTTGGATTCATATTAATAATTAGCAGGTTTATAAATAATGCATTACTTTTTTTAATTAGCAGTTTCATTAGCCATTAAATTTAATTTTTCAATTACACGGAAAAAAAAATATTGTGCTCATCACTCAACGGTATCGTGATATTCACTCTCTTCGGTTGGTTATACGTTGTATACGGAAAGTCTTGGTCTATCGGATCGTGATTATCGCTATCCAGGCGGATCCCGAAATCATAAGATCGTTTTCCTATAGTAACGATCCGTTCTGTTATAATAATGTCAAATGCCCATAAAAATTTGAGGTTAAAATAGATAAATTTTTAACATTAACTTCATTACAATATTTTTTTAGTTGGAATTAATAATTACATGTTAATAATTCTAATAAGCGCAATAAAAAATGATTATTTAATATGAAGAAATGTAATCAAGTAATAGAATATACGTAAGTAATTGATGTAAATTTTTTATTAAATAATTTGGTTATGAGTGGTGGCGCTTGAGAAGTAGATCGCGATAATCACGATCCGTTTTGGTAGGATATGGATACGTTAACTAACGACCACTATATATTTAAGTATATTCACAATCCGTAGGATCATTATAATAAGTATCTAGTGTTTCATTCATATTGATATATATATCGTGAAAATCAAGTAACAATTTAGTACTAATCACGATACAACTGTCGCTCTCCGTTGGTGAGCGATAAGCGCAATATTTTTTTTTCCGTGTATGAATGTTACAACCCTGATTAGCCCCGAAGTGAAAAAATGGTCTTTGATTTTTTTTTTTGATAATTAATAGAAAATAGAGTAAACATGAAAAAAAAAACTTATATATGATAACCTCAACAATTTCAATTTATAGTGGAGCACATAATACGACTTTTTAAAGTCAATGAATTTTCATATAAATAAATCAATAAGACTTTTGTTAGTAACTTTTAAAATAAAATTACAAGATCAGCTCATATGAAATAATTTTTCATTTTATGAAAATATAAATTTTCATGAAAATAAAAATAATATTACGGTAGGTAGTTTCATGAGTTTATACTGCGTGAAAACGACCCTTACGCTTGACAGGTGTTACCCTTGAGAGGTTGAAAGCTTTTTGGTATAAATGTTTGTTTGGACCTAGAATTTTTTTCTACTCGTATACTTATTGCCATATAAGAAATTTTTTTTTCTTCTAAGATAACGGATGTGTTTACTTTGTAAAATAAAATATAAATTTTTATGAAAAAGAAATTTTTTTAGAGTAGATTCTAGATTTCCTGGATTTTTTTTTATGTATGATATTGATATATTACATAATATAGATTTAAAATTCCTACTTATACATAAACACTTAACGCAAACTAAGATTAGCTGGAAATACAAAACGATTGAGTTGAAGTTTGGTTTTATAGATTAGGCAACATTACTTGATTGGATTTAGATTTGTACATCCGACGTCAGTATTAGTTATAAATAAAAAAAAAAATTGATAAGATAGTAGTATAGATTGCAATATTGCAGCACTTAACATCAAAAATCGTATTGTTGCGATAGTAATCGATAGCGCACGTGATAAATTTAATGATTACGATAGAAGTAAAAGTACAGTGTGTTTTAAATAGTGATCTAGTGTAGAAGATAATTTTGTTGAGAAACGTTAAGATGTTCAAATTAATTTTTTTATTAGCTTTCTCAACATTGATAACTGGTAAGTTTTTGCTAAAAAATTTGATATCTTATATAGTAATTAGGTATAAAATATATATATTAGTCTGTGCCAAATAAAATCCATTTTTTTTTCGATCCCATACAAAAAATACATTGTATGTAACATAAAAAAAAATTGGTGCCGTTAAGCCCTCCAAATTAAAAAAACGCGCGCTCGCTTGAATGAATTCTCTTTTTTAAAAAACAGGAAAAATTTTTTTTCAATTTTGATATTCTATAACTTTCAAACCGATTAATAAATTGAAACGGCCATAACATATTTTTATAGAAAATTGAAAGCTTTACAAGAAAAGTTTCTTATAATTTTTTGATAAATCCAACCATTCATCAGTTATTTAAGTTTAAATTCGAATTTATAGTAAATTTATCGTTTTTTTTACTTTTTAGCAAAATATTAATCTTATCACAAAATGTCTTAAGATCTTTCTCGTAGATAATTTTTTTTGCAATCAAAATATGTTATTTAATAATTTTTTAATCTCACATTTCAAATTCTGCAGGTTATAAAACTGAATTATTTTGATAAAAAATGAAATTTTCGTAAAAAAGTGATTTTTTCAGTTACATTTCTGCCCAGTCATGGCAAAACGACGTATCTCGAGATACGCTGTTGTGTCGTAACAAAGCTAAAACGGTTTATTAAGTGTCACTTAATAATAGGATATCATCAAAATTTTATTAATTTTATTAATTATGCCAATAATATTAATCAAATGTGCGAGTAAAAGAAATGAAAAAAAACGTATCTGTTTTGCATTGGAAATTAAAAAAAAAAGAAAATAGAGATGAAATTTTTTTAAGCCCTCAGAGATACGACATTTTTCAGGCCTAACACAAAAATTAAAAATTGTTACGACAAAACGCCGTAACTCGAAAATTTTTTACAATCGATTCTTCGAGTTACAGCGTTTTGTCATAACAATTTCATCTATTTATCAAAATAAGCATTAGTCTACTATGATACAAAAAACGTATCTCGAGTTACAACGTTTTGTCATAACAGAAATTAATTTTTCTGTCAAATTGGACTCAAATTCTGTTAAAACTTTAAACGCAATTTTCTCGAAACTATAATTTTTCAGATACGTCGTTTTGCCATGACAGGGCAGATTTATCAAAAAATTATAAAACACCTATTGTGTAGAACATTTGATTCCTTTCAAAAATAGGTTATGGTCATTTCAATTTGTTGATCCGTCAACGGGTTATAAAATTTAAAAATTTAAAAAAACATTTTCATATGATTTAAATGGGATACTAGCATACATGTTTCGCGCGCAAGCGCACGCGTGTCGTTTTTCATATATTTATTTAAATGTATATTTTCGTGTCATTTGCATATATTTTTTTTGATCCGACCAATCACGTTACGAATAGTTTGGCATCACATATATTTCATCTAAATTTTATTATAGGGTCTTATTCAAGGGCTTGAAAAAAAAAATCGATTTCATTTTATTTTATCTAATTATTCTATTTTTTAGCTTTGCACATAGTGCCGTTAGATGACGAATCAAACAGTCGAGCAGTAGGTGGTACGATCGCTGCAATTACTCAAGCACCATGGCAAGTCAGTATTCATTATTTAAACGAACATCAATGTGGCGGCAGCATTTTATCAAAGGAATGGGTTATCACAGCAGCTCACTGTGTTACTGCCGCAGCAAATTTTTATATGATTCGTGCTGGAAGTGTTTATCACAATTCGCTTGGTTCAATTCACTCTGTTGATAGAATAATAAAGCATGAATTTTTCACCACCAACAAATATGGATTCCGTAATAATGATATTGCTTTAGTACATGTAGCTGAAATATTTATACTGGATACAAGTCGTCAGGCAATCCCACTTTACAATGTTGATGAAGTTATATCTACTTCTACCAAAGCCCAAGTTACTGGTTGGGGTGACGTTGTCTTGGCTACTAATACACTTCAACTTATAAATACGTATATAATAACGAAAATAAATTGCAATACGACTTATTCGAGGTACGGCGGAATTTATGATAATCAAAGTTGTATTGGTGAAACAACTGGTAGCCCAGCGGCGTGTCGAACTGATGCTGGTGGTGCTGTCGTACTTTCAAAACGTCTTGCCGGTATTATTTCCTGGTCTGAAGGATGTGGACGTCCAACTTTTCCGAGTGTTTTCACAGAAGTTAGTCATTATAGACTTTGGATTAAGCGCTATTCTGGTGTATAATTTATTATTTATTATTTTTAAACTAATATTAAAATCTACAGTGCTAATTTTTTTTTGTAAACTTAGTTTTGAGTAATAAAATTATTATAAATATAAACAAAATAATTTTATTGTGGAATAAATTTTAAATTAACAAATTTATTTTGATAATAATATACTAATATTGTTATTTCAATGAAACAAATCGGTCTGTCGGTTGACCCTGTGGGCCAGCCCCAAAACTTCCCGCCCATTTCGAGCTCGAAAATACTTTTGTATGCCTTTGTTTTCGAAAAATAACGTTTTTTACCATTTTTTCTACATCGATATCTCTCGAACGAATAAACCAATTGAGACGTTTAAGGTGACAATCGACGCGTTTTATTGAGTTCTACAACTGATCAGATTTTTAAATTGATTTATCTGGTCGTTTTTGAAAAATTTCCAAAATACTAAAAAAAATTATTTTTTTTAATTCTTTCGTTAACGGTTACTCTTGAACGAATGAACCGATTTCGATTGTTGAGGCAGCATTTGACGCGGCTTACAAAGTTTTAGAGCTGATTAGATTTTGGAATTAATCCATCGGGCGAATTAAAAGTTATTCAAAAAAAACATTTTTTAAAAAATTTTATTTTTGAAACATCTCCGAACGTACCCTACCGATTAAGTTCAAATTTTCAGTGTTTATAGTAAATAGCAAGCCGCGTCGACGTACGTACATACATACATACACTCGGACATCATCTTGAATTTAGTCAGAATTGCTTCCTAGAACCTCAAAACGTCGACATCTGTTGGAATTTCGATTTTCACAAATCGGGGTGAAACCAATCACTTCCCGAATTTTTGAAAATTTGCAATTTTCTTAGCGGGAAGTTAAAAAATGCCCGATCAGAATATAAAAAAAAAAACAATGTTGCTGATCTTTATTTTCCATTCTTAATCTACTTATTTATATTTAACAGTGCTTTGAATACTTTGTTGTGAGGTTAAGGCTATAGCTCGGATGTAATTTAAATCCCATCCAGTAGGTTACTGGCAGTAGCCTATCTCACCCGAAAGTGTACATCTCAGTACAATGCACCAGGGTACACTTAACATGACTTTTCGCTTAGGTTTAAGTCCCAAGAGTTTTAAAAACTCCCTTAGCCCATAGTCTTCAATCCACTTTTTATCGATTTTTTAAACCTAACTCCGCATTTTTATAGAGGTTATACACAAAAAAAATAATAGCATTTACACTGTAAAAAATCGGGAGTGAATGCGGATTTTATTTCAAGCCGAATTCATTTCGTCACTTCTAGTTCCGGAATTTAAAAAAAAATCACTTCGCATAAGGGGTAAATAGGGATTTTTTCATGCCCATATATATACTTTTTTAGTACGGGAAGAACAATATCTCCGTATAAATGGTGACAGCTAAAATAAAAAAAAAAATAAATTTAAAAAAATCTTAAACCGCATTATGTATTATACCTTCATCTTTTTTCATGTCTTCTCAGGCTTGTTGGATAAGTATCCTAAGCAGAAAAGCTTCTGGAGACAAATGATCTTCGTATAAGCCTGACAAGGTTTTAAGACACACTGACGAGTTACGTTCAGTTATTAATTTTAAAATCTTCAACAAATATTTACGGAGGTCTGAAATTTCGAGATAACTATTCATATAAACCATTGTTATTATTATTATCATATTACAAAGAGCTTTATAAATTTTACATTATGACTTTGTAATTTTTTAGAGTACGGTGAAAAATAATATAAATTAATTTCTCAATTAACTGAGTAATGAAATTTACAAAATGTATATCATTTCATGAGTTTAAAACTAATGAAGTGATTAAATAACATGTCCGTAATAAAAAAGTGAGGAAAGATTATATAATAGAATGAATGACTAATAAATATTAACCTATTTTGATCGTTAATTATTTTTAATGGAAAGAAACGTTTATTCTGAAATAAAAAAAGTCACTTAAAATTTTTTTATCTTTATACTATCTTTCGTAAGCTTTCTTCTTTATGAAGTTTCTTTTGTTTTTATTATTGTTTTTTTTTTGTAAAAAGAAATAATGGTTTGAAGCTGTAGTATTGAAGAAAAAAAATTTGAAAAGTTATCGTATTATTGTTTAATAATGCCTCATGGGCATGTTAATCCTTGCTACGCGGTAACGCTATATGAGTATAGGTGGAAAGTAGAATAGAGGTTTACTTACAAACTTTTCGCGAATTTATTGTGTATAAACGGATATATATGAATGAAACTTTTTTTATAACGTTTATCCGGTTACTATATATATAGATATTTGTATATAACTGCCGGGCGGGCAAAATAGAATCGGGTGGGCAAAATGGACCACCCTAAAAATTTGCGAAAAATTTTTTTAATCATAATCGACTCTTATCATTTTCATACAATTTTGAGTATCCCCATGAAAATATCATATATGGTTAACATATATTAAAAAATACGTTACAGATATAAATATATGTGACAATACATGAAATCACATATAGAACTGTATATAGATTTTGGCCGATTTTATTATAATTTTATGTATGTTTTCTCTTATATGATTTCATATATTTCCGTATAACTTCAATATATCATTTATATATTTGAAAACTTATAATTTCAATATATTCAAACATAAATGTTATTTATATATGGAAACAAATAAGAATACATATATAATTCATCATTATATGGCACGATATATGTACCATGTATTCAACTTTATAAATTTTTATATATTTTTCGATATATAGAACCATATAAGTCTCCCCATATATGTAAGAATAAATAAAATCTATTCTTTTCTGTCTTTCTCTCTCTGTTATAAGATTCAAACATTGTGTTCAGAATATATATGTGTGCTAGCTTACAAATTTACATATATAATTATCAATATATGTAATACATATATGTCCTAACTTACAAGTTTACATATATGATCATAAATATATGTAATACATGTATTAACTTATAAACTTACGTATATAATTAACTATATTAAAACCTACTGTATTATATATAAGAAAATATATATCGTTTTTGGCCACTTATATGGTCCCATATTGATCATATATTTTTTCATATATATTTATCATATATAGTATTTTCATGCGGGGCAAAAATTTTTTTTACTGGTTGTCAGGAATTTTTCAGTAGACTCAATGTATCATTGGCCACACAGAATACATACAATGTCTTTTTCTCTATCTCTCAATTTTATAAAAGTTTCTAACTAAAAATCTGCATTGTCTATTTTTTAATCACTACATTAATAAACTTGTCAATTATCGAAAATTTGACACCGGTCAAGTTGAATAATTTAGTTAAACTAATATTTAAAATATGACTATTTAAAAATTTCCCGCATTTTCTAAGCAGTATAGATAACATGTAAATTTAATTTTTTTTTATTTTTACAATTTATATAATTTTAATATATAAGATAAATATAAAAATGAATTTATGTGGGTAAAAAAAAATAGTATAATTTTATTTTTCAGAATAGAATTAATTTAATGGTCATACAAGATGACAATAGATAAGAATGACATAGATTCTCATTGGTGGTGACGAATGGTGGCCAGCGGTACTACCACTGGGATTGCGGTGATTTTTCGTTTTCCACGTAAATTTATTCTCGTTAGATAGTTGCTCGTTATATAATACCAACGTTGTTGTTACCTAGTACACGTATTATATGTGCGACCCTTGTTGGTGGTTCAACCGCCAGCTGGGAATAGCCGTAGCACGAAGAGACCAAGATACCCCCGATGCTCTTAACGAGGCCAGGGCTGCTTTACTCACATGCATTGACTAATAGACTTTTCGTGCTTTGTAATAGATACTATTGTTCAAAACTTTACCGATTATTTTATTAATAACTTCAACGTTTGTTATTTCATTGAAATACATCTAAAGTTTCGGAAAGTGTTTTTTTAGTTATTATGAATACTTCACTTAATAATAGTTTGCAATTATCTTATATTATGAGTATTGTCTTCAAATAATTTTTTCTGGCTGACATGTTACGACACATGTCCTTACAGTATCAAACTTTTTGGGTAATTTTTACTAAAAATTTCTCTACGTTTATGTACGTTTATGAATTAGACAAACTTACACGTGTGCTTTAAATAGAAGTTAATATTCAATCAGCATATCTTAATCAACTTTACCAATTAGCCCGCACACGGTAAAAAAATTCCACTAAAATTCACGATGTTAACATCGTAATCGTGGACTAGACTTTCATTACCGTCAATTTTTGAATGTCTTATTTCAAAATTTACTAATCTTTGTTAAAATTACGATGTTAAATAGTAAAAAGTGTAACCTACATAGTAAATTTTAAAATACGACATTTAAAAATTGACGCTCATGAAAGTAGTCCACGATTTCGATGTTAACCTCGTAAATTTTAGTTCTGTGCACGAAAAAATATATCCCGGCAAAATATTGATAAAAGTGTAGAAATTTTTGATCGAACATTAGAAAAGCGTTTATGATGAATCCGCTGTTTATAACGAGCATCGATTCACCAGAGCTAACAGCGCGTAGAAATTTGAAATATTCACGATAGATATTTAACAGATGATCATTTTAGATATGAAGTACATAGAATTTGCTACTCACTTGATAAAGATCAGAAGATAGAAAAAATTAACGAACAGACTAACGTTGATTGAATTAAAAATAAAGATTTGTTTTTGTTAAGTATCACATCGTTATAGGTTCGTTTAATGGAAGAGAACTTTTTTTGTGAAAATTATTGTAGCAGTGTTAAATTTTTCGAATAGAATCAGGTGATTATAGATCATAAAATTTGATTATTCAATGGGCCATTGTACCCCGGAGTCTCCTATGTAAACCGTAGATGTAAATAACGCAAATGGATCAGTAAAAAATTTTTAAACGAGTAATACACTCGACGCTTTGAGTTCGATGTGTATGAAAAAAATTGAGTTTATTCGTTGGCTATTCCAGATTTGAATGTTACCATACACACATGAAATCGGATTTGATTTTTTTGGTCAATATCAGACCCAATAAACTCAAAAACTACATAAACTTCAATTACCAGAATGTCCTTTTTGTAATAACGTATACTTGGTAAAAAAAATTTTGCGGTATGAACTGTAAAAACAATTTAAACGAAATGAATAAGCTTAAAATTTGAAATGGAGTTAAAGCATATCTGCAGTACTTGATATTAAAGGTATTAAGATTATTTATTTCCGATAAAATAAAACTATTGAACTGAAAATTGAAAAAGAGCGATTATACTGATTTATCGTGGCTGTGGTTTACTACTAGTTGCCCGAATGAGAGTAAAAGAAAGAGTAGTGGGTACATTTAACCACCAGAAAACTATTAACCAAGTGATTTCTTTTATTTCTTATTCAGCGTTCACTGATCATCCTTTGATTTTACCGGGGAAATTTGAGGCCACAGATTAAAGCTTTTACTTAAAACCTCAGACGGTTCACCTCACTGCCACTCTTACGATTAAAACGCTTACGGTTTTACCGAGTTTTCCCTCTAATAAATTCTAATCACATCTAATCCCCTTTTGGATAACTTTTAATTAAACCGTCATTGACAAAAGTGTGAAGATAATAATGAAGAATGTAAGAAATTTAACCCATAAACTTTTATTGCACTGTAAAAAAAAAAATTTGGGGTAAATTCAGGCGGCGTAGGTGTTAAAATTCAACACCGAAAGCGGTCTTAAAATAAACACTGCCACCTGTGTAAATATTTTTTACCAGTGTTAAAAAAATTTCCCATGGTTGAAATACTTTTCGGTGTTGAATAGATTTTACTTTCCCTTCTAGGCTTGTAATATCTAGCCTCATCGAACCTCAATCTAGCCTCATCAAACCCAAGTAAGCCTCAACCAAGCCTCACTTAGCTAAAAAAGCATTTTGAGCCTCAAATAATGCTCATAGAGCCTCAATGAGCCTCAAATGATGCTCAAAGGGCCTTAATGAGCCTCAAATAATACTAATCGAATGAAAATGACATTTGATCGAACTCGTAAAATTATTATTATAGATTCATTGAGCCGAGAATAGGTTCATTTGAGGCTAATCAAGGCTTATTGAGGATCTGTGAGCATCATTTGAGGCTCATTGAGGCTCTAAACATTATTTGAGGCTCAAAATGCTTTTTTAGCTAAGTGAGGCTTGATTGAGGCTTACTTGGGTTTGATGAGGCTAGATTGAGGTTCGATGAGGCTAGATATTAGAACCCGGGTTGTCACTTCATTAAATTTTTATATTTTTTTATACGTAGGGAAGGAGGGGGGGGGCAACCCTTCCCCTAATACATTTTTTTTTCTAATTTCTGTAAATGTAATTTTCTTTTACTCTGATTTAACACCACTAAATTACACCGCTCACACCACTATTACTTAATTTCAACACCGATCTTTTTACAGTATATTTTTAACCCCATTAATTTTATTAACTTGATTCGTAATAAATATTGAAAATTATGAGTCAGACAAAAAAAATCTCTATGATTAATAAACATGAAAATAGTAATAATTAATGATAAATATAAATTCATATGAATTATTAATGTGTCAAGGGATGGAATAATAAATAAGCATTACAGTAGAGAGTAATAAAATAAATAGAACGTGAAAGAAGTATAATAATATTAAATAAACCGAGTAAAAAAAAAAGGAAAAATTATTAAAATGAAAATAAAATAGACGTGGTTAATTGCTCGAGAAAATTCAACGCATACTTCTAGTCCAGCGTCCGCGGGTCTTGATAATTAATTTGAGTGTCAAGGAATGAAAAGTATTTTTTTATGGTACATATAATACTTTCGAGGTAATGCTCTGAGGGAAAATCATTAAATCTGTTGCGTAGAGTATGAAATCACTGGATTGTATTCTAGTTTAATTATTATTTTATTATTAAATTTTTCTTGGACGTTGGTGTGGGTAACATGGGGATGGTTGAGATATAAAAAATAAAATATTACAAGATCAATTTTTCTTTGGCACGTATTCTCTAAGTGCAGGAGCAGAAAGTCGTGATGTGCCTCTGGCATTGGTTCGTTGTATTGCCTTGTTATTTTTATTATTATTTTATTTATTTATTATTTTTTTTCTGTGGGTAGAGGTGAAGTTTGCGCTGTGATGTTGGAAGGAAAATGAAATTTAGGAAACCTGTACCGGGTGTAGTTGGGATGGAGAATAAGTAAAAGGGCGAGTATAGAAAGTAGAAACGTGTGTGTGTGTGTTGGTAAAAAAAGAGTAAAATAGAGGAGTAGAACGCGTTTATTTCATTGATGATACGAACACAGAATTGCAATGTCCACATGTGGGTCATCGTTTTGTCTCAACTCTTGGAGTAATTTAATAGAAGCCTTCGCAGTTGTTGCTTAGCTTTCATGACTCAATCCGACGAAAGTTCTTGCATATGTTTTTTTTTTTTTACTTTTTTACACTAGAGGATATTGAAGTTTTTCCAATATAAAATGTCGATTATAAAATAACTTAATTATGATCTAAAAAATATATTTTTTGTACGAAAACATTTGTTTTATTAGAAATTGCTTGATGAAAAATTTAAAATAAAATATGAATGTGCTATGAGACGTAAGCAAAGAAATTAGTTCCATAAGAAAGACTTCTTGAGCTATTATTAAACTGGCTTGTCATTAACATACCGGCAAAATTTAAATCTTCAGGAATTTGTGCTTTATAGCATAAAATCATAAGCGAAAAAAAAAAAAAAAAATTACTAATTACATTCATAACGAGCTAAATTTTCTAACGCTGCTGTTTATGTGATGTTTCGAACCCAAGTGTCTCAAGTGGGGGTCTGTTACGTTATTTGTCGCCCGCTTCATATCCGTTTTTTTTGTGTTTTATTTAATGCTATGGTAAAAAACGCATGAAATATATGTGAAACATCATTTCTGGAAATATGATTGGCTGGACACACCATAAAATACGCACATTTTATAGGACGATATACATTGACAACTATGTAAGAAAAACACGCATGCGCGTGTAAACACGCTGAACATATGTGTGAATTATGGTTTATAGTTTTAGCTTGCAAAGCAGGCCAGTTAGTTAGTATAAAGTACTTTTCATATCGCCAACATTGAAACTACAAGTTTAACTAGTTGAAACCAGTTAATTTCAAACTAATACGATTTACTAGGCATTTAAACTCTGAACCTCAATGCAGGCATTTAAAAAAAAAAAACGCATTTTTTTTACATTGATCCTGAGTAATTATATATTTTTAATAACCGGATTGATATTAAAGTATTTGTGTTAATTTGAGAATAAAAAAAGCATATTAATAAGAGAATAAGCAGGTAGGAGTAGTTAAAGCTGCGAGTGCACTTAGACTGCTTGCAGGTATAATGGCATAGTTGGTGAACTGCGTTATAAAGGAAAAGCCGTTTGTACTCGTATGCGAGAGTTGCTTCGAGTGCTGTAGAACGAAACGGCTAGAAGAGAAAATATTTTATGAGGTCGCCTTCCTTCGTTGTCGTCATTCTACTTCTATTACTTCTTCTTCCTCTTCTTCTTCCTGTCCTGCTTTTTCCTTGTCGGCGTAGCTCTTGTTGCTGTCGTTGTTGTTGTTACATTACAACCACTGTATGTCTGTTGCGGTTGAGAGGCCAACAGTCTTTGTATCCTACTATAAGTCGTTTCTCACGTTTCTTCGTTCACACTTTCGCCCTAGCTTTGCCTTTACTTCCGACAAATCCACTTGCTTATGTGTTCAAGCTTTTCTTACACACACTCATATATATACATATATATATATATATATATATATATATATATATTAGGGCGTTTGTGTGTAGTACGTCACCGTAAGGAGCAACGAGTTACACAGAAACGAGGATCGACGGCAAGGAAAATTTATTCCCTGACTTGGTTGCCGGTTCAATGCAACCTGCATCTCCTTTCTTCTTAACATTTCCTGAAAGCTTTGAATTATTCACAGAGTCCCGTATTTCTAAAATATATATTTTTTTATTTCGTTTCAAGTCATCAAAAACTCAATCATTTGATGAATTTTATTTTAAATATTTATTCCATGCTTGAAGTTTGGTACTGAAATTTTGTGATATTGTGAGTTTGAAAGCTTCGATTGCTTCAAAAAGTCAATGCAACATGCATTACGATATTTAGTTACTGTAAGTATAAACGTAACTGTATTCAATAATTCATATGGAACATATATATATGTTTGTGTAATACCGTTGTTGAACAAATGGTTATGGGATACTTAATAAATAATTTGTTATTTGATTGAAAGCATAAAGAACTAATTGATTATATTAATTTAAAATTTTAATCTATTAAAATATTTAAGTACATGATTTAATAATTTTTGTAGTGATTTTTTATTTATTTAGACTGCCTATTAAAACGGTTTTATGACTTGGTCGTTACCGTTTGTGTTCTTTTAAAGCTTTGATGTGAAAACAAGCCATTGATATCCTTGTGAAAAATGATTGCTGTGAAATGAAAAAAAATATTTCAAAGCTCGGATTTAATGCATGTAGAATCATGAAATGGTTGCAAAAATGGTTTTTTGGAAAAAAATGTTTTAACAAATTTCGTTCAGTTTATTTTAAAACTTATATCTCTAGTTTTTGTTTTCCTTTTAAGGAATCTAATTACGACAATTTTCTCTCGTGTTATTGGATGACAAAATATATCTGACGGCTTTTAAGAAAAGTCATACTAAGGAGATGGAAAAGTGACTAAATTCGACAAATATATGCAATAAATTCATATAAGCTGAAAAAATTTACGGAGTGAGAGTGGATTAAATCTGGAATGAATGGGAGATGAAAAGTCCTGTAGCGTTTTTCAATCCAACGCCCACGTGATTGGTTATTAATTAAAGAAAGCAGCCAATCTGAAGCATGTTTTAGGAAAAAATATTGAGCAGCAACGCTTGTGGGGGGGGGGGGTACCCCCACTATGTTTCTCCCACTCAAGCGCGCTTCTGATTGGCTGCTTTCTCTCATCAATAACATTATTAACTTGCTTGCCCGTCGGATTGAAAAACGCTACAGGACGTCTCAGAATCGAACCCTCTATCAACCCCTTCATTTATCAGAGGTACTTTAGGGACCACAACTATAAACTGAGAAAAAAAATGTGCCGCGAACTGGATTTAGTTCTCTTATCAAGTCGCCGTTGGCTGAACTACTGGATTTTCAGTAAAAAACGTCTTGTTTAAGCGAATTGACAGAGTTTACAGCACATATTTTTCTCACTGTAGATATATTTTTATGACGAAGACTATTTAGATGACCGTAACCACGATAGTTCATAAAACTTTACTAAAAAATGAAATCAAAATTACTTCTTTTTCCCTTTGATTTTATTTTTATGTAATCTCATTGCTCGTTAGAATAACTACTGCCGTCAATCGACTGTGATAATTTGCACTTCTTTGACGATTTTTACCAAAGTAGAATATCAAAGAATATTCCATGTAATTTTTCAAAATCTATCCCCCTTTTTATCGTAATGAACGCTTGTAAAATTACTGTTTGAAAATATTGAAAAAAAAAATTAATAAGACTTCTTTGAATTCCATTTTTTCAAAGACACATGTATACTGGTATGAACATATATATGTATGCAAAGTACACACTTGAAAATTCAAATAAAACTAGTAACTTTTTTATTGGTAAAAGTTTAGCATCGAGTCGCGTCAGAAAAATTCAAAGACAATTTTAAGTTTTCTACTACATACGATAATCTAAACAAGTACACACATTTTTTTATGAGATTGAAATGTCAACAGTGTAATAAAAAAAAAAAATAATAAAAATTATATGCATTAAACTGTCTCATAAATATAAATTTAAACAAAAAGCTGTTGTATATTTGAATTCATGTCAAATAATTTTTCAAAATAAATTTTTGTCATTTTTTATTCAAAAAATTTTTAAAGTAGATTTGATATTACATAATTAACGAATAAAATATACAGAAATGACACTTTATGTACATCAGAAGGGAGCCTATTAGTTGATAAAATTCAAAAACTTTAAGTAAACCCATTAATCCAATGAAAAAACAAACCCAAAGAGTAAAGTTATTTAACTCATTCATTATTAAATTTTATCGAGACAACACTGAGTTAATTAAGTACATGTCTGTTTAGCAGGATATCCGATGTCTACAATTAATTACTTTAAAGGTAATTAACGACATTATTATTAAACTAACTTTACTTGATTGATACTTCAACAATTTAAAATATTATTATTATTTCAATAGAACAAATTATTTTAAGAATAATAAATAGCTATTTTGTCTTGTATCGTTACGACAAATTCCCATTATCTAATTAATTAATTTTATGCTCGCTATTAATCAAAAATTATTTTTATTCTAATTAATAGAATATCATAAGCATTGGATACGTTTATATTAATGCACTATCAAATTAATTAATTTTGTTTGGTGTAATTACTTCACATGCTATTGTTATTATCCATGTCCTATTATTATAATAATATATGTGTAGATGTAAATGTATATATATGCACATATATATGTGCATGGACCTATTTAGTAATGAAAATTGGCAAAACGTGTATGTGCTATTAGACCAATAATTTTATTCGCGCTGATGTAACCGCGTATGTGTAATCGACTTATCGCACAAATGAGCGAAATTCGTTGAACGTGCTCAGTATAATTTGAGATTGGTCAACTATTGAATCAATCAGTTTTACCCAATTTATCTACTTGTGAATTATATTAATGGATGAATTAATATTGTCTATAGTTATTTTTGTATTCCATAAAAGATAAATATTTTTTTCTCTATGAAATTACATCATTAATAGTGATATAAAACACTTTCAGGTCATTTTTTGAACACGTCATGGTCACAAGACCGTTCATAAAATGGCGGAGCGTCACAATTGTGGCGACATCTTACAAAAACCTTTCTAACTTTTATACAAATTCAAACTTTGAAACCGCCATTTTCTTAAAAATACCACGAGATAAGAATACGAAGGGAAAAATAAAGTTTTCAATCATTTGTAAAAAAGATTGCGTTTAATCATCTAGCTGGGTTGTGACTAAATTCATGACCAAGCCTTTTCTTCAAGAAGTGAAAAGTCAAAATTGGTAAAAAAAAATAAAATAAAATTGTACGATGACCACAATACAGTTCTGACAATATTTGCTGAGACGCAAAACTGATTTACCACAATAAATTGAAATGACAAACAAGTTTTTAAAATCTGAAGCAAGAAAGAAGGAATTTTAGCAGTGAATTACGTTAGGGGTCTCTAACTTTGTCTCGCAATAGTTTTCTGGACTAAACTGTTAAGAAGATGGTGCGGATGTTGTCTCCAGTAACGGAGAAAACGGGAACAGAGAACAATAGTATTGAAAAGTATGAAGTAAAAGTGAATGGAAAGATAGAAGTTGAGATGTGCGAGTTGATTTTACGAGTAAACCAGATAGCTTAAAATTCTTGTGGAGTTTTAATAGTACTCTATCCTTCTTTATCAATGAATGTACATACTCAATTCCCTCTTATCTTTTGGCGAATTCCATCAGATCATGATTGTGGTCGGTTGAACGGCAACAAGAGCCGCAGAACAAAACGACCACCTCTGCTTCCAAAACTTTGCCGACCTATTCTCTGTTCTGACCGCTAAAAAGTGAGAAAACAACTCATCTACTGCAACTGCTCTGCTTTATAACATTCACTGAATTTACTGTTAGATCTTCTAAAATTATTACACTCGTCCATTTTATCTTGTTGACGGTTTTAAATTGATGTTTGAACTATTCTCAATTCCATCAGATTATACAGTTTAATTGCATACATAGAAATTTTATTTTGATTTTTAATTAAACATGAAATTGTTTTTTTATCTTTTTTTAAACGGTTTATAACCAGCGAGTCAGCATTTACGTAATAGTGTTTGTAGATAAATAAATTAGTAAATATTTTTTTAATAATAAATTTAATGGAAAAGTATAATTTAAATTACAGTAATCTAAATTTACGTTCTGTAAGAAAGACTCATATATATTATTAACTAGTAAACCTGAAAGCTCGATCCATATTTAAACTAGAGAATTAAGAGTAAACTTTTTAAGTATTCACGATAATCAACTATTTTAAAATTTCGATGAATATTTACTATGGTTGGTTTGAGCGATAGATAATATAGGTTAACGATATATTATTAAAATATAATCACTAGTAATCGACGCTAAGTAGAGAGCATATAATATAAATAAGAAAAATAGTATTTTATTTAATTAGTATTTTTTTATTATGACGCATATAGTAATATATCGACTGACGAAAAAAAAGACTATGTACAAATATATATAGATATATATAAATGTATGTCTGAACAGAAATATTTACAAATAAACAATGTACACGTATACACGTGGTGTATTTACATGATGGAACAAAGACCAGAAAGCTCGTGGCTTCGTGAGACGGGTTCCAACAATTGTAGTTGCGTATTCCGAAGCTCTGGTTTCACGTGTTTTGGACTCGTGATCGGTTCCTCCTCTTTGATATCAACGATCGGTTGCGGCTCAGGAACCTCCGACTTCTTGATAACCATTTTTGTTTTAATATTGATACTGATGTTTTTTTTTACCCACTGTCTGTTTACTGGGCGAAAGTTTAAATTTCCATCCAGCTCGCAAATCGGTGACGAACTGACGGATGACTTCGCTTCAATGGCGCCCTCACTTTTCAGTTTTTTAAATTGAGCGTCGTTTTTGGTATCCAAACCATCAACACACCGTTTTAATCCAGTTATATTTTGACTATCGCATGGATGTGACGATAAATCACTCATTACACCCATAATTTTTTTATTATGAAAACGAATTTTCAGTGGAAACTTTTATTTTATAGGTTAGAACTTTTAACTCCGTCAACTCGATTCAAAGATTGAAACTGAATTATGTTAAAATTGTTGGGTCCGGCTTTTGAGTACAGGACAAACGAAGGGGATTTTATATCCAATTAGATACTTGCATTTCAACATCAGTAATTAGCTTTTTGTAGTAAGGGTCAATGAAAAACTTTACAACCTTCATTACCTTTCCATTCAGACCTATCTTGAAATAAATCCTAAGAATTCGTGTAGATAAGAAAAAGGACTGTCCGGAGAAATTATACCCGTACATCTGTTATTTCTTCTAGCAAATAGTGCAATGTATTTAGGTACAGGTATAGAATATTTAAGGTAATTACATTTTAAAGCCATTAAATTTTGAGTGTATTGTATATATAGTATTAATATAATATCTATTGACTAAAATACATGTATACTTATACAAAGAACTCTTATAAATGACTTGAATACTTTTGATGACACTTGGGTTGAGAGTTTAAAGGAACTTCTTTTATGCTAGGAAAATTTTAGTAATAAACTCACATCTGTCTGGCATCTATAGTGAACAATTGGTAATTAAGTTTTTTTTTTGTTATTCAAATCTTGGTAGTTCTAAAATACTGTTGTATTTACTGAAAAATTACAATCTATCCTAGGATATTAATGAATTTTGATGCCGTAGATTTTTATTGATAAAAAACCATCCAGTTGTAGAAAATCTACACTGTAAATCGAGGTTAAATTTAAAACACCTAAGCGTTTAGTTGTCATTTAAATACATTGTCACTTTCTACACACTTGTAAACGTTTAGAAAGTGACTACAATGTATTTAAATGGCAACTAAACACTTAGGTGTTTTAACCCTCTCCCGGCTCGGAGTATTGGTGAGTCTAGGTGTGAGTCATGTGGGGATAAAGCCAATGAAAGTCCGTCGTAAGTCTGTATGAGTAAAAATTTAGATGTGGTAGTATAGAAGAGCACCTGCTTCTACCATTTTTCCGGCCCCCTCTCTAGAAAACAGACTATAGCTCTCTCCTTTTAAGAATAAGACGTATGATTCAAATTAAGAGTAGGGATTCAAGGTCGACCGGGAAAGGGTTAAATTAAAACACTTCGATTTACAGTATAATGGTTTGATTTTTTTTAATCTCTAGACTTCTAAGCTATGGTCCAGTAGTTTAGTTGTTAGCTTATTCGGGTGTTGAGCCAATCTTGCGTGATGTCTGGTGCCATAACACTGAACTTCCTTGACGGTTATCATATGGAGGTCTTTGTGCAGGGTGTTGAATGTATACCACGGTGCGTTGACTATTGTTCTCCAAACCTTTGACTGGAGTCGTATGATTTGCAGGTTGTTGTTGCTTGTAATGTTCCAGAATTGAGAATTATTCTAGTTGTTAATAGAATTCATTTTTCTGTCAATTATTCCGATTTATTGATACTTAAAAAGATGATTTAAAAAAAATAAAATAGATAGTCAATTATTCCTAAAATACATTTTTTTTCGATTTTTGATAAAATGGAATATCCTAACATAATTTTTTCATTATAATAAGCATGTTAGGATTTCTATATAAACTTCGATAAAAGGTATGATTTACAACACAATTTTATAACATAGGGTTGAAAACAAAATTCCTAATCAGATTAGTTGTTCAAAAATAATTTCGAAAATAGTAAATTACCAATTGAAACCATTTTGTAAAATAAAATTTTAGTTACGCTGTTTTGTCTAGTTGTTTCCTATCGATACGTAAAAACAACAAACTTCTTAAGAGTGTAATTGTAAAACTTAGACTGTATAAATAAGTGGTCACAAAAAAAAAGTATTAAAAAGTGGCTGGCGTGACATAGAGCAATAGTAGTTTGAGTTAGTAGTGTAGTATAAAGGTGCAGCAATCTATTCGAACGTTGCGGCCAATCATCGTTGCTAAACAGTCAAGCCAACTTCGACCAGGTTATTATGCAGTCTACGATATATGTCTGCGCCATTATTTAGCTAAAGCACGATGCTAACAAACGGCTTTGTGTTAATAAAACGAACAAACTAAAAAAAAAATATAACTTACTGAGCATTTATTTCTCACTCGTTAAATTTTATTTAAAACTTAATAAAAAGTTTATCGAACAAAGCCACTCACAAGCCAGCCGTCAGAATTATATTTAACTAAAATAAATAATAAAACGTTATCCAACCGAGTTTAATTAATTAATTTCATTTTATTATTCAATTAATTCAAAATAAATACTTCATATATATTCATTGCTTTATAGATTATTGTTTATATATAATATTTAACATAGTGGAAAGGTAAGAAAAGCTGTGGGTAACGCCCATCGTGTCTGTTCGATCGACTGGAAATTATATAGATTCGGAAATTCACTGAGATTGCCTTTACTTGCACTGAGAGAAAAAAATACTGTTTTCAAGTATCTGCGTGCTTGAATCGTACCGAGTAAATATTTGTTTAATTATAGTAAAAATATACTCCAACCAAGTAATATTTTCTTGATTTAAGAATTTTTATACTTATTTTAAGAAAATATTCTTGGTTAAAGTACAATATTACTAAAATTAAACAAATAATTTACTCGGTACGATTCAAGCACGCAGATACTTGAAAACAGTATTTTTTTCTCTCAGTGTGAAGATTCTACTGGAAAGTACGTCGTCTTTTGCCATATTCAGTAGTTTTGAACGCGGATTCAGGATAGCTACTGGTTTTACAAAACTATCGTAGAGTTTATGTATATATATATATATATGAATATGTGGACATAAACTCTCTCTTTCTCTTTAACTTCTGGCTCTTCATATATCTATATACTTTCGCTTGAATTGGGTTTTCGGTGTACATTCCCATTTCTTAATAGAATACCAGCTTTACCATTCATAGTTTTCCATGAGTTTCAAGGGACGCACAAGAAGCAGACGGTTGGCGCCAACTTTGTCTGCAGACTTGTACAAAATGTAGGCATAATATACCAAATCAATATACATTGGTATTTCAATTGAATTCTCTATCGTTTATGCTGTTACCATATTTCTATTTTTGTGAAACTCAATTTCATTATTCTTGTTTTATGGAATTATTTTTTTTCTAAAGCCGATTAATGTCTCCCTATTACTTCAATACTCCCGCTTTGTTTTCATTATAAATTTTTTATTCAATTAATCTAATATTTGAATAAAAAAAATAATATATACAGTGTAGAAAATCGGGAGTGAATTAATAACAAGTCATCGTCTACGCTCACTTCACAATTTTTTGCAGTGCAGTAAAAAATATTTTATTCAAATATTATAACTATTGCAGATTTTATCGAGTAAAATTTCCAGTAACTTTTTATAAAAAATATTGAACTATATTTATTATTATTTTTTTTTGTACGAAAGAACAAAGACGACACACCTTGTTGATTAACGCTTGACTGGTGGAACGTTTCATTGGACAAATAACACGTTTTTTTTTCTTTTGAAACGCGTTTACTCTATAGTGGAATGTATAAAGTGAGAATATGATCGACCGATCGATCAGTAGTAGCAGAGCAGTAGTTGTAGAGGTATTAGTTTACCTCGATCAGTGCGGCCGAATGTACATTTTACATTGGCAATTTTACATCGACGAGACCGGGGAATGACTAGGAAGCAGCGGAAGAGTAAAATGATGAGCTGTAGCTCGAGAAATAGCGCTTCTGTATATTCTGATAGAACGGAAATAACTGTCAAAGAATCGAATCACTCGACCGCATGACCACCTTTTTATTCTACTGCCTACTCTCCGCGATGCTTTACCTCAAACTCAACAATTTTCTTTATTTATTAGTTTTTTTTTTTTTCATTTTTCTTCTTCAACATTTTTTTCAGTCTTTTTATCTGCGCTTTGCTCATTCGTATGTTTGTTTTACTTCATTTTATATAAATTCAAATAATTTTTTGTTTTTATTATTTTCTCCAAGCGTTTTCAATGAATGAAAAATCAAAGATATTTTTTGCTCTTCCGGGCGCCGATTTATTCAAACTTTTTTCCTCTATTTCTCTCATACAATTTTTAATTTTTTTTTTATACATTCATATTTCATAAACGCGGAAAATTAACAATGCATAGTAAACACCAAGAGGATGCAGACAGAGTTAAAAACAATGGAAGTACCGGTAGAAATATCGAGGGCAAAAGTGAGTAGACCAGGGCTTTTTTTTCGTCCGAGAATTCAATGCCGATCGTTTGAGTGTAATACTCCCGACGGTTAAATTTTTCGTCGAATCTCCAACAGCTTTGTGACAGAACATATCGTCCCTCAGGATCTTCAACCCGGATTAATATTCTGCTCCCACTTCATCCCTTCTAGATTTTTTTTATATATATGCATGTATATATGGCTTAGAGCTATCCGGAGTTTATATTCGATCAATACAGTTTGTTAGCATTGGCTAACATTCTAGTTTATTTTCAAAATTATTATCATTATATTTAAAAAATTAGCTTTCATTTAATTTAATTTCTTCGTCACTTGTTTTTTCTTTCAAATACCCTCGAATAAGTTTTGTTCAACGTAATTAGGGGAGAAACGAGGTACCCCCAATATTTTATAAAATAGTATATTGTGAGGCACGGGATGAAACAAGACGATTTCAGACTAAAGTGAAGTTGGCTGACATTATCCATAGTCTGAAATCGTGTTTCATCTTGAATCACACTATATTTTTCATGATTACCTGCATCGGAACTTCAAGTTCCAGTGTCAGCCTGTTAGAAACAAGCTAATTTCAAGCTGATGATGCAGATAACTGTTAGAGAATGAGAAATCTGTGATTTACAGTCACTTAATAGATAGTAAATAAGAAAATAGTATATTACACACTACGGGAGGAAAGTAGGCCATTCAAACCCTCGCGTATAATTGGCAAACACGCAGATTGGGGCGTCCTACCCTCTTCTGTGGCAAACAATTTTTCACTAGACCTACACCCAAAAGTTTAAATTTTTACTTCTGTTTGTGGGAAGATGGCGCATGCGCAAATTTTCAACATTTGTTTTCTTATAAAATGAAAGAACGCACTGTTAAAAAAATTGTTTGAATTTTCAAAACATTGCATATAACGCAATAAACACATACATTTGTGCTTGAAATTTCATTACTAATTTCGTATAGAATTTGAAATACACGTTTTTGAATTTTCAAATCAACACTTTAAATTTTCAAATACTTCGTTTTGAATTTTTAAACACAATTTTTTTAATATTCAAATACTTTGTTTTTAATTTTCAAACACTTTCTTTTTAATTTTCAAATAGATGTATTTGAAAATCTGAACTGTTTATTTGAAAGTTCAAAAGCGTGTATTTTTTAAATTCTATACGATCGTCACAATGAAATTTCAAACACATTTGTATGTGTTTATTGCGTTATATACAATGTTTTGAAAATTCAAACAATTTTTTTAACAGTGTGATGTGCACCGCTCACATTGCTCAAATTTATTATACTTTTAACTAATTAGTATTAATACACAATCCTTGATTACTGAACGCGTAGCACGTCACGCGCAGAAATTTCATATACAAGTATTTTAATTTTCAAATAAGTATTATGAAATTTCAAATGGAATTATTAAAATTCAATATATCTTAGAATTTTCAATACTTGCTTTGAAAATTTAAAAAACAAGTATAAATTTTAAGTACGTTTATTAAAATTCATATTCTTTTTCTTAATTTTAAATACCAGCTTGATTATCAAATTACGTACATTAAATTTGAAGCTTTTTTCATTCAAAATACAATTCAAATATCTAGTTATGAAAATTCAATTCCTTTTGTATTGTAATTTTCAAATTATTTTTTACAGTGCGACTTTCTTCCCTCTGAACAGGACTGGAATTTAAACTTTTTGCGCAGGTATGGTGAAAACTAATATTCCGTTGAATAATTTTAATTAAATTTTTAATCGACGGATAAAGTATAACAATAGAAAACTAAAATTATTGTATGAAACTTTAATTTGATTCTTTTATTGTTAGTCACGTATAGATATATGTAAATTTAACGATAGAAGATGGTAATATATTACTGGTATTATTCATGTTATATGATATTCCATACATTGGAAAGACGGTATTATGGATGATCTGGTGAGTAGAGGTAGAGATCGTGAACAAGGTTCAATTTACAATCCCAAAGTTCATAGTGCAGATAATGCATGTAGTATGATGATCACGGAATTGAGATATAGAGTTGTAAATATATATAGATATATATATATTGATGAAAATATGGATCATAGTGTGATACAGAGTATTGAATAGATATATATGTATAGATATAAAGAGAACTTACCGACAACGTTGAGGTAAACGAAATGACTCATATGAGGGGTCGTCGAGACCTGACACTCATATATACCGCTGTCCCGCAATTGAGGGAACTTTATTTGTAGTGTCCAGTCGTCCGAATGAACGTTGTGAATTGCACGAAACCGCTGGTCACTCGTGTATGTGTAACGCCCAATCGTCAAGAGATGAATGTCTCTATGTCGTACCCACGACACTTGTAATGCCACCTAAAACATCAAAAATTCATATTTTATCATCTATTTACAATTTTTATTACGCCCTACAATGTTTTACAGGAAATATATTAATTTTATAAATGTGAAAAACAAAATTACTAGCTTCTAGTGAGTTACTATATATTTGTTCATAACAAAATTTACGGGATTATTTTTAACCTCAAAAATTTAGACAGTATTTTAATAAATTTTGATTATTAAATTCTTTTTATTTTATATTTAAAATATTCGTTCACTTTCTCACAATTTAATGAAAGTTTAATCAACATTTTTTAATTAGCTTTTCAGTTACAAACTATTAATGAAATTGCGAGGTGATTATCGATTATCAAATCCGACATTTATGCACTTCAAATATATTTTGCATCCAATTTTTTTTTCTTTTACATTTTAAAGTTTTCTATTATTAATTACAATTAATATCTATTAATTAATCTATTGAAATTAAAAAGTTAGTACACGTGAATTAAAAAAATTCTAACCTCAAAAAATCCTTCTGTTGTTCATCTAAATATTTAATGGTTAAAATACATGAAGCTGCTTTTTTTTTTATATATAAAATTGATTCACTTTCAGAATGTCCGATAAAAAATGAATGAAAAGGTTCAAAACAGTAATTCCATTACAAAAAAATACTAAAACTGTCAGCTGAGGCAAATTTCTAACATTTTAAACATTAATAATTCAAATAATGGCATTCAATTCAAATCGGATAAGAGCGATTGATATCATTCGTTTGAATTGAAAATGTTACTTTTACCTAAATTGTCGAAATAAAATATTGGTTACAAAAAATAATGAAAAAAGTTAAGTAATCCCGGGAAAGTTAACCTCAAAAAAATGAAGAGAAATAAAAAAAATAAATAGCTTGTTATATTTTGTCTTGACGTTGACAAGAAAGCTGTTAACAAGAGCCATGAATAGGATACGTGTCACAGAAAATGCGAGGACATTTCTTGTGTTTTATTTTTCTCTGTTATCTGAAAAATTTTTTGCCTTTCTCTTTTAACCGCATACAAACACTTTTTGCTACAGATTTTTATAACTACCGGTTTTTATATACATACATACAGATGAACGTTGTTTCGCATTATCGCATTGAGATACAAACGTGTCTTAAAAGAAGATAAAGGCATTTATAATTAATGCAATTACTTGGCATAATTTTTTCAAAAATTTGCATACGATGTTAATATAGTCTACAATAGAGAATAAGAGAACAAGAAAAGAAACAAGGTATTTTCTATTCATCCTGACCGTTATAATTGTACCATTTAACACTTTAGTCTCTCTTTATGGTTATACATGTATATATATATTTACTGGCTTTCCTCTCTCTTTACTCATATTTTCACTACTTGGCTTTACTCAAAACTTCTCTGCTTTACTCTGTGTCAAGTATATATAGTTATATATGTCAGTAAGGGTTGTGCCACGCGGATTTCCGTACTTTGAAGTTGTTATACGCATTTCCCATGGATAAAGTTTCTCACTACATGACACACAAAGCATGCGGTCTGGAAATTAAATTAGTGTTAAAACCTAAATCCCGGAAATTTTATATACAGTTATACATTTAAATTAACAATTATAATTGTTTAAGTTTATTGATTTAAATGCAAATGTAGTAATTTAATTATGTCCTTATGGGTTCATTATTTATTCATTTAATAAAAGTTAATGATTTTTAGTTTTAGAGGGATTAAGAAAATGAGAGATTATAAGATTATCAAGTTTTAAGATAGTTATGAATATTTTTTTACGGTTTTATCTGGTTGGTATGAAATTACCTAAAAAAACCACTGAGACCGCAATGTTAAAATGCACTTGGCTTGACGGCATCTGATAGTGTTTCATAAAATTGTCTTTGGGTTAGACGAGTATAGGGCAGAACCTTAAACCACATTCTGCAAGGGCGTTGTGCTTTGATGCTTTCCTACCTTACGGCTTAAAGTCATTTTTTTTAATATTATATACTGTACTAAATATATAACGAGTGATATTATACTTCATAAATGAGAATACTCCTTACTTTTTGTAAATAATCTCTTATTTTCATCTTTGTATTTTATATACAGTAACGTTGGTATAAAATGCCCTCAGAATATTCCGTTATTTTCAGAGGTCAATACAGCAACATTCGACTGAATTTTTAACTTTCTGCAAAAACATGGAAAATTTTCAAAAATCACCAAAGTCAATATTTTCAATATGATTTTCAAAAATCGAATTTTCATCAGCTCTTTATTGGTTTATGAAATTTCTTTTTTTGTGCATAAACATAATTACACATATGGTCATATTTCTATCGACATATTTGTCGACATACATGTTATCGCATTTATATCAATGTATATATAAACATAAATACCAAATATATTTAACATACTTTTTCCGCATATCTTTGTACATATATGTATGCATATATGTTCCATTATTTGTCGAGTATTTACATATATATATATATATATATATATATATATTAGGGTGGGTCAAAAAAATCGAATAATTTATTTTTGACTTTATACTCTGAAAAATAGGTTCGTAGACACCTAAAAAGAATTCTCTCCAAGTATGAGCTCTTAATTATAACGGGAAGGTCCTCCGCTTTGCGGGTTTCTATTTTTTTCGAATAATCAGATAAAAAAATTTATATCTCGCTTCCAACTGCTTGGAAAAATATTCCGTGACATAGACTTTGTAAGAAATTGAATGCTCTACAAAAAAGGTCTCTTATGATTTTTTCAAAAACCCAACCAATTAAAAGATATTCATAGTTGAAGTTTGGCTATTTTAAGAAAAATATTCGTTTTTATTATGAATTTTATAAGTTGATGAAAAAAAATTATTTCGAATTGCGGAACTCATGGTTTTGTAGGAAATTTACTGCTCTACAAAAATGGTCTCTTATGATTTTTCGATTAAGTGAAGCCGTTACGAGATATCCAACGTCAAACATTAACGAATATCAATATTTCCAGTTTTTGATCAATAATTCGATAAATTTCAATTTAAATTATTACTTTCAGGAAAATTTACATAAATTTGAGTTTCGATGGATAAAGAAATGTTATAAACAATTTTTTTGATATTGTTTTCAGTCTTGAGCTTGTTTCATTGCATTAAAACAAGAAATTAGAGCATTTTTTTCGACATATAGCCAATGATTACGATAAAAAACGAAGAACAATTCCAGTACTTATTGCAAGTTGTCAAAGAACATCAAAAAACATATCCAAATCGTAATAAAGGAAATTATTTATAGTAATAGCGTACTGTTATGTTAAAAATATTGACAATTATATTGCAATTGATAATTCAATAAAAAAATTTATGTATAAAAAAGTTAAATACTGGTTTTTTTTCACTCGATTCAATACTTTTCATATTAAATTTGACAAAGAAATGTGTCATTCACTTTAAATTAAACTAATCTTGGCTATATGTCGAAAAAAATGCTCTAATTTTTTGTTTTAATGCAATGAAACAAGCTCAAGACTGAAAACAATATCAAAAAAATTGTTTATAACATTTCTTTATCCATCGAAACTCAAATTTATGTAAATTTTCCTGAAAATAATAATTTAAATTGAAATTTATCGAATTATTGATCAAAAACTGGAAATATTGATATTCGTTAATGTTTGACGTTGGATATCTCGTAACGGCTTCACTTAATCGAAAAATCATAAGAGACCATTTTTGTAGAGCAGTAAATTTCCTACAAAACCATGAGTTCCGCAATTCGAAATAATTTTTTTTCATCAACTTATAAAATTCATAATAAAAACGAATATTTTCCTTAAAATAGCCAAACTTCAACTATGAATATCTTTTAATTGGTTGGGTTTTTGAAAAAATCATAAGAGACCTTTTTTGTAGAGCATTCAATTTCTTACAAAGTCTATGTCACGGAATATTTTTCCAAGCAGTTGGAAGCGAGATATAAATTTTTTTATCTGATTATTCGAAAAAAATAGAAACCCGCAAAGCGGAGGACCTTCCCGTTATAATTAAGAGCTCATACTTGGAGAGAATTCTTTTTAGGTGTCTACGAACCTATTTTTCAGAGTATAAAGTCAAAAATAAATTATTCGATTTTTTTGACCCACCCTAATATATATATATATATATATCGTTGCGAGTGTCGGGGTTCTAGTAAGCTATGCGAGCAATGTCCAGAGTGATATCTGTGTGTATGTGGAATTTTCCAAATTTCCATAACTTGTGAACAAATCATTCGATTTATGTGTCCTTTGCGATAACTACATGCGTTAAAACTCAGAGTATTCTGATTGCTTGCCATGCCAAAATCAATTGTAACGTTTATTTCTAGAAACACGAAATCGCACAAAGCGGGTGTAAAGTACGCAATATCTAACAAGCGGGAAGTAGTTTCAGTCAAGATTTGGACGCATTCACATGAACGAGTTCATTCATGTGAATGTAGTCTAAGCTGAAGAGAATACCGTAACAACGATTGTCAAAGTTTATTTGCATTACACACATTTACATGGACAAACTTTGTTTTGTGTTAAACCACCAGTTGATAATGAAGTTTTTTAGTGTTACTAAAGAAACGTTTAAAAAAATACTAGTATTACTAAATTTTTTTGTTTTATTACCGCTATGATTATTGTGTGCTGAAAAAATATTGGATGGCATAGTTAAGTAAACAAAGTAAAAAATACAATAGTAAAATATGAAAAACAATATTTTTTTATTAAAAATTTTCTCGGGGGAATCGAATGTTAAATTATTATCAACAAGAGACCAACGGAGAAAAAGTTTTTCAACAGATGGGCGTTGGGTGAAGTCTATGAGATAATAACTGTGTTGGCAAGTGTTTGTTTTATTTTTTTTCCAACACTCTGAAGTTTAAACCTTCAAAGGAAGTTCATCGTAGTTCGATAGGAGTTTGTGTATAGCAGTATCCGGTAGGAGATAAGCGGGTGGGATGTACTGTCTGGGAATATACTCTGTTTATATATAATGCTTTTACTATATTGCGTTCAGTTGTTCTACGAGACTAAGGGAGAAAGGGAGAAAGAGAGTTAGTAAGAGAAACGATACGATGAAGTTGATATCGTTCAGTATGTCTCTAACTAACTCGACTGTGTATTACTACAACGTATTGTATCTTTAGTCGTTTATGCATCCGTAATTTATGATATGCGTCTAAAGCAAACTGTCATCCTAGTCGGTTACCGCAAAAGTACCTTTTAGCTTCTCTCGGTGCTCACAGTTGTATGCATACGTATATATTTATTTGTATTTAAACTTTACTGTGTTGCATACAGTTTCTCACCGTCAATGTTATTATAATTAATACATCATGATATACTTTGTTTAATCATATAATTTACATCTTTGCCAAGATAAACTTGTATAAACAACTACAACTTTATAAAACTTTAGCAAGGATAACACTTTTAAATATTCGTTTTAAGGAAAATGCTTACAGTCAAGAATAATGTTATTGTGACAATGAATAGAACTTACATTCCTGTGTTAAGTACACTGTGAAAAATTTACAACAAATTTTACTATGGGTGCATTGTAACACCGAACCATATGAGAACTCGTACAAAATTTACAAGTGTCCCATAGTAAACGTGTGCGCAGACGACACGATTGGGACCTATGCGCATACGTTTACTATGGTACACTTGTAAATTTTCCAGTTTTCTTATGGTCCGGGGTTACAATGCACCCATAGTAACATTTAATGGGAATTTTTCACAGTGTAGAAATGGTACGGTACAATTTCTTTTTAATTATCCTTTCATGAACAATATCTGTGACGTATCGAAACAATGCTCTACTCGCCCTACATATATTTTTCTGATCTAGTTTTTTTATCGACTGCAGATTCGGCAGTAAAAATATCAGAAAATCTGCTGATACAATCGTTCACTTTATTAGTGACTTCCTGTTCGGCGAAGCCGGGTTTCGAATCTTAGCCTTATGGAGTAACAAGTTCGCACTTTTACTACGCCAGAAACGTCAGTTTCACTCAGGCGAGTAATGAAATTCTGTTGCAGTTATTAAATATAGTCGAAATCCCTCAAAGTTGCATTCCATGAAGTTGCTAGTCCCCTTAAGTTGTCTGGATACGTTCTCTAAAATTGCTCGTATTCCCTCCAGCTCCCAAAATGCGAAATTCCGCTGCGCTATTTAAGGTAGCCCTGCTACAACACGGAAAAAAATAATCGGTAGCGTCTACCGATTGGCGATCGGTAGCCGCTACCGATTATTTTTCGGTAGACGCTACCGATTATTTCGGTAACAGTTACCGAAATAATCGGTAGCGGCTACCGATTAATTTTCGGTAACCGCTACCGAAAAAATCGGTAGCAGTTACCGATTTTTTTTCGGTAGACGCTACCGATTATTTCGGTAACTGTTACCGAAATAATCGGTAGCGTCTACCGATTAATTTTCGGTAACCGCTACCGAAAAAATCGGTAGCGTCTACCGAAAAAAAATCGGTAGCGGCTACCGATCGCCAATCGGTAGCCGCTACCGATTATTTTTTTCCGTGAATAATGTCAAGTTATGAGTCATATGCACGGTAAAAGTAGGTTAGGTGGTAGTTAAAACGAGGCATTGCTTTTGTTTGATACTGTACCCATGAGTTTGCCTACACACTACTCATATATACGTATACACAAATACTGTTGAACATTTTCTTAAACTATAATTTGACAACGTCGCATATGCTTTACTAGTTGCTGCATAGTGTACTGAGTATCTATTTAAATTTACCGCTCAAATAGTACTGTGCATACTCGCGTACAGCGTTGTCAGATTTTTTCTAATTCACCGGCATGTATATTTTTGCATTTATTGTTGAACTTTGCCTTGCTGTATCTCAATAATGAGATGGTCAATACTTTTTTTTTATTTTTTAAAAAATTCAGGACAAATTCACTAATTTTCTGTTAGTTTTTCAAAAGTTTCTGACTGTTAGTTTTTTTATTAGAATCACGAACGTGACTTGAAACGCATACTCGTCATTGCTCGCAATGTTAGATCCGAACTTTGATTATAGATATCTCGATTTAGAGATGGTCGACTTCAAATTTAAATGGTAATTGTATCTTAATACCCTTAATAAGTATAAAAAATTTATAACTTTCTGACACTATGTCCATCACCTGACAACTATCCTAAATGCCTATAACGACTTCACTAAAAAAATCACTATTATCTCATATTTTGAAGCCAAGTGAAGCGAACTTCGGGAACGATTTTTTTACCCGAGATATTTGAGTAGTTTTTTTTTTTAATTCATACATAAACATTGCGATGAATAATATTCAGTTAAATATAAATATATATTTGAAATGTCGAGTAAAGCGTAGAAAATAATGAAGGTTATAAAAGTCTTTGACTTCAAGATGAGAACCCAGTCGTGAATATTTTGTGGTATTTTCTAGTAATATTCATTTCTTTAATTACGTAATTGAATTTAACAAAAAAAAAAATAGTGAAGTCGTACTAGTGAATTAAAAAAAAAAGTAAATATTACGGAGGTAGTTATAAAAGAGGTAAAAAAAAATATAATAAAAATCATAACTCAAAGCGATTCATTTCTAAAGGCAGTTTTTTCTTCTACAGTAGAAATAATGCAATTCTAACTTTACTGTTTCAAATCCCCATGGCCTTTGAATTTATAGATATTTATCGTACTTTGATACAATTAATCATCTTCAAATAGAATTTAAAAAAAAAAAATTAACTATAGAAGTTTCGAACATCTGTTGATTCACTGCACAAAGAAGTTGAAGAAAAAAACTATCTGCCTGAAAACTTCCTATCAACAACCCACTGAACTTTAGTACATTGAAGTAAATGGGAAAAAATCACAGAGCTCTAAATAAAAAGTATTCAAACTTCAATTGCTTTTATCACATACTTTCGCATCGTCATTGTATTAATATGAAATTTATTTACAAAGGGTATTTAAATTTTCTGTTGAAAAACACGCAAATATTTTACTTTTATAATAAAAGTATTAATTTACTCCCTTTGATATTAAAACCCTTGTTCGCTGAGTTCATTAAGCCGTCTTACAAAAAAAAATTCTATTGTCTTAAGTTTAATATCGTTTTGTAATATTGTTTGCTTTACTCAAAGCTTTGAATCCCTTTAATGCAACTAATAAAAAATATACTAATTAGTTGTAAGAATTTAAGAAAACATTCGAAATAGAATTATTGATTCAGTAGTAGTAGGAATTGCTAGAACATAACATTAGTGATATATAAATCTATTACTAGAAATCGGTCGGAGCCTATCGCAATTACAATCTTCATGTGTATCGAACAACGTTTCCTGTCTCTCATTCAGCTTCCGGCTATTTCGCGAGTCCGAGGTATACATCAAGCTTTACTAATATACATATATATATGTATAATCTTGCTT
Source organism: Microplitis manilae (assembly GCA_030273425.1). Taxonomy (NCBI): domain Eukaryota; kingdom Metazoa; phylum Arthropoda; class Insecta; order Hymenoptera; family Braconidae; genus Microplitis; species Microplitis manilae. Next base: position 27,878,572 of record CP092722.1, on the reverse strand, counting down.
GACGTCATATATAGTAACTAACTATGAGCCATTACAGTGCTTTGAGCCGTAATGGGACTCCAATATTCCCAGGAGTTTGCGGTGGAATATAGCCGACGATTTACCATCGCTTGCGTGCCCTTTCTCTCATCTATACCTCATTCATTTAACTCTCTCTCTCTCTTTCCAGCTCTCGGATCTTCCTCTTATTCACGTTTACTAACGGCTTTCCGTTTTCTCATGAGATTTATCTCTAGATAGATTTCCTTTCGAGGGTAATGTCGGCACTTCAATGTCTTGTAATCACATTTGATTATTAGTAATTAAAATATATCGATAGGAAATAAAATAAATTGTTAGATTCGATTGTGTGTAAACAATACCTTCGCCGTTTTGACAAAAATCAAAAAATTTTTTTAAAAGTATTTACAAACTTCTAAATTTACAACTAAATTTGTAAGAAATTTTTAATGTTCCCACTTGTGATGGACTTGAAGATCGGCGCGTTTTTCGCGCAGCGGAAATGGAAAAGAATTTATGTAATTTGACTTCAAGATGGCTTAAGGGGTAGTTGGGGTGGCCTCCAATTTCTAGCTGACGTGCGAAATGTTCAGAAACCTAGACCCAGTAGATTTTTCACTTTTCATTTCGCTCTTTTATTTTCTTCGCGGAAAACGTTCCAATCTACAGGTACATCATTTGTGAAATTTTTTAGTATTGAAATTGGAATTTATGAGTAGATAGAAAACTGAATTTATGAATATGTGAGGAAACGTAAAGAAAATTAAAGGTTAAATGAGGGGAAATAACGTATAATGACTACTCCTAACACAACTTTACTGTAACTTCGGTTACGAAGTTTATGATTTATATTTTCAAATTATTGAAATGGAAAAGTTCAAATCTAGAGGTAAACTATTAAATATTTTCTGAGAACAAAAACTTGCTGTCTGACTACTCATGGATTTTACTACTTGAGTTTTGTCACTTCTATTACTACACTTGTAAAAATATATTTTCATTTTATTGAAATTCCAGATTTAATTGTAAAAATTAAGCTTCTAGTACATTCTTTATCTCTACTAACAGTTTATTAAATTAAAAAAAAAAAAATTGTTGCTTACTCAGAAAAAAAGTAACTTTTAAAAACATTGTATTTTCTTCTCACAAGAAATGTGTGAAAATTTCATTCAAAATTAATTTCTTAATTGAAGAAATCTGAGTTCAGCTCGAGATATGCTGATCTTATTTTTTTTTTAAATAGAGTAAATAAATAGCGATTTTCGTCTGTCAAGAAAATTATTCTTCAACTCAGATATTAAATTATACATCAATTTTTATAAATTTACTACTCGGGAAAACATTTTTTTTACAAAAGTTAGTTTTTTTTCTCAATGCTCAATAAAATAGAATATGATATGAAAATATGAAAATTCGTTAAAAAAATTGTGTTTAGCGTTCCTGATCTGAACACACATTGTTCTATACAGACTAAATATTTATTATTAACCTTAATCCTATGTCACTGTTTTCAGCACTCGTAAATCTTGAACATGGTTCATTAGCGTCCGTCCCTTATTTCAATAAAAATTTCCATCAAAATTCGGAGGCATGTAGGCTATTTACAGTAGAATATTTGAAAATTAATGGATACAAACGATCCATGTTCACGGGATTAGGGTTTAAAACACTCTTGAATGTATTTAGTGAGAACATTAACATTGCCATTAAATTGTCAAAATTCAATAGGGAGCTAGAACAATCAGTGGTTGAATTAATAGAAATTTTTAATTGAATAAGTAGCTTACGCAAATCTGTATTTATATGAATAATTTTAAAATTACCGTTAATGGAAGTGATTTGCACACATTGAATTAACATAAAATATCAAGCTTTAAAAGCATCGATTTTGATACTGCGTAATATGATTCGAGCACGTTAGTAAGGATACTAAAGATTTGAATATTTTTTATGCATTCATTATATTAAAAAAATGCATAAACTGAAATAAAATTTAAGAAGGCTGGTTATGTATATACATATATATATGAAAAAAATCAGGTTGATCCTCGATGGAAAATCGCATGGGGCGCAGTGGTTTTACCGAACTCTTGAACTTAGTCGCCGGTGAATCTGATACCGAGTGGAATGAGCGAGTCGGATAACAACCCGGGCTAAAACTCAGATCGGAAGGTATCGATATGGGACACTAAATCGATCGGGGATCTAAATTTTACAGGCAACGAGGATGAGATAACTAAAGAGAGGAGTTAAAGAATGGCTTACAAATGATTCTAGCGTTGAGGGATCAACTTAACAGTAGTTTTTATTTTGTTCGATAAAAAAAATAAGACTTTTTTTCGAATAATTCCAAATAAAAAAAAAACTATTTACTCGTATTTCAAATAAAATTTTAATAAATAAATAGCTGTCAGTAGGAAAAGAAATTTAATTTTGAATAAACAGGAAGTTGAATTTTTTTTTCATATTTTGAACTTTTAGCATGGAGATGATATAGTATTCGCAATAGATTAGTCATATGTATGAGTATAATGCATTCTACCGATAAAATTGACTTTTAATGCAAATGTATTACTAAATAAATTATTCACAGATTTTTCAGTACATACAGTTTGAATTATGACCTTATTATCTACAATATGAGCGGTGTAAGGTATACTTTTATAGCTGAAGTTTGCTAAAAAATAATGAATAAATTTAGATCATAGAAAAAAAACTTCATGCAATGGAAAAAATTAAAATTTTAAAAGACAGATTTAACAGAAAAATTAATTTTGAATTTATAAAATTGTTTTTCATTTCAATGAAAAATGAATGAGAGGAAACTGAATACTGATATTTTGTTGTGAATTTATTTATTTATATTTTGAATATGATATTCAATCAATGGGTTCTATTAATAGATAGAAAAATATCAATCAAACACATGAGATTTACCAGCCGATATCAGAAACTCTTGTCTCATCAGTCACCGATATTCAAATAGCCATAAAACAATTTTAATTAGTCTAATTGACATGTTGTGACATTCCTACCCCGTAGAAAATAAAAGTATAGAGCAGAACCCGAGTAAAGCTGTCGCTTCATTAATTTGTCAATAATAATTAAACGGCAGCCATTTCAAAAGCTATTTTCAACAAGATTCTAATTAAGATAATCTACCATCAAAATAGTTATAAATCAAACCAATTTATCGAGTTTCTTTGGATTTTATCACGATTCCCTACACGTCAACACTCAAAGTGCACTGAGAGTTTCATTTGAATTTCATTTTAACTTTATATATTTTATATAAATATGAAAAGGAGTTAAATTCAAACTACGTCAGTCCTATTCATGACTGAAAGAGAAATTGCTGCCAAAGACGTCATCTAGTTATCAAAAAACTAATTAATTCAACGAATTTATATTCCGAACAAATTCCATTCGTTGATTTAAAAAAATTGAAATTTTTCGCTCAGTCACAAATATATTACATTCATTTTTTCAAAATAAAAATAGGAAAATTTTTTGGTAATATAATGATTTTGAACAACTGTAAATAGGCCATTGTTTTATAATTTAACCACACTAAATAACCAATCGCTGTATTCGGTGACCTAAATTTATAGTTACGTTGTAAACTATTACCATTGCTGTTACGCAATAATATATAGGTATATAAACGTATATATATATGTATTCGTAACGTACATGAGCCTGTCTGACGGAGAGTAACACTCTGGATGCAATTTGGTTGGCACCAGTGGGATACATTGGATTATAGACCGTGGATGTACACAATAGTTGTACGGTTGATCGCCTAAATCTCATTGAACTAGGTGTGATAGTTTCGTGATAATCTCATTCTGTGTAAACTTACTAACTAAAGTTTAACATTGTTGTTGTTTTGTTTTTCACTATTATCAAACAAACACTTCTAACACATTTATGTTGTTTGATAATATTCATAAGCATGAAAAATTTATTACGGAAATGAGTGGAAGGGCTGATTCGTTTTCAAATTTTTAAACACAAATTTTTACACGCGGTATTGAGTTTAATTGTGTTAAGGTTTCGTAACATTTGACCCGCAGACAAAATAGCCTTTCAGAAAAAATGCGAGAAATCAAATACTACAAGAAATTTGTGTAGGTTAAATAGTAATGTGATTCAATATAATATTATTGAAATAGTATTTAGCTTTTTTTAGGCAGTTTTTTTTTGTGAAATAGTTAAGCATAATAAAATTTATTTTATGGTTAATTTTATGCGGTTATTAAGCATGCCACCGCAAGTTGACATGAATATTAAGAAATAAGAATAATGAGATCAGCGGGTCCACCTGAGTTGTAGATGGCGTCGCAGTCTGCACGCGCAGAAGTAGTCATGGTTTTCAGTGGCGGTAACTACTTAAGTTTGAATAATTAATTAAGTTAAGAAAAAATCTGAGAATAAATATGACTAGTAAAAAAATTCTCATTCACAAAAAATTCAGTTGGTATTTTTATTTTTACTTTTACCATTTCGTCTCTACATTAACTACACGTGGCAGTACTAGCGTGATAGTAGAGGATTAAAAAAAATATAAAACTAAAAATTAGAGACAAAAAATCAAATTAATAATTTAAAAGTTTAATAAGAGCCCGGGTCATAATATCTAGCCTCATCGAACCTCAATCGAGCCTCATTAAACCCAAGTAAGCCTCAATCAAGCCTCACTTAGCTAAAAACGCATTTTGAGCCTTAAATAATGCTCATAGAGCCTCAATGATCCTCAAATGATGCTCAAAGGGCCTTAATGAACCTCAAATAATACTAATCGAATTTAAATTACATTTGATCGAACTCGTGAAATTATTATTATTTGAGATTCATTGAGTCGAGACTAGGTTCATTTGAGGCTAATCGAGGCTTATTGAGGATCTGTGAGCATTATTTGAGGCTCAAAATACTTTTTTAGCTAAATGAGGCTTGATTGAGGCATACTTGGGTTTGTCCAAATTAGATTGAGGTTCGATGAGACTAGATATTATGACCCAGGAGATTCTAATGAAGAAAAAAAAATCAATGAGCGATTGAGGTATGGATTTTACGAATGTTTTTTTTTTTTAATAATGCAAATACATAAAACTTCTTTGGGGCAGACTTAACTACAGGAGTGAATAAACAAATCATTTACTCCGTGTTTACTTTAGAAACTTTTTAGTGTACATGAACGTATAGATGTTAAGCTTTTTTTTCACTTTTAAAATAGTATAATATCGTTCAGATAAATATTTGTAGCATCGGTATAAAATATATAAATATCAGAGCATTATTTATGTGATGTAAATAAAAAAAAAAAGATTTGGGAAATTACCATTGGAGATGATGTTGGAAAAAATATCTGAATATAGATAAATAAATAAAATAAAGGAAATAAGAGGAACAATGTGCGACCAGAGGGATTAATGGATATTTAGTAGACCAAACTGGTATCGTAACAGAAGTACTTTTTCACTTGCAACCACGATACTTTTGTTAAAAATTTATTCGCTTGAAAAGGTATCATTTTTCACCGGATAGGAAATTCCGTTGCAGCTTCACTAGTTCATTTTTAATAAATTTTTTTATTTATCGTATACAGAAGATATAAAACTTTATACACCGACTACAAATGAAAAATAATAAAAGTATTTTAATTGGAAATTTATTTTTAGCCTATTAATTTTTGTTTTAATTTCATTGATAACGAACAACAAAAGTTATATTTCTTGTTTTCATTTCTGTTATTATTGTCATTGTGCTATCTAAATTTTTTAAATATCAACCAAGTACTTTCGTAATAAATTATAGAAAAATAAAAAATATTACACTCAGGCAAAAGTTAAAAAAAACAATGAAAAAGAAGTTAATGGGATTTTAAAACTGAACTAGTACGACTATTTTATTTTTTTTGTTTTAAATTGTTTTTATTTTTTTTTTTCGTTTATAAGAATTATGTAACTTGAGATAAAGTTTTTTAATTTACATGATTAAAAAAAAAAATTGTTAATATACTTTTACTGTACTTTTACATTTTGTTTCCATTTAATTCCATGGCTTTCAGGAGTTTAATTTTTAAAAATTAAATTTGTTTTATAAATATTTATCTGTCTTGAACTTCTTATGTGATTATTACTGCCAAGTCGTTATTATTATTATTAACATAAATATTTAAAAGTTTCATTTTTATATTTTATTATTCAGTGACTTTAAGAAGATCTAAACAGCATTTTATTTAATTAAAATTTTAACTAAAGGTTATTAATTTATAATTTTATGCAATTCAAAAAATAGCTTAATCTATTTAAAAAAGCTGTCGGTAACTCGAAAATGATTAAAATGACTTTTAAATAAAATTTTTATTTTTTTGACTCGACATTTGAGTTTATCGAACTCTTGATTAATTCAAAAAATGAAAAAATATTTAAAATGAACTATTGAGCTCTCAAAATGTGATACTAATAAAAAATAGGTACTACAGGACTGATAAAACTGATAATAACAGTGTTGCATGCAAATGAAAACGGACAAGTACCACCGCGAAAATTAAGCAAAGTGTATTTTGTCAAAGCATACATTTGAGCGTACAATAAATAATTTGACAGCAGGCATAAACCAGCATGACAAATATACGATATAAAATACAATGCTTATGTATGAAAGTGAGGGTGAATGTTTTCGTATTATAAGTAGTCACGCACTCATGTACATGCATACTCATCATAAATCCAGTAACGACAACACCAATGATAGTAACCTAACAAAACTGGCAGTTTTCCAACAATTGAATAATCAATGTTAATTCCATTAGCGTCACCCAAAATACTGTATTTACAGTTTTCGAACAAGTCACTTTAATTATCCTGGCATACATAATTAATGTATACCTTTTAAACTACACGCAGAGAATTTTATAGTAAAAATTATACAAGGAAAGAAAATTATAGGAAGTATTCCTATGCATTATGGGAATGGTTCCCATAATGGTATAGGAATTGTACCCATACTATTATAGGAATGGTTCCTATACATCATAGGAACCATCCCCATACCATTATGGGAACCGTTCCCATAATATTATAGGAACAGTTCCTATACCATTATGGAAACCACCCCTATACCATTATGGGAACCATTCCCTATACCATTATGAGAACCATTCCCATAATAGTATAGGAACAGTTCCTATACCATTATGGAAACCATTCCTATAATACCATGAGAACCGTTCCCATAATATTATAGGATCAGTTTCTATACCATTATGGAAACCATCCCTATACCATTATGGGAACCATTCCCATAATATTATAGGAACAGTTCCTATACCATTATGGAAAACATTCCTATAATACCATGAGAACCGTTCCCATAATATTATAGGAACAGTTCCTATACCAATTATGGAAACCATCCCTATACCATTATGGAAACCATTTCTATAATACTATGGGAACCGTTCCTATAATATTATGGGAATGGTTCCCATAATGGTATAGGGATGGTTCTTATAATATATAGGAACCATTCCTATAATAGTATGGGTATAATTCCTATACCATTATGGGAACTATTCCCATAATACATAGGAATTCTTCCTATGATTTTTTTTCTGTGTAGAAGTAATTTTCACATCTTTCATTGAATTAATATTTTCATAATAGTATGGGAACCATTCCCATAATATTCTAGGAAGTATTCCCATAAATTATAGAAACCATTTCTATAGTTATAGGAACCATTCCCATAATGGTATGAGTATCATTCCCATAATTAGAGGAACTATTCCTATAATTATGGGTAACATTCCCATAATTATACGAACTGCTCCTATAATTTACGGTCGTCATTCCTATACTGGTAAAGGATAGATTTCACAAAATTAGAGGAACCATTCCCATAATTTTCTTTCCATGTACAGAAATTTTAAGTAAACGTTGAGACACCGTGATATTCATGGGAATCATTCTATTTGTTTCAGTTATATAATGTTCTAATAAATAACTGTTTGTACTATACCGATAGTAATATTTCTGACTCATCAGAAAATCTATTAATTAATTTTAGTATGTATAATAGGCATGGCAATTTTATCAAAAATCTTGTGAATTAGAATTCATACACTGTAAAAAATCACCGGGGTAAGTCCAAGCGGTGTAGGTGTTAAAATCAGCGGTGTTAAATTTCAACACCGAAAACGGTGTAAAAGTAACGCCGCCGCCGGTGTAAATATTCTGTACCGGTGTTAAAAAAAATTCTCCGGTGTTAAAATAACGCCGTCACCGGTGTAAATATTCTAGACCGGTGTTAAAATAACGCCGCCGCCGGTGTAGATATCCTTTACCGGTGTTAAAATATTTTATTTTGTGAATATTTTTACTTACTCAATCACTATACTTGTTAATAAATGATATTTTTCATTAATTTTCATAAAGAACTGACATTTTTTGTGTTTTATAATCTTTAAAGTTCGTTCTCCAAGCAGTCGCAGTTTACCCCGCTTTTACACCGGTTACCCTGCTTTTACACCGATATTACTCCGCTTTTACACCGGTTACCTCGCTCTTACACCGGTTCTACTCCGTTTTTACACCGGTTACCCCACTTTAACACCGGTATTTTTAACACCGGTGAATTACTCCTCCTACACCGGTGTAATTTCATTTTTACACCGGGCGGAGTTAAAATGAGTCCATTTTTAACACCGCTCTTTTTACAGTGTAGGTTATAACGAATCACGTGACGTATTGAAACGTAAGCGATTATCTCTATGCATAACATCTTGTGAATTATTTTTTGTATATGAGTATTAAAATATTTTCTTTTTATCTATTATTTATATTGCATATAATTTAAATGATGTCATGGAATTATGAGGCTTCATTAATAAAACAGAATTAAATTTATAGTTGAGTGAATCCTTGCAAAAGATATAGCTGTTTATATACACTTGGTAATTATGTGACACTTGAATGTAAATTGACGGGATGTCGTTTGTAACCATATATAAGACTCATTATAAATATATATGTATATATAGGAGCAAAAGCGAAAATCGTTTCATTATCATTATCGCATTATGCACGGTACTGTTAAGAAAATTACAGTCGCATTGGGCAACGTCGGTTCTCTTATAAACCTAAATATATTATCGTCGTCAGTACTCTACTGTGAATTCTCATCACATCAAATACGAAAGAAGGAAGAACAGAATAAAGTAGGAAAAAAGATGAAAAATGAATAAAATTAAAAAGAGAAGACTCTTGGGAATTGAATAAAGATAGGAATGAAGTTCTTATATGCTCGGAGAATTACAAGAGTACTCTCAAGTTTGGGCGCGAAATTTCAGAGACGTTAAAGCTCGGTATATGGTTCTCTGATAGCCGTTGTGAGTGGGTCCTTAACTTAATGTTGAATTAAAAGCCATCTTCCTGCAGCGTTAAATGTCTTTTATCTATTTTTTTGTAATTTTATTTTTTTTTTACGTCCTTCATAACCCAGTTACCCAGAGTTTATGATTCTTCTGTTATAATAGAGTAGGAAACAGGTGCCCCAATTGTAATAAAAAATTTTTTATTTATTATCTCTGTTTTTTTTTTTTTTTAATTTATGAGGCACTTTAGAATATACTGGATAGTCTACACTGAGTGTAATTATCATTAAAAACCATTGATTTAGTGAATGAATGCCAGTAATTCACCAGATATAAATTTTTGAATGAAATTTAAATTGCTGTGATCAAAATTTGCTCAGTCATCAGTTCTTTGATATTACCATCAAAATTTTGCGCAAGTGCCGGACTAGGAATTTTTACCCACCATCAAATTCTTGTAAAAATAACTAGAGTCTTTGGTCACTCATAAAATCCTTGCATTGAAAAATTCCGTTATATATGAAAACCCAAATTTTATTGTATGCAATATAATTACTTTCAAACGGCGGTTACGACTAATCTATAGACTTTAGAAAAAAATTTTGTTAAGATTTTTTATAGCAAATTTTATTGGCTACAAAAAAGATTTTGAGTAAAATTCTGTAGCGTAGTAAATAAAAAAGTTATAGGCATTCAAACTGTTTTTGGACAATGATCAAAAACGTGTAGGTATATTAAACTAAATTTGAATCACCTGTAACTTTTTAAATAATACTCCTAGGGTAATTTTACAAGAAACACTTTTTGTGAAGAACAAAATATTCTAATAAAATTTTTTTGTAAGTTGAATATTTACGCCGTAGTAAACGTTCGAAAGTGAGACAAGTGTGTAGTGATTCTAAGAAGTAAAATTGTAAGATTGATAGTGGCTGATAAAAATGAAAAAGATGAATAACTAATCTGTATAAATAGAGTACAGCATAAGGTGAATAATTTAAATAAATTATACTGTTGCACTTAACGTCTTGGCGGAAATATACGGACATTTTAGGTAGAGTTTATAGCTTACGTTTATGTTCTTTGTTATATTTATATCTACTATGCTTGCATACATATACCTTGAACATTGTTGAAATTAGAACCGGAAATTCCTTAGAAAAAAATATCTTTACTAATATTTCATCTGCTCAGAATCTGAGTGTTACTAAAAATTATCCTTTTCTCAGAGTTTATTGTAAGTACAGCCATATAAATCCCTATAAATATTTTTTATGTCAACATACCGAAAAATAATTAAATTGAGCACTATAAATTTATCAGAAAAATGTTTGGCCATAAAGTAAATAATATTTTTTTTCATTCGCGTAATTGAACTAGATTTTAAAATGCCATTATGAAATATTTTTATTTGACCAGTAAAAAAAGTTCGATGGTTTAAAATGGAAAATATGAAGAATTTCATTTCGCGGAAATGCTACGAGACTTGACAATAAATCTTTAGTGCGCATCGTCGCCAGTGAATTTCACGCGAGATTCCCCATCGTCGCAAAACTCACTGATAATAAATCATAAAACGTCAAAATTTGGTATGATACTGTGGGTTTTTCCGTACTTTTTATAATACTTTTTATTATTATTGTTATCATATATTCAAAACCGTCAAAAATTTTTAAGTTAATATATTAAGAGAGAGAGAGAGAGAGAAAATAACTGAATAATATGAATTTTATTTTCAATAAAAGTTTTCTTTTAATTCTATTATTAATTTACTTAAATTACTATATATATATATATAATGAAGTATAAAATTAAAACTGAATAAAAACCTATTGAATTTCCGCTTCAGCTGTAGATTTTATAATCGAATTAAAAAAATCTCGACAAGTTTCATTTCAACGAAACGTTGAAAATTAATATATTTTTTTTTTATTTCTAACATAAAAAAAAAAAATGATTGAATTCATTTCCCGAGCTGTATTACGTAGCGACCTACAACACTAGAGTAGACTATGACGTTATAGTTTTCACAGAGTTAAATTTTCACTCTTCTATATTCAATGTCGAAGAAAATTGGATATGAACAGTAAAGAACACATGGACAAGACATTCTTTGTTCTTTCATTTTTCTATTTCCTCACTTATAGTATAAATTTCTTTCAATATATTTTTTTTTTTACTCGATCTCACTTTATATTTTTATTCTATCTCACTGCTGTCAAAATTAATAAGATGGAGTCGTTGGATATTTTAGTTTCAAATTCGATATATATTATCGATTCTACTCTCAAAAATAATCGATTCTAGTTCCCGGATAAAAAAGATATGTTTTTTTTTACTTTTCATTTGGAAATTGAAAATTTTAACAAAAAAAAAAATTCGATTTTACTCTGCTTTAAAATTTTCTGTTACATCAGAAGCCAATAGTCAAAAAGCCAAAAAATAATTTTTATAAAAAGTCATTTTTCATTGAAGAAAAATTTTTCGCTTATTTTGAATGACGTTTGCAAGCTTTTAAAACTTTTCAGACAGAAAAAAATGCTGGGAAACCAGTAACCAGACTTTCCTTATATTTTTTTCTTGATTAACTAAATTTTATTATAGTAAATTTTCTTCAGTAATTTCCGTCTATTTATATATAATAAATACTCATTAGGTCGTAAGAATTTCTTCGCAAACTTCTACTCGAGTTTTGATAACGTAAAAAAAAACCTTAATGTTGATTTCACTTGATTCGGTAGAAAAAAATTGAAGCTGTTTTTTTCTGAACCCAGCCACCAGAATTTATTCGTTACAAGAAAAAAATTGTGTTAGCCGATTTGCTAAATAAAAAAATAAATTGATGAATTGATTATATTTTTATTTGATATTTGTTTAAGTGACTAGCCGTCGGCAAAGTTTTTTTTCAAGTTAGGAGATTCTATCGAAACTTCTGATGGATTTAAATAAATAAATAAGAAATATCGCTTTTTAAAACTATTCAATGTAGAAAAGGAAAACTTCGTATTAAAAATATCGAGTAGTTTTAAAAGGATGAAATGAGTTATACATCCATTAGAATACTAATTATAAATATGAGAATTAAATTAGCATAATATTAGAAAATGCCGACACAATATTGCCATATGAATATTTAATTTAAACCTTTGACCTTAAAATACCACTTATCTATCGCTCACCTCAAGCATGAGACGTTGAGCCTGCGCTTCCCGGCTAAAAAATTTATTTCAAATATTATCATTATTTTTTGCAGCAACTTATATTTTTTATTCTTATTTTATATATTTATATATGACCTACTTTCGTGATCTAAGTTATGAGCCATTAACAAAAAAAAATTAAGAGAAAAAAAAACAAGAGGTGAATGTATTAACAATGTACTTGAAATTTTTTTATACTTCATTTTTAGCAGTCAAAGTATTTCCCCAAACTTAACCTATCACTCTAACCTTTTTCGTGCATTTACGTTTCGCTTTTAATGACATCTCGGTAATAAAAAAAAATAGATCAAGTATTTACTTTTTTGCTATTTCTGAATTTTCCCTTACAGATACAGTAAAAAGTTTTTGGTAAGTAAGTGAAAACTTGATTGTTGAACTGCGTCGAAAATGTGCCGAAAATAATTTTTTTACTACCCCATTTTTCCAAATATAAAAAAATAGGTCTTTTAAATTAAAATAAAAAATTCGTTGCATTACTTCTGTAGGGGAGAGTGGGGTCAATTGAACCAAAAATACTTTAACTTTTTTTTTTAGATGAATAAAAGCAATATGATAACTTATTTTTACGAAATTATACATTCTTACGTAGACTATCATTTCTCATTAGCACATAATTTAACGAATGATGAAAATTTTCAGTAAATACGAAATTGTACAACTGTATCAAATGGTTCAATCGTCCCCTTTGTAGGGGCAATTGAACCACTAGTCGAGGACAATTGAACCAAGAGTATTAGAACCACAAAGAATGACTTTAATGAATAATTTACTGTTCATTATAGCTTAAAACTAAAATTACAATACTTCGAATAATATTTACTATTTTATATAACATTATACGTTATAACAATCACTTTTAAAACTTCTGTCAATGTAATTATTTTTTTTCTTGGTTAGTTTAGCTTGTTTTCACATTCTGTCAAGATGCGCGCGCATGTTTGATGCTCAAAGTGTGATTCGTGTGGTTCAACCGTCCCCGAGAGTACCGGTTCAATTAACCCCATATGATTTTATTGAAATAATTAGTTAAAAAAAAAATATTCAAGAACTATTTTACTAGAAGTAAATTTAGAAATTTATGACTAATATATGTAAGAAGGTATTACAAAAAAATTTTAAGACTACATTTGAAAATTAAAAATTTATTAAACAATTCGACAAGAGCTGAAAAACAAAGTTTAGATGCCTTAAAACACAAAAACTCGAATTTTTGAACATTAAATGATCATATTGGTTCCAAATTTTAGTCAGACTAAGATTTAGTGTATTAAAATATAATTCCAAAAGGACGACTCATTCTTCAATTTTTAAGCTTACTGGTTCAATTGACCCCATTCTCCCCTACATTTTCCCTGGCCCTCCTCTAACTAATTATTTGACAATAGAAATAAACGCGATAATTGAAGTTTGAAACAAAATACCAATTAAGCTGTTGAATAATCAAACATTTACGTTTATTTAATTAATTGTCGTGTTTAATTCAAAGATAGAGAATAAACCGAAGATAAAAATAAAAGGAGGTTGAACGAAAGTAAAAAGAGAGTGAGTGAATCGAGACAACTGAAGACATTGTCAGATAAATGAGATTGCAAATGATGATGGTACATAGGATGAGGTTTAAGAATAATGGCAGATAAAGTGCCTGGTTAATTGCAGCCACTAAAAATATATATATATTTTTTTTTGTTGTTTCCTCTGTTAGATATAGCGATGTATCTCACTTTGTCTTGAAGCTTCCATTATTGTATTTGAAAAGTAAATTTTCAAAGCTCGAGACTTATGGAATTTTGATCAGTTGCTAAGCTATCTTACGTATTTAACTGGATTTATGTGCATACCTCTATTTTACTCTTTTATACCCATTTATAAATGTATATATGTATATTTTTTTTTTACTTATTCTCCTTTTTGAGTTTCAGTATACTCTGTGCATAATGAGATAAAGATAAAGGGTTAGATAAAGAGATAAATTCAGGCAGATCTGGAAATTTAGTTTAACAATATAATGAGAGAGGAATAAGACATAAAACAGGTCAGCTATAAGATTATCCTCAGATCCAATTTATCCGGGCGTGAGTTATCAGATCCGATTTTTAAATAAGAATTAAGACGAATGAATATTCAAGGATTATGGGCCAACTTTTACTTAACTTATTTTCGTCTGATAAATTTTTTTTTGTATTAATCTGTAATTAATCAGTTGGTTTTATTGTAGAATTAAATTTTCATTTTAAGATGTCTGATTACTTATCTTGATCAATTTTCAACGTTTAATCTGAGCACTATGATTTATTGGATAGGGTGAAACGAATGTTTTTTCTCCGGGTCGTAATTATGGACGGGTAGATTTTTAAAATAGATAATTATTCGATTTTCTGTTTTTCTAAACTCGTAGTTGGATTCATTTATCAAGTTTTAGTGATTGAATATTTTTACATCATTACGTCATTATTAAATGACAGGTATGTTCTTCTTTTTGACTATCTATCAGAAAATACTTGTTATTAGTTGAAGAGAGGGTAAAATTATTACATAATTTATATTTAAATGAAGTTATTTAAATATTAATCATATAGTCATCCAAGAGCTAAATATAATGTGGTATGAACGTACGCTAATAAAATGATTGATGCTTCGGAACACATTTTATCTGGTTTTATTGGTACTATTTGATGGATCTATTATTCACCCTGTTTATAAATTTACATTCATTGATTTTCAAGAATATATTATATGTGACCTAAAATAGTGAAAAGTCACTACTATTATTATACTACTATTATTAAACTACTTAATATGTTACATGTGATATTAATACTTATGTCGAAAGGGGAAGAGAGTGTATTACAGTTTTCAAAAAACTGTACATCTGGAAATAAATACTACGACCTGAAAGATGAGTGAACCCTCGTCTTTTGTAATTTCTAATTTTTCCGGTTAATTATGTAGCAAGTCGAACTTGGGGCAGAATGGGACACCATTTTTGAGCACAAACAAAATTATTAGTTGTTTAAAAATGTTTAGTTACACTGTTAAAAAAACCGGGATAAGCATATATATATATACGTTCGTTCAGACCATGGAAAGTGTCGTCCTCATTTATCTTCATTCATCCTAATTTATCCTAATATGGGTCTCAACTCCAAAAATAAATTATTCCTAGGACTTTTTATGGCTTTTCTTACTAGGGGGCATCATAATGAATAAAAAACGTTACTGTTGTGATGGGTTATTCCTAACAGGAGCAAAGTTAGAGGCTACTCTTCATAAAGAATCATCTATACCCATGTCCACCCATCTCCACCTATCCTAATTTATCCCAATATGGGTCTCAACTCCAAAAATAAATTATTCCTAGGACTTTTTATGGCTTTTCCTACTAGGGGGCATCATAATGAATAAAAAACGTTACTGTTGTGATGGGTTATTCCTAACAGGAGCAAAGTTAGAGGCTACTCTTCATAAAGAATCAGCTATACCTATGTCCACCCATCCTAATTTATCCCAATATGGGTTTTAACTCCAAAAATAAATTATTCCTAGGACTTTTTATGGCTTTTCCTACTAGGGGGCATCATAATGAACAAAAAACGTTACTGTTGTGATGGGTTATTCCTCACAGGAGCAAAGTTAGAGGCTACTCTTTATAGAAAGTGTCATCCTCACCCATCCTCACCCATGTTCACCCATCCTTTTATGGGTCTGAACTCAAAAAAATAAACAATTCCCAGGACTTTTTATGGTTTTTCCTACGAGAGGGCATCTGATACGTGATTTGTTTCACGCCAATTTTTGCTCGGTTTTACTCCAATTTTTTTTAATATATAGTCTTCAACTTTAGTAAGGTTTTTATGTATCAAAAAACATAATAAACCAATAGTTTATTTGTCGTGAGTTAAAAAATAAACAATCAAAGTCAGTAACAATTCTTATTTATTTCAACTTAATTTAAAACATTCTGAAAATGACTTTTCCGATGATTGAGAATTGTTTTGAGATTTTTTTTCTGCTTTAAAATGTTCTGTCAATATAACGCAAAGTAAGTCCAGCGTAAAGACTGTGGCACAAAAGAAGAGAAGTATAAAACCGACCAGTGAAAAGAAGGAAATGTGAAGATTACAAAAGCGTTTCCAACGTATCGTCTCATGAGATCAACTAACTCGCAGATATATAACTATAGCCGACACGAATTGTCACGTTCATTGGTAGCTACAATTTTCTAGTTGTAGATTTTCTAAATCTTTCGCTCTTTCTTCCCTTTTATCCATCTGTAGATCCAGAGTGATAAAGACAGATGCACATTGACAAGTACAATAGTGAATTGGAAGTGATTTCTTTCTGTCTATACACTGCAATACAACGACAGTACGTGCGACGATGCTTGATCTAGCGATGCGAAAACGAAAACAAGAGGATCAGTCGAGCAAGCATCTACAAGCTATATAGTAAAGTATTGAGGAATAAAAAGAAGATTGGATGAAAAGTAAATAGTGGCCTACTATACTATATATTTATATATATAGTTACTGCATTGCTATACACCAATTGGAATTTAAAAGGATCTGGAAGTTAAAAAGTATTGAAAGAGAAAATAAAATTTATTCGTTAGTTTCGTGTGTCAGATATTTGGGAAGGGTCTTTTGATACATGATGTATACATTGTTTTTAACAATGTTTAACCATTTTGACAGCTGACATAAATTAATATGTTAATTTCGTGAAATAAGTCAGCTATTAATCATTGTATTGATAACTTTGTTTTCTTTTCTTTACTTCAACATATTTATGCCTATTTCATTAATAATTTATATGTATATTAATATATATACGCATATAAAAATTCATGACGTAGCATCGCTCAGAGCAGGTTGCCGACTAATTGTGAACAGGAAGGAAAGCAAGACAGGTCATCTGTAACTTTTTATAAGACAAAATTACAACGGCCAAAATGGGTCACTGAAATGATTATAAATTGCACGATGGGGCAACATGGATATTATCAAGTGGTTTGTGCTACTGAAAGTTGATAAAAAAATTTTAAATCTGAAAGCGGCTGAACAAATATTATTTCCGATAGATAAATTAAAATTTTCATAACTCAAAAGTTAAAATAAATGCCATCTGAAGAAGACATTCAGAAAATTTTTTTTTTTGGGTGACTTATTTTACTTGGCGACTAGAGTAGTTGATTTTATCCCACATTGAAAAATTTTTTTTGGCTGGGTCATATTCACATATATTTAGAGATTAATGTAAAAGCAAATTGTGAAGAAAACTCACATGAATTTTTAATTTTAGACGGACCGTTTCACCCCTACTCACTGTTCACTCAAAAAAATTTACGCCGCATTTATACCGAGTTTCAATCATACAACTGAGACTTTTTGTTAGTTGTCAATACATGTTCAGAAATTGAAGATATTCCGTAACCATATACTGAAACTGTAAAGGCAATGATACAAATGAAATCAATAGTTTGCAAAATTTGTTAGCAATATTTGATGTGCGAGATATCAGGACAGGTTACGCAGGGTTCGAAGTTTCTGTTTGAGTTTATAGTGGACTATGATTTCAAAGTTAAATGTAGAAGTTCTTATTGAAAACTGAAGAACCATTGTGAACAACCACCCAAGGGATTGAAAAGTTGAATGCAAAGAAAACTAGAGTACGTCTGCCAATCATAGAAAGCAAATTTTTTCAATTTTAATTTGCGCTTTTCCCGCCAGTTGTCATTTTTTGCGCATATACAGGAAAGGGCGGGAAAAATTTAAACACTAAAAAGACTACACTTTTTTGATTAATAGTATATTACATATACTCTTTACTTATATCTTGAAAGTTGAATTTTCAATGTCTATAAAACTTTTTTTTTGACAAATTTTTAGAAATTTATTAAAACTTAGTCTTTTAAATTAAAGTGCACAGGCGACGTGTGCAGTTCTTAAAAATAAATTTTAATGCACTTATCTGAACTCGATGAATAATCAGTAAATAAAAAATTTATCAGCGGTCAATATTGATTTGTGAAGTGAGAAAATTGTATCATTGTTTATATGAGTAGAGATAAGAGATAAGAGTTCAACAAACTTTACAAAACCTTTGTACTTATCTCTATATATAACTCAGACTGATTTCTGTTTTGGAAAATAATAATTAATGCCGTTAAAAATTGTATATTAATTCTAACAAATTATTTAGGTTTCCGACTTATGTTATCGACTTTTTCTCATATTATTTTCAAATTTGAAAAAAATTATTATACTTGAAAACCTTATCAATATTTTTGAATTAAAATTCACATTGAGAAAAATTATTTGCAAATTCAAGTAGAGAAAAGTGGGGCAAAATGGGCTTACATTCATATTAGGGAAAGGTGGGGAAAAATGGGCCTTTTAAGAAATGAGGGTTTATATGAAATATAAATGTCAGCTCATTTTGCCCCAAGAGACCATTTTGCACCACTATCCCCTAATAGGGGGAGGAGGGAAAAAATGGGCCACTTAAAATTTTGAGTGCCTCGTATGATTTGAGGGAAAAATGGGCCCTTTAAATTTTAGCGCATTTTGCCCCCCTTCCCTCTTTCCCTACATGTAAGCCCCTTTTTTTAAATAATTTTTTTTAATTCATACTGCGAAAAATTTTTTCAGTCGAATAAATATTTCTTACGCTAATAAATTATTTTTACTGTATTCAATATAACAAATAACTCTACATTCTGTGAGCTTGTTTATGAGAATCTCTAATGGAAGTATTAAATTTTCTCAATGATATAATTTCCGAAAAATCGCCGAAATTACCAAAAATTATTCTTTGAATAAACTCAATTACATTTGATTTATAAGTTGAAACTCAAGTTAGTGACGAGACTTTATTAAAGTTGAAGATTATTTTGAGTGTTATTGAAAAAAATAATGAATAAATTTTTGAGACAGAAAAAGCACTTGGCAACAGAGATGATAAAAAATTATAAAGAAGTACGTGAGTAAAAAATAATGGTTGAAAAAAAAGGTGTAAAGATGAGTCTCAAGTGTTTGAATAAAAAGGGTTGATAAAGTGGCTCGTGAAAAAGTTCTTTGTATCATTTTTTGCTTACAAGATTACGATATTGCTAAGATGGTGATGATAATAGTGATGGCAAAGATGAAAATAGTAAAAGGAATGATTAAATTTTAAATTTACATCGGAAAATTTATTTATTAACTTTTTTTTAGCAGCTAATTTTTTTTTGCTATTGATTTTTTCATCTTATTAAATTGCTGTCTTATTCTCATGGTCTGTATCTTCAATACCGCATATATATTTATATATATATATATATATATATATATATATATATATATATATATATATATATATAGACATCAGTACAAACCACCCTGCTGGCAATATTACCAGACGCCTGAATATACCTCATCAATTTCCGTTAAAAAAGATTCGATGAATTTTTGAACGGGTTCTTTCGCTTATGGACACAAAATGATGACAAAATGAAGAATAAAAAGGTAAAATAAAATGAAAGTAAAGAAACGATGATGAAGAAAAGAAATATAAAATAAAAAAAACCAGCACTTCTGGAAATCGATATAGTCTATTTCTATTTACATTCTTCTTCCTCTTTTCATCCTGTTATTTCCTTCCTTTCGTATGTTCCTTGAATGTATGCATACTCAAATGTTGATTTTTTTTTTCTGTTTATTAAATTACCGTAAATAAATAAATTACCTTCAATGGTTTTATTTTCTTACTTTTAAAAGATTAAAATTCATGCGAAACTATTAAAATAAGTATAATAAAAAAGTTTTAAAAGATATATGAACATGTTTCAATAGATGAAATTGTGACAAAAAGTTCTGTGTCGATAACGTGTCGGAATCTCTTGTAATCTACTTCAATCGTTCCCTTGGGAAATATATATATATATATATATATATAAATGAAATTGCAACGAATCTGTTTTGATACCTTATGTTTCTTTTTGCTTATAAAAGCCTTCAGTCATCCAGGATCATCGCGTTTTATGCGCGGCAACCTAATGCACTGAGTAAAGAATTTATCAAATATTAATAAAATTTATCAATATTTGATAAACAGTTTACTTAGATTGTTCCCAAGTCGGTCATTATCAAATATTAATACAGTTTATTAAATATTAATAAACAGTTTATCAATTATTGATCGGTGATTTATCAAATATTAATAAATACGGACTGATCTATAGTTTACGATTCTACTCATATTATATACTACTGTGATATGTAAGCAGTTTGTTTGGTTAATGTAGGTTAGGTGGAATTTAGCAAGTCCCATTTTTTAAATAATTTTTCCATAGTACTTTATAGTCGTCCCGATGAAAGCTTGGGATTTTTTTTCCACCCGTTCTTTCCCCCCACCACCATAATATTATAATGAGCGCATGCGCAAATCCACTAAAACCAACATTCAAAGAGTGAGGGAAGAAATCATGATGGGAAAAAAATCCCAAGCTTTCGTCGGGATGACTATATTTTTTTTTTCAATTATTTCAACAAGCCTAAAAACAATATGTAAGTTGTGTACAATATGTTAGGTTAGAGGGCAAACGCCACCACACTTATTAATACTATATATATACATATCTCTCACATCAATAGTTGATAAAATTTTATCGAATATTAATAAATTTCGACTAAATATTGATCTGTGACCTATCAAATGTTAATATCAATTTATTAATATTTAGTTGATGGAAAAATCGATATTTGATACGTGTAGGATAATATTTAATAAATACAGTCGAATATTTGATATACATAATTTATCAAATATTGATAAATCAATTTATCAAATATTAGTAAATTTTTCTCTCAGTGTGTTATTGAAAACTCTACTTTGATCAATGGATATGATATTGATGCTACAAAAAAATAAAAGCTAATAAGCAAAACAAACGCAATAAAATTAAGGAAATTTATACTTGAATTATACGTTGACATTAGCGAGTTATGTTCATACGGATTTTTACATTTATTCATTTAATTAGCTAATGTATGTATGCTTATAGTATTTATGACTTTGTTCCGTTATAAATATTCATTTGTTTATTTTTTTCTATTAACTTGGCATAATTAACAAAAATTCTAGATCTATGATTAAAGTCCATAAGAGGAAGATATTTATTACATGTACTTAAAGATGGAAACGTTTTTTGCGAAACAAAAATCAAAAAACAAAAATAAGAAGTTAAAAATCTACTGGATTAAGATTTCTTAAATTTTTGGCATATGTACTAATATATCGGCTGAAAATTGCAGACCACTTCCAACTTCCGGAATTATTCTTTGAGTTATTCTTAAGTAAAGTTATCTCGATTTTTTTCATTTTCGATGCGTGTAGCATTGGTAATTTTATTTTTTTTAGAGCTTATTTGATTTATTGGGTCGATAGAAACAAAAACCGGCTGAATATTTTTTAAACCCCTATTGTTCTGCCCGAAAATAGTACGAATGTTAGGCTTTTTATTTTATTTTTTTATTTTCCGTGGTATCAATTCGCTGATTTAAATATGCGATTTGATAAAAAAAATTGAAGAATAATGAAGAAGTATTTTTTCAAACTAAATCCCGGGTCATAATATCTAGCCTCACCAAACCCAAGTAAGCCTCCATCAAGCCTCACTTAGCTAAAAAAGCAGTTTGAGCCTCAAATAATGCTCATATAGTCTCAATGAGCCTCAAATGATGCTCACAGATTTACAATAAGCCTCGATTAGCCTCAAATGAACCTAGTCTCGACTCAATGAATCTATAATAATAATAATTTCACGAGTTCGGTCAAATGTCATTTTAATTCGATTAGTATTATTTGAGGCTCATTAAGGCCCTTTGAGCATCATTTGAGGCTCATTGAGACTATATGAGCATTATTTGAGGCTCAAAATGCTTTTTTAGCTAAGTGAGGCTTGATTGAGGCTTACTTGGGTTCGATGATGCTAGATATTATGACCCGGGAATACAAATTTATTTAAGTATTAAAACTTCTGACTGGAGTAAATGCAGATTGAAATAAAATCCGCATCACTTGGAAACGACTCCGCTCAAAAAAATCCCTATTCACTTTGAGTGACAGTGAATCCAAAATAAAAGAAAATCCGTATTCACTCCCGATTTTTAGTGTAAAGCCAATAATTTGTGAATCAAGAAAATTTCTCTTGCTTAAGTATTTTTATTTTCATCAAGTGTGCCTAATTTTTTTCAAGTAATGATGATTTTCTTTATTTTTGACAATCACGAAAATGTAAAAAAAAGTTTTATTGACGTCTACTTTAGACAGAAAATAATGTTATCACTCGCTGTCAAATGAAACCGGAGCCATGGAAAATGTTTGGCTCTACGAGCCACGAACCAATCCACTTACGTTCGCTCACAGAACCTTAAGAAATACGGCATGATAGCATAAACTGACATGTATATATATATTCGATACCATACAAATTAAATCGAGCATTGTAAAGAAGCTGATTGACGTAACAAAAGAAAAAGTGAATATATACAGAAATTGGAAAACGAAAATAAGGAAAAAGCCGCGTGTCAAAATCAACAATCAATAAATTTGAGGTACATTAGTCTATTTAAATTAAGCATTGATCCATTCTGTCACACGTCTCACCATTTCAGTCATTTTATTTTAAATCCACAATGTGACAAGAATAAAACTATTGATATTAAATAAATATGACGTCATTTATCTTAATCGTTTAATTTATTTTCCAGTAATTGCGAAATGTAGTTTGTCAGAAATGTCGTTTAGTTCTAAGTTTCAAGTTTACTTTCGTTATTACGCTTGACCATAAAACTTCTACAACTTGTTAGATTTTAAAGATTTCTTAAAATTTATCGTAAAAAGTTGTTTTGAAGGGCTTAGGGTGAAATGAAGTATAAAAAATTTTACCGCTTAATAAGACAGTAAAGTCGAAGAATCATTTTTTTCTAAACTATGATACAAGTAAAAAATGTCAATTCTAAGTCGCTCTAACACGAAGAGAAAAGAATAGTAATGATTACCATTCTATATATAGTAACTAGACTAATTTTTTGTAAAATGGTAACTAATTCTACACGGAAAGAAAATTGTGGTAACTGTTCCTAGTTCGTTTATGAAATATCATCCCATACCGTTATGGTAATGATTACTTGGGATTATGGAATATAGACCCATATTTTCCGGGAAAAGTTTCCATAAGTATGGGAACAATTCCTATAGTTATGGTAACAGTTCCCATATCGCATGTGAAAGAATCATGGTAATGATTACCATACTCATAGGAATAATTCCTATAAGCGAATAGTAAACAATCCTATAACCACATTGTAATGGTTCCTAAGTGTATATGGGAATAAGCCCTATATATTAAGGTAACTATTCCTATAATATTATGGTAAACATAACCATCATATTATGATAATGGTTACCATAATATTACAGGAATGGTTACCATAATGTATGGAAATTATTACCATGATATTATGGTAACCATTATCATAGTTACATGGTAACGATTACCATGATTTCATAGGAACTATTCCGATACCATATGGGAATTATACCCATAATTATAAGAATGATTACCATAATATATATGGGTACCGTTCCTATAATCAACATTTCAAAAAAACCGGTTACCATGCAGTATGAGAACCATTCCCATAATATATTGTAACTGTTACCATGATTTTCTCTCCGTGTACACATATATGTAGAATAGGATTCATCACCATTTTTCTGGCAATGATTACTGTGTTATTTGACTGGAAAATCCAACTGTAGCAAAAAAAGTTCAGAAAAAAAAAAAAAAAAAATTTAATACGAGGTGTGTTTTGTAATGACTTGTTATAATGCGTTATATGTAACGTACTACATGATAATCATAAATCATGAATGCGAAACACGTGTGGCCTACGGGCACCTTTACTCGACAGATCGCCAACTTGCCTCATCTGTTTCTACTACTTTTTTTTTCCACAAACTTTAACCCTCCTTTACTCTACTTTATACAAAAAACCCAAACTCTACCATTAAAACATACACGCAAGTCTTCACACCTTTTAACCCACAAACATTTTTTTTTACTATACCCCCTTATTTTACTTTTTTCCCGTCGACGTAAGTCTGGCTTTCCTCCTTTGACTTTTACGAGAAGCTTTATTTCTTTTTCTCACTTAGATCGACAGTTTCTTTTTTTATTTATTTCAACGTGGAATCGTGCTTTACCTCGCTTGAGATATACATTTCACCTGTCTCGCTAACGTGTTCTTCAAATAGACTCTAGACTTGAGTTTCTAGACTCGAGACGATAGTCTCTAGACTCGTGATATATATACTGTGTTGATAAGAGACAACATATTTGTCTTTTTTACCAAACTCATTACTCAACTTCTGTATTATTTTACATTTTATAAGGATGCTAAATCATCAAGAGAGATTAAGCCATGAGATTTATAGCTTTAATTTTGATAAAAGGAAAACATTTTTGCTAAAGATATTCATTTAAAGTATTATCATAGAATTAAAAATAACTGTCATACGGAGAAAGAAGAATAGTTATAATTTCTATGTAGAATGGTAACCATTACTATGTTACATAACGAGGATTTTTTAGCGTCGAGTCACGGGACAGAGTAATCCCCCATTCTACATGGTAACGTTGACTATGCTGGCATAGGAATGATTACCATTCTACATTGGCGAGAGAACTATGCAAATGGACATGACTACAATGTTACCCAGCAATATTTACGATGTTTTATTTACTTTATATTTAGTAAATAAGGTTATGACAAAACAAATAACTCAAGTTACTTTAAATATATGTAGGAATTGAATTAATTTATTGAAATAATTAATATATTGCTCATAATGAAATATCATTTTTTGATAAAAGATAAAGAATAATTTTAAAAATTATAATATTTAGTAATAAACAATTTATTTACTTCGTTGTCTTATATATATTTATTAAACTGTAATGACAACTATTCAAGCATGGGACAGTAGCATTCTACATAGCCCTGATTTTCATGCTAGACAGCGATGTTTATCATTTTAGTTGTTTCAATGTAACACAGTAATTATTACCAGAAAAATAGTGATGAATTCTACATACACGCTGAAACAAAAGTGGTAATACTTGCCATCTTAACGAAGTAATTATTCCCATCCTTACATTTTAATGATTCTCATTCTTTTATATGAACTATTACTATCGAAGATGGTATGTATTCGTATCTAGATAGTAACTATTCCTATCCGCGATGATAATCATTACTATCTTAGAAGACAAAATTAAAAATTTTTCAGACATAAGAAATATTACGATCTAGATGGTAACTATTACTATCGGCAATAGTAATTGTTACTATACGAGAAACGAATAGTTAACATAAACGCATGATAATAATTATCACATACACGATAGTAATCATCCCCTATCGCAAGATGATAATAGTTAACATTTTTTTTTCAGCGTGTACATTTTAATGATTCTCATTCTTTTATGTTAACTTTTCCTATCGGAGATGGTAAGCAATCGTATCTAGATAGTAACTATTCCTATCCGCGATGATAATCATTACTATCTTAGAAGACAAAATTAAAAATTTTTCAGACATAAGAAATATTACTATCTAGATAACTATTACTATCAGCAATAGTAATTATTACTATACGAGAAACAAATAGTTAACATAAAAGCATGATAATGATTATCACATAACAGGTAGTAATCATTCCCTATTGCAAGATGGTAATAGTTAGCATTTTTTTTCAGCGTGTAGCATTATTTACCATTTTACAACAAATAAATCTGATTACTATGTAGAATGGTAATCATTACTATTCTTTTCTGTCCATGTAACTGACAAACACAATTTTTTAAATACGTATTGAACCATGTTCACAAATCTCCACTAGAACTAAAAATACTAAAAAATCTATTTTGAAAAATTTGTTCTTTTCTGTTTTGAAATTGGGCCGAGTTTATAATGATACTAAAATATTTACGTCATTCAAATTTTTTTATCAAATAAAATGACTATTAAAAAAGTGAATTTAACACATCTAAAAATAAAGTGAAGTAATGAATAAATAAACGGAGAAAAATCCGTTTTTTATTTCATTTTCCACTCATATAACGCACCTGAATCAGTTGATTGAACGTGGAAACTCAATTTTCTCAATCAAATACTTTATTGTAACTTTATAACGACCTAATAAGTTACTGAAAATTTTTCATTTTTTTTTTAACGACGTACCATCGTGACCTGGTTTTCCCTACAGATATTAAAAAAACATATCTTTTTTTTACATCCAATGAAATTAATAAATAAAAATTTATGTATGTGAAAATAAATTTTTACTGTTATTTTTATTTTTGAATAGTTTTCTTTATATTATCAATAACCACGTACCAGTACCCTGTGGGTTTAATTTATCTCAACACGTCGAACCAGTCTCCCAGGGCGTGGACAAAGTTAGAAAAACTGGAGCATTCGGATTTGAAGGCAACCACTGAAAACCTCAAAAGGGCTGGTAGATTATTATACATACATATAGATATATATAGATGTATATATAGTAATGTATGTATAGATGTATGTATTATATATACATAAGAGAGTAGAGGTAGGTAGAAATTTGTACTTTGGTCGATGGCATTGTCGAGAGGAGTCGGGTAGTGACCAGTGTGCTACCGAGTGCACTTTCGATTCACCAGCCCTCACTATTTGTCAGCGACAGACGGTGCTCTATTATGCTCGTAAAATATCAACACTCGATATTTTATAAATTTTTTTATTTTTTCTTTAATTCATTAGATTAAAAAAATCACTTGTGTCTAGCCGTTTGTTAAATGTTACATGATATTTGAAACTATTCCGAATATTTACTTTTTCGCGTAAATTACTGCTCAATTAATGCAAAATATTTTTTATTTACTAAATTACTTACTTGTGTTTTGTTGCCGAGATTTTTCACCCGGCAGTTGAGGTACGTCGTTTTTCCTAGCAGCGCTGTCACATTTCTGGACGCTGATATATCGAAGTATGGCCCAGATCTCGATGCTGGGTCTTCAAAGACATTGTGATGATGGTGAAATATGTCTGAGCTTTTACTGTGGTGTTGTGCACCATGGCTTAGGATGCCTGTCAACAATTAGATAGAAAAAAATAGTAATTAATAAATAAGAAAATTTCTTTTTATTCGACTATTGAAAAGTTAGCCGTTTACAGAAGTAGGGGACAAAGACTCGCTTAGAAGTATATATAATATATAATATATATGTGAAAAATGTAACTAATGTTGCTTTGCGTGAACGTATATTTATATCGATTTTGTATGTATGTCAACATATATGTGAATATATACGCAAAACTTTATCGAACTATTTGTTTCTTATGTGCATACATACGTTATATATGTGATATATAATTTTCTATGATGGGCTTTCCAAAAATTTCTGAAAGTTATTTGTGGTTGTCGTTTCTCATACTTGTTAAGGAGGTTCGACCGAATCTAATGTAAAAAGGATTTTCCAACTTTAAAATTTGAAACTTAGTATACATGTAAAAAAGTGCTTTAACTGTGTATTCTCAAAATTTGATTATGATCCACCGACTGGTTTCTTAGAATAAAAGATTTAAAAATGACGTTTCTAAAGTTCTTATACACGGGCTCTTATGGCGGACAAGCTCCCGCCATGACTTATTCGATTTTTTTCATTATTAACCTCCCAAGTTTAAGAAATAAAAAACCACATGCCATAAACTTGAATATTTTTGGAATGTGATAAGATTTTAATAATATAGTGTTACCGTTGTAATTATTTAAATAATTCAAGTTAAACTTTATTATTTAATCTCGTTCATCGACAGAGATACATATTATTGAGGGTTTGGCAACGTCGCGGAAGCAGCTGAGAGAAAAAACAAAGATAGAAATACATTAATAAGAGAGACGAGATTAGAAATAAATTTTTCCCGCTTTAATTTGAATATCGATGTGTTAGAAGTTAGAACGCGCTGTTGCCAAATCTTTTTATTAAATCATGTGAGTCAAAAATAACCAAGTAATTTCATTACTTTCTTTAATTAAATATGTAATAAATATTAATTTATGAATTCGTTACCTTATTATAAATTAAAATAATGAATTTTCATAGCTATTAGGAGAATTTAGCAAACAAAAAAATTCAAACACTACTTTGACTCACTAGTATCGGTGAACCTTCTTAAGAGCTAAATTATAAATTTATATAAATTCATTAACTCTTTGTGCCCCGTCATGCTCTGGATACTCTACAATATAACTCTTCTCTATATTGAATAAAATGTCAATAATATAATAGCTGTTTCTAAAGTTCCTAATTGCGGTTGACAGGATGCAAAATGTGATGGTTTAAATATTAATGCTATTTAAGCAGTACATTATGATGATGAGATGACGGTCACAGAATCTCAATTGAGCACAGCGTAATTAGTGTTAACACACGGGAGATTTGAACGAGTGAAAATGAATGCGTTTAATCATCATAATTGCTAAAAGCTCAAATTTAAAATATGTCAAGGATCGACTGAAAATAATATAAGAAAATTCAATATTAAGATTCAAGTATCGATGAAATTTTTTTAATAATTTAATTTTGCTCTGAATTTCGTTTTACATAATTTCTAGCTATGTTACAGATGATTGAAATTTTTCTGCTTTTTTTTTGGTAAAATTTATTAGTAAAATATTTAAAATTATACACCTTATAAAATTCAAATATATGTGAAACTTTTCTTAAATTTATCGAAATAGTTCCACGCAGATTTTGTTGATCTTGTGCCACGAACTTTGTTCTTTACTAAGTAAAAAAGTTAACAATCTTAATTTTTAACAAAAACTAAACGAATTGAGTGAGAGATAAATCTGATTGGTTATGAATGATATTTGTTGTGGGTTTTATATGTCAATAGTTAAATAACTGATCAGATAATCAAAGTTAACAAGTATAGACTAGTCTTTGACCACACCTTGAGGACTTTCTTAAAGTTATATTATAGAAATTGAGTTGTAAAGGGCGTACGATAGAACTTTACCTATTAATCGTTGGACGCTCGGATGTACCGGATACTACAAAGTCGATATATGAGTTCGCGGATAACGCTCGACTTGCTGATGTTTAAAGCGAATCTTTACAAAGTATCTCTCAAGAAGATATGACTCAACTTTAAGATACTTAGATAAAAAAAAAAAACCAATCTCATCTATTCCTTCTTGCAAAGTCAATTACTAATTAATTATCGAATTTCCGATACGCTTTGTAAGTATTCAAATTTAATTAATAAGCTAATTGTTTTGTTTAATTTTAAAGTCAGTAGTCTGAAGAACCCGATTGATGGCCTTCTATTCGCTGAACTTTTGGGGGTAATGAGTAATTATTGATCAAAGTTATAACATCAATAATTCATTACATCTTAACTTTTTAGGCTAAATACCTAAGATTTACTTTGTAGTAGTAATAAAACTTATATCTCTGATTGACCTCTGAAACTTTGCAGACGTTCTATATGAGAATTGAAGCAGCTCCAGAGAGATTCTCAGCGGGTCTATATCGTTTCCAAGGTGTCGAATTTTAAAAATCGATTGTAATTCTACAAAATTTAATTGTTGATAGTTTTTTTTTTTAATATAAAAAATAAATTTAAAAAAAAAACTTGTTGAGAGACTCTTGATATTGTCGAAAAATGGTTAGAAATTAAATGTAATGATTTTACAGAAGTTCTAAAATTGATTTTTTTTTTAATTTCGTTCTTAGATTGAAATTATTTCGGAAATCTATGTAAAAATCGAGATTTTTAAATTTAATATTCCATTCTGTCCCAAGTTGGCTGCAATGAAAAATTTCTCAAGCCTGTTTCAGACGATATTCAAATTTTCTGATACATTGTTTTCAAAACATCTTGATTTCCAGAGTAAAATAATTTTGATCTATGATATCTGAATTCCGTATTCTATTTAGATCTTTGTACATCTAATTCTTCAATTATTCAAATTTCTGTGATCAGAGCTAAAAGAAAAACTATCCGATTCTGAGTACCAAATTTCGAGTTTAAAGACTTCATGGCTTCAAAAAAAAACTTCAAAGAATTTCAAATCTAAGATTTACATGAATCTGAGTAGACCAATAGATTTCTGGACATCTATGTAGATCTAAAATTTTAAAAATAGATTTATGGTAATCTAATCAGGTTTTAGTGGATCTGAAACATTGTGTTCCGGTTGTAAAATATTTACTTAATCACGATTAATAGTTATAGAGTAACATATAACTTTCGTTTTTAATATCCTGTTTAAGATAATAAAAAGAAGGAGAGCACAACGAAAAAAGCGGGCTTAAAGAAGAAGACGATGAAAAAAACATGGACCAAAAGATTGCCAGCGGCTTGAAAATGTTGCAATAATCTCTATATACTAGTCTTGTGTATGGTATACAACATGACGTGGTCTATGTATGATATCATATATACATAATATGAGGTAGGTAGTAGGTAACAACTATATATATATATTTATATATTAGATAGATAGGTGTACATAAATATACCCAGAGGTCGTTGAAAATGGGCTGGTAAGGTTATGTATCGAGTACTCCATTCAGTAAGCTTTTGTCAATAAATATATAAGCTTGAGATGGGGGCATCATATTTCTTGGTCGTAGAAAACCCACAAGGGATTTATTACGAAATTCATTTTATTTTTGTGGTGGAACTAAAGAGGATTAATTTTCGCATTTTCGCTTTTTACTACCGAGATCTCCTATTCATTATCGTCAATGCCGCTTAATTTCTAATCCTTTTGTCAAATGGGTTCCATTTATAATGGATGGATAAAGAAAAATGATGGGAAAGAAAAAAATCATTTTTCAATGGGATTAAGTGTTGTTATTAATATTTTCCATTTATTTACGAACAACATATCTTAAAATTTTAGACTTGTAACAATAATTTAAGTTTCAAGTATTTCCTGAAAATATTTTAGAATCGAAAATTTTTTAAAATCATAATCATTCACAGAATTTAGAGCATCTGCTTATTAATAATAAAGCAGTTTAATTAATTAAGTGGAAATCGATAGTTAGCTTCAATAGAATATTCGATAATAGTTTTTTCCTTCTACCAACTTATTTTTTAAATTAATTATAATAATTATAGTAAACAGTTTAAATCCTCTTACACGTAATTATAATTGCATGGATTTAAAGTTTATGTATAAATGAAAATCCTTAACTAAATAGATTATAAACTCCCCGTATTAGCACGTACAATACTGAACGAAAGGGATTTATATATATATGCTCGCATGAAGAGTACTTGAGAAGATTTGGCTCCTATTAATAGAAATTGAAACTTAGATTGATTTAAATTGTACACATACTCATGTAGATTATGCGGATAAGACAACAAGGAACTTGGTGTAAATTATCATAATAAATTTAAAGACAACCAGAAAATGAAAATAAATAGCAACGTATGATAGAATATTACACGGTCGGATTAAATTGTTGGTAAATTTCGTACGTCAGTTTATGTATCGCATATATAACTAAGCAACACGTTATGTGTATTAGCATCTCGTAGATTGAAGGGTTGTAATTCAAGCTAGTTTACGTTCCTGCATGTTATCTTCGTAGTGCGAGAAATTTCAAACTATCTGTATGTGGTTGAACTACTCAAAGTAAATCTTGACAGTTTCGATGTTTCAACTGAATTTAACAAACATGTATGTCTCTAGATATACACTATGAGTATACGCTACATGAGTATATATTCAATTTGAATATCATTAATTTTAATTAACATATTTTATATTATCGAGTTGATATTACATTAAATAAATAGTATGCTAGAATTTAATATTAGGCGGATTTTGTGCAAAAAGATCTCATTTGTTGAAAATGGCCTTATATAATGATATTTGAGTAATTTTGGTGCAGTACATCTTTGTACGTAAAGTAGGTTTAATAATGACCAGTGTTTCAAAATTTATGTATTTATATATAATGTATGCGGCCGTGGTTAGTGAAGACAACATAGTACACTAGTAGGGTTTATTTATTGCTTTTTTTAAAAATAGTTTACTACTTTTTATCAAAGCATGGTAACGTAGAAAAAGTGACATTAAAACAGATCACTGTGCGAGAGCATCCATTTTGAAATAACTTAACCTTTAAAAAAAAGTGTAAGTACTTCTACAATTTTTTATGTAAATTAGGGGAAAAACGGTGGTTAAAAAAAAGGATCTAGTAAAACAAGTCGGACTAACTCGAAAAATATAAATATTGCTGAAACTAAAATATTGAACGTTCTCAAAAATTGAAATTTTTTGATCATTATTACTCTCCAAAAACGAATTCGAAAAAAAATTTTGCAGTAAATATTGACTTATTGTTACTAATAAGTAGGGACAAGATTTTCGCCTTATTTTGAAATAAATCGTTCAAATGTTTGATATTCCGGCGAAAATATTGGTCTTATAGAAAAAGTTTTTAAACAAAAGTTGTAGGAAATTTAACTTTCGAAAAAAATGTCTCTTATGATTTTCTTGTCCGACCGATATTTTCGCCGTAATTCCAAAATTAAGATTCATAATGAATGATTCAAATTTTTGTTAATTATGAAATTACTAACAAGTACATTATTTGAATTAGTAATATATTGCACTAGTAAACATAGTGAATAATCACCATTTTCATTTCAATTAAAATTTAATAAAACAAAATTAATATTTATAGGAAATTGTCTCACTTCTTAAGTACTGAAAAACCCTTTTATTAGTGTATTTTGGTTGTCTAAAAAATAAGCAATTAAATTTAAATATTAACTACTTATTACTTCATATTTAATTTTGTTAGATGAAATTTTTAGTTAGTAAAGATTTTGATAGCTGATTAAGCGAGACTAATCGACTTTTCGTTAAAGTGTAAAGAGATGACGGTGACGACAGGAAAACTTTGAGCACGGAAAAGGAAAGAAGATAAGTGGCTTGCGTACCGTAATACTGTGTTTGTTGAGAGAGAGAGAGAGAGAGAAATTTCAATTTTCTAGAATGATATTTGCCTACTAAATCACCACGATGCGTTTTCTAGTAGTTGGCTGTACTAAGTCGTTATACTAAAATCAACAAGCATTAAACTTAGGTATTGATAAACATTTGCTATCAAGATTCGTTCAAAATCAATCATATCTTATGTTCAATCTATTCGTATCTTTTCAAAGTTTCATATAATAGTTAAAAATAGTAGTTTTCAAGTTTGATTAAAAATTTTATAAAATTTTTTAAGTTATGATTATGCTATCGACAATAATCTAAGATGATTAAAAAGTAAGAAATAAGAAAAATTAATTTATTTACTTTCAAGAAAGTTATTTTATCTATCATAACGATCTTCGAGTTGTAAGAGACCGAAAGAGTTCGATAGAAATTTCAATTACCGATTGACAGTTAAGAATTTAATATGTCTGATAAACTTGATGGATATTGCTATTTTAGATTGAATAAATAAATAAATATTTATATATATATATGTTTGGAACAAATTAACATTTACATGCAAATAACTAAAGAACTTTCAAAAATTTCGGAAACTTGATAAGAGCATTTTTTTTGTGGAGCGTTCAATTTTCAACAAAAATATTCATTGATTTTTTCCGATAGACTGATACCCTGGTGAATGATAAAATTCCAAACTTACAAAAAAATTTTCCCATGTTATTTAAATAGGAAATCGAAAATTGCGATGATAGGGTTCTTATTATTAATATTAAGAGCTCAAACTTAGACAGTATTTTTTCCGTCATTTCGAACAATATTTTTCATATAATTTTTGGAAAAAGAAATAGTCGATTTTTTTGAATGTCTAATATATACGTTTCAAAAGTTATAATTAATAAATACATGAATAAAAAATAATTGTTGATAAAAAAAAAAATTATCGTGAATTAGTCACTGGACTTGACAGTTCGGTAGAGAAAAGATAGGAAACATGAAAGCCAGGTAAAAACTGTCGCCGCCAATTTGAAGGAAAATTGGATTAAACCGTTTAGAGCTCGATAAATTTGCGCTTGTATATTTGCCAACGGATGCCAGCCTCCGGAGGCGGAGAAAACGGAAAGCGTACAGTGGTAGTGAGAAAAAAGATTAAAATAAAAATATGAAGTAAATATTTGAAAAAAGAATGAAGTTTTGAGCAATATAGAGCGAAATATTATGAAAACAACAAATTCGAAATCACTTTTTTGTGTATGTTCATTTGAATATTCTGTAGAATCGATATTTTACATTTGTTTTTTTATGATTGAAGATTACATTATTTGTCAGTCGTAAAGGCATTGAAATTTTAATCTCCAGTCACTAAAACATCATTGTGTGTGAAAGATAAAAAATTAATTATTGATACATCAATTTTAAAAAATATCAATTTTGCAAAAAAAGATTACGAAAGTTTAAAACTTATCAAAACAAAAAAAAGAAAAAAATAAGTATCTTTTATTTTCATCGTACACAACACCAAATAACTCTAGACCCACTATCTCAAGATGAAATCGTCTCGGGAATGTCGACGAGGTCTCAACTTGTTGGGGTTTGTTTTTTTTTATTTTTTTTTTATATTCTTTATTTTTATTTCTGACTTTAGCGTTTCATTCACGTACTGTATATTTTATATCTTGTTTTACTCCTTCGTCTTCTTTTTCTTCTTCATCTTTATCCTCATTCTTCTCTTTCTTTCTTTACGTTTGGCATTACAATGTCTAGCCAATTGAGTTAATTCCACACAATGAGACTGAGAGGAAGTTTTAGTTAAAAAAAAGACAATTCAACCGCACTCATTTTTTTTTTATCTCCAATTTCTAAGTGCCAAGCGAAAAAATTACTAAACTAAGCAAATTTATATCAATTGGAATTTCAATTACTACATATACTACTTTCTAAATAATTACGATCTTATTCCCTGTTAATTTTTATTTCGAATAAATTAATTATCACGAATTACTTATCACTTAATTTTTGTTCGGAATATGGTTTATCGTGTCCACGCATTATCAAGGTCTCGATAATTTAAAAAGTATAAAATCAAAGTCAATGTCAGTTGAAAAAAACAATGTAATTAAACATTTATCGGAGTCGTGAAGCTAACAATGTTGATTCAAGGTTGGCGCATTAAATATGATGATAAAAAAAAACATTACATTCCAAGAGTAATTGCACTAGCATCCAACAACAGTTACTATAGTTAGTCTTGACGTAACCACTAAGCAGTGCAGGTATCGTTCGATATATATCTCAAAGTGCAGTAGCGTAATATACTTGCAAAAAGTTTTAAAAAATAAAATGTTTGAGCCAACTGATAAGGAAGAAATAAAAAAATGGGTGGAAGATAATATCATAGACAAAGTTGTTCTAAAGCTAAATAAACAATCGTCTAATGTGTCTTTAAAAATTTCATTTCCGGAAAAAAATTTTTTGCTGTCAAGCATAATATTTGCTGAACTTAAATTCAATAATAATTTGAATCCATCCGAAAATGTAGAGGACACTGTGAATTTAGTGATCAAGAGACCATCAATTTTGGAACTTTCTAATAATGTTTTACATTTGGATGCTTTATTTCACAACGAAATTTTGTTTTATGACAAATTTTTGAGAAATGAATTCATTAGTAAAAAAGAGTTTCCACGTTGCTTTTACACAGCTGAAGATAAAAGTGATTTTGCACGTACAGTCATTGTTATGGAACACATCGGATACATGGGTTACGAAGTGTATTCAAAAAGCAGTGACGTACCTTTTGAATATATTATATCAGCAATGCAAGCGATCGGTCGTTTTCATGCAATGGGTTATGTAATGAAAATTAATAAGCCAGCAAATTTTATGGAAATAGTTAATGACCTTAAGGAGTACCGTTTTTTTCCTGAAGAAATGTTCGGTAAGTTCATAAATTTGGTTTCAGTAAGACCTGTTGAGTGGTTGAAAAAAAAAAATTATGACCCAACTTTTGTGGATAAAATGGAAAAATTTCTTACCAATGCATTCGACAATGTAATGCTCGATGCTGTTAAACCAATAGAACCACTGGCAGTGCTTTGTCACGGTGATTTTACAAAAAACAATATATTTTTTCGCGAAACAAATCGCGGTGTAGAAAGTATGTTAATTGATTTCGCAATGTTACGTTATTCATCACCGAGTATCGATATTTCAACTTTTTTGTACTTGCATTGTTCGAGGGAAGACAGGAACAAAAGATTTACAGAGATATTTAAGGCATACCATGATACGATAATTGATTATTTGCAAAAAAATGGAATAGAAAATTTGGAAAACTATTCGTATATAAATTTTTTGAATGATTATAAACGTCGTGCAATGTTTGGTTACATTATTGCAATATTTTTCTTACCGGTAATACGAGGATTGTCATCTTTGTCAGCAGAAGATGCTAAAAATTTTAATCCCGAAGAAATGTCACAAATGATGAAAGAACTGGGTGGGAATGTTTTTTCTGAAGAATTGGCAAATATTTTGTTGGATATACGAGAATGTGGTTATTTAGACCACGTACTGAAAGTTTAGGATGGAAAATGCTGTCATTTGATAAACTTTATTTGTTTTTTGGAAAATGATCGATTGATGCATGTTTTTTTGTGAATTTCGCGTCACGTCGATTATTGGTGACAGACGCAGCTAACGGAGCATAAAAGGAGAGATGGTTGCCATTTACGTGACTACGTTAAGTTACGTAACGATTTATAAAGAGACATATATATCTATATATACTTAATATAAGTGTACGGAAGTAGTTGCGGAAATTTGAAAACGTCATATAACGAGATTGTGTTAAATGAATGTCATGATGATGATAATGTAATAATAGTATACTACATTTATATTTTTTTTTTTTTTTAAGGAATATTAATAAATGATATTTTTTATTTTTTCTTCAGGCGAACAATAAATCTACACTAATTACTTTTCAATTAATGATAATGTATCGTGTTACCAATAAAAAATTTCTGTAAATTATCTTTAAAAAACTCAAGTGGTTTTGAGTATTATTTTATTATCGTAAAAATAATTTTGCAATTAAAAACCAATATTTTTATTTTTTTAATAAATTAAAATTTTATTATTTTAATTGCATACAGGAGTGGAGTAAGCAAAATGGATTACCTGAAAATTTAGAAAAAAAATTTTTTTTTTTTTTGGAAGTTAATTAAAAAATGTTTTTTTGTATTTGAATACAAATTTATAAATAATTCAAGATGTTAGAAGTATAAAAAAAAAAATAATGTAGTGAAACAAGAAGTTTTGAATAAAAAATTTTAATTCAGACAAATTTAATTTTTTTCAAACATTCCACTTCGCGGTGTGTTTTTAAAATATAATTTAAAATGAAATAAATTATTTCTCGTTAAAATTTTTTTATGGTTAATTAGGTAAAAGGTTATAAAAAAAATTTTTGAATGTCTATTTGAATAGATAAAAAATATAAAACGTTAATAAAATAAAAATAAGAAAATGAAAAGTGTGATATAAAAAAGAAATAAAATTAAACTAAAGGACGCATCTGAAGTGAATTGAAGTAGCGAGTATAATGCTGTTAGATGTATGTACAAAAGATATATAAATGTATTATTCCGTGTATGCATATATAAAAACCTGGAAAAATAACCGAGGGTGGAACTGCGACTGTAAAATAAGAGTTTGCGCGTCAAGTTATTCTTTCATCGCGTTGGTATACATACGATAGATCTGCCTTTCAAATAAGGATTACCCAGTTTCAAAGATAAATTTTACGCTTCTCCATATACACATAAACTATTTTTTTTTTTATTACGTTTAATAAATTCAATTATAGAATTTTCTAATTCACTTTTTAATTACATATGAAAATTTTCATTATGCTCAACAATGAGTGATTAATTATTAATGGATTAAATTATTAAAAATTATTCATTGTTACGAATAATTATAATATTCATTTTTCTGCATGAATAATTAGGAAATATTGCCTTTCATCAGCCAACTCATTGTAGATTGCATTCAGTGAGTCTTTTAAAAAAAAAATCATTTCAGCAGGGGTCAGATATTTTTGGCGGAGTTTTTTTCAGGAACAAACTCTCTAATTAAAAATGACAGACTGCACATTAATGCACTTTTATTTAATCTAGTGAAGTGTGCTTTAATTTTTTGATAATATTCCTTTGTTTAAGATAAAAATTCGGTCAAGTTTCCATTTACTGTGCAAGTGCAACAAAGATAGTTCAGTTCGTGGATTTGAGTGTAATAGAGAAAAAAGTGAAAACCCTTCTTATGAAAAAAGACATGGTGCTAAAAATTTTGTCATTTAACCTAGTGAGCAGAGATATGGCTAATCAGTTATAAGAGATTTAATCAGAAAACCGCAAATTTATACAATGCAACGATGACAATTACCGTTTTTTTTTTTATTGTTATTGATTATCATTAATGATTACGTGCTACTTGAAGATTGTTATCTAGTGTAATTATAATTAAAAATCAAAAATTAGATAAAATATAATACTAGGATATATTTTATTGTAAACACAGATAATAAATATACTGATTGCCGTATCAGATAACATTTGTATATTGTATGAACATTGCATTTTTTTTCACCTGCATTTCCATCCGCTCAAATAAGTAGAACACTATTTTCAGCGACAGTAATTTTATACTATCCTTCATAACACACTTGTGTAAATTTAGACTTACAAACGGTTCAGGTTTGAATACTTGAAAATATAAATAAAAAATGTGTTCAGCTGTGAGTTTACTAAATCGGTTCAAAACAGAAATAATACCAAAAGTACTTGAAAGATTGAACAAAGAAAACTATAAAGTAAAATGCATGGAATCATCAATTAACGATACGTTTTCATTATCAAGTGTACATTTTGTTGACATAACTTTGACGAACAACGACAAAATTAATTTAGTGATCAAAATACCTCCAAATTCATCAGATCGCTTGGAGCAATTCGATCTGAACCAACTTTTCCGCAATGAAATAATTTTTTATGAAAATTTTTCAAACCATGTTGCGGTTCCTGAATTTTTTTACGGCGTGGCAGCAGAAGACATAATTAAAAATGTTATTGTCTTAGAAAATGTGACAAAAAGAGGTTTCAAAATGTGTCCCGCCAAGTATCACATGCCTTTTCGTTATGTGATAAATGCTGTACGCGAACTTGGAAGTTTTCATGCAGCGCATTATGTATTCAAGGAACGTTATCCAGATAAATTTAAAAAAATTATTTGTGACATCAAAGAAAGTTGGTTTGTAGAAGGTAATTGGTTAGCAGATGAAATAAAAACAGTTGGAAATAGACCTGTCGAGTGGTTACGTAAAATAAACTACGATAGTAATTTTTGCAATAAAATGGAGTATTATCTTGGTGACGCGTTTAATATGATTATACTTGATGCTATAAAACCTGTTGAACCACTAGCTGTGTTGTGTCACGGAGACTTCACACGTAGCAATATGCTTTTCCGTGAGCTGTCTTTTGCTGATGATGCTAATGATTCTGGTGTTGATAATGGTGATGTAGAAGAAAAGAAAAGATTAGAGGTAATGTTAATAGACTTTGGTATGATAAGATACGCATCCCCATCAATTGACCTCTCGACGTTACTTTACTTGAATTGCACCTCAGAAGACAGAAAGAATAGATTCGATAAGATATTTCAGGCTTATCACGACGCACTGCTGGATTATCTTACTAAAGCTGAGTTAATTGACCTGAGCCGATACTCATTTGAAAAGATGCTCGAGGATTATAAACGACGTGCTGCTTACGGTTTTATTGTTGCATTATACTTCTTACCGTTTTTATACGGTTTTGGTGATGACCCAGATAAAAACAATGATACTACAGCTTCTACAACCGCAACTGCTAGTACCAAGGATAATAAAGATTTAACAACGATTACATGGGCGGGTGGTGATGCTATGTCAGCTGTATTTGCTGATATGTTATTAGAGTTAAAAGATACTGGTTGCTTAAATCACATTATTTTATGATTTTATTCAACGCATGTCTGGTTATCGCGCCTTATCATATCTGCAAAGCAAACCCTAAATGGCCGTTTACCGATCGGTGGTCAATGATTTGTCAAAAAGCAAATGTTGTCATGTGTTCTTAAATAGCGTTTGATTATGAGGGTCATAGACAAACTCTACTATTATCACAAGAGTAAATAATCAACACTAAATATATCTGGAATGAGTAGTAGTCAAATCTAACAACTTGTATACCAGTGTCTGTATGCATGCGTTGATTATTTTTTATAAATTACAGTAAAATAAAAAATAAGTGGTGAAAGCAGTCAAGAACTAGTATCATAACCCCACCTAATTTAAGGTTTACTTTGCTGGTATAGTGTTTCGCAAAAATCAGGCATTTGTTGAATAAAGTATGGTGCATAGCACGTGAGCTGTCATTATCCGTCAAACACGATGTTTTTAGGACTTGTTAGCGTTCGTGCGAAGGTATCTACAACTCATGTTAAAAACATCGTGCTTCTCGTATAAAGACCTACCTAGCCCACTCGTTTGGCAATGTACTATTTTTAGCAGGTAGGACCGAGCAAAACAATCTAATAAAAAACTTATTGAAGATATTCATGAATCACGTTATTTATCAACACCTATCAGTACACGAAAATTTTTTCTTGCTTCATTTTAAAAAATTTTGTTAAAAATTTAAAAAAAAGTAGTGTTTGTTCTATTTTTCCGAAATATGAATTCAAAGTAAAAAAAAAATTTTAGCCAGTTCTTTTTATGATGAAGTTAGTGAGTTTATTGAATATGAAAAATAGTTAAATAGTAGATTTATAAGAAAAAAAAAATAAATCGTATCCTTAATTTAATTTTTTTTTTTTAAAAAGTGTCAGAATATAGAAATAGAATACAACAGAGTCGACGACAGGCAGTCATTGTCGCAGGTCATGGCCAGTAGTCGACACGAGAAGTAAGTATGCAAATTCGAGAGTACATTTATCTCAGTACCACGCCCATGTATTTCCTGGGAGCTTCCGGACGCATTGTCGGGAAATCGAAAGCACCCTCTTCTCCTCTTCACCCACTTCCTCTTTCT
Source organism: Microplitis manilae (assembly GCA_030273425.1). NCBI lineage: Eukaryota > Metazoa > Arthropoda > Insecta > Hymenoptera > Braconidae > Microplitis > Microplitis manilae. The sequence continues at coordinate 27,836,780 of CP092722.1, read as the reverse complement.
CTACCTCTTCCACAACCACGACCACCTTCTCCTCCTATTTCTCTGTATTCACCACGTCCCCGACATCCACATCTACCGCGAGTTCATGCTGGCTCGCCGCGGCGCCACCCTTCCCCCAATGCCAACCACCCTATCCGATACTCGTGAGATTTATGAGTAAACTAGCCTCGATCCCCAGGGCTAATAGACCGGCAAGTTATGGGGCAATTCAATTTAATTTAGAAAATAAACAACCATCCACATACTTGCACTATATACATTAAATTTATTCCTTAATTTTTTAAATTCAAACCACTGAAAAAATACATATATTTGTATTGGTTTCTGCTACATTCCTTCTTTAATAAAATTTTATTTCAAAATCCTTGTCTTGTACACTGTAAAAAGAGCGGTGTTAAAAATGGACTCATTTTAACTCCGCCCGGTGTAAAAATAAAATTACACCGGTGCAGAAGGAGTAATTCACCGGTGTTAAAAATACCGGTGTTAAAGTGGGGTAACCGGTGTAAAAACGGAGTAGAACCGATGTAAAAGCGGGGTAAACTGCGTCTGCTTGGAGAATGAACTTTAAAGATTATATAACACAATAAAATGTTAGCTCTTTATGAAAATTAATTAAAAATATCATTTATTAACAAGTATAGTAATTGAGAAAATAAAAATATTAACAGAATAAAATATTTTAACACTCGTAAAGAATATCTACACCGGCAGCGGCGTTATTTTAACACCGGAGAATTTGTTTTAACACCGGTTTAGAAAATTTACACCGGCGGCGGCGTTACTTTTACACCGCTTTCAATGTTGAAATTTAACACCGCTGATTTTAACACCTACACCGCTTGGACTTACCCCGGTGATTTTTTTACAGTGTATCCCTAATATTTATTCTAATATATGCCATAATACTTTTTATACAAAATAAGTTCTATTATTTATTGACAAGCAACACGTTTTATCGTGAATTCTTTATCATGAATATGAATTTTTATTTTTTCCATATTTTTGAAAAATATATATTTTTGTCACTCAGTTAAATTATTGTCATTTATGCAGGCAATAAATTAAATTTTAATTTACCTCGCGTATTAAATTTATAAGTGGTGTATTAACCACTGAGAATAATATTTAAACACGGATAAAAGACTCAACACAGTGATGAAACTACACAGTTAAGAGGGTAATTAAAACAAATATTACGAATAGTTATTTTATACGAGTTGTTGTTTATATAATAGTCTAAAGTACTCCCAGAGTTTCCGTCATGAGTAAGATCTATTTTTATTTTTTACATTTAGAGTACTTTTCAAATATATATAAAATATGTCAAAAAACATCAATGAAAAAAATCAATTATTGTAATTAAAAATTATAAGAGTATGTAATCAAAATTGCAAATTATTAATCTGTAATAAATTTGTTCTTATATATTTACTGGATATTGTTTAAGTTATTCCTTACATGTTCAGCTTTATTTGCCTTTTAGCATATCGTGTATTTTACACCCGCTTATAGCCTAGCGCTGAGTCCCGGACTCGAACACTAGACCTTCCTCTTGCAGCTAAAGCCTTCCGATACTTTAATCCACGTGAGTACAGCAGGCTACAATGTAATATTGTACAAGCGAAGTCCATTAAGTCGCATTCCATTAACCCGAAACTTCCCTTCAATCGACCCCTCCGATGAGCTACGCTGTCTCCTGCCCGATTTTTTACATTTGTATGTGTCTGTGTATATTTATACGTACATCTTACGTGTAAATATAAGAGCGCATGCGTCTAGCTTACTTTTCCAAGGAGGTGGCATTCGATAAGTCGACATTTCTAGGAAATTACCACTCCTCCGTAGACTAACTGTCCAAGTTAATGGAATTCATACTAATACAGAAATGGTTCTTGTAAATATATGATAAGGGCTCATATAAATTATAAGACATATCACTATATAATAAGATTAAGACATATCATGAATAGTGTTAGTTTTCATACATCATCAATTTTGAGAATGGGCCCCATACTATGACGTTTTCCACGCATAGAAATCGTAGCTTTCAATACTAATTGTAGTCTTTGCGCTTAGCAGAACAATAGGAGAAGGGGGGCAAAATAGACCCCTTAAATTTTGGCGACCCATTTCGCCCCAAAATCATTCGAGGCACTCAAAATTTTAAGGGTCCCCCTTTCCCTATTAATGGAAAGTGGAGCAGAATGGGCTGACATTTATATTACATATAAGCCCTCATTTCTTAAGGGGTCCATTTTGGCCTCCCCCCCTACCCTTACTTCTGAAAACATTTCCATATTTGTGGAATTACTCTTTCATAATCTATTATAGGAACCATTCATATAATTTTATGAGGATCATTTCTATTTATCATGAAATCGATCAACAAATTTATGGCAAATTTCCTACAATTGTATAAGAAAATTTTCTAAAATATGTAGTAGCTCCCACATACGCATAAAAATGGAGAGGAACCGAAGGAACTTGAAACTTCATGGTGTTAGAATTGACCCGACATTAAACCAGTCAGTGTCCGGTTCGAATTTCGGTGAATCGACCAACGACCAGACTTCGTGACAATTTGAACTTTTTAGGATTTTGACTATTGGTAAAAAGGAAAAGTAATTTTATAAAAATTGAGAAAAGTATTTTTTAAAATCAAACGACAGTATTATTATTTAAACTCTGACTGAGTATTAAATTGCTGATACACATCAAGATATTACATGGAGTGAATTTGGCTTCAGAAAATCCCATCAATCATATCTTCCTTTTGTTGTACATATTATGTGTAATGGTTACGTATACGGTATTCCTATACAATATGGCTGCTGCGAGAATGCGAAACATCTGATGCAGCTGTAGCACGTGCCGTTGATCGCACCACCGCCAGCTTTATATTCGATTTCATAGTCATACGTATTCGACTAGTCCAATTCTATATTTGAATGTGAAATTTGCATTTTCATCGGGTTTAAACTAATATCTCTATCTCTCATTCACATGCACTCACTCACTTACTCTGTTTACTTTTTTATCTGAACAATTCGCATTTGCATGGTTTAAAATAATAATTTATACCAGAAGATTTGACCAAAATTTTTTTACATATTTTTTTTCCATTATTTTGAATTAAAAAAGGAAAAAAATTACTATAGGAGAGAAAAATAAATATGTAATAAAATTAATACGAATGAAATGAAAAATTAAATAAAATTGAAAGGATCACTGACTGGAATGAAATACATTTATGAATGAGTAAAATGCATGAAAGCGTTTTCTATGATCAATGTACTTTACAGTGCAATCACAAGCTACCTACAGAAAGACTCTTATCATCCATTGATCAAATGTTACTGTCTCGTCTTCACATTGTACTGCTTCAACAATTCGATTCTTTGATTTTTTTTATATGGATGTATGACAACAATGATGAAAAATTGCTTCTTTATGTCCCAACAATAACAGAAAAAAATGCTACGATTAAATTATAAAACAAATAAATTTAATTACTTTGGTTTTGTTTTTCAAGGCTTTAATTAAACTTGAATATTTTTGCAAAAGTATTGTCAGCAATTAATAATAATTTATTTTCATGGTCATCTAGTTTTTTTGCCATGCGAAATAAAGAAAAAAAAAGTAATGAATATTAATTTTTTTTTTTCTATTATCAGACATGACGCGTTTGCATTAAAAAATTAAAAGTACATGCAAATGATTTATAAAAACATGAGATTAATTGATTATTTATATCCGTCGTAAAGAACTAACTGATGATGATATGCAGTTTTATGTTTTTAAAAATGGTTGGACTGATAATTAAAAAAAAAAAAATGAATAACTGAGTTGAAAGATTAAATTTATTTTCAAATGTAACAGATATTGAACTGAGATACACGGAGAAAGGAATATTGTGCTCACCACTCAACGGTATCGTGATATTTACTCTCCTCGGTTGGTTATACGTTCTATACGGAAAGTCTTGGTCTATTGGATCGTGATTATCGCGATTCAGGCGGATCCCGAAATCATAAGATCATTTGAAGAAATCATAAAAACATTTGAGGTGAAAATAGATGAATTTTTAACTTCATTACAATTTTACTTTTAGTTGGAATTAATAATTACATGTTAATAATTCTAATAAGTGCAATAAAAAAATTATTTTTTAATATGAAGAAATGTAATCAAGTAATAGAATATACGTAAGTAATTGATGTAAATTTTTAATTAAATAATTTGGTTATGAGTGGTGGCGCTTGAGAAGTAGATCGCGATGATCACGATCCGTTTTGGTATGATATGGATACGTTAACTGACGATCACTATACATTTAAGTATATTCACAATCCGTAGGATCATTATAATAAGTATCTAGTGTTTCGTTCATATTGATATATATATCGTGAAAATTAAGTAACAATTTAGTACTAATCACGATACAACTGTCACTCTCCGTTGGTGAGCGATAAGCGCAATATTTTTTTTTCCATGTACTAATAAATTTATAAGATAAATTTTCTTTTAATACAAATAAAATAACTATTTATTTTAAAGGCACTGTAGCGTGACGTCGATGTGATTATCGAGATAAATAAATCGAATTTTAAGTGCGTGATCGTCAGGTGTATGGTAATTGTGGTGCATGATAATATACTAACTATGCGTATCGATTAATTATTCTGTGGTATTATATACATAATACCATTCACACCTACATATCCCTATATATACATATATCTCTATAAATGTATACACACATCTAACATCTAATACATATATATATATATATATATATATATATTCATGATTCATAATTCATTATTTGTGGTTATTACAAAATATATGTATATTTAACAGAATACATGACTAATATATAATAATTTAGCTGTATGTCATGTCGGCAAATCGTGCATCTGTATGTTTATATGAAAAGTATGAGCAGAATATTCATCAAATTATCTGTTGTTTTATTCAATTGCATTTATTAATATATAATTTATGTTCATTTAGCAAACAAATAAACAAAATTGATCAATTAATTATTATCCACTTTGTCTATTCTTAAATTGAAATCCTATAATAATTTTTAGTGTATTATCTAGCTTACTTAAATAATATACTATGTGGTATAATTATTTTCTATAATTATCCCGCATTGAAACCTGCTTAGCTCAACAGTCTGGAACCAGTCGAAGCGATAAAATTTAACATCAGTGCATTTATAAATCAAACTAAAAGCCAGTTGTTCAATCCGAGATTTTATTAATCTGGGATTAAATTATTATTGCTAGTATATCTATATACTGTAAATATATATAGGTTTTCTATCAATAAAACTCAATACTACTAGACTAGTAGTTTAATTAATTAAAATGAGCTGATTACTTTGAAGTTTATAAAAGATGAATACAATTTTTACTGCGCTTGCGTGGAAAGTTTGAATTTCTTTTAAGTTAAAGGGTAAGGAAGAATAGCTTATCTGTGATAGAAAAATGAATAAAATAAAGTTGATGATTTTAAGGCGCGCATGCGCAACTCTTTTTCAAACTAGGACAAAAATTGAATGAAACTTTCTGCCACTGATGTGGTGCAAAATAGTATGCACACATACGAAGGTTGGTATGAAACATCTCAATTCGCGTATTTGCAACCTTCATTTACGGATTATGTAGATAATTACCCACGTGAGTTAAATGTCGTACTTTCCTTTCCATGTGTGCAACATACTATTCCACAAGACTGAAATAAACTCAGAAACTAAGTAAACAGGCAGAAACTGCAAGTTTTCTGCTTCAGAGAAAGACCAAATGGTTTACTACTTGTTTAAAATTTTGCTTGTTTCAATGCACTAGCGTACTATGAGATACCCCGAAAATTTGTTTTAAAAAAAATAGTATATTACAGAACAAGGGAGGAAAATAGGACAGGAATTTAAACTTTTGGCATAAGTTTGGTAAAATCAATTGTTTTTATAAAAAGGTATTTGCATTGTAATTATTAAACACTCAAAAACGATAGAAAGTACTTGAAGTAATTAAAGGCACCTACAAAAAATGACAAGCTAAAGAAATTTTTCACACCTGCGCGGAAAGTTTAAATTCTTGCCCTGTTTGGAGGGAAGAAAGTCGTTTACTTCTTTTATGAAAAGCCAAATGTTAAAAATTTGCGCATGCGCCATTTTCCTCACAAGTAGGCAAAAATTTAAACTTTCAGATGCAGATCTGGTGAAAAATACACTTTTTCGAGAAAATAGGGGCGTCGCAATCCGCGTTTTTCCACCCTTGCTTTCGGCTCGGGTAGAAAATTATACACGCGGTTCGAAATGTGCTACTTTTTTTCCTAGGTGTGTAATATACCATTTTTGAGATACTATAATATCCCAGAAAATTTCCTTTTTTAATAAAATTATGGTAAAATCACGATAAATTTAATTATGGCAGGTAAAAAGAATGACTAATATTCAGTTCTCTAGAGCAAAGAAAAAAAATTAATTGTTTAATTAATAATAAATTTTCAAATTAGAACTGTAAAAAATCCCAATATTAATTTTCGTAATTATGAGATGTAAGATACACAACAAATGTCAGGTGCAATATCAATAATTAAATTAATTAAAAAAAATTTTAACAGTATAAAGATAAATGTTCAAGTATTTATTTATTGTACTTTTTTGTCGAGCAAAAAACTCAAGCCATGATTCGCGTGTTCTTTGAGCTTTTTTCCACTTCCTTCCTATTCTTTTTTGGTACTACACTATACTCAAGCTACATACTACAGTATAGAATATCGCTGACACACAAAACATTCGCGTATTGCGTGTACGGCATACCCTGTATACTGAATTGTTGGCTACTCTACTGTATATACCCATATAAATATATAGATATACATTGTTGTGAACCGGTGAAACGAATCGCTGCACTTGTGCGAAAAACATATACTATTGGACACGAGAGTTCACTCACGCGATCACAAAAGAGATGTATAGACTTTCAATAAAAAATATATAAAAAAAAGTAGAATAAAAGTAAAAATAAAAAATTATGTAGTTTAATTCTTTTTTAAATTAATTAATTTTTTTATTTTATGCCTAACTTACGGAATAATCGATTATAGGAATGGCAACCATACAAATTATGGTGACCATTCCTATCTCTATGGGTTTCATTCCGATACTATATCGTAATAGTTCCTGTAAAATGATAGTAATAATTACTATAGTAATTTTTACCATAATATTATAGTAATAATTACTATGGTAACCATTACCATAAAATTTAGAAATGCCTCATATAATAGGAATAATTAACATAAATATAAGGTAATATTTACCATACTATCACAGTAATTATCATCCGATGATGGTAATCATTACCATAATATTATGAAAATTTCTTTTGTATATTCTGGAAACAGTTGTCATAATATACAGGGTTTATTTCTATGTAACTATGGAAACTATTCACAAGAGTATGGTAATCATTACCATAGTTCTGAAAACTTTCCCAAAATTATTAGTGTATATACGACTTCCAAGTAATTATTACCACGAAGTTTTGAGTTGATGCTTCATAAACGTACTAGGAACTGTTACTATAATTTTCTTTTCGTGTAGAGAATTTTCCGCTGATGAATTATCGGTAATATTTATAAATTTAAGAAATGGTGTAATATTTAATGTGATTTTTTATCAGACAATTTCAGGTAGAAGGTATATCTTGTAAAATGAGATTAATGTCATTTTTTCTGTTATATGATCAATAAGATAGATGAGAAGTAGAAAGATCGGATTAAAACTCGATATGGTATTATAAAGGAGATATAAAATGTTTTTATAACTTGCTTTTTCTCTCATCCTTACTTATCAATTTTTCACTGTAAAAACTATACTTTTCCGAGAGACATATATTTATATTGAATGAAGATGGATGATATCCATAGATTCATGAAACTTTGAAAAACTGGTAGGTGTGTTAAGGTTAGTCTTTTTTAGAATACATAATCTATTTTAGTTTGCAAATTATGATTTATGATTCTAGAGTTGAATGAAAAAATATGTACCTGAAGATCGGAACGTTTTTCGCGTAACGAAACGAAAAAATTTGTGATTTGGCTGCTGAAAAGTGACTTAAGGAATAATTGGGGGTGGCTACAATTTTTGGCTGCCATGCGAAACATTCTGGAAATCTAGATCTAAATTTTTTTCTTTTCATTTATGCTTTTTCGTTTTTGCAAAAACATGCAATGCAGCAAATACATATATGTTTGTTTCGTGAAAAACGATGCGATATTCAGATTTATGAAAAAATGGCATTTGATTACTAACAACATTAAAAATGTTTGAAGTAAGGCCTGCAAACGTTTAACCTTCAAAATTTGGTGAATATTTTTTTTGCTTCCCGGGAAAAAATGCTTAGATATGATCATATCTGTTCATGTATGATCATATATGAGCTCAGATATGATTATGTATGTTCATGTATGATCATATATGATCGCATATCTGATCATGCATGATCATACCTGTTCATACATGATTATATATGAGCTCATATATGAAGCTATGTATGATCATGTATGGTCATATCTGCACTCAAATAGGGGAAAAATTTTCAGACATGATCATATCTGTTCACGTATGATTATATATGAGCTCATATATGACTTCATGTCAAATTTGGCTCAGCCCAATTGAAAAAATCATTTTTTTTGGCAACTGAAAATTAATCTTATTTTTTAAAATTCAAAATTAAGCTCAAGTAGAATTACCACAAAAAAAGAGCTCAATTTAGAATGAAATAAAATAGTTCTTTTTCTTTAACTAAAGTCTTGGGTACTCTATTAAGTCTGACCTTTTCGCTTATAATCAAATTAATTTAAATCGAAAATCAATTTGTTGTAATCGTAATAGTGAATCAAAGTAACGTGAGTAATCTATTTCAACTTAGAAGTTTAGTTTATAGTTCAATCACTTTGTGAACGAGGGACTTTGGATGTGAACAACGATGTGTATCTCACGGAGACACAAGCTGCTCTTCTCATTGAGATGACATGCGTCAACTTTATTGCTTCTCATACATAACATGAAAGCTATTTGGTGCTTAAACAACTTTAACTACTTCTACTGCAATAAGTTCTACTGAAGTATTACAAATTTCGTTTAAACTTAAATAGCAATCATTATTTTAGTGTGACGTTGCCTTTTGAGAACAAATATTCTCAATTATATATACAGTAGGACTTCGTTATAAGACTATTGGTTTCTCTATTAGTTTTTAGCGAAATTGAACAACATGATTTTGTGGTTAGAAATAAAGATGAAAATAAAAATATTCAAGAAGGTATTTTTAGTAGCAAAAAAAAAAAATTAAATTGTTAAATAAAAATGAAGATAAATAAACAAATAAGAGTTGTTTGAATATTAGTTAATGGACAAACAAGTTTAGTGAACGGCGGCAAGAGAAACTTGGAAAGTCAAACGAGAGAAGAAATGTTAGATAGTCAAAGTAATGTAATAGAATTTATAGTAAGAGCTTGGCAAGTAGAATCGGTCTTTGTGAAAAGCACTGGGTGTGGTTTCTGAAGATTTTGTTGTCCTCGTCATTATCTTAGTCTCCATTCTATAGTTCGTTGTCGTTTTGAGCTCCAAAAGGAACAATGAAACCACTGAAATCAGGTTGAAGGAGATTTAAGGACGGCATGGTGAAATGCAAATACAGAACCCTACGAATTTAAATAAACATAGAAAAACAATACACTATTTGAGTCGTCGTTTAGTAGATAGATGTTTCGAGGACCATTCACATTTGTAACTACATATTATTTCTCTGAAATTTTCACTCTGTCAAAATAAGAATTTCCCTAATGGAATACCGTAACTAGAAAATGTCGATAATTCCTATTAATTTAAAAAAATAATTACTAATTTAAATATGACGACTTTTAGTTTTAACGAATACAAAAGTATATTTTAATAATGGTTATCAGTAAAGAGAATTCTCGAATCGATCAAATTTTTTGGTTAGAAGTTTTTCCTTTTTGCTAAGTTGAGAAGTAATAGAAATCGTTCACGATCATTTCAGGGCATGCATGCATACAAATATGCACGTGTGATGAAAATTTCATCTGACGATATCTTTTAAATCACTGGATCAATTTGAATTTTATAGTAAGTTGAAACTTTTAGTCAATTGAATACTGACTGGTTTATTGATTCTAAAATTTAAAATCAGATCATAACTAAACTATCAACTTCAAAATACGATGAGAAAATATTCTTAAGCGGATATAAATGGTTTCCATTAAAAAAAAACAAAAAAAAATCAAACATCATAATCAGATTAAAATTCTCTATAGGTCAAACCAAGTCGACCCCCGCCATTATTATTATAATTAATTAATTTTAATCTATATCTGAAAATGAGTTTATGTTTTTTAATTAAGAAAGTTAGATATAATAAAAATTAAATTAATTTTCATGCATTACAAATTTGTTTATCGGTTATTAATTTCGATTACATGAATAGTAATTTAATATGCGTGTTAAAAAATCCCTTTGTAGATAGTAATTAATTTTTTCAATGACAGTATGCATGGAACATAAATTAGATCAAAGTGCAGAGTTTTTATCATCATCTATAGCACGTTTTATCAACGTTATAATATGATACAGGTTGTTTTAAAATATATGAGGTATTGAAGCTTTGATGGTTCTTTTGTATTCGTTTTAGTGGTAATTATCATCGTGGCCGGATGTTTCAATGAGCTTTGAATTATGCGAAACACGAATTGATGATCGATTGAGTTATTTCGGATGTATGCTCATATTCCATATCATCTCGTATGTATGTATATATATAGATATACATATGTGATGTAGAAATAGTAGATGGTGGAAGGTTGAAAGCTCTCGTGAATCACAACAGACAGCCTAGGTTCACAATTTACCAACCAGTCAATTTATTATTTTTGTCATTTTTGCAACGATACCTTGTAGGTACAGTTTTGCATACAGATAGTATATATGTTGTAAAGCAGTCGATGTGCTACGGGATGCTTGAAACACTTAATTTATAATTTACACTTAATAAATTTATAATTAAAAGGGTTTTTTGTCCTCAATGAATATTATGTTGAGAGTTTACTCTTGTTCATTCTGATAATTAGATCATAATTATAAACTATAATTATCATTCAAGTATTTGTTACCTTTGATGACATAAGTACTGCTTACTCTAACTGATACTATTATGTCACTAGTGCTCAGTGGGTAATTTAATTAAAAAGCTTTTACAAACATTTCATTAACGAATTTGTTGATTAAGGAATGATAGTTTTATGTCATAAAATAAATTTAAGCGTTACATACGCCCTTAATTTTTTATATTGAATGTTTTCGATTGATAATAAGTATGACAAACAAATTTGAGTGCTTGTTTGTTTATTAATTTTTGTATGCTTACATATATTTGAAAAATTCTAGATAACAAAAACCCGAGCAAAGATCGATAACTTTTTTTACTGATACCTAAAATTTTTGGGAAATTTGCAGGGGAGGAGGGCAAAATGGGCCCTTAAAAAATGAGGGCTTATATGTAATATAAATGTCAGCCCATTTCGCCCCCAGGGATCCATTTTGTCCCACTCTTCCTTAATAGGGTAAAGGGGGGGGGGGCACTTGAAATTTTGAGTGCCCCGAATGATTTTGGGGCAAAATGGACCCCTTAAATTTTAGGTAACATTTTCTTCCTTCCCCTAACCCTACTATTAAATTCTCTGTATAAAATTGCAAGTTAAAAAAAATTCTAATATATGAATTGATAATGAGCACAGCTGTAGTTAATTATATAAAAACATATATTTAATTATTTTTTTTTTATCAGAAAAAACACCCGATAGGTAAAATTTACTAATAATATATTTATTAATATTTTGATAGTAAGATAAATCATATTCAGAATTAAAATAAAAAAAATTAATATCTAATCTGATTAAATATTTATTTTCTGAAGCTATGAAATATTCCCCTGAATATTTAATTTAAAAAAATAAATAGCCATAAATGTTTTATGAATTCAAACTGAATAAAAATTTAAAAATAAATATTTGTACAATATATTCATAAATTTTATCGTATCAACTGTGAGCTATAGGATTTATAGTGAGTATATAACAATTTTCATTATTTTATACATACATATAAATATATATATTTTATATATATTCTTGTGTCAATACGAAAAAATGATGATTGAATTGATTCTCATCGGATTTTACGTATTTCCAATATTTTTTAATCCATCAATTGAATATATATTGCGTGTATATATTTTATTTGTATGTCATCTATAATTCGTTTATTTTTTTTTTTTTTTGTTATCGTTAAAAATTTGTTTTGTTGTTTTTTATTTTCTTGTTCAGTGTAATATTGACAACGCATAGAGAGGAAGCGACCTATTCTCGTGTCACGTCGATCATGACGAGAAAACTGGCCCTGGTGTGGGACGATCGTAGATGAAACGTCAAACTGACGCGATTCGATAAAGTATTTAACTTAATTATCGTACGTCATCATTTTATTTTCCTTTCTCTATCAATTATATTTTATTATTTTTTAATCTTTTTATTCACTAACCTTTTGTGTAAATATTACTTTTTGAATTATAACATTTCGTACTTCAAAAAATTATTACTTTATTACTATTTTCATTTTAATTATTCTACATAATTTTATTTTAATTAACTATAATTGCCGAGTGCGATACCGACACAGTCTGGGTTCGATTCCCAGTTCAGGCTATTTATATTTTTCTCAATTTATCTATAAATTGTCTTATTGATAAGGTTTGCATGGTTAGGTTTCACTGTATTTAAAAAATTGGTATCTACTAAGACGAATCTTCAATAAGCTTTTAAAATTTTTGTTTTAAAATAAATTTTTCCCGGGTACGGTGAATTTTTTTATGTTAAATTTTTTAAGTGCCTACTTTTAAGGCACACGGAAAAAAAAAACTATAAAAATTACTATTTGAAATTATAATTCAGAACCCGGTTGTCAATATGGGGAATTTTAACATTCAAATAGTAAATTTTATAATACGTGTCGTCTATTTTCTGTCAGTTATAATTTTTAAAGTTCAAATAGTAACTTTTCTTAGCGGCTGAGGCAGCCGTGCGGCACGCATGTGGCTCGGGCGATCACCGAAGTTAAGTAGCATCGAGCATGGTCACTACTTGGCTGGGTGACCGTTTAGCCACACGTCGGGTTCGAACGAAGGTCTCTGATCGCTAGGCGCGGGATGAAGATCCAGTGATCGGTAAAATGGGAATTTTATCGATCACTGGAGCTTCACCCAAACCGAACTGTACTGGCTAGGTTTTCTCTGTGGTTTCCCTAGCCACTGCACTTCCATTGCACAAGGGAGGTTGCAGGGCATCGCCGTAATGATGCAGTACAGTATAAGCACAAGTCGGGCCACAGCCGCACAACGGAAGGCAGAGGAGAAGTAAAGCAGTTTGCGATATCAAGGCAAAAAGTGTAAAAGGTCGTAATTGCGACTATACACTAGAAATCAATTAAAATTAAAAAAATTAGTAATTTTTCTTGCATAGACAATAAATTTTCCCACTTATCCTGTAATTATTCACGTTTAAATCGTAAATGAAAAAAATTACTATTTAGAATGATAGTATTTATTGATTACTTCATCATTATATTACTTGTCATTCTCAATTTTTATAGTTGATTTTTTTCCGTGATATAATAATGCCTAATTTTTTACAAAACTTTTACTAACAGAAAAAAAATTTTTAACTTTGTATACAGCCTATTCAAAATTTGGTATTAGATGAATTGAATGTAAGTATTTGCGGGTTTATACTGATGTGAAAAAGGTATTAGTATAAATAGAAATAAAAAACAATACAAAAAATGAAATGATAAAAAATGAAAGATTGTGAGCATCTCGTTGGCATCAATATGACCTATTCGGGCATTTACTGTTAGCGTGCAAACGGCTCTGCAATTACCAAGAGCTTTCTAATTTCGTCGTTGGCCGCGAGCCGATCTGACGATCAAATCGTGTGACCTCGCGGTTAAGTACCGAGGTTAACCGAACGTCGGTCGTGCATGAACTATGTCAGTTCGTGGCCACAAGCTACTTAGGTAAAGAAATAGATTATAAAAAAAAATAATTTCATTTTTGATGCTATTAAATTTGTTGGTTTTCTAATTATTTGTATAAAATTATATTATATCAATATTATATATCATACTTCTTATTAATATTTTTAGTAATATGGCGCAGCCCAATTTTTTAATTCTTATCGAAGCATAGAATGTTAACAACGTAACAATAATAACACATATTTTTCAATACAATATTTTTTGCGTTGATTAGGTTTTAAAATGAAAACTTTTTTTCGTAGAATATCAGTACAGTTACGCAAAAACATAAAAAAAAATTAATCGAAATACAATCGCGAGCTTCAATGTTATGGCCACTATCGTTATCAATGAGTCCATAGTTTTATTTTATTTTTACGAGGGTATCATGCGGTAGACAAAATTGTAGCAAAAAATATTATTTATGTCATTCAAACTATACTGTTGGTTTATTGTATATATCTCTATATTTGTAACTATCATTGCGGTAAAACTACATCTGCTTCTGTTATGCAACTAATGGAATCATAATAGTGTCCAGTGTGTTACAAATTTTCCGACGTATATTATGTCATTTCCATTTATTTCTGTACAATACTGATGTATCTAATCAAATGAATTTAATTTCATAATAATAATAATAATATTATATATTAATTAATAACTGATCAGTTTATCTGATTAAAGAAATCTGATTGATACAGAAATTGCTTTGAAGATTAAGTGACAATGTCATAACGACTTTGAATCATCAGTAATAATAGAATCACAAGTTGAGAAAAGCAAAAAGCTCTTATTTCCCATCTCTTACTTTCGTTATGGTCATAGCTGTTACAAGTATCCCGTTATGGTTGAGGCACTTCCCCTATACTCTATTTCAATGTAAACATGCCCATATATCAAATGCCTATGCATAGGTTGGGCACATTAATCATGCGCTAAAATAGGAAATCCTTTATGCATTTGTGATTATTGTATAGATTCGCTATCAGAAGTAATGGTATTATTGTTCTTAATTCAGGTTAGTTATTACAGTTTCATCGATTCTTTCCCGATTCATGTAAAAAAAGTTTTCCATAAAGATTCACAAGAGTGAGCTTCTAAATAGGAGACAGTTCTAAGCTTTGGGTTGGTCATTTTTGAAATTTTAAAAGAATTTAGAAGTAAAAGAGTTGGAACCTTTCTGACCTTAACCTTTCGTATTTGAACAGTTCTGATAACGGTAAAAAATCGTTGATGGTCGGTTTTAAAGTCTTTTTTTTTTTTTAATTTTTATAACCGGCGAAATTGTTAAATCGAGAATAACGCAGACTAAAAATGAAAAGTCAAATTTCCAATCTGTAAAATATCAAAATTTTGATTTCAAAAGAGATGCAGAATATGGTAGAAAAAAAAAACGTCAAAAAATTTTTAGACCGAAGATCTACACGGATCTGAATAGATCTTGATCAGAGTATCATAGTAGATCTGATATCAAAGTATCGGGTAATGTTCAATTTGTGTGCTAAAATAATTATGTTTTTTGTAATAAAAATTACAGCAACTTGCAATCCAATATGTAATGATTTTTGACTAATTAAAAAGTAATATAATCAAAAGATAACTAGACAAATTAAATGAATAATAAATCGTGTAAATTGACTAAAAAAATGAGTGAACGTGTACGATTGTTAATCATGATGAGAGCGTCGATTGCAGTAGATTGAAATCATAGACTACTAACTCGTACTCGAAATTTAGAGATACACACGCGAGACCAACGATAGATATCCGCGAATCACGTACGCATAATTGCCTAGTTATTTTATACTTGTCTGTTCGCTTTCGCCTATTTAAGACACTCTTGGGATTTTTAATGAAATCTACATCTAATTTAACATGTTTAAGGACTGTCATCATTTTTATCAAAATTTTTAATTTTCTATTACTGTTGTCGAAAAACGTTTCCACTTCTGCATTATTTTTTGTATAATATACTGACATCACGAAACAGGAAGTGATGATTTAAAAACCTTAAATACATAATATAAAATAAATGTTGTTTAACAATAATATATATATAACTGATAAATTGATGGCATATTTATACAACTCATGGAGGTTAGTATATTATAAATTATAAATATCGATTGTGGTTAATGTCGATAAATAATTAATCATCCTGTGGGAGTTTATATAGCAAAATTTTACCCAGGCCCAAATGTACCGCGTGTTCATTCGCTACGGGTTTGTAATGGCGATGTGGTTTCCGATGGGAGCATTTTGAGGTGTCTGAGGGTGGGGACAATGAATATATGTATTAATAAATATATATGTATATGAATTCGTATATAGTTATGTACGAAGAGTAACAGTTCATGCATGAACCTCGGGACATCCACTACTTTCCCAGGGAATATCCGCAAGCTTAGTTATGGCTTTTACACGCGAGGGTCGCGAGGTCTCCACGGGGTCACTATAGTATTATATATTGAGTGTACTATAGTTTAGTACAGTTTGAATGAAGTATACATTATAATATATATAGAGCATTATATTATATATAGTCTGCTATTTAATTTTACTCCCGTGTCGTCCGAAACTCGAACGGAACTACTGGACGTGTCCGGTCATTTACTACTACTACTATTACTACTACTACTATATTTAAAACAGTACGAGAATTTTGATTAAAGGAAGACCAGTTTAAAATCTATGTATACATCTGACTGTGTCATTTTGAAATAAATTTTTTTTTTTTCGGGATTTGATAAATTTGATCTAGACTGTAAAAAAAAAACCCGGGGTAAGTCGAGGCGATGTAGATATTAAAGTATTTAACTTTGTGAATATTTTTAGTCACACGGAAAAAAGAGCAGTTGAAAAATTACAGTTTCTACAGTAAAAACAGGCCTTCGGGGCAAAAATCTTTAAACATTAAAGCTTAAACTGTAATTTTAGAAATTTGTTATAGTAATAAAATTAATACAATTTTAAGCAGCAAATTTTACAGTTTAAAATGTTATTTTAGTTAAATAAATCTTTAAAGTATTATTTACTTTTTATTTTGAATTGTTGCTTTATTTAAAAATTAATAGTTGATGAGTGAAACTGTAAAAATTAAGATTTATTGGTTATGTATTTTTTGCTTTCTGAAATAATACCTCTTATTTATTGATAACATAAAAATTACACGTGAATTATCAATTGTCGAGAATGATTAATGATCTGAGAAAAATCACAGCTCACTGTAGTTTTTAAATTCTATCTTAAGAAGAACACTACTATACAGAATAGTAGTATTAACGATCGAAAATGTAATTTTAACTAATTTTATAATAAAATTTAAAATTATAAAATATGTTTACTATAGAGAGCCGGACAATATCGAGTTTGAAACTGTAATATTTGTTATGCCTAAAATGTAATTTTTACAGTTTCAGAGTCGCAGCGCTTTACTACTCTACGAAACTACTACAAATACAGATATGAGTTCAATTTTTCAACTGCTCTTCTTTCCGTGCAATTAGACAGCATTTTTATTAATTAATTAAATTATTAGTGATTGAAATAGTGGGCGTAAAATGGTGTAATTTTTAAATAAATTACGTATAGCATAAATAATTATTTAAATAAGTACTTAGCCAAGTTTAAATTTCCTCCAGGTAATATTCATTTAATTTTTATATTTTTTTTGTATATAATAAATTTTTTTTTCTAATTTCTATATGTGGAATTTTGATTTTTAATTGAAATAATAAAATTTATTTTGAATATGGAAGTAAAAAAAATATCAAAAGATATTGAATTATAAAGTGCACATGAAGATACTCTAAAGATGAGCATGAAGGGTTATTTTAATAGAAGAAAATTCACTTGAACATTCCCTACTAATCGCCAGGATAAATCCCTTAGTGCTTTGCATGCGCTACGCTGAGTAAACGCCTGGGGAAGGAGATGGAAGCGAGAGATGCTGACGCTCCGCTTGGTTTACGTGACGTCATTCCGAGCACCTGTCGACTGTCGACTCATACGGATTTCTAATCGAGCTTTGTAAGACGAGAACAGAACGACATCATCACCCAGACTGAACTAGTAAGAGTGAGAGTGTAAGAGAAAAATATTATCTCAAGGTTTATCATAGTTTTATTCCCATTCTGAATATTATTTCAACATTTTTTAAGTAATTAAATTTTATATACGTAATCCATATTCGCAATGTCATTTTATACGTAATGAGAACATACGTGAATGCAGTAATCAACTCTATGTTAATTCATCAAATTACTGTATAAATTTAATATCAAGCTGATATTCAATTTTTTTAATAAACTTTAAAATTAATCTTATCGAATTTAAAATTATGAATAGTAAAGTTAATTATACCATTAATTTCATTAAAATACTTTGAATAAACTCTTGTAAATAATTAGCAAATGAAGTAAAATTAAAAAAAAAAAAATGCATAACAATTTACACTTCACTAAATTGACTTCAATGTAATGAGTTATTTTACATTTATGATACATAATACGTTCGCTACAAAAGTTTATTTAATAATAATCAGTTGTTTCGGTTAAATGTTTGTTTATGGTAGCCTGAAAAATAATACTGTTGTTATTCACGCAAAAACTTTTAACTCAATACGTTCATTGTTCACTGAAAAAAATAATCGGTAGCAGCTACCTATTGGCAACTGGTAGCCGCTACCGATTATTTTCCGGTAGCTACTACTGATTTTTTTTCGGTAGCTGCTACCAATTTGAATTAGTAACGGTTACTGAAATAATCGGCAACTGTTATCTAATAATCGGTAGCCGTCACCAAAATAACCGGTAGCTGTTACCGAAAATTAACCGATAGCAGCTACCGATTGCCAATTGGTAGCTGCTACCAATTATTTCGATAACTGGTACCAAAATAATAGATAGCGGCTACTGAAAAATAATCGGTAGTGGCTACCGATTGCCAATTGGTAGCTGCTACTGATTATTTCAGTAACTGGTAACAAAATAATAAGTAGCGGCTACCGAAAAATAATCGGTAGCTGCTACCGATTTTTTTTTTCAGTATTCAAGTCAGTAAACAAATAACAACTATTCTAATAATTAGTAAACTCAATTTTAACAAACACTTTGCTCGTTATTTAATCTTAAAAAATTTTGAAAATAATATAATAAAATGTTCATTGTAAAGATAATCTGAATACGTTTGTACAATTGCTTATTTGTGTTTTTTTTTTAATGAAAAATAAATTTAATTCATTCACCCTCTTGTGAGAAACATAATAAATATTTATAAGACAGAAATGTTAATAAGTATTTTTTAATAAAATTGATACGATGAATTGCTATGTCAGACGTAAACTCATGAATATATAAATATATGTGTAGGTGGTATATTATGTAGATAAGTTTATTTATATTATATGAGAATGCAGTTCGTGGTATTAGACGAGATGGTTAATTCCAATTCACAATTAAGATACACTCTGTGATAATCCTAGTCTCAATTTGTATACAATCGATTTTCGTTGAGTTTACTAAGATAATTTAGATGCACGTCTCGAGATAAAATGACGAAGAAACACGTGAGAAATTCACTCAGGGGCTTTTACTTTGAACTAACTAATTTAGCTTACCGTTTAATAACGTTTAGATATTTTGATATATATGAACAAAGTGAAATACTATACTATTTTGCTATAAATGTATTTTCGTGTATATTTTTTTGCCAGAAATATCGATTCAATAACTAAAGCTTTGATAATTAATTTGTTTTTATCTAGTTTATTTATCAAATGCGATCTAAAAACTTTTGCCAATGCCAAGGCCGGATACGAAATAAAAAAAAAATACTGGAAAATCCAAAAGTGAATGTGAATCATGACTTTTATCATCATGTTATAATTTCAACCTTTTAACACTTCATAATTGATTTTTATTGAACTTTTGAATTCTTAATTTCAATTCATTTATTTTCTCTTTCGGTTTAATTTTAAATTTTTTAAAAAATCCCGCCTTTTTTTCAAATATCGTTCTTTGTATTTCAATCTTACTGTTACACTAGTGCTGCTGCCAGTAGTTTGAGGAGATAAAAAAAGTAAGAAATAATAATAATAAAAATGGCGGCTAAATTTTTTATGAATTGGCGGGGTCAAATTTTTTATTGATGACAATTAAACAAAAAAGATTTGGATAGCGATTTTTAAAAGGGTTCTTACCACTAAAACTACAAAAATATATGAAAAAAAAAATTAAGCCCATTCAGTATATTTTTCAAAAATTACCGAGCTTCCGAAGATTCAAATAATTTATTTCAAATCAATGAAATACTAAATCGACTTGATACCAGGTTGAAATCATCCCTTAATAAATTGTGTCCGTATTAGTATACCACTTAATTAATTTTAGTGTAATCAAATACAAATACTCAACATGAGAGAATTTGTCAAAAAAATAATTCCAATCATAAAACAGCGTATTCGCGCATGCGGTCTGCAAAAATAATAGCATTAATTCGAAAGTCTGAAAGCTGAATAAATGCCTCCTAGACATACAATAATTTGATACACGAATTCCATTTATACTGTTGAATGCATAAAACCCATAAATAAAATATCTAAGATTTCAAATTCTACAGTCTAGACAAACGATAATAAAATATATAAACTACTTGAAAGATAACACTATCTGTAATTCAAAATGTGGATTACTAAATTATGAATTTATAAATTAATTATTTACATTAAGTAAAAAGAGTAATAAAAATAATTTTTAATTTAACATGAGGGAGGGAATAATGAATAAAATTATGAAGCTTATCTCTGACATCCAAGATGCTTCTTATCAATCTTACTTATTCTCTGACCTGGAAAGTATTTCACATTGCTTATAATATTTATATGTATAGACACACGTAGACATAGATATATTTTTATATACATGTATATACACATAAGAAACGAAGAGGAATACTTCGCGTACCGGACTTAACTTGAAACACGAAGCACAATATAAGTGGCGACATAATGAACATTACGGCGCATTCAATCGTGAAGCTGCTGTAATCAATTTTATTCTCGCTTATGAGAAACTAACAGCTTCTTGTAAAATTGGGTACATCAATTTTAAAGCATGAAACTTTTAGAATTTTTTATAAATTAATGACAATAAGGTATCATAAAAGTACAATAATTAACAATAATAATAATAAGATTAATAAAAAAAAAACTGACGAAAAATATTGAAACTTTGGGAACAAAGTTTAAAATTAGTTAATTAACTTTATTTTATTTTTTTTTTGTATAATAGTGGAGTAAACTTAACGGTGAAATATTTCACGAGAAATAAAAGATCGTTTAATTTTAGTCATTAGACAAGGTTGAATTATTACTGTATAATTAAATCGTAATTATGGAAAATTTTCTGCTAAGAATTAAACGCTTTTTCTTATCTGAAAAAAATAGTTTTCAAATGCAATAATTTATAAGTAACTTTAAAAAAAAATTGTTAGTTTTTTTGAGCTTCTCAATTGTAATTCAAATTTATTTCTGTCAAAGGTATTATTTTGAAAACTTTACTCTAGATATTTTTTGATAAATTTCTTTCTTATTATTTGGATCTATTAATTACATGAATATTTTAATTATTGCATGTGTTACGTCCAGCTTAGACGCTGAACTTTTTATATTAAATTTTATTTTTTTTTTATTATTAAAATTACGTGGCGACCAGATTTTATTTTTCTTTAATAATTCTAGAGCGATAAGACATTTTAGTTGTAAAAATATTTCAAGATTAGTGAACTTGTTTGCTCTGACGCACGTAAAAAAGTACTAGAGCAAACAATCAAATGCATTTTTAATGACCCCTCAGGTCACCATAGCGAAAAGGCCCAAGGTTATTCTTTTTAGAAAGCAATAAAAAATTATCAACGGAGACGTATTTGAAATATTTAAAAAAAGAAAAAAATGAAATTTTAACAGTGACTCATTTTTGAATAAATAAAATAAACGAAAATACCTAATCTTATAAGCCCTTACATTTTTGAGTGCACTTTCAACGAGACATCTCGGGATCATAGAACAAATAGACAAAATTGTTTTAAAATGACGAAATAGTCATTAAGGGAATTTAATACAAAAAATTACTATTCAAAATAAATTTTAACTAACAAAATATCTGATAAAAGTTCGTATAAATAATTTAAATAATTAATTAAACTCAAATAAATAAAAATTGTAAGAATAAATATAAAATTTAATATAAACAATTAAAATAATCAATAAAACTCAAATGAATAAAATTGTAGAAATAAATACAAAATTTAATATAAATGATTAAACAAACTACAAAATTTAAAGAAGTAAAAACTATAAGATAAAAATGAAATTTTATATGAATAAATAAATTAATTAGTAGAATTTACAAGAAAAGATTCATGCGAATAAATATAGAATTTTATATAAATAAAGAAGTAAATTTATAAAAATTAAATAAGTAAAATTCATACAAATAAATAAAAGTAAATTTATCAAAAGGAAAATTTATAAAATAAGATATAAATTTCTATTATAATAAATAAATTAAAATATTATTATACATAAAATATTGTGCATGTGGGTGTATGTGTGGATACGTACACACATAGGCCTGCATCGGGGTGTGCCCTTTACCACTTCCCTAGCGGAAAATCCTAGGGAAAGGGAAAGGACCCAAGGAACTGTGTTCCGATTGGACACAGTTTTCCCCCAAACAATACACCAATTAGGACCTGACGAAAATTATAAAAAGTGTTGACACACATCAATCACTCTCAATCTCGCAGTTTTTACGGCTGTGTCTCAATTTCTCAGTTAAGTCACAGTTCTCAGTCCTGGATCAGTAAGGATGAGGAAATTCAAGTACAAGTGTTCTCACACTTCATATTTTGATTTAATGGTACAAGTGTTCTCACACTTCATATTTTGATTTAATGGTACAAGAGTTCTCACACTTTATTCTATTATTTATATTGTTAGTGTTTAATAGTAACGAAACAAATTGTAACCGCGAATAATTTAGTAAACTCAGTTGTCAGTTCCGGGTCAGTAACGACAGGAAAAATACACTAGTTCCGTACTAGTTTTTGTTTTGTATACAAGTGTTCTCACACTTCATTTATTTTATTCAATTGTACAAGTGTCTTCACACTTCATATTTACCAATTATACTACTAGTGTTTAGTATATTTTGCATCAATCAGTTACGAAATATTGAATTAATTCCGAAATCAATTGTAATCGTGTATAAGATAGTAAATTCAGTGTAAACCAGAAGAATACTCCAGATTCTACAACTTCAGGTACTGTAATTTTAAGTCATATATAATTTTTGTATTTCAAACGAATTTCCAACCCACAAGATATTATACGAATCAATTTGTGAAATAATTTAATAGTGAAATATTATTGTAAAATTATAATTATATGAGAAAGTGTCGGCACGTGGCCACCTTTATCTACGTTATAATTTTGAATTTATGATAATTTGTGTCTATGTAATTAGCGTCGGTGGGTCGCCACCTAATACATTTAACAAATATTTTAATCTTTGAGATCCATTGTAATCATAGTATTAGAAATTTGAATTGTAGAATATATAATAGTTGAATTTATATTTACAACATCTTTTTTTTATTTTCGAAAACCCTTCCAGATATTACTCAGTGTGATCCCGGTCTATTAGTCGAAAGACTAGGGCCGAAAATAACAATTATAATTTGTCCATTACGGCGCAAGCCATTTTGGACATAACACATGTTGAGAATAAAACATTATAAGTATTTATTTATTTAGAATTATTAATAAGTTCTAAAGAGTTTTTATTTGAGAAAAAAAAAAAAAAAACGTGCAGTGTGTAATGTAAATTTACATAGGAAAATGAAATCTAAAGTAGAAGTACCATTTGTGGCTACTGCTCCATTTTTCGACATTTAATACTTTGTTAATTAATTAATAATATTTTAATTAATGAAAAAGTATTTTTAAAAAATTCAATTGAAATAGTGTGATAGAAGCATCTTCGAACACATTTAAAAAGTTAATTTTGTCATTGCGCATTTTACAAATTAATTTATTTGAAATTTTTAAGTTGCCAGAAACGGTACTTCTACTCTATATTTACAATATTTTCTGATTTTGAGAGAAACTAAATGATATTGGTCGTGGCCAGCAATCAGAATGACATTAACGGTCAATAACATACAATAGGATGAGTGTATATTACATCAGCTATTCTACTTAACTATACTTAACTTAATAGACACGTACTTATTAGTAGTGTACATATTTACAATAACATCTATATTCCATTATTGGCGGGATTTAAACGTGTACTCTCTAGTTTTCAATGTACTTACGCAAATGTACTAACCAACATCAATACCCCACAATGATATTACAAGAGATCAATTGAATTATTTGTACAGCACTCTCTATAAATTGAATACTAGAAGTTTACAGCGAAGCTAAACATTCTTTAATGTGACCAATTTTGCACCGAACATGGAATGAAAATTTCCATGGTGATTGAAAGTTTTGAAGATCTTTTTTTGAATGCAAAAGAGAATAAACAATTTAACATACTGCAGAAAAAAGTGCATGTTTTTGTTCACGTTTCTATTTTACCTGACCACCCCCTCCCTTATATTTATTTAAACATGCAAGACAAAATAAATAATGTAACTTTGTCACACGTGACGAATAAACATTGTAGTGTACAACATTGTTGTTTTCCCGAGTTAGAAATATTTAAAAAAGTTAAATAAATATAAACTCAGTTGTTGCATAGTAGAGTTGATCTTGACACCAAAGAACAGAACGACAGTAGTGACAGCTGCAAATAATTTTTTAAAGTTACGAAGGATTAACGGTAAAAGAAAATGAAATGTCTTCTTGAATATTTTTCAAAGTCACGAACGACTGCAACAAAAGCTTGAAATAAGACAAATCGTGTCTATTCGAAAACCGACGGAATATAATTTTAAATTTCTTTACATTCATTTTCATTTCTTCACCTTTATTTTCGCTTTTATAATTTAATTATTTATATTTATTACAAAATATTAATTATAATTATTATAATTTGAATCAAAAATTTTCTGCAATTTAACTTAATAAAGTTATCTTATATAAATGGACTTAGTTAGCCGCAACTTTATAACCGGAAAGTTTTACTAAACTCATAAATAGAACAATGTATTTTCACACTATTTCGCGAACGCTATAAATTACGTTAGATTAAACTTAAACCACAGACAATTAAATTGTATGATTTCGATAGAAACTTTTCCGAGTAATAGTTTCTAAATTTTTTAATTTTTGTCTTAATAATTATGTTTAATTATGTTAAAATGTCATTAAGTAATTTACGTAGAAATGAAACATTTATTCCATGCAGATTAAAAATTAATAATATGAACACTAACTTTACGTATTTGCATAGAAATTCATATATTCCACATATGGATGGAGCACATATGCGCATATATGTGGTATAAGATAGATGTGATACTTGAATGTGAGCAAAAAATAAAGATGAATAAATTTTAACTTCCCGCTAAGAAAATTGAAAATTTTCAAAAATTCGGGAAGCTATTGGTTTCGGTCCGATTTTCGAAAATCGAATTTCTAACAGATCTTGACATTTTGAGGTTCTAGGAAGCTATTCTGACTAATTTTAAGATCATGTCCGAGGTTATGTTTATATGTATGTAAGTATCTGTAACTTTTGAGATATCTGAGATATTCTAGAGAATTTTTTTTCCTTTACTTTTATGTGTTTGAGTTATTATAGAGAAAAGCTTATTTTTTTGCAGACTTAAATATACATAGAAAAAAATATTGTGTTGATATCATCATACTCTGTATGTTAGAAATGGCCCACACATTATTTTTTAACACAGACTATTTGTGTTGAATTTAAACACTAAATTTAAACTAAAATTCGGATAATACGAAAAGTAAATTCAACACTTTTTCAATGTTAGTGACAACACAAAAAGTGTTAACTTTCGAATTTTATTTGTGTATATCGAAACTAATTTTTAGAACTATTTATTGACATATCATATACATTTATAGAGTTATACCTAGAAATTGGCTGAAAATAAAAAATAGTATTGTTAATACGGAGCATAGAGCATAAAATAAAAGTTTCCAGTTGGTTGGAAGTGAATGGCCAAACGTGGTTCGATTTACGCTGATACCATGAGCCATGATTACAAGCTCAGTTCTCCAAGTTATTACACGCCTCTTGATCAAAAGCTTTAATATCTATCTATCCTCGACAGTATGCCTATATACAATATTACAGTCAATATATATGTATGCATCGATTTCCTGCGAGTTGAGTCCATCGTCGCGGCTCTTTCATCTCATCATCGAAATAGTATAGATGCCGTGTAACTAATGCAGCTCGCTGATAGATGTTCGCTTTGACTTTTGGATCCAACACAGAAAATTACTGTATGTTCTTCCTTGTGTAAGCTACCGTGTTAACTTGATACCCACGAGAATATTATTTTCAAAATTACACTCATTTCATACATGTAATTTTCACTCTCTATTATTCAATTATAGATTTCATCAAAAAGCATGTTTTTTTCTAACTTCTGGCTGTGAAAATTTAAAATTTTTGCAAAAAGGGGTCATTGGTTTCAGTCCGACTTTCTAAAATCGAGTTTTTATCGGATGTCGATCTTTTATAGTCTCAAAAAGCTATTCTGTCCTTTGATGGACGTCCGTATACATATATGTGTGTAAGCTAATTTTTGTCGTATGATATCTTTGAAAAGGCTTTACACATATTTTTTCAATTAAATCAGCATTAATTTCGTCGTAAATTTGGATTGAAAGATGTATGGCCTATTCGTTAAATTATTTATCTATTCCTGTCAAAATAATATGATTTATTCGCTTACACTCAGAATTTCAAATTTGAATAAATTTTTATGATAGACAAATATGTGCAATGATGTAATAAAATTAAGCTAATAGCATAGTGACATATTAATGAAAAACATGTTATTTGTGTAGTCAGAATCGCTTTTCGCTCAATACATCTACTTTAAATTTTATGAGATCAAACCTATCCAATATTTAATATATAAGGTATTAATTTGTATAGCATTATGGATGAGATTAAATTTATAGTCTTGCTAATTAAAATTTCATTCGTGAAATTCAAAATAATATAGAATCCGTTATGTGAGCTCGATAAAGTATTTGATTCTATGAAAATACTTGAAATTTATGGGCTATTTTACGATTATTGCCATAATTAAATAGAATAATGAGAACAATAATTTGAATTTATTTAACAATTTAAATAAAGCGCCCATTAAAATCGTGGGAATTCTATACAATCCTATTAAAAACCAGGAAAAGTGATAATTGATACCTATAAAAATGTTCTTCAACTGTTGAATAAAAGATCGAAAAAAAAAAAATTAAATAACTTCTACATTTTAAATTATTGAAGATAAAAAATTGAAAACTTCAGAAGAATGCTTGTTAAATAAAAAAAATTTGAATAGGTTGATAGAAACTTGACAACTCTGAAGATAATCTTGAAGATGGCTCAATTTATCAATCAAATTTAAAAGACTTTTTTTTTGCCAATCATTCAATTTTTCGGAAAATATGCTATCAAATATTATTTGAGTATGCCGATGATGGCCTTATGAAATTCAAAAGATTTACAAAATTGTTCGTTTGGTTATTTAAATGGAAATTCAAAAACTATGACAAGGGTATTCTTTATATTAGAATAAAGTAAATATTTTAAGAGATTTTTTTTTGGGAATTAAGCAATCAATTTTCCAAAGTATACTCTAAATACATATATAAATTTGTGATTAAATTAATTTATATATACAAGAGAAGTCATATATTTGGTTATTTCTTTCAAATTGGGAATGAAAAAAAAGGCGCCTTTTTTCAAGAAGCATAAAACTGAGATCACTTAAATTAATACATAAAATAGGGTCTTAACTGTCGGAGGCAGAGATTTAGGTTTTAGACTAATTTTAAAAGCTTTAAAAATAATAGTACAACATAACATCGATCGTAAAGATAATGACAAGTAATCTTTGACATTAAAAAAGAAAAAAAAAACAATATTTTTTGTACAATAAAATTACAATGGATTACAAAACAGAGGGAGAAAAGGAAAAAATAGTCTTAATGAAGGTTGAAAACGGTGCAAAAGTAAAGGAACCTTTGCAAACGTTCTCATTGAAATGAAAAATAAAACCACCCTATCTTACTTTTTATTTTCTTTGAGATATTTCGTAACGCCTTAGGCGTGAGTCAATTACTCTCGAGCGGTACGAAAAGAGGTTTCTATCCATGGCTTTTCTTAAAGACAGAGGTAGAAACAAAAAAAATTATAAGTCAAAAAAAAAAAAAAAAAAAAAAAATGGAATAAAAAAGAACAATTACAAAGAGAAGTGAACAAAATAGAAAAGAGAAAAAAAATAGGGACAGAAGAAAAAAAAATGAATAAAAAATATTCACACGATGGTTTCCTTTATAGGGAACGTTTATTATCCGTTCTTGTGACACTGCAAAAGACATTTTAACGAGTTTCGTGAAGAATTGTAATTACATTGTTGTTAATAAAAAAAATATCTATCAAGTCAGTTTAACAGTTCAACATTTCTAGCGTTAAATTAATGAATAAAATATAAGTATTTTAAATCATTTATAAAATTTAAATAAATAAATGAACTAATGAATTTCTTGAGATTTATGATAAGTGCCTGACCATTTATTATAACGTCAAGTTAATTGTTTTATTTAGAAGACCTTTCGAATTTCTTTAATGTAATTTCGCTTTATTTTTTCGTTTTTCATTTCATTTGTATATACAGTTCAACCGAAATTATTCTTTTGCAAGTAGAAAACGTGATTTATTTTCAGCCTTGAGACTGTGAGTCGCGGCTGGATTAGTCGCGACGTGCGGCACCCATGAATTCATGGCTCGGAGAAAATTGTGAGATGGAAAGAATTAGGATAGAGTGAAAAGAAATCCCGAGGAGGATTGTATTATATAAATATATATACATATATATATATATATTTTTTGTCTAGGAATAAAATCCCGAGATTACTTATTGCGAATAAAAGTAATAATTATTTAATTATTTTAGAATACTTTTTTTCTGTAATAAGCTTATGGTTTTCAAACATATTCATCAAGAGCTGATAAAGGAATGCTGAACATATTTCTAGTGCGTACATTTATCGCGTATTCATGAAGTAAATAAAATTACCGAATTATATTTTAATTTCATTGCCTCAAGTATACTCAGTATGGAAATCCAATAATTTTACACGAAAAAATTAAATATTTTTGTAATAAAGAACGCTTGGAAATATAATTCACTGCCATAAAACATCATAACACTCTAAATAATTTTTTTTTGACTTATAGTATCCAAAAATGATCACAAAATATATATGGGGCATTCCACGCCAAATCGGACGGTTTCAAAATTTATTTTTCCGATTTTCTTAATTTTTGGGTATTTTTTAGTACCCCTCAAAAGAGGCTTCCTGGTAAATTTTGAGATTTTTTTGATCAATGGTTTAAAAACTATCGAATTTTAGAAAAAACCGCTCTTTTTATGGTTTTTTGATCATAACTTTCGTAATAATGGTCGAAATTCAATGTTTTTTTTTTCAAAATTTTTGTTTTTAGATGGCCTTTAAAGAAAAAAATACAAAACAAATATACGAAATGATTTTAATCGCGATTTTTGAATTTTAAGTTTTCAACTGTGTTTTTAAAAAAAGATGCATCCTTCGATTTCCTTGAAAATTTTCTATTTTAAACTTCTATCCATTCTGCAACTTTTAAGCCCGGTCCGGTAGTGGGCCTTCCATAATTACTATTTTTTTCGATTTTTGAAAATTTGAAATAATTTTTTTCGCTATAAATGATTATCAGTTCCGATTTTTGACACTGTATACTTGTTTTTTTTGCATATTATAAATTGATTTCAATATTTTTTGGTTTTGAGTAGGATTTAAAGCAGTAAGTAAAAGTTAATGCTATTTATGAGCAGTTATAATAAATGTTTTTATTTATTAAGAAGCAACTATTTCGAAGCAAAAAGGAACATTAGATTTGCTATAAATTACAGCTAAGACCATTACAGGAGCTCAAAAATTCAATATAATTATTCGAAAACGCGTAAAGCATGAAACGTTTTTAATTATTTCCGGGTTTTTTCGAAAATTTAATATTAACGATTATTTCATGCTTTGCGCGTTTTCGAATAATTATATTGAATTTTTGAGCTCCTGTAATGGTCTTAGCTGTAATTTATAGCAAATCTAATGTTTCTTTTGCTTCGAAATAGTTGCTTCTTAATAAATAAAAACATTTATTATAACTGCTCATAAATAGCATTAACTTTTACTTACTGCTTTTAAATCCCTACTCAAAACCAAAAAATATTGAAATCAATTTATAATATGCAAAAAACAAGTTATAACGGTGGGCCCTGGCTATCTCGTGTCCGATAGCCACGAACCACAGTTACTAAAATTTCCCGAATAAATAATTAATTAATAATAAATTATTAAATATAAATATGAATTATAATTATTTTATTTGTTGGTTCTGGAAGGCGGGAAATAGATCTCAGAGGTGGGTCGACTCGTTCTGACCGGACACGCGGCTGAAAACACAACTTATTCTAGACGACGTTGGTGATAAAAGAAATAGCTGATAATAGATTCAAATTAATTATATAAATAAAATTTTATTTAACCAAAACCCATATATATACAAATATCCCCTTTTCTTAGAAATTTAATTGTAATTGAATTAAATATTAAATATTAAATAAGTATCGCGTTGAAGAGAGAGAAATGTATTATTGAAAATATATATGTATTAATCTTATCTGAGTTATTTCATATACGACGTACTGATGGGATGGGCCGTCGGTTCATCCTTGCAGACTCGTTGATGTCTTTCCTGGGTTGGCTCCTCGGGTTCCTGGGCGGTAATGATGAAAGAAATCACACAGCACTTGGAATAAACTTTAACCCGTGGTTTTATAAACCAATTTTCAGTGAAAATAAAAAAATCGTACGAACAAATTAAACTTAAGATTTTTCAAATTTATTAATGAATTTTACTGCAGCGTGACTATTCAGTCAATCACTTGCACTTGAGTGACGATTCAGATTCAACTGCCTTAGGTCCCAACCTCTGATGACCCCTACCTAATTATGCGCAAATGACCAATTCACGGTCACCTGCTGCGCGAGATCATCCCCTATGGTCTAGCGCCTAACTCAGCCGAACTCAGCAATCAGGCTGTGATGAGAGGGAGAGAGGAAGACCAAAACCAGACAGAGACAGCGAGAGAGCCGCACTCTCACGTCGTAGACCAACGCAGCCCGGTTACAAAGTATACAGTGTCAAAAATCGGAACTGATAATCATTTATAGCGAAAAAAAATTATTTCAAATTTTCAAAAATCGAAAAAAAATAGTAATTATGGAAGGCCCACTACCGGACCGGGCTTAAAAGTTGCAGAATGGATAGAAGTTTAAAATAGAAAATTTTCAAGGAAATCGAAGGATGCATCTTTTTTTAAAAACACAGTTGAAAACTTAAAATTCAAAAATCGCGATTAAAATCATTTCGTATATTTGTTTTGTATTTTTTTCTTTAAAGACCATCTAAAAACAAAAATTTTGAAAAAAAAAACATTGAATTTCGACCATTATTACGAAAGTTATGATCAAAAAACCATAAAAAGAGCGGTTTTTTCTAAAATTCGATAGTTTTTAAACCATTGATCAAAAAAATCTCAAAATTTACCAGGAAGCCTCTTTTGAGGGGTACTAAAAAATACCCAAAAATTAAGAAAATCGGAAAAATAAATTTTGAAACCGTCCGATTTGGCGTGGAATGCCCC
Source organism: Microplitis manilae (assembly GCA_030273425.1). Taxonomy (NCBI): domain Eukaryota; kingdom Metazoa; phylum Arthropoda; class Insecta; order Hymenoptera; family Braconidae; genus Microplitis; species Microplitis manilae. The sequence continues at coordinate 27,804,646 of CP092722.1, read as the reverse complement.
ATATTTGTCACAAGTTTACACATGCCCCTAATAAAACGCATTATATATTTTATTCTTAACTTATCTGAAAAATTTTTTTAGGGTTTCCCTCTTGCTAGCTTTCCCCTATTTACATAAAAAAAGCATTTTCGATGTTTTTTATGGCTAAGATAAAAATATAAATAACGGCCAAAAGTATGTAGATATCATCGAATAAATATACTAGACAGTGATTTTAATTAAATAAAATAATACGTATTATAAAACATAATTTCTTTCAATAAATACACAAACATTTATGCAAATTACAGCAAGTAGATTGAAGAATTTGTTTTATTTCATATTTTTTTTTGTTTTTAGAATAGCGTGGCTGGGGTAATCACCTTTGAATATTGGCGGTATATCTAGTAGCTTTTGTTCAGTACTAGGCACGGAACTTTTTCTTCCCTTCTGACGGAAACTAAAATATTATCCGAACAAGTTTGCTAGTATGTAGTGGGTTCACCGTTCATTTTGACCCCACTACAACTATTATTACCACCCTTCGTTGTCCTCAACAACTTTACTGACTAAAACTCTCTCTCCCTACTCTCATTCACTTTACGCTATTGCAGTATAGTAAGCACTATTGTATTTCAACACATACAAACACATATATATATATATATATATTCCGTTATTTTTTTTATCTTTCATACATATAAGAGAGCCTACACTCTTACTTTACTTCCATTCTCTTATTTCAAAATAAAATTGTGCTTACACTACGTGTAGAAGTGATAAAATTAGAGACAACATTTTATCTAATTTACAATTATTTTCATGTCCTATCATCTGTATTCATCTTAATCGAAATTTTAACACCTCATTCTGCATAATCTCATCTTAATTATAACTATTTTTTTACAGCATATTAATTTGTTAATTAAGCTTTTTTTTCGGCAACGAAAATTTGTCAATAAATATTTTTTTAAAAACCATTTTGAACAAAAGTAATGAACTTATAATTTGAAAAAAATTTTCCCTATACGTTAGAAAATTGAAGAAAAAAAAACAGTAAATAAAAATTTTTCCACATTACGTACATAATACAGAGTTGATTTGAATTAAATTCAATTTACTATGTTTCAAATGTTCGTGCTGTTAATGAGTTTTTGTATAGCAAGCGTATGAAGGCAAGTCGATGAAAATGTCGCCAACTAAAGTTGCGTGATTGTTAGGTAATGGATATAATTAAAACGTTTCTCGCGTATATTATGCGATTAAAAAAAAAGTATATTTTTATTCTTTCATATTGGAAAAAAAATTCTTAGTACGAAATGTTTCAGTCACATTGAAATTATATGACATTACTGAGGAAAAAAAAATTGTAATTAAAAAAAGAAAACAAAAAAATAAAAGAAAACAATATTTAATTAAATAAATTTATGTCACGTGATAAAAAAAAAGGATTTTACTTTTCTTCAACTGGTATGATGTGCATAATATAGATGAATAATTGTCGAGTATAAAAAAAATAAAATAAAAAGTGATATAGAGAAAAACTCGCGGGTGCCACTTAAAAGACATGGCGTTTTTTTTTTCGTGTTCCACTTTTGTGAACCAATTTGTCGGTGCACTATCCGACGTTGTGTTTTTACCTACTCCAGCTCATGTTTTTATTTTATTTTTTATTTATTTTTTGCTCGACAACCAATTCAAACGTCCGATACACTCGGATGGACTCCAAACGATAATTGTGTGTTAAGCCTCCATTTCATTCTACCAATTTTCGGGCACACATCTCGCCGAGCAATTTCATTTTCTATGTTAATTAAAGATTACTTTAATGGACAGAGGCGAAACGATACGGCTGTGGTTGACCAAATGCTTTCAAACTAATCATGAATACGCGCGATAATAGTTAATTATTTCGAGCTGACACAAAAAAAAAAAACGTTTTCCGTCCTCTGATAAAAAGGATTATCGTATCAGGAAAATATTTTTTCATGTGTTTATAATTAGAAGAAAAAAAAACATTTATAAAAAATACTTGTTTTTTTTATTTTTATTTGCATAATATATGAAATTACATTTATTTGTAATTCGCAGTTATACGAACGTGTGAGCTCTTCATTATGAAACGTTATTGAAGTTTATTATAATTATAATTATTATATTATTAATACGATATGCTTTGGATATACTGTCCTACTATGAGATTATATACTTATATATATTTTATGTTTATGTAATTATTTATTTTGGTTTCAAATAAGAATCTAGGGTAAGTAATCTAATTAAATATGTATACGTGTGATATTCATTGAGTTTATGTGATTTAATATTTATATAATAAATATTAACATTCATTAATGGCGTACTATTCACTGTAATTTATATAAAAACCGCTCGAGGCTTTAATATTGCAGGTAAATAATTTTTAAATATTTATATTAGCAAAATTATTTTAATGATTCACTTAGTTAATGCAACGAAAATTGAATCGTAATAATTATTGATAAAAAATTTCCATTAATTCTTCGAAATATAAGGTCGATAGGGACTTGAAGTTAAAAATTTTTTTAAATAAAAGAATTAACCCGATTATGAAAGCCTGTAACACATAAACATAATAAATATATATGAATGAATGAATTATTATCAGAGGATATAGGAACAAAACACTGCTGTAAATTAACGAATTATTATTTGCAACGTTTCGCAATTTATTATTGCTTCATCAGGCTCTACAAAGAAATCATATACATTAATTAGTGTTATGACATTTATATGTCTAACTTGAATAACCAAAACATACCATAATATTACGCTATACACAGTCAATACACATAATAAATATATTGAACAAATTGAATATGTAACGATTCCATACGAGGATGAGGTTAGTCGCCTAAGCCGAAGGCGAGGGCTACCATTACCCAGTCTGAATTCTAGTTTTATCTCATGTGCCCCATAAAACAAAGTTTATGTCGAAGCTAGTCGAAATGAAAAAATTTAATACCAATTGAGTATATATAGATTCCGATTGCCGACTTGATTGGCTCGGATGGCTTACGATTATTCGGAAATTTACAATAAACACACAAAATTTCGACGATACTGAAATGAAGTCAGAAACGAATTCAGTGGGGTAGAAACTATAAGTTTTGTGCCTAAAAGAAGAAACCGATGTTTTTCAACCCGATAAATAGCATCGCTCTGAAATAGCATGATTTCGATATGAAAAAACTTTTTCGAGAAGATAAAATTGAATTCAAGTCAATAGATCGTGTGTTCATAAAAAAAAATTTCTGGTGAATAAGCCCCAGATTGTTATTAGATTTGTTACATATATACTTTTTGTGTGAAATAATTGCATCCATTTTTCGTTTTCTGGCTGCGGTAAATTATTTGAATAAACGAAATGAAAATTGGCAAATTTACTAAGTATAATACATTCTAATTGGAACACTTTTTATGTGTGAATAAATATCATGCTGCAAAGTGAAATAAAGGAGGTTGTACAGAATAAGGACGCTGAGAAAATATTGAAGATAGATTAGAAAAAAATCTACATTTTATTGGGAACATACAAAAGTTTCAAAAAATCTATTTACATAGTTTTTCTTGGATGCTACCGTAGCCAAACAGAGGAAAATTTTGTTTATACGATATGATATATCATGGCGGAAAATTTAAGTTTAGAAAGCTTTTACATGATAGAAAAATATTTTGTTTTTAAAACAAAGTCTGTCGCATACAATATTTCCTATATACTTCCTGTACAATTGCGTTCTATCCCCAGTGTACTGAACCAAAAGTTGCGTCAGCTGATATTTAATTCCACTGTTTTTCCGTGTACTCTCTTAAAATAAATCACTGAAAATGAACTATTTGTCCACGGAAAATGAAATAAAATTAATTAGAGTAAAAAAAATTTGTTTTGTCATAACAAAAACAATAATAATTACGATAATATTTTTTCATTATCAGCGTACATAAAAGACCCGTAAAAAAAAGTAGTAGTCTATAATGCAGGATATAGGATTACGATACGGGTGAGAGTTCGATAGTAGCCACGAAAATTGACAGTTGAACGATTAAAAGTTACATTATTTGCAAAAACGACAACAGTATGTTTGACATTAACATTCCATTGGACTTTTACATGGACATACTGTGTATAGTTGGTATTTACTCGATACTCTGTGTTACATTCTATCGTATACTCTGCTCACCCGACAATAGAATGCATATTGTACAGTAATGGTCTACACCCTCATTCACGAGCGCCTATAAAAGCAAACGTGGCTTTTCGTAGCTGTGTAGCCTCACAACTTGACGTCAAAAACGCGCCAGTTACTTCATGCTTCTATACCACAGATAGAACTAACTATTTGGTCGTTTTAAGTTAAATAAAGGTCAAAATTTATTAAATTCAATTATGTAAAGCCAAAAATACTATTTATTAGATTTTTCAAAATTACATGCAGGACATATATCTTCATATCATATTTCAGTTGCATGAAATTTCTATGAAAAATCGGTTTGCGAGTGAACTACCTTATGTACAATAAAATTTATTGAGTATGCGTTTTTGAATTTGCTACTTAAGAAATAGATGATTGAAAAAAGAAGTGATTGAATTCAGTTTGATTTGCAAAAACCGTTTTTTTTTACTGATACTTTTAGATCTAGAAAAGTGTTTTCAACTATGGCTAAGTAGGAGTGCGCGAAAAGTGTTCGGAATCCAATAAAATTATTCATAAATTTTTGAGTTCGGGTATTCTGTTTGAATTTTGAATATTAGATTTTTATCTCACATGTGATAAACTATAAAAATTTTTTACAATAATTATAATTTTTTTGAACGATTCGAAGCCTTATGATTAACGATACTCTCACATAAATTTTTTGTCACAAAATGCATTGCAACAGTACACAATTAAATTGGAAATGTAAATTTTAATTAGAACAAACATGACGATTTGGAAATAAAATTATTGATTAATCATGAATACATTTAAATTAATTAAATATTGCAATAACGTTCTAAATATATACGTATATTATGCAAACATGTATATATGTAGGTATATTGTTTTGGAGTATAGTAAATGAGATAAATTTGAAAATGTGTTTTTGCGCGAGGTCAGCACGAGAAACTTTAGTGAATTGCGTGATTTATTCGTATAAAACATTAGTACAGAATAGAATAGAATAGGAGAAGATAGAAAAGGATTAAATGGATAGCAGTAGTACGTATAAGACTTAGAACTCTATACTACTGTTGGTAATTCACTTTCTCTGTCAGGCAATATATGTTTTTACTTCCTTTTTTTTACGTACTTCTACACTCGACGTGCAACCTGTCAAGATCTAGTTCTCTAACTTGGTTCACGGATTAAGTTACACATTCGAAAGCTACGGAAATAAATTCAAGTAATAAAGACATTAAAAAGAATTATATATATAATGTATGTATATATTTTGTTCGATACATCTTTAAGATAGAGTTTATGTGCACATTTTAACTCTTGCCATCCCTAATATACTAAAATCTTTTACGGTTTACTTTTCTTACTCATTCAAAAGTGAATAAAGAAAATATATACATGCGTGCAACTTTCTGAGCTCAACGGCATCTCGATGTACAATACAACAAAACAGCCCTTATTTTTGTTTACGACGATTTGTCGGAGTCACGATCGTGTTTGCACGAAATTTCCTTTCGTGCACCTGTCATGATTTTATCATATTTTAAAATTTTTTTTTAAACTTGAAATAAAGTACATACTGGTTAATGGATAAATATTGCTTATCACTAATTTAAAAGAATATATGCATGTATGTGTATGTTCTCAACTATGACATTTTTAAGCCATGTTTTTTTTCATGCTCATTATTTAAAGTCAATAAATTTACATTTAAAATCAAAGTCTGAGTTTAAGTATTGAGCCTAGATCAATTCTGACCTACACCAAGTCAACCTCTATTCATACTGACAAAAATTAAAAGGCTTATTAAAAGCCTAGAACGATCCTCTAATGAAACCAATGTAAAAAGATCCAATGCAAAAATATCCATGAAAGATATCCAATGGAAAAATATCCAGTGGAAAAATATCCATAAGTCATTAATTTTCTACATAAATGGATAATTTTTTCAATGGATATTTATTGCATCGGATATTATTCATGGATATTTTTGCATTGGATATTTTTATGATGGATATTCTGACCGGTCACCGAAACAAACCAATAAAGATTAAAGTAAAGTTATATGTTAACGGACTGTAAAATCTTTAAATTAAATTATTTAAATAATTCAGAAGACGTAAAAAATTGTTGTTTGATGGTTCAGCACCCAGATGGCGCTGACCTGAGCTCTCAAATGGTCATGGCTGATTTTTTCTTTTTTGGCTACAGTATATAATTCAAAATTTGTATTTGTTTACTGTTATTTTTTTGGCTCAATTTATTGTGCTAATGAAAATAATGATTCTACTTGTTCAACTTCATGAAAATGTCACGATTTAACCATTGCTTCATAATCATGAAAATTTAATGGAGTTTCCAATTAAAATAATGAAAACCTTAATAAAATTAAAATTATTTTAGTTAAGATCCATCATTATTTTGTCTCATTAATTTATAAATTCTGCTGAATTAATTTAATTGGATTATAAGAATGACAATAATAATCACAGTAATTATTATTTTATAATTAAAAAACAGAGAATGGTTTAAAATTCACGGGACAGTTTCGTTTTATACGTTAAAAAAAAAAAAAAAATAAAATAAAAACACGTTTCATAACAGCGTATTTTTACTACTTTTAGACATTTACATTTATATATTTATTTAAATTAGTCTCAGTCGTTTGAATCTGAATTAATTATGACGCAGTTGTATCAATACTGCATACGAAAGATATTTAAATTATTTTTACGGAAAATTGTTTATTATTACGAGTACTGATGGAGAATAAATTAGGACCTTACATAAAATTTTCATCTGATTTCGTGATAGTACAACCATCACGTTTTATATGATTTTTGAAAATAAATTTCAGTGGTGTACTTCACCTGGACCTACCCCGGTTTTTTTTTTACAGTGTATAATTCTACAAAAAAGGTCATGAAGTTAAACCTATAAATCAGAAATGGTGTTTTGATTTTTTAAAATAATGTGTCCCATTTTATTGTTATTTTTGCCAAACTCTCACAGTATGTAGAAAAAAATTTGAGTTAAAAAATTATTCAATTTTTTCTTTTTTGCTATTGAATATATTTTTGCTCTCAATACTAAATCTTACACAGTTCAGAATCCTTTCAGCAATAAAAACTCTTTATATACTAGGTACGCGGAGTAACTTTTTTTCCCGACTCCAAAAGTTGGAGTAGCGTAGTGAATTGCAGTAAAACATTTTTTTAATTAATTAAATTGAAAACAAAAAAAAGTTCTCGTACTAATTAACAAAATAACAAGTAAGATCTATTGCAGTATCAGTAAAGTTGGTCGCTATAAATTACATTTAGAATTGATCCGAGCGACTCTGAAGCTAGAAATTTACCGCAAGTTGTTATTCCACTTAACGCTTTATTCCGAAACATAAGAACAGCTGCACCGTTTAATTAAAACCACCATTGCCGCGATTACGTTCCACCCCCCGGCATCATCAAGCTTTTAACTCTCACCCATTTAGATACCTTCCTTACTCCTCTACCAAAAACTTACGCTAAATATTATAAATTACATTCACAAGCAGTTTCGTTACCTTTGACGGTTTTTCCTTTTTGCTTTTTCCACGCCAATTAATTTATATATATTTATAAAGCATCTTGCGGTATTGTTTCGATAAATTTTAATTACTACATTTTTATAAAATACCTGTCAGAAGTTAATGAGAGTAAAAAAAGTTGAAAATACTTTTGTAATTGTATATTTTTTTTAACCATGATGTTTTCGTTTAACGAGCAAATACAAGAATATATATATATATATAAAATATACCTTTGACAAAAAGTACAACGCAAAAAAAAATTTCCTTCGCAGTTTTATCATCTGAATATTTATGTCATTCACTTATATATATATATATATATATATATATATATATATATATATATATATATATATATATATATATATATATATATATATATATATATATATATATAAGTTTAACGTAAATTTATTCTCTCGTTTTCAAGTATATTTTTATGACGTCGGCTTATTTTTTGCTTCGTCTAGTTTTTACTCTCGTTTTTGATTAAAGCATAATCATGTATAGATTTTTCATATGCCCTTAGTTAAACCGAGTAAAACGTGACCTTTATCTTGATTCTATAGTGTCAGTTAAATATAACTACGAAACCGTGCATATATATATACATATGTGCATCAAATATTTTTTTACTTGTTAAAAAATTGGTAACACGATTAAATATCTATAAGAATGAAAAATAAGTTGTTTAAAAAATGATATGGAATAAATTAAAAAATATATGTACTATGTTTTGGATTAAACGAATAAAGTGTCGATTCCTATAAATTTAACAATTTATTATTTACATTGAAAAAAATAAATTCGATTAAGAATTTAATGCCCGAGTATTTCTACCGATATCGATGGAAATATAACAGTAATTTTTATATTAACGACCTAATGGATGCATGGAAATTTTTTTATTTCAGTAGAAAATATGTCAAGTGAAAATTAATTTTCCAGATTTAATGGAATCTACTCTGTTTTTATAAGCATAGCTGCAGATCGGATGTTCGGAATTAAAAACAAGTTTTTATATATATTTTTAAAAGATCAGACAAACAACGTACAGAATTATGGTTCGTATTCGATAAAAAGATTTTTTTTTTTTGCATAAATTTTTCAATATAAAATTTAAAGCTGTTTTATAAAAAAGTATAATATGAACTTATATTCATAGATATTTATATGAACCGTGGAACTTCGTGAATACTTCAATTTATTTATAATTGATCATTCAAAATATGTAACTTTTTTTACTTATTAGTGTCTGAATAAAGGAATATTGAATTAAAACTAAGAATAATCTGTAGATAAAAGAAATTAAAATAATAAAGCGCATTGAAGATAAATTGAAATAAATTTTTTTCTTCAACAGATTATTAAATTAGCATTTCCTGTAATAAAAAAAAAAGGTCGGTGCATAAAAATCCATAGAACAGATAAAACTTTTACGATGCATACGGCCAAAAATTTTCCATCTTACCGAGAGAATATAAATTGAATATTTTGTAGTTGCGTCATATGAAAATTGGAAAATTTACCGACAGATGATCGCAGTTGATAACGCGCGTCCGTATATATATCATACTCACATATGTGAAGGTTAAAAGATACGAGAACGGGGCAAGAGTAAAATAAAGAAAGATAGAAAAAAATATTAATAAATAAAAATAAAAATAAAAGAAACGGCAAAATGCATATCATGCAAGTCGAGTGGTTATAATTTTCATGTCGAAAGACTCATCGCATCGATGAGACTTCAGTCATACAATAGGGATATTCGCGTATTGCCCCAGAGCTTTCTTCATTCTCGACAGGAATATAAATGAAAAATTTATCAGCCTGAGGAAAGTTATTGCATATGGAAATGTTAGTAACATAATACTTTTAACGTTATACTCGAATATACAATATTTCATTAATTTTTAACTTCCCGCTAAGAAAATTGCAAATTTTCAAAAATTCGGGAAGTTATTGGTTTCAGTCCGATTTGTGAAAATCGAAATTCCAACAGATGTCGACGTTTTGAGGTCCTAGAAAGCTATTCTGACTAATTTCACGATGATGTCCGAGTGTATGTATGTATGTATGTACGTACGTACGTACGTACGTATGTAAATATCTATAACTTTCGAACGGATCAACCGATTTTGATCGTCAAGGTGTCATTCGACGCAGTTTTTTAATATCTTGAAGCTGAAAAAAATTGAGCTTGATCAGCAGGGCTCGTTCGGAGATATTCCAAAAATAAACTTTTTTCAAAAATGTTTTTTTTGGATAACTTTTTACGGGCTCGATGGATTAATTCCAAAATGGACTGGGCTCTGGAGATTTATAAGCCGCGTCGAATGCCACCTCAAACATCAAAATCGGTTAATTCTTTCAAGAGAAACCGTTGTCGAAAGAATTAAAAAAAAAAATTTTTTTTAGTATTTTGAAAATTTCTCAAAAATGACTTGATGAATCAATTTCAAAATTTAATCAGTTATAGAACTCAATAAAACGCATCGACTGCCACCTTTAACGTCTCAATCGGTTTATTCGTTCGAGAGATATCGTAGTAGAAAAAATTGTAAAAAACGTTATTTTTTGAAAACAAACGCATACAAAAGTATTTTCGAGCTCGAAAATGTATCTTCTACAGTTTTTCGAGCTCAAGGAGCTTGAAATACGCGGGAAGTTTTGGGGCTGGCCCGCAGGGTCAACCGACAGACCGATTTTTTTTTTATTCTACCAAAATTACTATCGACAATTTCAAAACTAATTATATCTTTATCTATTTTTAAAATATTTATCGTTAAATCTACACGGAAGAAAAAGGACTGTTGCTACAGCAGAAATAGGTTATGTAGCATGAGTTTGTTACTGCAACAGAAAAGTTCTGTAGCAACTACAGGACTCGCCTTGTTACAGCTACATGATCAGTCCTGTTGTAGCTGCGATCTTTTCCTGTTGCAGCTACAAAGCAAGTCCTGTAACTGCTCCAGAACCATGCCCTGTTGCAGCAACAGTTCTTTTTTCCATGTATTAATTAATATTGATTTGCCGTAAGATTATTGAATTATTTAAAATATTTATAAATATATATGTACTCAAAATCGTCTATGATAATTGATTTATTGATGACTAATTAAACTCCGGAGCTTTTGATTTCCATCTGCAGAAAATTTTAATTCTTAGGCATGTATTTTCAAAATAGAGGATTCATTTGTTTCTTGAAAAATTTTAATCGTTTTCTGCAAAACCATCTACCCTAAATTGGTTATATTCAATTCCGTTTTGTTACTTGTGAATCCGTTGAGAAACAAACGAACCGAGAGAGCTCTCAGGGGTAGAAAGTGATTATACCTTTGGAATTTCTGTTTTAAAATAGATAGCCTAATAGTAATTCCGAAGGGTTAAGGGTGTCGTTTAATTATTGGAAAATAAATTTTACGAATTCCAAAGTTAGTTTTTTGAAAATCATTTCATACTGTAGGCAATTTTTTTTTTAATATAACCGGGGTGGAAATCACGAGCTTCAATGCTTGGAATATAATTTCTATTCGCTTAATAAGTATCATAAAAAAAACTACTTACGAATACAAAGTTAATCAGATTTGAAGCTTGATCAAAAACTCACCTGAAACAAAACAAAAAAAAACAACGAATTAATTAAATCAATCTCGGTATACAAAAGTAAATTTTCATACAAACCAATCGTCTTAATTTTTCCTTCTATTTTTATCAATAAGCAAAAAAAAATTTCTTTTATATTCATTAACATCCTATCATCTATAGTATGCACAATGCTCACAGAGCGTAGCATCTCAATTATTTTCCTCGTAACTTTTGACTTTTCTTTCAGCTTTTCGTTCCCCTTAGCAAACACACCGGCAAAGTCCTCAAGTTTAATCATTACTTTACAAACTTTACGGTGATAGCAATGAAGTTTTCCTTTTATCAATACTTTCTCAATTTAAATGAACTAACTAATTTACTTATAATTATATAAATGTTTCAGTGTAAAAGTTGCTTTAAATAAACTTTTTTTATCTCCTTTTTATCTGGAATCCATTATAAGATTATGTTAATAAGTTTTTTTTTTTTTACTTTTTATTATATCATTGAAAACAGAATTTTCAACATATCTCGACGTTTTGAGTTTCTAGAGAAGCTATTCTGACCAATTTTGGATGAACACGCACGTCTCTGTGTGTGTGTGTGTGTGTGTGTGTGTGTGTGTGTGTGTGTGTGTGTATGTGTGTATATACTTTTTTTGTCCGACGATATCTTTGGAACGATTTCTTTGGCTTCTACTTTTTTTTCGTATGACTCAGTCTTGGTGGGCTCTTTCGATTTCCACCAAGTACGCTTGAAGCGGTTCATTGATTCCACGGATATCGTCGGATAAAAATTTTCAGTTTTTTGAGCTCGAAAAGAGCGGGAAGTTTTAGGGTTGTCTCAAAGGGTGAACCGCTTTTTAGATTTTTAATTGAAATAAAATATAAGAAGTATTAAATTCCTTGTATACTTATAATAAATAGTACTATACATTTTGATTTTAAAACTAATTATATTTAAGTGAAGTAAAATATTTGTTTAAAGTTAGTTTGTTAAATTGACTTAAAAGCAAGTGTTAGATTTGTGGTTAGTACCTCAAAAGTACTCGAAAGCCAAGTGAATTTAATTGCTGAAAAGTTAGGATGGAAATTCAAACTATAACAACGGGATATCGTCTATACATGTATGTAAAGATATATATATATATATATATATATATATACATATATATATATATATATATATATATCTTTACATAAGATACGTATATATTACAAAAGGTTCAACTTGTACTTTCACAATACCAGAGAAGATTGCAATCAAAAGAATGGTACAGACTCTTTATTTTCACCAACTGACTTCCTATATTTTTTTCCTGCATCACTAGATCTTAAAATGAGAAAAATAAACAAAGAAATCGATACTTTATTTTTATTTTTTATTTTCCAATAAACCCTTCAATCTTGATTATAGAAAGCAGTCTGTTGAAATTACATAGAAATGCATTCCAATTCACTTTGTATATTTCAAATACACGGATAAAAAAACATCATGACTAACACGATACAGTATTCTGACTGTCACGACACTTGTTCAGCTATTTGGAGGTTAGTAAGAGTAGCGATACGTATAGTGCTGGCAGCAATTGGGATCGTGAGTGAAACTAGAATGGATTGCGACGGTAGTTGTAAAGATCGTTCCCTTCACGAGACGCATCACAATCCATTAAATAGTGCTCTCTAATGCCAAAACGATATACTATATTTTTCATAATTCCTTGAATTGAAACCTGCTTAGAGCCTAAATACCTAGAGATAGTCAAAACAGGATGACTTAAAATCAATAGTGTATGAATGAATTCAGCTATCAACTCGCTTAATTAGATTGACATAGTATTCCCAAATTAATTTAGCGGGTAGAAACTATACGTTCTCTGCCTCAGGGAAGAAACCAACAATTTTCTACCCAGAGAATCACATTGGCCTGAAATTGGCTTATTCCGACTGGTTTGACAGGTATTGAAACTCACAATCAATGTAGGTAATATGAATAAATGATTTCTTGTATACCAAGTAAACAAATCAAGACATTTTATTCACAGGAATAGAGATGTTCTACCTTCACTGTAAAACCAAGAGTGTAGTCAAAATTTACACACCTGCCAAATAACATTGAAACGCCATAAGCAATCTATGGATATTTAACACACCGTAAAATGGGTTTTGAGTCACTACAAAAAATATAGTTTTACTCATGGCCTTGAACATGGAACATATTTAATATGCGTTAAAAGAATACACTTTGTTTTAGATACTTTTTTTCACCAGATCTGCAACCGATAGTTCAAATTTTTGCCATTGTTTGCAGGAAGGTTGGCGCATGAGTACATTTATTTCAATTTTCTTCCTAAGAGAGAAAAGTACATTCTTATTTCCGCTAAAAATGGCGGGAATTTGAATTTTCGATGCAGGCACATTTTTAAAACAATTGTTTTTTCATAGAGTACCCAATTTGCTATAAAAAAAAAAAATTTCTTGAACAACCATTGAAAATGTATCTTAATCATGTTACAGAAAGCGCATTATTATCTTAGCATTTCCATTTTGCCCATTGTTTAAAAATTTGAATAAAAAAATATATAAATAAAATATAGCGAAAATTTCAAAAGAGTTTTTGAATAAAAATATAATATTTAAATAGTTCAATTATTTTTCATGCAGAAAATATTTTTAAAATTAAACTACAAGTTTCAAATAACGAATCCCTATTAAAATTACGTACATTACAAGGACTTCTTTAATTTCTCAGCACTCTGGCTATCAGTTTACTTACACAATACTGTTGCTACTCTACTTAACGGAAGTCGCTGCAGTGCGAAAGAGTTAAAATTAATTTAATATAGTAAAATCAAGTAGAACAAGTCTTGTATAGTTTTGAAAAATATAATATTCTGAATAATCGAATACAATACTTAAAAAAATGGAATAAATTCGATCGAATTTAGTGATATGTCTCAATTAAATTACCAATTTAGTAAGAGGTCAAGGTCGGGGTCATAACTTAGTACTTGGACGTAGTACACACAGTGAAAACTATTTTCATGTGATAACATATTGTCCCTATTCATGGTACTAATTAGTACAAACGTCTAGCGTTCATTAGTCTGCGTAGATATATAGCTTCACTATTAATTTCAATTAACACGTTAAGCTTTCCACCTACGACGCCTCACAAGCGGGTCAATGGAACGTTAAGCAACCATTATTGTATGTAGCTCTATTGTAATGCTCAAGTATATATATCATTCTCTACAATATATCAAATACAAATAAACCAAAATTTATATTTATTCGTTTACTAAAATAACCATTAGATCTACCCACGTAAAAAATTTTTTTTTCCAAAAATATCAAAAGACAGCATGAAACTTTCAGTTAACAATTTTTAAGACTTTTTGAATCTTATGAAATGTAAAAGTTTAATTAATTATCAAATTTGAACCCATTTTGACTTTCTCGACAATCCGTCTCGAGAAGTATCGGTGTAAGCTGTTTGAAGATAAAACTAATCACAGTTCTTAGTAAGGTTGTATGAGTAACAGTTCAATCATAGTAGTGCATGCATGCGCCCCTACTATTTTTTCTGCCTCTTTTATACTAAATAGGCTAGCGCTTTCGAACTTCGAGATGAAGACGTACGATTCAAATTAAGTAGGGACTCAAGGTCAACCGAAAAAGGGTTAAAGCATATACAAAAGTTACAAAACATGACCAAGCCAGTCTAAAATATGGCCTGGGGTCTTTGTCCACCTCAGTTGTAGATGGCGCGATTATAGGACATTGAGTGACGTCAAAAAGTGGGTCGGGCTTTTTTTGGCATTAGATTTATTAAAGAGATCTTATACACGCTCGGGCTTTGACTGTGTCTGAGTATACTACAGATATCAAAACTGTGTAACTGTTTTCCCACCTTCACTATCTGTTGCAACGTCTAAACTAAATTCGGTAATTAATAACGTCTTGAAACATTCAAAATCTGGAGTTTACAAAATAGATTACATGAAATTTAAATCAAGCGTAGACTCAACTTTTAAATTTTAAAAAAATCCATAAAAATTTATAACTTTTATTTTGAAATTTCAAGTTATCTAAAATTTGAAACTTTACTATAGAGTACATATTTTAAAAGGTTGTATTATAAACGTGATTTCCTTAATTAATTTTAAAACTTATGTAAAACAGTAATATGATAAAGTTTATTGATCTAAATTTAAAAAGGTTAATGAAATTCATTGTACTAGTGGCGATGGTTGTGGTAGATTTTTCAAACCATCGTTCCATACTAAAATTGGACGTAAAAATAGTTGATTTATGACTTTTACCCGCTGAGGTGATAATTGAATTGCGCTGTGAGAATAAATTTCGTGGTTTAAGCTCGCGATTTTTATTTTCCTTGTCATTTCCATCTCACTTTCAGTGATTATCTATTATCTGTTTGTTTTTATCTCCCGTTAATTTTTTTTGTTATTTATAATTCAATATACTCAGCGGGATTTTTATTTTTGCAAGAATAAAAAAGCTGACAAATGAATAAGAAAAGAAGCCGTTTTAAAATTATGAAAGCATGAATTATAACGTAGACAGTAAGAAATAGATTTAATCTGACACTGTGGCCGGCTGGCTGTAGTCAAACTTTATATACTATATTTTTGGATATTCAGAAGAGTACGTGGGATGCTGATGACCTCGTGGCTTCTGCAGATCCTTTGAATCTCTTATGTTCGTGACTAGACTTAAATTTAGTCTAAGTTAATATAATATGAGTTTGGGCGTGCAACCTTTGCTAAATTCCAATTTTCTTTTAATGCTCCTTGACTATTTTTATTAAAAAAAATTCTACTACTATTATTACTTTTTTAAAAATGAAAATTCTTATCAACGTTAAAATTAAGTAAAAATAAGAAAGAAAGGGGGAAGGAGGCATGATCTCGAAAAAATGTCAATATTTAGTATACTCAAATGAGTATTCAGTATCAAAATGACCTACTTATGAAAAAAAATTGTGATATGGAACAAAATGAGAAACAAAAATGAAATTTACTTTTTTCCCCTGATAAAAACAAATTCTAAATTTAATTTCAAACTAATTTATACATTTGAATAAATAACTATTCCGTGCTTCTATCATCAAATAACATTTTAAAATTAATTCTTGCGCAATAATTCAAGCGTAAATTCATTCGATATTTAATTAAAATTTTAATTAAAATATAAAAATAAAAATTTACAGATCAGATATTTCAAAATTTATTTATAGAAATTTTGCGTGGTCCAACTTGCCCTTTAATCTCCACGTTGCCCTCCAGGGGTTATTTTTAAATTCTAAGGGCAGGCCCTCTCTTTTCCTTTCCTTTATATAATCAACATTTAATGCAGTTATATCAACTTGCACGAATAAGCATGGGCACAAAACAACTCAGTAGAATAAAATCGATTTGGTCAGGCTCTAGGTGTAATTAGATGACTCGAGATTCAAGGGATATAATCTATCTACCAATGCTGTTCCTCGTTTACGTTGTGTATTCACAGTTGCCTGGTTAACGTACTCATGTGATAATCCACTTCACGCTACATATTGTTCGTATATCTATATACATATATATGTAGGTCGGTGGTCTGTCTACCTAGTAGTCTAATCATATTTACTTCGGATAAGAAAATTGTACTAATCAATCATAACTATTATCTTATAATCTATGTTCAATAGCTGGCATACTTTGTTATCAATTATTCAGTGATAGTTGATGATATTTTACTGTAAGCATTGAATTGTTACATTATTAATAATATTTTACTAAACTAAATCTATTCTTAAGGGCTGTACAAAATGGGGAAAGTTCGATTAATTTTTAATTTCCGTAAAAAATAATTTTTTTTTGTTTCGGACAAAATGGGGTAGCTTCGAAAAAATTAAAGAAAGTATTTCATAAATATTTGAAAGTAAATAAAAAAAATATGAAAATTTTTTCCTCGCAAATGACTAAATCAAAATTCATAAATACACTTTAAAAAAAACAGGGAGTAAGTCCAGGTTGTGTAGGTGTTAAATTTTTAACACCACTATGTTAACAGTGTATAAATTACCCCATATAAAAAAGTTAATTAAATAATGTTAAATTTGATAACAACGATCAGATCACAGTAGACTGTAATTATATAAATATTAATTACAACAAATTGAATTTGAATTTTGTAACCTATATTAAATATCGGATTAAATGTCAATAATATTGAAAGTGTAATTAAATTTAAAAAAATGATATATTTTATGGCATTAAAGTTAATGAGAATTTGATTGGAGGCAGAAAAAAAATAATTAAAAATAAAAATCTGATATATAGATATAGATTTAAATCTATCGTTATTATGAGGTGGGATATTAAAACGAGCATTGGATAATTTGGGAAAATATAAAGTGAAGTAAGCTCTCCTCGGCACTCTATTCACAGTATTGAGACTATCGACAAGTGCTGTGCCGGTATGAGATCGATCATTATTGGATTTCTCTGTTCACTGTTATCTGTTTTCTCATCCTCAACCTCATCATCACTTGCCTCGTATCCTCTTTCACGGCAGCATCCGTTTTCCACTCTCTCTGTAATCATGTCGTACTTTTGTTTCCGACCTTTTACATCACACTTTATATCTTTAAAGACCGCTGACAAAGACTAAAGCTATTATGCATCCGCTGTTCATTCTCGGGTCACTATTACGCTCGCTGTGATTTCTTTGTCATGCCTGTATGTAATTATTACTGTAATTTGCCTTCGTGTAGTATAACAGTCCTTTTTGACAGCCGTAATGGCCACAAAGTCCAAAGGACAAAAATAATACACACATTTAAAATAGTAGTTTTTAATATCAATTTTTTTTTTTTTTGTAAATAAAAATAAAATAATTGAATGAGAAAAATTTTTATTATGAAAACTAATTTTTTTTTAATTCATTCAAACTTATAAACAAAATTAAAAATTTTTGAAAGACTTGTGGTTCTCTTTACTACAAAGTTTTTTCCCAAATTTATGATTATTATATTTACTTTCATGTGCGCAGTTAATTTTAAATTAAAAATTAAAGTCAATGAACTAAAACTCATTTGTAATTTTATTAACCTACATCAAAGAATGTGATTACAAATTTATTGATTAAAAATCCTGTGTAACGATTGGTTTGTAATCGATAATTAGATTCGCAACTCTTTGATCATTATTAACCATTATTATAATTAGTTTTTTATAGCCATTATTTGTAGAACATCAAAGTGAATAAAGTATGTCAACTCTGATACAATTTATTTTTGATAAATTTAATTTTATGAAAAAGGGGACGCCTCCTTTGAGAATTTTGTTAAAAAGGAGGCACGATGACCTCTTGGAAAAGTTTTTAAAAAATTAATTTAAATTTGTTAGTCCATTACATTTGATAATAGCACTGATTACAAGACAAAATTTGTGAAAATTAAAATGAATCGGTAGTTAGCTTAATTAGTCCTTTTGAATTATTATATTAATAAATTTAATGATAATAAATAGCTTTGAAAGACGATCAACAAACAACGTAGAAACTGGAATAGAGTAAAAGGAGAGAATAACACAAGAGATTTTGATTTATGAAAGTAAAGCACAGAGACACGAAATCTCATTCTCACGAATCGAGGAGTTATCAATTATTCAAAAGCTGCAAGCACACTAACAATGAGGTGATCCGAAAATACAGGACTGAGATTAAATTAAATTTAATAATTTCAATTGGCTGAAAGACACTTTGTTACTTGACAATCCAACACAAAGCTTTGTAACTATTTATTAATTTTACTTTTTTTCACACAAAAAGTGATTAAGGTAGACACGTTATTTTGTTTTTTTTTTTTTTATGTTTTTGATGTGATACTAGAAACTAATGGAGCAAATGATTGTCTTGGGAAAAACACGGGGGATGAAATTCTACAAGGAGAAAATGTAAGGGAGCAAACGACTGAAGAGAAAAGAGATAAATTATCTTATACACGGAAAGAAAAATATGGGAATTTTTCCCATTTTACTTAGGAGTAATTCCCTTGTTGACATGGCAAATTTTGCTTTATCGACATGGTAGATTTTACCAAGGAAAAATGGAAATATAACCATATTTTATAGGAATTTTACCCATATATTATAGGAATATCTTCCATGTTGCCATTGCAAAAATTTCCATGCAACATAGCAATTTTTCCTATGTGGACATGGGAATTTTCCCCATGCCAACATGGCTATTTTTACCATGTCAGTATAGGAATTTTGTTCATGTTACTGGAGTAATTATTTCCTTGTCAACATGGGAAAAATACCCATGTCAACTTAGAAGAAATTACTCCAGTAACATGGGAAAAATTCCTATACTGACATGGTAAAAATATCCATGTTGGCATGAGAAAAATTCCCATGTCAACATAGGAAAAATTACTATGTTGCATGGAAAAAGTCCACAAAAAGATAAAATCACTAAAGTACCAAATATTTTGGTCATTTTGATCATTTAAGCTTTAAAGCGATAAAATAGGGATATGTGAAGGTATTACCGTTTACGAAAATAGAATTTCAAAGTTTCCAAAAAATTTTGTGTAATTTAATAAAAATTTTTTTGTAGCACCTACGAATTAATCAATTTTGATTGTACTTAACAAATTACAAATTAAAAGCAGATGAACTTCGAACAGATTACATCCAAGAGCTATAAAATATTTTTACTATCATTGTGCTTCACTTTAATTAAAAAGGTGCCATAATTATTGATGTTCTGCAAGTACATTCTTTATTAATTTATACATTTGACTTGCATTTAACTTGCCATTAAATACGGCTTGTACATCAACGAATGACCCATATTTAATGTTATGAAAATTTGAAACTATCAGTTTACAAATATTTTACTTTTATATACATAATAATTTCTACTTTGTTAACATGGTAATTTTTACTTTGTTAACATGGAAATTTTTCCCATATTAACATGGGAAATTTTTTCATGTTGACATAGGAACAAATCCAATGTTAACATAGGAATGATTCCAATGTTAACATGGGAGTTTTTCCCATGTTGAGATGGGAATTTTTCCCATGTTAACATTGGAATTATTCCTATGTAACATAGTTATTTTTTCAATGTTGATATAGGAAAATTTCCATTTTCAATATAGGAATAATTCCTATGTTACAAAGCAAAATTTACCATGTAACACAGCAACAATTCACATGTCAGCATAGTAAAATTTACAATGCCAACAAAGGAATTTTTCCCATGTAAAATTGGAAAAATTCCCATTTTTTTCTTTCCGTGTAGGTTAGAACCGTAGTCAGCCTTCCATTTCATTCCATTCCATTCCATTTTAGTTCTTCCAAGCTTTCGAGTATATATGAATGTATGGTGTACGCCTATGTAGTCATTTTCTATACTGGAGTGTATTGAGAGCTAGACATGAGTTTGTGTGTGTGAATGTGTTTTGTGTGATTCTCTGTCTAGCTCTTTTGAATTTCAGTACGACCTACATCTAAAGCCAGTGCTAAAGCAATATGAGAAAGGATGCCAAAGCGTATTACACCGAATTCCGAACCGCCACGATCTTACTTGCACGTACTTCTATATTATATTAGAATGAATACCACGAAACTTTAAGAGATCGTCTGATCATTGTCTTATTGAAAATTAATTAAATATATCTGATAAATAACCCATCAATCTATTTTTAATTTGTCTACTCAAAATTTGTAAAATTAATCATTATCAAATTTACTAATTCAAACAAGACAAATTAAATTAAGTACATGAAAAAAGGGCTGTTTTTCCTTGATTCGCATGGGGGAAATGCTTATTATTGTAGTAAAAATCTATGTTAATACTGGAAAAATTCCTGAGCAAATAAAATTACTACTTTTAGACCGTTATGTACGTAAATATAACTCCTGTATTGACATAATAAAAATTCCTACACTGAAAAAAAGGGTATTAAAATTTTTCCGATGTGAAGTGGTATTGAAAACGAAGTAGTTTTATTTTTCAAGTATTAGAAGTCGAGTTGTACTTTGAATAAAAAAATAACTATTATTGTTTTAAGAATTGATGACACGATCGATTTACTAACTTATAGAAGTCCAAAGAATATTTATCTACAATGATATATTAATGTTGGTGTATAAAATATGAGAAACACATTTTTATTATAGAAGTCTCTTTGTGAACTGAATCACCGGAAAAAGTAAAATAAAATCGATGATCAATTTATCATTTTTAAATCAATTACCTTATGAAAAACATCAAGGTTAGAATAAAAGTAATCACTATATTGCTCATAAATAGTTCATTTGATAAGTGATCAAAAATTTATGCAATTAGTTCAGTTTAATAAAAGCGTGCTTGTTTTATTGTATAAAATATTTAATAAAATTTTTTTAAATGTATTGCAATAGTTTATTAATTAGGCCTAATATACCTAATAACTAATTGTAATTGAATTTATAAATGTTTTTGGCCGACATAACATAAAAGATATGATTAGCAATAAAAACTCTAACTGTCACAACTCTGTAAACAACCAAAAGTTTGGTATAATAAACTCGCAATAAAATCAATATGACAATCAACTATCCAATCATTCGAACTAATGGTATTACGGATTACTTTTTGCAATTTTTTTTTTTTATTTTTATTGAACCAAAAAATTTAATCAAATTAGTAGACCATCAATAATATGAAAGAGTGACATTAAGTTTTTTATAAAGACTATTAAGGGGGATAGCCACTGTGAAATTTCAAAAAAAAAATTTTTTTTTTTTTATTAAATCAAAGTATATATATTCAAAAATATGTATCTAGAGTTTTATATGAAAATTCCGAATATTTTTCGAGTTATAGTCATTTTTGTGACAGCGCGTCAACTGACCGTTGCATTAACTAAAAACTTTAAACGCGTTTTTCTCGAAACAACTTTTTTTGAACTGGTGGCATCTGTAATTTGCATAAATATGAACCGATTCGCAACTTTTTTTTTATCGTATTCGTCTATTCAGTGGCTAAAGTCGCACATAGGGGATTTTGAAAATTTTGATTTTTAAGATTTTTTAAGGCTGTTTGAATCCAAAAAAATGAGAAAAAAATACAAAAAAATTTTAATATGTCGCCATTTTTTTTCAAATCTAAATTTTCAAAATCCCCTATGTGCAACGATAACCACATGCATACAGATTACAACGCGACTTGGTTTTTTTGTTTCAGATAATCCGTTTTTGAGTTAGAGATGCCACCGTGGTGGGGGAAATTATTGTGGTGCTCCACAAAAATGTTTATAACTTTATAATAGCATGATATTTTTTAATAAAAATTTGGGAGAATTATCTTCAATGTATACTTTATAAAACAAAAAATCCCCATCCCCAAATTCCTTTATTATCCCAGTCAAAAAAATTCCCGAAAATCACTTATGTTTTCGATCCTCACAGTGGCTATCCCCCTTAATCTATAAATTGCTACATAATAAATACTTTTCATTTTTTTTTTTTATGAAAACTCCTGATTTAATTTATATTTAATTACGGTTTCTCAATACAAATTTTACTACCGTTCATATTTTTTCTGAAAAGTGACAGAATTTTAAGTTCATCCGCTTATTGTTTTCTGTCCTTTTTTGAACGAAAAGTTGTCATGAGCGCGATTTTTAAAATTCCAGATATAAATCATCAAATTGTTACGAGATTCTAATCTTGAGACAAGGGCTGAATTTCTTTGCACATTGAAACAAATATATTTGACTCGAGATGTTATCGTTCTTATTGAAAATAAGAACATAAAAATTTAAGAAAATGTTACATACAAAGACTCAGAAATTTTAAGATGCTTACGATGTTTTTGTTTGGAATTGGCTAAATTTAGAAAAGATGTAATGTAAAATCCGGAACAATTTGTTCTAATGCATTTCCTTAGTACCATAGTATCCCATTGTCAGAAATGATGTCTGCCGATTTAATCCTCTCAAACTACTAATCCACAGAGCTCTAATCCTACTGCATTAACTATATATAGCTCTGTATAGCGTGTATTCAATTTATATATAGTTACGTGTTTGTTAGAGGCTGAGCTGTTTAGTTGATTAATTTAATAAGTATTTTATTCTTGATAGACCTAATCTTAGTGCTCTGATGACCATTAAGTGATCAACATTTCAACTGGTTTCCTTTATTCTTTATCATTTTTAAAATTAGCGCTTAATTCGATAGCGCGAAAATTTAAAAATATAAAAACTAAATTCATGAATCCATTTACTTGAAATTTAGTGCACTTACATTTTAGTGAAAAGAACAAATGCTCAACAAACAAAAATCTTATTTATTAACGGATACTACTTTACACTTAACTCACATTCTTACTATTATATGTTAAGTTTAATATTGTTTAAAATTCTGCTCAGAGAAATAACAAATTAGACTTAAGGAACAAAGAAAAAGACTACAAGAATCCGTGAATTAGGCTTGTGCACTCTGTCACGGGCGTGCATCTCTAGTAATCAAGCAAACTTTCGTGGCTTTAAAAGTTTAATGTTCGTAACAAAACTTGTAAGTTGAGTAGAAAATTTTACTTGAGTTACTTTACTGTTTGAACTTGCGCAATATATATATCTATAGTAGACTTTTCTTACGTCTTTTCTTTAAAAATTGAGCTTTACAATCTCGACAATTCACTTTTCATGAATTAAAACTAAAATTTACTGGAGTTCTAATCAGCGATTTTATACTATTTTCGCTTCTTTGAAATATATTGTTGATAATATATAAGCTCTTGACTTTTTAATTGTCATTGTTAAAAAATTCAACTGTTTTGTGTATTGTTAAAAAATAAATAAGCTGTAGTCTATTGTCTTAAGCAGTACAATTGAATAATTAGCCACCGCGAAAACAATTTTATTATTCTATTATGAGAGTATACAATTTTCATTTTATCAATTCACCATTTAAATGCGAAACACTATTTCAATAACAAGCAACAAAGTTGCATACCATTATACTCTAACTAGTGTTTTTGAATTAAGAATTAATTATTTCATAACTAATACTAATTAATAATTATCCAAAACTTATTTAATGATAGAAGAACGTAATCAAATTTGAATAGATGATTTTATAAAATTAGTCAGCTAGAGCTTTATAGTTTTGATAAGAATAAATAAAATAAATATATATTATAGACTGTGTCAAAATAAGTTTTTTTTTTTTTTTTTTTTTTCGATTGGACCGATCATTTAAGTTTCTTCAATATAAAAAAAAATTCTCCTAAAGTTTGAGCTCAATACCTCAAAAATTGAGCTGGCGCAAAGGGGGGTCTCCTTTTCCATTTAAATAACATGGTAAAATTTTTATTTTTTTTATTTTTAAAATAACGACACGAAGAAAATTTTTTTTTCAATTCTGCTTTTGACTATCTTATAGGAAATTTAATTCTCTACAAAATTGTCCATGTCCATTTTTTTTCTAAACTCAACAGGAACAAAGTTACAAAGGGCCGAAGAGGAGGAAAAAAATAATTAATCAATTAATAACGGAAAAAAATTTCTTATTTTAACTTATCAATTAATTAACTCAATATTCTTCGTTATTCACCAAAAATTTTTGAATTCAACATTATTTCGAAATAATAACAAAACAAAATTTAGAGTAAAACAGAAATTAATTACAATTAGTATATTTAGTAAATAAATTGTAATTAATTTCTGTTTTACTTCGTTCCTGTTGAGTTTAGAAAAAAAATGGACATGGACAATTTTGTAGAGAGTTAAATTTCCTATAAGAAAGTCAAAAGCAGAATTGATAAAAAATTTTTCTTCGTGTCGTTATTTTAAAAATAAAAAAAATAAAAATTTTACCATGTTATTTGAATGGGAAAGGAGACCCCCCTTTGCGCCAGCTCAATTTTTGAGATATTGAGCTCAAACTTTAGAAGAATTTTTTTTTTTTACATTGAAGAAACTTAAAAGATCAGTCCAATCGAAAAAAAAAAAAACTTATTCTGACACAGTCTAATATATTATAAAGACGAAACGATAAATATCAATAAAATTAAAGAAGTTAAATGATGTATAAAACGGGTCTTTTTTATTCTGCAAATAACAATGAACAAAAGTCTTTTTTTTGAAACATTTAACTGAGCATTTGTTCTCTCTACTTTGCTCGGAAATAATTCTTTTCTTCAATAGTACGTCTTGCAAGTCGTTTGTTCCGGGTACTTTTTTCTAGATAGCTGTTATCTTGAAATATATTTTTATCTACATTGCATTCACCTCTTTATGTATGTAACTAACTTAAATGCAGATAGACAGGATAAAAAAAATTCAGTTTTACTCTTCATTTAAAACGTTCAAAATTATTTGGCCGCATTAGTGACAATTATTTCTACTGTTAAAATTGGTACTCTCTCTTTGCGATATATTTGATTGAATTGAGACTATGCAATGATTGGAATCACGAGATTCATTCGAATGATTGAAATATTATTCTTGTGTTTATCCGATACTAATTACGAAGAAGATGGTGTTGATGTTATAACCTCTGATTAGTATTCCATGCTTTGATGAAAATGCCATGGTAGTAAAGGATGATTCTAATAATCCCCTCAAGCATTTCGACATAACTCAGTCTATTACATGTCTCTGCCTCGAAGGTGACTTAGGGCTGTGTAATTACATCCCTTAGGCGAAACAATAATAGCTCACGGAATTATGATCTCAAGATGAGTTTGATATTATTAATTATTCAGCTTATTAATAAATGCATCTTAAGTCATAATTTTATTTTCATTATTATTAATTATTATCATTATAATTATTATTATAACTTCTCGGTAAAAAAAAATTTCTTAAGCGAGGAAAATTTTTTCTTAAACAAAAAAAATGTTGGCTGTTTTTCTGGATTGTAAGAAATATTTTTGGAACAAGAAAACAATGATATATTTTTTTTCGGTGCATGGGAAAATTAGACATCATTTTTGAGATAAAACAAAATTGTTTTTTTTTTATGCCTACCATACGCTATGTAAAAAAGGGTAACTGACCTACTGAACTTTGAAAATTGAACTTTGGCAATTTGAACTTTTGTAAATGTGAACTTTGGTAAATTTGACTTTTGGTAATTTTGAACTTACTTTTCTTCTCAGGTTTTGTAAATTTGAACTTTTGAAAATTTGAATATTTTATATGTCTACGCACACAAAACGCCTGAAAAAAAGGCACCATACTATTTCAAGCGTATAGGTTTACATAATTTACATTTCCACGCACACAAAATCTGAGAAAAAAGTAAGTTCAAATCATTGAGGTTCAAATTGTCAAGTTCAAATTTTCGAAGTTCTTTAGGTATGGAACCGTAAAAAAGTATTGAGGAATAACTGACAAACTTGAGATCAATTGACACCCTAACAACATCAGTCAAGTTAATTTCAAATTTAATAATTATCTTTAAAATTTTTCTAGCGTAAAATTAATTTGAATTTTTTCAAAATGTAATATCAATATAACAATAATTAACTTCAATGAAAACATGTGTATATGTAGAAACTAATTTAGTGAATGGTTAAGTTTGAAATTATGAATTGAGATTAATTAAAAAAAACTTAAATAAAAGAATCTTTGCGGTGTGAAATATGTGAATGTAAAAATGTATCTATTGAAAAATGAATGAAATCTTTTTTTATGGCTTAAATTTTAATTACTGTAAATTATAGCATACAGCCGTAATATTTCAGCTGCTATTTAAATTAAAAAATATTTTTGAGTTCATAAATATTTTTTGCAATACAATATAGACAATATACCCTGTAATTTAAATGACTTTACATGAGAATTTCATTTATGAAAAAAATGGCATTTAAAAACTCTTCAATAGATCGAGTTATTTAGTCACGTATTTATAGATTTACAAATTTTTTTCCATTACTTACAAGCAAATAACACATTGAATTTATAAAAGGTTATTGGAAAAGAAAAAAAATCGTTTAAATAAAATAGACCTGGGAAAATGGTGATATGGTAAACGCTCTATCGAGAAACCTGATAAGTCGAGTGCTCCCCACTATAGTATAGTAGTCGTAGCGTTCTGTTGTATCATGCATTATTCACGAGGACCATTCGCTGACAGATGACAACGAGAAATTCAAAAATATAATATAAAATATATAGATAAAATATAGTAGAGTACAGTAAAAACAAAGAGATGTTTCAACTTTTACACGATATCTTATATTTATATATATATTTAAACGTTGATGATATAGATATGTTTATATATATATATGGAAACGTCCATTTCCTTCCTTCCCACAAGTAGCCCCAATTCTTCGTTCAAAATGAAGACAAGTTACATTTAAAAATATATGTATACATCAATTCATATATATAAATATATGTACATCCCAAAAAATATCAGCTTTATGCGCCACTACGTGCTAGCTGCATCAAATACTAAACATTTCGTATTCTACACAGCACGTGGCCTAAATTTTATACTCACATTTTTCTCTCACAACATATTTTTCACTTTTATTTATTTTTTTTTTTAATAATGAATAATGATAATATATCAATATAAAAATTTTTTATATGCATATTTTCCGTATAAGAAATATCGTCTCAAAATTGTTGAACGTGGTGAACTTTAAAATTCAAATTTGAGGAATTTGGTGTTTTTCTAAAATCTTTCGAAAATTGAAAGTATAAATTTTGAATTTATTATAAAGTTATATTTTAGTACGATCTCAGATAGTTAAATTTAAGCTTTTTTTATCATTCGCATAAAGTTCAACAGTAGTTAATATTGAATTTCAAAAGTTGGATCAGATAAAGTTCCCTATCAAAAAAAAATCCATGTGGGAATCCAGCCTAGATTTCTCCATGGCGTTTTCGAATGGATTCCCATATGGTTTCCTATGGGAATTCATACCATGCCAAATCCATATGGGAATTTAGTATGGATTCCCATGTGAATTTTCACGATGATTTTCCATTGGAATCAGCACCATGTCAAAATCCATATGGGAATCTTGTATGGATTAGGAATTAGGAAAATTAACAAAAAGCCTCACGTTATTGATACAACAAACTGATGAAAACGAAAAATATCCTGCCAATAGAATGCTAGTCTGTTCTTTTATTCATATACGCGTATCAATAGACCATAGATATATAAATCCAGATATATTAGGTTCTATAGAAATTAGTTATATAGAAAACCAGATTCCAATATTAATTTTCTACAAAGAAATCCATGTATCCTAGTTCCTATGTCGAGTCCCCGTACGGGAATCTAGGTAATCACAATTTTCTATATGGATTTTCCCTATGAGAATCCAAATACCCCTAGTTTTCTACATGATTTCTTGTGTAAATTCATACTTTCCTACACGGATTCCTATGGGTACCCATGAAATCCCATATGGATTTTTTTGATAGAATTAATACCAAACATCTCAATTTAAAATTTTTTTAAATATTTTGAAAAAAATTTTAACTGTCAAATCTGTTAAACTTTGAATTTTACCAAAATTACGTTGCTCAAATAATTTTATTTAACAAGGGTTATTTTATAATTTAAAAATTTATATTTAAACTTATGTTCAATTGAGGTCAATTAAAAAAAAAATAAAAGAATATTCATATGCATTAAAAAAAGTAGAAATGAATACATAAATTATTATAATTCGTACGCATTGTTATGCATAAAGTGAATTAATTGGAAATGAGAAGCACGAAAAGTTTCAAAATGAACAACAATAACAAGTGCAATAAGAACAAATAAAATGCATCACAGAAACACCACGGAAAACCACACAAGTTCAAAGAGCTTTGTTAAAGGCTAATGCAAAGAAGCGGAATAAAAACACAGTGGACCGTAAATCCAACGAACCGTAGATACATGAGCCCAGTAGATGAATAACGAAAGAGTAAAAAATGATAATAATAATAATAATAATAATAATAATAAAAACTAAGTGCCATTATGGGTATCAAAGCTTGGGCGATGAAACATTACGTTGAATGTTTATAAACCTGGTCGTGTAATGCTGACATACAAAAAACTATGGCTTAGTTATTTTAACAGAAGATAGCACCTCGGTACATAGTCACGTCTTCTTTTTTATATATTATATACATAGCAGCATCATATACCACTGATAAGCTCACCACCAGAAAGTATATGATGGTAAAGTAGATCTTTTGCATAGTATCAGGTACTCGGATCAGCCTTTTCATTCGCCCCTGACATGACGATAATTAAAATCTCATGAATATTCAATGTACGACACTACAACTGTCTCCATCTCTATATATATATATTTATATTTATATTTATATTTATATTTATATTTGATCTCGGTATCATTAGAAGTTGGTGACAGTGATTTATAATTTTCGCCATCTAGATGAAGCTGAAGCTATCGGCTGTAATAAGTAGCGGCCACGCAAAAAACTTTTGGCCGCTACTTATTTTATTTCAATCTGCATCAATTCTGAATATAATTCGCAAATTTTTCACGGTGTAGAAGTAAAAGTTAAATTATTAAATTAATATTAGAACTCGATATGGAGCTGAAGTTAGCGGCAGTAATAAGTAGCGGCCACACAATTTTTTGCTTCAGCTTCATATCGAGTTCTAATATTAATTCAATAACTGAACTTTTTTTTCTACATTGTGAAAAATTGGCGGATTATATTCAGAATTGATGCAGATTGAAATGAAATCCACGTCACTCCCAAATCACTCCGAAAAAAAATCCCTATTTACTCTATATGCAGAGTGATTTTTTTTTAAATCTTCAAAACTCTGTGATGAAGTGAATTCGGATTGAAGTACAATCTTTATTTACTCACGATTGTTTACAGTGTAGTGAAAATTGGAGAATTTAAATTACAACTTATGAAATTAATTGTTTATAATTTCAAGTTTTGAGTAAACTATCAATTTGGACTAGATATTAGATCTTTGAATTAGAGTTATCCGTATATATATACTTTAAATATCTACTTGGATTCTAAAAGCAACAGGTATAGTCGTCTATCCTACTTGCACACCAACTAATGTCAATTAATTGAAAACGATAACGATGCAGCTGAATAGTTTCACTGAATTGCACCGATTCTCTGTTGATCTTATTAATACTTATAGTAATTCAAAAGTATCCATTCTGTTATGTAAGTACTAAACATAAGCCTTAATTGTTTTTCAAATGTTTAAACCAGTAATCGATTCCAAAAATTTCTATTTATCATTATTAAAAAATATTAATTAGACAAATTCTTTTTATGTAACTCATGCCAAAGAATAAGCCGCTAATTAGCTAAAGAGTCTCATAAAATTTTATATTAAAATGTAAAATTTATTAGCTCGTGATATATTTTTGAATTCAAATTAATATTTATATCCTAATTTTGAATACAGACTAATTTATTGATATGTCAAATATTCATTGAAAATTGAAAAATATCAGAGAGCAAAATCTATATTTTAGTATAACTGAATTAATAAGTATCACTTATTTGATCAATTGATATAAGAAATTAATTTTCGTTAATTAAATGATATTTTTTATCAGATATCAGAAATTGAATAGAATTCATAGTTAATGGAGCATAATTCGATGCATACATATTTAAAACAAGTTATTTCCAAAATTTGAATTCACAACGTTCTTCTGAAGTCTTGTTACTTTGTGAACAAAACTCGCATGCTTAAACATACTCGTTCCTCCAGAAAATACATCAGAACTTTAGATTCGTGTTGTCAATTCAAACACAACAATATCTCACTGTGCACATGTGAAATAAAAATACTAGAGATGTGAAAAAACAAAAACTGTTTTATATAAATAAAAAAATCGATCAAGTTTTTAATTGAATACTTATTTTTATTATTATACGAATATTGAAAATATTTATATTTACCATAGTTGGGAAGGTAAATATAAAATATTATGTTAGATAATAATAATTAAAAAATAAACGTTAATGAAAAAAATAAAAAAAAGTAAGTTTAATGTTTTGTTTTTCTTTGTACTGCTGTTGTACTAGTCTCTTGATAAATTGTTTCTCTCAGTCTTACCCATTTCCTCATTCTCGATGTTATCTTTGTCTTTTCACAACTCAAGTAAAAATCTCACGAGAACACAGTGTATATAGATATATAAAGTTAGCAGTTACCCAGGTGCAAGTTGAGATAACAAAGCGACCGCGATTCGGGAAACTTGAAACCACTGGCAAATCTAAACCAAGAAAACAACTAAAAAATTGGCAACTACTTTTCCCAGTGTATATAGCTATAGCAATGACGACAAAAAATTTATGTACTTGGTGTACTCTCGTCATGGGTATACTTGTAACGCTAACTAAAGCTTTAGAAAAAACCAAGTATTATTTTTTTATTCAAAGTAAAAATTAAAATTTAGGGCAGACCAGAATTCAACGGGACATAAAAGTAAATAGTTAACTGGTGTGGCATCTAAACGAATTTTCCATCATTTTACAAAAAATTGGACGAAAAATTTTCTTATTCTTTTTAATAATTTCAAATACGGAAAATGTATTTATTTAACGTATACTAAACGAACTCATCAATGTTTTAAATAAAAAATTTAGTTTTTTCGGGCAAAGAAAAAAAATCATAAGTGATCCATTTTACCCCAAGTTCTTTGTATTGCTTCAAAATTCATAAAAATAAATACATAAATAAATAAGAAATTTTTTTTATATAAGGTAAGAGACCATGAAGCTGAAACTAGCAGCCGTAATAATTATTACTTAAGTAGCGGCCACGCAAAAAATTTCTGGCCGCTACTTATTGCGGCCGCTAGCTTCAGCTTCATGGTAAGAGGCCTAATACCTGATCAAAGACTACTGTAAAAAATGGGTAAGTCGAGGCCATGTAGGTGTTAAATTTCAACATCGATAGCAGTGTTAAAATAACACCACCGTCGGTGTAAATATTCTTTAACGGTGTTAAAGTATCTTTTGGTTAAAATGGTGGGAGTAAAATTATGTAATTTTTAAATAAATACACAGCAAAATTGAAATTTTCTCCAGATAATTTTCATTAAATATTTATATAATACATCTTTTTTACTAATTTTTATAAGTGGATTTTTACACCATTTAACACCACCTCCATCGATGTTATTTCATTTTAACACCGCGCGGTTAAATTGAGTCCATTTTTAACACCGCTCTTTTTACAGTGCAGTACTCGACCATTCCATGTATTTGCAACTCATATTTATAAATATAGATATACAAATACTTGGATCAATTGAGTATCAAGTCTTTTTCCCTCAGCGAATTTTTCTTTATTAACAAAAATTTCCAATCGATTTCGCTCCCAATATTTAGTCTTAATCCAATGTCCTTAATCTTATTTTTTTATTTTTAACTGATAACTTTCCATGCATTAATTATTTATGCCAATATTTTAAAATGAAAAAAAAAATAAAATAAAATTGACCGTAAAAATAGAGAACAAAACATTTGTATTTACTTTGAGAGCTGGGTCAAGTCTATCGATTTTCACTGGATAAACGTGTGTTTATTGACTGAATAATGATTTCACCAAGAATAAAAGATAAAGGAAAAAAAACGTATCGAGAGTTACATTATCGTGGGAAAAGAGCCAATAGAACTATTGAGTTCGTGATTTGTGAATAAAAATAATGGGGTCGCTTACACCCCCTAGTAATCAATTATTTAAGCTCTTATAGACCAAAGTAAAAAAAAACTTAGGTCAATTAATTAACTGTATTAATAATAAATTAAAGTGAATTAAATATGGTCATTAAAACAATAATTGCAATAAATATATGATCAATAAATATATAAATTAATAAATAAATAAATAAATGGTAGAAGAATTACGTAGTGTATTGAAACGTACTGGAATATTACTATTGAATTCACAATTATTGAAACCAGAGTGTATAATGAAAAAGCACCACATGATAATTAATTCATCGATGCATTCTCTAAAATCATCGTATCCAAACACAGAGTGGGCCCATTCACCATAATCAGACTTGCAGTGGCTGCAATATCATCATGTGTGCTGGACGTAACGCGCTCCAATGAACTTATATATCTACTCGATGTGCGCATGTAAATATATATGTAGATATGTACTTATCCATACATTAATGTACACATGCATTCACATAGATTTATATATATACATGCAGATGAGTACATGTGCAGAGATTCACATTGATTAACGATCAGAAGTGATTTGCTTCAAATTCAACCCTGTAATCAGCATAATTTCAATACAACTACAATCTCTAATCTAATTTTTTTTCAATTTTAATTTATCAATAGGTAAAATTGTTGAGATAACATAATAACGCGGTTTGATAATTAAATAGAAACATTAATTAATAAAAAGAAACCAATATTCATAATTTTATTTGTTCACAGTATAGGTTCGATTTCGACACTGCGCGATTGAAGCCAGTGATTTTGTGTAAGACTTAAAAATTTCAAATTCAAGATCATTTTTAGACAGTGCCCTCATTTTTTTTTAAATTTTCAATGACTTTAAACTGCCATAAGCGTATCGAAATTTTGTCAATTAATGAAAGAAAAATTAAAACGTTAATTGAAAAGAGGACAATGTAGTCGTTTCGCTGGGATTTTAGTCTACGAAATTTTAAAATTCGAATCATAAAATTGACAAGACGACTACTGAAATTTATTTTCCAATTTTGTTTAACTTCTTGGTATCAACTGTAAATAATTTTTTTTTAAATCTATGGGGGGTGGGGGGATGGGCCCCTAAAGAAATGAGGGCTTATATGTAATATGTCAGCCCGTTTTACCCCCAGGAGTCCATTTTGTCCCACTTTCCCTTGATAGGGAAGGGGGGGAGGGGATGGGCCACTTAAAATTTTGAGTGCCTCGAATGATTTGGGAGCAAAATGGGCTCCTTAAATTTTGGGGGCCCGTTTTGTCCCCCCCCCCTTCTCATATGTTGGCGAAATGCTCTAATTTTTTTTTTTTTAATTAATTGATCAAATTTTAATACGCTTAAGACAGTTTAAAGTAATTGAAAATTTTTAAAAAGTGGGGACACTGTATGAGAATGGCCTTAAGAACGGTTTTCAGATAATTTTGTCCCAGCTTTTCTCTGAAATAAAAGCTCTAAACGCAAAATAAAGACACAGACCCGATGCTTTACTCTATGATCTAGCGAAGTGCACTTCAATTTTTTGATAACTTCCATTTGTTTACGAGAAAAGCTTGGACAAAGTTCCCATTTAATGTACAAGTGCAACAGAGATAGTACCGTTTATCCAGATGAGTGTGAATGAAGAAACAAATGAAAACGCGTCTTAATCTAAATTTAAAAAAATCTATTTTTTGATTATAAAGTTAAATTTAAAAAAAATGAATAAATTAATTATATTAACTACGACTTAGAATATAATACGTAGTTGATCCATAAAAAATTAAGAGTGTACCATAAACTTTTATTATTATTATACCATATATTATATTTAAATTTAAATATACATAAATAACAGCAAAGGTGTAATTTGTAGTGATAAAATGTCGAAGTGATGTTTATCTTTACAACGTGAATTTGTACATAAATAGGCATGTGGAATAGACGTATAAAGGGAAGTAAAGTTATATATGTTGATTGTATGAATATATGTGTGTACATGGATATAAATTTATATTGAGTGTGCATGGTAGCAGTAAAGTCAACGCAACCGCGTCAAATCGATTCTCAGTGCACACGCCAGCAAATGACTTTTATGTCCAGTAAAGCACTGAATGAGAAAGAGATAAGCTCACGGATATTGCATACATAATATACAACTACTTTATCAGGCTGTATATTTTCTCTTCCTTCATTCAGAAACTTATATTATATGATTAATGAGATTCATTAGCAGTATTCTTTTTGTTTTCCAGATGCTCTATTATGTGATAATGTATACCAATATATTAAATATATACACGAAAACTTTTAACTACAGTTATATTGCGGAAAGCTTTTAGCTGTAGGTATACACAGAAAAAACTAATTTTTTGGTGCAAGAAGTATTTTTTTTCTACGCAGATTCAATTGTTTAAAAAAAAGTAATTAGTAACGAAAATAACAACAAAAGTGTTAAATTAAATAACAATTGTTGAATAGTCAGTAATCCCCTAACGACAATGCCATGTATACAAAGTTTGTCATTGGGAGTATTTAGTGCATCAAAGCGTATCTAAAATAGCCTGATAGCAATAGCTGGTACGGTGATGGCGCGAGAAGGGAAGAGGAGACAGGAAGTGTAGTACTTGAAGGTAATCGAACAATCCAGGATGTAGTAGGGAACACACATGAGACTAAGCAAGCCAACAGTTGGAGGTTTTGCGTTGTAGTAGATATGGCAGCAGTCTAGTTAGCTGCAAGGATAGAGAGCACATTAAACTCCCAGAGGAATCTATCTCTTGCATATGGTCTCTGGTCACATCGCTACAGGCAACACCACCGGTATATGCCGGGTCTTGAAACCACGTCCATGTACATACAAAGCCCAAGCTTATGTACACACACATTCAGTTCTATCCTATATCTTCATTTGAGGCTCTGATCTGCTAACCTAACCGTATACCAGAGATCTGCTATAGTTTTACCTCAAGATTCGTCGAATCGTCTCTCTGGACGGATGCCAAGACCTCTATTACATTTCGTCTGATGTTATAAGACTTACTTCCATGCTACATATATATGAACAGTGTTGTTATAGATCTAGATATGCGTGTATGTAGAGGATAGATGCCGGCCACATATGTTACTCTGTACCCCAAAAGCTATATTCTGTACCAGTAATATAAGCTACGGCACCAAAACGAATTTACAGACGTTCCACATCGCTATATGGATCTCACTACGTTGTTCTTAACCATGATAAGAAAAAACTACCTCTATAACCCACTACTACCACAAAAATTCGAGTGGAAACGTCTCTACGTCTCACTTGATTGCCATTTTCTACCGCAAAACCTTCTTGCTATACTTACGACGGCTTTTATCCTCACATCTTTCTTCATTCATCCTGATTCAATGTTGTATAAACAACTATACGCTCATACTATACTCTGCTTTTTTTTATAACTCATAAATTCCACCGACGGGATGTGAATAATTAAGTAAATAGAAAAGTATCTAAACGACAGATTTTATTGAAACTATATTTTAGCGAAAATTTATGTTAGGCTTTAATGTAGACATCAATTAAAATATTAAGTATGCTACTATTTTTAACTTCCCGCTAAAAAAATTGCAAATTTTCAAAAATTCGAGAAGTTATTGGTTTCAGTCCGATTTGTGAAAATCGAAATTCCAACAGATGTCGACGTTTTAAGGTTCTAGGAAGCTATTCTGACAAATTTCACGATGATGTCCGAGTGTATGTATGTATGTATGTATGTATGTACGTACGTATGTAAATATTCTGTATCTTTTGAACGGATGAACCGATTTTGAACTTTAAGGTGTCATTCAACGCGGCTTTTCATTTACTATGAACACTGAATTTAAGCTTAATCGGTCGTGTACGTTCGGAGATATTTCAAAAATAAAATTTTTTCAAACATGTTTTTTTTGAATAACTTTTAATTCGCTCTATGGATTGATTCCAAAATCTAATCAGGTCTAAAACTTTGTAAGCCACGTCGATTGCCGCCTCAAGAATTAAAATCGGTTTATTCGTTCGAGAGAAACCGTTAACGAAAGAATTAAAAAAAAATTTTTTTTTCGTATTTTGGAAATTTCTCAAAAACGACCTGATAAATCAATTTCAAAATTTGATCAGTTGTAGAACTCGATAAAACGCGTCGATTGCCACATTAAACGTCTCAATCGGTTTATTCGTTCGGGAGATATCGTTGTAGAAAAAATGGTAAAAAACGTTATTTTTCAAAAATAAACGCATACAAAAAAATTTTCGAGCTCGAAGAGCTCGAGAATGTATCCACAACAATTTTTCGAGCTCAAAGAGCTCGAAATGGGCGGAAAGTTTTGGGGCTGGCCCACAGAGTCAACCGACAGATCGATTTTTTTCCAACACCGAGCCCCGAGTTTGTATTGAGTCTGTATTGACTCTGTATTTACTCTGAAACCTACAGACGAGGGCTTCCGAAATAGCTCTAGCATATAGAAAATTTCAGAATTTAAGATCCCGTTGATTTTTTACTTTTCATTTTGTATTTTTATTTTCATATGAAACATATAACATATAACAGCCATATAAGGCCATATCTGTTCAATTAATCACGGGCATACATGGCCATATATAGTCATACATGAATATATATGAATCTTTATTGCCATACATGGACGATATACGGCCATATATAGCCATATATATTTAATTAATCATGGGCATATAGTCATACAAAACCATGTATAGTCATATATGGTTATATATGGACCTGATTTTTTTTCGCACTAGATCTTTAAAAAATTTTAGCCTTTTGAATGTCACTACGATAATCCCTTCACTTTAATCAAGCTTATTATATTAAATCTACAATCTACAGTTTATTATAATCTGAATTTATAAACTTTGCTGTCTCTACCGAGTACTGGCTATATCATCGACGCGACACTAAGTATAAACAATAACGGCTCTAAACAAAAAAAATGTTTACTCAAAAAAATTAAGTATCTTAATGCATATATATCACAGATTAAGGATTCGATCTGCTGGTAAATCATCTATCATTTTTAATCTTTCTAATTTTAATGAGTGATGCTAGCAAAAGAAAAAAGAAACAGCTAAGTCGATTGTCTCAATAAATGTAGCAATAAAATTTTATAATAGTAGTTCGCAAGTGTTATAGATTAACGCCGTCTGTTAGGATATTAGTAGGATCCTTTTGAAACAGTCGTATAAATAGTGGTAGCAGAGATGGAGATAGGTAGAATGGTGAGAATCGTTTGTGCAGATAATTCGAGTCAGCATAGAGTACAGTTGGGTTAGCAAACTATCATAAATTTACGAAACACCAAGCTTACGCCACTATTTCCGCTGTGGTTGCAGAGGAGAATTCACCTACAGTATAGCACAAGAGAGACGTGGGCCAACCTTTGCGCCAGTCCACTCTATACTATAGATACGACAAACGAGAGAAATCTACCCAGAGATATGGTCCAAATCTGCCTTATGCTACTGCTTATTCTCGTAATATAAATGATAATGGAATTTAACTAATTAGAGTAATTTATTTTATTTAAACATTTAATTAGATAATTAATTAATTAAATTACATTTATTATACCCTGCGTAAATTATTTCATTTTTTTTGTTAATTATAATTATTACTGTGCTAAAAATCAGCGAAATTAAAAGGGGAAAATCGAGGTAAGTAATTAACTCCCTTTTGAAATTTGTTTTACACTGAGAAGGAATTTAATTCACACAAGATCCTATAAACATTTTGGAAATGATGATGAGAGCTCACTTTGGAATACTTTCGATAAAACAAGTAACTGAAAATGACAGTCTGGGTTCGAATCCCAGTTCGGGCTATCTATATTTTTCTCAATTAACTATTAAAATTTCCGCGTATATTTATATCTCGGTTATTTCTGCGGCCTTCCATGACTTAACACGTTAGGTTGGTGTGAATAGATGGTGTGAAATTTTCTCGATATGACGTATCGAATTATTGAATTATTTAAAAGGTTCATATATATTCTGCGCATGTACAAATATAAATTCTCTAAAACTATTGTAATTTTATATAACAGGTGATGTTAACTTTTTTATTCATCCCCTAAAAATTAAATATCACAAGTACTGAAATTTTCACACCACGTTTCAAAATTTTCACACTGGAAATCATAAATTATTTACAGAGAGTAGTCATGCGATCATACGAATTATCAGTTAGTCATCGACTATTGATTGGTTGTCATAGTATCAGTGCCCTTTTATAATTGAAATTCAAATTTGCATTCAAAAGAGTAACAATATTATAAAAATAATTTTTTAGCGCTCAGAGAAAAATGATCCTGAAGTTAGCAGCCAATTAGTAATTTTCGGTTTTTTTTTCTAACTAATCAATTACAAAAAAACGAAAACTAAAAATATGCACATGTAGAAAATTTAAAAAATTACAAGTGCAATTTTTTCAAATATTTTTTTTTTTACAATTTATTGTTTAAAAAAAAGTCCAAAAATTATTAGACCTCAGATCAGTATAGAGAAAATATGGTTTTTATTTGAAATATCTCAAAATGTGGCTGTTGAAGTTGCTAAGGGAGTTTCTTCCCAAGCTACAATGTGTGCACAGCATTGTGGCGTGTGTTTAATATTTACATAGGATAAGTACCTTGCGGACACATAAAGCGTGTTGGAAAATTGTATCATAAGAGAAAAGCTTGTCATTTAATTTAGGGGAGCACGTTCAGAAAAGGTATGTGTAAAAGGTCGACTGCAGTAGTGGCTTCTGTTATATGTACTACAAAATACTAATGAACAAAAATATTTCGATAAGAACAGGGGGGTCGGATCATTGGAAACATGTCGATAATACGAATTTTTTTAATTAGTAATTTTGGAAAAATACTTCTTGTAAAAAATTTGAAATATAGATTGTTTTTGCATACTTCTAATTTTTTTTTTACGCTACGCATAATGAGCTTTACGCAAAAAAAATTTTTAAATAATTTTTATTTTGTACTAAAAAAGATTTTTTTAAAAATCAATTTTTTCGATCCCGAATCTATGAATTGTAAAAAAATTTTCTTGAAATTTTTAGACAAAAATTTGTAAGATTAGATTTAAATTGAATTTTGTTTTGTAATTTCTAGAGACTAGTTTTGTTTCTTTATAGTTTTATAAAGACATTGTAAAGAATTTCATGATATGGTTGTAATTAAATGTGATTGCAAAAAAGTAGAAAAAATAAATTTATTATTTCAAATCCATAATTACATTGAAAATTATGAATATATACAAATGTGAAATAAATTCAAGAGGATAAAAAATAAAAAAAAGCTACGGAGGTTTTGAAAATGAATAATAACCAAAAAAAATATAAATAATAATGATGAGAAGGAGGTGACGCATAGAAGTGGAGCAACGACTGAAGTAAAATGAACCATTTCTCAAAGAAGGAACAACGTTAGCGAAAGGTAGAGTATAATGAATAAAAAGCAAAGAGCACAGGGCTGGAAAAAGATAGAATAAGAAGAGATGGAGTAAAAAAAGTTGAAAAAAACAAACGTTGATGAGATGTAAAAAATGACCGAGTGCGCGTACTTATACACAGAATTTCTTGCCGCTGCCTTGAATCTTTTATTACACGAGTCTATCTTATTTCTCGTCATAAAAATATCAAGAAAAATTATGTCATATTGTATTATTAAAAAAATATTATTTTCCCGACTTTCCGCGGAAAATTGAAATTTTTTTTTTAATTTAGAAGTCATTGTTTTCATATATCGATATTTCAAGGCCTAGGATGCTATTCTTATTTTCAGAATAGCGTCCGAATGTGGGTGTGTATCGAACGGCTCGGCCGTTTATGCAGCAATTGAAAGGATTTATTAGCCATAAAAATTGACCCAGATTTTATATTAATTTTTCATGCAAATTCTAAGGGTTCAAAAATCTTTGAAAAATAAAAATTTAGTTTCTTTGGAAACCCTAACATTGACTTAATCAATTACGAGAATAATTTTATGCATTTTTCATCAAATAACTTGAAAATTTTTGAAAAGTGACTTAAAAATCATATTTTCTATTTCAATAATCTTCAGGGATTGCTCTAAGAATCGTCATGATCACTTGATTAGATTCGACGATAATTCTACAACCCGAAATTCAAAAATAACTGCAAATTTTTACTTTTGTGTGTAAGCATTAGAGTACGCAGTATAAATTCAAACTTTCAAAGAATCTAGAGAAGAATATTAAGAGGAAGGAGGGAGGGACAAAATGGGTCCCTTAAATTTTAGAGATCCATTTTGCCCCAAATCATTCGAGGGCCCCCTTTCCCTACTTGGGGGGGGGGGGGTATTTATATTACATATAAGTCATCATTTCTTAAGGGGCCCATTTCCCTCCCCCTCCCTTTTCCTAATTACCAAAAATTCAAGAACGTACAAATAGCCATCGAGTCCGGAAATAGCGTAACGTTTTGAGGTCAACCCTTTGAGTCAACCGTTTTTTCGATTTTGAATAAATAATCCAATACTAAATTTTAATCAGAAAAAAGGAATAAAATCCGTAATTAAAATATCTATTGTGATTTATGATGAAAGAGATACGGATATCATTTGTTTCTGTAGACAAAATCAACAATGAACTATTTATACAGCCCAACAAAAGCGGAAGAAAGTTCAGATGAGAATTTACCCTCGTACTTAAATAGTAGTACTGTTGGGTCTATTCAATGATGAAGAAAAACGAATTATTTTTTTAGTGTATTGGGTAGAATCAGTGATGTTCAACTAAAATTTTGTGTATTCGTGTTTCAGTGTAGTTAAAATATGTTTATGGTAGTATGTATTCACAAGAGCGAATGAAAGCAAGGGCAAACCTACAATAGTCCGATTCAATTTTACTGATTCAAATAAAAAAAAAAAAAATACACGTATATTTGTTGAGTCATTTAACACACCATTAGGCCAAGAAAGTTTTTACTTTTTTTTTTAATATGTTATCGATAATATATAATCATAAATGAACGGTTAATGGAAAAATTAATTCATTTTTTAGTAACGGGATGATTTTGAAAATTAAATCGATTTTTTAAAAAAAATAACTCGGAGTAATTTTGTTATGTAAAATAAGTTATTCAATATTATGGAGAGTTTGTAAGCTGAAAAGCTGTTTAAAGTTTTATCAATAAACATTATTTGCTCTTATTAAGAAGGGTGTAAATTTGTCAAATGCATGACGGGACGTGAGAGATTTGTGCAATTATTTAAAGGATTCAAATGACAGGATTTTATTCCTGGGTTTATTTAAATTTATTAAGGATGGATATAAATAATGAGATTATATTTTATTAGTTAAGATGAGTTGGCATGAGATCAAATATTAGTTGCCACTTGCTATGTATGATATATGTAAAGAACAGACTTTTATTGTGAATTATTAAATGAAAAGAAAAGAAGAGAATGTGAATCGATAGAATTCAGTAAAGAGTACACACGGTATATATATTCTCTCTTCAGTTTATCGATTCGCGTATTCGTCGTTGTAAAACCTTATCTCCGTGTACTGCGACAGGAATTGGAATGAAATTTGCATAAAGCAGTAATACCTCAGCCAACTCAATTTCAGCCTTCTCAAAGTAGCAGACGCTATACACTATACACATTAAATTATAAAAAAATAAAAGATGAGAAAAAGAGAAACATTTATGATAAAAATATATATATTGAAGAAGGAATATCTTAATTTTTAGTTATCTATTGATTTAATTTATTCCATTTACTAAATAATGACAATTTTTAATATACTCGTTCATTATAATATCAAAATTTCAATCATAATAATTCTGTGTAAAAAAAATTCATTCCAAAAAAATTCCAAAAAAGTTTGACGTGGAATTTCTAAACTTGAGACAGATTAAAACTTCGAGTGGAACTTTTGTAATTTTTATAGTAAAAAAAAAAGTTCATTTAGGACATTTCTCAAAACAAATTTGGACTACATTTTACTCTCGTTCTGAAAAAAGTTGCCATTAGATACCAAGTACCCGATAAGAATCAAAAAACGTTTATAAGAATTTTCAAAAATAGAGGTTTTTGAACTTTTTTGGAACCAGGCCAAAATAAAGTAAATACGTTTTGAGAAATATTTTTTTAAAACGGTCTTTTTTTATTCAAAATTTTTTTTTTAACTGTCAAAATTTCAAGAGTTCCTCTCGAAGTTTTAATCTGTTTCAAGTATAGAAGTTTCTCATGCCGAACTTTTTTTGAATTTTTTTAGAATGAAAATTTTTTTACACAAAAAGTACAATCAATTGATGAAAAAGGGAAAAAAATTACGCGAAAACATTATTTTAAATCTAAAGAAATTTACGGAGATCAAACCTATGAGAGGGTAGATTCAAATTTTTAAAAATTTTGATTTTCAAAAAACTTTTTGTAAAAAAAAAAAATAAAGTAAATTCAAGATCCGAAAAATCTACATAAATATAAGTATACCTAAAATGTCTAGTGATATCGATGTGAATCTAAAATTAAAAAAAAAAAGATCTTTTTAAATTTAAAAAATTTCTTTCAGGATTTGAATCCGAAATATTTGAAATTTTTCGTAGTCAAATAAATGATTGAAAAAAGTATACGAAAATCTACTGTGCATTTTAATCAACTCGAATACATGGAGTTTGACTTGAGAAAGTAACACCTTTGTTTAAATATACAGTGCATGAAAACAAATATCACCATAAAAAGTTAAAAATAATTAAACAAAATTTATTAAACTCACAAAGTAAAGTGTAATATTGAATAAATGATAGTCTCAGTTAGTTACGAAAATATTACTCTCATTACATCATGAAATGTTCAAAAATTCATGGAGCAAGACTTGTCGCAGGCAGGGTAATCTAGAAAACTTCATTTCGTTCCTCATCTTGGTTATGACATTTTCAACTAACACTCACCCATTTATGTGCATATACATACATAAAATTCATATATTTACATGTATATCACATAAGTAAAATGTATGAATAATACGTGCCTTCAAGCTCATTTCAGAGAGAGTAAAGCAAAAACTTTATCTAGATCTCATAAGTATTAACTTTAGTACATATTTTTAAAGTACATAGACTTTTGTTTTTACATAAATATATGTATATATTTAATAGTTGATGTAATGTATGTATTTAGTGATGATTTGTGTACTGAACAAATTTATGTTTAAATTTACTATGACTGTAAACCACAAATGCCATATACTGGATTATTGAACATCATCAACCAATCGTCTAAACATTTTGAGGGAATAGAGGCTTCGATGTAAATAACTACCACAACCCTTTACTAGATGTTCTAAAGATCAATTGAACACATGACTTTCAAAGTGGTTGTATGTAAATACTAAGGTCGATTTAGGTCTGACTGAACACACGTCATTACTACTGAGTATTTACATTATAATCTATTTATTATTCACGTAATCAATTTATTAATTA
Source organism: Microplitis manilae (assembly GCA_030273425.1). Lineage (NCBI taxonomy): Eukaryota > Metazoa > Arthropoda > Insecta > Hymenoptera > Braconidae > Microplitis > Microplitis manilae. The sequence continues at coordinate 27,760,108 of CP092722.1, read as the reverse complement.
TTTTTAGCTTCATTCAGGTGAGCTTATTAAAATGGGGTGACTGGGACACAGCCATAGAGTAGCGAAAAAAATAATTGATCTAAATACGACTACTTTTTAAATTTAATAAATGATATTTTTCAATCGATTGCCAGGATTTTGATTAATAGTAGGAAATGGGGGAAGGGGGGACAAAATGGGCCCCCAAAATTTAAGGGAGCCACTTTGCCCCAAAATTATTCGAGGTACTCAAAATTTTAAGTGGCTTATTTTTCCCCCCTTTCCCCTATTAGGGGGGAGTGGGGCAAAATGGGCTGACATTTATATTACATATAAGGCCTTATTTTTCAAGGGGCCCATTTTGCCCCACCTTTCCTGTAAAAAAATTTAATAAATTTCTGAAATTACTGTCAGAGTGCATTTTCTAAAAATAGAACGAATTTTTCCATTTTTTCGGCTGTTAAAAATACAGAAGTCAAATTTAATTCAAAGTAAATCAATTTAATTCTAAAAAGATTAAATTTAACATGGCTTCACTTCCATAATTGATTTTCAAGAGTCGATCGTCATAAAGAAACTATTTGGTTTGTAATACTATTAAATCGGGTTATTGAGGTAAGGTTATATTTGGGAAATTTCTGCAAACACGATGTAAGAGCATAAGTTATCGGATACTTTAGCGGTACAGTTTGAAACGCAAACTGCCCTCAAACAACACGCTCGATGCCAATCACAAAACTTATATTGTTTAACCTCATTCAATCAGACTGGTACCATATCCACTAATTTTAATCGTTTTATTTGCTCTATTTATATAAAATATGATTGAATAATAATTATTATGTGAAAACATTGTCTAACATGGATAAAAAAAATTTAAGCCGGTAAACCGAAAAAATATTTTACTAAAGTAAAATCTGACAGCATAAATTTGTATGTTTTAAATTTAATTCAATTTTCTCAATAAATGTATTTTATGTTAAAGTAGAGCCAAGGATAAAACATACTAACGCGTCGCGTATTATCCATTTTCACCGCATAGATTTTAAATTACAATTTTTTACCAATTTAATTATTTTTAATAAAATCAGATTACTATCACACCGAGAGAACCTGTCATATTTATTGTTCACATCTGATACTTTTATACTCTGTAATAAAATTAGAAACAAAAATAAAAAATTTAAATGTATGTATTTTAAAAATGTCAATAATAATAAAAGTCAGTGTAAATTTAATTTAAGATTAATATTTTTTTTACTCTATCCGAGCTTTTTCTTTATTTTTTTTTAATTCGTTATAAAAGTATACTTGAAGAGATTGTCAAATACACCCGTTACGTCTATAATGAAAATTCTATTAAATTTTTTTTTTTAATTTAAATTTAAATTGTGCTTAGTTAAGTAAATATATATAAATTCAATTCATATAATGTCTCAATCAATTAAAAGGACATTATTATATCGCAAAAAAAAAATGTTTTATACTAATTGATTTAATTTTTTGTGTTTTAATACAAACTTTTAAATGATAGTTTGAATGTTATTGTAAAAAAATAACAATTCTGGCTAAACTAAGACTCGGTACTTCTATAAATGTCCGTTTTGCCCTCCCCATATTGCTGTAAAAGAACATACCCTTGTTTGATTTATTTATTTCAATTCTACACGGAAAGAAAATTATAGGAAGTATTCCTATGTATCATGGGAATGGTTCCCATAATGGTATAGGAATTGTATCCATACTATTATAGGAATGGTTCCTTTATATTATAGGAACCATCCCTATACCATTATGGGAACCATTCCCATAATATTATAGGAACAGTTCCTATACCATTATGGAAACCATTCCTATAATATTATAGGAATGGTTCCTATAATTTATAAGGATGGTTTCCATAATTTATAAGGATGGTTTCCATAATATTATGGGAATGGTTCCCATAATGGTATAGGGATAGTTCCTATAATATTATAGGAATGGTTCCAATAATGGTATAGGAATTGTACCCATACTATTATAGGAATGGTTCCTTTATATTATAGGAACCATCCTTATACCATTATGGGAACCATTCCCATAATATTATAGGAACAGTTCCTATACCATTATGGAAACTATTCCTATAATATTATAGGAATGGTTCCTATAATTTATAAGGATGGTTTCCATAATATTATGGGAATGTTTCCCATAATGGTATAGGGATAGTTCCTATAATATTATAGGAATGGTTCCAATAATGGTATAGGAATTGTACCCTTACTATTATAGGAATGGTTCTTCTATATTATAGAAAATAACCCTATACCATTATGGGAACCATTTCCATAATATTATAGGAATGGTTCTAATAATGGTATAGGAATTGTACCCATACAATTATAGGAATGGTTCTTCTATATTATAGAAAATATCCCTTTACCATTATTGGAACCATTCCCATAATATTATAGGAATGGTTTTCATAATGGTATAGGAACTGTTCTTATAATATTATGGGAATGGTCACCATAATGGTATAGGGCTGGTTCCTATAATATATAGGTACCATTCCTATAATAGTATGGGTACAAATCCTATACTATTATGTGAATCATTCCCATAAAACATAGGAATGCTTCCCATAATTTTCTTTCCGTGTAGAAGTACTTTTCATAATTTGTTTTGAAGTAATATTTTCATGATAGTATGGGATCCATTCCCACAATATTATAGAACCCACTCCTATAATATTATAGGAATGATTCCCATAATTTATAGGAATGATTCCCATAATATTATAGGAACCATTCCTATACTATAGGAACCATTCCCATAATGGTATGGGTATCATTTCCATAATTTCAGGAACTATTCCTATAATTATGGGTAACATTTCAATAATTATAGGAACTGCTCCCATAATTTATGATCGTCATTCCTATACTAGTTTAGGATAAAATTTCACAAAATTATAGGAACCATTCCCATAATTTTCTTTCTGTGTACTGACTTATTTTCAGTACAAAAATAATAAATGAGTAATTAAAAAAAAAAAATAATGATTCCTTTGTAATGCAAATTTACTGAGATAATTTAAAAAGTGATGTACGTAAGACTGTTCAACAATCCATGAGGCGTTAAGGAAAAATGTAAAAAAACAAAAAAATGAGTAAAAAGCAGGTAAAGTAGTATAAGAATTATAAGAGTAAGAAGAAAAGTCATCTTTTCTCGCCCTCAGCTTTTCTACTCAAGTCTATTTTTTATTATTCTTTTCCTTCATTCGTATACCCTCAGACTTTCTCACATAATCGCCGTCTTTTCGCCATAGCTAAGTTGCTTTTGTCTCTCTAATTTTTTTATTTTCTTTTTCTACTACCGCTATTACGACTATATTACAATTTATGTATATATACATACATATTCAAACGCCAAGTTAATTTTCTTCCTTTGGACGTTACAACCTTTTTCCTTCTCGCTTTATGTTTTTTTACGTACAGTAATTATTTTCGATATTGACTTTTTTTTAGTAAAGGAAAAAAATAAATCCACAGCATCACAAGCTTGATTTATTGCAAACAAAAAAAAGTTTCATTACACAAAAAGCTTTATGTACAGCTATATATAATATATATTGTTATTTATTTAAACCAAGGGAACTTTTTTTTATACGGCAATTTCACATTTTATAGGCTGCGATATCCCAGTCTCATAATTTTACTACCATATCCTCACTTATCTAAATTTTATTCGATAAACAGTCGACTAAAAAAAAAGTTAACGCTTAAGAAAATTGCTTTATTCGCATTCTTGGCAACATTAAGTGTTACATTATACCCTGACACTTTGAAAGACACTAAAACTTTGTCGGAAAATGGAATTTGAAAACAAATTTTTAATTATTTTCAGATGAAAAGTACAAATTGTTTCCGATATCATAAAATACTTCGAGTTAAAAAAAATACTGAATTGGGGCATCGTAGAAATACAACAAAAAGATTAGAAAAAACGGAAAAAATGATAAAAGTGTGAACAAATGATATTAGCTAGTTGTCTTATTGTTGTGAAGTCATCCGTTGTAGAGGAGCCAAGAGAACTTGACACTTTACGTGCCGTATCCGGGGAAACGAAGCCTTGCGTCTGTTTGTCTCAATCTTTTTTATTTTTCTTCGACTTTTTCTCTGCCTTTTTTATTATTTTTATTCCTATTCCGTCTTTTATTACTTAAGAGAATGTGAAGAAGAGAATAAGAGAAATAAATATTGTAGCGATGGTAAAAACGAGAGGAAAAATAGGAAAAAGAAAGACCATTAGAGTGATCTTTTTCGAAGACCCTTGAAGCTGGATACTTTCTGTCCATCGTCGAAACGCGATCTCAGTTCTAGACAGCTTTTCGAATAACATGTCTTTTGAATTCCACTTGATAAAAAGCTTTTCTTACGTCTACTGTAGTTTACAAATCCAACAAGATTATTGTTCATTATAATTTTTTTTTAAACTTTTTTTTTTCATATCTAATTTCACGATTCATTTGATTTCATTAAATGACGAAAACATTTTATATAGATCGTTAAAATTTTTTATAACAGACTAGAAAACTTGTTTTCCAACGAAATTCTTAAGATTCCTAAGTTGCTCCGAAAAAAGTTTAAGAAAAAAAAAATTTGTCACGTACAAAAGTGTTTGTCAGAACATTCAGCAGAATCAACGACATACTTTCATTTCATTTAGTTTTTATTTTATTTGGGACAAAGTTGATTTTACTTTCAAGTGAATAAAGTGTGCGGAGATGGGCGAGAATAGATAATACTTAGGAGTAATCAAGAAAAGTGTAAAATGAATATTTTATACCATCTTTGAAAACATCATTCTCACTTTTACTTGTGGTCCATTTTATAAATCCATATTTACTTACACTGATTACTTTAAAACACGAAATTAAAAACTCCATTACTTTACTTTTAATTAATTACATATACTAATGCATACATATATACATTATTGTATATTTATCTTTACCGTACGTTGTACGGATTTTAGTCTCCTTAAATTTCGTATTAAAATGACTAATTTTTTTTTTTTTACTTTCTTAAGTAATTAACGAGAAGTAGTAATAAAAAAAAAAAACGTATTATGTTTATTGCTATAAAGTTGTTGTGGTTATAACAAAGTTTAGTATCTAAAACTTTTCCATTCATACCGTAACATAGTTGAGAATCATTATGTTCCTAATTTCAGTAACGCTTTTGATAACAACACTACATATAACCGTACTTGCTAAAGCTCAAAATATGCTAACAGTTAACAATGGGCAGTTACGTAATTACATTTTCGTAGTTTTGCTTTGGTATTTCTGCAGAAATGAGAATACGCAGGTAGATAAATGTACTAAATAAGTATTTTAAACAGTTTCTCACATTCATTTGGTATTTTGATGGTGATAAAGAATACAAAAAATGTTTGGAAAGTCAAAAAGTGCACATCTAAGATTATTAAATAAAAGCTAACCTTGAAAACAAAATAAATTCAAAAAAGAATAAACTGACGGTTCAATTTTTTATCGGGGGAGCGCTAGTAGTGCATACATGAGTAAAATAGATAGATAGTACACGTGTAGAAAGAGTGAGATGTATACGAATGTAAATATGGAAAAATAAGACAGTGGACGATAAATTTTAAGAAAAAAATCAAGAAAATTCATCGATTTTTACTGATATCTCTTAAATGGGAGAAAGTTGGTTGTTGATATTCAGTAAGGTTCATCCCAGGGAAGAATGACATCTTCTACAATAAGAATTGTGTTGATTCATTGCGTTCGTGACGCCTTCAATCCAGGCGACTCACAGACATACCTCCTAACAGACGTCACTATAATAAACTTTTTATCTGAATTTTTTTTTCAATTATAAATGATTATATTTAATAAAAAATCGACTATCGCTTCAATGAGACTTTAAGGTTTGCGAAAATCATTAATAAATACACAATCAACTAATCTTCTGAATTATTGAAATAACTTTATTCGAGCATTTTATGAAACGGTGACTATTTGACACTAGTCCACCTGAATGCTTTGCATTTGAGGCGTGCAATAACTTATACTATACATTATTATTATTTTGATGAATGCTTTAATTCAAATTAAAATCCTAAGACCAAAAAAAAACTTAAACAAGATAATACTTTCTTTTAAATTAAAATTGCGGATTTAGCCTAATTTAGTAGACTTTTGGGGCTCATAAAAAAGAGTATTTGCTTCGTTTTATTAAAAATTGAATAATAATAAAAAAAAAATGGTTTTAGATAAAATACAATTCATATAAAACCATAAATATATGACGTTCACAGTATTAATTTAGTCGAGTTATTTTTAACGATTATGTTCCATCGAGTTTATTCAGAAAAAAAAGTCAAATTCTGCAGACATTGTAAATTGAATATGCATATCGCTATAAATGCACTATCGAAACAATCATATTGTCGTTAGTAAAAGAGCACTAAATAAAGTTTTCACACTTCAAAAGCGTAGCGTAGAGTGTTCTATTTTCGTTTAAAAATGTTCATCTACCCATTTGTGTTAAATTGTATCTGCAGTGCATTTTACCCTAAAACGATATGGAAAAGAATATTGTGACTAAAAACAATATTTTTATTAGTAAGTCCGACTCAATATTGTCAAATGAAGTCAATACTGTTAATTTACAAAGTTTGCTTCGTTAGTGTAATTGGCACTGGCCACCGTATGCTTACAAGACTTTGCTTTGATGATCACGAGCTTACAATCAGTTGAGTCGAAAACGATCTAATTTGTGGTTTGCAAACAAAAATCTTCAGAAACCATAAGAAAATCAATATATTTTGACATCTTACTTTGTCTAAGCTCGTTATATTTTAAAAATATAATTTAAATGTTAATGTAGAACAAGTGAACACACCTCGTTGATGAAACGAATAATTATAACCCGTATTTAAAAAATACTTAAATATTTTTCGTGTGTAATCATAAACTAGTATGGCTATATAACTGTTGTGTAGTGGTCTAATAAATTTACCAGCTTAAAATTTCCATTTGAGGTCAAGAAGTCATGATGACGACGTTGACGAGAGACGACGACAACGACAACGACACAGAGTGCCATCAACGATTATACAATTGGCACTTTGGGACATTGTTCAATGCGAATGACATGCACTGGAGAACGTTCTTGTCAGCATATATGACTGAGCAACAATAAGCCTCTCGGTAATTATACCACACACCATTTCCAGCGCATTATGCCGAGCATATAACATGTGACGATACTACTGCTACTAATACTATTACTACTACTGCTACTACTACTATTACCATTACTATTACTATTACTTATATCGTATGTAGGCAACGATATAGCACAGACATCATATTTGTATCATCATCTGAATTGTCATTGAGAATGTATCGATTTATAAATGAATAATATGCATACATATAAACATGAATCTAGGGCTGTTTACGGTCTAATAATCAACTCCTTTAGCAATTTTTTGTAAGCCACCTTATCAACTTATTTAGATTCACAGTTACTAGATAATACTACATCATCTTCTATATAATGTTTACTGAAAAACTTTATGAGGCCGATGTTAGCCATTTCATAGCGTTTCAATTTTGAGCATTCGTCATATAAAATACTATAGGCAACTGATGACATCGAGTAAAATACTCGATAATTATCTAAAATCCTGCAATCTAATTTATGAAAAAAATAAATAATAAATGAATGACATGAAATATTTATTGTGAATGCAAATGAGAGTAAAATTAAAAATCGTAATGGTTAAACTACATTAATGATGTTAGAGTACCTCTAATGAAGAGGAAAAAATGTACTTGGGTAAGCGTGGAGTGTGGAACTATAAATAGGGCTTACTATATAGTAGATGAGATGGAAAGAAGACGAGAAAAAAGAAGAGATGGTAGTAATAGTAATAATAGTATTTAGTAGTGGAAGTAGTGGTAGTAGTAGTAGTAGTTGTAGTAGAAGTAGTAGTAGTAGAAATAGTAGTAGTAGTAGTAGTAGTGGTTGCTTGCCATTAGGCAACTACCAAGGGAAGTGTTCGCATGAGAACCAAGGCTTTTCTCTTTAACGAGAAGTCTTTTATATAGAGCGCGAGAACGAGTTATTTTCTGATTATGCTTCGGCCAAGTACAATGCAACCTTAATGATTGTTTATGAGCAATTTTTTCCAATTATTATTTTTTACGATTATGTGATTTTAGCATTTCATTGAAATGCATGGAGTCAGAGTTATCGAATCAACCCAATGTATGCATGCGGGTGTATAGAACATCATTAAATTTACAGGCGATAGATTTTCGATAATAAGTCAATGAGAATGGTGATGAATGAACAAATTTTATGAAACCGGCATTCCATTCCAACGATCAATCACCAAAAAGAGTGATAATATTGTTATACTTCGCCAGTTATTCAACCTAGTTTAATTAATTTTGTTAATGTATTTAACTTGTTTGAATTCGATAAAACCGGATTATGCATTGTGTGAAGGAGTTTTGTGGAGTGTAACTATTTATAGAAATCTAGATCGGAAATTCAATTATTACTTCATTTTTTTATGCATTGATTTTTTTTTTATACATACATTTTTTTTTTAGCTTTCTGATCCTGGTAATTCAATAAACGCCCATTCTGGTAAATCCAATTTTTCTTTTATTGCCACAATCACTATTTGGCTTCTCACCTCCCTCTTTAACGATGTAGATATTTATATCCTCTAATAATATATAAAGTATTTGACGTAATCGTCTTATTGGTTTAGATTATAGCACGTACTTACAAAATATTATTTCTAATAAAATGTATGTATTGAAAGCTCATTTCAACGCGAAGCTTATTGGAAATAATTAAGAAATAAATTTATTATTTTTGTAAAATTTAATTTTGAAAATTGTTGTTAAGCATTGGAACTACTATTAATGTGCCACTTATTGAAATATTTATGTTAAGGTGTTATCCAAGTAATTGTACAATGAGCCTGATCGACAGAATTTCATACATTTTTCATCTAATCATAGCTATTATTATGTAATTAACCTAAAAATTATAAATCGATTGGCCTTTTAAAACTAAAAATACACCTTTCTAATATTTGAAAAATTTAACATGAAGAGCAGTGGGATTATCAGATATTTTCGGCTGAGTTCTTTTTCAGAAACAAAATCTCTAAAAACAAAATACAGACCGCACATTGATGACTGTTGTCTAATCTAGCGAAGTGCGCTTTCATTGTTGGATAATACTCGTTTGTTTAAGAAAAAACTCGGTCAAAGTTACCATTTACTGCGCAAGTGCAACAAAGATAGTACCGTTCGTAGACTTAAGTGTAATAGAGAGAAAAGTGCGAACCCCTTGACTAACTGAATTTTAAGTAAGACCTCAGAAAATGACCAGATTTGTTTGATGTATTAATAACAATAAGTTAATTTTGTGCTGTTGTGTACAAAGTCACAGCTTCGAGTTTACAAGATGCCCAACAAGCAAAGGATAGCCTCAAGGATAAAATAGCTTACGGTATCTATTTACTGCTGCGCAGGTACAAAACAGAACTTTAGTATTGTACCTACTGTAGTATAACTTCCGTTGTCTCATACAGAGAATTGCTTTTACTGCCTCTATTATAGAGTAGTTAGTCGACAAATGATTATCTTTCCATAATAGTCGTTTCGGATTAAAGGCAATTCTTTAGTTTCGAAAATTATACGTTAAAGTATAGTTTATTGTTCTCATGATCCTCATTACCCATGACTAATCCATACCGGATGTTAAGTCGACTTGACCAGAGTCCGCAACAGGTTCGAAGTAGTGGGGATAATAGACCATCAAGGTGGGGGTAAGAGAGGCCCCAGAAGTTTCGAGCCTTAGTGAATACCGTCAGTTCAAAAGCTGTAGTGACCAGATCAAGTCATGGTGTTCATAAATGAAATCAGTAAAAATAAAGCAACAGTGAATTTTCAACGAAAAATGAAAATCGATCAGTTATCACCAACATATCTTGTCTACTGTGTTAGTCGCAAGTGCATAATAGAAGGAAATATGGACGTCAACACGCAAATAAAATTTCAAAATACTGATACACCGATACTACTTTTTGCTATTTTTATTAGTGATAAAGAATTCATTGACTATCTTTTACAAAATGGAGTTGATGTTAATTACAACAGTGTATTTTGGGGAACCGCTCTACATCAAACTGTTAAGATGCAGTTGCCTAAGACAGCAAAAAAATTAATCAACGCTGGTGCAGAAGTTAATGTACGTGAAATAAGAAGTCCCAACTTCACCCCTCTGCATATTGCTGTTGAAAAAAATTTTTACGAATTAGCTAAGCTTCTAGTCAAACATGGAGCTAACGTCGACATCTTATCTCCAAACGAACCTGTGCTTGGAGTTTCGCCATTACAAATAGCCGTTAATAGTAATAAAGACAAAAAAATAATCAATTTGATGCTGAAAAATATCAAAGGGTCACGAGGTAAACTCAACTATCGTATGTTAAAAATGCTACAATACATTTGAATTTTTTATACTAAAATTTATCATTCGCTCAAAGAACTACTATGTATATTGTTATTTAAAATATTGAAATTGATTATTGTAATTATACTAATCATAAGAATAATTGTTTAATTAGTATTGATGTAACAAATTTTATATTGAATATATTATTTAATTTAATAAATATTTTTATACTAAAATCAAAAATTTAATTTTTCATTTTTTTTATACAGCAGCAATCATGAATCATTAATTATAAGGATATTTAAAACCTAATTATAGCTTACAACAAAATGTGTGTACGTAATCCCTTTGAGTTTCTTAAGCTTCTTAGATTACAGCCATAAATTGGTAGTACGACGTCAGAGGTATTAGTCTCGACCGAACGGTCATTAAAATTGAATACCAATATCTCAATGTCTTTTTATAAAATCAATATTTTAGATAATTAACATATTCGTAATTTAGATAACATTTGTTGATCACTTTTTGTAATTAGTTAATCTTCATAGTTTGTTTTATTTATCAATTTTCAATCAGAAACAAAATTTTTTTTTTTTTTTTCAACGAAACTGATCTTGATTTGAGAAGTCTGAAATGTCATTTTCGTTATTGTTGATTATCAAAACTAATAATGTTAGTATTAAGTAAAAATATAAAAAATTATTGATAAGAGTCAAATTTTCCAAAAATATAAAATTTAGGTTTAAAATTGATAATGATTTGTTCTCGAGTCAAAATTATTTTCTTTTAGAAATTAAGGTGGTCGCTTCTAAACTCGGTCATCAGAGCATTGTTTATTTTAAATTTCCCGCTATGAAAATTGAAAATTTCTAAACAAAGGAAATTATTGGTTTCGGTTCGGTTTTATAAAATTGAGTTTTCATCAGAAATTTAAGGAAGCTACTTTGACCATTTTCAGGTAGGCTTGTGTGAATGTGTGTGAGCGTGTGTGTGTGTGCACTTTTTTTGTCTCACGATATCTTTGAAGCGAATTAATTTTTGACGGTAATCAAAAAAGATCACTAAGACCAAATTCATCAGATTTCGAAGTCGATCGGTCGACTAGTTTACAAGTTATACAAAAAATAATTTTTTTCGGGATTGTAATCGATATGTAATAGTTTATAAAAACAAGAAATCAAACTAAATTAAAAATAATCGCACATTTCGTTATTTTAATTTAAGGAGGTCATAAGCTAAAAATATTCAAATATTTTTGTAGGTCCGTAGAATTTGAATCTTCATAGAATAGAATTTTTTGGTATAATGTCAAATATTAAGTCATATTCAAATATAAATATAATTTTTAAGCGATTAAATATTAGACCAAAAAAAATTTAACTAAACTTGTATTTATTTTTAATACTTATTTAAATTACCAAGGCAAATTAAAATTTGTAACGTCAATTTTACTTTTATCTGACCTCCATCCATTTCAATATAATCGAATTACTTAACAATGTATATATATATATATTTATAAAATTTACTGCATAAATATGTGATTTTATTGATCAACTTATAAATAAGAAATATAGTAGTATAAATTTATTCCAATTTAATTAACGTATTTAAATGTCAAAAAAAAATAATATAAATAATTCATATATAGATCAGTAGTTTTCAGTCTACCAACATTATAAAAATATAAACGTAAAATAAAATTTGATCGATAGAAATATGTCTTTAAGACATTTTCACAAGAAAAAAGAAAAAAAAAATAAAAACTAGGGAAAATGGAATAAAGCGAGAAACTTTAAAACTTTATTCTTTTGGTTGACGTCATATACTACTAAAAGTTGCCTCAAGAAGCATGCAGTACGGAAGACGTTCAATCTACTGCTTTTTTTATTTTTAAACATTTTTATGTATTTTTTGAAAACTCGTTTACGTCTCTTACGCGGTGTACAGAGGCAATGTATATATATAGTAAAATGCAACGCGAGAAATTTCGAAACCGGAATATATACTAGTAACTTCAAGTTAATGTACCAGTGCTGGTATATATTGTATCGGTGTTGGTGATGAATTCATATAAACTTATATGCATACATATATACATACATATATATGCATGTCGTATGTATAGATGGTGCATAAAGTATTCAAGAGAACTCAACGAGCGAGATGCCTACGGGTTTGAAGCCGCGGCAGCATTAGAAGCAGCAGAAGCAGAAGTACCAACCCAAATATCGACAGCAAGGCCAGTTGGTTTCAAATGCACCACATACTACTCAGTATGAACTACTTGTAGTACACTCTCTCCTTCTCACTACTACCACCAATACCTCCATCACTACCACCTATTATCTCTTCACTTAGTACTTTCTCTTTCTACTTACACCCCCCAGCCCTTTCATCCACCCAATCCAACCATCCAACGATCCATCCATCTACTCACTCGTTTACTATTTTTTTTTTTTGCTCTTCAAAGCCTGCACTTTTGCCTGCCACAAAACCTCGTTGCTTGCAAGCTAACCAACTTCGATTGATGATAAAAAAAAAAGACGTTTTTGTGAAGGGTGTAATATTGGTTTCAGAAATAATCAGAATGTAGAGTCCAATAGGAGTACCACAGGTGACCTATATGACCTTATTAGAAATATCGATTTCATAAGTTCAATTGGTAGATACTATTATTCTCCTCTCGTGTGTAGTAGTAGTAATAGTGCAGTGTTATTATGGCTCGCCTCGAGGGCGCATATTTCTATCCGCAATTAGTGCAATCCAGTTTTCGATGCACGGAAACTATTTATGAATTGAGATACGAGGATTAGTTTTAACATATATCATTGAAAAATCAATTTTTATTTCTAGTTGAGTTTAGATTAATTTTTTTTTTTTTTTTTTTATGGAGACCGATTGGAAAATTGAATTTTCCGAGGGGATTACAATTATTTTTTTTTTATTCAATTTTATTTTAACTGAAAAAATTTAGGACAGCTAAATAAATTTCGTATTATTTCAAGTTAATTTTAAATGACAAGAGAAGCTGAGGGAAAAATTTATTTAACAAAATTTCTTTACATATGCGTACTTTTTAAGTCACTATTAGAGCTTTACATTTTTACCGTAAGTCCGTACTAATTTTCAGAATTAAAAAAAATGAGATTGAATAAAAAGTCAAGAAAAATCAAATCACATGTAATCGAAGGGTCGGTCAGAAATCTTCAGCAAATTCGTCAACTAAATAAAATTATAAATGCTGATAAAAAAAAAAAAAATTCTATGCGTCTGAACGAAATCTTATTAATTTTTTTTTTTTTTTCATTTTTTTTTTTTTTTTATTTTCTTTACATTTACGATCGAACCAATGTATAAGACTATCTCCGACCATAACGGTTCATTGTACAAGTTTACTCTCGGGAGTTAACCAAAGATTGCCAAGCCCAGCAAGAGATGTGAAAGAGAATTTACTCTTCTCAATTTTTGTCCTTCGGACAGCTATATCGGAGCACAGGATATAATTTGGTCATAGAGCCGCGTATAATACACGACCCAATAGAAGCACAAGTCCTTGAAGAGATAGGTCGACCATACGCTAGGGACAGAGTACTTTCAAGTACATATCTATCGATCCTAAAATATAGGAAATAGGCCCAATAACTCACGATATTCTACCGCATGATACTGACGTTAGCTGACGTCTAATAATTTTTGAATTTTTTTAAAAACGGTGAATTTAGAAATAAAAATATTTTGAGAAATTGCACATATAGTTTTTTTAATTTTCTACATGTGCATTTTTTTTTTTTTTTTTTTTTTTTTTTTAATTAAATTGTTGAAAAAAAATTCAAAAGTTTCTAATTGTTTGCTCTAACCTAGGGATCATTTTACCGCCATCTTTTCAAATCCGCTGGTTCATGAAAGTCTCGATAATTATCTATCTCTGTCTTTCTTTCGGCTTAATTTAAAAATTAATTAAAAATAAATCTACCAATTTAATTATTTAGTTTTAATTTTAAATTGATAAAATATTTTAAAAAATAAAATAATGAATTTCTGAGTTAGCATTTAAAATTTAAATTATGCCAAATCAATGGTTATTAGTTTAAATTTATTTTATAGCCTGGAAAAGTCTTGTACTTATCAGCACGTGGCTCGTTTGCGTTTTTTTTTTTCCTTCTTTATTCTTTTTATTTTCGATCCTACCCCACGGTACTTTTCAAGTAATTGGATAGCTACATAAAATAACGTGGGATTTTCTTTTTCTCTAGAGGAAAATCCCACCTACACTTCTTTCTACGTAAATTACACACCAAGGATAAGAAAAAAATTTTTTTTGTTAAATCGTAGTATTTTTTTTAAAAGTAAAGATTTTTTAAAAAATTAAAATAAGAGAAAATGTCTCTAATCTTGACGTTAGAAGACAATTAAAAATTTTCGGACTCTTTGTTTCAACAACTGCATAAAAAAAAAAAAAAAAATATGCGCATGTAGAAAATAAAAAAAACTTTAAGTGCATTTTTTTGAAATATATTTTTTTTGTAGTTAATCGTTTTTAAAAAAATCCAAAAATTATTAGACCTCGACTAACTTCAGTATCATTAATTTTTTAATGAATCAATTTAGTTTAAAATTATAAAAAATGTAGAAGAATATAAAGGAATAAAGCGTTAATTGAGGTCGGGAATTTTCGTGAGAGAAAATAAAAAAAGGTCGTGTCAGAAATCACAAGGCACGAAGTAACATGAAGCAATGGGTTAATGTGACCCTCAAATGCATGTCGAGGGTTTGCTTTGGCTTTAGCTTTTACTTTGCTTCACCGGTTGTGTAGCAGTAAAGTATAGGAGAATAATGTGCAGTATCGAAAGTAGAGAAAGTATTTATAGGTGAAGCTGGATGTAGTTGTGCAGAGTTGGGAAATTCAGTGCGTATTATCGACATCCTTAAAAATCGAAGCTTTGGTTTTTTTGCCGCATAATACGCTTTTAAAACTTTGACAAACGAGTATAGCAAAGCATATAATAGTACAGAGCAGCAGAACACAACTCAACTCTGTGTAGCTTTTCAACTTTGTGTATGCTCTTGACATCACTTGTCTTTTTTCTTAACCTGCAATGCTTGCTCTCATATTAAAGAGTTTGAAAGAAAACAAAATGAAAATTAAATCGACGAAAAAGAATAAAAGAATAAAGTTTGATAAAATACAGCCAAGGAAAATTTAAGATAGATAAATAAAACGGGTTTAGTTTTAAAATAATGAGATTTTTATGCTAAATAAATAGCTTTTAAAGAAATAAATGTATGGAGATGATCTCAATTAAATGTTAAACATTGGCCAATATTTATTTTCAGTTCTGATATATTATATGTATATATTTTTACGAGAATACTTGTCCCAGTGTAGTCTTAGTAAGAAAGTTCAAACTTTATGGCCAGTTTGTACGTTTGCATTTTTTATAACACAATAACTTTCAGCGATCATTTAACAGATGTTTTATGAGTGACTATAGATTCAACGATTATTTCGACTATTGTTGTTAAATCGATAATAAAAAGTACTGTAGAATTTATTTGTTTTCAAAATGTACATCTAGAGAAATAAAAAATCATTCTAGCAATAAAATTTATCAAAAAAATATTGTCGAATATTTTTTTTTAGAGACGAAAAAATTTTTTTCAACCGAACAAATAAAAAATATTTATTAACATGAGTAAATAAAAAAAAAAAAAAAATACTCTGGTCTCGAGTTTTTAATTTGTAATTTTATATTTTTTTAACGAATAATTAGTAATAAAAATATTGGATATAATATATATTGAAAAAATATAAATGCACCGTATGGTATAGTATATATATATTGGTAATTAAATTTGCAATTAGTTTCATAGGTTGTTTCGATTACTTTTATGCAGTTATCGTAATTGAAGTAAAAAGTTTATGTATTGAAAACTAAAATGATTAATTGGAAAAAAAAAATTGTTGTTTTATTTGTTACCATTTTTTAGTAGCAATAAAAAATAAAATTCAAAAGTCTATCAATATTTAATAAATATTAATTTGTAAGCCATATTAAAACTAGTTCAAAAATTTTATTTAGTCTTGTCACTATTTCCTTTTTTACCACCCTTATAAGAAAAAAGCAATAGGCCAAGCTTGGCGTAAAACTTAGTAACTCTGGGGAAAGTTTGAAATGCAAGCTTGGCCTAAGTCTGTCTAAGCATCGAAATGATAACACTGAGCGAATACTGAATGCCAGTATTGTGCCAAGACTGTATCTTATTAGCAAAATATCCGGGTCGCGAACTTGATCCTTCATGGCTGATAGCTGAGTGTCTTATCTTACTTCTTATCTGTCATCTACTAAGCTGTTACGATATACAAGGAAGTCAAAGGTTTTTAGGTACCATTTGTTATTTAGATTGGTAAACCAAGGCTCGTCAATTGAATGTTGGCTGAAGTTTGGCCCAATACTGGCAAACCACAACTCGTCACTTGATTATATGCGGAATCTAGACTAAAGACTGGTAAACCAGGACTTGTTACTTGAGTATTGGCTGAACCTTGGCCCAAGACTGGCAAACCGATTAGCCCAGTATTGTGCCAAAGCTGGCCTCTTTGTCGATATTTTTATTCCAAGGGTAACAGATTTCAATAATAAGCTATTAATTTACATTTACATTTAAAATTCTATTAAAAAAAAACTTGTTAAAATTTTACTAACGCTCAGCAAATCTGTTAGGGCAATGCTAGTAATTAATTACAAAAAATAATAACAATAATTCAAATAATAGAAATTAAAAGCGAATTTTTGAATTTCATAATTTCGTTGAATAAAAGAAAAATAATAATTTTAATTAAAATAATGATATTAACTAAGATTGAAAAATAATAAAATAAATCCTAAGGATGTAGGAAAGCTTATGCTGAATTGTGATATTTACATACATATTTTTATTTTACTTTCCTTACAGAAAATATGTTTCGTGATGAGAGCTCGTGTGTTGCTTTACAGAAAATTTCTCAGTGCAACTCAAGCACACATCACTCATATATAAATATACATACATACATATATAAACATATATCTTTCTTACCACACCCACATTTTGTGGTAGAAATAAAATAAATACTGCTTATACTTATTCTCAGAGTGAAGATGAAGGAAATGTCGTATATTTTCGGGTCATATATGTTGTAATAAAAATAATAAATATACCTTCAAGTATAATAGAGTGAGAAATAAAAAATATGAGTGTAAGAATAAGAGTTAAAAGAATAAGAAGAATAAAGTTCATAGAAAAGTTTATTCCCATGAACGATCTTAAAATGATTTGAGTTATCCAACAAAATTGTTCAATAACTTTTAATAAGTTTTTCGCTTTTGCGCGTGATAAAGTTGCGGGTTAGACGATGGGCATAAAACTGATAAAACAAATCGAAGATTTTTATCCAACTTTTATTATCATGCATACACACACATATATATTCATATATGCTGTATTAAAAATGAAAAAAGGGCAAATAGCCAGAAAGAGAATAATACTTTTATTTACTTTTCATCTTTCATAGCTCCTTTCTCTATACTGTCGTTATCTCGAAATAGACAACAAGAAGACTATCAATCACTATCAACAACTTAACTTTACTTTTTCCATTTATTTAGATTTATTAAATCTATTTGCCGTACTAAAAATTGAAAAGTATATTATCCAATTACTAAGTCTGTATAAATCATTCATAAAACTTTATTGAGGTATAAAATAATAAATAGAAAAAAAACTACACACTATTTATGAAAAAAAAAAAAAAATGTATATTTGAAGAATAATTAATCAACTGTGAAATTAAAATATACTTTTCTTGGCATCAAGTTTTATATCGATTTAAAATAGCTTTCATTTAATTAAATAAATATGGTTTATTTCTATTTGATACATTGATATATTAACTATATATATTTATCATAATCAAACAAGTATTTAAATTTAAAATCCCCTGTGCGACTATAAATCAACAGAAGTATTTAAATTTGAACAATCGGAGGAGCAAAGGAAATACCCTGAGGAAAAGTTAGAGAGCGACGGAAAAAAAAGTAAAACACGAGGGTGAAAACTGTCTGAGCAGGGAAATGGATACGAAATTGTGAGCACGATTTCTGTTTGAGATTGGCCGACAAAACGGAACGAGGAACAAATCGTATGCCGTGCGCACACGTGGCTATCATACAATCTTGAGTTACGATCACACATTTGTCCAGTTATGTATGTATATAAATTATATTATATGTGTATATATAAGAAAGAAGTAAAGTGTGTAAGCAAGAAACCAGCAAATAACTTTGTATCCCTTCGTTGCTACTTTATTTCTTATAAGCGCATAAATAACGCGAAAAAAAAAATCGTGAAAAACAACTTTGGTATTAAATTTTTTTTTATTTTTATTAAAATGTTATTTTTTAAAAATAAAGTGTTCAGCAGATGTCGTGAAAATTTTATAAAAAATAAATAAGAGGAAAAACGAAAACAATAAGTACATTAAATGTAAATCCGAATATTTTATGAATGAAAATGAATTTTCAGTATTTTGATTATAGAAAAAAATTGTTAAAAAATCTTAGCACGTTTTGATATCGCGCAGGGCAACGATTGCATACAAAAGAAGTCTAAAAGGGCCATAAGTTGCGTGTAAGAATGGTAGGTGATAGGAGATATCGAGTTTATACTCCGTAGTCTTCAATAAGTGGTGGTAGATTGAGACCACGTGGATTTTGAAAGAGAGAAAAGAATAGAGAGTATATAGAGTATGTATGTGACTAACAAGAGAGAATGAAAAAAAGAAAAATGCAAGAAGGCGAGTTTGGGTGCTGATAAGAAATGTGGGAAGCACGAATTTCTACGTGCTTGGAATTTACGCTGTCAAAGAGAAAAGGTAAAACTGGCCTCACACAAGCTGCTTGAAACCTAGCCAACGGACAACCAAATTCAAATTTCAACTACCCGCATTCACAAATTAACATAACCACTGACTTTTTTCTTACTTAACGATTTATTGCCAAATCATATCAAATTTAATCATTGACTTTTATGTTATTAAAATTTTTTTTGGAAATTTCTTTTCTCAGACAAAAAAAATTTTTAACCCTCAGAGTACGCACCTCCGAACAGACCGGAGTACACACGGGGTCAAATTGACCCCACTTTACTTTTGAAGAGTTAAAATCAAACCTAATTTGAGAAATATTTTAGGATAAAAAAAAATTCTGGGGTCAAAATGACCCTCAGTGTACTCCGAGGGTTAATTATGATGGAACATTTAGTTGAGTAATCAATTCTTGTCGTAAAAAAAAGTGTTTTTTCGGGGTAAGATAAAAGACTTTCTTCTATTTTCCCCCTACAGGGCTGTAGGAGAATATAATTCTAAGAATTCCTGTACCCCCACTTCTGCTAAGTAGTCGATTATACTTCTCTTACTTTACAAGTGTGTGAGTGCGTACTTTATTTTTACAGTCGCGATATGAGTTCGCCCGATTGATAAGTCCGTAGTTAATTCCATATTTAATTTATAATTAATTATTCAATTATTTATTATAATAATACGTATTCTATGATTACCATAATAATGTTTACTAAATATGTTATTAAAAGGTGTATTTTGTATTTTAATCAAAAAAATATATAATTAAAAAAATCAATATTTAATTTACCTCACCAACGTTCCGGTTTCATATGTCAAGAGACTGAAATGAATTTTTTTTAGTTCATGGATAGGGAATGTCTTCAAGAGAAGACATAATAAGTTATAACGCGACTCGACTAAATTTGTAATCGCCCATTTTAATCTATGGGTTAAATACGTAAATTTTATGAAAATAATAACGAAATTTATTTTTATCAAATTTCTGGGGCGTCCGGTCATGCTCTAGTTTTGCCTTCAAAAAGATTGAATTGATATTAAAAAAAACTATTTCTGTTTAATCCAAAAATAAAAAACAAGCCAACAAATAAAAAAAATGATACTTAAATAAAAAAAAAACAGTTGTAAACGTTAAAATTTGTGAGTAGTAAAAAAATGTTTTATAGTCGAAAAAAAGTAAATAAAAAAAAAATAACAAGCCCAATAAAGAACATAAATTTATTTGTTTTACTGACAAATGGACTTCCGATTAATTTATTGCCGTCGTTTTATCCTTTACCCGATACCCTACTTTCTTTCTTTTTTTTTTTTACCGTACTTTTTTTACGAAAATCCCATTCATGTTACAATTTTTATGTGGCTCATGTTGTATTACATACATGAGAGATAGTTTCAGCACAATTCAAGTATGGTCATATAAAAGTAGGGACGAAAAAAAAAAGTAAATTATCGTGACACCAGACTGATGAATGTCTTCTTGCTTAGGCAGTTAGCTACTGGTAGCTATGTAACAGTTACTGCCACAATGTGGTAGTCGAAACTCGTAAACACGCACATTTACAACACCTAACAAAATTTATAGCACATACGTTAAATCTCACTGGGAAGATAGCCATGAAAAGCTACAAATTCAATGAATTATATGACCTATGTATTTCACCGCGAATCTGTTGTCATTAAATGATCATTTCAAGGCAACGCGGTTTATTTTAAATTTTAAATATCCTACGTATGTACATACTTTTTATTTATTTTACATTCAACAAATGGATGACTGAATAAATAAAAACGAAATTCAACTGTATTTTAAATGGGAAATATATATAATGTTTTCTAGCCATGAGTTATTTCATTCATACTCGATGATCGATATAGAACTGCAAAGTAAACATAACTATTCGTCTTGGATATTGAGAGCTTTTGAAATATATTTTTCAACCACCGGCATGGTATTTCAATTTTATTTTCTGAATCTCTACTAACCCAAGTTTTCGAAAATAAATTTCCAATAAATACTTGGGCATTTAAATTTAAAGTTTAATTGTACACAAGAAACAAAATTTATTTTTAATTAAATTTAAAAATTATTATCAAATGAAAAAAAAAAACCATTTGTTCACGTATAGAATATTTGAGTACTGAAATTGAATTCTAAGGGGCCGTTCATAAAATACGTCACGCAAAATTTTACCTTTTAGACCTCCACCTCCCTTCGACACGCTATGTCACATTTTCTGCGATCCCCTTATCAATATTGCGCCACAAATGACAGACCCCCTGCCCCCATTATGAGGGAAATATTTACATATTTACAAATATGAAACGAATGACTCTCTATCGTAACAAAAAAATAAAATTAAAATAAACCGAGAGAAAAATTTTCAAAATTGTTTGATGAGCTGCGATCGTCACGTTTCCTTAGACCCCTGATCCCCCTTATCATAGTAAGCGACACCCCTATTCCCCCATAAGTGCGAATGTATTTTATGAACGGCCTTATGCTGTAGAAATATTTTTAAACAACCATGGCGTGTATTTTGATTGAATATTTAATCATTTTAATTAATCTTCATTAAATGAAGTTCATGCGCATAAATACGTAAATCATAAATATTAAGAGCTATCAATATGCAATAAAATTTAGCATATGCTACAAATAATCCACAAAAACCATTGAAATAAATATTTTTAAGCGCGTCAAATTGCAATTGTACTATCAAAGCTTGCCAAATAATAAAAAAATAATAATAATAATAATAAAATAAACCGAGTATGTCACTAGTATTGATCCACAAATAAAACATATTTTCATTTACTGTTTTAAAAAAAAAAATGTTGCCACGCAAACATAAACACCCGAGGTAAAACGTATTACAATAATTATTTCAACCCTTTATTTTGTTTGGATCAGTGAATAAAAAAACTTGAACGAGTACTTGTGTTACAATTGCTGCACAAAAATAATAAAAATAAAGAAAACAAATGAGAGATGTAAAGAAAAGGGTGGATGTCATTATTGTCAACAAGGCGTCGTACGTGAATATCCAGACTATGGTCCATTTAATTTCTCCACTTCTACAAGCATTCCCTGACACCCCCGAGCCAGCTTTGTTATCGCCTTCTCTGTCACTCTTTTTTAGCTTCGCTCTAGCTCTTGCAGTACTACCAGTAGAGGGAAACCTCTCAAGAGGATGAATGAATGGGCGGATAAGTGCAGATGGAAAACATAATATAACATTCCCATGAATGCAGCATTCACAGATTGGACGTAAATAACAAACATTTAAACAACAATAATATAAATTTCTTTCCTGTGAATGATTAAGATTAGATATTCTTGTAGAATATTGTATGATAATAGCCCCTGGGTTAAATGTTTTTGCTTTTAAATGAAAACAAAATTTTTTTTCATTTCCCACAAAATAAAATAAAATATGAATTTTTTTAAATATTAAAATCTATCCAAAATATTTAGTAATGTATGTAACTGTAGATAAACTGAAAAGAATAGCAAGAGCTTTTTTCTTTATTTACTTTTTTTTTGTAGGAAGCCATTTTTTTTTAACGTGTCCCATTTTCTAGTGGGCTACAGGTCGATGGCACAAGAGCTAGAGATACTGGTACACGACATATCACAGTTAAGGTAGTAAACTATATATGAAAGTATATACACATACGTGTGGAAGTATATATAAATATATATGTCGGTATATAAATCTTTGGTTGTGTATCTGAAATACGAGTTCGTCCGAAACTAACTACGGCTGATTATTGCGGTTGCCAGGAGATAAATTAACTTAATTTCACTTTCAGGTCTAGTTATAATTACGTCCTGGACAACGATCTGACAGTTTTAATCCTATTTCCGTGATTCTGCATCACGGGAATAATTATGTCGACTTTGACATTTTTCATAATGATAATTCTCAACCATTTGAATTTTAAAAAATTTCATTTTTTTATCTTAAACTCTTACAATACTGTTAATTTGAATTTGAATTTAATTACATAAATAAATTGAATATTTCAGGTGTGAACTAACAAAAAAAAAATAAAACTGCATTATGATATTATGAATTTTCATACTTAACATAACAATTGTTCAACTAACTTCACATAAATCAGCATTGTTAAATCTTATATTTTTTTTAACTATTGTTATCACAAAATTTTATTTCTTTTTCAATAAAAAGTTTTATCTGTAAGTTGAAGCATTAGGGTTTTTTATTATTTTTTAAAACCAAGTACTCTACTAATAGTCTGAATCGACTGATTGTGCATAGTCTCCTATTTTTACAGTTCATTTGCTCGGTGAATTTTTCTACACTGGTACTTTACGTACTCTTTATCTCACTTGTACGATGCTTTGAAAATATATTCCACGCGAATGACTAGCGATTCGAATAGAAGTGATGGGTCGTTGAAAGCTGCTCTTGGTCAAGAGGGTCAAAAGCATCACAGTACTAACTCCTCAGTATATATATAAACGTATAACAGTTTTCAGATCGATGAAAAACTACCGAGCAAAACGTTTTATATATATATATATATATATATATATATATATATATATATATATATATATATATATATATACATATGTGTGTGTGTATTTCTAGATGACAGTTATATAGATAACGATTCTCTCATTTAAAATTTAACATTACTTGCCTGTAGCAGTTTAACATTACTAATAAATGATAAATGCTTGTTGGGTTCAAGTATACTTTAATATACATATATATATCGTTGTAAGTGAGTATAGTTAACTTTGAGTTATTAATGATTTTTTAATCATCTTCATAAGTCTAGTGTATAGAGACAAATATTATTGTTTTAAAATTTAATAACTCTCTAGAGATAAATATAACTTGTATACTTATTCAAAGCTCTATTTATGTAAAAAAAAAAACAGTATTTTAAAAGTTTATTTATATGTATATTTTAAATGTTGATATATATTTTAAAACAAGTATTATGCATACTAATTAATATGTTGAAAAAAAAACAATTAAAAAAGTTTTAATTGACGGGAAGAAATATATTTTTTGTAAGAAAAAGCATTTTATTTTTTTTACTATCATTAATATCAGATGACATGGAACAAGATTTTGTTTTGCGAACTTGTTACAAGAAGAAAAAAATAATATAATTGTACGATGACTTTCAAAAGATTATTTTTTATCTAACTTTTATCTGACATCGACGTCGTTCCAACCATTGAACTTACTACTTTACTAAGACCCGGTTGTCTTATTTCTTTTTTTAAAAATATATTGTGTTTAAACATCCGTTTTTTTTTTTTTATTGTTATTTTTAATCGAATAGAAACTCGATAGCTAATTCATGAGCCTTGTAATTTTTTGTTGTTTGGGTGAGAAGAGGTTAGAAAAATATTTTTAATATTCTGCATAATAAATAGATTGCGAGGAAAATTACTAGTTGATGTAAAAAAAATATCTTGAAAATTTTATCGTTAGATGATGTGAAAAAATTTCCCTGCAGGTAAAAAAAATAGTATGGTTATTTTTATCTAGACGTTTTGAAAAACGATTCAAAGTTTAACAAGAAATATATCACAGATCATTTCTCGATTTAAAAGTATACAGGAAATTCTAACTGCCAATATACATCCGTCTGAGAAAAAATATTGAAGCAGAACGATCGAGTTGTTGGTTATATTTTTTCGATTACGTAAGACAAAATTTTTTTGAAAAAAATTTACTTGATATCTCTCGCAAAATTTATGTTCGATGAATAGAATTTTTTTGAGAAGAAGAAATGAAGATTCTTTGAAAAATCGCAAAGTATCTCAGTATATTTTTACAAAGGGATATTTTACAAAGGATATTTGTCTGGACTATATCTAAGAACCTCGTACAGAATTTGTCGAAACATTTTTCTTCTGTACGTTATTTCCTATTTTTTTTTTTATTTTTATTGACTAGAGTTTTTATCTCTTTCAATGTAAGCTTTCTTCCTTCAGTTAGCTTCAGTCCGTACTACTCTATTCCAAGATCGATCCCACAGGCACGTAAACCGTTCACGAGGTCAGCAAGTCTCGAAATTACGGAAATTCCAGCGGCCTTCGTGGTCAACATCGTTCAACGATTTTCTTACTTTATTTACGGGTTGTATTATTTCACTATCAGCTGTACAATAATAAAAAAAAATCCACCTATTTTTTATTTTTTTAATCACATATTAAGAGTAACGAAGAATCATATGGCCTCGAAAATAATTTTTAAAAAATATTTTTTTTTTCTATAAATCTTAAATTTCTAATAAACTCCAAATCACGAAAGATAGTTTTTTTATTACCAAATTTTGAGCGTAGATTGTTCATACTAGACCGATATATGGGTTACTGCTTCATGTATTTGGTAACAAACCTAATCAAAGGTATTCTGAGACTATCTACTAGTTTTTCGATAAATCCAAAGAATTTGAACTAGAATAGCTGTATGTAACTATTATTAATTGATTTGAAAAAATTATATAACACTAGTAGAAAAAAGGACAACGAAGTTAAAATTTTACCAGGATATACTTTTTTAACAAATTTCCTGAGGAGTAACAATATTTGTTAAATGGTCACGATAGTCGAGAGGTAAGTAGGCTTACTGCTCCAACTTGGTAACGTTTATAGTCGCTAATGACCGCGGCAATTAAGAAGATGCACTAGAAAATCGGATCGTTTTTCGCGAAACGAAAATAAAAAAAAAAATAAAAAATTTACTGGATCTAGATTTTTGAAATTCTCCGCATACGCACTAGTATGTCAGCCGAAAATTGCAGGCCACCCCAACTGATCACGACTAAATATCACACGACTCAACATCATGTAATATTTTGACGTTATGCTATCTCTGTGGGCAGGCCGTTGATACTTTGACTGTGATATTTAGTCATGTAACCTCGTTCAACTACCCCTTAAGTAGTAAGATTACATAAATTTTTTCATTTTCGTAGCGCAAAAAACATTCCGATCCTCAGGTACACTTAAAAAGAACTTTAAACAAAAAAAGAATTTGTTAAATTAATTTCAGCAAAATGTTAATGTCAAAAATAATATTGAGTCAAATATGTAGGCCTAAATTTAATTACCAGATTTCATTAAACGGTTTATTTATTGATCAATTTTCTTAATTAATGCTTCAATAATTTGATAAAAACAAATATTTAAATAAAACGTAATAATAATATTGATAAAAAATAAATTATTTTTTTTTTTATTAATTACTTTTTGAAAATAATTCACATTCGCAATTCAAGCAATTCATGGACATATAATATTCATTATTCTATAAATGGTAAAATATTATTTTTATTGAAATATTAAATTCATTTCCTTTTCTAAAATGAAATTGAAGAACAATAAAAATTCATTTCCTATTTTATTTAATTTACCAACAAAAATTTTTGATTGAAAATTATTTATCCTTTGATAAAAAATTTTCGATAAAATTCAATAGTAAAAATAAATAATCAAACGATAAATGAAAAATGAAAAATGAAATTGAAGACCGAAAGAAGATAAAAAATAATAATTTCTACAACGTCACTAGTCATAAATGAAACACGAATATCCTCTCTCGACCCTCGAGGAAAAAGAAGCTCAACAAGTATGACTCAATATAATTTAATATGACGTTTTTTTTCTTTCTTTTTTTGGTCATCGATTTAAGTCTGCTCTTAGTGACCTCACAATAATAAACATAATAAATAAACTTTTAAAATATTACGTAATGTGTAATTCCCTATTTTAAGCTCATTAACACTCACGAGTTACTAAATATTACATGCACAGACATGAACATAATAATATTTACTACCCTTTTAAGCATCGAAACATTTGTCTGTGAAAATTACTTTCATACAGTTTTTTTTTTTTTTTTCATATTATATATTATATTGCATACTCTTCGTCATATTTGCTGTCGTAGGTTGTGTACCACCGACTCCTCAAATTACAGCGACAATTTTTTTGTCGTACGGCTTCGTATTTCACGCACGCATACGCAAATCCCTTTCCCTACACGTTGCATGCATTTTTTCAACCCTTTCTACTCTATCATCAGCAGCTTACTATTTATATGCACAAGTGAAGCCATAATAAAATAACACACGTATACATTTTTTATTTAATTTTAATTTTTTGTAGAACTAAGTTTTATTTTCAGAAAATGAGACACTGCTATAATCTATGGCTGTTGCCGTCTACGGTGATGTTTAATTTAATTTAAAATACTTGCTAATTAAAATATAAATAATAATAATAATAATTATTATTATTGTTGTTGTTATTATAAAAGTGAGCGAAAATGAATGAAGCGGGAAATATAAAATTTACGGACAAAGTTAAACCAACTATTAAAATTCGTTACCATGAGAGTTTTATATCACAAATTTTTTTATACGTGTGTTTACTGTATATCTCTAACGAATGTTTTATTTAAATATAATTACTTTGATGTAATGTATGAAGGTAAATATTACAGAAATGTATTCAGTCATAATTTAAATAATTAATGAATTTTTTTTCTCATTATTTAGATAACGAGGTTTTCTATTGAATGTCACGTAATATTATAATTACGTAGCTTTAATCAACGTGACGAAGTTCTTTTTTTAAATAATGGAAGCGAGGATAAAATCGACCAATGAAAATTAGAACACGTGTACGAGAAATTTTGTGAAAAAAAATTTAATTAATTTTAATTATTCTATTTATGTATTTATCTGAGGAAGTTTAAAAGTACAAATGTGAAATATTATTTTATCTCTCATTCGTTATCATCAACTTACACGCTTAAGTTTTAATTGGCATATAGTAACTTCCTAGACATTGAAATAATCAAAACCGGAAAGCCACCGAGTGAAAAGTATACAGGATATTTTTAATAGAATTTATCTTTATAATGATGTCATTCATTATATCCTATTTTATTGTTGCAATGTTTAGCCGTAGTGTACTCGTCACTTTTTTTCATTTTCGGATTCACATATATTTGTAACTACCTACTAGAATTTTTGCTTTATCAGAAAAGGCAAAGCCTGACATTAATTTCTACCATTTTACATTTTTTTCCTTTTTGAATCTAAGTCTATTATCCCGCTCATTATTCTGTGTCATTTGAGGACTGATGGAAAAATTAAAGAAAAAGGAATGGAGCACTATGGAGTATCTGAGACACTCAAAAAATTTGATAAAATTTTGTTTAAGAATCCTGTACACAGAAATCAAGAATTTCTCGGCGCCAAAATTTTTGACTCGCCCAAGAAAATTTTCACTTGACCTTAAAAATTTTTTGCATCATGGACAGCAAAAATTTTCTTATGAAAAAAAAAAATTTCACGTGAAGAAGTTTTGTCTGATCCCAAGAAAAATTTTGTTTTTAATTTGTAATGCAAAATATCTCTTGCGAAAAAAAATCTTTTTGTTATGCATTCATTTAAGTTGTTACGGGGTAAATAAAATTATAATAATAGTAATTATCATTTACCGTCGCTCGGTAACACGCGCGATACATATTTTAATTTTCCCGCGTCAACTTAAAAATCTACGCACTTGCAATTAACCCGAACGCGTCATTTTCGACCACCATCGGAGATCTTCGGATCTTGTAGATTTCGCAAAAAATCGAGTATGCTTGCAAAAAAATCAAAGCTCAGCCCAATATAAAATTTATGCAATATAATCTACTATTGCTTAAAAAAAATAAACAGACCTAATTTTGAAAAATATCTACAGTAGTAGTGTTATTAACCTGCTTACAAGGGTATAGGGGAATACTTCTAAGAATTCCTGTACCCCTACTTCTACTCAGCAGACGACCATCGTAACTCACACTTTCCCTACTTTACAAGTGTGTGAGTCTGGGCGATTATTTTCATAGTCATGGAGGAGGAATATCTTCAATAAAAAAATAAGTTGACGAACTGGTAATGAATGAACTTATAACGCAACTCGACCATTGACTCAAAGCATTAATTTTAATTTGAAAAATCAACAACTAAACTATGAATTTACTCAACATTCAGTGTTTAGGATGAAGTGTTATCGACAATATTAAATTACACTATCATGCGTCAATATTGTTTGTTGTTACCCATAGTTTATAATATACTAAATGACTAAACTGAGAATATATATGAAAACCAGTGAAGACAAACATGACAACAATATATTATAAGTTTCTCTTGGTTCATCCTATCATGACTGATATGGAAAATCAGTCTTGTCATACATTACCTTCAGCAGGTCGCTAGCACGAGAGTACAAGTACATAAGTAGTGCCAGCACTAGGAGACAGTATAGTAATAGTGACGTCAGGAGGCTATGCTTTACTTGAGTAAGGCACTGAGGAGAATACGATACGACACAGGACAGCATCAGCGTTGGCTTCTGTGTTCAAACCTGGAATCTTTGATAGGGTAGTACGGCTAGTGCAAACAGTGATTGGTTGCCTCAGGCCTCTCTCACGTCACTGTTCAAACAATGAACTCGCTTCCAACAATGCAATCGTGACCGAGATGAAAATATATACATATATGTATAGATGAACATCCATACATATATAAATCTATATAGATATTTATAGATAGAAGACAACAATAACAACAGCGACAACTACTAACAACAGATGATGCATCATCGACATCATGGCAGCCCAGAGCCAATAGAATTCAAATAAAGAACCAAGTAAAAACAAAAGATTTAAAAATACATATTGCCTCTTTTCAATAGTGCTAGAAAATTTCTATTGTACACGGGTAAAGTTTTCTTGTTTTAAATTTTATGGTCTAATGGTGATTCTGGAGTATGTTGGCCTCTAAAACAAATTCCAATAAAAATTACCATTTTTTAAAATTTATGTTCATACGCTGTAAGAAAATGAGAGCGAATTTGGAGTGACTACGGATTTTGTCGAAATCGGCATTCATTCCGATCCGGACTTTAAATATTAAAATAAATTCTTGTTCGGAGTAATCTACACCATATTTACTCCAGATTTAAACCGCGGTTAATTAGCAAATTTTTTTTGGCCATAGTAAAATTGTACATATTTACTTTTAATTTATATTTTTGAACAAATGACAAAATTAAAGTGGAGAGAATCTCTATATAGAGATTCGAATATTTAAAAATTTTTTTTTTTATGATAATTTTGTTTGTTGTCCGAGTAAGAAAGGGTTTATATGAATAAAAAATAAATTTTTAGCCAATAACTCCCGTATGAATTATTTAACTCGTTGGTGCTCACACTATGCGATGATTTACTGCAAAATTATACTCATCTTATAGGAAGTTACTAAAATAAATGTTAGACACTAAAAACAGCGTGACCTGCGGGGTGAAGTGAATAATATCACTACAGTGAAAAAATGGGGCTTTCAGATTCGTAAAATTAAACAATATTTTTATATAAATCTTTAAACTACAATAATTGAGCCGTGATAAAATTCACAAAATTCAAATGTCATAACTTTTTCCGCGCAACCAAACAATTTTAAAAGTAGTGGTCTTGGTGCTCTTTAATCCTTCTCAGGTACGTTTCTCAGCATCAAAATCAATACCGTCTGCAATTTAAATTGACCCAGGACATAAAGAATTGACAATAAAATGAATTAGCTATCACTTCTAAATCCATGAAACAAACGTTTAATTTTTAAAAATAACAAGTCTGAAGTTATGATAAAAGCAATATTATTTTTGTACACAATCTACGCCCTTTATAAACACAATACCCTCGTAATTTATACTATTTTCCACGGTATCATATGTCTGGCTTATTCCCCTGTCACAAGGAGCTTCCCTTAAAGATAAATAAATTCATTTATTCATCTTTTTATTCCCCAAATATAATTTTGTTTTGCATCCAATAGAAAAACCTCATAACTTTTAGTTTTTACATAACCCTCATTTAACTAATAGTTAACTCATTCGAAATTTCTGATTAATTAACTACAATTATATCATAATTTAAACTACAATATCGAGTAAAACTTTTTCAATAGAAATGTCAGGGATGACACCAACAATGAGATTAAATTTATTCAAATATTTGAAAAAAAAAACATTATATATTTTTTTCACGACATTAAATTCAACAATGTATTAAATTTATGTCTAACAAAAGTTACAACAGATGTTCCGATAAGTGAATACGATCAAGTGATGAACGTGCTGTTTTTAAAACCCGTTAAATTTTGTCTCCGACCTCGTTAATTTCTCGCTTCACCTGTCACTTCATTGTTTGTCGAGGATGCTTTTTTATTATCACTAACATTATTATTATTATTTTCTTTTTTATCACTTCGCAAACTCCAGACAGGCTAGACAAGAATAAAGGGAGTATACATATAGGTCTTTTGTCTTGTAACCAGGATAAACTCTCTCGCTCACTAACAAACATGCCTGATGGCACCGTATAACTACACTAGTTGTTTTAATTAATTTTATTTATTTGTTTTATACATCAAATAAAAATTTGCACGTTAAATTTTGCCCGACAAAAATATCACTTTTATTACAAATTTATCAAATGGAAAAATGTATGACATTTTTTTTTTTACCGAACTGTAAACTTTAAACTCTGATGATTTTGTAAATATTACAGATTTTATCCCCTCGTGTATAAAATGAAAATCCATTTGGACCTTACAGCGAATAGAAAACATATAAAATAAATAAAAGTGATGTGGATGTGAAAAAAAAGAAAGATATAAAAACAAGTAGTGAACATAGAGTTTCAAATATGCATGTTCGATCTTCCGTTATCCGTTGGCAATTCACGGTTTTGCGACGCCTCTGGCAACGAATAAAAGGCGCGGTAAATTTGAAATTGAAATTACCACTCGTACACACTTGACAAGAGAGAGAACGGATATAGGTTCAAATGGGTGACGGGAATGAGAATGAGAGAAAAAGAAAAAAGACAAGTTGAACTGGGTATACCTCTCACGTGGAACGAAATCCCCGTGGTACATGACTGTCGCTTGTCACGTTGATACCGTTCAATAATGGTCACGCGTGACCCCTATACTCCACACGACTCCCTCATGCTTGTCACTTTTACCCCTTCAACATCGCGAGTCGACAAGATCTGACAAGCTAAAATCGATGTAGTGGCTTGCTACCCTGATGATATCTCATATATTGTCATTAATTTATTCTTATATTTTTTCTTTTATTTAAAATTTTAAAAAATTTCTTTTTTTTCTATAAAATATATATCAAGGTTTAGGTAAAATTGATTTTGTTGCTGGTATGGCTCTGTATTTTTTTGTGATAACAATAGTAAGTCGAATGAATGGTTTTTTTTTTGTAAAAGTATTGAAATAATGAATTTTCTGCTAGCGGTTATAAAACGTTTTTAAATTATTTAGCGATGAATATAAAATGGGGTTGCACATTTGGTGATAAAGATTTAAGTCACAAAAAAAAAAAACATTTTTATCACTTTTTACTTTAAATTTCTATCGGGTTATTGATTTAATTTTTTAGTTTATTTAAATAATCCATTTGTTTTTATTCATAAGCGAAAAAAAATAATGGTCTAGTTTTATTGCAAAAAAAAAATAGTTTAATTATTAAAGAATAAGCTTTTTTATATTTTTAACAGATGCGAATTATCGAAGAGCTCTAACCGCTGAAAATCAGAGAGGATGAAAAAAATTTCAAAATTTATAAGAATAAAAAAAACATAATTAAGCTACTTATGGATATAAATATTTAGCCTCAGTAAAATGAACTAAAGAGATAGAAAATTTTTTTATGACAGAACCTCGAATTTATTGGAGTACTAATAATTTACAAAATATAAACCACATCACCAAAAATTAGTGCGTGTTATCTAAAAGCTTTCATTTGTATAGTAAAAAAAAAACGTATCGTTATGTTTTTAACATATAATAAAATAATTTCACTACATGAAAACTCAAATTATAGAATTAATTTTTTTTTATATTACGGGAAACTTTTTTTTTTTTTTAATTTTTGTTAAGTTCCGTTAATTCAGAATTATTCAGTCATTTCCGCTATTATTACGGTAATTTGAAAAAAAAAACGCGCTTACATACATGCAAAAAATAGTTCTGCTGACATCACAATAGAAGGATTAGTGCATGAATTTATTAGAATGGAATAAAATTATTTGAGCTATAGATTTAGACTGCCTTAACCCTTAGCTGACCCGAACTTTAAAAAAATAATTTGAAATTTGGTAATGGAAAATTATTTTCTAGTGAGCATCAGTGGTGATTTTTTTTTTATTACTGATCTCTATTTAAAGAAACTAATTAACTCACCCAATTTGGGAGTTCGAATTAACTCTGTAATCCAGCGCATGTGTGTCTCGTATATATAATTAATGTATATTTAAATTTAAATGATCGTGAAGTTAGCAGATAATTAACAATTTTCGAGATTTTCTTTTTAAATTTAATTAAAAAAAAAAAAACTAAAAATATGCACATGTAGAAAATTTAAAAAACCATAGGTGCGATTTTTCAAAAATATTTTTTTCTTTAAATTTACCGCTTTTATAAATCAACAAAAATTATTAGACGTCGGCTAAGTTCAGTATCATATATTTTATTGACATATAAATTGTATATAGTTTTTTATGCTGTAATTAACCAATAAGATGCTGACTTATTGTGGCTTTGTAAATTTCTCATGTACTTTTTAACAGAGGATATGAAAATAAACTACAGTATATATAAAAGTTTAATAAGATTGTTTTCAATAGTATTGATCTGAAAATTTCGTAGCAACTCCCTTATTTGTAGTTCGTGCTCGAATAATGAAAATAGAATGATAGTATAGACCGGTATCTATTATTATGAAAAAGTAAATTACAGGATGAGCATATTGTTCGATAATTAATTAAATAAAAGTGGAGGAAATGTAAACGAGATGTCGTTAAAGAAACCTGAGATTAAGCTTTGCTTCGCACGGACATCTAAGAAATTAATCAGCCAATTAACTGTTAATTAAGGAGTCTAGGTTTTAGAACGAGAACATGATGTAGGGGTTGGAAATGAAGATAAAGATAGGAATGAAGAAATTGAAGGAGAAGGAAATGAAGAAGAAATAAAAAGAAAAAATGAGGAGTGCATTTCCGTTTCATAATGTTCATCGCCGTTCTTCTTATCAAGAGAATAATATATTCAAGCAAGTGAAAAATTATTTATCACAACGTGGAAAAAGTCTAATATATATGTATACATATATACAGTATGAGAAGAAAATCACGATTACATAGATATGCAAATGAACTTTTACTGTGTGAGGATAGGATACTATGCTGAATTTTCTACTTCCATCTCACTGATTCTGTGTAATTTGCCCCTCAGTGTATTGCACCGGCTATGTACGAGTACGAGCGAATCTCAGAGCTAACAAATTTATCTACGGTTTTGAATAACAAACTTTATCATTTTTTTTTGCTTTACATTGAATATTCAAAATCTATAAGGCCCACTGGGACTAATCATATTTTTACATCGCAAAAAACTATTTGAACGTTTGACTTTTTTCCGTTGTCGAATGATTTTTGTTATATTTTATGATTATTCTGTTGCTGTTGTATTTTATTTTATTTTAGTTTTAGCAATAAAATTTCTCGACGCAAAGGGAATCGTTGAAGTATAAAATAAAAAATAAAAAAAAACGTCAGAGATTGTTTTGCAGTGGTGGATTTTTTTTATTTTATTTTTTGGATGAGAGAAGAACCACGGCCTCATTCGCACGCCGTAGTGTGCATTTTGTTGTGTATAAATGTATACAGGTATTTATGTTGGTATATATGTATATGTATACGGATATATGTGCATATAAAATAGACTGCATTTCTCGGTGGGCTTTGAAAAATTTTCAGTGACAAACCATTTTACTGGCTTCGTTTGTACCGACCGTACTCACTCGTCTCTAACGCCTCTGACCCATATACTCGTCGACATAAATGTCTACGCATTTTTATTTTTATATTTTATTATTATTATTTTTCGAAACGAATTATGAACACTGATTTTTAATTAATTTTTTTTAATGGAAAACTTTGAATAAAAATTTAAATCCCATATCAAAAAAATCCATGTATTGCATAGGAACCCATAGAAATCTATATGGGAAATTATGGATTTATGTAAGAACCCATGGGAATTAATATAGAAGTTTATGGACATATAAGAATCCATGTAGAAAATTATCGATATCTGAATTCCCATATGGAAAATCCACATAGGAAACTATGGGTGTCTGGATTCCGAGTTTGACATGGTGCAGATTCCCATGGAAAATTTTTGTAAAAATCCTTATGGGAATCCATAGATTCCTATATGAATTTGGCATGGTGTGGATTTCCATAGGAACCCATGGGAAAATCCATCCGAAAACGCCATGTGGGAACCCATAGGAACCCATATGGAAAAGTATGGATTTACATACGAATTCAAAGAAATTGATAGAGGAGTTAATGGACATAAGAATGTCGGAAATCATGGATATCTGAACTTCTATATTGGAAATCCATACAGGAATCTAGGCTGAATTCCCATGGGAATTTTTTTGAGAGTCGCAGACCGTTGCGGTCAGCGTAAAATCTCGTGGCGAAAAACACAAAGTAGCCACGGAAAAATATAATCGAGTAGACGTTGAAATCTGACCCTCGTACTATGAAGGAATATTTTCTATATTTAATTTCATTAATTAGTCCTTCATCATTGGAAAGAGCGTCGCAAGACTTTCACTCTTTCAACTTTCACGTTTCGCGGGCGCTTAGTAAAGATTGGTTTTAATGTCAATTATTAACTTCCGCGTGACCTTCATTCTTGTTCTAGATCTGTACGCAAGCTTATATATATATATATATATATATATTAGGAGTAAGTCAGATATTAATATTAATTACGAGATTTAAATTTAATAATTTAAAAATTTAAGTCCTTGACATTTTCGAATTATTCAAAAAGTTCAAAATTTTGATAAATTATTATTTAAAAAATTGAATAATTAATAAACTGGAAGCTAAAAATTTTAACCAAATTTCAAAATTTGAATCGAATAATTTAAAAACTTACGAATAATTATAAAAAATCTACAAATAATTTACGAATTACTCGAAAACAAATTCATGAAGTTTGCTAATTAAAATATATAATTTATAAGAATTCAAAAATAAATATTTGTAGGTATTAATGAAACAAAAATAATAATATTTATTGTAGAGTTTGGTGAATGCTAATAAATAATGTAATTTGTCATGATGGTTAATATCCTTTTTACTCTGTCAACAGTGAGAAATAAAATAAGGAAATAAGGAAAAAGAGATGTTATACTCTAAAGTTTCGTTACAAAGTCATGAGTCGAGTTCTATATAAGATTGTCAGGGGGAAAAAGACACAAGGGACGAGGGAGACGAGCGAGAAATAGGAAGAGAAACGTTGACGATAGTGGCAAGGAATAAATTTGCTTCTTATGAATGTCAAGCGGAACCGCCTTCTCGTTTAATAGCTGACAAGATAAAATGTTTTCCTTTGTCTCAAAATCCATTTAAGACTATCTACATGTATTTAAGTGACTTTATAAATATATACTACTCCAGTCATAAAATTGCCTTTGAAAAAAATGTATTAAAAAAGAATAATTGTATGCAAGTTAATTTTTAAAAAATTTAAATAGCCAATGAAGTAAATATTTGAATTTCTTGTGTTCAGTGATGCAAGCAATAAATCGCGTTAATGAAAACCATACACGTAGACTTTATTCTCGTTTAAAATCTTATGGTGTCATAGTAAAATCTGGACATGTTGCTCGCCTGCAGAAACTGATAATAAACTTGTTGAAAAAATTACTATGGCCATAGTAAAATTGTTAATTTTTCAATACACAGAAAAAAGGGTTTTTCGACACAACAAAATTTTTTTCGCTCCGGGAAAATTTTCGTTTTTAATTCATAATGACAAAAATTTTCTTGGGGCGGGTAAAAATTTTTCGCGCCAAAAAATTTTTTTTTCTGTATAGTCATAGAAATTTTTCCATGTATTTATTTTAATTTCCATTAGGTGGCCAACATGGTCTGGTTTTACAATGACACCATCCCGCATGGAGAAGCTATATATTGTTAAAAGTATATAAAAAAATATATGGTGAATATGTGATAAATATATAGCGGCAAAAATATCTATATTGAAAAATATATGTTTTTTACATATATTGGATTATATATTTATAATAATATATTTACCCATATATAATTTTTTGTATTTTTCTATATATATTATCTCATATAATGCTGAATATATTCTTGCCATATATGGATACATATATATAATTTACAAGTATAATATAATAAACTTGATATATACTTCCATATATTTTGACCCATATAATTAGTGGTATATGGTCTATATAATTGATTATATATGAAAGAATTTATATGTTTAAATATATAGTTCGCAGTATATTGGAATTATATTTTTCCAATATATTAAAACTTATATTTTTCACAATATATTGAAATTTTTATTTTTTCAATATACTTTTTCAACTTCTACACAATTCTACAAAAAAAAAGTCAAGTTTATTATATTTTTTTCTTTTCATTGATCTTGCATTTACTGAAAAACTAACGCAGTAACCTAAGAAACGTAAAAAAAGTGCCATATATTTTACAATATACTGGAAACCATATATTTTGCAATATACTGGAAAACATATATAAAAAATACAAAAAATACTATATATTAATTAATATACTACTTTCAATATAATATATCAATATAAAAAAAAATATATTAAAATATATATGTAAAACATACATAAAAAGTCATATATGGATGAATATATTGATAATATATTCTAGCCATATATTTTTATTTAATATATTATCATATATTAATACGGCAAAAATATTAATATTATTTTATATATTGTACAATATATCACATTATAATATTCATATATTTAATCATATATGTTTTCACATATGAAGCTTTTCCATGTGGGATAGTAACTCAAACAAAAATAAATTCTCAGTGTAGTATTGATGAGGGTAAATATGATGTGAACTTTGATTTATTTAATCAACAGCTGAAGGTTATTTTCATTAATTTTTTTTTCATAATACCCCAAATATTTTGCATTGCAAGAGAAAATATTTTTAAAATATATTTATGTAATACATAGCAAATTTATTTACGTACATATATGTGTTTCTTTTAATAGGAAACGCAAATTGTAAAAATTCAATTTTTTGGTCCAGCGATTTTTTTTATTGGCTTTGAAATTGTTTACAAAAACAAAACCTTCTATGAAGCTACATGTAGTTTATTTATATTTTAAATAAAAACATCAACTGGGCGTAATATAACGATGCAAAAAAAAATTATAGAAAATAAATTACACTCAATTAATTGAACAGTTTTTCCATACGAAAATCAAGTGACAGAAATGAAAAATAAATATCTTTTTGTGTCAGATAAATACATGGCATAAAAATAATTAACTGTATTGCTTTTCATACGCGAATAAAGTTCAAAAAAAGGTCAATATAGAGTTTGATTGGATATTTCAAAATGGACCCTTTGTACTTCATTTATCGAAACATTAAATTATATTTAGATAATGGCAACTCTATTAAATAAATTATATAAATGACTTACCATTGCTGATGACTGTCAAAGCAAAGATGCTCAGCACCCAAACTCCACTTACGATGACACACATCTTCAATACCTATGTTTATTTTCTCTTTGCCTCACATAATACACTCCAACTGGCAAATTTAAACTGAAACATACAAAAATAAATATTATTTCATTCCGCAAAAACAAACGTAAAAACACGAAACATATGTTGTTCAAACAAACTAAAAGTTTTATAAAAATATTTATTTATAATATAGTAATCGTCTGAATATTTCATCAAAAACATCAAACGACATGCTCTTGAAACTTTTTATAATTAGTGTCTAATTATTTTTTTTTTTTAAATTTAAAAATTTAATTATGTGAAGGGTCTAAATAAATTATTAAAGTTGTAAAACCAACTTTTTTATAAACTTTCATAGAAAAAAATAAAAACAAAAAAAATTTAATTATAAAAATATTCGTATAAAAAATTAATTTTTATTTAATTTAGACAGAGCGTAAAAATATTTTCGATATTGCAGACATTAACTTCAAAATTGATCCTTTCCTTATTTCTTAATTTTAAAAAATTATACACTGTAAAAATTTTATGTACCTGAAGATCGGAACGAAAATAAAAAATGAAACGAAAAGTAAAAAATCTACTGGATCTAGATTTTAAAAATATTTCGCATACGCGCTAGTATGTCAGCCGAAAATTGTAGGCCACTCCTAACTACCCCCAAGTAGTCAAATCACACAAATTTTTTATTTTTGTTCCGTCTTGCAGTTATATAAAAATTGGCGGAATGGACGCAGATTAAATCCGGAGTAAATGGAGAATGGATGACTGTCTATTTATTTACTCCCCTTAGTGTCAAATGCACTCAAAAGGGAAGTTTATTTTAATATTCCCGCACAAAAAAATATATAAATAATATATATGTCCCATATAGCCAATGCATTGATGCATATATGCCATATATATTTTTTTGTATGGGATTGAAACTCCGGTTTGAAGTGAAATTAACTCCTAAAAGGAGTTTATTTCAATACAAAAACTCCGAATCGGAGTAGACGTGGATTTAAATTAAATTCAGATCACTTCTAATTTTTTTGAATGTAGTTTCACATATTTAAGAAAAAAAGTTTGAATTGTAGTCTAAAAGATGTTATTTCTTACTTATGGAAAAATATATGACCTTAATCCAAAGTTTCTAATCAATTTTGCTATATGATGATTTTTAAAAAATTGGCAGTCAATTTGCTGAAAGAAAAAAAAAAGATATCTGAAACGTCTACCAGGATATCTGCAACGATTTACTACACGCATTTTTTTAATCATACTCCAAGTTTGTCGTATTGTTCAAACAAAAATTTATCACATTTGTAATATTAAACAATAACTCGAAGCATGATAATCTGCAATAAAGTTTTCTACTGAACAAAAACTAAAAGTTGATTGATAAAATAAAATACAACTAAAAAATTTGATGAATGAAAGTTGAGTGTGATATTATTTTTTCAAA
The DNA here is from genome assembly GCA_030273425.1 of Microplitis manilae. Taxonomy (NCBI): domain Eukaryota; kingdom Metazoa; phylum Arthropoda; class Insecta; order Hymenoptera; family Braconidae; genus Microplitis; species Microplitis manilae. The sequence goes on along the minus strand of CP092722.1, from coordinate 27,719,555 downwards.
CCACCACCTAAAGTAAGTTTTATTCGCGAAGAAATATAAAGAGACAGTATAAACTACGTCCTGAACTACACTGACACCTACTTTTTCCGTAGTCCAGATGTGCTTAGAGAATAAAGTTTCTATGGATATATAATATAAGTATATACATATAATAGTAAAGACTTTGCACCTTTAACATCATCATAGTGCACCCTACATTTTACTATTTTCACACTTGTAAAATATATTTTATACTTTTATTCTCAAAAACTTATAACTCACATTTCTCAGCATTAAATTTATTACTCTATAAATAATATATGTGTCAAAAAACTTTTTTTATCTTATATTTTTACAATTGTTTTTAAAAAAATATCTACCATCGATCAATAACCTCACGTATGAATAATAATTTTTAAAAAATAGTAAAACCAAAGAATAACAGTTTTTTTTACACCAAAAAAAAACCTTCATGATTATTAAGAAAAAAAAACTTGTACTTATACTCATAGTTCTCAACCCTTCATTCAAGTCAACTGCACTCGTAATGCACTCCATTCACCCTTTCCATTACCTACAATGACACAAGGGGAATGTTCTTTACATCATAGATGTTCTGTGGAATCCTACTCTATACTACAGTACACATATATATTTATATATGTAGAGAATATATATGAAATGAACAGACGAAGGGCGTAGACATACAGTACTAGATATTCTATTCATATATGACAACCCTTTTCTTTTTCTCTTACATTTTTTTTTTTTTTTTTTTTTTTTTTATGACAGACGCATATTTTCTCGGACACTTTTAGAGTCTCATATGCTTTTACTTTAACTCCAATATGTCGTTGTCACGAGAACGTATCGAAAAGTGAAAGAAATAAAAACACAAAAAATTTTTCATACACTAAAAAGAAACCAGACGGTGTATTTAATATGAGAAATGAGTGAACAAGTAAAAGATAGCACTTCAAAGTAAAATTCGGGATTCTGTTTTTGACGCGTAAGTGGTAGAAATATCTGAGTATACATAGATATATGTAAATATGAAGAAGAAGACACTTTGAGTTTTGACGTTACTCTGAAATGTATGCTAGTGGTTTAAGATGAGAAAACTCATTTAGGAGGTGGAAAATGCACGTACATTTATGTATATATGTATGCTCAATATGAAAATGTATGTATAGAGAAATGGTACCTGGATGGCATGCGCATGCGAGACGCAAGAATGATGACATATGTACGTTTTACATACCGTGTTCTAGTCAGTTCCTTTTGTTCATGATTTATAATACTGCCAGACTTAGTGTACGGTACAGTTAGTCTTTTGAGATGCACTTACAAACAAATGAAATTCTTTATGCTATAATTTAGCACTTGAGTTATTTTATTACGTGCAATGACTAACTTTTTATATAATTTTATCTGATAGGGGAAAGTGGGACACAATGGAAGACCCGAGCGAGTAATTAATTAGTCGAGCTTTTGAACAACGAATACAAGTCAATTATATTTATTTCGAATAAATTTTTTAGTTCATATTTTGATGAAAAATTTTTTTTTTAATTGGCGGGAAAATTCAAAAAAGTAAAAACATTTTTAATGTTTTAAGGAGGTTCGACCGAATTTAATGTAAAAAAGATTTTCTAACTTTAAGACTTGAAAGTATACATGTAAAGAAGTACCTTATCTATGTATTCTCAAAATTTGAATATAACCCACCTAGTTTTTTAGAAAAAAAGGTTTAAAAGTGACGTTTTTAAAGTTCTTACATACAGGCTCTTATGGCGGACAAGCTTCCGTCATGACTTATTCAATTTTTTTCATTATTAACCTCCCAAGTTTAAGAAATAAAAAACCACATGCCATAAACTTGAATATTTTTGGAATATGATAAGATTTTAACAATATAGTGTTACCGTTGTAATTATTTAAATAATTCAAGTTAAACTTTATTATTTAATCTCGTTCATCGACAGAGATACATATTATTGAGGGTTTGGCAACGTCGCGGAAGCAGCTGAGAGAAAAAACAAAGATAGAAATACATTAATAAGAGAGACGAGATTAGAAATAAATTTTTCCCGCTTTAATTTGAATATCGATGTGTTAGAAGTTAGAACGCGCTGTTGCCAAATCTTTTTATTAAATCATGAGTCAAAAATTACCAAGTCATTTGATTACTTTCTCTAATTAAATAAGTAATAAATATTAATTTATGAATTCGTTATCTTCTTATAAATAAAAATAATGAATTGTCATAACTATTAGGAGAATTTAGCAAACAAAAAAATTCAAACACTACTTTGACTCACTAGTATCGATCGAACCTCCTTAATTTATGAATTTTTTTATTCCAGGAATGAAATTTTTTTTCATTGCCTTTAATTTTAAAAGTGCGCTGTTTTTCCCGATTATTTGTTGCTTGAAAAAAAAAATTTTTTTGTCACTAAATACTCGAGGTATTGCGTGGGTAGTTTTCTACCGCTTTGACATTTGAAGTAAACGTTAATTTTACAACGTGCCGGCAAAAAAAAAATTTTTGATCAAATTAGTGAGGCATTTTGTCACACCCGTTCTTCTCTAAATTGCATTCATATGTGCACAGTATCATTTATTTTATTCAATTAAACATTTATATTTATATCTAAAAAGTGGAACGAAAATTATTTTTCATTTGCATAATTCAATTTACGTCAGGCGTTAAATTTTATTTAGATTACCGCAAACTTTTTTTATCATTTTTGATAAAAAAAAAAAAAAAAAAAACATACAATAGTAATAATATAATTAATAGCTTAAATAATGGTAATTAGAAGTTATTAACTTATGAATGTAAAAAAAAAGTTAAATTAAGCAATGATGTAAAACAATAGTACTCATGTAATAAAAGTCAGTTAAATGAATTTAATAAATAAAAACAATAATTAAAACAAATAATATACTCTGTTAATTGAATAAAAGTTAACAGAAGAGTTGTAATGGAAAACTAAAAGAAAAAAATAATAACAATCATGTGGATGAGCAATGAAATGAAAGAGAATCCAATGGAATTTCAGTCAAGTGCGTAATAGAATAAAAGATTTCAAGTACCCTTCACTCTTCTGGAATACTAATATTTTATATAGAGCGATCTGGAGTAAAAAGAACTCATCGGACAAATAACTATATTAAAAAAAAAAAAAAAAAATAAAAAATAATTATAGATGTGTGTATAAAAAAAATTGAAAGGCAAACAAATATAAAACCAATTTTTGAGTAAAAAGTTTAAAAAAAAAATTAACATTGAAGTTGACAAGTAAATGACAGGAATACATCGCACTCGTTTAGTTCCCCTAATTTAAGCTGACACAGCGTTAGCGTCACGATAAATGGTACTGGGCAATTTCCACGCATCAATGAAAAACAATCGTCGAGGGTGAATTGCGCCCTGGCCAGTAGCAATTGACTCGGAACATGGTCACTGAATATTATCCGATCTCTTTTCTCTATTTTTCTCTTATCATTTTTTTTATGCTCAACTGTATCATAAAAAAAATTTTTTTTTTTTTTTATACTAATCTTTTATAGCAAAATGAACTTTTTAAACTATCGCATAAATCATTTAAAAAGAAAAAATGAAAAAATAAAATTAAAAGGATGAAATAAAAAAAAAAATTACGGAATAATTGTTATGTTGAGATTAATATTAAATATGTAGAGTAATTCAAAGAATAAAAAAAAAATTCTACTCGTAAAATAGTGTCTTTTTATCTTTAGTTTCAATACAAGCAGCCGGTTTCAGAAAACTCTGAAAAGCTTCTACTTGAGATAGGTATTTTGGCATTTAGCCCATTGAGATGTACACATCCCAACAAAAATAAAATAAAATACAGTAGAATAATCCAAGAATGAAAGTTTAAAAAAAAAAAAAAAAAGGAATAAATGCGGAAAATATAAAATAACAAAAACTAAAACAAAAACAGTATGGATTAATTTCTTAACGTTTCACGCCATTTTTTTTTTGTCACAGAGAACTTTTTATTTTTTACCACCAACTCTAAAACATTTTAATCCCAACAAAGTTACTACATTGTTTTAAAAAAGTAAAATAAATTTCAAGAAACAGAACCTCCGTCATCTAACGACCGTATTAACCAAGTAATTTTCACACGATTAAGAATTGGTCACCTAACATGACCCATAGCCATCTTCTGACACGAGCATCCATCAATAAATGCCTAAAATCTGAATCAACACTAATCCAGCATCTTTTAGTAAAATGTCCAGGGACCAAAGACACATCAAGTTACCAACGAAAATATCAGAATGTTTAAACGACAAAAATAATTTAATTACAGTATTAAACCTGCTAAGAAACCTAAAACTGCTCAATAAAATCTAATCGGCTTTTAAATAAATAAAAGAACGCTTCACGCCATTTTTGTTCGTCGCAGAGAAATTTTTTTTTTTTTTCCAACTCCAAAACATTTAAATCCCAACAAAGTTACTACACTGTGTGAAAAAAAATAAAATAAATTCATGTAGAAATTTAAAGAATCCCAGATACTTGAAATGTTACAAATTACACAGAAAATAGCTTATTGGGGAAATTTCGCGGTTGAACTCACCTGTTAATTGTCTATCGGAATTTATTTCTCAACGTTTTCGGTGCTTTCGTTCCAATAGCACTTTGGTAAAAAATAATATGACAGTAATCACTATAATAACTTTAGCCAACACGCAATTCGACAATTAATCACTTTTTGATAAGACATAAGTGGTACATGTTTGCTAAAATTTTTTGCCACATCATTAGGAACACTCACATAAAACAACTCAGTGAATATTTTAACACCAATTTAATCAATAATAACACTCGCTCCAATTTTTTTTTTTTTTTACTTATCCTTTTTTTATTATAAAAAAATTTATTAGTTTATTTATATCCACTTGGCACTTGAAAAATAACTAGATTAAATAAAAATTTATATCATTCAAACTTCACTGCGCTTTTTTAACAATTTTTATTTACATACATATATATATATACACATAGATATATATATTGTATTGAACAATAGACTGATGTTTGAATTCAATTACTTGTTTGGTTATTTACACTGAAACACACAACACTATATATTCTGATATATTTTGAATAGTAAACAATATTCTAGCATCTCTAAAATAATTATTAAATTTCTATTTAGATTCGTACCAAAAAAGAGCACTACAAAATAAATAAATCAAAATTAATAATAAGAAAATAATGAATTATTTTCTACTGACAATAATTTTATTCCGGTAATTATTTTTAAAGATAATTAAATTTAATGATAATTGTATAAAAATGACAGACGAAAATAACTTACGAGATATGGAAATTATCTAAGAATTACGGACATAAAATCCGACTACCCATTAATCATGTTTATCTGTATCTTAAATTATTTTCTCTATGCTATTTCCTAACTCTTTCGTACACGGAGATTAAAAATAATAACAACAGTAATTAAATTTAATTGATATTCAATTAAAAAATTTTTTTAAACTTCCGCGAGTTTATCTCGACAATTAAAACCTACAAAACTTAGTTTTAATTTTTAAAAATTTATTCGTTATAAAAAATTTTTTACGATATCATTCACTGGTTGAAATTCATATCTATTTATGTAATTAACTGCTAATTAGTGTGAATTATTTTTTTTATTTAAATTTACTCTTAAAAAAAAAAAAACAAATAAAGTGACAGTTAATTGTCGCAAAAAAAAAATGTAACCACTGTCACCGTGCGAGCTAATTAACACGCATAATTATCAATTCGTAGTCATGATAGCCCACAATTTGTGTGTTATTTGTCAGTCACGTGTTTAATAAACTTGTGAAAAATGTCATGGAGAATGACAAGCTGTGAGAATCGTCTTGCTGTGACTTTCGTCTCACTCTTTTGTACAAGCAAGCAAACAAGCTAGTAAACGAGAGAACCAGAGTGACAGTAGGATTGTCACACGCGGTTTCTCTATTCTCCGTCCGCTACTACTTGTCTACTAGTACAACTACTTCCACTATTCTCCAATACTCATTATACTGATGTATATCATGTGTCCGTAACTTAGTAGGTAACGATGATACGACGAGTATGTCAACAATGATTACAGGCAAGTCCCGGGTACCAGTGCGACAGACAATGCATGAATATATTCATATACAAATAAATATAATTATATATACATATATATGTATGTATGCATCTGGACGAAAGATGCAATAAGGGAGAATTGGAGAAGTAGTTCGAGTAGATATTGAGACAACGTGCGCACACGAACTGTTCAGACCGCGGTGCGAAGGAAAACTGACGTCCTGACGGCTACAGCGTCGCTACGACGGACATTAAACGAACCAACAGACTATAACTACGGCTGTACGGCTCATGGATAGTTCCCGTACCCTCGTTTGAATCCACACCACCCTCTAATGCCACACTAAAACATTTTCAGTATCTACCTATGCTACTTTACTTTACTCTTTACTCTTTACTTGCTCTCTTATACTCTTATTCTCTCGCGGTATACCGGTACCGGTGGCGAAAACGTATCCTGACTTGTCTAGTTGTTGTTGGGTAGTCAGTCGGATATACTGCTAGCTCAGGTGTACATATCGCGAGTGTGTTCTGGGTATTTATGTATTTTAGAACGAGTAAAAGAGTGACAATGTGCTTTGGCTTCGCTGACGACTTTTAAAATTACATTTTATCCAAGATTATCCGAATTTGTTTAGTCGCTGTATTCTGACAGCTTTTTTTTATTGTACTATATATGTATGTATGTATATATGGTCTATGTATTTATGTATGTATGGATATATGTAAATTATACGTATGCTGACTTTATAACGGCTAAATGCTAAGTAATTGCATCATAATTGAATATGATGGAAATATTATACATATAAACATCATATATATTTTTTTTAATACTCTAATGGATTTTAATAAAATAACCTTTATTATTTTTTATTCATTTTAAATAGATTAATATCGAAGCTTAGTTTAATCTAGATTTTTTTAAAAATGAAATGATTAAATCAATTGAAATTAAACCAGGCGAAAAAATTGTCAATATTTTTTTTTCATATTAAATATTTCTGGAACAAATTTCAAATTTTTTTTTTAATCTTTTAGTTGGCGGGAGATTATTGAAATTGATTGATTTGTTCACAACATATTTTTATATTTTGAAAATTCGAGCTCAGAGAGCTCAAAAACATTATTATGGGTAAACTTTTGAGCTCTTCAAGCGGCAAACGAAAGAGCTTGTCGAGACTTAGATTTGATGAAACTGAGAAACAAATCGATCGAGCGATTTACGAGTTGTGCAACAAAAACTTAAAAAAAAGTTTTTATTTTATTTGTATCCTGCGTATAACTTGTAAGCTACTCGGCTTATCGACTCCAAAATCTACTCAGTTCTAAGGCTGGTGAGCCTTTTCGATTGCCGCCAAGCATCTTCACATCGGTTGATTCATTCCAATGATGTCGTTAAACAACAAATACTTACACACACATACACACTTACACAGTCGACGTCTATCCGAAAATTGTTAGAATGTTTCCCAGTCAAAACAACGAGATATGATGGAAACTCGGTTTTTGAAAATCGGACCAAAACCAATAATTTCCTTTTTTTGAAAATTTTAAATTTTCTCTCTAAAATTGAACTAGTGAAAATCAGTGAATATTCACTTTTAGAGTTCATAGCGGGAAGTTTAAAAGAAGTTATTAATTATCTAAACAAATAATAGATGAAAGTAAATTTTTTTTAATTTTATTGTTGGAAATTTTAATGATATTTAACTAATTGGGACCAATAATGATCAGAAAAATAATGGTTAAAAACACTACACTGTAAAAAATCGAAACTCAGAGTTCGAGTTTTAAAAAAAATACGGAATTTCTCTCTCCAGCAGAGTGATTTCGAAGTGATTCGGATTTTTTTTAAAACCCACATTGGTCCCGATGTGGTGTTTTAATATTAAAATAAATTCCTTTTAGGAGTTAATTTGACTGCAAACCGAAGTTTCAATATTAAAATAAACTCCCCTTCGGAGTAAATTTTACTCAAAGGGGGTTAAATAAATACACAGTCATCCGCTCCGCATGTACTCCAAATTAACTCCGGATTGAATCCACGTTCACACCACAAATTCTTTACACTTTATGTTCTATATTTGACATAAAATATATCATGCCGAGATGTAAAATAAAAAAACCAAAACTTTTAATATACCACGATTAAAAAATTTAAATATTTATATAAAATAATTCTAAATACAAAATGTGACGGAAGTATGGAACAAAAAAAAAATTAGTTTACCCAACGGAAATTGAATTCCAATGAGTAAAAAAATGTTTAAAGCAATTTGTCGTTATCATCACACGGATCAGAAAATTTTGAAGATAAACCGTGTAGTAATCCCATAGCCCGTAGAACTCACGACAGATACGGTTGGTTTACTCGCTGCCTGGCTGCCTGCTTTCCTACTTGACACGGAAGAACGAGAGTAGAGGCCAAAGGAGAATGAGGCTGAGTCGTTTCACACAGCAGCGCCTCGCTTAATTACTAGTTACTAGTAACACGAGTTAGAAACGTTTAGCTGCTCTCTCACACACAGAAGTGTACTGGGTTCACATTTACCCCTTCACCCCTTACTATCCACTGCGAGCTTATATTGTTATACTTCTCCAACTCGTCTTCGGCATCACTACTGCTTTACTATATACTATTATAACTACATTTAACGTAACTGCGTTATTGAATCCACGATAACAAGAGAAGCGGCACTATGTTAACCTTGTTTGACGCTGATGTCGATATTTCACGTAAATTCATTCCGAAAGATCATATCCATATACAAATTTATATATACATATCTACCTATATAGACATTATAAACATTTTCAATCCATATTGTTTTTGCTTTCACAAAAAACACCATTAAAAAAATATTTCATATGATTGATTTATGTTTGCCATCCAGTAACATCGAAATGAAAGCAAATAAAACATAAATTTAAATGGAATTTTTTAATAAAAAAAATTTTCACAAATAAACTTTTCCGTTTTGTTCTCTACGAAATGAGCTTATGATACTTTTTTGAAATTTATAAATTTGAAAACAATGGAGTAATTATTTGTGAAATGTAACTAATGATGGTGATGATGAATAGTAGAAAAAAAAATAAAAATATATAAATTCTTGTGATTTATGTTCTTCAGCGGCACATCAACGGTGATAAAACTTAAAGTATCGTATAAATCCTAACGGAAAATGAATTCCACGATACCGTAATAAATTTATGGAGCGAGCGTGTTGCGATTAATCTGCAATTAACGTGGCGCATCGCGTCCCACAAGGGCACGCCCGACGTGACACGCTTCTCTCTACTTCTCTGTATACTTCGCCTCGACGTCTCTCTCGCTTCCATATTGTTCTTATAACTCTTTCTCTTTCTCTGGTGCTCGTGTCATGTCGTGTCGAGAGCAACTAATGACACAGTCTTTCAAGCGTCACCCTGGATCGTGTAATTATGACACGAAATCGACCTCATTCACCAGCTGTCATCCTCCTCAATTTCGTATCATCCTATCACTGTATTTTTTAATTTTGAAATTTTATATCGATATTTTAAATATCTACAAGGAAATATTGATATAAATATTTATGGTGATTTTTAAAATAATTCATATTAAAGAAGTCTTCCAATTTGGAAAAGATATTCAATATTTGTATTTATATTGCAAATTTTTCGCCGACTAGAAAATTTAGTTGATGGAATTGAATTGCATTTACCCGCATGAAAATATCATATATAGTAAACATATATTAAAAAATATGTTACAGATATAAATATACATGTGACAAAATACATAAAATCTCATATAGAACTATATATAGATTTTGGCCGATTTTATTATATTTTTATATATGTTTTCTCTTATATGATTTCATATATTTCCGTATAACGTCAATATATTATTTATATATTTGAAAACTTTAAATTTCAATATATTTAAACATAAATGTTATTTATATATGGAAATAAATAAGAATACATATATAATCAATCATTATATGGCACGATATATGTACCATGCATTTAACTTTATAAATTTTTATATATTTTTCGATATATAGAACCATATGTCTCCCCATATATGTAAGAATAAATAAAATCTATTTTTTTCTGTCTTTCTCTCTCTGTTATAAGATTCAAACATTGTGTTCAGAATATATGTGTGCTAGCTTACAAATTTACATACATAATTATCAATATATGTAATACATATATGTGCTAACTTATAAGTTTACATACATAATTATAAATATATATAATACACGTATTAATTTATGAACTTACATATATAACTAATTATATTAAAACTTACTATATTATATATAAGAAAATATATATCGTTTTTGGCCACTTATATGGTCCCATATTGATCATATATTTTTTCATATATATTTATCATATATGGTATTTTCATGCGGGTAATTTCAATACTGAAAACGGTGTTAAAATAATACTTTTTTTCTAATTTCTAAACGTAAATTTTTTTCACACCGATTTAACACCAGTATTTTAACACCACGGTGTTAAATTGAGACTATTTTTGACATCGTTCTTTTTACTGTGTATAGAAAAAATGAAATTACAACAGTGATAAAATAAAGTAATTGATGTTTTGAATGAGAGTACGAGCTCAAGGCCTACAGTAGCTTTCATTCGTTTTTTTTTTTTTTTTAATAAGAAAAAATGAAAATAGCTTACAATATAACACCAACTGGCCATCATATTTTTCAGGCTATGAACGTTATTCGTATTGTAGGAAAATATAATAGAGTATGACAACAATAGAAAATAAGAAATTTCTATGAAAATCTTGTTGAGTGCAATATTGCCTGCAACATTTTTGTTGTTATATACAACCACAAAGGTAAAATTGCATTCGATATATACATATACATATGTATGTACCTGAAGTAAGTAGCAAAGCGAAAAAAAGAGAGATAGAAAAAGATGAGCAGCGACGAAGGTAATATGTAAAAATGGAGCGAAGTGAAAAGAAAAAAAAGCTTGGCTACTGAGAATATGAGGGTTGTCAGGTAGCAAATCAAAGTACTGACATTTCATATCATTCCCTGAGGTACTCATGTATTTTTAGTGAACGACAAACGACTGAATTTTTTTATGATGTTTGAATGCATTATAGTTGAAACATGTTCATTACGATCATGGGGCCTATTTACAATGTCACTGAGTGAAAGCCATGGAATTTTACTGCAAAGAAACAATTTTCATTCCTTGTCACGCAATAAATTTAATTTTTTTATTTCGTAACATGAAATAGAGTTAGTTCAAATTTTTTACAATACAGAAGCAATAATTTGAAAAAGCTTAAATAATTTCGATGAAATTACTATCGTTGATAAGCTCTTTATAATTATTATTCTAAGGTACCCGCGGGTAATAAGGCCTAAATGACAGAAATGATATTTAAAACGACCGCCTCCGCTAAAGGCTACTCTAGTAGAAGGGTCTTACATAGAGATGTTACGACAAATTTATAGAGTCCCAATACCACGTTCCCTGTCTTCTAGATTTCATTATTCGTCATATATACGCTGTCGTAACGCAGAAGATTCTTAAAAAGTAATGTTGCTAATTTTAAGTGATGATTCATCTCTAATACCAATTTTATTAAGCATAGTTAAACTATTCCAGTTTGTTTAACCCTAGGCCTTATGACCCTACCGTAGTAAGATAAGGCCTATTCGTACTGTTTTTGTAAAGGTATAATTTTGTGTTTGTTTATGGTAAAAATTACCATTACTTCATTACATTTTATGGCTAATGTAATGAAATAAAGATTAATGATACATTTCGATAATTAAATGCATTATTTTTGATTCTATTGAAAATATCCCTTAGCTAGGCCTTATTACCCGCCGGTACCTTGTGCGTTAAAAAACTTTAATTTGAGTAGGTGCAAAAAAGTTTTTTTTTTAAATTTAATTATTACCAATTACCAATGGTTGTTATTAATAACCTATACTATAATATAAATGTTTTAAATAAACCACTAATTAATAAGAGTACTTTTCAAATGATTAACGCAAAAAGTTCAGCACACCCACGTTTCGTGAACGCTTACATTCCGATGTGTATGGCTGAGTTGCTACACTATTCTACAAGTTAAATAGTTCAGAATTCCTATGTATCACTTAGTATTCTACCTCGCGATTGCCTAACCAGTACCGATATTGCTTATTTAATCGATAACAATAAGCATTATTAAAAATAGTGAGGAGATTGGTAAAGTTTCGACACATTATTACCGTCATCATCAAGCCGAGATTTAGTACGTACCCATTATTGAATAAGTATTTCAATAAATACTTAATACTGTATCGAGTATATGATAAACACAAGCACGAATTAATTAACTCACTGTAAAAAATTGATTCCGAGTTCCGGAATTGAAAAAAACTCACTCCGAAAATTTTCGAAAGTATTGTTCAAAAAAATAAGTAAAGAAATCGTTAGATCATTTAGTTTATAATAAGCTGTTTATAATGATACCCCTGTTACCCAGCCTGATTATTGAGTATCACAAGATCCAAAGCCTCTGACATCGATCTTAATCCCGTCCTGTGATGAGGCTCACTTTCATCATTATACACAAGGGTGGAGACTAGTATCAAGATAGACAAAAACTTAAAATTTCGCCCGTGCAATAGAAGCATCCCCTTGGAACAAGATAATCATCTCTTTAAGTTTACCTATTTTTATTATTATTTTCCAGCGCATGAATATAAATAAAAATATATAAAATAAAATAAATGAGATAAAAATTAGTAACTTTCACAAATGAACACATCAACAATAATAATCATAGCATCTTGTTGTTTAAATGAAAATTAATTAACATCTATATTTAATTGATCCATATCCACAGCTATAATTAATCATGCCAACAGCATAACGAAGAATTAATGTCTATATAAAATATGAGTAAATGTACAGCATATATATTTATGTGAGTATGTATGTAACTATGGGGTGCTAACCTAATTTCAAGCGTTACTTGTAACATTTCAAGGTGTAATAGTCACGAGAGTACACAGAAGAGACCAACAAAGGGGTATCAACACGTTAATCATTATATATTGGGTTTCGTCTCGTACGTATACCCATAGTGTATCTTGAGTCTGTTTATGTATAGACTGGACGAGCAATGGGATTCGTGACATGCAGGTTATATCAGTTTCCTATGTATATAATATCTATGTATATAAGTACAAAGTGATAGGGTGAAAGCTATATAATGTGTACAACGTGAAAGGAAACCCACTGTGATGATGGCTTATATACGACCTCCTCACACGTACATATATATAGATATATGTATATACATACGGGAACTAAATTGATTGGTTGATAGTTTGATGGGTTGATGCTTAATGGACGCAATATTCGTTCGCATCGGCTATTAAACTAAGAACTGTATCAACTGGAAACATTTATGTCCATTATTTTGTGACAATACATCCGACCTCTTGCGATTTAAATTAAAATTTATTCGTTGATAAGAACAGTAATTAATATAAATAAATATATGCTGATTGCTATGAATAGAGATAAATGTATGAGCAAAATGCCAATAACATTGTCACATAAAATTAAAAGTAGCAAGGCTAAGTTTTTTTTCTGATGTTTGGTACCCTGCAATTGAGCTAATAATTCATTTGTGATTTATATATTTTTAAAGCAATCCCAGAAACTATTACAGCCGCGACTTTTCGACGAATCAATATATGATTCATAACGCGAGCAGTTAATCGTTAACGGTTCATTTAATTCGATTGCACCCAAGCACGAATCTTTCTTGGAAAAATATATTTACCTAAAACACTGGGCTATATTAAAACCTAAGATAGTAATTTTTAAAAAAATTGTATATTTGGTTGGAAATAAATTTGAGGATAATCGATATGACCTGCTAATGATTGCTAAGCTGCTATTTGAAAATAAATTATTAGATGTGAAAAATTTTGTATCTGTAGGGGTAAGAAGGGTGGGTTATTGTATAAGAATTTTTTAATAACTGTATGAAGGAGTAATATGCACATTGTGAAGTAATTTGGCCACATAAGATCATTTATGGAAAACTAAAAAACTTGAAACTAGCTCGGAAAAATTTTGTTCCAATAATTAATAAGTAGTATTCACTTAAAGTATGGGGATATTACTTTATTCTATTTATTTTATTAATTGGATAAAAATTTTGGAAAGAAATTTATTTATCCATGTTTTGAATTCACTCTTACAAAAAACAAAAATTATGAGCAAAAAAAAAATTTTTGAATATTGTGTCGTTCAAAAAAAAAAAAATAATTTTGAGTAAAATATAAAAAAAAACGTTTTGAAGCTGAAAATCTTCAGTTTAATTACAGTACAAACTTGTTATAAGTTACTTCCACTCTATTTATTTTCGCTAGTCTCGAAATACCACCCTCACCCCAGTTCCACTAACACAGTTTTTCGGTTATTGTGAAGAAATATCTTCTGCAGTCTTTTTATAAGTTAATAAAGTATGTGCGTAGATGTATGACAAACGTCGACTAAGTTATAAAAGAACTGCGGACACAAACACGAATACCACACATACATATGCAGAAAACTGAGCGATCACCGAGTAAATGATAAGAGTAGGGGAAAGCCACTTCCAAGAAATTTTTCTCCTACAGCCCCTGAGATTTAAATAAAGTCCATAATTACTCCAAATTCACTCCCGTTTTTTTACAGTGCAAGGAATCAAAAAAAAAATTAGCAAATGATAACTTTTCATCATTTTAAATTGAATTTTAACAAGACCCGTGAAGTGAAGAAAACTTTTCCATAAGATTAATTTTCATTGATCATTTCTTTATAATAAGGTTGACCGAAGATCGCCATACGATGACTTTTTGGCAAATAAAAAAGTCATCAAGGATAAAATCACATTTTACGTAAAGTATTGTTATAAGAAAGACTAGTAGTTTTGAAAAAGAAATTATCTTTGACTTTCATTACTTTTTAAGTAGCTTATTTTACCCCGTTTGTTCTACAAGCTTTGAATATTAAAAAATAATGCAGTGTATTACAATTGAGCCAGCGTACAAAATAAAATTAAAGTGAAAAAAAAAAAAAAAATGATTGCATTAAGAGAGTTAAGAAGATTTGTTATTTTCACAAGTACTTTAGACGTTATAATATATTTTTCGTCTCATCCTACTAATGCTAACACAGCTATTCCTCTTGCGGGAAAATTACTACTCTTGCGTGAGTCTCGTAACATGCTGCGCTTTAACAAGACTGTGGCTTCATTTGCATTTATTTCCACCGGCATAATACGAACTAAGACTTGTTACTGTACAGTTACAACCCTGAAATCCTACTCAACTCTTCTACTCTTCTTCTTCGTAATATTTAAAACCATACTACTGCTAAACTGTTAATTTTTAAACTCTTCAATGACCGACCAGATATATAATTACGTTCAAAATATTACTATCCCACGAGATAACAAATAAAATAATAAAATTAAAATGGCGTAATTTTCGCGCCATTTAAAATTTATCTCTAATCTTGATTTTTTTTTCTTTTCTAATTAAAAATCACGATAAAATTTATTACACAATTAACGTAGCTAAAAATTAATTATTTAGTGTACAAAAAAAAAATTAAATAACAAAAGTTATAAAAATAAAAATTTCAGTTAATTTTTACTTCTGAAGTGTTACCATATACCAGGACGTAGAGTACAAGTTGAAATTGGTAAACGACTCCCGTGTGGACTCCAAAGCAATTACATTCAACGGATTTGTAACTCTATTTATGTACACACGTATATATGTATATGAGATATACATTGGAGATTAGGTAACAATATTATATATAACCCGTAACCGAAAACTCTCCAAGGGGCAATACGAGGTATACATATATAGATATAATACAGTAGAACAAAAGTCTTTATGTAATCAACCACAGCCGGCATTTAATATCACGTGTAATTAGTGTGAGCCCGAAATTTACAATTAATTGAATAATTACCGGTTGAAATGTTTAGTGGAATTGAGTGGTTAATTCGTCAGATCTCGGGTATAGTAGACTGATGAAGCGTATTTGTAATGAAAGGAAATCAAATTGATCAATAGGATCGTGATTTATTTAAGTATTCTTAGGGAGTGGTATTTCTGACTACACGGAAAGAAAATAATGGTTATAATTTCTATGTAGAATGGTAACCATTACTATGTTACATAACGAGGATTTTTTAGCGTCGAGTCACGGGACAGAGTAATCCCCCATTCTACATGGTAACGTTGACTATGCCAGCATTGAAATGATTACCATTCTACATTGACGAGAGAACTATGCAAATGGACATGACTACAATGTTACCCAGCAACATTTACGATGTTTTATTTATTTTATATTTAGTAAATAAGGTTATGACAAAATAAATAACTCAAGTAACTTTAAATATATGTAGGAATTGAATTAATTTATTGAAATAATTAAAATATTGCTCATAATGAAATATCATTTTTTGATAAAAGATAAAGAATAATTTTTAAAATTATAATATTTAGTAATAAACAATTTATTTACTTCGTTGTCTTATATATATTTATTAAACTGTGATGACAACTATTCAAGCATGGACTGAGTAAAATTTTACATAGCCCTGATTTCCATGCTAGATAGCGATTTTTACCATTTTACTTGTTTCAATGTAACATAGTAATCATTACCAAAAAATGGTAATGAATCCTATTCGACATACACGCAGAGAATTTTTTATGTAACTGAAGATCGGACGTTTTTCGCATCAAAAATGAAAAAATTTATGAAATTCTACTGCTTAAGGGTGACTTCAAGGGTAATGGAGGTTGCTGCAATTTTCGGCTAAGATACTAACGCATATTCGAAACATTTCAGAAGTACGGCTGCCCAATTTCAAAATACAGTAACATAAAAATAAAATTTTTGAAATGTGTATTGAATCCAGATCACAAGACTTCACTAGAACTAAAAATACTAAAAAATCGATTTTGAATAATTTTTCACTTACTGTGTTTTGAAATTCGGTAGCCGCCTATATTCAGTAGATTTTTATTTTTATTTTCGTTCCGCAAAAAACGTTCCGATCTTTAGGCACATAATTTTGGTACTGTAAGGACATCTAGCCAGTAATTTAATTTTTACTATGGTATTAGTAAAAATTGCACTTTATTTACAAGCTATCGAGTAACATATTTTACCATGTGCATGGGAAAAATTTAGATACACCGCATGTCTTACAGTACTATACATTTTGGATAATTTTCTAAAAATTTATCTGCATGTAACATTATTTACCATTTCATAAAAAATTAGTCTGGTTACTATGTAAAAAAATAATCATTACTATTCTTTTCTCTCCGTGCAGGACATTTCAATATATTACTCCACTACATGCATTTTCATGTAGTAACTTTCCGAAGTATAAAAATGTCGCAAGGGAGTGGCAGAATAGATGTAGACGTACAATTAATGAAGATAGAGGGGTATAAATTTTTAAGGTAGCTAAGAGAGACGAACAGAGGTAGAAAGAGGAATACGAAGGTTGTACGATCGGCAAGCAGCTTAAGCTACAACCGAAATTCAAAGCAATCGGTACAATAAGCGAAACAATAGTGCTCACGAGCACGCCAACTATGCACACAGCCCAACTTAAACTTAGGGCGCTTCCTTATCTTCGTGAAGGCAGAGAGATATTTAAACTCTGGTACCTACTTCTCATGATGCCGTACCAACCATATACATATATATGTATAATGCATACATAAAACTGTTCTTGTCTCACGTTCACATTATCTCTCTTTCTCTACCTAATATATACATATATATGTGTGCATGTGTGTCTTAGTCTTGTTATTTGTTTCTTGCAATAATTTACATTCTCAATACCACACATTATATACATATACATCTATATATGCATATATATAATATGTTTGAATGTGAACCCTTTACTCTTCACCTCAATTACTAAATTTACTAACCGATTTCATCCCTATTTTACCTTCACTGTAATAACGATGCTATGGCACCAGTTGGCTTAGCCAACCAACTGAAATAATTATTTTCAATGACCTGGAAATTGGCATCACTGATGAAATATATATTTATATATATATGTCATGCGAATTATTAAATAGTAAAATTAAATTTAATAAAACAGTTTGAGAAAATGGAGAGATTTTATGAAAATTTTTTTTTACTAAAATAAATTATTTAATATAAAATATCCAGTAGTAATATTATAAATATTATACTGAAGATTTTTTAATATAAAATATTTAACTCGAGTTTATTTCAAATATTAACAAGCACTTGAATTTTATAGAAAAATTGATGAATTTAAAAAAAAATATGCCAAAACTGTAGAGCTTCGCTAACAAAGATTATACATCTAAAATGTGTTATTTTAGTCTGAGATGAAGTGAAAAATTTTTTAAAATATTTTTAATGCTAGTACGAAAAAGTGATGGAGAGGTAAAGAATAAAAAAATGACAAAAGTAAATAAATTATCAGCAGATGAATTCACTGCATTAACCTACGGGTTTCTCAACTCGTCGGAGCATACTCGTATTCAATGTAAGCCAACACAAAGGTAGTGTACTCTGCGACAGACAGTTAGAAGTGATGCTAAACGTTGCACTAGTGCTACTGGAAAGCTCAAGAAATAAAGAGAGAAAGAGAATTGAATCCCAGGACAGTCGTTAGAAAACCAACTGACTCACTTCTTTTTATTTTACGACAACCCGTCAGTTACACACTATAATTTTCTTTCTTTGTTTTTTACTTCTCCATTCAAGTCTTCGACTTGACCATTCTTTCTCACCTATAGCGATCTAACCAAGACGGATGGCAGTTCTCAACTCACGATTGTTTTTCCGACTTAAACTTCTCGATCTTTCCTCAACAGCTTACTGTATACCTGTACCTGTCTACCTTTCTGTACAAGTCTACTATATAATCATCTCACTAACTGACAACTTTCAAGTCAAAAGATTATGAGATATTTGAAAATCATTTTCATTCAAAAGCAGTAAATTCTATTTGAATAACTTCAAAATTTTTGAAAAACTTCAAACAACTTCTGTTAGTTGCAAATAAAAAATTTTCAAAACGCAAGACACAAAGGTGTCGTACTATAGTCGTACGGCAAAAGCGTCGACATCTGTTTTAAGTTCCATTAATACATAAGTGCATTAAGAATAACTCAAAGATGAGCCCAAACAAGATCACTCATTAAAATAAATAAGGTATCCGCGGGTAATAAGGCCTGTCGGGTAATAAGGCCTAAGTGACAGAAATGATATTTAAAATAACTGCCTCCGCTAAAGGCTACTCTAGAAAAAGGATCTTGCATAGAGATGTTACGACAAATTTATAGAGTCCCGACGCCACGTTCCTTGTCTTCTATATTTCATCATCCGTCATTTGCTGTCGTAGCGCAGAAAAAATTATAAAAAACAATCTAGTCTTCTGATTCTTAAAAAGTAATGTTGCTAATTTTAAGTGATGATTCATCTCTAATACCAATTATATTAAGCATAGTTAAACTATTCCAGTTTGTTTAACCCTAGGCCTTATGACCCTACCGTAGTAAAATAAGGCCTATTCGTATGGTTTTCGTAAAAGTATAATTTTTTGTTTGTTTATGGTAAAAATTACCATTACTTCATTACATTTTATGGCTAATGTATTGAAATAAAGATTAATGATACATTTCGATAATTAAATGCAATATTTTCGATTCTATTGAAAATCTCTCTTAGCTAGGCCTTATTACCCGCCGGTACCTTATTTCAAAATAAAATTATAAATAAGTACCTTTTGAATGAGGGAAATTGATATAAAAGTTTTAGTGCATAAGGTATGGTATCATCAACATTTCTGACATTTTCACAAATGACAGTTGAGTAAGTTGACTATTGTAGTTGTTTGTGAAATTTATACCACAAACTTCATCTCTTGAAGGCAACATGCTACTATTTTCTCTTTCTCTATCTCTTTTCCTCAATATATATAAATATATACATATATATATCCCAGCACTTATCTCCAGTATGACAAAACAACTGCTATTCAAGACTTTTCTCATTGACGTAAATGAGAAAAGACGCTCGTCGTCAGTATTATGTCATTCTCTACATCGAATGTAATTTCAACAAAGTACAACATATATATATATTCTTTACTATTTCAAATACTTTAATGATCTTACTCATATTAAATTTAAAAATTACATCATTAATTCAAATCATTAATTTGTTCTTATTTGTTTTAATTGACGTATATTTTTTTGACGTTTATTTACTGAAACGTAATTATAAAACACTTTGAATAAACACCGAACTAAAAACTAAAAAAAAACTTTATTAAAAGTGGTGAATTAAACGGCTCGAAAATAAACTGTGAAAAAGTATCAAATAGTGTCATAGAAATTTCAGAGGATACTATTGCACTTTGATGTATCATAAAGGAATGAGAAAACGACCATAGTATCAGTGAAAATAAAGCTCGCCGATGAACATACACAGAAAACACATCTACATATATATGTAATACTAGAGTCACACAATGATTTTGGACGTGCATTGGCAGAATTGGCACCTCGTCACTTCAACTCGTCCGACGGAAAATCGATCGACCGGAAACACGATATCGCAGTCTCCTATCGAAATATCCGGCATGTACGATACGAGTAGGAGATGAGCGGACATGGGTCCAAAAGGTCGGGGACGGCATTGAAAGTGATTCAGCTAGTGTAGTGGTTGACGCATACCCCGGTTGATAAGTATCAGTGTGTCTTTTTAAACCGGGCACATATAAATTCTTTTATGTATAGACATATATATGTATATGTATACGGTGATAGATATGTTTAGAGGATTGAGAGAAAAGACAAAAACAAATTGTAGGCAATAAAGATTGATGCATTGTTGAAACACACGATCGGACATAGTTACTGAAAATGCCTTTACTCGATTCACAATCGAAACAATGACCTAATTAAAGTGGAAAACGACGCCCAGTCACAATCACTACCGAAAGCAGTCTATCTAGCTTGATGCCTGTATGCCTACAATTTCCATTTAAAGCAGTTGTCTGTAGTAAGCCCAATGTAACTTGACTACGGGGTGTTGCACGCTCGCGAGTCATCAGGTTTTAACACACCGGATACAATACATATACAAAACTAGGCCTTATTCTCTACTGAACTGAACTGCATTTCCTTTTACCTCACTTCTATTTCTCTCTAATTGTATACGTATGTATGTATATATATATAGTAAATCTATTCGTCGATGTATGTGAGTGTATTTGTAACCACATATATTTAGATTGACAATGAATCGCTTTATTGGATGCATATATAACCTTCGCGATTATTTATCACGAGTTATTATTTTTAGTTATTCATTCGTATTATTTAATTATCAATTTAAAAGTTGACAGGATGAATTAATGAATGCATTGAAATTTAATCAATGAGTAGAGCAATGTTCAATTTTAATATCCGTTCGAAATTGTTAATTTGTGATTTTTTCTACTTGACAGTAAATAATTATTTTTAGCGTGTCCGTATTGGAGTAATAAGATCTCTTGTTATATATTTCTCATTTTTTTTTTTTTTTTAATTTTATATCTTTAGGAATATTTAATTAATTATAATGAAATTTGGTTTTGATATAAAATTTATTTTTCCGAACCTAGCGAGCCTCTTATTTTATGAATCATGTAAAATTTTATTTTAAGAGAGAAAAAATTTATTTCAACAGTAGAATATTGCGTGGCGAAGAATGGAACAAGAGGATTTCACGATTTCAGACGAAGGTAAAGTTGACTACCCAAGACGAAGACAAGGGCTGACATCACCCGAAGTCTGAAAATCGAGTTTTATTTTGTGATACGCACTATATTTTTCAAATTACCTACAATGATACTGAGAGTTTTTATATCTAGAGCCATTCGCAACATACTAATTTCAGACTGATAGTGTGGCAAAAAAAAATCCTGTATGGGTCATAATATCTAGCCTCATAGAACCCAAGTAAGCCTCAATCCAACCTTACTGAGTAAAAAAAGGATTTTGAGCCTCAAATGATGTTCAAAAAGCCTCAATGAGTCTCAAATAATGCTCACAAAGCCTCAATGAGCCTCAAATGGTGATCAAAGAGCCTCAAATAATACTAACCAAATTTAAATTACATAGTCGAGACTAGGTTCATTTGAGGCTCATCGAGGCTTATTGAGGATTTTTGAGCACCATTTGGGGCTCATTGAGGCTCTGTGAGCATTATTTGAGGCTCAATATCCTTTTTTTACTCAGTGAGGCTGGATTGAGGCTTACTTGGGTTCGATGAGGCTAGATATTATGACCCGGGCAAATTTAAGTAACAAACCAGGGAAAAAGACATTTTATTAATTTGATAATTTTGTTTTTTATTTGAACTCTTTATTTTTTTAATTTTCCAAAAAACTGTTAGTTTAGTTGTTTATGAGAATCATATGAATATTTGGAGGTTTACAATAACCAAAGACGATTCTAACAGGGATAAAATCAAGTCAGAACTCAATTTAGTGAGTAGAAACTGATGAGTTTCTTCCCTAGGGAACTAATCAGTTTCTGCCCGCCAAATCGCGTTGGTCTGAAATTGGCTTGTATCGACTAGTTAAACAGGCATTGAAACTTGCAGTTGAAATGTTAAGATAAATCAGATGATCATTTTTGTGACTCATGACGAATATTAAAAATTCTGTCCATAAAGAAATTAAGACAAATTTAATTTAGTAATTAAAAAGAAACACTTGGATTGATCGTATCAATTACCACTTTACTTTTTGAAATTGTTTATTTTAAATTAAATAAAACCACGTTTAATAACAGAAATTTAAAATAATTATACGAGCATAAAACGAATCCATGTACATGAAAAGTTTGACTAAACAACTACTCTCGTTTATGAACTAAAATAATTAAGTTTTATAAACTTCTATACTGTGAATCCTATATTATTCATAGACTATAATTAATAAAAAACCTAATTTTATACTTCCTCAGATTTCATTATTATATTTATCAAATTATTAATTAATATTATAATGGTAGCAATAGTTAAAAATGAATGAGTTAAAATAAAAATTGAAATGCAGTAAAAAAATTTAATAGCGCAAAGTAAGCATCGAATAAAAAATTAAATAAAAATGTAAGAATATGAAAATAAAATAAAATCGCTCACACACCCTAACTGCCAACACTTGATTTTTATTCGAAAATGAGGTCATATATAGAAGGAGAATCTTTGGTGAGAATAATACGATCGACGTGCAATTTTATATATGACCCCGTTAACCTGAAATTGAAGAGTCAGGAATAATCATTTCTGAATCTCGTTATATATATATATACATATATATATATATATAAAGAGAAGTGTAACAAACCATGAGAATAATGAGAATAAAAATAAAAAGATAGGTGTAAAAGAAAGAGAATAAGAAGTGCCGATGCAACCCTTATACCACGTCAAATGTATTATATATATATATATATATATATATATATATATAGAGTATCGCACACGGAAGTACAACTTGACTGGGGATTGGCCTCCTTCACTGAAAATCACGAAGAAGTTCGCGATCCGGACGCGATAAATTACGCTCATACGAAAGTCGATTTCGCGTCACGCTTGAGAATAAAATACCCCAGTTGTAGAAGTAGTAAAAGCAGGGGAATGAGTAGTAGAAGTAACACCAGCAATTGAGTCGTTTCATACCCCCGCGGCGAGTGATAACCGAAATGTCTTGTGACCTAGACCTGAACTGCAACTGTCACTAACAATTGTCTGTAGAGAGTGAATTCAGTGCCGAAAAAAATAAAAGAATAAACTAAAAAAAAATTTCATTTTTTCATTTCCACCTTCTTTACCCCTCTTCTTTAACATACATGTGTAAATAGATGTGTAGTAAAACACAGTAACACTTGCTCACACCCTACTCTAGATATCTCGGCAGTCACGCCAGAGGGAAGTCAGTTGTGACAAATGCTACCGCGATGTGATTTGTCTCGCTCGCCCATTGTTCAATACACGTGGATATCAAAATGACAATTCCAATGTGTATGCTGGTTATATCATCCAACTAAATGTCATTAGTCATATTAAGAAAAAAAAATTTTTTTTTTACATACTAAAAACCTCGTAAAATTCATCTAAACTTTTTTATATTCAAATTTTTTATATTATGCAACCAATGTAAAAAAAAATTATTATAAAATGCAAAGTAAAGGGCTTGTTATTCATAGAAAATTTTTTAAAACTTCATAAAAATGAAGTTTCAATTATCGTTCCCGTTTCTGTTAAAGAATATTTTATAATATGAATGGCACTTGATGTCAAGTAATCGTATTAATTTAATTATAAATCTACTCTCCACCTAATTATAACTTACAAAAACAATACTTTTTTTTTTTTACTAAACTATATATGCTTTTTCCCTTGACATCATTTATAAAACAAATTATTCAATTTTAATACCGAGTCCTTTACTTACTCTATTAATAATTATTTTTTGCTTGATTGCTATTTTTTCCGACTTTTTTATTTTTTGTAGTAATTTACAATTAACTCTAATTTTAGAGGGTCTGCCCATCAGATAAGCTTCAAATTGCTATTCAGCGCATCGGAACATAAAAAACAAACTAAATTTAGCTGCAAAAAAATTTTTTCATCTTTAGATCTGCAACATTTCCCGAATTTTAGCCATTTTTTCGGTTTTTTGCAATTCACTAAAAATTTTGACAGTACAAACCAAAAAAACCTCAAATTCGGATTCCGCGCATCGAAATACGTAGCCCTAGGTGGGTCTGGTCCAAGATACAGAGCAATTTTTGTAGTCAAGGTAATTAACAAACAGTCTAATTTAAAAAATAAAATTTTGTTTTTTTTTTTTTTTTTTTTTTTCAATTAGATAACGATCAAAGCCGGATCACAAGGATGTTGAGCAGTTAGTGATGTAATCTTATGCTTGATCAGCTGCTAAATAGAGCTTTCAGAAATGAAGCAATCTGTGTGCATACATATGAGTTTAGTTTAGTTCAACACACATGTGATAATTTAACTTACACATATAAATTATACACATATATACACACAGACAATAGTAAAGTGGCTGAGCTTCCGAATAGTCTCATTGTGATCTGTTCAAGCGAAATCTAACTCTATCGTGTACCCCTCTCTCTACTATAC
The DNA here is from genome assembly GCA_030273425.1 of Microplitis manilae. Lineage (NCBI taxonomy): Eukaryota > Metazoa > Arthropoda > Insecta > Hymenoptera > Braconidae > Microplitis > Microplitis manilae. The sequence goes on along the minus strand of CP092722.1, from coordinate 27,694,171 downwards.
ACTATTCACAAAGAGCTATTGCACGAGAATGTATATATATATATATATGTACATAGAGTGGAAATTCGGCACTAGAATCACGTGTATGTCTCTATGCACGTGTACATATGTGTATAGATGCGTGTCACTGGCGTCTATGATCCTTACGTGTGACAACCATTAGCATTCTGTGTGTGGTAATTCAGATATTGCGTTCAATGACCATGCGACATATTCAAATTGGCCTAATGAGATATACATATATATACGCTATTTAGGTTTGAATATATTACTCTGACAAACAATTACAATAAATGTACCGCGTTGATTGTAAAATTTAATGTTAAATGTTTTAAAAAATGAAAAAAAACTACTAATGTCTTTATGTGTGTGTTTAATATTGAATATTCTAAAAATGCATGTAAATACCCATGTAATTCCCGTGTTTATTATTCATTCACAATTTACTGGTGCTTTTTACACTATATCGTTCTCCATTAAACACAATATTAACCCCACGTCATACTTAAATGTAACGCTTTTCTCATCGTACCTTGCATAACACCCATGTCGTCCTTGTTCTCATCCTTGTCGTCTTTTCCACCTTGCAACTGCCAAAGTATTATGCAAATGTAACTCTCATATAACCCTACACTATGTATTCAGGCGACACGTTCCCATTAAATTTTGTGATAAAATTTTCTCATGCTATTTTTCTTTCACTCCCTCTTTCCTCACTTTTTAAACTTGTTTTTTCAAACACGTAAATATAAATTCTATTAAGCTAAATTTATTTATTGAAAGAAAAAGAACCGATAGAATTTTTAAATAAAATATTTTTATCTATTTAATTTCCTATCACAGATTAAGTAAGTAGTAATTAGTTTAATCTACTTTGACTTAGCAATGTATATTAAAATATAAAAAGATTTCACTTGGAAAATTAGATTTCACTTTAATTAGTATAAAAATAAATTAACATAAAACTTTTGCTGAATTAATTTTCTCGTATACCGAAATTTGTGTGAGTGTGTGTGTGAAATTTAATCATGTTTATTTCCACTAGTGCTTATTCAAACATTCAATAATAATCAGCATTTCATTAGTATTATTTAGCCACTATATAGTTATATATGCAAGCCTAATAATAAATTTTCATTCAAAAACCACATCCCGAAAATTTGGCATACACAAAATACTCAATACTATGCATTTATCAAATAATAACAAACCAAGCTCAACTCAACTTATCGTCCAATAATTAATTAACTCTACTCTACGATAGATGTCATCGTATCAATATCAAAGGAATAATTTCAAAGGACCTCTATGACAAATAGCAACATGTGGAATAGCGTAGTCGATATAAATACGGCATAATCCTTTCGATGTCTAATGATACAGGTAATACCGACTGAATTACTTTATTCTCTATGATACCTCAACATCAATCATTTATGGAGATCTGCTCCGAAATTCATTACCTTCAAACTTTCAGTCGACATTAACAAAATTAGTTCGAATAATACATATGTATATCAAAGTGAATACGGAGCAAATAATTTTTTATTTATTTTGCTTGAAGTAAAATTCCCTCCGAAGAGAAGTTTATTTTAACATCAAATCTCTAGATCAAAGTCGATGTGGATTGAAGTAAAACATCAGTGAGAAATCACTGGTGAAAAAAAAATTATCTATTTACTTCTTGTACGGAATGATTTTTTTTAAATTCCGAAACTTCGAATGGGGGAGGAATTAAGTAAAATCCATACTCAAGCTGAATTTCATCCTGCAACAAAATATCTGCGACAAAATATCCAAAAACGCGGCAACCCGAATTGAATTCCGATTTTTCACAGCATATATATTAATAAAATTTGAAAAAAAAAATTACTAAGAGCAATAATATATATGTAAAAGATAAATGAGTGATCATATTAGCTGCGCCAAAAAACTTTCAACCATTTGAATTCGGGTAAATACTTTTTGGTTTTATTTATACGCATATATATGTACAAACCTATTTTTTAAAAAGTCAAAGTTAAGATATATTGCAAGATACTATTCTATATCTTGATTAAAATACTGTGAGATTTTCTCAGACTAACATATAAAAGTTTATGGCATTTATTAAGAACAATCTGAATTTATTGGAACTAATAAAAGTATATAATCCATATAAAAAATATGTTATCATAAATTTATTCGAATAAATTACTCTGATAAAATCTTAAAAAAATATTTGAAAAACGATTGACCCGGGTGAACCCTAAATAAAAATTCGCTGTCCTCGGACTCAACGAGTTCAAAGACATTATTTATCAAATGGTTCAAGCTCACATATTTATTCAGATATAACCTTTCAATTGTATACGAAAAAGTGCTTTATAAAATTAGCTCACAACATCTGTCGAGAAAAATCGATTGTCCTGAAATCTATTTAGAATCACAATATCATCAATTTCCAAAAACCTTTTCAATTATCGAGACCGAAATATGGAGAGAATCTCTTTGGAAGAATAGTTTTGGTCAATTAATTATCATAATTACGAATAGTTAATGAATTAAATATGCATTAAAGCGTCCAATCAATGATATATTAATTAAATACTGATATTTAAGGTTGTACTACTATATAGTAGAATATGAGAATACATAAATTTAAATATTAGAAATCTAACAATTTAGATAAATGATTCCAGGAAACTCGATTTAAAAACAACATTTGATTGATCGATAATGCATTATCAAATGCCAAATCTGTTAGTGTTTAACGTCATGCCAATCATATATATATATATATATATATGGTTGCAATGTACTTGTGCATACTGTACTGTAATACATTAATGCATGATTGATTGATGTGTTGACAATGTCAGCAACCAATTCAATCGATAATCTCACAAGACATCTGATATCGACATCTAATCCTCTACTTAACGAGTATTAGTATAAATATTATTACTGTTTCATTTTCCTTAAACGACATGTTCACAATCGGATTAAAGATTATTACTTCAACTTTATTTTTAATATACTTATTATTAATATATTATTTGTTATCGATACTCTAGTACTGTAGTATTTTGACCAAGCGGATAGAAGTTATTATTTTCTATAAATTTTTTTTTTAATCTAGAAATTTGTAAGATTTCTCAAAAGATTCTGAAATGTTTCAAAATATCTTACACAATTTTTCAAAAGGTAATAGATTCTTCCGAAATCTTCTAAATTTTATAATATTTTAATAAAAGTGATTTTTAGATCTATCATATTATAGGGAAGTGCTAAGACCAATTTTTGATTTGAAAAAAAATTTTCAGCAGAATGGGTATTGCCCAGAAAAAATTGAAAGAAGTATTCAAAATCCATTCCCTAGTAAATTCAAATTACACTGTGAAAAATTTTTTGAATCGAGAATTAAATCTGAACTAAATTCGGAGTGGATGACTGTATTTTATAAACCCTTTGTAGTAAAATTCACTCCAAAAGGAAGTTTTATTCAATTTTTTTTTTAAATCCTAAAGGAGGTTTCTTTTAGTATTAGAACTCCAAATCGAAGTGAATGCGGATTTAAATAAAATTCAAAATCACTTCGAACTTACACCCGATTTTTTAAGTGTATAAGCGCAATGAATTACGATTTAAAATCGTTTTTTAATTAACAACGCAGGGTATCTTATTTTTTTCCCTAATCATCTACAGCATAAATTGTATGAACTCTACTAATTATCGCATTAAGATAATTATTATCTATAGAAGTTGAATTTCCTATGTATATCTATATTAATGGTAATAATGATTAATTACGTGATGATTATACAATCGATTTAGTATGAATAAATACACAAATAATTGTCATTTAAACTGATCCAACTGTGAGTAATTATTGTCGTTTGATTTTCATCTATCAATATGTATAGATAGAGGTTAGAATGAAATTTAAATGATGCGACCATGGTTTAATTGAACGGCTTTAATGTAATGCATTGCGCTTTAATTAAATGTGGATTTATAATAATATGGAGTACAACTTTTAATTAATTTGATACGAATTGGTTACATTTTTTGTTTAAATTTAATAATATATCGAACAATTCAAATCGTTAATCAATACAAATGCAACATTTATTCTTATAGGTTATGGAACTAATTTCATACTATTTATCGTATCAACCAAATTTCATTAAATATTCAAGTGTTTCTTATTACAACTGCGTGGAAAGTTTTAATTCCTGTCCGGTTTAAAGACAAGAAACTATAAATTTTCTGTTACGGGGAACCAAATGAACAATAGATACAAGTGTACTAATTTTCACTTTAAAAAATGACAAAAATTTAAACTTTTCGTTGCTGGTGTGAAAAATAGTATGCACGCCCTAGGCTTCTTACCGAGACTCGAGTAAGCACACAGACGGTTTAGATATTTCACCTTTCCCAAGGGTGCAATATACTATTTTTCATATCTGTATTGAAACTAAAAATGTCAATACTTGTTTAGTCAATCGAAAATAGTAAATTACGCATTGCTGATTGTTAGTATAAAATTTTTTCTTTACACCAAGATATGTTCGATTAAAATAAAAGATTAAAAAATCAGATAAAAACAGATTTTCTAAGTTTTGTCTAGGCTGAGTCTAGGATTTCTCTAGGATTCAGAGAAAACTTCTCAAAAACGCTGGCACATCAATTTTATTTTGATTTACTTTTGGCCCAGTTGACTTACTTAGTATCCATTCAAGTCAAAAAAGTCAAATTTGACTTTGTCGACTTAAATTTTAAATAAAAAAAGTCAAACTCAAGTTATTTTTTAGACATGGGTCTTAAATTTATTGGTAAAATCAACGGAACAGTCATTATCTGGAAAATCTGGTGATGTATGGAAGTTATGAATCTTTCGAAGTTTAGTTTCAAAGATGGGCCAACCTGTTTGTAAAGTCGTATTAGGCTGGCGCTTCACGACGTTCAACTACTTGTAAATTCGATTTTATAACGAGTGTACTTAAGTAAACGAAATTTTTTAAACGACCGATCACGTAACTCGAATTTAATTCTTTTTTTCATATTTGGTATATTAAAATAATTATTCGAAGTATACTTCAATAATTTAAAAATTTGTTTCATTTAATTATTAAAATTATTATAAATAATTGAAAATGCTAATATTCTTTAATTCATTCGCAAATAATTGATTAACTTTACTGATCAAAGATAAATTAACGTCAACGAATATTTGGATGAACGGAACCAATGTAACACAACAAACTTGAATTAAACTAGAAACTAGTATGAGGAAGTACGATTTAGAGTATCACGAGAAAGAGGAGGATCATGAGAGAAATCAGACGGTAATAATGTTTAAATGCAAAAGAGAATAGAGGAAGAGAGAGAGCAATGGAGATAAATAGATAGACAGATGGGGGACAATCAATCTGCTGTGTCGACACCGTTAACGTCGACTTGTATTTCGAGAATGCAATGAGTGTAATTACAAAGCTCTGACACAGACTGGATTAAATCAATGATGATGCGGCGGTAGAATGCGATTTAGCGAGATTTAAATTTTATTGCTGTTCACATTGTTACGAAAAATGAAAATAGAAATAAATTAATTAAAGAACAGAAATGGAGAAAATGAAAAAAACAGAAATCAATAGAACAAGTATTGTTTTATTGATATAAAACGAAGGGGAGAGTTTATAACAATAAAATAAAATACCGTGGATGAAGATGCCAATGGCATTGGTATTGCCGCCATGAAAGCTGGAAATGAACGAACGTGAATCGTGCATCCGTATTATTATCAGTAGAAGACAAACGTCGCATTCGAGTTGGAATTCCATTTGGTTCGGTAGGATTGTGTATATTCTTGATATGTATACATATACATCTATATATATTGAACCTGCGCCAGGTCTACGGTTCGCGACTTCTTCAAGAAAACTATCACTGTACGACCAACAAAGATCATCAGACTAGACATTGATAAAATGACCCACTTTACTATCTATTCCTCAATCATTTTATCTTTTATTACTATCATTGACATTGACATTTAATTTTGTCGCAACAGTTAATAATCCAGCAAATAGTATTTATAATATATGTCATCGGTATATTCGAAGTCGATTCAAAAGTCGAATTGTCTAAGGTTCAGAGACAAAGGAAAAAAATTGATAATCTTTGGAAAAAAAACTTCAAACGCTCATGTTGTGACAAAAATACATGACAATTTAAATTTTTTTATTAGAAAATTTTCAACATTGACAAAATGTTTCAATTTCTCATTTACATTCAACTTTAAATTATCAAAAGAACTATCTGCATTTGCTTATATAGTTATTATTGCAATAATGCTGAGAATTTCCGATACAGAGTGCACTGCAATTGATTTCAGAGTATGTGTACATAAAACTATTTCCAATAAAGAAATTACGTTTGAAATATACGATCATTTTTAAGTAGGAAATTTACACGAGCTAGTTGTTATTAAAGGAAAATTTAAATTTCGTTCAATATTTTTAAATACATTTATTTAATTTTTTTTTTCTTGATAGAAGCAAAGCTATAGATAAGCATCAAAAAGATTTTATTATTTTTGGTATTTGAAAAAATATTTCATCGAAGCTAAAAATTTTTCAGTAACGAAGTACCTGAGGATCGGAACATTTTTCGCGAATGAAAATAAAAGAAATGAAAAAGAAAGAATCTACTGAATCTAGATTTCTGAAATTTTTCACATTTAGTACTAGTACAAGTACTAGAATACCAGCTGAAAATTGCAGCCACTCCCAATTACTGAAGTCACCTTCAAGCAGTAAAGTTACATAAAATTTTTCATTTTCGTTGCGCGAACTTTGTTTCTTAATAATGAAAAAATTCATGTTGACGCTACATTAGCATAATAATAGTTAATCTATTAGCATGCAGAAATAGTAATTTTTTCTCCGTGTAATTATAAATTCTGATATTTTTTATGTTTATTAAAAATTTTTGGTATGCAAAAAAATAAATTCTAATAAGAATAAAATGCTTTATAAATGAGAAAAAAAAAACATTACTTAAATTGTAAACTAACGAATTATCATGTGACTCACGTACAGCGCATGAACATTCTTAAGTAAAAAAAAAACTCAGATTGTTGTTTTAAAGAAACTTTTGAAAACAGCCTTGTTAAAAATAGCAAAACCTGCTTTTATCAACCAACAGTTTAAATTAGAAAATCTAAACAATGGTTGACCCTGTGGGGTCGCACGGGCGGACGTCTATCTGAAAATGGACAGAATATATTCTATAGCTTCTTAAGACCCGAAAACTTCGAGATCTGACAAAAACTCAATTTTCAAAAACTGGACCGAAACCAATAACTTCTTTTTTTTTTTTAAATTTTAAATTTTTCTAGCGAAAAGGAAAGAAAACCATCATACGTAAAATATTTTTATTGAATATAAAAAAAAGAAAAAAAAACGAACGTATACAATGTCGTAAGTGCTTATGATAAAAAATCAGTATAAAAATATACATCTTAATGCAATGGCTATTATCATTTGTTAACAAAAACCGAATTATTGGTCTCAAAATATACTAAAATAACCTTTTTCACGGAATAGCTTTCAACATTCATGTATTCTGTACATTCAAACGTTAATGTAGTACAGTACACAAAGCTTCACTACTTCTGGCAGCAGATGTTGTATCGTTTAAATTCAAGAAAAAATTCTCATGTTATTTTATCAAATTAAAATAACAAAACAATATTTTTATAAAATATTTGTTACTATCGATAAATATTTATAGCTATCATACAGCTTTAAAAGATAGTAATAGTTGTATTAAATAAATCTATGTACGTATATGTATGTAGGTATATTTATGAGCAATACTAGAATTTAATAGAGCAATTAAAGTTAACTGTAACGTAATTTCTACTTTCCAGATGATAGAACGAGGAACAACCTTCTAACAACTACGTTGCAACAACCACTGAGTGTGTTTACTCCCGCGTGTAATCGAGTTACGTTTATAGACACGTTTTGTGGTGTTGGCTATACAAATTTTGATTACAGCGCCATTTTACGGCAATTGATTGACCAGTTAAAAAGCAATTTTACTTATAAATATATATATTAATATATTTAATAATCATTCCTTTATGATACCGATAAAATTCTTTACTATCATTACCATCCCCCCCCCCTATAGCTTCTTATCTTTTAGTTTTAATGCAGAAAATTATCGTTTCATAAATGAGTAAATAAAAAAAGAAGAAAATCTTTTTTTCATTGGTTATGAAAGCATTATAGTTACTCAGCAATTTCATTATAACATAATTACCTGAACTATCATGGAATATCATTACATAAATACTATTTTTTTACATGGCCAGATTTTGTTTACAATGAAAAATAGTATTAAATGCTCTCTGAAAATGAATGAGTGAAATTCACGTCGAATAAGTGAATATGCACTGAAAACCATCTATAAGTACACCACTGATTAAATTGGTGGTATACGTAAAGCTGGATAAATAGTTACTAATCACTAATTCGCATTGAAGTTCACTAATTCATTTTTAAAGAGTGGTAAAAATAAAACATCGAGTTTAATTTTTTACAAATTTTTCTGTAGCTTTGAGATTAAAAGGTCGACGATACACTATTAAATAGTTCGATTTGAATTTTTTAACCAATGAAATCAATAAGTTCATTAAAAAAATCTCAATTTATTTGCTTTAAAGAGAAGAGAATAAAAATAAATCATTTTTGCAGTAAATCCATTCAAAGACTTACGAATAATTCAGAAAATTTCTATTGAACGACTTAAATTTGTGATAATACTTTTAATAATTCAAATTTTATCAGAGGTAAACTTAACTCAAATACGAATCTACGAGATAATTTCTTTTGGCTACCTTAAGAAACTAAGCGCACCATTAAATGAAATTTGAATATTTGAAAGCTAACAAAAATTTGTAATTCGAACCGAAAAATTCCAAGTCACGAATAATTAGAATACTTTTGAATAATTCAAAAATCGACCAATGCTTCAAAAACTCGAATTATTTGATTCAAATTTTGAATCAAAGTTATATTTGATCACCCCTACTGATTATTTATATTTTTATTTTTCAAAACTACACAATCAATATTTTGATAAAGATAATTATTAATAACGTTAATGATATTCACCGCGTAATTATAAATGACCTATCGTACGTGAGTATACAAATTATCAATTGTTTGCACTCATAACTGTCATATTTTTAAAATAATTAATTAATAATTGTATTAATAAACATGTCAATATATATATATATATATATATATATATATATATATATATATATATATATATATATATATATATATATATATATATATAAAAGTAACTATATTTTTCTCCGAATTGATTATAATAATTATAATTTAATTATGAAAACGAAAATTCAAAATATATGAATAGTAATTGAATGAGGTTTTGGTATATATGTAAATATGCGTGTGTGTGTGTCTGTGTATTATATGCAAGGCCGATTAAATTGCTGCTCATTAATGAATAATTTTCATCGTAGATAGTTCACAAATCGATTTGTACGATGAGACTAATTCAATACAATAGGTGAATATATTGTCAGGTCATCTGCGTTCCGGTCGACCGAAGGAATGTGTTTATTACATAGCTTCCACCATGACTATTCCATGTGTATGAATGCTCACAGAGCAGGTGATTATTGAATCACCACCCCATGATAGTATAGCCATCCTCTTTCTAACACTACGCTCACACACTCACTCACTATCTCTCTCTCTCTCTCTCTTTCTCGCTCTGTCTCCATCTCCCGCCGTTATTGGTAATCGCAAATGAAATGTCATTACTCATTATATACTCACTACTATTTTCATTATACATTAATATTAAATTCCTCAATGCTCACACTATTTATTTCCGCATGTATATATATTTATTTATTTACTACCCTGATGTAATTTAAATTGCATTAGTTAATACATGTCACGTTTTATTAAAAAAAAAAAAAATGTAGCATTAAACCCGATCGTAATTCATTATTTATTATAAATAAATTTTAATTAACGAATTATTCAATATTAAAAAGCTATATATATAATGAGTATTGCAAAATATATATGAATTAATAAAGAATATGACTCGTTAATATGTACAAAGAATCTGACTAAATTTACGCATGAGAGATTTATAAAGTTTATTAAAAAATGAAAAAAAATATCAAAAGCTCAATTATTCGCTTAATAGTCACTCATGCATTTACTTAAAAAAAAAAAAAAAAGTTAATGCCCGTAAATTAAAAGAGAAATTACTCTTCATCAATTGTAAATATACGGCAATTAAAGTATGAAAATAGTCTATAATTGCAATTATTTTTGGGTTAATAATTACTATATATTACGAGACGTTTTTGATAACTAAGCAAAATGTGGTGTTGATTAAAATTTTAGATTAAACGATGTGGATAAAAAATAAAAAGAATAATTTTGATAGCTGTTGGAAATATATGAAAACTCATTTCACCACCCAAAAAGCTTATCACACTTTATTCTCATTATTTTGCATCATCGCCGGCACTGTCATCACGATCAGAATCGAGAGTTAAATAACTGACCGATCAAACCCTCACATCCTCTCACTCTTCATAACTATTTATCCCTTTCTATCCCTCTTTTATTTTACGAGTGGGAATGGTTAGCCGCACTCGATGCATGCTGATTGCCTCTCATCTGACGAAAATTCATTAGCGGTGAATAAACACCGAATCGCTCACATATATATATAAATATATGGCGCCCACAATGTGTTCAGATCACGAATAAACTTGTGACCGAACTGAAATTCAACATTCAACACATCCTCTACACTAAAATAGACATTTTACGAATATACTAATACACAGACCCACACATATATTTATACACATATAGCAAAAATAAATTCAAGTATTTTCCTGTCAGCACGAAAAAAGTTTGGACTACTTATTATCGATATTAGCAAAAAAATACTATATTTAGATACACATGTACCTGAAGTTCGGAATGATTTTCGCTCTGTGAAAATGAAAAAAAATTACGATCCTGAAGTTCGCAGAAAATTAACAGTTTTCGGATTTTTCTTTTCAGCAAATCTACAAAAAAAAAATCTAAAAATATGCACATGTAGAAAATTAGAAAAACTTATAGTGCAATTTTTTAAAATAATTTTTTTTATAATTGATCATTTTGAAAAAAAAACCTAAACGTATTAGACGGCGACTAATTTCAGTTTAAAAAAAGTTTGTGTAATTTACTTAATGAGTGGGACTTAAGGGATAGTTTTAGTGGTTGAGGGTGGCCTGCAATTTTCGGCTAACAAACTAGGACCTATACAAAATATTTCAGAAATCGAGATTAAGTAGATTTTTTACTTTTCATTTCGTTTTTTCATTTTCGATTCTCGAAAGCTATTCCGATCTTGAAAAAGATAAAAAATTTACTGGATTTTTGAAATCTTTCATATAGGTGCTAGTACAAGTAGTCAAATTACATAAATTTTTTTCATTTTTGTTGCGCGTTTTTCGAAAAACGTTCCGATCTTTAGGTCCATCGATAAATACACTGAGAAATGAAGTCTTTTGAAAAAATACTCTTGGGCCAATAAAATATTTGTTTCCTGACTCAAAATAATAAATGTTTCTATGAAAAAAAGGTTCTTAATTCCAATTTACAATAAATTTCTTTATTCAAACCAAAATAACTTAAATTAATCATGTTCTTTTGCTAAAATGTCTTTTCTTTCACCCAAATTACTCAGTGCAAAAATATCTAGTCTTTGAAATATTTATTTAACACATGAAGTAAAAATCATACCAGATTAATTTGATTTTTTCCTCAAGCTAACAACATAAAGCCGATCATTTATTCAGTTTCATTGACTATTCAACATTTCCAACTGCTAAATAATCAATTTTTTATGTGGTGACATGAAAAAAAAGTTTTTTTTTAACTCTGCTTCTATTAGAGAAATTATTTTGGAATTCTCATTTATTATACCATAGCAACAAAAAAAGGTTCGACTAATTTTTTTACTCGTGATAAAAAGGATAGGTGACATTTCTCCTTAATCCAACCAGCATTTGAGCGAACTTAATTTTTTTCCATAACAAATAAATTTATCTGACAAAGCGATTACGCGGTTGAATTGATGGTCATTATGAACAATAATTTATTTTTTTTTTTGTGAGCACAATAAATTGATAGAAAGTTAAATTCTACCTTTTGTTTTATGTATATGAGATAAATGTTTATTCAAATGTATGTATTATGTATATATGGACGTATTCATCAATGATATACTTGACGTTGCCAGGAAATTAACGAAATAGCATTTATAGGTCAAACCACTATGAACTGGTATTCATTCACTAAATTATCGATTAAACAATGACGTTATGTACCAATCGAGACAACAATTCAGTTCATTATCTTCCAACGTATGTGTTAGTTACTGTCTGATGGGTTTTTATGTCTTGAGAGAATAGATTAAATTATCTTTAGTTCGAAATAGATATATTTATCTATCGAACATTGTCGATAATTTGTTTAAAATTTATATATTTTTAAAAACTACGTCACTCAAAACAAATTTTTTTATTTATTCTGAATATTTAGTAACTAAATTATTTGAAAGTATATTTTGCATAACTTTTTTCAATTCAATTCACGAACTTTAGTTTATTTTATTATTTGATTGAAGACAGTTAAGGAACTCTAATTTGTAAAGTAAGTTTGACAAATTTAATTAGTTATTTAACATAACAATAGAGGAAAAAAGTTTCAAGTACCAAATTTACTTACCATTGATGAGCTTCGATTATCTTTGGAAGTATGGTAGAGAAAAATGTCTTTGTTGACTCGTTTTATTGTTTTTTTTTTTCAAAGTTACTTTTGACTGCACTGACTCTAAATCACTAACTTTAAAATACTGACTCAAAAACTCAGACAAATCATAAATCATTTACTCCGAATCACTGACTCTATATCACGGACTCCAGCTTACTGGGTCAGAAACTCGAACTCAAAATCACTGACTCTAAAGGGCAGACTTTAAAACACTGACTCTAAAACTTTGACTTTCAATTACTGACTCCAAAGCTTTGACTTTAAATCACTGACTCTAAAATTTTGATTTCAAATCACTGACTCTAAAGAGCAGACTTTAAAACACTGACTTAAAAATTCTGATCTCAAATCACTGATTCTAAAAGGCAGATTTTAAAACACTGACTCTAAAACTTTAACTTTCAATCACTGACTCTAAATCATTGGCTCAAAACCACTAAGTATATTACGGACTCAAACTTAATGAGTCTAAAACGCGGACTTAAAATCACTGACTCTGAAGGGCAGGCTTTAAAACACTGACTCTAAAACTCTGATTTCAAATCACGGACTCTAAAATTATGACTTTAAAACACTGACTCCAGAACTCTGCCTTTAGAACACCGACTCTAAATCATTATCTCAAAATCACTAAGTATATCACGGACTCCAACTTACTGAGTCTAAAACGCGGACTTAGAATCACTGACGCTAAAGGCAGACTTTACAACACTGACTCTAAATACTGACTTAAAACACTGATTCTAAACCACTGGCTTCAAAAGGCTGACGCTAAAGTACTGAATGAAAATCATTCTCTTTCAAATATACAAGTAGAATTCTATTCATTTTAACCTAGATATTTTTCAATGACGTTTTTTTAACGCGTGACTTGAAAAGATTGGTAACAAGAAAAGACAACATTGCAATAAATGTATCAAAATAATTCGCTTTTAATTTTTAAAATAATTCACAAATTTATGATACTGAAGCTACTCGAGGTTTAATAATTTTTGGATTCTTTTCAAAACGATAAATTACAAAAAAAAAATATTTAAAAAAACTGCATTTATAGTTTTTCCAATTTTCTACTTATGCATATTTTTATTTTTTATTTTTTTATACATTAAATTGTTGAAAAAAAATCAAAAAATTATAAATCGTCTATTCATTTCAGAATCATGTAAATTTTTAATTATTTAATGATCTTGAAATCAACAGACAATTATCAATTTTCTGATTTTTTTTCAACAATTTCTTTTAAAAAAAATATACACATGTAGAAAATTTAAAAATCTATAGGTGCAATTTTTTCAAAAATTTTTTTTATAATTTTACGTTTAAAAAAAAAAATTCAAAAATTATTGGACATCGGCTACCTTCAGTATCATAATTATTTATTAATTATTCATGTACTCAAATTTTGAAAACTAAAAAAATTAAATAAATATTTTTAAAAAATATTTTTTTTTAATTTTCTATTATATTTAAAGTGAATAATATTTAAATATTTTCAATATCAAAATTATTTTATCATGATCAATGATAATTATTACCAACATGTTTCACTTGTCACTTGTTGCGCACATAACTCAAAAAAAATTCCAAACGTTTCTTTACGTAATTTAATTATCACTCGCGAATTTTTATATTTTTTATACTATATATTAATAAAGTACATACTGAATTTAATTTTTGATAATAAATTTAGTGAAATTACTTCAAGTAAATGTATTTTTTTAATAAAAAAAAAACTTAGTAAGCACAGAAGCGTCAGACGCTTGTGCCCCGCGGCCATCTTTGATTTGCTATTCAGGCGGTAAACTTTTTTGTACGTTTAATGGCGACGGTAGCGACAATGTAAAATAAATTGTTGCAATAAAAAACAATCACAATTTATGACAAAGCAATAAATTAATACTTTAATAATTAATTAATAATTAATAAGTGATAATCTGATAATTAATATTGTTCTATTAATTATTTAATGATTTTTTTTATGTTCAATTTTTTTTCATTAAATTTATAATTAATATTTATTTTTAATCGCACGACAAAATATTAAAAAAAAATATATATTCGATCATTAAAAAAAATGATAATAAAAAATCAATGGACTGATATATTCCGTGCGTCTATTTTGACTCATTTTAATTATCAAACATGAATTTTTAATTAATCTCTAACGTTTATTAAAACGGATATTAAACTACAATTTAAATAATAAATATGAAATTAAATCTCTCATGAAATCTCATTATTATTAATAAAAAACTAACGACAAAATACGATACCTCACCTTCACTTGTTAGCCGGCAGCCATCTTTGATTTACATTTTTGGCGCAAACGCTTTTCTTCAAAAAAATACAACTGCGCATGTCTAAAAGATTTGAATTTCATGCGCGCGCACCATCTGGTTTTTGGCGGGTAAAATTAAAATTTTTAAATTTAAATTAAAATCGAAACTAATAGAAGTGTTTTAAACTTTATAATTTATTAATTATATGTTACAATAAATATTACATAAATAATTTAATGAACATATATGTATATATATGTAATATATCAATTTATGACTAATAAAAAAAAAAAAGAAACATTAGTTTACATTTTTTACTGAAATTCACTGCTCGTGAGCTATAAAAATTCTTACATAACATTTTTCATCATATATATCTATATATATATTTATATATATCCTTCAATGTATCAAATACCTCATATGTTATTTTTTTGTTACTTTGTATATGTAAAATAGTAAAATCTGTCGTATATGTTTGTAGATTACTCGAGAGTACGCTTTGTACATATATACGCAGTCGCTTTTACTCAACTAAACCCGACTGCAAAGAAATATGATACGAATATAACCACCTAAGGCTGCAACTAAACATACAACATATCCACACTCTAAACACTACATTACTATGAACTACATACTGGCATATTCACTTTATAAATGAAGGGGCGAGACCAGACGCCCGTTTACCAAGTGCAAAGAACGATAAAGTATATCAAGGGTAAAATAAAGTGAATATGACACGTGCATTACCTTAATCATTAAACTAACACTCATGTATTTAAAAGAAAAAAAATATTTATTAATTAATTTTTTATTGAGAAATTAAATTTTTAAATATTTGAATTTGTATGAGTGTCAATGTAACAGACAGACAAATTCAAAATTATAAATAAATACAGTAAATAATTTAAAAAACTATAGGTGCAATTTTTTTAATTATTTTTTTTTTTATAATTTATCCTTTTAAAAAAAATCTAAAAATTATTAGACGTCGGCTGTCAGTATCGTTACTTTTTAAATCCTATTAAAATTTTTTCCTCATCACTGATCTATGATTATTTTATTAAAAATTTTTTGCCAAAAAAATTTACAACTCTGATAGTACACGTGATGATTATCGTATGTGTAATTAAATTTAACGATTATCGTTGGCGAATGTGAGCATTCAAATAATAGAATAGAATAGAATAAAATGTAATAGTAAAAAAATTCATTGGCTTAAAAAGTTGAGTGGTGATGGAAAAGTAAAAAAAAAAATTTGAATTACCTAATGCACTGGGGGTTTGATGACAGTAATGTCTACGTCGTAATATGTAGGAGACAGGCATTTTTATGTTATGTATACTAGGGTAATTGGCAGATGTGGGTCTGTATGAAATTACACAGAATGATATAAAAATAATAATAATAATAATGAAGAAATGAATGAATGTGATATGACGACTTCGAAGTCCCGAGAATGTGCGCCAGAAATTAAATACGACGTTATGACGCGTACACTTGATGAGGTATAAAAGTTTATGTCTATATATATATAAATTTTTTTCTTTTTTCAAGATTTATATTGACTACGTGACAAGTTTTTGCAGTCTATACCCAGGTCAAATTCCTCAGAAAAAAATAAATATATGGATCATAATTTCAACTAAAAAAAATAAATATGATATATTTAATGAAATTCTAATTAAAGTATCTTTATTAATTTATTTAATATATATTGCTAAATAATAATAGTAAATAATCTGGAACTTTTTCTTTGAGAAAAAAAAATTAATTTAAAAAATGTCTTAAGAAACTGTCACCGTTCAACTCAAGAGAGTACGAGCTCGTTGAAACTTATTTAATCAAATATATATATACATAAAAATTTTTTTTTATTTTATTTCAGTATTTTTTTTCTGTTCTGTAATTAAATTTTCTTTCAGTATCAGTTATTTATCGCGACACACAATTATTTGTTAGTTAAATATTTATGGATTTAAATAATCAAATGCGGGATTATTTTTATTGAACATAAATCTCAATATATATATATATACATAAAATCGTTAATTATTAATAAGTTTAAAACTAGATAGAACGGAGCTAGTAGAACAAGTTCTCGAGTTTTAAACTTTTTAATAAAGACGTAATTATTTTGGCGGGGTTAAATTAATTTATTGAAATTTCTCTTTATTTATTTAAATTTAAATAAATTTTATTTCAAATTATTTCGACATGTCTCATATACTTTTTCAATTCTCTAACTATAAATGTGCTAGAGAAATATATGTATGTTATTTATTTATTTTTTTTTTTTCCAATAGAAAAGTTTTAATCGAAATGCGACATGTGCTTATTTCACACAAATATAACGAATGTGTGCAATAGATTGTGTATGATAAAAAGAGGAAGAGTTTGAATTCGTCTTGTAATGCCAGTGTAACTTCATCAAATAAACTTTTCCTTCAACATCAATTTAAATATTTAAACTTCAATATCTCATACATAACTTTTTAAAAAACTTTTACGTAAATTTTAAAGGTCATGAATCTTTTATTTATTTAAATTGAATCAAGATCAATTTATTTGATGTTTTTTAAACCAAATCTTTGTAAGAATTATAAAATGTAAAAAATAAAAACACAATGCGATAAATATTTTAAATTTTATTTTAGCAAAGCAAATTTTTATATGACCCTGAAGTTAGCAGACAGTTAAAAAACTTTGAATTTTTATTTCAACAATTTAATTTAAAAAAAAAGAAAAAATAAAAATATGCACATGCAGAGAATATAAAAAACTATAGGTGCAATTATTTGAAATATTTTTTTTTTTTTATTATTTATTTTTTAAAAGAAAATTCAAAAATTATTAGACGTCTGCTAACTTCAGTATCATATTTTTATCATACTTAAGTTAGCCGAGGTCTAATAATTTTTTTAAGACGATAAATAATAAAGGAAGAAATTTTTTCGAAAATTGCACTTATAGTTTTTTTCATTTTCTACATGTGCATTTTTTTCTTTTTTCTTTTTTTGTAATTGTTGTTGAAAAAAAATAATTCAAAAATTGTAAATTCTCTGAGTGTAAAAGCAGATATGAAAAAAAATTTTAAATTACAAATAAATGAATTAAACAATTAAAAACATGAAAATAAAAAAAATGCACATACGGATTTTCGAATTTTATAAATGTGCATTTTTTAAATTTTATTAAATTTACATTTTATTCGCTTATTTTTAAATTTTAAAAATTACAATTGTCATATACGTTCATACTCATAATTCTCTATGATACCGAAGTTAGCAAACGTCAAATAATTTTTGAAATTTAAAAAAAATA
Source organism: Microplitis manilae (assembly GCA_030273425.1). Lineage (NCBI taxonomy): Eukaryota > Metazoa > Arthropoda > Insecta > Hymenoptera > Braconidae > Microplitis > Microplitis manilae. The sequence continues at coordinate 27,675,675 of CP092722.1, read as the reverse complement.
ATAAATTATTAAAAAAAAATATTTTGAAAAATTGCACTTGTAGTTGTTTTTATTTTCTACATGTGCATTTTTTTAGTTTTTTTTTTTTTTAAATTTAACTGTTGAAAAAACAATTCAAAAATTGTTGACTGTCTGCTAACTTCTGGATCATAATTCTCTAACTTTAAAATCATAAATTTTTAATTTATTCAAAATAAATTTCTAATTTCTCATTATCTTCAGAATGTTTTAACGTAAAGATGATTTTAATTAATAATAAATTTAATTATATATGTAATGTCCCTACCAGAGCTTAATAAATAAATGAATAAATAATAAAAGACGAATTTTAAATTTTTCAAATGACAACTGTAAAGTGAAGTAAGTAAGCAGCTGTCATATGAAATTTATTTTTATTTGAGTAAAAAAAAAAATAAAAACAAAAACAAATATATCCATTAATAGATTAATCATTAAAAATAAACTAAACGTAAAATCATCAAGAATATCTCATTTTAAATTTAAAAATTCTCAATGCTATTTATCAAGTGTACTTTCTTCTAAAGGTTTATCACTACGGCCATTATCATCAGCATCAGCAGCACCGCCACCACTAATACTATCAGCAACGAAGCTATCTTCTTAACCACAAGCCACAACCACATAAATTAATCACGGATAAATCATCGACACGAGTTACTTCAGCACTCCCACCTTGTACAAAAGTGATAGAAGTGGCTGTTCAAGTGGCATGCTGCAGTAGAAGTTTGTTATTTTCATTTTCCCTTCTTGTAATAATATTTGCTATTATGATGTGGCTCAGTGCGACCTATAGACCTCCAAGTATACGAAGACGTTCAAATCCCCAGGCGACAGGTTCACGAGACCGTGAACGTGTTAGATTTATAGGATAAATCAAACCCGTAAATTATTACTGAAGAAAAAAAATAAATTATTTTAAACTTTACAAGTAAGAGAAATTGTTTGTTGATTAGTAAGAGATAGATTCTATCAGTAAGTTGAAGAAATAAATGTTGAATTTAATTTACAGATTTACATTGAATAATAATAATGATACGTGTCGAGCTGAGTCAATAGGAAATAATAAATAAGCGAGAAAACAATAAAATAAATTTGAATATCATGAAATAGTGGAGTCCTTTATCATCCCACAGTAACAACATCAGGATTTATCGTAATATATAAGGTCAATCTCAACGAGGTAACTTGATTTTCAGCATCACAACCAGGAGACGCTCATATCTCAGATGCAAATTAGTTTGCCAGTTTGAAAACACGATTCTGACCCTGGTCATTCTATTCACAAGATGAAGGAGACATTGGACTGGTTTCTACTAACCCTCAGTAGATGCTCTACACTCAAGCGACTCCACACACCGAGCCCATTTTCATCCCCATCGTCCCGGGCTTTCATTCCACGAGCCAGCCACCGGCAAACTCAAGTCACTTTCACGCCCATACTAAAGTTGGTAAATTTAAACGAAGAAGTGATAACTACCGAAACTTTTGGATCAACTTATTCCTCTGTGGCTTCATTATTTTCCCGTCTAATTAGGGCTGAATAATCCCACGATTCTCATTTTATAAAATACAATAACCACTACCACTGCTGTCACTCCTATCATCACAATCACAACCACCGTCTCTTAGAGCTTTTTATTCCATTTTCATTTATATTAAACTTTCTTTTTTAAACTTTAACAATTTGAAATTTTTCTATTGTACTCTTTCAAAATTATTGAAATTTTATTTCTTTTTATTTTATTTATTTCGGTAACAACAAAAACAAAATTCATGCAATGAAAACAAAAAATTATAATCCAGATAAATTTATTTGTGTACAATTATATTTGAAATAAAACTTTAAAAAATAAGATACTGGATTTGTAAATGCGAAAAGTCTAGATAATAAAAAAATTCTTTCAATTAATTAAGCGATAATTAAGCGAAAAAAAAACTTGAAGACTTTTCTCCAGAGCTATGAGTCACATTCAGATTTATATACTTTTAAATAAAAATAAACTGAGAAATTAACGGAACGAACGTGGAGTAAATCAGCGGATGACTATTTATTTACTTAATCCCTTCGGAGTGAAATTCACTTCGAAGAAAGTTTATTTTAATATTGAAACTCCGAATAGGAGTGAATATGGATTTAAATATAATCCATAACTCCCAATATTTTACAGTGTAATTTGGTAAAAAAAAGTTTTGTACACCTTTACACCTTTTCAACGATACCTTTGGTTAGAATACGGCCTCCCTTTTGATATCTGCAAGGCAATTTATATAAAATAGTAGTTCTTAATGAGGGTATCTTAGAATTATTACTTTCCAGATTGTGAAATCGCTTTTGAATGAGGAGAAAAATTAAGGTAGAATATTTTATCTTACTATTAACCCCTCAATAAGCATTCGGGGTGAAATGAGACACTCATGTACTTTAAATGCCCAGTATCTCGCGTCGCCTATTTAAGATTTAATATTAAGGGAGTGTCTATGGGCTCGTTTTATTTTATTTTTCAATTAGTGTAAAAAATAAAAAAATTTATATTTTATACCGACTACGAGATATTATATACTTAATATATTTTTATAACTTTATTGAACGTCATCTTTATCCGATGATTTATTATTTAAAAATTCAATTAAAAAATAAAAATAATTGTTAATTATTTTTAATTAAGCTAACTAATTATTTTTAATTAATATCAAGCAATTATTTAATTTAGCAAGTAATTAATCCGTCAATAATTATTTAAACTGACAGATCAATCGATAAATTAATAATTTAAGTGACAGTTAAAATTATTTAACAAATTTAATAAAATAATTGATGATATTCATTAGGTCGATACAATACTGTGCTATTACTATTTGTTAATTGTTGTTACAGTAATGGATCGTAATATGAGACATCATATCGGAGAATAGTCAAAACACAACTTATAACAAAGCAAATTAAAATTATACAATACAACTGTAAGTCATACGTGTTATTTAAAACTAGATTAAATGAAAATAATAACAATAAAATACAGGAGATCTAGTGTAGTGTTTTTTTTTAATATAACCCACAGTAATTATAAACCATCGCAGTAAGTGTAATTACAATTCAAAGATAAATTTATTTACTTTGCCAAGATAAACAAAAACTATTAGTAATTTAACACAAAATTACCAAGGACTTTTTTTAAATAGCTGAAATTAAATGATAACAATCTGACAAATTATTCAAATTTCTCATCTTCAAAAATTAAAACAACTTTATTTTATTTTTATCATTTAGTTCAAATGAAAATTATATACACAACTCAAATGTCTAATCAATAATTGTCCACATGTAATTTTGACAAAGACCGAATTAATTACTTGCGAACATAATTAAAGTATGATAGAATTCAATCACAGAGCTCAAAATAAATACCTTCATAATCCTACTAATCGTTAGGCATTAGCCTAATTAATGTTAAATATTATCAAATATCCCAGGACACTCATCAACCAGCGCACTCAAGTAATCATGAAATATTTCCTTTATGTTACCACTTAAAATGTCGTCTCCAACTTTACTTATATTAATAATTCGCCAATCAAGACTCGGCAACGAGTATTTCATGCATCCCCAATCGATAATTTTGACATCCGTTGGTTTGTTATTTTCATACCGGAAAATTAAATTATTTAAATTGAAGTCTCCATGACAAATTGTTAAAAATTCATTGTCTCTAATTTCAGTTTCATGTTTACAATCAGCGACATCATCTTGGAATAATTTAATTATCCTTTTATCTAAATCTGGATCTTCTTTCACGTATTGAATTACTCTAGAATAAAAATAAAAATAAAAATAAATTAATACCGTAAGTTAAATAATTATTATTGAGACAATTATGATAATGGGTTTGTCGTGTGTTAAGCGCTTACTTGTTGATAAACTTAATGTGGGAATTGTAATCTCGAATATTGTTTGTATCGAGCAATTTGGCATAGAACTCTCTGAACGTATTGAATTTATCGTATTTGAGCCTAAGGCCACGAGCATGAAACCTCGCAATCGCCTTCAAACATATCCTCAAGTGATCCTCATCCAATTTAGAATCAACGCGTCTATATCCGGAAACTGCCTCAAGATCCTCTATAACAATGATTGGACGTCCGTATCGACCCATGTCAGCAACATACATTTTCGGATAAATATCCAGTTTGTATTCCAATGTCATCTTGTTATAAAACATTTCTTCATTTAAAAAATATTTATAGTCGTGATCCTCCGCCTCTATCTGCTGTCCAAGCAATTTTATTATGACGAAAAATGTTTTCCGCTCATCGGAAAATTTTATCACTATTTTACCGCGAAATAATTCAATCTTTCTATCACTTATTCTTTTACTCTTGTCATTTATTTGTTCTGATGGGTGTGAAACTTTATCAATTGATACTGAATCAAACTCAATAAATTCTCGTGATCCAACGTCGCAAAAACAACGACTGTGAACTATTTCAGGAATTATTTCTGTTATAAATTCAATACTGTCTTCTTTGTTATCCATTACTTTATTTTAAATTACTATTTTTTTTTATCTAAAAAATAAATCGGGAAATATTAATATATATTTATATGCAGAGGAAAAAATTTTCAAGGATACATTCGATGTGTTTTTAAAAACTAAATACGCTGTAAAAAAATTTCAGTTACTTTTAAGTTATTTCTATAGATATGTTAAATCATTGCTTTTATTTTTTACGATAAAAATTTATTCCACGGAATAGTTTTTTAATGATTTGAAAAATTTTTTTAGACAGCTTTGGATAGCTCCTTGTCCATACTCACGCGAAATTATTTTTAAAAATTATAACCAGCTGATAATAAAACTTTAACAAATATAATTCCACTGAGTCGCAAACTGTCGTATGATTTTTTAGTAGTCGGAGTAATTTTTTTTTACTCCGGTTCCGAGTGAGGGAGTAAATTCGGTTCGAAATAAAATCCGAATTAACTCCCAATTTTCACAGAGCAGAACAAAATCCTGTTGTAGCAACAGGATTTCCTTGTGAAGCAATAGGATAAGGAAAAAATTTTTTTGAAATTTAAAAATTTGAAAAAAAAAATTCCGAGCGACTCGGGTTCAATAAATTTTCGCGCACATTATTAAAGGCTAAATATTTTTACTGTTCAGTGAAATTAAAAAAAAGTTTGGAAAATCCAAAAGTGCACGTCTCAACGTTCATTTTATGACAAAATAATCATTAATCAGTTACTCATAATTTAAGTATATAAATACTCCGTAAAAGTATTAAATAAAATAAAAAAAAAAAATTTGTTTCAAATTCTCCCGCGAATAATATTTATTATTCCGCGACTTAAGCGCCCCGCCACGTTTCAGCGGACAAACTAAAAAAATTAAAATAATCCCTATACCAGGTATTTTGTTTTATGTCCCTGCGTGAAACAAATTTTATTTAAAGAAAGTTTTTAAGTTTGTTTGTAAATTAATATTGAGATTTTTCTTGTATCTTAATGACTAAAATATTTAGAATAGAATCTGTTAAAAATGAAATAAGATAAAACTGAGATGATCGGAAGCGCCCATGTATGGCCAAAGATTGAACTATTTTTTATATATATATAGATACATAGATATACAAGAAAGACTGTTAATGAATTTATTCATTTTTTAATTAAATTACATTGAATTAGACAGTAATTTTTAATAGGCTATTACTCAGAATGATACTAAAGCGAATGAAAAAAAAATTGACTCAAAAAGTGAAGTTTTTTGGGCGTTATCGTGACCACATACATCATCCGCACATACAGACAACCCGACGTCCGCCGAAATATTTTTTCAAGAACGGTTTTTTTTTACTATTTACAAAAAATAGTGTTTTTTAAAGTATCTATTGTCATAGAAAACTATTATTGTTGATATTTGTCAACTCATTTAATACTCCAAATGCAAAAATGATCGGATAAAAGCAATTTAAACCGTGAAAATTGCTTGACCTTGAGAGAGTGAGAGTAAAGCACAGCTCACGCTTCTCGTTGAGACGTGCAAAAAAAAGTCAAAAAATTTTCTGTGAAAATTCATAAAACTCATTATAATTATTAATATTAATTACAAGCACAGTAAAACAAATATTAATTATTAGTTTGTAGTTCAGACATGAGTAAATTGACTTTAGTTGTTTTTAATAATTCACAGTAACACATGATATATTAAAACAAATTAATCATTGCTTACTTAATAAATTATGAATAATAATCTACATCCGGTGTATTTCACGTTAACTACCTTTGCAACTTAACTTCACCAAAACCTCGACATCTGGCAATTTAAACTCACTGTACTGTACTGAGATGATAAATATACGATATACATACGAATATATCTATATGTCTGGTGAATATTACCCAGTGTCCCGTCCTTTCATTCCAGTTAATCAACTTCTTGCCGCTGTGACGTCACAAACGAGTTTATAAAGTACATACTCTGTATTAGTACTTGTATTATATATAATATGAAGTTATCAACGAATTTAATCAATGATAAGAAAAAAAAACAAAAAAAAAGATGTTCATTTTTTATTTTATTCATCGATAAAAAAAATTTCGGCAAATGTCAGTAATCAAAATTTTGGTGATGGAAATTAAAATTCGGGTTTAAAAAATATTTTTTAACATAACAAAATTATCAAGTATTCAGTTGGATGTTTCAAGAGGAAATGAGCCGAAACGATAAATGTATTTACTTAACGACGCGTTGGATATCACACATTAATGTGTTTATATATGTTCAAGCTTGTCAATAATATCCCTATCTAAATCGCAGGTTGGTTGCAGTATCACGCAAATTCAATGCCGCAAATTGCTGGAACGTATCCCAATGTTAGCAATGTTCTAGCGGATACGAGTCAAAATAATTTTGTACAACAGCAGCCTCAACAACAACAACAGCAACAACAGCAACAGATACATCAGCAAGGACAATATTCCAGACAACAAAACCAGCCCTTTAATCAGCCGATGCAAGTGGGCGCGTTTGATAGAGGCTTTACGATGAATCAGCAGGGTATGTTTTTTTTTTATTAATTTTTTTTATCTTAATCTTATCAATCTCATTGCAATAAAACTTTTAATTAATTTATAAATACAATAAATATTTTTTCCGTGATTTAAATTCAAATGTAAAATTATTTAAATTTTATATTTAGTACAAATACTTGAAACGATTTCATATAAACTTTAATTTAAAAAATCACTTCAAAGCTTTATAACTTCAGCGCCAAATTATAAATACGTCAATTTTTAAAAATATTAAATATTTCTCTCGCTCTTGAACTGAAAAAATTTTCTCAATCATAAAAAAAATAATAAATGAAAAAGATAATTTATTCCCGCAATTTAAATGAAAAAATACACTCCCCTTTTAGCAACCCCGTAATTAAGACAAAAAATATTTCACAGTAATAAATTTTTTATGCAAAAAAGTTAACTCTTAAAATAATTTAGCAAATAAAATGAATTATATTTTTCCACACTTTTAAAATTAATTTTAAAAAATGTTATCCCTTAAATAAAAAAAACTTTTCTCAATTACTAGGAAATTATCTAACCAACAGTCCGTATCAAGATCCATATCCATTTGCCCAAGTACAAGGACCCGCGCAAACCGGATTTCCCTTCGCACAAAGTTATCCATACACAAATCAAAACCCCTTGAATGTATCCAATATTGCTCAGCATCCAATCTACAATTCTTTGCAACCCCAGGGAGCGACAGCCCTCGAGCATCTCCGCCCTTACATTCAAACTCAGCCAACTCCAATCTTCATTCTCCCAAGTAATCCAGTCGTACAACTGCCCTCCACTCAAGGACCCAACTGCCCGAACACCAGAACTGGAGCTTGCGGGACACAGTTTTGCTGTTCACCAGCACCAATCCCACCCCCTTACATTCCTTACCCATGTCCACTTCCCTATCCAACTCCATTCTGTCGTCCAGCGGCAAACTGCCGAGACTTTACCAACTGTCATGACACTTCAAACTGCAAAGACACATCAAACTGTAGCTGCTGTCCCAAAAGACCTTTCGATTGTTCACCCTGCGATTTCACACACGAGCATCGTTGTGAGCCAACTCATGACACTATTTGCACCAAGACCAATTGCCCTGCATCAATAAGTCTTCAAGCCTTAGCGTCACAGTTATTATCAATACCCGGTGTGATATCATGCGCAGCAACTCGTCTCGTTTTACGCCGAGTTCCCGGTTCTAATATCAGAAATTCAACAGAAGAAACTGTCGAACGTGCGCGTAAAACAATAAATACCTTAACCCAGGAGCAATTATTGACAGAAACACGAAACGCCCAGCAAATAAACGCACTAATAAATCTTCACATGGCAGCAAATCCACCAGCAAATATAATTCCTCTTCTAACAACAGTTCAACTTAAAGTAAATGTGCTTAAAAATCAACTAGAGTCAATAATAAATCACCGTATTACTGAAAATCAATGCACGGGGGCTGAAACTTGCGTTGGTTTAGATCCGACAATTTTATCTTTCAAGTCTGATCAAGAGTTGAGAACATTACTGGCAACTTTGAGACAAAAGGAATGCGACGAGCGTGTAAATCTAAACTTTGCATCTTATCATTCTCAACGTGTAATTGCTGAAACTAGACTGAGGAATGTCGAGGATAAAATAACTGCCGTTGAAGCTGAAATAGAGAGACGTAGATGTGCTTGTATACCACAAACACTTAGACAAACAAGACTAACGTGTCATGATTCTCGTGGTACTGTTTGGCATGCTTATCCAGGTACTTTACCAGCATCATCAACTCCCATGAATTTTGCTTCATTTAACCAACGACAAATGGGTCAACCACTTGGACAACCATCTCCACGTGATTGTTATTCATCTGATCCATTTAACTTTGATGATAGAAACCCTAGACGTCTGAATTTACGACCTCATGTTGGCAGTCCCGAGACCACTTATCGCAAACCTCCGGCTCTTATCAAACAGAATTCTGATAAACTAATCAAAGACAGTGATGACGAGTGTGACATTGATACTGCTGATAATATTGATACTAATACTACCTCTAATAATGATAACAGTACCAGTAATAATGATGATGACGACAATTGTAATTGCGATTGCGACAAATCCACAGAGGATGAAAATGAGGATAAAAAAAAACTTCAAAAAAAAGTAAACGAAGCAGATCAAGACGCAGAGACTGAAATTGATATGAAAAATAATTTTAGAAATAAAAATGTTTATTTTTATGACGACATAAATTTTAATGATCAATTAGGAAATAATAAAATTATTTGTGATGAAAGTAGAGAAAAAAATGAAAATTTAATTGAAGATCTGGACGCTAGTGAAGTTATTGATGGAAAAAATAATTCGATTGATGGAAAATATGGTAATTATGCGAGCAAAGATAAAACTTCAAGGATTTCCAGTATGAATTTGAAGACTAGTAGTAGTAGTAGTGATAATAATAATGAAATAAAAATATCAAGACAAGTAACTCAAGATAAATTACTTCTTCAATTGAATTCAGCTGTCGATTTACCTTGCAATTCATCAAACGATTATCGTAAGATATATTATTTGAATTATTTTATTTTACTAATTTTTAAAAATTATTGTAAGTTTATTTATGATAATAATAATATTTATATGAATTTATTTTCAAGTCTTTTTATTTTTTTAAATTATTTTGTTAAGGAGGTTCGACCGAATCTAATGTAAAAAGGATTTTCCAACTTTAAGATTTGAAACTTAGTATACATGTAAAGAAGTACTTTATCTATGTATTCTCAAAATTTGAATATAACCCACCTAGTTTTTTAGAAAAAAAGGTTTAAAAATGACGTTTTTAAAGTTCTTATACACAGGCTCTTATGGCGGACAAGCTTCCGCCATGACTCATTCGATTTTTTTCATTATTAACCTCCCAAGTTTAAGAAATAAAAAACCACATGCCATCAACTTGAATATTTTTGGAGTATGATAAGATTTTAACAATATAGTGTTACCGTTGTAATTATTTAAATAATTCAAGTTAAACTTTATTATTTAATCTCGTTCATCGACAGAGATACATATTATTGAGGGTTTGGCAACGTTGCGGAAGCAGCTGAGAGAAAAAACAAAGATAGAAATACATTAATAAGAGAGACGAGATTATAAATAAATTTTTCCCGCTTTAATTTGAATGTCGATGTGTAAGAAGTTAGAACGCGCTGTTGCCAAATCTTTTTATTAAATCATGAGTCAAAAATTACCAAGTAATTTCATTAATTTCTTTAATTAAATAAGTAATAAATATTAATTTATGAATTCGTTATGTTATTATAAATTAAAATAATGAATTTTTATAACTATCAGGAGAATTTAGCAAACAAAAAAATTCAAACACTACTTTGACTCCCTGTCGGTCGAACCTCCTTAAGAAAAGTAGAAAAATTATGATAATAAAGTTATCAGACATTTGAAAATTTTTTGATTTTTTTTTATCAAAAAAATAAATATTAAAAAAAAATTTTGAAAAATTGCACGTGTAGTTTATGAAATTTCCGACATGTGCATTTTTTTAGATTTTTTTTTTTTCACTATCTATATTAAAAAAATTTATTTTTAAATTTCAAATGTCTGCTAACTTTACTGTCATAAATTAATTTTTAGATCGAGAGAGTAACAGAGAACTAAATGATGGAAATAAATACATGGAGCCTTTAACCGAGCAGCGAAATCTATCAGAAAGTGGGAGTGGGAGTGGGAGTGAAGAAATTACGGGACTAGATAAAGTAATATATGGAGCACTTTCAGTTATCGGCGGGTTTAGTAATCAAGTGGCGTCATTTGGTTCAATTATTGGTAGTAAAATAGCAGCTTTAAAATCACATCTGGTACCTGAAATTTCAAATCCTCTATTACCGAGTTTCTCTGATAATTTACCCAGTACTTCACACAATTCGCATTATTTACATGAGGAAAATTCAAATACATTTGTAGTAAATACTGGTAATTATTATAATGAAAAATTAAAAAATTGTAGAGTAAAAAAAGTAAATTTGAGTAGTGGAATTAAGAATAGAGAAGGTCAACTATTTATAGACTTTAATTCGAATGATAAATTATCTAAAATAAAAAATATAATTATCGAAGATAAAACGAATGAAAAAATTTACATTTTAATGAGACGAAAATTGAATAGTAATAATGATGATGATAAATTGTGTAAAAAGTTATACAAAGAAGATAAAACTCTATTGATAAGAAGTAGATTTAAGAATTCTCAATCAATGTCATCAAGAATTCAATTGACACCATTTATTCCTTTTACGGCTGTTTCACAACCAAAATGTCTGAGTAAAAATACGGAGGTGGTTAAAAAAAATTCACCGATGAGTACAAGTCCGAGGGAGTCGAGGACAAAGGCTGAGATGAAGATGGAGATGAGGAGAGTATTATCTGAATTGTCATTATCAAATGTTGGTTGTAATAATAATCGATATGGTTCAATGGATATTATTAAAAGTAGCAAAAAGTTTAGGTCTTTATCTAAGATAAAAAAGTTTAAGGAGATAAAAGAAGACTTAGAAAATGAAACAGAGATAAATTATGAATACCAAGTAACTTTGACGGAAAATTCCTGCTCGTTTGATGGCAGAAGCAACAAAAGTAATAGTTTTAGTTTTAGCAGAAGCTGTAGAAATAGCAAAAGTACCAATGGAGAAAGTTCCTTTGACGAAATATTAAAAGTTGGAAATTTAAATTTGAAATCAATGAAAAATTTAATGGAAATTTCGACTGAGTCTATTCTTAATATTCACGATTATTCTGAATTATAAAATTTAATATTACAATCTTTTTATGTATATATATATTTAAATATATATGATAATGTTTTCATAATTTAAATATTTAATTATATTATTGACAAATTGATTTAATTATTTCAAAATTAATAGATATATTTTATTTATCATGTTCATAAAAAGATGATACTGCAGTTAGCTGACGTCTAATAATTTTTGAATTTCTTTATAAGGATAATTCATAAAAAAAAAACAAACATTTAAAAAATTGCACATATAGTTTTTTTAATTCTCTACACGAGCATTTTTTTAGTTTTTTCTTTTTTTTTTTGTAATTGGCTTGAAAAAAAAATTCGAAAATTGTTAATGGTCTACTAACTGTAGAATCATTTTTTGAATTTAAAAAAAAATGATAAATTTAAAAAAAAACGATAAATGAAAAAATTGCACTTATAGCTTTTTCAATTTTCTACATGTGCATATTTTTAGTTTTTTTTATTTTTTTGTAATTGACTTGAAAGAAAAATTCAAAAATTGTGAATTGTCTATTAACTGCAGAATCATTTTTTGAATTTAAAAAAAAAAAAATTATGAAAAAAAAAAATATTTAAAAAATTGCACCTATAGTTTTTTCAATTTTCTACATGTGCATATTTTTTTTTTGCAATTAATTTGTTGAAAAAGAGTTTATTTATGTGTAATAAAAAAAAAGTTAAAATTTGGTAGATTGGATCTAGACAATAATAATAATAAGAGTAATTTTTTTTTTTAATTATATATTTGGGTAATTTCATTTTGAATATATATTAAATTTCTTACAAGCTAGTGGATTGGTTACAATTGAAAATAATTAAAAAAAATGCTCATATATATTTGTATTTTATAAGAGCATAAACTGCTAAATTGCTTTGATCGTTTAAAAAAAAATTCATCTTTATACAAAAGTCTAACGGCCTCAATACTTAATTTTTTTTTATCTCTTACTTACTTTCAATAAAAACTTGAATTTTTATAAAGATTTTAATTTAATAGTTTTGTATAAAATAAATAAACTAAATTTTTTATTTATTTATTTTTTTTGTATAAATGTAAAAATCACCACAACATTTAACCCCATTTATGTTTTCAATAAATCGACACGAATTTCTATAAAAATAATTTCATGTTACAACTAATAATTTTCTAATAAAATAAATTTATCGTTTCTGTTTAATCGAAATCAAATTTCGCACTTAATTCTCATATTTAATGTCTTAAGAATCAAATTATTTTAAAATTCATGAAGACATGAATAAATTTAAATTCATTATCGCATTTTTGATTTTTTAAATTATTTACAAATTTAATGAATTCAAAAATTTAAATTAACAAAATGTTTACACTAAAATTTGTTTATCTTTAGTCAGAAGCAGATCAAAATTCTACCAATTAATTATAAAAAATTAAAGAATTAATTAAAAAGACGGATTTATTTTAAAAAATCACTTACAGTTGCTATCAATTAGAATTTTCAAAAAATTTGGCAAATAAATTTATTTTCAAATTTCGTTCAGCTCCCAGTTGATATCAACTGCAAGTAATTTTTTAAAATCAGTCCGTTTTTTAATTAATGCTTTCATTTTTTTATTAATTGATAAAATTTTGAAACACTTATGGCAGTTTTCATTGAAATTTTCAAAAAAGTAGAGGTCACTGTCTGAAAATGGCCTCGATTTTTTAAATTTACTTGACATAAAATTATTTTGAATTTTAAATTTTATAATTTAATACTCAGACAAAAAATTTATCGCCTTTTAATTATAAAAGTAAGATAATTTATTATCGCCGTGTAAAGTTTTAAGGGTTAAATTTGCTTCGCTTATTTAAAAAAATGCCATAATTAAAAAAAAAACACTTGACTCTATGATGCAAAAGTAATTCGTCTTGAATCCAGCCAATAATTACAATATCAAAGTATAAATATTATTCACGTACTTTGTAAGCCTAAATAAATTATTTTTAAATATATATTAAATAGTTACACTACAATCGCAACACAGAGTCACTTAAACTTTATTCCAACAATTATCATTACACGTGTAATTGTCTTTTTTTTTTAAATCAATACTTCTAAATAGCCACACATAACTCTAAAAATATGTTTTAGTTTTTTTTATTTATTGGCATATAATTTTTAACCTTAAAACGTACAGCTGCCCTTTATATTTCAATAGTAATTAAATATTACTCACATTTATAAATATATCAAGCAAGTGTTAATTAACTAATTACCAAAAATTTCATCAGACTGACACGTCTGTCATTTCAATACCATCATTTCATATATTATATATATTTATACATGAGGCATTTAGTTCAATACCCGGAAAAATTTTAAAAATTGAAGATTAGATTCTTTTATAAATTTTTAGTCTCTTTGTTTTTTACTTTCATGCCTCTAGAATTTAATATGAAACAGTAATTAATCTAAAAAAATTAATTTTAAAATTAAAGCTCGTTTTCAAAACTAGATAAATATAATAAGAAGTTTCGAATCCGTATATAAAACTTACTGACAGTTTATTTAAAAAAAAAAAAAAAAATTGTGTTAAGCAACAAACTATGAAATTAGTAAAAAATATATAAATATAGGAGGAGGGGGGGGGCAAACGGGTCAGAAGGGGAAAACCCTAAAATTATTCAAAAAATTTTGAACGTTTTCTATTTTTTTTTTTTCTTAAAATTTTTCAAAATTATTTAATATCCAGAAATTTTTTTTTTACTTTTTTTTGAGAGTGTTCCATTTAACCTGGAAAAAATTAAATTTTTTCACTCTGCATACAAACTAAAACGTATTTGAATTCCTGCATTTTGCCCCCCTTTCCCATACTCCATTAATAAAAGAAATTATTTTGAATTGGAATGTTTCTGTTCAGACCAAAGTTTTCCAAAAAATTTTCATCTTCAATTTATAAAACTAGACGCCTCATATATTTAATTTAAAAAAAATATGATAACATTCGACTCGAAAAAAATTTTATAAAATGTTATAAATTTGAACGAATCTAATTACTTTTTTTTGTTAAGAGATTAAATATCCACTTATTTGATTCATTAATTATTTAAAAATTGATAATTGAATCCTCATACATTAATATGAATATTTATAATAATATATACAATATTTATTTACACTTTAAATTTACACTACTATTAATTATTTATCGAAAATAGTATGAGTTTAAATAATTTCAAATGGAATTTAATCACTTATTTAATTAATTGTTTTTTAACTGCTACTTACTCGACATTAATTTAATAAGTTAATATTTTATTCAATAGTTTATCTTAATTACTAAACCTTACTTATGATAAATCTTTGATAGAGAATAAAGAAAACTTAATAAAGTACTGCATCTGTTTCGTTATCGCAATTTAAATATTATTTATATCTATGTATATAAATTTACGTTTGTTTTCAGTAAAAAAAAAAATATTTTACGTGCACAGTAAAATATTAATCAGTTGATAATTTATGTCATTATTTTTTATCGAGATTTATTATTCATTTAAATAAATTTTTTTAGTAGATTATTATCTACGTTATTATTTGTGCCATATAATTTATATATTTTATACTTTGCAATTTATTAATTTATAATTAAATTTAAAAAATTAATACTTTGCAATTTTAAATAACTAATTACTTTTTTTTTTCATAAATACATGGAAGTTTAAATTTAATTATTATTTTTAAAAACTTTTAAATATTTTTTTTAAACCACCATTTTTTTTTAAGAAGATTTTGTAAATAAATTAATACTTTACAAGAATTAATTTTTTTTTTATTTATTAATTTAAAAAAATAAAATTTAAACATTAACAAGAATTTATTCCTAATTATAAATTGTTTTTTTTTTTTATTTAAAAAATATATATAAGATTTAATTAATTACTAATTAAAATTAAATTAACAAAAAATCTTCTTTTTAAGTACGGTCGTTTGTAGTTTTAAAAAAAATATCTAAAATTAAATTTATGACAAGGTATCAATAGCAAACTTTTTTAGCGATCGTATCGATTGTCGGTAAATGAACGGGGGATTTAACTATTTTTGTGTGTGAAATTTATTTGAATGCTTTCCTTCTGAGTTTTTTTTTAAACCTTTCTAGAATAGAAGAATAGAAATCATACGAACTGATTTTGGATGTGAAATCACGAAAGCTTTGAGAAATAAAAGGCCGTAATTTATCTGGACTAGGCTTGGGGTCAAATAATCGATAGTTAATAATATGCTCATGTAGAAAATTAAAAAAACTGGGTATAATGTTTTTTTTTAAATTTATCGTTTGAAAAAAAACTAAAAGATAAGATGTCGACTAACTTCAGTATCATAATTTTGTAAATTTTATTTTGTGGCGTGATAATTACGCGCATTAACAAGCAGACGATAATTTAAAAAAAAAAGTAGAATCTCGAAAGTATGAAAATTTGAGTCAATAAATAAGACATAACACACTTTAGTTGTCATCTCCGGTATAGTGTAGGGGTTATCATTCCTGGTTTTCACCCAGGCGACCCGGGTTCGATTCCCGGTACCGGAATAATATTTTTGATTTTTTTCGGTAGTCAAATTTTATTCATTTATTTTTACAGCAACAATAATAGGATTAAATAATTATGGTAATCCCGTTATTAGACTTCTATCAATTTTTTGATTTTTTTATAAAAGATAGATCATAAAAAATAAAATTGCACCCTTGATTTTTGAAATTTTCTACTATTGCATATTTTTTTGTAATTTATTTATAGAAAAAAAAAACCCAAAGATTGTTAATTGTCCGTTAACTTCAAGATCATAAAAATTAAATACAATGTTTCAGATAAAAATAGTTGCTGACGTTGACGATTCTAATATCGAGGACTCTCTCATTAAAATATATGAGCTTGTTTTCGGTAACAGACATAATCATAGACAGTTCACAAATTATATAAAATATAAATCAAATTTAGAAGAATTTACTATTTGACATTCTGAAACTGACCGAACAACTCAAACGACACAGAGACAACTTTAAGATGTCATCGATAAGGCAACAAAATGTTGACAAAATAATTAGAAATTTATTTCACCGAAAAAATATCTACTTACGGAAGTTCGAACGAATCTATTGTAAAAAAGATTTTCCAATTTTAAGATTTGAAGCTTACTATACATGTAAAGAAGTACTTTATCTATGTATTTTCAAAATTTGACTATGATCCACCGTCTAGTTTTTAGAAAAAAAGATTTAAAAATGACGTTTTCAAAGTTCTTATACACACAAGCTTCCGTCATGACTTATTCGATTATTTTCATTATTAACCTCTCAAGTTTAAGAAATAAAAAACCACATGCCATAAATTTGAATATTTTAGAATATGATAAGATTTTAACATTATAGTGTTACTGCTGTAATTATTTAAATAATCTAAGTTAAACTTTATTATTTAACCCCGTTCATCAACAAAATAATGTATTCCTTTTTTTTTTTTTTTTGTATAAAAGATACAAATTGGCTAAAAGAATTCTACTATTGATACCTTACATAGATATTTAAAAATAATGAATTAAAAAGATCGAACAATGGGCTCTTTAAGATTAATAAAAAATTGTAAAATACAATTATTAACCAGTCTTGTGCGCTGATATTTTGTATTAATATAAAATAAATCATGTACCTGAAGATTGGAACGTTTTTCATGCAACGAAAATTAAAAAATATATGTACTAGACGTTGCATGAATATTTTATCACCACATTTTTTATAGACAAAAGCACAACGTTTGAAAATATATTTCATTTTTTTTATAAATCAATTATAAAATATTTAATAAATTTTGGCGGTAAAAAACAAATTTTAATTTATTATGATGTAATCACATCTGTTAGAGCTGAGAACCAATGCAAGCCTTGCTATTCTATATTTTATTTTTGTTGTGATTCTGATAGGTTAGACATGGATATTTTGCCATCTATCCGTGTGATGGCGCGCCGGACGAATATAATGACATCACGCGTTTGAATTTCTCTTCCCTCAATTTTTCTTAACTTTCATTGAATTTAAAAAAAAAATTACTACGAAACACCACTTCTCTATTTAACTACTCAAGGGGTTAGGGATGGCTGCGTTTTCGAATGACATACAAGCACTTTTGCAAAACATTTCAGAAATCTAGATCCAGTTAATTTTTTACTTTTCTTTTTGTTTTTTTACTTTCGTTCTACAAAAAACGTTCCGATTTTCAGGTACATAAGAAATCAAGTTGAGATATATATTTGTTTGTTTGTTTTTCTATATTTATCAATAAATTTTTACTCCATCTATTACTCCATAATTTAATTTTAATAATTTATTTATTTTCATAATTAAACGGACGATATATTATTTGTATCATTGAGTTGAAATGGGAACAGATAGTGACATTTATATTAATTTTCGCACTCACTTTACTCAATCATAAATGACAATAAAAATGAGACGATTATTGCTACTTCAATGAGCATGAATTCAGGGTCATAATTTGAATTTATTCATTAATTAATTTATTTATTAAGTTTTTTTTTATTTTTCATTTTTTTTGTAAGAATATCTATTTGAACGAAGGCACAATTGACATAGGTAGCAATTGGTGACGTATACTGTCGTAAAAAAAATTTTATCCTCCAGTTACGTAAGAAAAAAAAACAAATATCAAGACATCAAGACAATTATCGTGAACCCACTTAAAAATTATTTGCAGCAGTTATTTTTTTTTTTGTTTTATTTTTAATTATTAAAATTTGTTATTAATTATTTAACGAGAGTATTACTACTTATATATAAATATCTATATATTTTAAGTTATTTTAACGAATAATTTAGACCAGGTGAGTTTTAAATTATTAAAAAAAGTCTTAGACTTTCTTACATGCATTTAATAAGTTGATTAATTCGGATATTTGGTGTACTCAGCCTTAAGAAAACCGAGTTTGACCTTTATGTCGTGGAACGTTGGTCTCTTCTCTGGTTGTAAATCCCATGCCTTATTATTTTACAACATGGAAACAAAAATTGCGGAATTTATAACCATTTCGTATAATTACTTTGCCTAGTTTTTTTTTTTCTAACTTTATTACTTTATTTTTTTTTTTTTAAATAAAATATTTATTAGACATACCTGTTTCATGATGTCGTAAACTTCAGACGGACATCCATCCGGTGGTTCCATTTTATATCCTTTTTCTACACACTTTACAACGTCCGCTAAGGGCTGAAATGTAAAATATATTTTATGTTAAAGTGTGTCTCATTTTAATGTCTTTTTTATTTATTAAGTAAATTAATTACTAGCAAATATAATACACTGTAAAAAATTGGGAATGAATTCGAAGTGATGGCAGATTTTATTACATTTCACTCAGTCACTTGGAAATCTAGGGTTTTAGAAAAATTTATTTTGCATACTGAGTAAGGTAAAAGCCCCTATACCCGCTCAGTACCATTAGTCGCTCACTTTGACTGTTTAAGGCTTTTTTTTATAATTTCTATAAAAAAAAATTACAATTAAAAATATTATTATTGATAAATAATTATTTATGAATCTAAATATATTAAAATATCATGTATCAAATTATTTTATAATATATTATAAATTTAAATTGAATGACTGTTTTCAAAATCGCTTACAGCCGGGCATTTTTTACTTTAACGTTCATTCGTTAGATTAAATTGAGGTTACGTCAAATTTGTTAAGAATTGTTATAACTATATCTTATTAAATACATTTTTAAAATTCATGAAATTTTATATTATGAAAGAATAAAGTAATAGAATTTCAAAATTATTTTCCAAATTAATAAATTGATCATATTTTAATTGATATTGTCTTTGAGCGACTATAGGGCCATGTGTTGATCGAGTAAAGGTACATCGCAACTTTTAGTGAGCGACTATGGGTACACTCAAGGACCTTATTTAAAAAATTAATAATAATTAATTATTAACAATATTCTTCAAACTTTAATTTTATTCTAATACTTAAAACTATAAAAAATAACTATAAAAAAAAAATATGGTTTTTCATTTTATTTAATAATTTATATTGAGTGATTCAATCTCACACCAATGAAAAGTGAGCGGGTATAGGGGCTTTTACCTTAAATAAGGAATTTTTTTTCCGGCGGAGTGATTTCGGAGTGTTCGGGATTTTATTTAAATTCACTTTTCCTTTGATTTGGAGTTTTAATATTTAAATAAACTCCTCAAGAGTGAATTTCACTTGGAACACCGGAGTTCAAAATTTAAAATAAGCTCTTCTTCGGAGTGAATTTCCTCTGGACAGGAATTTAAACTTTAAAATAAACTCCGCTTTGGAATGAATTTAACTCCAAGGGAATTAAATACATAAACAGTCATCTACTCCGAATTTAATCCAAGTTCACTCCGTAAATTTTTTACAGTGTATATATTAAAAGAACAACTTACTATTCTCGGATATGGTACTCGTCCAAAGGAATAAATTTCCCATAATAAAATTCCAAAACTCCACATATCTGATTTGTTTGAAAATTTCTGTAAAAAAGAAACAACATATATAAATAAATATACAAGTAAATAATAAAATACTTCAACTATATCTTGTAGAAATTTTAAATTAAAACAGAAGTCGTAAGTTATTTTAGTTTGTGATAAGAGCACCGGAAATAAGTAAATTTATAGATTTAGTAAATTAAAATATTGATTTTAAAATCATGATATTTAGACTACTGGTTTAAATTAACGAAAAGAGCTTCCAGTGTTTAATATTAAAAAGTTTTGTCTAGAATTTTAAAGTTTTTTATGCGGATGTATTATGGTAATTTTTATTTGTATTTACACATGAAAAATAATGAAATTACATTTTGTTTTAGAGCCTCAGGTGCAGTCCATTTAATAGGTAATTTACCACCGTCAAGTGAAAAATTTTCATCACGTGCCAAACCAAAGTCTGAAACTTTGGCTGAATTATCTTCAGCAACAAGAACATTTCTTGCTGCTAAATCACGATGTACGACGTGTCGAGATTCAAGATAAGCCATCCCAGCGCACGTATCACTATAAAAAGAAAAAAAATACATGAGTAATTTTTTTTAACTCAACCTAATGAGATTAAAAATTATAAATACAGCCGACTACCCGTTATAAGCCTCTTCCCCTCAATCGGCAGGTACTGAGTTCAAACAGCTTCCCACTTAACCACTTTTTTGAGTTTCGTACCAGACATCCCGTTATAAGCCTCCGTTAAAATTCTCTAAATTATAAACTAACAATAGGAACAAAATATCAAAATCAATGATGAAAATTTACTATCGATCTTTCGCGGATAATAATTTAATAAATATTAAGTAAAATATTATTTATTGTTGATAATTGTAATGATTAATTACAATTAAAGCTTCTGTTACAATTTAAAAGTTTTATTGAGCATTATGTTGATCAATAACAATTATTATTATTATTACTGTAATTAATACCGTTGTCATTATAATTTTTTCCATTAAAATTATTATTAGTGTAAAAAGATAAGTATTTATTTTAGCGCCATAAGCACTAGAAAAATCGGGGTACTGACGTATATAACAAAACGTAAATATGACGTTTAAAATGATATTAAATAAAACAGGCTTATAACGAGTAGTCGAGAACAAAACTAAACGCCTGGTAGTGGAGAGACTGAAATTTCAATAAAAATTTCCCTACGTCCCCTAGACCAGGCTTATGACCGTCGACTGTAAGTAAAAGTATTAAAATTTACTTACAAAGCAAAATTAATCTGATCTTTTTTGGTAACGTGCAACCGTCCTCTCGATCTTAAATAATCGACGAGTGATCCCTTACTCATATATTCAGTAACCAGGTACATATGTTGATTGTTAAATACGAGGCCAAGTAATTTAACCAAATTATCGTGAATAAGTGAAGTCATCAAACTAGCCTCGGCTAAAAATCTTTGTGCAGCTTCGCTGTTGTCTTTCAACATTTTAACGGCGACACGTTCGCCGCGATAAACGCCCAGCAGTACGTCGCCAAACTCACCTTTGCCAATGCACTCCCGCAATTCAAGCTCGTGAGTTTGTATCACCCACCCGGCCTCAACGAAGGCCTTCGGATCGACACAAAAATCTTGCTTGCCTTGCTTCGGCAATGGCTTTGTCAGTTGTGTACACAGGCCATCGGCATCCTCCTCGTAATGCTCGACAAGCAGGGCTAAATTTTCAAAAAATACCTCGTCGTCAATTGTCAAATGATTATTTTTATATTTAACACGGTAATGTTGTACTCGTCCAGCGTAGGATACACACAGTGTATAATCACCGGGGAAATTTGTCGACTCTCTGACTAGAAACAGACCATCTTCACGAGGTCGCAGCAAACTTTCTGCTGTTTCTCGTGAAATTTTTCCATGAAACCATCTGCAATTAATAACATATACTTATGTAATTATTAAACTTACAATTAAAATGTTTATGACATTTTTTTTCTCTCAATTAAAAACAATTTATTTAATTAATGTAATTATAATTAATTTGTGCAATTAAATTTCTAAGAAAGACTTTTATTTTTTATTTTGGAAAAATTTTATTAGCAAAATAAATTTAATCACTCAAGTGACTAAAACTCAAATATACATTTTTTTTTTTTTTCAAGTTATAAATATATATCTCGTATGGAAAATATATAAGAAATAATATGCTACAGTATAAATTTCTAATGTCTTAAAAATAACTCGTTATAAATAAATAAAAAAATTTTAGTTTCTCTGCAAAAAAAAATGTCTTATAAATAAAAGTTTGACCGTTGATATAGGAGGGGGGAAAAATATGAACTTACGGCATAGCATTAAGTTTAACTTCATGTCTCGTGCTCATTGATAAGGCATTGTTGCTTGTTGGATTTATAGTTGAATTGGGAGTAAGGATAACCGGAGAAGATGGTACGGAATTACTCATGTGAGTGGTTGGAGGTACAACAACATTTTGAGTTGTTACAATACTACTGGAGTGTGTTGTTGTCATTATTGGTGAGACTGGATGTGGCAGCATATTTGCCCCACTGTAATTGGATGGGATTGATGGAATGGAGTGATGAATTGATTGGATCGATTGCATCGATTGGAGTGCGTTTTGCAAAAACGAATGAGCCGTTACATTTGAGGGTATTGTGTGATGATGGTGATTCTGGTTACCATCAATTTTACCCTGACGAGCTAGTGCTGATAAGTTTGGGTAACTAGCACCCGCATTGTGATAAGTTGGCATTACTGCTGCTGATTATTTTAATTAGGCCACTAATATCGACCTGAAAAATAAAAAACATTAAAATTTTTAAATTATAAACTTTTTTTTAAATTTTATTTCCTTTCATGGTAATTTTTTATTTAATACAAAGAGATGTTGTGTTATATATAAATATAAATTGAAGGTTGATATGATGAGAACTTATGCGTAAAGGCGGTATATATACTTTATATATATATATATATATATATATATATATATATATAATAAGAGAGTTAGTTTATGCAAGTGAGTAGGTGGTTTGATGCTCCTTTTCTCGGGTGACAAGGCTTGCTTGCTAGTAAATATGAAAGTGGGTGAGTAATAATTCAACACAGGGAATATGTAAGCTTAGTCTATGACGAGATATAAGTTTCATATTATTCTATTTCATCAGTATATAGTACACTGTAAATAAGTATAGAAATAATTAAAGTACCTATTGTTTCAATGTAACAGAGAGTAGTTTCCATTTGTCATTTTATTTTTTAAAGGATACCAGGATTCAATTTAACTCTATTTGAGTACATAGATTTATTTACTTGCTCATTTAATTTTTACGATTTTCCACGCCTATTACAATTATTCTCTGCCTGAAGATCATGCACACTCATATATATTGTCCCCTATTTATTTTATATCACACATATATGCTGTTAAAAGGAGACATGTACTAAGAGGGTTTGCCATCTATTTTCTTCCTCACACACATGTGAACAAACGAAACGGCCCTTGTTGTACTTACATTAGCAAATGGAAATTTCAAATAAGCCGTTCTCAGGTCTAAACTGAAATTTCCGAACCGGAAGAATTTCATTCGATAAATAGTAACTTTACCCATCGAATGATGCATTTTACTTAATTATTTGGACCTTTATCTATGAAAACGGTTCATTTGAAAATCATCTGTTTCATTCTCTTAAAAGGATTAATAAAATTTGATACTTTTTAACTTCCCGCTAAGAAAATTGCAAATTTTCAAAAATTCGGGAAGTTATTGGTTTCAGTCCGATTTGTGAAAATCGAAATTCCAACAGATGTCGACGTTTTGAGGTCCTAGAAAGCTATTCTGACTAATTTCACGATGATGTCCGAGTGTATGTATGTATGTATGTACGTACGTACGTACGTATGTAAATATCTGTAACTTTTGAACGGATCAACCGATTTTGATCGTCAAGGTGTCATTCGACGCAGTTTTTTAATATCTTGGAGCTGAAAAAAATTGAGCTTGATCGGTAGGGCTCGTTCGGAGATATTCCGAAAATAAACTTTTTTCAAAAATGTTTTTTTTGGATAACGTTTTACGGGCTCGATGGATTAATTCCAAAATGGACTGGGCTCTGGAGATTCATAAGCCGCGCGAACGCCACCTCAAACGTCAAAATCGGTTAATTCTTTCAAGAGAAACCGTTGTCGAAAGAATTGAAAAAAAAATTTTTTTTAGTATTTTGAAAATTTCTCAAAAATGACTCGATGAATCAATTTCAAAATTTAATCAGTTATAGAACTCAATGAAACGCATCAACTGCCACCTTAAACGTCTCAATCGGTTTATTCGTTCGAAAGATATCGTTGTAGAAAAAATTGTAAAAAACGTTATTTTTTGAACACAAAAGCATACAAAAGTATTTTCGAGCTCGAAGAGCTCGAAAATGTATCTACTACAATTTTTCGAGCTCAAGGAGCTCGAAATACGCGGGAAGTTTTGGGGCTGGCCCGCAGGGTCAACCGACAGACCGTTTTTTTTTTTAATTTTCAATATTGAGTATGTTGGAAAAATTCAATTAAATGGATGGAATTCTTGATAAATTGATTTTTTTTTTTAAATAAAAATACATATGTCGTAATATGAAGTAACTTTGACCCATCCCCAAGGTTTCATTTCGTAATTCAATAACTATTTTATTTATTTTAGCTTCGATTAAAATTATATGACCTCAATATTCCTGATTTTTATCTGTTCAATTTTAAAAAAAATAAAAAGTAGTCCAACAGTCACTCATTCATCAAAAGAAAAGAGTAGCCTATTTCCGTTTTTTTTTCAGATATCATATATATATAAAATATAATAGAATCTATTTATAACAATCAGGAGAGATCGATAAAAATATGATAATCTTAAGAGCTGAGGCTTCAAATTTAATTTCAATTATTGACATTTGATAAATATTTTTTGAATGTGATAATAAAAAAAATTTTAATTAAAAGGTGTTTATTTAAAAAATAATTAATATTTTTAATTGAAATAATTTAATCACGATTTAAATTAAATTATTATTTTTCGGACTGTAAAAATAAATTAAAATAATGATAATATCGAAAGTTAATTAGGTCTGCGAGGTCAAAGAACTCTAAACGAATTTTTTTTAGCCCAAACAGAACTCTGCTGTTTTAGCGAGAAAAATGTACCGGAAGTGAGAGCTACCGATTCAATAAATTTGAATACTAATTTATAGAAAATTATAAAATAAAAAATAATTATGGTAAAGCAATAAGCCACCGTTTGAAATTCGTAGACACAAAGAATATTTTGTAAGTTAATTTTTAATTAATTATTTTCACATGCTAAGCGTTCAAAAAAAGTTTATACTATTGGAGTAAATCTCAAAACATATGCGTGTAAAAAAGATTGGTTTCAAAAAGATTCCAAAAAAGTTCGACATGTGAAACTTGTAAACTTAAGACAGATGTTTTTCAAAATATATTTCTACTACATTTTACCCTCGTTCCAAAAAAGTTCCCGTTACAAACCGATATCCCCATAAAAATCAAAAAACATTTATAAAAAATTCCAAATTAGATGTTTTTGAACTTTTTTGAAACTAGGGTAATGCAAAAATTGTTCTATGAACTATGTTTTAAAATTGCTTTTTTCAAAAAAAGTTCCAATCAGTCTCAAATTTAGAAGGTCTATACATCGAACTGTTTTTGAATATTTTTGAAACAAATTTTTTTTACACTTCAATTGATAAAAAGGTCTTTTAATCTTTTTAAACTTTTGTTAAGATTTAATCACTCGATTTCATGAAATTCTTATCACTGCTCACAACTTAGCCTGGTAGATAAATGAATAATTAATAATTATTTATTTAAATAACTCGTAAACTTAGTAAACTAAAAAATTCAAAATTCTTCAATTTTTTAAGCAATTAAACAAAACAAATATCCATTATAATGAATATACATGAATCTAATGTCAGTTAAAGAGATAAAATAATTTGATATACTGTGTGAATATATTTTAAAATAAATATAAGATGTATCAACAAATCTGTTTAAAATAAATAATATTTAATAATTCAAATGTAGTTTATCCTTGGCTGACATTTATGACAATCAAGTGCAATATTTTATACAAGACTGAGCACACGTTCGCAACTGATTATATTATCATTATATTTTTGAAATAATATTATTTCCTACGCAACACAATTTTAATATACTTAAAAACATTTAACAACAACAATACTTTTTCTTTTTATATTTTTTTAAATAAAATTACGCATACTTTTATATTGCATACAGAAATTCAAAGTTTAATTTTTTTGAGTAAAGCCCATTTTGCCCAATATAAATTTTTTTTTTTAAATAGCTGGGTCATATTTATTTATATTTATACCGAATACTTATTCGGGCAGTTAAAAAAAGTAGAACTAGTAAGCAAATTTAACCCTTCTCTCCCTACGCCTGCAGTAAAAATATTTACGATGGGTAAGATACTTTAAGAGAGTTTTGACATTACGGAAGAAATAAAAAAAAATAAGAAGAAGAATAATAATAAACCACAAAAACACGTGTCAACAACACTTATGGTGTATAAATTATGCAATGGCTCATACACAATAGTATCCGTAACTTTTGAATGATTTATGATTGCAACCGTAAATTTCAAGTTTCGCTTTATTTTTCTGCTGATAAAGAAAAGTAAATTATTTATTACAGCGGTGCCAACAGTACACAAAAGGATCAAGATTTATTGAAGAAAATAATAATAGTGATAAAGAATTTAAAAAATGAATCTATTATAGATTTAAAAAAAAAGAGCTATGAATAAGTAAAATTTATATTGAAAAGCAAACGTGAAGAATGCTGCGATTAAATCTTATTAACTGAAAACTATGCATTCAACTTTCATCAAAGTGCATCATCTGCGTTTGAATACTTAAGAGATAGAACAGTATATATATCTACGTATGCATATTTATGAATAATCGAGTTTTACGGTATGTGTTATGAACAGACTCGCAATTCAACTCAATACAAATGACATCATCATTTGATGTTCAAGGCCAAAACTCACGGTCATTATTTAATGCAATATATGTATTTTAATATGAATTCAAATAAAATTGTGTCTTCGCACATTTTTTTTTTAATATTAAAATTACGAGTTAACAACAAATAAAAAATTTGATTTTTTTTCTTCAACCGATTTACTCATGTAAAAAAAAAATGTTCCAAAAATGTTCACTATAAATTTCAAAATTTAAAAGAAGATGAAAGTTAATCGAAACTACATATTTTATAATCTTCAAGATAAAAAGTAATAATTAAAATTGGATAAATTTTGACTACAATAGGACTTCGTTATAAGACTATTAGTTTCTCAAACTATTGCGATATTTGGTTTATGAAAAAGACAGAATAGTCTTATAACGAGGTCTGATTGTACTTACAAATTTTAGTGATTGGTATTTATTCAAAAAATTATTTGCACGACTCTTAATGGAAGCATTAAGGTGTGCTTTACGATCGAAAAATTCAGTTTGCCTATTCTTCGCTACTGTTTTTTGAATTTTTTTTCTTCGCTAAGAGTTAAAAAATAATAGATTTTTGATTTCGAAAATATCAAACGAGTTTTATTACAAAAACTTTTCGGAGGAAACGCGGATTAAATCCAGAATGCAGAGCGGATAATTTTGTTATTTATGAATTCCTTCGGAATGAAATTCACTCCAACAGAAATTCATTTGAACTAAAACTCTGGATCAGAATGAGTGCAGATTAATAGAATATTAACATCACTTCGCTAAAAAAAACTCCCCGTTTACCCCCTACGTGGAAGACCTGACTTTTTTTTTTGACTCTGGAACTGAGTGACTTCGGATTGAAATAAAATCCATATTTCTGATTTATATATCGAGAGTATACTTTTGAATTTTTACATGATACTGAAGTAAGCCGACATCAAAAAAATTTTTGAATTTTTCTAAAAACGATAAATTATAAAAAAATAAATATTTTAAAAAATTGCACCGATAGTTTTTTAAATTTTCTACATGTGCATTTTTTTTTTGTCATTGATTTGTTAAAAAAAAAGTCCGAAATCATTAACTGTCTGTTTGAGGATCATATTTTTTACAAAGAATACAATCAAAATCGAACATTTAAATTTTGAAAAGTTAAAAATAAATTTAAAATCATCAAAACATTAAATTTCAAAATTTATTATAATAAACATATTTTATAAGAAATCTTTTTTTACTCGAGTAATAATTAAAATAAAAAATTAAAATACATATCTGGTATGTCGGAAAAGATGTAAAGAAAATATAAACTACAAAACCGAAGATAATTTAAATAGCACTTGGTACGTTATTAAATATAATTATTTGTGGTATTCACCTGCTAAATGCTATTAAGCATGACCTTGTGATGCAATTGCGTATAGCGGTTATGAATCACTAATCTTTCACGATCTTCCTCTTGACATTAACACGCGGTATCTTGTTTATTATTAATTATTTACAATTTAAGAGCTAACGTTTAATTCATCTTTGCCTATTAAATTATCCAACTCTATTCATTATTTAATTAAAATAAAAAAATTCAAACGGAATTTAAATTTCATAAAATTTTGTTTTGAAACTAAAATTATAATAATTAATTAAAATAATAATTTATTTCTTTCAGTAAAAATATTTCTCAAACAACTTGAGATGTTAAAAAAAAAAATAATTATTATTTACTCAAATAATTATATTCATACTAAATATGTTAATATTTAAATTATTGTGTTAAGTAATGTGTGATAATTGACTTAAAACCTTGAATGAGTTTAAATAAACCAACAAAACTGGCGCATTAAGTTCTTTTCCTCATAATTAATTTTTAAAAAAATATTTCAAGTTTCGTAATACCTAATTTTAAAAATATGGTATATATTAACTTTATTTAATGTATGAATTTATTACGAACTTCAAAAATTATTTATTCAAATCATTTTTGTTTAAAAAATTAAAAAAGAAAAAAATAGAAACCCAAGAAAAGTACACACTAGTTGAAAATTTTTCACACTTCATTTCATTGTCTAAGAATGTATTACCCGTGGAAAAAGTATTCGATCTAAAAGTGTTCCAAAAACGTTCCTGACAGTGAACTTTTAAAATTGAGACAATTCCGAACTTTAAGTTGAACATTTTTGGAACTTTTAGAAAATTATAAAGTGAACAATAGTTGAATAGTTGAAAAATTTTCACACTTCTTATTATTTTAAAGTTAAATTCAAAGTTAAAAATTGTCTCAGTTTCAAAAGTTCACTGTCAGCAACATTTTCGGAACGAATTTTTTTTATAACACGGGTAAAAATATAATTTCTGATTAGTATACCACAGGAATGCAATAAAACTGTTCATTAAAGAAAAAAAAAATATAATAAAGTAGCTTCCTCAGATACTACTAATTTAAATTGACAGATTTTCTCATTATCATATTAAAACATAAATTACTAAGTGTAGGATGAACCGACTATCATTACGGCCAACACGCAAAGGGTTTCAATGATGATATCTTGATGCTCAGTAATTTGTTAAGAAATAAAAAATAATAATAATCTCAGCTACTTCTTAGCTACTTCTATCTCCCTCCCATATCAACAAACTGTCATTCATTCATCAGTTATAATAATTTATGTATAAGACGGGTATTAGAGAAGTGTAGATATTTAACAGTAAATTATTAACTGTACCATGACCTAACGTATTCCATCTGCTGCCAGACAAAACAGAATACCGACATTTATATTTTATTTTTTTCTAGTCATAACTGCCACACATGCTGCAGTTATACATAACTATCATGTTGATGTGTACTTTCGAGACAGTCGGTATGAAAAGAATAGTCTAGATTTTTTGCGAGCTTGTAGAATAATACTAGTGAAGTGAAAGTATCTCTATCAAAGTATCATCCATTTTTTATTACTATTATTATTATTATTTTTTTCTATTATAAAAAATTTTAATAATAAAAATATAGAAAACTGTGACTTAAAAAGTACAGAAATATTTTCTATTAATGAAAATATCAATATAATATAAATAAGAAGGTATGAATTATTTTATTGTGTGAAAATTTCTGCACTGAGAAAAAAAAATACTTTTATTGAGAACATTTACTTGATACAAGAATATATATTCTTGATAATTTTCAAGAATATATAAGTTTGTCTCAAGAATTCGTAGAATTGAAGGAAATAATTTTCATTTAATTCAAGTAAAGCTGTTCTTTTGTTTACTCATAATATAATATCAAATTCATATATTAACAAAAATAAATTTGATGCTCTTTTCTCAAGAAATTGATAATTAATAATAATAAAATAAATATTTTGAACGGATTTCTTGAACCAAGAAATTCTTGTTTGGAAAATAGTATTTTTTTTTCTCAGTGTGTGGCTTTCATTGGAGAATAAAATGAAATTTAAATAAAAAAGTAAAAAAGCTTCCGTATAATAAGGTAATGAAGTTTTTAGCAAGTACATGGTAAATTAACACGCCGGAAACTCCCGTGACTAATTAATCAGAAAAGAATATCCGGTGTATCGAGACATATTAAATAAATCTACGGAGTAGAACGGTTTGTTATAGTGTGTTGTTAAATTCTCTAACGATCAGTGAAGGTTATCAACCGACGCGTTATGATGATGTGTTACAGGCTTTAACAGTGTAATGAACACACCGATCAACGTGTTAGAGAGTGCAAGGACTCGTTACACTTAATACATAATACTGAGATCACTTTTTTTTTTTATTTAAATAAACACTTACTTCAAATTATTAAATTGCTCTTTTTTATTTTTATAAGAAAACGAATATTAAATTTATCTTTTATTCATTTTCAAAAAAATTCATACACTGTCAAAAAAAGCGGTGTTAAATCGGTGTAAAAAAAAATTCCACGTATAGAAATGAGAAAAAAAAATGTATTATATAAAAATATAGTCACAAAGTTAAATATTTTTAACACCGAAAAATATTTTAACACCAGGAAATTTTGACACCTACACTGGCCTGGGCTTACCCCGGTTTTTTTTTTTTACAATGTACATTTAAATTAATAATTTATTTATTACTGCAAACTCTCTATTTTATGACACGAAATGTTTAAACTTTCATTTTTAAATTTCTATTTTAAAAAATATATATTTATATTATATAAGTACACATGATAATAAAAAAAATAATAAATTTTAATTTGTTTAATTAAAAATAAAAGTACATGAGCCTGCAATATAATTGATCAGTACTCGTGCTTTGACATAAGAAAAGAAAGAAAAAAAGTAAACGTTTTAAAAGTGACGTTATAGAAAAATGAGAAAGAAACGTAGTAATCAGCACGTCAAAAGTATTCGCAAGAATTCAGTTAGGTGTGCAAGCGGGCATGGCGGTCTCACCGTCGTTCTGGTGAACGCTCCTCGTGGATACAAACTTTACGGAGGCGGTGGATAGACTTAACTAACATTAACGCAAATCAAGTTAAAGACAGACAAGCCATCAAGGCAACAAGTTAAGACGCAGATACAGTTTAAGTTAATATACTTGCAACAAATTGTGAGTTTAATGCTCAGTTGCATACAAGACATGTATTTACCGTCAACTGTATCATTTTCACGTTCCCAATGCTCAAGACATTATTCTCTTGTGATAAGTATCACTTGTCCTGATGCATGCAGATTAATTGTCTATCATTATCTATCTCAAGTAGCTAATCAACAATTGGCATGTACTTTTACTCCACTGGTCAAAATTTCTTTCGATTTTTAAAGATGATTGTCATGCACGGAAAAAAAAGATATCTTGAGTCAAAAAAATATTTTGGAAGACAAACGTTTTCGGAAATCAAGTCAAGATTTTTTTTTCTGTGTGGAACTTTGATTAAATTTATTACTTTTATATGAATATTGATTTTTCTGTACCGGAAGATTGGAATTTTTTTTCACGCAACGGAAATGAAAAAAATTTAATAATTCGACTGCTTAAGGGGTAGCTCCGGAGGTCGGGGTAACCTGTAATTTTCGACTAACACTAGTACTTATGTGAAACACTTCAGAAATCTAGATTCAGTAAATTTTTTACTTTTCATGTCGTTTTTTTATTTTCGTTCTACGAAAAACGTTCCAATCTTGAGGTACATAAAAAATCTACTGGATCTAGATTTCTGAAATGTTTCGCATAAGTGCTAGTGTGCTAACCGAAAATTACAAGCCACCCTTAACCTCCGGAACTACCCCTTAAGAAGTCAAATTACTAAATTTTTTTCATTTCCATTGCGCGAAAAACGTTCTGATTTGAACTTGTTAATATCTCAAGTAATTTGCTCTAAGGTTTAAAAAAAATTTTGAAGAATATTCTAAATTAAGAATTCATTAAGTTCATTTTCACGTTTTTACGTAATACTCAACTGCTGATACTGCAATATTCGTGTCATCAAACTGACCCAGCTTTTTTAGACAGACAAGGGATGTTTTATCAATTTCTATCTTATTACAAAAAAAAATATGATATTAAGTAGTATAAGGTAGATGATTCAAGTGCATAGCCTTAAGCATATATGTCATCTCTTTAAAGTTTCTTTTTTCATGTCAACGAGTCTCAGAAAGCCGCTTTGGTAGCTGCTCCCGGGCATGAAAAGTAGGCGGAATGGTATGGAAAGAAAAATGGGTGCTTAATGGCGCCCACTTTAAATGTGTTGAGGTATTAAATACATATATATATATACATTTATATCTACATCTGAAGTAGAATTATTAAAACAGTGAAAGCATTATATGCATTGCTTTTCATCATCATCATTATCACCATCATTCATCATAATCATAAACTTCTCAAGTATTACAAGCTTATACTTTATAGAGTATTTTTTTTACTACGCAATATCCACGCGAAGAAATGTCATGCTATATTACTATGCTCCGCGAAAAGTAATGTAATTATTACTTTACCGTATAGTATTTAATCCACGTCGAAGATCATTTTTCGCGGAACGAAAGTAAAAAAACGAAATGAAAAGCAAAAAATCAACTCGATCTAGATTTCTAAAATGTTTCACACATCAACCGAAAATTGCAGGCCACCCCCAACTACCTCTTAAGTCTTCTTGGTCAAATTACACAAATTTTTTTTCGTTTTCCTTGCGCGAAAAACGTTCTGATCTTCAAGTACATGTTAAGTACTTGCTTTCAAGTATATCTTACTTTTATATTCAGTAAATTCTACATCACTGTACTGTGGTTAGGCATATGCAGCATAGTAATGGTTACATTGCGGCAACGCATATTACGCTCTCATACAAGGAAAAAAAAATCATAGTTACAACAGCAGCTGTAAAGGTTACTACAAGCTGGAGTAAAAAAATGCTTAGTCCAACTTTGAATTACCTCAACCACATTTGTAGTAGTCAATACTATTTATGTAGTCCTTTACTACATATTGGAGTATTCGCAACTACAAATGTTTTACTACAATATTGTGCTTACAAGAACTACAACTTTTTCCGTGTAGCGTACGAATTACTTTACTGTTAAAACGTTACTTTGCAGCAATGTAATCATTACTAAGGCCGTAAAGTAATACCAACTATACTTTTTAAATCGCATAGGAATATTTACTTGAAATTTCTCTCCGTGAATTTTACTAGTATTTCAATGTCGATAGCATAATAATAATTATTATTATTATTTTTATCCTGGTTTATTGTATTAAACTAATAATATGCTTTACCTAGTTCCTTGATTCACATGCCATCTTTTTTGTTGCGTTATTCCCTGAAAAAAAAATATAAATAATTATTATTCAATAAAGTAATTAAATAAATTTTTTAATAGACGAGACCGTTGAAAAGTTATTTTTAAGTGCGCGGAAATAATTTCAAAGCTAAAAAAGTTATCGGTATATTTAAAAATAAAAAACTTAAATAAATTATGTAAATGAATGTGAGAAAATAAATTTCGCTACGGAAGTCTTTTACGCTGCTGTTACTTGCTGTCGACAGCACGCTTCCTTTCTTCCTCTTTACGTACAAATATATATATATACATATATATATATATTTTTATTTTTTAATACCTTAGGACAATTAAACAGCTAACAACAACATCAAGTAACTCGAGCAACGCGTCCGTTAGTCACGTAATTAGTGATTCGCTAATTATCTGCATTCGCACGCAACATTTTTTTTTTCTAAGGGACGAGACACGAGGGATCGATGATCTAATTTTTCATGATTGTTATCATACTTGTGTTATATATATATATATATATATATATTAAGTAAAAATGGAATTTATATAAATTAACAAGTATACGTATGTAAGTCAACTTCAAGGACTTTCATTCTCTTTCAATTGCTCAATTTCCCAGGATAGGACTTTTGTTTGCTAAAGTTATTATTTAATTTGCAATTATATAAAAAAAAAAATATATATATATATATTATATGGTAGCAATTAAAAAATAAATCTCGTTATACATTTTTAAAATTTTTTAGACTTATATTGACAATGTGAGAAATTGACTTGTAAGAAATCTCTCAAGTTTAATTATTGCGAGGATTGAAAAAAAAAATAATATATAAAATATTGTCCAAGAAAGACAAGTTGAAGATTATTTTAAGCGACCAAGACACAACCTGATATATATGTCTCGTTCTCACATTATTTATCTGCTTGTATTTAATGCCCCCACGTTAATTCGTGATGAACACGACGGATACACTCGTTTCCCGGCGAATACGAATGTCTTTAATGCATTCTATTCTATGTTTAGTTTAGTTGTACCGTAAAGTATAACGTACCAGGTTAAGTAAATCTATGAAATAACTTTTAGATATAAAATAAAAAAACATTTTCAATACGGAGAAGAGGAAAATTATTCAAGTAGGAAAGTTTAATTCATGTTTCATGTCTCACTCACTCACTCTCTATCCTTCTTTCTTTATCTCTTTATATAAATATATATAAAATACACATAACAAGGAATGTCGTTCATATGTCGTACTGAACATGCGGTGTACTAAAAATCCAACTTATAAGTTATAACCAAGATATCGTTAATAGAAAATATATATTTTATGCTGACTATAACTTTATTGAACGTCATCATATCCGATGGTTTGTAATTTAAGGCTTCAATTAGAAAATAAGAGTAATTGTTAATTAATATCAAGCAATTATTCAATTTAGTAAGTAATGAACCGTCAATTGGATTTTTCACAGTGTAATTTGGTAAAACAAAAAATTTTGTACTCTTTTGCGCCTTTTCAACGATACCTTTGGTTAGAATACGGCCTCCCTTATGGTATCTGCAAGGCAATCTATATAAAATAGTAGTTCTTAATGAGGGTATCTTAGAATTATTACTTTCTAGATTGTGAAATCGCTTTTGAATGAGGAGAAAAATTAAGGTAGAATATTTTATCTTACTATTAACCCCTCAATAAGCATTTGGGGTGAAATGAGACACTCATGTACTTTAAATGCCCAATATCTCGCGTCGCCTATTTAAGATTTAATATTAAGGGAGTGTCTATGGGCTCGTTTTATTTCATTTTTCAATTAGTGTAAAAAATAAAAAAATTTATATTTTATACCGACTACGAGATATTATATACTTAATATATTTTTATAACTTTATTGAACGTCATCTTTATCCGATGATTTATTATTTAAAAATTCAATTAAAAAATAAAAATAATTGTTAATTATTTTTAATTAAACTAACTAATTATTTTTAATTAATATCAAGCAATTATTTAATTTAGCAAGTAATTAATACGTCAATAATTATTTAAACTGACAGATCAATCGATAAATTGATAATTTAAGTGACAGTTAAAATTATTTAACAAATTTAATAAAATAATTGATGATATTCAATAGGTCGATACAATACTGTGCTATTACTATTTGTTAATTGTTGTTACAGTAATGGATCGTAATATGAGACATCATATCGGAGAATAGTCAAAACAAAACTTATAACAAAGCAAATTAAAATTATACAATACAACTGTAAGTCATACGTGTTATTTAAAACTAGATTAAATGAAAATAATAACAATAAAATACAGGAGATCTAGTGTAGTGTTTTTTTTAATATAACCCGCAGTAATTATAAACCATCGCAGTAAGTGTAATTGCAATTCAAGGATAAATTTATTTACTTTGCCAAGATAAACAAAAACTATTAATAATTTAACACAAAATTACCAAGGACTTTTTTTAAATAGCTGAAATTAAATGATAACAATCCGATAAATTATTCAAATTTCTCATTTTCAAAAATTTAAATAACTTAGTTTTATTTTTATCATTTAATTTAGAATCATAAAGATACAACTCAAATGTCATTTAATCAATTAAATGTCCGCATGTCATTTTGACAGAGACGTCAAATTAATTGACTGCAAATATATTTATAATTACGATTTGGATATATAGTAAATTAGTAAAGCAACACAGCAACGCTGATAAAAATAACTTAAAATGCAATGCGGTATTTTATATAAAGAAAAAAATAATAAAAAAATTTTTTAAGGAAGTCACGCTACTTCCCGGAAGACATACAGATTAGATGGCTAGGATAAGAATTAGAAAAGGTAAGAAATTTATTTATTTATTTATAATAAATATAAATAAGTCCGATTAAATTTTATTAAAACTTAAATGCAATTTAAATAATTTATCTTATGTTATTTATTCAAATATGATAATTGGAATGCAGCAATGGAATTTATAGACAGGCGAGCGCCACGTAAAAAATAAAATAAAAAACAATAAAAAAAAAGAATTAACAAAAAAAAAAAAAAGAAAAAAATAACACCTTCACTTACTCGTGTGTGGAAAGTATCGAGTTATTATTATTTATTACAGTGTAATAAAGTCTTGATATAATAAAACACTGTCACAATTATCACTGTTATTTATTAATCACAAAATATATTTGAGGAAGAACGACACAAACAATATAACACATTGGTAAACGTTAACAACGTCACACTCATTATTGTAGTTTGGCAGCCATTTTGCTACATTGAGAAACAGAGAGCGAAAAGTTTTTATATCCAGCAACCACCTAACAGAGATAGACTCTGGGAGAGCCGACTCCAGCCGAATGACCCGACGACGAAAAACGAAATACGACGATGTGGGGCAGGGGCACACACACTAATCGCGGTTTTCTCAACTTAAAAGTAGGGGATAACACGAAATATACTCGACATTCCACCGAACATGCACGAACACTTACGAGTATTGACGGAAAATTTTAATTTTTATGAAACTAAAGTTAGCTGCCGTATGATAATTTTTGAATTTTTTTTTTTAAATTATAAATTATAAGGCAAAATAAATTTTTAAAAATTACGCTTATAGTGTTTTGAATTTCCTACGTATGCATATTTTTAGTTTTTTTTTTACTTTCAAATTTAATTGCTGAAAAACAAATCCAAATTTTTGAATTGTCTGCTAACTTCAGGATCATTAATTTTTTGGTTTTCCAGTAAAAAAATAATTAGTACGTGTAGATGATTATGAAGTTTATGGACAATTAACAATGTTCGGATTTTTTAAAATGAGTGTCAATGTAGCTGTCAATTTATAATTTAAAAAATTTTGAATAAGTGTGAATGTAGTAAATATGAGACAAATTTTAAATTACAAATAAATGAATAAAATAATTTAAAATATATAAATTTTAAAACATACCTTTATTGTCTTATTATTTCAAATTAAACTCGTGTCTTATATACCCGCGGAACAGAAACACTAAATATTTACATTTTTGTAATTAACTAGGAATATAAATAGCATATTCCTAATTAATTACGAAAATTCAAATTCATTATTAGTGTCAAGCATAATTATTTATAAGTTTTAATAAAAAATTTTAATATACATTATACTCGACTTGCCAACAAATTTATATTTATTCTTTACCGAGTGATGAAACACAGAATCAACCATGGTTGCAAGACCAAATTTTCCATACTTTTACCATCAGTTAAAGATAATGTAGGAATTTAAATTAGAGACAGATGGCAGTGTTAGTTTATAAAAAAGCGGTTTATTTATAAATATGTTAGAATAGAAGTAGCATTTGTGCATAGACACAACTCTATTTTTGAAGTCAACTACCCTGCCTTCCATCAAGATTACTCCGAGTTCATCAAGGAATATAAGAAACTTCAACATCTCGAACGCTCCCAAGAAATTCTGATTGAATTTTTGCTTCCGATTGAATCCAATAAAAATCAGATTAAGTTTTAATCAGATTCAATTGGAGTTTTTAATCAAGGAGTACTCCCGGCCCTTAAAAACTGAAACCACAACTCTTGTATCCTTCGATTTAAGTAAAAAAAAT
Source organism: Microplitis manilae (assembly GCA_030273425.1). Lineage (NCBI taxonomy): Eukaryota > Metazoa > Arthropoda > Insecta > Hymenoptera > Braconidae > Microplitis > Microplitis manilae. The sequence continues at coordinate 27,636,870 of CP092722.1, read as the reverse complement.
CTTGAAAACAACTGATTTTATAAGCTAACTTCAAAAGTTCCCGCTGTTTTTGAACTTAGAGAGATTTCGGACATTTGTAATGTTTATAAAAAATAAAAGCTTATATTTTTATGTTTAAAAATTAATGATTTTATTTAAAATTTTTATCAATTTACAAAAACTTAGCATGTTTATATATTACTCTATAAAATATTAAAATACATATTTTATAAAATAAAAACCTGAAATAATATTGATAATAATTTTATAAAGTAATTATATAAAAAGAATGTTTTTTTTATTTGCTCATTCGAAGAATTGATTACAATGAGATGATTAAATAGTTCATTAATAATTTAAAAATACGAAATAAATTCAATCAAAAATCAGTGAAGTAGCTGAGGTTTACAAAATGTTATAAATTAAGTATAAGCGATGCTTAAATTTAAACATCAATTGGTATTAACGTTTCAGAATAATAGATAAAATATAAATACGACCCAATAAATATTTACAATAATAATAATTACACTTTTTAAAATTGATTATCATTAAAAAAAACTTGAGCAAAGTCAAATCAATTGATACTATTAAAGTATCTTACAAACAAACAGTGATTTTTCCGATTTCTTTTCTATTACAATTTATCTTTATTTGTTCTTATACTTTTATTTTTCAAAAGTTTAAGATAATAATTCATATCTTTGATTAATTATTACCCAAGTAGCACACTTGCTTTTGTAACATCTATAAAAACATCAGTTTTTAGACTGTTTTTTTGACACCGATAACTTCGATTAAGAAAAATGATTTAACTCATGCTAAGTATGTACCTATATATTAGTCGATATACCAAAAAAGGTGACTTTGACATGGAAAAAAATTAGTCTTACCCTTTAAAAAGGCATCTTAAAGTTGTCTGAGTGCTACTTCCTGATCGGCATGAATGTCAGAGATTTTTTTGATATCAGAAAAGTGAAATAATTTATTTAGATAACTTTCTAATACTAATAAGATGACTTTTCGACATTCATGCTGAGCGGGTTGGGTGTTTGTACTTTCGGGTATATCTGTATGAAGTAATTCATAAAACATTTCTACACATAAACAAAAAACTTTTGTTTTTCGTAATAAAAAATAATAAATTATAAAATTTATAAAGTACCAGATCTTCGGTTTTTTAATATTTGAATAATTTCTCGAATTTCTTCAGTGCTACTCTCAAATTTACTGGTATCTGAAGCAGTAGAAACTCGACTGGCACTTACCAGTGCTTGTAAGTCATCATTATTGAGATAACTCATAATTTCATCGATACAATTGTAAGGTAAAGGCTTGCAGATAAAATTTTGAACACTATTTTCCGTATCCTGGTCCAATATATTTCTTCTTTCCAAGCCTTTGTCAATTCGATTTCTTATGAAGTCATGATAAATATGAAACTTTACCATATATTTAGATGTCTGTAGCTTTTGAATCATACTGTCGCTCATGATTCGCGCTAATCGATGAGTTGATTTCCTTAAAATCTTATAAAATGTTAAACTAGTATCATGAATGTAAGTTTGCTTTAGTAACTGAGCTTCTTTATCACACTTTTTCTGAAATTCAGCGATACTCGTTTTTTTTACAATTTCGGGAGTTTTTGGTGATGAATAAGCCCAGCCGATTAAATCCATATATTTTTTAAATGACTGTAAATTTTCTTCACAAACGAATATATCGATATTTTTTAATTTAATCATATGCTCGATAAGGGTGTGAGCATTTTTACGATACTCCCGGGAGATGCTTAAAACATCTCTTGTACGAAATTGAGGAGCCAAAGTATGACCGCATTGTTTACAATATGAAGTCATGGCTTCTATAACACAGTCTAAAGCTGTTTGATTTTTTTTACATCTGATATTGATATCTGCTCTATTATTTAACAGTAAGGAGATCAAGTCTTGCTGGTAATATGCAACAATGTGTAAAGCCGTTTTGCCTTGGGATTTATCTATGGCATTAATGTCTGCTCCAGATTTTAAAAGGAGTTTCATAAATTCTAATTTCCATGTAAAATTTCTTTTAGCAACAATCAACAGTGGCGTTAATCCATTTATATCAGTACTGTTAGGATCAGCATTGTACTTTAATAATTCTTTTATTGTGCTCGTTGAGTCACAATTTTCTGCTGCATAATGAAGTGCCGTCATTTCCTTGCGGTCTTTTGCATCAACCTCGGCATTGTGTTTTAAGAGACATTTAACAACCGTATCAGATCCAAATTTAGCAGCTAAATGCAATGGTGTGCAACCATCTTTATCAGTAGCATTAACGTTTAAATTTCGTTTCAACAACATTTCAACGATTGATGATGATTTATTTCTAGCTGCATGATAAAGTAAACATTGAGATTTAGGATCTTTGAAATCAACACTTTTATCATTTAGTAAAAATTCTTCAACAAGTTCTGGTCTTTCGTGTAGGATAGAATATTCAAAAGGAGTAATACCAGACTTATCAGTATCATCAACAGCAGCTCCTGCATCGATAAGGAGTTTTGCGATTGGCCGGAAACTACATAAAGTGATTGATATTTGACTTTTTGCTATAAAATGTAAAGGTGACAAACCTAAATTATTTTTTTCGTTGACATCAATACCTCTATTTATTAATATTTTTATAATTTCTACCCATTTGTTATGTAAAACAACATAGTTTTCAGAGTTTTCATTGTTATTCCATTTAAAATTATAATGGATCTGGTCCATAATTGAATATATACTTTCGAATATATTGAATAGAATATCATTGCGGCCAAAATTATTTTTCAAATGAATATCAGCTTTCTCAATTAATGCTGCAACCATATCTGGGTGACCATATTTACAAGCCACTGCGAAAAGTGTATTACCATCTGAGTCTGTTACATTTGGATCAATATCATACTCCAAAAGTTCTTCAACAATACATGAAAAGTTTTTTTTCAAAGCATTGTGAAGAAACACGGAATTTTTTGCATTTTCTGGATCATTTGTAAATTTTGCATCAACAAGAGTCTTAACTATTTTAACATAATCATAACGATCACCCAATACAGCAATTGTTAATAATTTAATATTATCAGGATGTGAATTTATGTTGGAGTTTATATTTTTTTTAACAATTTTTTCAACAGTGTCTGAATATCCCTTTTCTACAGCAATACGTAACATTGATGGTCCATCATAAGGTTTGTCGCCATTTAGTTTTTCAATTTGATTAATGAGTAAATTAAAAATTTTATCGTTTCCATTTTTAGCAGCAGCGACAAAAGGATTAAAATTATTTATACTTGTATCATCAATTTTAACACCAGCATTTAACAAAAGTACAACAATATCCTCTTGATTTGATTCAACAGCACAATAAAGTGGTGTATGACCTACTGAGTTTCTAGCTTCAACATTCGCACCCAGGTTCAATAGAAACCAAATTATTTCTAGATCTTTATGTTTTATGGCCAAGTGAAGAGGTGTTTCGGTCAGTCGTGCCGAATCACTGTTAACTTGAGCTCCGAATCTTAATAAAAGTTTTGCTATACCGCGGGTATGTCGATTTTGTAAAGAATTACAAAGTAAACTAAACCCACACTCATCATATAGAGCTCCAGCACATTTTTCCTGCAGCTTAATAAGCAACTTTCGTACTTGGTATTCATTTGCTTTGTTAATTGCTTCTGATAATTCAGATATTATCAGACTCGGTTTCAACCGCAGTCTCATTTTTTTTAAACGGTTGTTAACTATTTATTCTAGAAAAAATTTAAATATTCTAAGCTTTTACAATTATGTTTCATATTCATTTATTTCATGATACTGAAGTTAGCTGACGACTAATAATTTTTGGATTGTTTTCAAAACGATCATAAAAAAACATATAGCAAAAATTGCACCCCTGATTCAGAAATCTAATTTGGAATAATTCAAACACGATCCGAAACAATTCAAAGTTGGCAAAATTGAATATATATAGGTATACACTCTAGCATGGATTGCATCATTCCAAAATAAATTTCTGAATCAGGGACTTACAGTTTTTAAATTTTTTACAGATACATATTTTTAGTTTTTTTTCTTGTAATTATTAATTGTCTACAAACTTCAGGATCATTTTATTTTAAATTAATATAATTTATAATTACCTTATAATTTTGAATGCAAAGCTTCGATAGCACGTGGAATATTTTTTTTATATACTTAGTGGCTCCAGCTTGGTCCTAAAAGAGCCACCTGCCAGAATTTATATTATTAATTTTCAAAAAATTATTAACGCAAATTCAGATCTTATGGTTTAAGGTCACCTTCGTCTAAATAACACGTGTAATATGATTTTAAGTCCGAAGGTGTGAATGAATATCAGCTATTAAGTGCACACCTCAAATGCTTATGTTTAAATTCAAAAATAAAATATTTATTTCCTGATTTCGTTGTTCTTTTCTTTATTTATTTGTACAATAGAATATAATTGATATTTCTCTAAGTTTTTAATAAAAAATCAACCGAAATCTCGGCACTTAAAAAGCGAAAAGAAAAAAAAGTATGATAAAAAGCTAACCTTTCAATAAAATGGCTGTAGTTTCCGGAAATTCTATTCTATCGACCGGAAAAGCAGTCAGGACGGAGGAGATTTGAGTACTCCAAAAATTTTATAAAAACATACTTTTATATTTTTAAATATACCTGAGCATTATTTTGAATTTTTTTTCACCGTTTTCGAAAAATTTTGTTTTTGTAGAACAATAATATGAAATCAATTTAATTTTTTTCTTAATACACTAGCGTATATTTTCTGCGCGCATGCGTGCGCGTGTCGCTTTCCATGTATTTATTTTAACGTATATTTTTCCGTCGTTTGCATGTATTTTTTCAGTTGCGACCAATCACGTTATGAATAGTTCGCCTTCACATATATTTCATCTGAATTTTGTTACACGAGGATCAAATTGCAATAAAAGTACTCTGTGTAAAATTACTTCAGATATATTTCAATAATCAAGTGTAGAATATTTAAAATTTTTGTATTTTTAAAATTAAATTAACTTTCATTAATTTTCTAATCTATTACTTTAAGCAACATATTATTGCTATTTTCAAAATATCTTGTTTGGAATTGAAAATAATTTAAATTTTGCAGGGCCCTTCGGGTCATAAACTATATGAGCCGTGAGCGCAGTAGCTGTTGGTTCAAACGTCTACTAAAATCATCTTACACGTGTTCTTTAGTCGAAGGTAAGCTTAAACTGTAAGATCTCATTTTTCGCTTTAATAATTTTTAGAAAATTAATAACATAAATTTTTGCAGGTGGTTCTTTTAGGACGAAACCGGAGCCAGTGAGGAAATAAAAAAAATATTCCACGTGGCATCGAAGCTTTTCAAAAAAAATTATCAGGTAATTATGAATTATATTAATTTAAAATAGAACGATCCTGAAGTTGGTAGACAACTATCAATTACAAAAAAAAGAAAAAAAAAAATTTCACATGTAGAAAATTTAAAAAACTGTAAATGCAATTGTTTGAAATATTTATTTTTTAAATTTATCATTTTGAAAAGAATCCAAAAATTATTTGTCGTCGGCTAACTTCAGTATCATAGAATAAATAAATATAAAACATAATTTAATGAGCTTAGAATATTAAAATTTTTTCTAGACTAAATAGTGACCGTCAGTACAACAAAAATGAGCCTGCAGTCGAAACCTAGTCTTATGATATCTGAATTATCAGAAGCAATTAACAACAAAAATGAATCCCAAGTACGGGAATTGCTTCCTAGGCTGCAGCAAATGTGTGCTGCAGCTTTATATGATGAGTGTGGAATTAATTTACTTTGTAATTCTTTAGAAAATCGACATACCCGCGATATAGCAAAATTTTTATTAAGATTCGGAGCTCAAGTTAAGTGTAATTCGACACGACTGACCAACCCACCTCTTCACTTGGCCATAAAAGATAAAGATCTAGAAATAATTTGGATTCTATTGAACCTGGGTGCAAATGTTGAAGCTAAAAACTCAGTAGGTCATACACCACTTTATTGTGCTGTTGAATCAAATCAAGAGGATATTGTTGTACTTTTGTTAAGTGCTGGTGTTAAAATTGATGATACAAGTATAAATAATTTTAATCCTTTTGTCGCTGCTGCTAAAAATGGAAACGATAAAATTTTTAATTTACTTACTAATCAAATTGAAAAACTAAATGGCGACAAACCTTATGATGGACCATCAATGTTACGTATTGCTGTAGAAAAGGGATATTCAGACACTGTTGAAAAAATTGTTAAAAAAAATATAAACTCCAACATAAATTCACATCCTGATAATATTAAATTATTAACAATTGCTGTATTGGGTGATCGTAATGATCATGTTAAAATAGCTAAGACTCTTGTTGATGCAAAATTTACAAATGATCCAGAAAATGCAAAAAATTCCGTGTTTCTTCACAATGCTTTGAAAAAAAAATTTTCATGTATTGTTGAAGAACTTTTGGAGTATGATATTGATCCAAATGTAACAGATTCAGATGGTAATACACTTTTCGCAGTGGCTTGTAAATATGGTCACCCAGATCTGGTCGCAGCATTAATTGAAAAAGCTGATATTCATTTGAAAAATAATTTTGGCCGCAATGATATTCTATTTAATATATTCGAAAGTATATATTTAATCATGGACCAGATTCATTTTAATTTTCACGTGAAAAACAATGGCAATTCTGAAAACTATGTTGTTTTACATAACAAATGGGTTGAAATTATAAAAATATTAGTAAATAGAGGTATTGATGTTAACGAAAAAAATCATTTGGGTTTTTTACCTTTACATTTTATAGCAACAAGTCAATTATCAATCACTTTATGTAGTTTTCGGCCAATCGCAAAACTTCTTATCGATGCCGGAGCTTCTGTTTATGATACTAATAATTTTGGTGATACTCCTCTTGAATTTGCCATCCGACAGGATAGATCAGATGTTGTTGAAGTACTTTTACTAAACGATAAAAGTATTGATTCAAAAAATCCTAAATCTCAGTGTTTACTTCACCATGCAGCTAGAAATCAATCGTCATCAATCGTTGAAATGTTATTGAAACGAAATTTAAATGTCAATGCAACTGATGAAGATGGTTGCACACCATTGCATTTAGCTGCTAAATATGGATCTGATATGGTTGTAAAATGTCTCTTGAAGCACAATGCGGAGGTTAATGCAAAAGATCGCAACGGAATGACGGCACTTCATTGTGCAGTAGACAATTGTTATTCATCGGATACAATAAAAAAGTTATTAAAGTACAATGCTGATCCTAACAGTACTGATATAAATGGATTAACGCCGCTATTGACTGTTACTAAAAGGCCTTTTCCATGGAAATTAGAATTTATGAAACTCCTTTTAAAATCTGGAGCAGACGTTAATGCCATAGATAAATCCAAAGGCAAAACTGCTTTACACATTGTTGCACATTACCAGCAAGACTTGATCTCCTTGCTGTTAAATAATGGAGCAGATATCAATATCAGATGTAATAAAAATCAAACAGCTTTAGACTGTGTTATAGAAGCCATGACTTCATATTGTAAACAACGCGGTCATACTTTGGCTCCTCAATTTCGTACAAGAGATGTTTTAAGCATCTCCAGAGAGTATCGTAAAAACGCTCACACTCTTATCGAGCATATGATTAAATTAAAAAATATCGATATATTCGTTTGTGAAGAAAATTTACAGTCATTTAAAAAATATATGGATTTAATCGGCTGGGCCTATTCATCACCAGAAACTCCCGAAATCGTAAAGAAAACGAGTATCGCTGAATTTCAGAAAAAGTGTGATGCGGAAGCTCAGTTATTAAAGCAAACTTACATTCATGAAACTAGTTTAACATTTTATAATATTTTAAGGAAATCAACTCATCGGTTAGCGCGAATCATGAGCGACAGTATGATTCAAAAGTTAGATGCATCTAATTATATGGTAAAATTTAATATTTATCATGACTTCATAAGAAATCGTATTGATAAAAGCCTAAAAAGAAGAAATATATTGGACCAGGATACGGAAAATAGTGTTCAAAATTTTATCTGCAAGCTTTTGCCTTACAATTGTATCGATGAAATTATGAATTATCTCAATAATGATGACTTACAAGCACTGATAAGTGCCAGTCTGGATTCTTCTGCTTCGGATACTAATACATTCAAGTAGAGTACTGAAGCAATTCGAGAGATTATGTACATGTTAAGAAAACAAAGATCTGGTGATTTATAAATTTTACAATTTATAATTCTTTATTATGAAAAACAAACGTTTTGTTTATATTAGGTTTCGTGAATTACTTAATACACTCATACTCGAAAGTATAAACATTAATTTATCAAAGATATTAACTATTATCTCAAATTTTTTAAAAGTAGAAGCATAAGAAAATCCAATGAGTTATAATAGACAAAAAAAAAAACAAACTATCGTTTGTTTGTAAGATACTTTAATAGTATCAATTGATTTAACTTTGCTCAATTTTTTTTTTATTGATAATCAATTTAGGAAAATGTAATTATTATTATTGCAAATATTTATTGGGTCGTATTTATATTTTTTCAATTATTCAAAAACATTATTACCAAGTTATGTTTAAATTTAAACATCTCTTAGACTAAAATAATTTGTAACATTTTGTAAATCTCAGTTACTTAATTGGTTTTTGATTAAATTTATTTGTAATTTTTACGTTAATTATAAACTTTTTAATCATTTTTATAGTAATGCAAGTGCTCGTATGATCAATTAAAAAAAAACATTTTTGTTAAATAATTACTTCATAAAATTGTTATCAATATTATTATACTTCAGGTTTTTATTTTATAAAACTTGCATTTTAATTTTTTTCAAAGTTATATATCAGTATGCTAAGTTTGTCTAAATTTATAAAAATTTTAAATAAAATTATTAGTTTTTAAACATAAAAATATAAGTTTTCATTTTTTATAAACAGTACAAATGCCATTGTCTTTCCAAGCTCAAAAACAGCGGGAACTTTCGAAGCTTGCTCGTAAAATCAATTGTTTTATTAATTTCAATTTTCTATTTTTGATTCTGCTACTTTTGAAACGCCAGAAAAAATGAACTAATAAATAACTACTAAGCTCTAATAGTGTCAATTAATGCTAATTTTTAAATTTATGAATTTTATAGTTATTTTATAATTTTTTTTATAAATATGACAAGTACTTTTAGTATAATATTCCTTTTAGTTTATTAAAATAAAACGAAAAAATAATATTATATACTTTCGTGTTTGATTATTTCAACATAAAGACTCAGACTGACATTCTAGCGGGAGTAATTGTGATAAATTTTCTAATTATAAACAATTACTTTCTTTAAAAAAAGCACCAATCATATAAACTAGACTTTCAACTATCAAAAAACCCTTGAAAAAATAAAATTAACATTCTCGTTATCGAAATAATTTTATGTTAATAATTTTCGAAGTCGCGTTTGCGTTATTTTTAAGTCCACCCAAATGATCTGCATTTAGGTCTAATATTTTTTTTAAAAATTAACAAATTCTTCCATCAAAACTTATATATTTTAAACCATTAAAATATGCAGACAAAAAGCTTATTGACAACGAATACTTCAAACTTTTACCGAAGAATTTGGTAATTTTTTTTGAAAATATTTTAGTTTGTAGTAAGAACTTTTTTTTTAATAATTATTACAAAAGCGATTGCCATTTCTTGAGTCAAAAAATAATTTTATTGCTAATATTTTTATCATATAAAAAAATGTCGTATCTAATAGTGTCTTCGTAGACATACACTTCATATTTAATTAAAAAAAAAATATGACATACACGTCTTTTCATTCTTACTTTAATTCGATGAAACTTTAGTGATCGAAAACACCCTCAAAAATTCATAAACTGTTTTTTTATCCAATAGTTAACTAATTAAATATGTAATTGTTATAATAATTTATAAATAGCAAGATAAACTCGTCTTAAATAATATTATATAAGCTTACAAAAAATAGTGTACCTCAAGATCGGAATGTTTTCGCGTAACAAAAATAAAAAACGAAATGAACAGTAAAAAATCTACTGGATCAAAATTTGTGGAATGGTTCGCATTAGACATGTGCGAATCGAATGGAATCGAATAACTCGAAACTATTTGAATCTTATCAAATGATTTACAATTTTTCAAATTACTGCTCGACTTTAAAACTATCCAAGTTTTTAAATTATTTATAACTTTTAAATTTATTTGATTTGTATCAAGATTTTGGTCAGCTTCCAAAAATTAAATTTTTATTCTCGAGAGCTTGGTTTTTAAAGTCATCAAAAATAATTTTTCATAGATTCATATCTAATCTCTTTTTCCCGCTGACAAACATTTGAATTATTCAAAAATTTACAAATAATTCGAGAGGCAGTGTTATGACTTTACTCACAACATCTCTACTTAAAGGAAGTAGCTACAACTTTACTCAGCTTCAACTCTACTCACATTTTTTATTACTCAGTTATATTTTTACTCTGCTTCAACTAGACTCAGCTACAACTCTACTCACGTATTTTAGCCTATAAAAAAAATAGCGATTCTTTGTAAGTAGAGTTGTAGCTGAACAAAGATGTCGCTAAATCTAGTTGAAGCTGAGTAAAGATATAACTGAGTAGAGTTAAACCTAGTAAAAAACGTAAGTAAGTAGAGTTGTAGCTACTTCCCTTGAATAGAGATGTTGTGAGTAATTGTAAGACTGCCTTCGCACACCCCTAGTTCGTACATACTCATGTCAGCTGAAAATTGCAGCCATCTCCAACTACCCCCGAAGTCTTTAATCAATCAAATTACATAAATTTTTTTTTATTTTCGCTACGCGAAAAATGTTCTTATCTTCAGGTACATAAAAAATGACATCTTTTATGCCTCATGACAGGCAGTCATAACTGACGCAAACAAGGTACCGAATTCTAACTTGCGCAGGATTATAAATAACAAATTGATTATGACGAAACTGTGGTTTTTGGGAAAGTGGCACATTGACAAGCGGCCCATAAGGAACTTCAACTCCTTGAGAAATGTTTATATAATTCTGTGGGCTACTGATTCCTCTAACAAATACTGAATGTACACCCAAAGGTAATTGCTTTATATTTTTCGCATTGTACAACTCCATGACATTTCCCAACGCAACTTCACATAGTAATAAAATGCCCTGATGACTTCCTTGTCCGACATTAGTTTTACTGTAGTTAGCGGCCTTTGAAACAACATTAGTAAAATAAATTCCCTTGCCAAACATATGACCCGTGTGCTTGGCATTAAGGGGAGAGATTTTCAAACCGTTTGATAAAATAGCACAGATATTACTTATTCTAGTCCCATGCCAAAGTAATTTTTTATTATGAAGAGTTTTCGTGTAATTATAGTCTTCTCCATATCTATCAATCATGAATACGTCATTTATCATCACTCTAAAATGATAGTGAAATTCAGAGTGTGTATTAGTTATATATTGTTGTATTACATCAAACATCACGGAATTTCTATCAAGTATAGAAATACTTGTATTCAATTTCTTATAACAATCAAGTAATGAATTGTTAATTAAATAATTTTTAGAAATCATATTATTTGAATATATAAATCTGATGAGTTCTTGTACAGGAAGTGACAGATTTACTGCACCTCCATTGAATTCAGGTGATTCAATTAGTGGTAAGTAGTGTTCATACTGTAGATAACAATTGATTAAGTAATCAAATCTATTGATGCAGCATCCAAGCGGCAACTTTTCAGAAGTATCGCGATAGTCTTGAGTGCCATACACTCCCCAATTTTGAACAAGTAAATATTCTTTTTCTCTATCAAAGCAAAGGCGGCTGTAGTCTTTGGCCACATGAAAGTAGTCAAGAATATGGATTCTGTAATAGAGTATTCCATAGTTGTAAGGATTTACTTTCCACAGTGTCATTGAATACTTTCTTTGACAGTCTTCATACACGCTAATTACGGGTCGATATTGTGGATCCACAAGTGATGGCTGATGGGACTCAATCGAATTTATCATTTCTGCAGCAGGAGAAAATATCTTCTGGGAATTTTTTCTTTTTCTTTTATTTTTTTTTGCTTTTTTAGGATTAGAATTCATTCGTGTTGATGTCGAGCCTCAAAACTATTTAATGAAAATATGAATGTGAAAAAATTCGGCATAACCTTTACAATGTCAAATATCAAAGATATTAATTTATTACCTTTTGATTATTTTATTGAAGTATACTTTTTTAAAAAATTGAAAGTTTCATTGGTTTGTTTTTTTTTCTTTTCAAATAATAAATGAACGATAATAATTTATTGTTAGCTATCGGATTTCAACAATTGACACTATAGCTTCAGCCATTAACTATTCAAGTATTCAAAAGTTTTTTTTTGTTTGAATGTATGGACGTTATGGTTCTCTAGTGACTTTAGATTTTTTTTTATTTTACGCGGGAAAAGAAAATTGGTAACTTTTTTATGTGTGAATATGGGTGCGATCCAAAATGCGCTGCGCATTTCATAATACACACTTATTCTGATTACTTGCGCGGTAAATTTAAATATTTGAAAAATAAATTATTAAAAATGAGAGAAAACTGAAAATCGCACGGCAAAACAAAATGGCGGCAGAATATGACAGAAAAAATTAAAAAAAAAGCACGCAAGTGTTTGAACAAACCTTGGTAGAGAAATAATATGCAGAAGGGTGTCCTAATACACTTGGAGATTTGATTTAAATTGCTCCAAGTGTATTGCAGGTAAAAAAACGTCACTTAACTGCTATTTCCCACCAGACGATGCCAGATGATTTTGTTCAGGAACTTGGAAGTTATCAGCATCAGCAACTCGCAACATTTTACACTAGCACTGAACACTCAATACTTCACTACACCACAGACACTTTGCACAATTTAAATTTTACAAACACTGCGCATTTTAATTAAACAATGACTGAGTAATAAATTTTATGGATAATTCCGCGAATTAACTGAAAAACCGTTTCAATTTAAACGTAAAGAAGGATCTGGACTACAACTGAAGTTGTCGATGATACTGACTGCTGCTATTGGACCACCAGTTGGTAGAAAGTAATCGATATTACGATTCATCGACTCCCCCTACTTTAGCAAAAATTTGAACGTCGAATACAGTGACACACAGCAGCGCCAACGGCGCGAAATTTCAAAATTAAAATTTAGCAATTTCATTAAAATTCATATGATCAATAATTATATTAATTAGAGTAAAAAATTTACTCGTAAATTTTTATTTTCATCAATAATTTATTAATTATTCTCACTAATTGCGGGGTAAATTTAAATATTTGAAAAATAAATTATTAAAAATTTGAAAAAACTAAAAATCGTACGTCAAAATAAAACGGCGACAGAATATGGTGGAAAAATATTAAAAAAATAAAAAAAAAAAAAACACTTGAGTGTTTAAACAAACCTTGGTGGAGAAATAATATGCAGAAGGGTGTCCTAATACACTTGGAGATTTGAATTAAATTGCTCCAAGTGTATTGCAGCTAAAAAAACGTCACTTAACTGCTATTTCCCGACAAGACGATGCCAGATGATTTTGCTCAGGAACTTGGAAGTAATCAGCATCAGTAACTCGCAGCACTAAACACTTGTACTGAACACTCAACACTCTAAACTAACAATGAACACTCAACACTTAACTACACCACTAATACTTTGCACAATTTAAATTAATAAAAGATAAATTCAACAACCACTTTACAATTTTACACGACTCAACTACAACACTGTGTTTTAATTCAAACATTAATGGAGGATCTGGGTACTACTGAAGTTGTAGATGATACTGACTGCCGCTATTGGACCGCCAGTTGGTAGAAAACAATCGATCCTGCAATTCATCGACTCCTCCCACTTTAGCAAAAATTTGAACGTCGAATACAGTGACGCGCGTAGCGCCAATGGCGCGAAATTTCAAAATTGAAATTTAATAATTTTATTAAAAATTACATATTGTTACATATAAATTTTATATTGATAAAAAAAACTTTACCGAAGTCTTCTACTAGATAATCTATAAAAAATATATGAAAACGCAGTTTCATAGATTCAAATATTTATGATGTGAAGTTAACAGACAGCGAATTCGAATTTTTTTTAAAATAAATCAATTTAAAAAATAAAAAAAAAAGCACCTGTAGAAAATCAAAAAAATTATAACTGCTATTTTTTCAAATACTCTTTTTTACAATTTATCGTTTAAAAAAAAATCAAGAAATAACTAGAGCTCAGCTAACTTCAGTATCATCAAATATCTTATCTACCTTTGATAAAATCGGCTCAATAATCAATTAAATAAAAAAAGAATAACAATAAAATTCAAAATAAATTTTCTATAACATTTTGATATATGAACTCGTGTTAATTAAAATAATAATTCCTGTTACTACAATTTACATTTACAGATTTTTTATCATCTATTTATATAAATTTTACACCCAATTTTGTCTCAGTGAATTAAGTGCACAATGAAAACTAATAAACCGCCTGTATTTTGATCAATAATTAAAATAAATGAATATAATTATATTACCAAATCATATAATTAAATTAAAAACCAATCAATACTATTTAAATATGTTTTATTCAAACAGTCGGTGACACAAAAATTCATTTTCAAATTTACAAGACATTCCATTATAAATATTTTTAATAAAAACAAAAAAACAAGTATTATCAACAAACAAAAAAAACAATCACCTGAAATATAAATAATAATAATAATTAAATATAATTTTTTACTTAAAGTATATAAATAAAACTGCCAGGAAATTCTAAATATTTAAAAATAAAAGTGAAATTGTATGCTGAGTAAATCCTAACCTAAATTAAAATTTTATTTGAACGCAATAAAAAATTAAAACAAATAAATTTAGTAATAAATAATGGCACGAAATTTAACCGCACAATTAGAAAAAAAGAAACACGCACAATATTTGAAACGGATATTACAAATAATGCCGAGTCAAATGGCTCAATATGATTCAAATAGAATGATGTTTGCATTTTTTTCTGTATCAGGACTTGACATGCTCGACTCATTAAATTTGATAAATGAAACAGAGAAATTATCAGCCATTGAATGGATCTATAGATTGCAAGTGACAGATCCTAGTGTCAGATCTGGTTTTCAAGCATCAACGATGCTACCAAATGATGCGGCTCACTATCAATGTGGCTATTTACCGATGACTTACACAGCACTTGCAACATTGTTAGCACTGGGTGATGATTTGAAACGTGTTAATAAGAAATCAATATTGGAAGGTATGCGTGCATGTCAGAATAATGATGGTTGTTTCATGGCAATGATAACTGAAAGCGAGAGTGACATGAGATTTCTCTACTGTGCATGCTGTGTTTCTGCGATCCTCAATGATTGGTCTGGAATAAATAAAACTACGGCTATTGATTATATTGTTAAGAGTATCGTAAGTAAATACTTGTAATTCATTATTTATTTATAAATATTCTGGCATTTTGTCAAACTAGTCGCTTCAAAACTTCTCCATGCAGACGACTCTAGCATTTTTATACCTAAAACATGTCTGCAGTCGACTACCCGTCATAAGCCTGCCCGTTGTAAGCCTCTTCCCCTTAATCAGCAGATACTGATTCCAAACAGCTTCCCACTTAACCACTTTTTTGAGTTTCGTACCAGACATCCCGTCATAAGCCTCCGTTAAAATTCTCTAAATTATAAACTGACAATAGGAACAAAATATCTAAATTAATGATGAAAATTTACTATCGATCTTTCGCGGATAATAATTTAATAAATATTAAGTAAAATATTATTTATTGTTGATAATTGTAATGATTAATTACAATTAAAGCTTCTGTTACAATTTAAAAGTTTTATTGAGCATTATGTTGATCAATAACAATTATTATTATTATTACTGTAATTAATACCGTTGTCATTATAATGTTTTCCATTAAAATTATTATTAGTGTAAAAAGATAAGTATTTATTTTAGCGCCATAAGCACTAGAAAAATCGGGGTACTGACGTATGTAACAAAACGTAAATATGACGTTTAAAATGATATTGAATAAAACAGGCTTATAACGAGTAGTCGAGAACAAAACTAAACGCCTGGTAGTGGAGAGACTGAAATTTCAATAAAAATTTCCCCGTCCCCTAGACCAGGCTTATGACGACTAGTCGACTGTATCGTTAAACTGATTCCTCTAAAATTTCTATCCAGAACAACTCTCAAGCTCAAGCTTCACTCCGAAATTTCTATTCAATGCCAAGCTATCCGAAATAAGACTATTCATTATCAATTTAACCAAAAAATCATCGGTAACTAGGAAATGATCTCAGTTAACATGTAAATTGACATCTCTCTTAAATTACTGATGATTTTTTAGCTGAATCGATAATGATAATTGTTTTGCCTAATTGGCTAAGCGTTTAATGCACTGGGGATTCTCTCATTAGAATAATTACAGTCATATGATGGAGCAATGGGACAAGGACCTGGACTGGAGTCACATGGTGGGTCAACATTCTGTGCAGTTGCCAGTCTATATCTCATGAACGAGCTCCATAATGTCCTGACTAAGGACCAAATTGATAAATTGAGACGTTGGTGTCTCATGAGACAAACCAGTGGGTTCCAAGGACGTCCTGGTAAACCGTCAGACACCTGTTACAGCTTTTGGGTCGGCGCAACTCTACATATGCTCGACTCTGGGCATCTTATTGATCCAGTAGAAAATCGAGAATTTATTTTGAGTACCCAAGATGATTCCATTGGAGGGTTTGCTAAATTTTATGATACACGTGCTGATCCTTTGCATACTTATTTAGGTTCGTTTTATTTTCTTTGTCATTTATTTTTCTGGCAATAATTTTTTTATTTAAATTATAGGTCTCTGTGGCTTGAGTTTGATGGGAGAACCTGGATTATTATCAATGAATGCTGCTTTGAATGTATCTAATCGTGTCTACAAACATTTGAAAGAAATTCATAAAAAATGGGAAAATGATTGATAACTTTTTCTTTTTTTTTTTTTTAAATAAATAAATAAATTTTATCGAGAAAAATTTTCATATCAAGCGCACATTAATAGATACTCGTAAGATTGTAATAAATTCTTATAATAATCTATTATATACGTATCATACAATTATCTATATGAGGCTTATATTTATTTATAATTGCTGCATTTTTTAAATTTTTTTAAGCAGCTACAATGTATCACAAGCAATTGTAATAATCACAGTCATTACCAATAACACAAATTTACTTTATCTTATATTTAAATTTAAAAGTTTATTACGTTAAAAATATATGACTGAACTTGGTAGACAGTTAAAAATTTTTGGATTTTTTTTTTTTCGCAAATAAATTACAAAAAAAATAAACCAAAAAAATGCACATGTAGAAAATAAAAAAAACTACAGGTGCAATTTTTTCAAATATCATTTTTTTCATAATTTATCAATTAAAAAAAATTGCAAAAATTATTAGACGTCAGCTGACCAGTACAATTAAAAATATAATTTATATATAATGTTAATTACAATTATTAATAATTTCAAATTTTAATACGTTAAATTTAATGTTTTAAAATTAAAAGAGTTAAAATTATTTTTCAACTGCATATTGATTGTAATTATTATTATTATCGTTGAAAAGTAATCTCTGTGATTGAATGTACGGACAATAGTCTTTATACAGGAAGTTATAATGAATGTGAGCACTAGTTTCAAGATGCATTGTATTAAATAAAAAAGTCTTTCTCTCATGTACCATTAAAATAAATATATATGTGCTTTTATTTAATAACTTTCTTTTTATTTCAAATTTAAATACAATCACATTCAAATCTTTAATTATTTTTTAAAAATTAAATTTCAAATTTCATTAGCAAAACTTCTTATCAACTTTTCACCAACAATTTTTATCATCATTATCATTATTAATATCAATAAAAAAAGTATAAAATAGTATTTTATTTCAATGACTTAATTGATATCAATTAATAAAAAAAAACTAAACTCGAGCAGTTGACTCAACTGTCAGACTTCAGTGACCGTAACTACTTAAGGTGTTACATTGCACACATACATCTTGTACATACGTTTCATTTATATGATATATACTCATATATATAACAACGTATATAAACGAATACATAGGGTTTTATTTTCCCCCACTACGTAGCAAGTGAGAGGTTCCATGGTAACTGGGGTGGGTTGGTCGCAACGTCGAATCATAACAGTCAAGTAGATGTTGCTCGTCTGCTTGCGAAGTGACTACATCACTAGTATTTTAAAATATTATTTATAGACTAGTTTTTAATAATCATCAAGTAACTTTTTAATTGTGTCATTTAAATTAAGTGCTGTGACTAATTTTCATTTATAATTCAAATTTTTTTATAAGAAATCATTTCCGCCTCAAGTTGAGTCGTTCGCGACTCATATCAATTTATCGAGGTTTGTAAATTATATATTATTTATTTAAATTAACAATAGTACAAATAATATATATCTATACATATACATATATATTTTAAAATAAAATATTTTAAATTGAATTACTATTATTATTATTTTAACAAGTGGTTTTACGGAGCATGATAAGTATAAGTAAACCGCGATAAGTTAAATTTCCTCGTTTAAAAACAATTTCGCTATTTTTATATCTATTCAAAAATGGCGATTGTATTTCCTTTTATTTAAAATTATATATATAAATAAATAATCTTATATATTATGATTAATTTACAGAGTAGTTTAGTAATCGCTCGAGCGGATGTACGACGGATTTCCCGCGCGAATCTGTCTATTAAAAATTTACTTAAATTTTATGATTTATTTGCGTAGACAGATAAATTTATGTGGATGTTGAAATAAGTTGAAGAAATAAAATAGTGGGTAATTAGACTGAGTAGAAGCAGATTTTTCCTGAGTAGTTTTAAACTAAACGTCTTTCAAAATCAATGGGTCATGGTCGTATGGCTCTAGGTATAGTAAACATCGTATTGATGTAATTTCAGTTAAACATCTCGTGGATAAATTGTTACTGTGAATACTTGTGGACACGAACAATTTATAATGACATATGACACGACACTGTGGTGGTTAATATGCAAATTTAATGCAGTGGATATGGCTACTGGTTAGTAATATATGTGAAAAAAATTAACTTGTTATAGTAAATTTTTGTTCATCAAAGCACTTTTTAAATTTTTATATCATTAGGTAGTTAAATTAAATTTTGAAAGTTTAATAATTTTATTTGAAATATAAATTGATTTTCTGATCGCGAGAGTAAAAGAGTTTTTTTAATAAAAAAATTAATCTTTTAAAAATTTTAAAATTGAGACAATTTTGAACTTTAAGATGAACATTTTTGAAACTTTTAAATAATTAGAAGTATGAAAATTTTTTTACTAGTGTGCACTTTTTCTGCGGGTTTTTTTTTTTAATTTTAAGAAAACCTGATTTGAATTTCCAATTTTGTAAGTTCAGAATTAGTTCCAATTTTTGGACATTTTTTAACGAGTATGAAAAGTGACAAAAAAACTGGTTATTAAAAAGTTCTGATAAAAGTCAAAAATGTTTGTAAATATTTCAAAATCATTTTTATTTTTTTTGTCTCATACCTGAATAATTCTAGTATGAGTTCAAAATATTCATAATTTCTAATTAATTATTTTTTCTTTTAAAGTTCTTCAAACCCAAAAAATTTTCAAATCAAATTATTTTATGATACTGAAGTCAGCCGACGTCTAATAATTTTTGAATTTTTTTAAAAGCGGTAATTTATAAAAAAAAAAAATATTTTAAAAAATTACACTTGTAGTTTTTAAAATTTTCTACATGTGCATATTTTTAGTTTTTGTCTTTTGTAATTGATTTGTTGAAAAAAAAGAATCCGAAAGTTACTTATTGTCTGCTAACTTCAGGATCGTATTTATGCTCAAAAAGGCGCAGGAAAAATCTACACTAGAAAATTGTTCGCTTTCTACTTTTTTAAAAGTTTCAAAAATGTTCAGCTTAAACTTCAGAATTGTCTCAATTTTGAAAGTTCACTGTCACGAAGTTTGGAACGACTTTTTTTCATGAGTATATTTAATGCAGATAAAAAATATAAATAATAATATCGAATTTGAGTTTTTTAAATTCAAATAAAAAAGTTTCAAGTGTAAGAGTAAATAAAATATTTGAAAAACTTTATTTTACCCAGTAGCAAAACTAAACTTTTGAATTATATTTTATTTACAGAACCCATATAAGTATTTTATTTATATAATTTTTAATGTCATCCCTGGTCGAGTCGTGGCGGGAACTAGGTAACGGAGTTAAGAGGCAGGTGTCAGGGATTCAGTACCTATAGATTGAGGAAGAAGTTGGCTCGTGCTCGTAACCAGCTGTCGAGCAACAGCTGCATTTAAAATAGGGGATGCAGTGGTAGTTGAATCAAACGGCTGTTAAGCGAAATATATACTCATACATGTATAAATAAGTATATATGTATATGTATATGCTTTTATCCTTATCTACCAATTGCAGAATATACATTATATATACATCTCTATTGAAAGGGTTCGTGAGCTTAAGCTTTAACGTTTCAAGTATCGAAGATTAGAGGATGAGAAAATAATTTCTTAGAGATAAATTTGTACTTAAGATTAAAAGCTTTTGCTCATTAGACACATGTGTTTTTTAAAAATTTTTAACGAATCTAATCCTCTTATATTTTTTTAGTCGTTACGTAATTGACTAATTTATTACACTGTAAATTTGGTGTAAAAATATTTAATTCACCGTCTAAATTTAACACGATCTTGGTGTAAATTTTAAACAGTCATTTACTCTACACCGAGTCGAAAATTTTTTAAAATCGTAATTGGAAATGAATATTAATTAAAAGTTTCCACTTGAATGTATCTATTGTATTAAAAATTAATTGTACTATCAATATTATCAATTATCATAATTATTTATTGATTATACAATTGTTTTATTGCAAGACTTAATGAACAGCATTGGTTGTTATTCAAGTGTAAATGTATGGAGAAATAAAAGTTGTTTATTCAAGTCGGAATATTTGAACTAAAAGTCCATTATTGGTCAAATGGGATCGGCTGTTGTCATGTTATTCGCCTTGAATACTATATTTTGCTCAGGTACTATTCATGGATCGATCCAGTGCCGAAACCGCGAGCAGAGGCATACCTTTCGCGGACTATTGATTTTTAAATTTTTTCCACGAATATTTAAATATAAAATAATAAAAGAACTACGACATAATGAATTTTATTTTTTCAAATTACTTTATTTTTAAAAAAATTATTTATTATTGATTATATTTTTATTATATATTTTTATAGACGAATTTTTTTTACCGGCTTATGTTCTTAAATATTACGGTCTGTTAAATGTATAAGGATCATAAATATTTTTGTTAACAAGAGTATATTTATGGATATGACAATTCTATACAATAAAAATTTTTTGTATCACTTTTTTTTATTAATATTTAATATCTATAAATAAATAAATAAATAAATTTGTGTAAATCCATGAAATATTGAAAGTCCCCGAAGACCTTGATAAGTTCGAATGACTTGAGTCTGGAATAAATGTGATGACAAGGGATTTAAAATGAAAAAACTTACACGAGTTTATTCCATAAAAATGTAGACATGATTTTATTTTATGTGAATTCAGATTTAACTTTTTTTATCGAACAACTTTTTTTTATTCATAGCTTATTATTATTTATTATATTTCGACAGTAGGCTAGAAATAAAAATTTGTTACAAATCTATCTTTGTATAATTATATATATATATAGAATGTATAGTGTATATGTAAATATAATTTATAAATAGACATGAAAATTTGAATGGCAATCTTTTAAAAATATTTGTCTTTCAGTAAAAGCTTTTAATTAAATAAATTTTCGCGCCAAAAATCTTTTTTTTGTTTAGTATAATTTTGAATTTATGTTTATTTTTATTTGACTGCATAAAAATTATCAGTATTTTGAATAAAAAGACCTTCTGTCCACTCACTACAATATATGTCCTTGCCATTTAGAAGAGCAAGTTCAAGAATATATATATGTATATTTATATAAGATAAGACTTAAATAATAATGACATTACATTACTGAAAGTTATTTCATTAGAATCGTCATATAAATCCTGTAAAGCTTTTTATCAAGCTCTAGGTCAAATAGCAGCACAAAGAAAGATGTACTTTAATTAAAGTATAAAATTTATATGAATATAATTCTGTGTACATTATGTTAACTACTTGACTTTGACCCGACCTTGAAATCTAATTAGTATTCAAAAACTTTGCTTTTAGGTGGCGTGGGGTACAGCTGTGATGGAGTTGCAAAGTTGGTTCCTCTATCACCTGGTAGCCGTCACCGACTGCAATCAAGGTACTTTTTAAACATTTAAACTTAAGTACCAAACTTTAAACAGCTCCATTAGTTTATGTACGAAAATCATAATTAATGTATATCATTAATAAGTTAATTACTCCGTAAATCCTGAAAGTTTAAAAACAGAGTTTACATTTTTTTTTATTTAATCATCAACTCTATTTTTTTTAAAACATCAATTACTTACATAATTTAATACATCTTTTATTGATTATAATTATATAATTTTTTATTATTTTTAATTATAATTTTTATTATTTTTTTTTATTTAGTTAGCTGAATATTTTAATTGACAATTTTATTTACTGTTATTGTAAATACTGGTCATTAGAAATCCAATTACACATTCATCACATTCATTATTGAATCACTGTAAATTCCACCAGGCTTTTAGTAACCGATGTTTGATGGTAAGTGTTTTTAAATTATTTTTTATATTATTATTTATACAAATAATTAATAGTAATGTAAGTCTACAATTAAAAATCTTCTTGCGTGGATAGAAATTATTCTCGTGTGTGCCTGTAAATTTTATGAATTAAAATCCGACTCAATATTTTGATTAATTATATAGATCATATATTTTTGAATAGTCAGGTATTTTCATTGAAAATTATGCTTTAATTTTATTAATTATATGAATAAATTGATTTTTATGTAAAATAAATAAATTTTATTAAATTTCCATAAAAATTGTCTGTAGAATTCGAAATAAATTTATCACTAATTTTGCAGTAAATATTCAAAAATTAATTGAATAGATAATTTATTGAGTTACCCAAAAAAATTTTTATTAATATTGAATTTAGATCTAAATTTCATCAGGAAACTCAGATAGTGATAGAAATATGACTGATCATGAATTTGTATCAACAACTAGACGGCTGCCCAATTTCAAAACACAGTAAATGAAAAAAATAAAATTTTTGAAATATGTATCGAATCATGTTCACAAAACTCTATTGGAACTAAAAATACTAAAAATCGATTTTTAAAAATTTTTCACTTACTGTGTTGAGAAATTGGGCAGCCGTAGAATCATGACAAAATTATGACAGTCAAATTTTTATCCAAGTGATCTGAAACTCATTCACTAAATTAGTTTTACGTAAAGTAAATCAAGTACTTGATTGAAAAAATTTATTGGTAATTTTTGAATCGATAAATTTTACAAAAAGTTTAATTTAGTAAAAATTCAGTTAAGTTGCTATCGAAGTCATCCCAAGTCCAATTCAAAGATGGAATAAATTGATTTTAGAATTGATATGGATTTACTAGACGAAAAGTTTCAGCAAATTCATGATGAAAGTCATATTTGTGTCACGATCTGAGTTCCGTCATGAAATTCAAATTTAAATTAATTATGAACATTTTTTTTTTTTACATAGGTAGTGTTAAAAATAAATCTTAATCGAATGAAGTATTTGATCATATAAATATATATTTGAAAGAAAGTTTTAAAATAAATTTTTTTTCAATTTCACAAGAATGAAACTCAGCAGACTGGGTTTCTAGTAAAGTGTTCTATTAAAGTTTGTTTTAAATTCGTCATCTTGGATGTTGTTGTTGTTATTTTTTTCAAAGTACTTGTATTGCAATTACAGTGATGCAGTCGACGGCTACCGGGGGTGGAGTTTACCCAGGGGGTGGAACAGGTAGCAGAGCACGGGATTTAGGTTTACGAGCACAAAAAAAAATTCTCGGACGAGTTGTCTCTTCAAATGCCGGAAGATCTCTTTTTATAGACGACGCTACGACGTCACTTCTTGACAATCTCTTCAAGCTTATGGAGAGAGCAACTAAAAGTAATCCTAGTCTTGATAAAAAACAACCGGAGAAAGTTTTAAAGAACATTGTCAAATTGTCTATTAAAGTACGTAAAAGAAAAAACAAATTTCATTTAAAAACTAGATAACATTCCCGTGTAAAAGAAATCGGTGAAAAGCATTCTGACTATTCTTAGCTTCAAAATGTCATACAAGAAGAACTTTTCTTAAACGATTTTTAAAATATAAAGAAGAAAACAAATGGACAGACTATAAATGAATAATTTCAAATTCTTGGTAAACTTTCCTTGACTTTCCATTAAAAGTAATAAATTTTTATTGTTTCGTTTTTTTTTGTTAACTTCTTATAGTATATTTTGATAAAGTGAATAGTTGCAAGATATTTCATGAATAAGCATATTCTCAGATGTATATACAGTGTAAAATAAATACCCGAGTAAAAGAAAATGTTCGAAAAGAAATTGAAAAAGCGCTGAATATTCAAAACTTAAAAATGTGAAACTTTGGAAAATACATTCGACTAGTCGTTATAAGCCTCGTTAGGGGACGGGGAAATTTTTATTGAAATTTCAGTCTCTCCACTACCAGGCGTTTAGTTTTGTTCTCGACTACTCGTTATAAGCCTGTTTTATTTAATATAATTTTAAACGTCATATTTACGTTCTGTTACATACGTCAGTATCCCGATTTTTCTAGTGCTTATGGTGCTAAAATAAATACTTATCTTTTTACACTAATAATAATTTTAATGGAAAAAATTATAATGACAACGGTATTAATTACAGTAATAATAATAATAATTGTTATTGATCAACATAATGCTCAATAAAACTTTTAAATTGTAACAGAAGCTTTAATTGTAATTAATCATTACAATTATCAACAATAAATTATACTTTACTTAATATTTATTAAATTATTATCCGCGAAAGATCGATAGTAAATTTTCATCATTAATTTAGATATTTTGTTCCTATTGTTAGTTTATAATTTATATAATTTTAACGGAGGCTTATAACGAGATGTCTGGTATGAAACTCAAAAAAGTGGTTAAGTGGGAAGCTGTTTGGACTCAGTACCTGCCGATTGAAGAAAAGAGGCTTATAACAGACAGGCTTATGACGGGTAGTCGACTGTATGCTTATTCATAAGGTATCTTACAACTATTCATTAAGAAGCCAAAAAGTATCAAGTCAATAATTGACTTCTCTTTGAATTTTCGAAAGTTTAAAAGAAGTTCATCGCTGTGTCACGTTTTAAAGTTTAGAATAGTCAGCTCTTGACCCTTCTCCAATAATTTTTTTCAGTTTAATATTAAAATTTAAAAAAATTACAATAAACTATTTACAGATCGGTTTATTGCAACGTAATCAGCAATTAAATTCATCTGACGAAGTGAAAATAAACGAAATCCGTTCAAGTTTGAGGGCCGCCGCAATGTCTGTGGTTTCATTTTATGAATTAGAGTTTAGTTTCGACAGAGTTTACTTAACAAGATCGTTAGAACGTTGTCGAACAGCCATAATAACTTTGATAAAACCACATCTGACAGATAAATCACAAGAAAGATGTGACCAAATATTTGATTTTATAACTCATCAAGATTTTCTTGAATTTGTTTTCCAACAAGATTCTGAGTTGAGGCCAACACTCGCATTACTTGTTGATGATATTAACAAAGCATTAGATGCTGGCCATCTTTGATTTAATAATTAACAAAATCCACTGCGATAACAATCAAAATACATTTTTTAAAAATTTAAATTTTAAAAGAAGTTTATTAAATTTATAAATTGTTTGCATCCCATTTACGATTTCACATCAATTGTCTCTGACTCAGTCAGAAAATTGTTTATTAAATTTTACACGCGTGTTTTTATGAGAAAAAAAAAATAAAAACATTTTTAAATTCATTGTAACAATAAAATACCGCGTGGATTTTTTTGTCAGAAAATGTGACAAGTAAAAAAAAAACTATAGAGTAAAAGTGAAAGTCATGTAATTGTTTAGTGTAATTATTTAAAAACAATTATTGCGATTTTCGCAATGACATTAATTATAATAATCATAAATGACTGTAATAATCTCTCCAATAATTACTTTTAATATTAATGAATATATAATTAATAGTGTTTATATGTATAGATTTTAGTCTTATTGAATATTTATTAATTATTATTATTGAAGATAATAATAATAACTTATTGATTATAACTGTACCATTACCAAAAAAAAAACCAAGAAACAAAACTAAGTAATCGGAGTAAAAATGTTTATCGTGGTTTCCTGCATGATTAAACATACTGCCTATGCCTCGGAACACCTAATTATTAATTACTAATTAATATTACTGTAAAACAAGTACATAAATTAGTGAGAATAAAATATAAATAGTATAATAAATTGTAATATAGTTTTTGGAGAAAATATTAATTGAAATGTTGTGTATAATTTATTTACTGTGAACGTGAAGAGAAAATTAATTATTGTAAAATTAAATTAATTAAAAAATTACTCAAAATTAGTAATAATTATATGATCCTGGTTAGCAGACATTTATAAATTTTCGGATTTTTTTTTTCAATGAATTGACTACAAAAAAAGAAAAACTAAAAATATGCACATGTAGAAAATTTAAAAAGCTATAAGTGCAATTTTTTGAAAAAGTCGTTTTTTTATAATTTATTGTTTCTAAAATAATCCAAAAAAAAATTAGACGTCGGCTATCCAGTATCATATAATTATATATATATATATATATACATATACCTGTGTTAAAAAATTCGTGCAAATAGTTCGACTTGTAAAACTTATAAACTTGAGACAGATTTGAACTTCGAGTGAAAATTTTTTGAATTTTTGTAATTTTGACAGTAAAATAAAAAAGTTTATTAAGGATTTTATGTGCGAAATTTGAATAAAAAAAGAACTCTTGTTTTGAAAAAAGTTTCCGTTAGAAACCAATAGCCAAAGAATAAAAAAATGTTCATAAAAAGTTCAAAATTTATGATCCTGAAGTTAGCAGACAAATAAAAATTTTTGGATTTATTTTTCAACGGTTCAATTTAAGAAAAAAAAATAAATAAAAATATGCACATGTAGAAAATTTAAAAAACTACAGGTGCAATTTTTCGAAATTTTGTTTTTTTAATAATTTACCGTTTTTCAAAAATCCAAAAGTTATTAGACGTCGGCTAAATTCAGTATCATCAAAATTTGAGGTTATTGGACTTTTTCCAAAGGAGGGTAAAATGTATAGTTGAGTCTGCAGAAGAATGGGCTTTTCTCCCACCATTTTTCTACGATCAAGTCATTACTGCGCATGCGCGTTAGTGCAAAATCATGGACTTCATTATAGGTAAGTGGTAGGGGAAAAGCCCATTCTTTTGCAGACTTAACTATAGTAGAAATATATTTTGGAAGTATGTTAGAAAAACATTCTTTTTAACTCAAATTTTGTTTAAAATACTAGATGAACTTTTTTTATTTTACTGCCAAAATTAAAAAAGTTCAAAATTTTTTAATCAAAAACATCTAAGTTGAAACTTTTTATGAACATTTTTTTATTCTTACGACACTATTGGTTCCTGATGGAGACTTTTTTCGAAACGAGGTTTTTTTTTATTCGAATTTCGCTCATAAAACCATTGATAACCTTTTTTTTTTTCTATTAAAATTACAAAAGTTCAAAAAAATTCCACTCGAACTTCAAATCTGTCTCTGGTTTAAAAGTTCCATAAGTAGAACTTTTTTGGAATCGTTTTTCACAAATTTTTTACACAGGTTAATAAAAAAAATAAATAAATAATTAATTATCATAATTGATTAATGATACACATTTATTCAAATACTTAATGGATAAATAAAAAGAAATTATTTGTATACGTACAATATACATATGAGCAATTATTAAAAAAATTTTAAACCGACTCTTTATACTTAAATTAAAAAGGGACGTAGGATTATAATTAATGATGAATTTTGTATCTTGCTTTATATCAGGAAAAAAATAAATAAAATTTGAGCATTATATAAGAAAACTTTAAAAACAATAAAAGTAAAATAATAAATTATTATAATTTAAAATTTTGTAAAAATTATACACATTTTTAAAATAATCAAAATATTATAATTATATACATTTATGTGATGTATTACCATATCGTTATGATACAAATAAATTATATACAAAAGAATGTTGCTTTTTTTTTTAAATTTATTTTTTTGGAGACGAGGGTCGGCTCGATATTTTTTAAAAATTTATATCGTTAATTATAAACTTTAAATAAAATATCTATTTGTAACAAATGATAATTATAATGATTTTTTATATTTGATCTAAAGAAAATTTATGGTAAAAAAAAATATAAACGATCTGTAAAATTCGAGCTGTAAAAAGTTGGGGGTAAATTCAAAGTGATGACGAATTTTATTTAAATTTCACTTGGAGTTTCAAAATTTTATTATCAAAAAAAACTTTTCTTTGAAGTGAACTTTACTCCGAAATGATAAAATAAAAAAAAAGTCATCCGCTTTGTATTTATAGTTGGATTAGCGAGAGTTTGCGCTTCGGGTTTTTACCCCCACCATAAAGACACAATGTCTTTGGTATTAAATTTAGATGGTGGGGGTAAAAACCGAAAATATCCGAAACGCAAACTCTCGCTAATCCAACTATACTCCGCATTCACTCCGAAAATTTTATGATCCTGAAGTTAATAGACAATTAACAATTTTTGAATTTTTATTTGACAATTTGAATTTAAAAAAAAAAAAAAAAAACTAAAAATATGCACTTGTAGGAAATTTAAAAAACTATATTTGCAATTTTTTTAAATATTTTTTTTTGAATTTATTACTTTAAAAAAAAAATCAAAAAATTATTAAACGTTGGCTAATATTAGTATCATGAAAATTTTGTTACAGTGAATTATTTTTGTAATTTTTTGTTATTAGTTGTCGCCACTGTTAATTTATATTATCTATTAATCTAATCATTCAAATTTCAATTACTTCGGTAGTGTAAAAAAAGTTTTCTTTTTTATTATCAATATTTCGTTGAAGATGACGTTTATTTACATGAAATTATAAAGATTTATATATATCGTCACAATTATTATTATGATTTATTAGTAGGGTGTTATTCAAGACAAATTGCACTCTATTATTAATTATTAATCTCAAGAAACCTTTTTTTTAAATTCATTTTATTATTTTTTTTTCTACGGCGGTTGTCTTAATTTGAATCTGAGGTCAAAAATAATAAATAGCAGATAAATTTAAAAATATTATTAGCATTAGCTTATTATTTATTATCCTAAATTCATTTTTTTCAGCCCTCAAAAATCATCAAATGCTTTGGCTTGCAACATTACATTTTGATAAAATATTAATTGGCACGATTATTTTTATTCCTCTGTAACTTCATATAAAAAAAATTCCTTTCAAAAACATGACAACGAACTTTCAAAATTGAGACAATTCAACTTTTAAGTTGAACATTTTTTAAACTTGCAATGAACATTAAATATAAGTAACAGCAAACTGAAACAATTGTGTTTCTTTTCAAGGGGTTGTATGCAGATATTTGTGAATTACTAATTCGCTAGCAGTTTTTTGTAGCGGTTTGAAATTATCTTCTTTCCAATGGCTGTAGACTCTGAAACTTTCTGAAGTTTCCATGTTGATATCATGAAAGCCAGTTTTTTTTTACATCGCTGGCCACTGCGCTAAACGGTTGCCAATTTCCGGCTCCATCAAGCAGAAAAATAGTACAATCGGACCTCGTTAAAAGACTGATAGTCTTTATATCATTTTTATATCATTCTTCCTTTTTTATAAACCAGATATCGCGATAGTTTGAGAGAAAAACTAATAGTCTTATAACGAGGTCTTACTGTATACAAAATTCCTTAGCCAGTAAAAAAGAAAGCCTAAAATCACATGTTTATTAGCCTCAGCCAACAATTACATGTGATAAAATTTTTATTTTACTGCCCTAGATATATAAAGTACTAATTAAAGTTCCAAAAATATTAAACTCAAAATTTGAGCTAGTATTAATTTAATCTACAAATTAAATTTATATACTAGTATAGTTATAAAAAATTCGTGTAAGATGATAATTGTAATTTATAATATTCACGTTTTTTAGAATCTTAAACAATTGGGAAACCAACAAAACGTTGTATGGTCAGAATAAACATCAATTAATAACAACTAATATATCCTGGTAACTGTATTTATACTTTATAATTAGTTAAACCCAAAGTTCATAATTGTCTCAATTTTGGAAGTTCCCTGTCATAAATGTTTTTGGAAGAAATTTTTTTTACGCGGGAATATTCAAATTTAAATTTATAAAAGCATATATAATTATTTAATACTTTGATAATTTTTTTACTGTTACATTAATATCTCTTTTTCTTTTTTTTTTATTATTAAAATTTTTAAAAATTAATGATAAAATAAAAATATCATATATTAGTGCTACAAGCCACTTTGATGAAATAAATTTTTTACAATACATTACAAATTTTCATTAATAAAAAAATGAATTATTTTTTTTCCATTAAAATACAAACGTACTAGTAAATAATACTTGTAATAAAGCCTAGTGCACTTTGTAAGTATCAATAAATTTAAAAATAATTTAAAATAAAAAAATTATCAACAGATTAATTTTACAATTGTTTAATTTCGAAAAATTTTTTAATAACATGCGTCTATATTTATAAAAATGTATAAATTCAATTAAAGTAATTTATAAATAAACATTACAAGTATTATATACTTAAAATTTTTACGATACATTTTATAAATATATGAAATGTATTATAAAAATTATTTACAATGATATAATTATTACTAATAATAATAATAATAATTTATCATGAGAATTTATTCAAATAAATGAATAAAAGTTGAAAAAAAAAAATAATAAAACATAAATATAATTTAAATAAAAATACAAATGTTTGTATTATGCATCACAATCTTACTTTTATATTAAATAACAATAACAAAAAAATTTCAAAATTTTAAATAATTCAGAAGAGAGAAAAAATTAAAATTGTTTGATTTAATATTAAATTAATTTTTATCTAAATGTCGCTCTTTAAAATTATTTTTAAAATTTTAATAATAATAATAATAATTAATGAATGCATGTTTAAAATTACAATAATTTGCACCATTAATTTGAGTCAAATTTTAAAATAAAAAAAAAATTCTGTCATTGCAGTTTAAAAAAATAAAAATAAAACAATTAAATAATTATCTACTGAAATAAAATTTATCACCGTAGTTATTTAATCAATGATTAAATTAATTAATAATTACTGGTTAGTAGTGTGATGACAGAATATTTTATTTATAAATAAATGTTACTATTAAATTTAATTATTTTGCGCTTCTTGATAAATATTATTAAACTATATTAATTAATTAATTAATTAATTGATTATCGTAATTATTAAGTTAATTCAGTTCGTTTTTATAACATATTTTTACGTTTTTTTTTTAATTTATTTATATACTTATTACTAATGAACATTTATTTACTAACAAAAAAAAAAATAATAATAATAATAACATGCCTACAATAATCTAAAATCACGTGATGATTAAAACTTAAAATAAAAATAAAATAAAACCAAGGGCGTGTTCAGAAATATACTCTGGAGCTGAAGAATTACCAATCTAGGTGTAATTAGTACCTTTGTAATGTTAAATCGCACCTCGGGTTCGACCAGAGGATATTTCTGAATATTTTCTCTTCCAGAGTGTGTTTCTGAACATACCCCAAATTGTTTGGCATTACAATAAAAATTTACCGGGTGTTTAAATAAATAACAAATTATTAAAACAAATAATAACGGAAGGATTAATTTTAAAATAAAAAAATATAATAATCCCGTTGTCAATATTTAAATTCCTATAAAATAATTTAAATTACTGTAGGATAATAATTGATCTTAATGTTCATTATTATTATTATCTTTGTAATTATAAATTATTGCCATAACCCAGCGTAGTTTCCGTAAAAATTTGCTGGAAGTGGTCCGCCGGCTGTAAATAAACGCGTACCGGATGCATCGTAGCAGTGTGTATATATTGCTGGTGTATATTTTACATTGTGAAATCCGTCCATAAATTCTTCGTCTGGAAACTGTTAATCAAAATTTATAATTATTTATTTTTATTATTTAAATTATTAAAATATCCGAGCACGGTATACTTTTAAATTCAAATATTTAATATGGAAGTATTAAGCTCATATTTCGTAATTGTGTCATGTAACTTACAACATATCCTTTAGAAGCTTTCAAGACAACCGTTCGATTTGAATTTATTGAAGATTCTAAATATTTTTGAGCTCTGACGTCATAAAACATCAGCATCCCTAAACCTGTACCAATTGTCAGTACAGAACCTTGGAAACTAGCAGATCTTATTCCACAGCCAGTATATCTATATTTACATAAAATTCATATACATTTTATTAATTATCATTTATAATTTATTTTTATTCTGTGTTTTAAAAATATTCAGCTTTTTTTCAGCTTTTACTGTAAAAATATTTCAGAAAAAAAAAAAATCTACGTAGAGAGACGTCAGTAGTGAAAAAATTTTTTAGATGAATAATATTTAAAAAATATTAATAAGTAAATAATTTGATAGACAGTTAAATTAAATAAATTTGTAACTTGTATGAAACTCGACGGACACTAAGACGTAAATTTGTAAGTTTTATTTAAACTGTAACTATAAAAATTTACTAATACATTTAAAATAAATGAAAATTTGTTTTACAAACCGTGATGGTATTTTTTTAATTGGCTGAAGTGTTCGCGCGTCTAATAAAAGAGTATAAGAGCGGCATCCAACTGCATAGACACCACCATCTTGAACAGCTAAACAAACATTTTCTTGACAAGCTGGAAGTTTTCTTGATATTTTTTGTTTAAATGTTTCCGCAGACCAAATATGTATATAACAATTCAAAGACAGTGCTGCTATTTCATTCATAGCTTTATTAAATACCAGTGCACGAACTTTTGACGCTGACCGACATTCTTTCATACAAACAGGTTGAATAGATCTGCAGATATATCAATATTTATTTATTTATTTATCAACTTAATAATCAATAGTTCAATTACTGCTAATAGATTAATAAGCGGTATATATATTTTTTATTTACTCGGGCTTTGGAACATCCGCTTTGTCAGAAGCTGTGGCAAGTTCATTATTTACCCGCCATAACGTCATCTTCGTGTCCCTCGAACCCGATACCAGAAACTCGTCGTCGAGCCAACACATGTCGAACACCCAGTCTCTGTGGCCATTTTCACCAACGCAGACTGGATCTAGTGTTGGCAATCGATAAATGGCTATTTCATTACAATTTCTACCTCCGGTACTTAAAAGTGTTCTGTAAAAAATTAATAAATATAAAAGTATTGTTGAAGTAAATTAATAAAGAGTTTAATTAATTATCCTAATTGCTCCATTAATCTAATCCTCAATTTTTGTCATGTTTAACAAAATAAGAGAAAAGTTTTTTTATTAAATAGAAAAAAAGATCAAATTTAATAAGAAGTATAATTTTTTGATCAGGTCAAGAATATAAAATATGGATGCTTATTAAGGGTAATATCGACAGTTTCATTAATTAATTAATTAAACATTAATTTATAAAATGACATTTCGTCACTTTGTTATTGTGACTTCTTTATGGGCATAAATCAAACTCATTATTAATGTACCTGTGCATCGGAAAGTTTTTCGCGCAACAAAAAATTAAAAAATTTATGTACAGTCGACTACTCGTCGTAAGCCTGTCCGTTATAAGCCTCTTCCCCTCAATCGGCAGATACTGAGTCCAAACAGCTTTCCACTTAACCACTTTTTTGAGTTTCGTACCAGACATCCCGTTATAAGCCTCCGTTAAAATTCTCTAAATTATAAACTAACAATAGGAACAAAATATCTAAATTAATGATGAAAATTTACTATCGATCTTTTGCGGATAATAATTTAATAAATATTAAGTAAAATATTATTTATTGTTGATAATTGTAATGATTAATTACAATTAAAGCTTCTGTTACAATTTAAAAGTTTTATTGAGCATTATGTTGATCAATAACAATTATTATTATTATTACTGTAATTAATACCGTTGTCATTATAATTTTTTACATTAAAATTATTATTAGTGTAAAAAGATAAGTATTTATTTTAGCGCCATAAGCACTAGAAAAATCGGGATACTGATGTATATAACAAAACGTAAATATGACGTTTAAAATGATATTAAATAAAACAGGCTTATAACGAGTAGTCGAGAACAAAACTAAACGCCTGGTAGTGGAGAGACTGAAATTTCAATAAAAATTTCCCCGTCCCCTAGACCAGGCTTATGACGAGTAGTCGACTGTAAAATATTTTTAAATAACTTTATAATCAATCATTATCAGTCAACCTTAGTAATTATACTGACTGACATAATCATATGCAAATATATAAATAAATAAATGAGATATTTACCTCGATGGATTTATTTGAACAGAATGAATCCCAGATTGTTGGTCAGCAGCAGAAGCATTATTAGAATTCGAATTACGACCATACAGAGATGGTATTTGATCTAATTTTTGCGTAGCAACATCATAAACCATAAGTTTATTACATTTAGTACCGAAAACAACTTGTCTATCACTCAACCACTGAGAACAGAATACTTTGTTCATATTAGTTAGAGTAATAGGATACTCTTTAAATAAATCATGGGTCAATATATGCCGGGAACCATATTCTTGATTTATTTTCCTAACTTCCTTGGTATTTGTTTCACGTGCACGGACATAATCTACGAAATTAAATGAAGTTTTTAAATACTGACGACCTTCCATAACCGTTTCTTCTTCATCATCACTTGACTCATAACAAACAAAGTCTTCAGGTTTGTCTGGTTTACGATTTCTGTCTAGTCGGAGAGCAAGTCTAGAAAAACAAAATCAAATTCAAGTACATCTACATTATTAGTTAACTATTAATTTATGATATATACTCATTATCATCTACATTGTTAAAAATTTATCAAGCTCAGTCTCTGCTTTTTTTAAATATTCAATAACTTTTAATCGTCACACTCGAATTGAAATTTGATTAATTAATTAAGGGGAACCTCTAGTGTGAAATTTAACAAAAATTGGTTGTCTTTTTACATATTTCGATAGCCTATAGCTTCAAAAACAAGATACTAAAATTAGAAGTGCATATCTCAATTAGTTTTTGAGTTACAGTCATCTGAAGAGCAGCCTCTAGTTTTTCTCTAAACTCCATTTTTCAAATTTCCCGCAGTTTCAACTCGAGGACAAATCATCCGATATATTTGACTCTTATTGCAGCTTCTTTTATATGTTTCTCCATACCATGAACCTCCAGTTATCCAATCGAATATAAAATGTAATTTTGTCAGGCCAAAAATCATCAAATTTTCCCGCGAAATTTTAAACTATTTTTAAAAACCGCCATTTTGTTAAATTTCTATTTTTTTTCGATCGAGGGTCATAGTACGGGAATACCTTCTAGTTTAATAAACTTTGTGGTTTTTTTTTTTTTATGCTCGAAAAAAAAGGCATACAAAAGTATTTTCGAAAATGTATCCACAATTTTTCGAGCTGAAGGAGCTCGAAATGGGCGAGAAGTTTTGGGGCTGGCCCACAGGGTCAACCGACAGACCGACTTTTTTATAAAGTAGGGAGTACTGTCTGAGAATGCCCTTAAAAAAAAATAAAGCATAACCTTTAATTATAACAGCGTGGTAATTTGAACATATAAATAAATAAATTTCGGACTTGAACTTGTTATTAACTTCAATTCGCTTTAAATGTAAACAATTATTTTTAACAATGTAACAGATAACATATATTATTAGTATTATTATTAATATTATCATCTTAGTTAACTGACCTACGACTCCTACGTTCTTCAAGTCGTGCTAAGCTCGCACAAGTTGGATGTTTTCCATAAATTCTCATCCTCATTGTCTCAGCCATTTTATAAACTTATTATTTGTTAATAAATAACGTAATTCCACTAATATATATATATAATCCTCTATATATACGTACGTATATTATCAATCTTCTTTGTTAAGTAAACCAAAAAAATTACTTAATAAATAAAATTATCTCTCCAGGTTATTGTTTCAACTAAAAAGTAAAAATAAATTACATTTTAAAAAATACATATATAAAAATTAATGCAGAAAAAGTATCAGATTTTTAAAAAAATATCAATGTATGCATATATATTTACTGGGATAAAATACTCACGTAATTTATTGAAGATAACAAAAGAATATATATTGTATTTAAAGATTGCCAAGCCCGTAGCTGTTTCACAAGCGTGAATTTATATTATATATAAAAGTTGAATTTTTATGATATACTAAATTACAATTATCACTGGACTCCTTGACATGTGAGAAACTCAGCTACGTACTTTTAATCACGAGGATTATTGTTTGCTTATATTTAATAATATATCTTGGTATTACAATATACATTATTGAAACATTTAAATGCATATAATTTATACAATTACACATGAAACAGATCACAAAAATCCTTACAATACTAGACAATCACGAACGCCATGTTGAGACTTAAGTCTGGGTCTTGATCATGACAGCAGCAGCGCCCTGGCTCAAAACTTATTTTATCCCAGTTCTGACATTTTTTAACAATACTACGTTTTTTTTTTATATCTTAAGCTACAAGTAAACATTTATATATAAAGATATATTATATAAATTTTTGAATTGTTGAATTAAATATTCCACTTTTTTTTGACTTTTATTTTTTTATTTTACAGCCAGACTATCTTACCTCATATATTTACACTATATACATTTGTGTGTATACATTTGTACATTTTAAAAATATATTTATTTTTATTTGGTTTTTTAAATATATTGGCGGGAGATTAATTATTTAAATTTATTTTGAAATTTTAAATGGGTTTTATTTTGTTAACTGGTTAATTGATTGTTTATGAGCTAGGTAAATAATAAAGGTATATATACAATGTAAAGTTTACTAATATATGTATGTAAAGGTATTTATGTGAGTTTTCTTGTGTAAGTTAATTCTATTGGTCGCTTCCAGTTTCTTAGTAAACCAATGAGAGCAAAAGGAATTAATCATTTTTTATGAGTGTGAATGCAGCCGACAAATTTAAAATTATTAATTAATAGAGTAAATAATTGATAAAATGAAATTTAAAAAAAATGCACATTTGAAAAAATTTGAAATTAAAAAGTGCATTTTTTTTAAATTTCATTTTATTAATTATTTACCCTATTTATTTGTAATTTTAAATTCGTCTGATGTCTACTGCATTCACTCGTAATGGAGTTGACACTTGTCGATTTTTTAAATTACAGAATAAATTAATGTAATGAATGTAGGGTTCAAATTAAAAAATGCATATTTGAATAAAGGCTAAATACGTATGCGCATTTTTTTAAAATTTCATTATTTTCATTTATTTATTTCAAATTTGCAAATTGTCTAATGTCTGCTACTCATTCGCTCATTAATTTTTGATGATCTTGAAGTTACTAGACAATTAGTAATTTTACGATTTGTTTTTTTAAATCAAATTCAAAAAAATGAAAACTAAAAATATGCATGTGTAGAAAATTAAAAAAATTACAAGTGCAACTTTTTCAAATTGTTTTTGTTTTTTTTTTTAATTTAGTGTTTGAAAAAAAAGTCTAATAATTATTAGACGTCAGCTTACCAGTATCATATTTTTTTTCGTTGATCGATCTGATTTGAATTTTTAATTGCAGCACAAAGTCTGTGTAATGAACCCATGGTCAGATGATCTCGTAAATTATCTTACAATCACGGGCCGTAGCGTGACTGCAAGACAATCTACGAGACAGGTTGCAGACACACCACCCAGGGTACTTTGACGCTTTTTTTGCACACGAAATTAACATTAATTTCTATTACCTAATGATCGATTTAAAACACTATGATTTTTTTCACTTAAATTTCACTTTAATCAATACACTGATAATTAATACATTTTTCTTTTAATTGATAATTCACCTTTTTTCTACTAATTAAATTCAATTATGAATTTAAATTTTCCCGGGTTATTGCAAACGCTCCAGTGCCCAAGCGGAGAATCCGAACAGATCAAGAGATGTGGCCATTAACAATATTTAAAAATTCGCGCTCGAAAAAACTGGCTATAGTGTTGCCACCATGCGGTTAAATCTTGTTCCGATATACCCAAAAGACCTTTTGTTTTCCACGTGACCTAACACATCCCTTTAATTTTAATCATGGCGACGTTTAAAAAAACAAATGTTAAAGTTTTTGCTAAAATTGCACCCGATCTTACACCAGACAGCATTTATTGGAAAAAATTCTCAGTAAGTTATTTTTTAATTCATTTATCATTTTAAATTATTAGTTTTTTTCAAAAAGTGTTAGTTGTTTTCTTCATTGAGACCACGTGTTTATTTTAACCTACAATATTTTGAATACTCATTTTTTTTTTTTTTAAATAAATAAATTTTTTAAATTTTAGCCGCCAGTTTTAGTGAAAGAATTCGGTGCGATAGATTACGTCGATTTTTCTCGAGCTGAGCCGCAAAATTTTGCTGTGACTTGTTCAGTAAGAGTCCAAGTTTACAATACGGTAACAAAACTTGTTACTAAAAATTTAACAAAATTTAAAGAGTTCGCTTACGGAGGATCATTCCGTGCTGATGGAAAACTCATTTGTGCGGGCGGACAAGAATCTGTCGTACGTCTTTTTGACGTATCGACTAAAAGTTTACTGCGTTTATTTACTGGCCACCAAGCACCGGTACACAGGACATTTTTCACAGTCGATGGACGTCACATAACATCATTTTCTGATGACAAAAGTGCTGCGGTGTGGGACATACCTGGAGAATCACAATTGATGAAATTTGAAGAGCATACTGATTATGTTAGAGCGGGAACAGTGAGTCCTATTTCACCAGATATATTTTTATCGGGTAGTTATGATAAAACTGTTAAAATGTATGACACTAGAACGAACAAAAGTGTATTTACTGTCAATCATGGTGCTCCAGTTGAAAGTGTTATATTTTTACCATCTGGAGGAATATTTATCTCAGCAGGTTTGTTTATTTATTTCTTATTAAGAGACTACCCGTTGTAAGCCTCTTTCCCTAATCGGCAGGTACTGAGTCCAAACAGCTTCCCACTTAACCACTTTTTTGAGTTTCGTACCAGACATCCCGTTATAAGCCTCCGTTAAAATTCTCTAAATTATAAACTAACAATAGGAACTAAATATCTAAATTAATGATGAAAATTTACTATCAATCTTTCGCGGATAATAATTTAATAAATATTAAGTAAAATATTATTTATTGTTGATAATTGTAATGATTAATTACAATTAAAGCTTCTGTTACAATTTAAAAGTTTTATTGAGCATTATGTTGATCAATAACAATTATTATTATTATTACTGTAATTAATACCGTTGTCATTATAATTTTTTCCATTAAAATTATTATTAGTGTAAAAAGATAAGTATTTATTTTAGCGCCATAAGCACTAGAAAAATCGGGATACTGACGTATGTAACAAAACGTAAATATGACGTTTGAAATGATATTAAATAAAACAGGCTTATAACGAGCAGTCGAGAACAAAACTAAACGCCTGGTAGTGGAGAGACTGAAATTTCAATAAAAATTTTCCCCGTCCCCTAGACTAGGCTTATGACGGGTAGACTGTATTTGTTTTTTACTAGGGATGTACGACTAGTTTGAACTTCGAACCAGAAATGTCAGTAATCATCAGGGAATTTTTTGCAATTGGGAAATGTCGGAATTTTTAAAAGAATCCGGGAATTTAATCGCGATATTTAAATTTTTCCTAGGGGAGTGCGATTAATTTCAAAATTTTATTTTGAACGATTTAAATTGTAATATTTTTTCCAGTTCAAATTTTTATGTACCTCAAGATCGGATCGTTTTTCGCAGAACGAAAATAAAAAAACGAAATGAATTTACTAAATCTAGATTTCCGAAATGTTTCATATAAGTACTAGTTTGTCAGCCGAAAATTTCAATCGCCCCCAATTACTCCTTAGTCGCCTCTAAGCAGTTAAATTACATCAAAATTTCTTAT
Source organism: Microplitis manilae (assembly GCA_030273425.1). NCBI lineage: Eukaryota > Metazoa > Arthropoda > Insecta > Hymenoptera > Braconidae > Microplitis > Microplitis manilae. The sequence continues at coordinate 27,596,326 of CP092722.1, read as the reverse complement.
TTTCGTTGCGCGGGAAACAAATTTTTGTCTGCATATTTTTTACGCGGGTGACTTTTTGCCAAATGAACGTTGGTACGTCCTGGAATTTAAAATCTTCAAGTTCATCCCTTAGTGCGATACCTCATTTCGAGGGATTTAATGTCCACTTATGTAATCATTATTATTATTTATCATATATTATAGGAGGTACAGAAATGAAAGTATGGGATGCGCTAACTGGTGGTAAATTATTAGCAAGAGTATCTCAGCATCATAAAACTATAACTTGTCTTGCAATGGCATCAAATGGTCATAAAATATTATCAGGATCTTTAGACAGACATGTTAATATTTATGACGTAGGTACTTATAAAGCCATTCATACATTTGATTATCCGAATTCAGTTCTAAGTCTTGGAATCAGTGTAAGTATTATTTTAAAATAATTTTAATTTTTTTTTAACAATTTAAAATTTCAATAAAATAATTTTGTGTTGACGCTTCAGGCTAATGACGAAACAATAGTAGCTGGAATGGTTGATGGTTTAATATCGATAAGAAGAAGAGAGCATGATGATAAAGCAGAAGATGAAAAACGTACAAAAGTATCTCACAGAAGACGTGGACTAAATTTACATTCGTCATCGATTGATGTCGTTGTTCCCCATGAGAATAAAGAAATGATGAGCAAACATGATACTTTTCTTCGAAAGTTTCAGTATTCAAAAGCACTGGACTGTGTTATGGTTAATTTTGTTGTTAATAAAAATCCACATGTCACTGTAGCTCTTCTTCAGGAGCTTACACGTCGTCAAGGTTTACGACAAGCTCTAGCAGCAAGAGATGGAAAGTCTCTAGTTAATATTTTAAAATTTATCATCAGGCACATTGGAAGTCCGCGATTCTCACGTGTTTTACTTCATGTTACACATATTTTAATGGGTAAGTTTATGGGAATTGTAATCAGGACCAGAGATTTCGGAAGATGATAGAAGTCATTCTATCATTCCTCTGTTATTTATTAAATTATGCGAAGCTTAATACTAATAGCGAATTCTTAGCTGCGATTTGACAGCCTAATGAAGCTGAAAAATACAACGAAAGGTTGTATTTAAAGTTTGCTAATAGCGCTTTTATTAAACGATCCCTTCGTCCCTAGTAGCAGAGTTTGCTGTAGCAAAAATTTCCTTGAATTTTTCGTCAAATGTCCATCAACTTTGGACTTATCATTTTTGATGACAATTTGTATACAACTTGCTATACAATTTGACGTAAATTTACTACCCGCAGAATGCAAATTGACTTCAAAAGTTGACTAGAAAAAGTTGTCATCAATTTGCAGGCAAATTTTTATATCAATTTATTGTTAACTTGACTTAGAAAATCATTAAGTATTTTTTTGCCGTCAAATTGTAGACATTTCTATGCATCAATTTGCTTACCTTCTGTAATAAGAATGAACTTAATTGCCTTTTTGTTTTTTTAGTAAAAAGTTATCTCTAAATTGAGGAAAAATTAACCGAAATTTTTGGTATACTTTTGCTGTCAAATTGTCAGCAAATTACTGTCAATTTCAAGCTAAAGTGGCTATCATAGGAATTATTCACATTCCTGCAATATAATTTGATAATTAACGTTTTCTTTTAGATTTATATGAAGATACTATTGATGAGCTTAGTCCAGAATCAAGAACAATGTTCGCGCTGTTACATCAAAAGCTTAATGAAGAAGAAGATTTGATAACATCAATGACAGAATTACAAGGCGCTCTATACATGATACTTTCAGGCGCTGAATCAACGCAATCGACCTCAATCAAAGAGCCTCAGATTTTGGAACCCTCTAGCGCAGCTCAGAAAAATTTGATACTCAATATATCTTGATAATTACTTAATAAATAATTTTGTTGTAAATAAATATTTATATATTTTTTTTTCTTTTAATAAAAATCATTATCAAATATTACAAGAATTAATAGTTAAATAATTAGCTTGAAAAATAATTATGTAAGCTTTATCATTAGTAGTTAGATTTTTTTGAGGCATTTTTGCCATGCAGCGGACGATGGGAATTCTGGCATCACCCAACCTATTGGGATTCGTCTTCCTTCCCCATGGTAATTTATATATCTATCCCACATAAATCTGTAATTATTAATGTAGACATATATATTTATTTTAAATATTACTATATTTGTTATTAATGATATTTACCTAATCATTACAAGTTTGTTGAAGTCATTTTTAACTCCGTTATTAACTGGTGAAAGTTTACGTCCAAAAATAGCTACTTCCCAATCATCAAAATTATTTTTTTTCTGTCGTGTTATCACTTTTTCATTATCTGTTTGTAGCATTAATTTTAATCCATGTTCTTCAATTGAGTATTCACGATCAAGTTTTGACCACTGTTCAATTAATTGAACTGTAAATTATAATAATAATAAATATATAATTAGTAATCATATATATAATATAGGGGTGTGCTGATAGTTCTAATTTACGAATTATTCGTATCGAATCTAACTATTCAGCCATTTAGTCATGTATGACAAATCATTTATTGTTTGTTCAATCAGAGTATGGAACTTGCTACCGTCGGGTCTCACTACACTTCCTACTGAATTTATGACTTCCTACGTTTGCTGAGTTTAGAGTATCATGCTATAATTATTTCTTCAATAAAGATCATACTGTATGAAATATAGGAAGGATGATGAAACTTTAAAAAACTTTAAAAATTTTAAATTGAAAGACTATAACAAATAAAATTTAACTATTAACATTTGTAAACTTAAAATTATTAATCTTGAGAAATTGATATTATGTATTAATATTAGGATATACTATCTATATGTATTATAATTGTACTTTTATAAACTGGATGGCCACTAGGAGTTTCGACTTCATGGCCAAATAAAATTCATTTATCTATCTATCTATTCAATTCGAACTTTAAATAGAATAATTTGAATTTTTCTGATTATTTGAAATTTTTAAAATAATTCGAAACTATTAGAATTATTCTTAAGTTTTCAAATTACTCGGAACTTAACGATTAATTTGTAAAGCTTCGAATAGTTAGAAAATTAACGAATAATTCTTTTTCTTTTGAAAAATTTAAAATATTGTAATATTTTATTGCAATAATTCAAATTTTTGTCAGAACAAAAAGACGAATCTACGAAAAAGTTATTTTGATTAAAAACTAAGCTCTCCATTAAATAAAAATTTGAATACTCGGAAGCTGATCATAACTTTCTCGATTCGAATTGAGTGATTTCAAAAATTACAAATAATTTTTAAAATAATATTTACCAATGATATTTTCAAAAGCTTGGTCAGCAGCAACGGACAATTTTTCACCTCGTGCACGAGCATTGGCTGATTTAACTTTACGTAAATTTTTAAGTTCATTAAGTACAGATAAATATTTCCTTGCATCACTACGTTTATTACGAATGTCTGATAAAATCATATCTGCATCTTTGCGTAAATTTTCTTCTTGTTTTTCCCGCTCAATGATATCTTGTTTATCTCTAATCCAAGCATCTGCCGCAGCGTGTAAGCGATCTCTTCTCTCAGCGTCCAATAATTTGCTAGCTTTCCATTTAGCCCTCAACTTTTTTTCTCTCATCCTCTTCTTCTTGCGCTGATCAATAAGTTTTTTAAATTTCAAAATTACATCATCTTCACGCATCATCAAAGACAACTTTTCAACTTCCATTTTTATTCTCATACATTTCTGTAATTTTTCATTCAATTCCTTAGTGTCTAATTTGAATTTTTCTTCTTCTAAACTTGAAATTTCTTCTTTCAAATTAACATTCAATTTATTTATTGACGACAGTAATGATTTTATTTGGGTAATTCCAAGTTTTTTATTTTTTTCTTCATGATTAAACTTCTTGTCAGCTTCCAAATTTGAATTCTCATCAATAAAATTATTTATCAACTCAGTATCTTTTTCTCTCTGATAAACATCAATAACTAATGGAGTATTCGTAACATCTGATTGATTGTATTCAAATGTTTTATTTAATCCTGATGAATCGTTGTATCTGTTTACTTGTGGCTGTTCATATAAATTACTGTAATTATAATTAGCGTAAAACTGTGGCATGTTATCGTACTGAATGTTTTGAGATAAGTAATTACTGTTATTATACATGGCGATTAATTAATTTATTAGTATTAATAAATCTCAATTAGCTTAAGATATTACTTAAAATATATAATATTGTAAAAAAAAAAAAAAATTTGACTGTATTGTAGATAAAATAAATGCTTAAATTCTCGTAATATTAAAAAAAAGTTAAATAATTATGCTGATAAATTTGAATTTTTGGGTAATTGTTCTTCGGCTTCAGCGACAACTTTTTCAGCTTCAATGTAAATTTCGGTTTCTTTTAAATCTTGTTCAGACTCTAAAATACTTTTCAATTCTTCATGAGCTTTCATCAATCGACGTTGACAATCGGGAACCATCATCAATGATTCTTGCAAAACTTCTTCTTGCTTCTTAATGTCATGTTGATCTTTACCTATACAATTTTATTTATATTTATTTATATGTATATTTTAAATTATGCTCAAAGTAGCAGACAACTGTCTTCCTAATTTTTAATTGTCGGCTACCTTTACACTGAGAGAAAAGTGCATGGTTGTAGTAACTAAAAAGAGATGGGAATGAAAAAATAGTCATCTTTACTAATATTTCTAGTTTCTTGAACTATATCATAGTGCCCGAAACTATTTGAAAGTAGTAGTTTTAACTAAGCATTTGTTTTGTTGTGGTAACTATTTAATATTATTTCTCAGAACTTATACTTCAGTAGAATCACTAATGTTGTAACAATTGTACGATTACAATTTCATTAATTTAGTATCATTTAAATCGTCGACGAATATAATTAAGGATTTTCCTTCATTATTTTTTTGTAATAAGAATAGCATTTTTAACTTAGTTACGTTCGCTATTGTCCTTGTTGATTGGACTATAACACAGTTAAAACAACTGTGATATCATCGTACATTTTACAACTATATATTAGTTATCTGAACTGAGGGTAAAAGTGGAGGCTTCATTGAACTGTTTTTCATAGTTCACAAAACCAGATTTTCTCTCAGTGTAGTATTTTATCGTTTTTATATTTTATAATTATTAAAATGAGTGTTAATGTAATGATACTAAAGTTAGCCGACGTCCAATGATTTTTAAAATTTTTTTTAAAAACGATAAATTAAAAAAAAATATTTGAAAAAATTTCACCTGTAGTTTTCTTATTATTTATTAAATTTTCTACATGTGCATATTTTTAGTTTTTTTTTTCTTCAAATTTAATTGTTAAAAAAAAAATCAAAAAATTTTCAACTCTCTGCCAACTTTAGGATCGTGTGAATGTAGCTGACAATTTAAAAAATTTTAAAATAAATAAATAAAATGTAATTAGAGTAAAAATTAAAAAATGCGCATTTAGACAAATTAAAAATCTATACGCGCATTTTTTAAATTTATTTATTAATTTCAAATTTATAAATTGTCTTATGTCTGCTGCATTCATACTCATTTATTAAATATGATACTAAAATTAGCTGACGTCTAATATTTTTTTGATTTTTTCAAAAACGATAAATTTAAAAAAAAAACGATTTTAGAAAATTGCACATATAGTTTTTTAAATTTTCTACATGTGCATATTTATAGTTTTTTTAAAAATTAAATTGTGAAAAAAATAATTTAAAAATTGATTAATTGTCTGCTAACTTCAGAATCATGAAGTATAAATATTTAAAATTTTAAAAATACCTTCTTGTTTAAATTTTTCAACACGTTCTTGTTGTTGAATAAGTTCTTTTTCATAAGTTTGTTTTTCTTTAGCAAGACGTTTTACAACACCGGTTTTTATTTTCAATGTACGTAAACGCGGATCAGACATTTTATTTTTAAAAACTTTAAAAAAAAATTAATTAGTAATTAAATATAATTACTTATTTTAATAATTAATATTACGTTGTTTTTTGAATGCCTTATAAGGATTTGATGATCAGCAATTAATTCAAAACGTTTTCAAAGTTTATTTTAGGTTATCATTTCTCCAATGGATGATGCATCAGAAATAACCTGAAGTTAGCAGAGTTTAATTTTTTAAAATATTTAATTCAAAATTTTTCAAAATTCAATTTCTTTAATTCCTTTCTGTACACTTGATAATAACTCTTTTTAATTAAATAAGTAATTACTGTGTTCAATAAATCTAATTACTGAATAAAAATTTTCAAATTCTTATTTTTTCCCGCGCAAAATTAATCCTGGCTAAATTCACGGCGCGGTGGCAGAAAATAAAAAAAATGAAACAATACGGAGCTTAATATTTTTTTTGAGAAAAGTGTCGTTGGAAAAAAAAAGTAAATTTTTTTGTATGCTACTGCAATGGAGGATAAATGTTTATTACTGCATTGTGCAATGCAGAGAAAAAGTAATAGACGAGAAAGAAAAAAAAGATGTTATTATTCTTTAATTGAATCTTATCAGTGCTATTAATAATATGGATGGAGTTTATTTTTAAAATAAAATTAAGTGAGTGTCAATATGCAGGAAAATACGTTCCCAGCAGCTGAAAAAATACTTTCTGATATTGAGAATGTTATTAAAAAAGATACGAACCTGTGAGTCTTAATTATTGTTATCTTTTATTAGCAACAATCAGGGCGGGGTTTTTGAAAATATTTTATTTTATCAAAACAATTATACTGCAATGACTAGTGTCGACGTGTATGAATTGATAAAAAATTGTATTTAAATTTTTTAATTGATAACTGCTTTCATTGATAAACAAATAAATTAATTTTACTTTTTTTTTTAAGATAATAATTAATATTATTTTAATGATCCTGAGGTTAATAGACATTCAAAAATTTTTTGATTATTTTTTTCAATAAATCTATTCCGAAAAAATGAAAAATAAAAATATGCACTTGTAGGGAATTTAAAAAACTATAAGTGCAATTTTTTAAAATATTTTTTTTTTTCAAATTAATATAATAAATTAATAAATAATTAATATAATTTTATTATTTCTAGTCAAAGTTTTGAAATAATCCTAGAAGACGACAATGAAAACAAATCTCCAGTTTATCACGAAGAAAACTCCCTGGGTCTGGCATCCTGGTGCATTCAGCCACTCTACTGCTACACATACAACCGTCTCATTGAATCACGAAACAATAAATTCCGACGAGAAGATCCAGGAACAACTTCCCGATGGCTACTGGGCACGATTCTTCTCAACCCTGATGTAAATACTTTTTGGAACATGAGACGTGAACTAGTTCGCAATGGTCGTGTCGATGCGATACAAGAGTTGCGATTAATAAAAATAGTTCTCTTTCACAAAGCGAAATGTTTCGAGGCATTTTCTTATCGGCGATGGATTATCCAATATATTTTAACAGAAAACAGGCATTTAGATGACATTGGTTTGTTATTGCAAACAGAAATAAATGTCGCTGTGATGTCAGCTGATCGATATGCGAACAATTATCATGCCTGGAGTTATCGGCAGCATGTAGTGTCGATGTATGAGGCCTTAGTTTCAACGAATTTTCATCAGTTTATTATTTCTGAATGGGAATCTTCGGAAAAATGGTGCAGTCTTCATGTATCTGACCACAGCGGGTTGTCTTATAGACAATTTCTGCTAAAAAAATTACTCAGCAAATCGCAGGTACTTGAATCTGATGATACCTTGACGCCAGAATTTGTTAATAAACGGCGTAAAATAATTTATGAGTACGTTAAAAAATATAATAAAGCACAAGATTGTAAAGACATCAGTTGTTTGAACAATGGAGGATACTGCGAAATAATAAATACTCTTCATGGTGACTGTAAAAGTAAAAAAGTAGATGTTGATTATGAACGAGTGCTGATAGCTTTGTCTTACTGGGTGGAAGATTGTATTTTAAATCAAGACCTTATTAAATGTTTTCCTGGTCACGAGGCCCTTTGGTATCACCGAAGATTCCTGGGGCACGCACTCAGATGTATTAAACTCTCGTACTCAAAGTATTCATGTTACAAGGCTGAGTTTTTAGAATCTCCGCATTGTATTAGAGTTGATAGTAATGATCAACGGTCAAGTGATAAAGATTCTCATAATTTACTTGAGATTGCTTTTAATAATAATAATATAGAAATAATTGAATTTTCAAAACATCAAGGTAGCTATCAAAGTCATATTGCAGATAAATTTATCAAATTTTTAGATACTTTACAATTTAAATAATTTTATTTTATTTACAGTCGACTACTCGTCATAAGCCTGGTCTCGGGAACGGGGAAATTTTTATTGAAATTTCAGTCTCTCCACTACCAGGCGTTTAGTTTTGTTCTCGACTACTCGTTATAAGCCTGTTTTATTTAATATCATTTTAAACGTCATATTTACGTTTTGTTACATACGTCAGTATCCCGATTTTTCTAGTGCTTATGGCGCTAAAATAAATACTTATCTTTTTACACTAATAATAATTTTAATGTAAAAAATTATAATGACAACGGTATTAATTACAGTAATAATAATAATAATTGTTATTGATCAACATAATGCTCAATAAAACTTTTAAATTGTAACAGAAGCTTTAATTGTAATTAATCATTACAATTATCAACAATAAATAATATTTTACTTAATATTTATTAAATTATTATCCGCGAAAGATCGATAGTAAATTTTCATCATTAATTTAGATATTTTGTTCCTATTGTTAGTTTATAATTTAGAGAATTTTAACGGAGGCTTATAACGGGATGTCTGGTACGAAACTCAAAAAAGTGGTTAAGTGGGGAAGCTGTTTGGACTCAGTATCTGCCGATTGAGGGGAAGAGGCTTATATCGGGCAGGCTTATCACGGGTAGTCGACTGTATATAGAAATCAAAAATAATTGTCTAACTACACAAAATACTTTTAAAGTATATTTTAGATTATAAATAAATGTATTTTTAAATAAAGTGATAGTTTATATATTATATTTTCTGTCATTTTTTTTACTCAAGACTAATTATAAGTAGAGTAAGTAGTAAATAAAAAATAATAGTAAAAGAAACAAGGACTAGATGATTTTTCAAATTTTTAAACTTAGTTTCATTTAAAATGAAGTCATATTTTAATAAATAAATAACCAATCAGGTAATTTAGAGCGAAACAAATATTATTACAATTAAATACATATACAGCTCAACATATTATTCATCAATTAAATCAGAAGTATTCAATTTTAATAATACTGTATTAAAAATTGTGTCATAGAATGATTTTGAAGTTAGCAAACAATTAGGAATTTTCAGATTTTTTTTAAACAGTTAAAAAAAAAAAAAAAAGAAAACCAAAAATATACACATGTAGAAAATTCAAAAATCTATAAGTGCAATTTTCAAAAATTTTATTTTTTATAATTGATCGTTTTTAAAAAATTCCAAAAACTATTAGTCAGCCAACTTCAGTATAAATTCTTACAATAAATATTTGAATAATATTAAATTTTTTAAACAACATCTGAAATTTGCTACTTTTAGTCGGAATATCATCTATAATATAAATTTCAAATTCAAAATAAGAACTAAATTTTACACCTTCTCTAACTATTCTTATATATGTTAATAAAAGAAAACCTTTTAAATAAATAGTTGAGAAATAAAATGAATGAGGCCAAAAATCAGTCAACAGTTTCCCACGCAAGCACGTCATCGAAATCCCCTCAACGTCATCGCTGATGTATTATTTAATTCCAATTTCATTATTAATTTTTCTCGTCTTTTTCTATTCTTCTTTTCGTCTATACACTTCTTATTGTGTATCTATAAATCAATAAATAGTGAAGGCTACCTACTCAAACTATAGGAAATAATTCATTACAAAATTGATGCTCGATAATGACGGAAATATAAAATTACCTTCATATTTGTATAACAGAACTTTACATCCATACACCCATATATTTGAATATATATATAATACAGGCATAATTTATTAACTCAATGTCGACAATTCGTCGTACACGTTGTTAGTTTACTTTTTATCCTTTGGCAACGTTGACCGAATCGTAACAAAAATAAACTATTCATTTAGAGGGTACTAACTAAAAGTTTATACACTAGTATTGTGCGAACTGTTACGCGTGTTTCATACATTACTATTTTAATTTTTAAAATAAAACTTATTATAATTAACGTGTGACTTTAATTGAATTTAAAAGAAGAATTTTTTGAGTGTTTAAGTTTTTAAAATTTAATTTTACTTTTTTTTTAAATAATAATTAACACAAGGTCACTAAAAAAATACAACTGTCTGCGCTGACATTATCCAACACTTGAGTAAATAATTTTTGTTTTTTTTTTTTTTTATGTATTATTGTAACATTACATTAAAAAATCAATGAGTGTAAATGTATCAGACAGACAATTTATAAATTTTAAATAAATTAATTAATTGACTAATAATTAATTTCAATTTTTTAAATTTTTAAACATGATACTAAACTTAGCTGACGTCTAATAATTTTTGAATTTTTTTTAAACTATAAATTATAAAAAAAAAAATGACACTAAAGTTAACTGACGTCTAATAATTTTTGATTTTTTTTTTTACTGATAAATTATAAAAAACAAAATATTTGAAAAAATTGCACTTGTAGTTTTTTAAATTTTCTAAATGTGCATATTTTTATTTTTTATTTTTTTGTATTAGGTTTTTTAAAAAATAAATTTGTAAATTATTAATTGCCTGATAACTTCAGAATTATTTTAAATTCTACTGACATTTTATTTATTTATTCAAAAATTTTTAAAATTCATAATTGTTACATTCACATTCATAAAAATATGAGTGTGAATATAGTAGATATCAATTTATAAATAAATAAATTTAAATAATGAATTTTAAAAAATGCGCGCGTATTTTTAAATTATTTAAATTTGCATTTTTTAAATTTTATTCTACAGACATTTTATTTATTTATTTATTCAAAAATTAATAAAATAGAGAATTGCCAGTTACATTGACACTGATAAAAATAAAACTCATAAATTTTAAGCAAATATAATTATAATTATGGTCAATAAAATTGTTAGAACTCAGTAATAATAAATGAAGAAATTCAAGTTACGGGAAGTGCGATAATGGATTTTGTCGATCGACCGGTTTTTATTCGATATATTAAGCACGGCCGGTTTATCCTGAGTTCTGATTGGCAGAAACTCAGCCATGTCAGGTAGAGAGTCTCCACGAAGAAAGTCATTCTCACAAGAATCCCGTTCCCGTCAGCAATGCAAGTCGACTCCAAATCTTACTATTAAAATAAAAACATCATCGACGTCATCTTCATTGTCAATAGGAAATTGTAATTTGGCAATGATGCCGCCTAATGAAGATATTTGTGATAATAATAATGATGTTCTACGACGAGGTAATAGTTTACGATTGCCATTTTTAACTAACGGTGAGTTTATTTTCACTTATCATAGAAATACTCAAATCGGTATGATACTGAAGTTAGCTGACGTCTAATTTTTAAAAATTACAAATTATAAAAAAAAGTGTTTTTAAAAATTGCACTCATAGTTTTTTAAATTTTCTACATGTGCATATTTTTAGTTTTTTTTTTTGTCATTGATTTGCTGAAAAAAAAATCAGAAAATTGTTAATTGTCTGTTACTAAAATTAATGATTTTGAAATTCGAAAACAATTAGCAATTTTTGGATTTTCTTTTTTAAAAAATCAGTTATTAAAAAAATGCACATGTAGGAAATTTAAAAAGCTACAAGTGCAATTTTTTCAAATATTTTCTTTTTCATACTTTATCATTTTTAAAAAAATTCAAAAATTATTTAACGTTGGCTAAACTTCAGGATCTTTGAAATTGGCCAACATCTAATAATTTTTGAATTTTCTTAAAAAAGATAAATTAAAAAAAATATATATTTCAGGAAATTGCATCCATAGTTTTTAAAATTTTCTTCATGTGCATATTTATAGTTTTTTTTTTAAATTCAATTAAATTGATAAAGAATCCAAAAATTGTTAATTGTCTGCTGACTTCAGGATCATAAATCGGTTTTTATTTTATGACACTGACAGTAAAAGACAGTCAGAAAATTTATTTATTTTAAATAAACAACTGAAATACTCAGAAAAAATTTTTAAAAATTCCATATCAAAAACTTTAAAAAATCTGTTCCTGGATATTCGCAAACTTCTATTTTTCTTACAAGTAATTTATTTATAAAAATTTTAAAAATCATCTGTCTGTTACTTTCATTATCAGAAAAAAATTATTTATTATTCTTATTTGGAGCACATCCAACGCAGCAATAAATCAAATAATTATTTTAAAGACATTATTATTTAAATAAATTTGCTGTAACTTTTAGTTTATTATGACAGTATTTTTATTTAAATAAATAAATAAAATGTCATAAAAATAATTTCTAATGATGGTTTGTCTGTGGTTTAAATTTTTATTTTTAAAGTTAAAAATTACATTTGACTGATAACTGACCGGGAAATTTGAATGTTAAAAATTGCCAAGTTTATTTCTAAATTAACATCTTTATTAATAAACTCAAAAGTTTAATGATAATATCAATTTGAGATTATATATTTACTTGTGTCTAGACAGTTTCTAGCCAAATTGATGACCTTTGCATTTATAAGTCATTAATGATATAATTTCCACCTGATTATAAGATTAAATTATTTTAAATCATATATATATTTTATATTAATTTATTTAAATTAATAATTTAATTTCTGATTATTGTAAAGAAGAATTAAATTTAATTAGTATTACAATTACTTAATAAATATTATTAAAATAATTGTAAATAGAAAGTTATAAGAATAATAGACATAAATATAAGACAGATAAAAACATTTATCATACACAGAAAAATAAAATTTCTTAGTGCAAAAAATTTTTCCTGCGCCAAGAAATTATTTTTTTTGGGATGTATATATATATGTATGTATGTATATTTTATAATTATTATATATGAGACATAAATAATTTTTATTTTGAGCCAGTTTAATATTTTTATTAATATCTAGACCGGAAATGAAATATAAAATGATCGTAAATGAAAGAAAAGATAAAAGACAGATAAATAGTAATAATAATTGTTGTTTTTTAATAAATAATCAAAGCCAATGTAGATAAATGAACTATAATATGATAACATATATATGATTTAATGACTTTTATTATGTAGTTTAAAAATCTTGTTTTATAACTTAATATTTGATTATAATAATATAGGTATACTTATTTTTATTGAATTGAATAATTTATTGGCGCGTTTTCTACTAATACTTTTACTGTGAAAAATGATTCTGTGCTCGTAGTCATAAATTTTATTTATATTTTACTAAAAAATTTCTCGAAGATTCGTATGAATAAACATTTAATATAAAGGCCAATGCCACGTCATTAATTTCGTGAAATAAAACTGGAGTTCTCTGGATTAAATTGCTGTGTGCGCGGCTTAGTGCCAAAAAAGTGTAGAATTATTATTTTAGTTATAAAATTTTCCTACTGACAGTAACTTAATAAATTTTCTCTCATTTTTTTTAATTTTATAAATTATTTTAAATTCATATTTTGAATAATAAAATAAGATAATTTTTTTTAAAGATTAATGTCATTGAGAATATTTCAAATTCAAGGTAAAACATTTTGAGTTTATTCAACACTTAGTTGTTTTTTAAGTTAATATGTCATAGAAAATATTAATTATTTTATTAAATAAAAATAAAATCATTTTTTAAAATTAATATTAATTTTAATAAAAATACATTTCTATGCAAATATTTTATTTTATCTTATAAATACTTCAATTTTGTTATTATAAATTATATCAATTTTTATTATTATTCCCGTGTGAAAAAAATTCGTCCCAAATAAATTTCAAAAAAACATTCGACTTGTAGAACTTCTAAACTTAAAAAAGATTCAAACTTTTTTTGAACTTTTGTAATTTTTATTGTAAAAAAACAAAAGTTTATCTAGGATTTTATATGAGCGAATTTTTAGTAAAAAAAGAAGGTTTTTAAAACATATTATTATGGAGCTATTGGTTTCTAATGGGAACTTTTTTGGAACGAGAGTAAATTGTAGTAAAAATACGTTTTAAAAACATTCTTTTTTAATTCAAAATTTTTTCATATGAAATCTGAGACAGTCTTTCTTTTACTATCAAAATTACAAAAGTCTTATTGAAAGTTCTTATCTGTCTCATGCTTAGAAGTTCCACATGTCGTTTTCTTTTGGAATTAATCTTTTTGAAGCAATTTTTTTAACACTGGTCAAGTTTTACTTTAAAATGAACTTTGTTACTTTTCCTATCACGGTATATTAAGCAATAACTCCAAATTTAAATGTGTGCTTAAATCTACACATAAGAACAAAAATTCTCCACTGAAAGTAAATATGATTCAAAAAAATTTTGTTAGAAAATCTCAATTTCCTCAGGTAAAGTAGAGATCTCAGACCGACAAATTCTCTTGGCTCAAAAAAATCTTGACTAGGTTCCAGAAACCGTTTGTGTCTTCAAAAATATTTTCTCGACTATAACTTTTTTTTCTGTACATAAACTTTTATAATCATTTCTTATAATTGTCTTAATTGCATATTGACTTCATCTCCAATTTTGATGACCACTGCTGATTTTTTCTTCCACTTTCTATCAATTCTTATCAATTAACAATCAATCATTTATTTTCTTTTATTTTAAACAGAAGGAGAATCAGGAAGTCCATTGCGTCGTGGTGGTTCTTTAAATTTGAAACGTCTATCATCAGAGCAAGATGTTGATGGGAATCTCCGTTTACCCGGTAGTAAAAACCTCGGAGCAATTACAAATAATAATGGGGTTAATGAAGAATCATGTAGCATACGGCCTGCCAGATATTCAGCACCTGCTTTGGTTGCACCTGCGCCGGAGCAGCTTGCTATCAGTCTTCTCCAACTTGGATGTCCTCTCGTTTCCATGCCCAGGTGAGTAATAAAAATATTTAAATTTAAATCTTTAAATAATTTCCAGTACCAGTAATTAAATCATTTAAAAAATATTATCTAATCAAAATTATTTACAGTATTTTATAATAACTGACTGTATTTACTCATAGTTTATTGACTCAGTTTATCAGTGGTAAGAAGATTGATACGAATTTTTAAAAAGACAAGAGTATTCATGCTCTAATAATCATCCGCCTACATGATGATTGTAATTTTTGTGCTGGTGAATCAGCTGATTGCAAAAGACTACAATACGCGAGTTCTGTGACCGATGTCTGTATGATCATTTTAAAAATATTTATTATCATCCGGTATATCAATGACACTGTGCATCCTTACGTGCATCTACATGTATATAGATATATATGTAGGCATTGGAATATGGAAATATAAGATATATACAAAGTTTACATGCATTGTGCACCAGCACATCGATAAAGCGGCATGTGATGTTCGGTCAATAGATGATCTCGGTAGCGCAGACGCCAAGTTGAGATGAGTGTATGCGTAGTCAGCATCTCGTTGGTGAAGATGGAAGTAAACCAAAGCTATCAATGTGAATATAAAATAATAAGAGTGATAAAGAGGAGTTGCATTGAATTTTATGAATTTAAAAAAAGATAGAATGATTAAAAAGACACGCGCGTTTATCAAGTTTTGAGTGCGCGGGCTAACAATATCATCATCACCGTATTATACTGTCACGGTCGCAATGCCGTGCTCTCAATTTAATTATTAAATATATATATTTTAATAAAAAAAAAAAAACAAATTTATACCGTGGTCAAGTGGAAATTTGATAATTTTATTGTTTTAATATTTTTAAAATAAATAATAAATAATAAAATACTGGAATGATAATTTAAAAAAATACACGTGTATTTAAACGCAGTATTATTTTTAATAATTATTTAAAATTGTGATTATTTTTTAAATTTGTATTTAAATATTTATTTTTTTGACAAGTGAAGGATTTTAAAAAAATCAATAGTAGTAGATAAAAAAAAAGTTATGAAATGGCTTAAAGTATACAATAGATAATGAATTTTTAAATTTATTACTGAAACAAAAATAAATATTCATTCATTAATTCCAATACAATATATTATGTGCCTGCTGTGAGCAGCAATTCATCAGAACAGTGGCGCCTTTGTACTGGACTGCCAACTACGACAATTCCACTCGCCACAGGTGCATTTTATCATTAAATATTAATTATATATATATTTAATTACTGATAAAAAATAATTGACAATTATTAGAAGTGTATTTATACTCAAAGGATATGAATTTGTGTACTCACTAATTTTGGAGTACTAGAAAATATTTAAGTAATTAAAAGAAAAATTTTAATTATGGTAATTTGTCAGGACACGTGGGCAAATTTAAAAATCATTTGTACGAAAAAATTGCTCAGCTGATTGTTGACAGTTCGTACCTGGGTCAGCTGATACGAATCATCTTTACTACTGCCATCTTTAAAGTTTTTATTATAAAGTTTACTTATGTTTTATTATTATTTATTTGTATACTATGTTAGTAATTAGCCATAAGTATATATTGTGGTCGTCCAATCACCACAGTCCTCAATATCAAATCCGGAGTAGAAGTTTTCAAAGGTTTCTCAGGCCAACACGTAACGATATCGGTATTTGTTCACTGAGTTTTATTTTTTATACCTAGTAGTCATACTTTTTTTTAATCATCAATTTTAGTGAGTGAGTAGAAGTTTGTGATGTTGAAAGTAGAAAAAAAATTTCTTGCGTAAGGATAAAAAATTTATACGTCTAGGAAAAACCCAAATTTATTTTTGCTATGAACTTGGGTTTTTTTTTTTTTTTTAATTGATAGATAACGGCTGTTAAAAATTAATAGTTACTTGGGTTAATTAGTTTTAAGTTTTAATCAACTGTTAATGGAATATATCTTAATTTAATTAAAGATAATACGAAGTATGATAACGTTAAATTTCTTATCTTATAAAACACGTTCGTAAGTCAAAGCATTGGAAGTTTGTTGTAGTTGAGTTTTATTATATTTAAGCTGTGGGTCGACAAATGATAAGAGTACCGTCAAAGTTAATAATTAAAAAAATGAGAAAATTAAAATTTTCTGGTGATTTGGTATTTTTTAGACCTCGTGGTGGAGTCGGGTCAGAAAACACGATACCGCATAGCAGTGACAGCGATGATTCGATCAGCTCACATAATAACCATCGTAATCAACGGCATCAGACGTCCGGAAATACGTCTCCGGAGGGCTATGGGCTTCCAAAAGTTCAAATATCTGGACCTGGAGATAATTGCGAATCCTCAAGTTTCAATGAGTAAGTGATATTTTTTTTTATTACGGATGTAGAAGCATTTGCGGTCACTGATACACTTTTGGATATTCGATACTTTATTTTCATTGCGGAAACGTAATATGTGATGGAAATATTTTTGAATACGTGAAGAAAATTAATTACGTCATTGCGGATTAGAAATTGTCATTTTAAATTTATAAGTGGTGAATACTGGGCTTAGAGTCGAAAAAAACAGCACCTACTCTAGTTTTATACCAAAGAAATTTAAATTCTTAATGATTTTGAAGTTAGTAGACAATTACAAAATTTCGGATTTTATTTTCAACCAATCAAATGCGGAAAAAATAAAAGTAAAAATATGCACTTGTAGAAAATTTTAAAAACTGTAGGTGTAATTTTTTTAAATATTTTTTTTTGAGTAATCAATTTGAAAAAAAATTCAAAAGTTATGACGTCGGCTAACTTCAGATGAGTGTGAATGTAGCAGACATAAAACCAATTTAAAATTATAAATAATTTAAAAAATGATATTTATAAAAAATGCACTTATTAATTTCAAAATTTCTTAAATGTGCATTTTTTTTAAATTTTGTTTTATTAATTATTTACTCTATTCATTTATAATTTTAATTTAGTCTGCTGTCTGCTACATTCACACTTATCATAAGTTAGCTGACGTTTAATATTTTTTGCATTTATTTCAAAACGATAAATAATAAAAAAAAAATAATTTAAAAAATTGCACCTCTAGATTATTTAATTTTCTACATGTGCATATTTTTAGTTTATTTTTCTTCTACTTGAATTATTAAAAAAAAAAATCGAAATTTTTTATTGTCTGCTAACTTCTGAATCATTAAATTATTCCGAAGTCTGATAATTTTTGAATTTTTCTAAAAATAATAAATTTAAAAAAAAAAAAATATTTCAAAAAATTGCACATATAGTTTTTTAAATTTCCTACATGTGCATATTTTTAGTTTATTTTTTTTTTTTTTAAATTAAATTGTTGAAAAATAATTCAAAAATTGTGTTGCCTGCTAACCTCAGGATCATAGAATTATTATATAATTAGAAAATATATGTCAT
Organism: Microplitis manilae; assembly: GCA_030273425.1. Taxonomy (NCBI): domain Eukaryota; kingdom Metazoa; phylum Arthropoda; class Insecta; order Hymenoptera; family Braconidae; genus Microplitis; species Microplitis manilae. The sequence continues at coordinate 27,577,880 of CP092722.1, read as the reverse complement.
CCTTGATATATAGCATATATCATATATATATATATATATATATATATATATATATATATATATAAATATATATAGATAATAGTCATAGCAAGCTATGATTATTATTCGCATTAAAATATATTATTTTACTAAAATTACAGTGCATTGCATTGATTACCTCCAATTAATAGAATATTGATTAGATAAAAAAAATTCCATTAGAATTTCATGATAATAATAATAATTTTTTTTTTTTACAAGATACTTTGATAAGAATGTCTACGTTAGAAAGCTGATAAAAAAATTTATTATCAGCTTGTTATAGGACACCTGTTAAAGTAAGATGTGTATAAATATTTTCAACTTTGAATTAAATAAATTATGACATAGATAAGTATATATTTATATACTTTATTTTATCTTTGTTAAATTGGCAGTAGCATGTTTGGTATCAGTTACAATCATTATGTATTTATTTTATTAAAAACCAATACAGTATATACTTCTTTGTATTGTCGCTGCGTATAATTATCTGCTGATAACTTATAATTGTGCAAAATAAAAAAAAAAAAATAGAATAACTGAAATGGGTGGAGAAGATAAATCTGTCTCTTGAGGATATTGATTTAAATATTTACATTTATATTTCTCGAAAATTTAAATCGTTTGAGTGTTTCATTATACTTCTAGTAACATGGCGGTGTTTAATAATTCATCTGTTGTGCAACTATTTATTTATTTATCGGTTTTTTAAAATTTATTTCGCTGAATTAATTAATTAATTATAACAAGACGTTATATTCTCAGTAAAAAATTTATTCAATGCTTTAGTAATTAATGAATTCTTATTAGTTTTCATTAGTTTAATGTTTAAAATGAATGAAAATTATTTTTAATGGAATATATGTGAATAAATTGCGGAAAATAGTGCGGAGTGAGATTTTTGTGGAAGTAAAATATGATAGCTTTAGTGAAAATGGATGAAATTTATAATATTAATATAGAACGAAGGTTTACTTTGCCCCATCTTTTGACAAGTAGAATATTTAAAAGAACTCGAGGGACTTGGTGAGTTTTTTTTTAATTAAATTAATTAATTAACTAAACTTCAGTCGACTACCCGTCATAAGCCTGGTCTACACGGAAAAAAATAATCGGTAGCGTCTACCGATTGGCGATCGGTAGCCGCTACCGATTATTTTTCGGTAGACGCTACCGATTATTTCGGTAACAGTTACCGAAATAATCGGTAGCGTCTACCGATTAATTTTCGGTAACCGCTACCGAAAAAATCGGTAGCAGTTACCGATTTTTTTTCGGTAGACGCTACCGATTATTTCGGTAACTGTTACCGAAATAATCGGTAGCGTCTACCGATTAATTTTCGGTAACCGCTACCGAAAAAATCGGTAGCAGTTACCGATTATTTCGGTAGTAGTTACCGATTTTTTCAGTATCAGTGTATATGCGTCCGTGTGTGTGCACGTACGTGTGCTTGTGCGTCCGAGTGTGTGCGAATGTGTGTGTGGGTCCGAAAGTGTGTGTATGTGTGTGTGTCAACGTGTGTGTGTAAACTTTTTTTATATTTGATAAAATTTTCAAAGTTAATACTATGTGCGGACGCAGTTTACTCCATTTTTACACCGGTATAGCTCTGCATTTACATTGATTTAACACCGCCGAATTAAGCCTCTTACACCGGTATTATTTCATTTTAAAACCGCATGGAGATGTTGTAAAAAGAGCGCCGTTAAAAATGAATTAAATTTTTCCAATTACAGGTGTCGAATTACAGGTAAAAAAATTTTTTTTTACTATTTAAATATTTTGCACGCAGTTGCTTCCGTTAGTACTGCCTGCTCCGACTATCACTCGATAGATGTCGTAATTTTCAGCTGGTCCATTTTGCCCCAGGTGGCATACGTAGGGTCAAAAATGCGGAAATACATTGATTTATTTTTAAGTTGACGATAAAAATATAGAAAAAGAATTTTTTCGTAATATTCAGCTGGTTCATATTGCCCCAGGTGTCATACGCAGGGTCAAAAATGTACATATATATCAGATTTATAGTAATTAAATGTAAAAAAGAATTTTTCTGAAACTGTTCAGTAGAACCGAAATAATCGGTTGTAGCTACCGATTATTTCGGTAGCGGTTACCGATTTTTTTTCGGTAGACGCTACCGATTATTTCGGTAACAGTTACCGAAACAATCGGTAACCGCTACCGAAATAATCGGTACCCGCTACCGAAATAATCGGTAGCTGGTACCGATTAAAATCGGTAGCAGCTACCGATTAAAATCGGTACCAGCTACCGATTATTTTTCGGTAGACGCTACCGATTATTTCGGTAACAGCTACCGAAATAATCGGTAGCGTCTACCGAAAAAAAATCGGTAGCGGCTACCGATCGCCAATCGGTAGCCGCTACCGATTATTTTTTTCCGTGTAGGGGACGTAGGGGAAATTTTTCTTGAAATTTCAGTCTCTCCACTACCAGGCGTTTAGTTTTGTTCTCGACTACTCGTTATAAGCCTGTTTTATTTAATATCATTTTAAACGTCATATTTACGTTTTGTGACATACGTCAGTATCCCGATTTTTCTAGTGCTTATGGCGCTAAAATAAATACTTATCTTTTTACACTAATAATACTTTTAATGGAAAAAATTATAATGACAACGGTATTAATTACAGTAATAATAATAATAATTGTTATTGATCAACATAATGCTCAATAAAACTTTTAAATTGTAACAGAAGCTTCAATTGTAATTAATCATTACAATTATCAACAATAAATAATATTTTACTTAATATTTATTAAATTATTATCCGCGAAAGATCGATAGTAAATTTTCATTATTAATTTAGATATTTAGTTCCTATTGTTAGTTTATAATTTATATAATTTTAACGGAGGCTTATAACGGGATGTCTGGTATGAAACCCAAAAAAGTGGTTAAGTGGGAAGCTGTTTGGACTCAGTACCTGCCGATTGAGGGGAAGAGGCTTATAACGGGCAGGCTTACGACGGGTAGTCGACTGAATAAAAATTTTTGTCCTCAATACCTAATGCAAAATATTTATTGTGCCAAGAAATACTTTTTATAGCGTCCACGATTTTATGGATTTATTTTAAAATTAAAATTGTAAAATTATAAAATAAAATCATTATTTTTTATAGAACGAGATTACGGAGAAAGTTGAACTAGATCTAGTGGATCAAATTGAATTATATAATAGCAAGGTCTAATGTCCGAGGATATATAGTTATTATTACAGAATTATCGCGTAATTCTAGGTTGGCTTGTCCCTGTCTTGGTTTCCCTAAGGTTTCCCACGTTTCAATAAGCCAGACAATATCGTCGAGCTTATCCTTACGCATCGATTTTTTGTAATAAAAATATCTGTACAATTTATTTTTCTAATGCCTTTTTTCATAAATAATGAGTACAGTCTGAATGAAAGATTTATATTCAACAACTGGCGGGATTTTTGTATAAAAAATTTGTGTTACACTAAAAAAAATTAGCGAAGTGAACGCGGAGTAAATCCGGAGTGAAGGCAGAGCAGATGACTGTTTATTTATTTAATTCCCTCGGAGTGAAATTCACTCGGAAGGGAAATTTAATTTAATATTAATATTCCAGTTCAGAGGGAAATTAATTCCTAAAAGTTTATTTCCAGATCCCTCTGAAATCACTTTGCTAAAAAAACAAACTCCTCATTTACTCCCTATGCAGAGTAATTTTTTTTTATCTCCGGGGCTCCGAGTGACAGAGTAAATTTGAATTTGAATAAAATCCGCAATCACTCCCAATTTTTCACAAAGTATCAATATTCTCATTAACTAAATTACATAATCAAAAACTATGCACCAAAAATTTGTTATCTAATTGATAGTTATATGCAACTCACATATAATATCACCGATATTAGAATTTACAATGAAATTTTTTTCAAGATCAATTACAAGCTGAACATTTTTTAAAACTAAAAAACGTCTTTAAAATAAAAAATTAATGCACATACTAAAATAATTTTTTAGTAATTAAATAATTAAAATTAATAATATTATGACGCAAATAGTTAATTCTCTTGAGGTTTCCTTTCCATCTGGTTTATATTTATACACATATATTTTTCTTCTATTTGCTTCTTACATACGGGTCACGTTATCTATCGGATTAATTGTGTGTTTCCCCCCTCTTATAGCCATTTAATAATATCGTGTCTCACTGAAAAGTACATGATTCAACCACATTTATTATTATTCATCTGATGAACGTTATTTACCGCAACTGCTTAGCTTTTTTTCTGTTTCTCAAAAAAATGACAGTGCATGTATATTCAACACACATGAAAATATTATCGCAGAGCTAGCTTTTGCAATCAAGCATATTTTTTTTTGTCCATTATGGACATTCCTCTTATTTCTTTTCTTTCTTGGCGACAAACAACGTAAGCATTTTTTTTTTTCATAATTATAATTATCAAAATATTAAATATGCATGTGTCCTATATATTTAATTGCGTCATTGTGAAATAAAATTTTTTATTCACGCTCGCTGATAAAAATCATTTAGTCTATACACTATAAAAAATTCATCTCACAGCAGAATCGTTGATTAGAATTTTCAAAGTCGCTTAGAATTTTTTTACTTCAGGCCTTTATTTTTTAAACCCAATTATTTTCAAAATTTTTAAAACATTTTTATATAATGCCAAAAATTCAGTAACGAAAATATTTATCTTTGAATTTTAAACGTCAAATTTTATAAAAATTCTGAGCGACCTTTTAAAAAATAATTAAAGGCCGCATTTCGAGGACAATTTTCTTCATGTCAACTAAATAATTTTTAAAAGCATGAGGAAAAAAATGTTGCTGCTAAATGACAGCAATATTATATATAATTTTTTTTTTTATTGAAAATCATTAACAATGACGTTTATAAAATGATTAAAAAAACAATAATAAGCATAGGAAAAAAAAAAGTAACAATAAAATATGTAAAGTATTATATAAAGTTTTATGTATAGCAATAAATGTTAGCCGTGTTTATAGTTTTTTTATGACGTCTTATCGTAAAAAAAATATATATCTTATATTATAGAAAAGATATAGAAGACGAAATATATTGTGTATGAAGTTATTGAGTGATGAGGAAGAAAAAAGGTCATAAAAGGTATGAACTTTGTCAATACGATAGCTCTATTTATTTTTGCAACAAACTTTGCATTCTATCGATCTTTTATATAATGCTCTATTATATCTATCTGGACATATGTGCAATATTCAAGCTCATATATTTTTTAGTATTTTTCATTACATATTTCATGTTCCTGAAGTTAGTAGACAATTAACAATTTTTTTTAAAACCATAAAAAAGAGAAAAAAAAAACTACAAAAATGCACATGTAGAAAATTTAAAAAACTATATGTGCAATTTTTGATATTTATTTTTTTTTTATAATTTATGATTTTTAGAACAATCCAAAAATTATTAGACCTTGGTTAATTACGACACTAAAGTTAAAAGACAATGAACTATTTTTTGATTTTTTTTTTCAACAAATGAATTACAAAAAAAAAAAAAAAACTAAAAATATGCACATGTAGAAAATTTGAAAAACTATGAGTGCAATTTTTGACATTTATTTTTTTTTTATAATTTAACGTTTTTGAAAAAAACCAAAAATTATTAAACGTCAGCTAAGCTCAGTATCATGTCATTTCAAATTTTTTGTAAATTAAAAATTTTATTAAAAAGAAGTTTTAATTAAAAAAATCTGCAAAAATTTAATTACCATAAAATTACAAGAAACTTTGATCTTTTTTATTAGTTTTTTGTTAGATTACGTAACCCTTCTCTGCTGTATATTAAATTAATTCTTCATTAGTCGGAACTTTCCTTCATCCAAGAATATGAATGTGCCAAAAAAATAAAAAAATTATTATTGTTTTTGTAAAATAAAAGCATTCTATTTTTATTATTCTGTCACTCAATTCTTAAAACTAAGAGTTAAAAATAATCAAAAATGAAAAAAAAAAAAAAATATGCATAAATGTAATCTTAATCCTCTTATAATTTTAAATTATGTTATATAACTTGTGATATTTTATAACAATATATAAAAATAATTTCTTATACAATAATATTAGTCACTAATTTATGATACTGAAAACGTAAAACCTGATAATATTTTATTTTTAATGATAAAGTTTTCATGTTATTAGAATCAATTATCCAAAAATACATCTAAAAAATTCAAGAAAGTCCTTCATGTGCATTAAAAAATATATTTTTTATACACATATTAAATTTGTTTATTTAAAATAAATAAATTGTCAGTATTCTTGTCATTTCACTGTCACAGAAATTATCAATTTTAAAATATAAATAAAAATTATTCAATAAAAAAATATTACAATGTTATAAATAAAACAAATTCATAATTTAATTATATAAATATTTGAATAATATATTTGAATTAAATAGCGCTGTTTAATTTCATTTGAATTTGGCGCTCTTTAAATTCCTTTGAATTATTTTGAATAAAATCAATGAAATTTAATAACTAAGCAAATTAATTTTCATGATACTCAAGTTAGCCTACGTCTAATAATTTTGAATTTTTTTCGAAACGATAAATTAAAAAAAAAAAAAAAGTTGATGATACTGAAGTTGTCTAATTTTTGAATTTTTTTTTAAATGATAAATGACAAAAAAAAATATTTCAAAAAATTGCACTTATAGTTTTTTTATTTTTCTACACATGCATATTTTTAGTTTTTTTTTTTTTTCTGTCGACTTTTTGAAAAAAAAAAGCATTAGAATATTTTTAATTGTCTTCTTACTTCATTAACTTTAAAAAAAAAAAAAAAGTTTTCTTTTTATTTATAATAAATATGAATTAAATGGCGCTGTTAAAATGCGGGGGAAATTTGAATTACGAAGCAAGTAGTAGAGGACAGTAGAGGTAGAAATGGTTATCGAGCGGCGTCGTCGAAAGGAGAAACACCACGTAGTGATAGGACCCACACATGTCAGTTTCTTAATGCATATGTGACTATATTATATACAATATATAAAGTACTACCATACTATATACATATATCATATATATGTAACTTTTCGGAGAGCGTAAGAGGCTGTGTAGTGAGCCAGAAAAAAATACAGAGTAGTTCAAATCGAATAGTGTTGATCGACACATGCCACGAGTGCGGTTTTAATTGTTGTGTTACTACTCGAGAATCGCGGTGAATGTGGACACCATATGAGAGAAAGTTATAGACAATTAAATACACATTTATTTTTAACAAATCATCACCTACAGACACTAGAGTAAACTGTGCTGTCAAAAAATAAAAACGCGGTAATATAAAGTGAATTTAAATTTAAAATTTAAAAAAAAACTCAAGTAAAATTCCAATATTTCTATACAACTGATATTTTTATTTTTACAATAAATATTGATTAGTTATTTAAAGTTATTTATAAAGATAATATTTTATGTTAATTAAAATTTTAAATAAATTTTTTTTATTTATTTATTGATTACTCCGTTATCTTGAAGGTGTAAAAGTGTTTTTCCACCTTCAGTTTGATGGCCGATTGATATATTTTTAAACTTTATTGCTATAATTATAAAAAATAATAGTTATATATTTTAAATGAACGTAATTATAAAAGTAGTGGGTAGCAATATCCGGTGCCTTGATCATGTGCCATTGAAGTATCGTAAAAAATAAAAATAAAAAAAAATAAGTAATAAATATATCGAGATTTATAAATAATATTATTGTTAAAACGGCGCATTTATGTGGATTTTTAAAAATATATAAAGCAAGTGTATGGGTGAAGATACAACTTCCCAACAAGAATCTATAATGATTTGCTTCGTACAAGGATTTCAAACACGTGAAGAATCTAAATTACGGCGGTCTAAGAGGTAATTTTTATTTAAATACATTTAGTTTATTTTAAAGAATTCAAATGAATAAAAAATTTGAAATTTATCTTGAGTACACAGAGAAAAAGGATTTCTTGATGCAAAAAATTTTTGCACTATAAATTGAACACAAAAATTTTTGGAGCAGGAAAAAATTTCAGATACTAAAGTCAGCTGACGTCTAATAATTTTTGGATTTTTTTTAAACGATAAATTATAAAAAAAAAAATATTTGAAAAAATTGCACCTATAGTTTTTTAAATTTCCTGTATGTGCATTTTTTTATTTTTTATTTTTGTGTAATTGGATTATTAGAAAAAAAATCCGAAAATTATTAAGTGTATACTAACTTCAGAATTATAAGTTAGCTAACGGCAAATAATGTTTGAATTTTTTTTAAAACGATAAATTATAAAAAAAAAAATATTTAAAAAAATTGCACCTATAGTTTTTAAAATTTTCTACATGTGCATATTTTTATTTTATTTTTTTTTTTATTTAAATTGTTGAAAAAATAAATCCAAAAACTTTTAATTGTCTATCAACAGTCATTAAATTTTTTGGAGTAAAAAAAATTCCTTGCGTCTAGAAATTTTTCTAGTTATCAAAAACATTTATCTTCTATTCAAAATGTAAAATATTCCTTGCGCCAAGAAATATTTTTTATCTGTTTAAGGAAAATAAAATAAATCTAAAAAAAAATATAAACTGATAAAGAGAATTTCGTTAAAAGTAAAACGACCAAAAGGTACAGCATTCATAAATAGTAATAGCTTGGGTTCGTGATTGAGATCTTGCTCATCCAAACAATTTGAATGACCGTATGGAAGACTATAGTAGACTAGTTAATAATATTTAGGTCCCGAGTCAAAATTAAAAAGGTGATTTGAGCCTCCAAATCCTACATGAGGGTAAGGAGGTTCAAATCATCCTTTAGAATATGAAGATCCATATGCATTAAAAAGGTGATTTGAACCTAAACGTGGTAACTTTGTCCGCTTTTACCAAGTTTAGGTTCAAATCATCTTTATAAAAAGGTAAAATAAGCCTCCAAAGCCTAAATTTATAGATCGAGAAAGACTCTCATCGGATCGCGTACGATTGGTAAAGAAACAGAAGGGAAAAGGGGGTTACTAATTAGAAATGGCAACCATGATCGAAACAAATTTGAAATTTAAAAATTCCAAAAATAATTTCTTAGTAATAAATGTTTTGTTGTGAGTTAAAAAATAATAAAATTTTAAATATTAATAATAACAGCTAAAGTTATACAAAGTAGGCGTTCGAATAGAATATTACTGTCATTCGAAATCCGAATTGAATAATTAGAGCCATTGACTTATTAGTAAATGATAAATTAATTATTTTATGTGATCAATAAATACGAATGATGCATTGGATGACGGAAGCTGCCGAAGAAATTGAAAAAAACTGCTGAAAAATAATCTGCTGCTGCCGGGATTCGAAACCAAGACCTAACGAATATCAAGCACAAGCACTGCCACACTGCTACTCGGACGCTCACGATCAGTTGGAAATATCTTTATCTATTTAGAACGCGGATATTATTATAACAATAATATCTTGCTAAAAAATTGAGCTCATTAGAAGCTACAGATTTAAAGTATGGTAGGCTTTGGAGGGTTAAAACATCTTTTTAAAAAGGTGATTAAGTCCTCCACGCGCTTCGTTTAGGGTATTGAGGACTTGAATAGCATTTTAAAATATATGGTAGGCCATGGAGGGTTAAAATACCATTTCAAAAGGTGATTTACTTCTCCATACGCTACTTTTAGGACATCGAGGACTTAAATAACATATTACATTCAGCGACAAGTTGAACATCAAAAGAACTGAGGCTTTGGAGGCTCAAACTACCGTTTTAATTTCGACTCGGGGTCACACGATATATATTGTCACAGATGGTTACACTGAGATATAATTTATCTGTTTTTCTTAGCTCGTTTATTCCTCTATCATTGTCATCTGGCTTTAAAAAACATAAATAAATAAACCGGTTACATCTGAATTTAAATATCATCTACATTTCTCAACTACATATTTACTTATTTGTCCATCATTATCTTTTATTTTACTCAGAATGAAACCGTCTAATCAGTTTAAATAAAGTTTAATAAATTTAACTTTGCTCCCTTTGAATAGCTGCCTAAATTTATCTAATGCCTAAAAGACATAAAATATTTATTTTATACCATAAAATATTGATGAAGACTTCGTGATCTTGATATAATTCTTATCACTGAAATTCTTTATAATTAAAATTTTTTAAATTTCCATTACTCTGACATTTATAAAACTTTTAAAGAATATTTAGATAAACATCTTGTTTTTTTTTTTTTTAATTAAGGCCAAGAGATTTTAAAAAAATATTTAATAAGATTTCGAATGTCTATTTAATCATACATGAGTATGATTTAAATAAAGTACCGCTAAGGTGAGGATGAGAACGTCGACCTTGTATTATGCTAGTTCATGCCTCTGTTGTTGGTTTAAACGTGTTTCGTATTCGTTGTAACCCTGTGTTTTATATAATTCGATCAATACCATACAACAGTAGCGCAATTACTTTCTATAGACACAATAAAATATTTAAATTTTTACTTAACTGACAATTTGACTTTTCTTATAAAAGTGCAAAAAAAAATTGTTGGAAATAAGCTGAATATTCTAAGCTTCAGAATGTGAGACGACGAACTTTTTTCAAATTTTTGAAAATACAAAGAAGAACATATTTTACTTCAAACTGTAGATGAACATTTTTTTGGAGTATTTTGTATACTTTTATCGACTTTTTCATTAAAAATTATCTCTGGTGGATCTAAATTACGGTAATTTACCGCACGGTGTCGTAATTTACTGTAAAAATAGGTCTTTTTACGGCAATTTTGCAGTAACACTCGGTATTTTACACAGTTCACTGAAATTTTATTTTTTTACTGTATTTTAATAGTATTAAGTCAATCATTGATTTTTCTTTTGAATTTTCAAAGGAATAGAAAATGTTTGAAAAAAGTTCATCTTTGTGTCACGTTGTAAAGCTTAGAATAATCAACACTTTTGCAACTTTTTTTCACGTGTAATCTCTTTTTTTTTAAATTAACATTTGTCTGTCATTTTCACTTTATATCAAAATCAATTCGATATGACTTGTAACATTCCTAAGGTTTCATATTATATTGAGCTCGCGACTAAAGTGGAAGAATGAGAAAACTTTCTAACAATAGATTTCTTTATTTAGGTACTCATAAATTTTCATTTTTATATATTTTATCAGTTTTGTACTGAATGTTTAATATTCATTTTAGAATAAATTATTATATTGTGCGATTCGCATACTTTATACATACATACATACATGCATACATATATACATACGCACGTAAATATATACATATACTGCTAATAGATCCACGTGGCAAAATAAATTGTTGCCGAAAGCTATTTTAGTAGCTAACAGTAGTTTCTTTATCAGCGAATATAAACTCTATCTAACTAAATTCAAAATTATTTTTGCTTAGTAGATTTTAAAAAAATTACGCTTCTTATTAATTAAATAATGATCATTCTTTATAAATATTAATTTCTTATTTTCAATAATAAATTTAATATTTATACGAAATAAATAATAATTAACTAATTAATTATAGTCGACTGCCCTTCATAATTTAAGCCTCTTCCCCTCAATCAGCAGGTACTGAATCCAAACAGCTTCCCACTTAACCACTTTTTTGAGTTTCATACCAGACAGCCCGTTATAAGCCTCCGTTAAAATTCTCTAAATTATAAACTAACAATAGGAACAAAATATCTAAATTAATGATGAAAATTTACTATCGATCTTTCGCGGATAATAATTTAATAAATATTAAGTAAAATATTATTTATTGTTGATAATTGTAATGATTAATTACAATTAAAGCTTCTGTTACAATTTAAAAGTTTTATTGAGCATTATGTTGATCAATAACAATTATTATTATTATTACTGTAATTAATGCCGTTGTCATTATAATTTTTTCCATTAAAATTATTATTAGTGTAAAAAGATAAGTATTTATTTTAGCGCCATAAGCACTAGAAAAATCGGGGTACTGACGTATGTAACAGAACGTAAATATGACGTTTAAAATGATATTAAATAAAACAGGCTTATAACGAGTAGTCGAGAACAAAACTAAACGCCTGGTAGTGGAGAGACTGAAATTTCAATAAAAATTTCCCCGTCTCCTAGACCAGGCTTATGACGAGTAGCCGACTGTAATTTCTTATTAATAATTTGTAAATTAAAATTCCATTAACAGTTAATTAAATATTTTATAAAAAACATTAATAAATACCATTAAATATATAAATCATATATTTATTATAGTTTTTACATATTTATAAAGCGTAAAAATAATACAGTCATAACAATCATACTCATAAAAATACTTTGTTTTTTACTTCAAGATATCTTATATATTATACATATATGTTTAACTATTCGAGTCTTGATAAATAATAATAAAAAAATAAAAAATCCACATAAATATAAATATTTATATAAAACAATATTTTTTTTTAATTGCTACATGTTAAAACAAAAGTTTGTAAACATGTAATATAAATAGTCTGATATGTATCAGCTAAATTACCTTTATGTAAATAGAAAAAAAAGGATATTTCGCAAATATAAATAAAATAGCTTAGGAATAGAGAAAGTTATTACGTATACACGCATAATTTATTCGATAACATATATATACATAATGTATTATTCGAAAAATTATTACACCATATCGTATATTTTTTTTTTTTACAAGATAACATTACATGAACTTTTTATATATTTTATTATTAACTATCAAACATATATCGTTATCAGATATAATAAAAATATAAACAAAATAAAAATATATCCGTGCAATAAATAAATTATGTATATATCTATATTTATTGTTGATAACATGACCTCATTGACATTTTTCAATCGATAATCATGTCAATTGATCAAGAAGCTAATGATTTTATTGAATGGATTATGTAAATAATGTTTTGTTATAAAAACTAGTTATTCAAATTGTCAATTGTCTGTTCAGAATAGACATAGTAGCAATTTATGTGCAAATAATATTAATAATTACGGTAAATGATATGATCGGGTACAAATAACTAAAATATGAGTGTATGAGAGAGTATGGTAGTACAATCGAATGTTATACGAAGCACATTCTAACAATTCTAAATAGGTAAAGGACCTCGAACCGGCATTAACACGCAATTATATCGTTTGTTAGGTCAATAACCCTCTACATACATATACTTTTCATTGTAATCATTATTATTTTATCGTACAATATTAATAATGATAACTATGATATTTTTTTTTTATATAAACTTTGTTATTCTGTAAATATTTATTTATTTTTTTATTTATTGAATGCTGGCTCTGATAATTGCATTTTAAATATTTATGAGAATCGAATCTAAAAACTCACTGCTATGATAATCGATTAATGAATTAATACACGGAAAAATTGAAGTATATAAATTAAGAACGACAAGTAATATAAAGATAAAGTGATCAGTAAATATCATTTTAAAGAGTAATTTTTTTATTTATGATTAAAATGTGAATAATTACAGAATAAGTATGAAAATTTATTGTCTGTGCAAGAAAAATTATTATTTGAACTTTAAAAATCGTAACTGATACTTAGAAAATTTACGACAACGGGAAATTGACACCCGGGTTCCGGGTTACAAGTTCAAACACTAATTTTTAAAGTTTATTTTTCGTGTAGAAATATAAAATTAGAGAATTCGTTAAGTTCGGCCCAGACTTAAGAACTAAATACTAAAAAAATCGGGAGTGAATTTGAATTTTATTTCAATTTGAATTCCCTCACTTGGAGTTCCAGAGTTTTAGAAAAATTCACTCTGCATATGGAGTAAATACTCTCTAAACATGAATAAGTGAAATAAAAATGAATAAGTGAATATTCACTAATTCTGAGTGCAAACCGAACTTATTTTAAAAAGTGGTTCGGTTTGCACTTAAAATTAGTGAATTTTCATCAATTTTACTTATTCATGTTTACAGAGAGTAAGGAGTTTATTATTTGCAGCGGAGTGATTAAGATTTTATTTAAACCCGCATTTACTCCGAAGTGGAGTTTAACACTAAAATAAACTCCCTTTGGAGTAAATTTCAAACCGAAGGAATTAAGATAAACAATAATTCACTCCGGATTTATTCTGCGTTTACTCCGAAAATTTTTATAATGAACATACATAATCTGTAGATTGTTGATTCAAACAATCATTTTATAGTGAAAATACTAATCGCGTTATTAATTCCAATAGAACTTATAATTTCATACGCCCTTTCGACAGTAACTCCCGAAAACCAAAAGGGCGTATTTTTTTTATTGCCAATTTAGTAGACTTATTTCAAAGCTATAAATTGAAAAATAAAAATTTGAAAGCCAAGAGGATGTTCACTTGAATTATACTCCTGTTTAGTCTTAAAAATTTTTTTTTTTATTTTTTATTCGGGAAAAACATTATAGTAGTGGCAACTTTCTAGGATCGTACTGAGTACTTTCTGTGAAGAAAAATTTCAAATAAAAAAAAATCGATTTCAGTTTCGAGAAAACTGCTTCTTTTGAAATGTCGAGAGTAGAGCACAACCTTAACGCTTCGCTTATGAGGCGTGCGATAGTACTGTATGTTATTTAGACTATATCCACTACTATCCAGGATAGTACTATGCAGAGAGTAGTGAATACAGTCTAAATAACATACAGTACTATCTAGAATTATTTTTTCACAGAACGTACTCAGTACTATCCCAGATAATTGTCATTATTATATTGGTTTTTCCATGTAGCTTTGAAATAAGTCCCCAAAACAATTGATAATAAAAAAAAAATTCCAAGCTCTTTTGGTTTTAGGAAGTTTTCTTCACCTTTCATAAACTTCACCCTCGTCCGAAATCCTCCTTTTCGTCCTTACCACGCAATATACTACAAAAAATAACAAATAATAGTAATTAATAAAACAAAAGGTATTAGTTTCTATTTTTTTTCTTTTGTCTTTGCCCTAAGTTTACTCCAGAATATAGGGTGCATTTTTTCAAGAAAAAATTGCTTTTTTTTTCATCAATACTTGAATAAAAAAAATGTTAAAGATTTTACAAAATGTCTGCTATTATCAATTCATAAAAAAAACTTCAAGTTTATCGTTGACCCGGAAATTTAATGCAAGAAAAAAAAATAAAAAAAGCAGAGAAAAAAAAGAACGGTGAAGGTTTAAAATAGCTTCTTAGTATCTGATGTTATCGTGTGAATGTCAAACACGTGGGTTAGCATAATGAATCTAAACATGCGTTGATGTATTGTTTGAATCGATCGTCGACTACTGTACACGCAATATTCCTTAATTTATTATTGAAACGGTACATAAATGTATACTAGGTGAACAGTCTGTTATTCCTGTTGCCATGGGAAAGGTAAAAATGTTTTTTTTCTACCATACGATCGAAATTTATTTTTATCTATACAAATGCGGCTAGACGTTGAATAAATTTGTGAATACAAAAATCTATATATATTATGATGACTATCGAATTACATTAGTGAATTGGAAAACTGATAACGCTGATGATTGGAACTAAAAAAGAATATCGACAACATAAATTTCTTTAATGCATCAGTTTTAATATGGGCTTATGCATTTATGGATCAGAGGCTTGAATTAAATATGAACTAACAATAAGACAAATACTCGATAAATTTAATATACAAGGATATAAACGTCAATTTAAATCTTTAAAACATAAATTTTTTATAAATAATACATATTTTATTGTTCAATTGCTTATTTTTATTTGTGATCAAAATCAATGGTTATTTTTAAAAATTCGTTCCAAAAACGTTCGTAGAAGTGAACTTCAAAAATTGAATTTCTAAACTTTAAGTTGAAAATTTTTGGAACTTGAAATTAAAAAATGAACAATTTTCAACTGGTGGAAGTTTTTCCTGCTCGTTTTTAATTTTTTGAGCGCATATAATGTGATTTGACAATTTTTTGGGTTTGAAGAACATTAAAAAAAAGGAGTTAATTAGGAATTATGAATATTTTTGACTCTTACAAGAATTGTTCAGGTATGAAGCAAAAAAAATAAAATGATTTTAAAATATTTGTGAAAATTTTTTGAATTTTATCAGAACTTTTTGAGGTCAGTTTTTTTTTACTTTTTGTACTCGTTTGAAAATAGTTCAAAGAATGTAAAATACGGTTGACTCTGCGAGAAAACCCCAAATTTTCCCACTGTTTTTGAATTCAGGGAGCTGAGTCTAGATTTTCTGTATAATTTCTATAGAATTTCTTAGATTGCGATCCTGATCAAAATTAATTGCTTCGGGGGTAACAGGAAGTCTTCTGGAAGAACGCCAGCATATAGAAGGGGAGGAAAAAAAGGAATTAATTGGGAATTATGAATATTTATGACTCTCATCAGAATTATTCATGTATGAGGTGAAAAAAAAAAATGATTTTAGAATATATATCAACGTTTTTGGAACAATTTTTTTTGCACAGAAATTTAAAAAAATTTGAATTTTTTAATGATATAATTAAAAATAAATCGATAGGCATCAGAAATGTTGACTTGAAAACAATTAGATTTTAATTATTTATGCCGGTTATAGATTTGAACTTAAGCTAAACTTTGGTCTTTGCCTAATTGATTAAAGTATCAGTCGTAAGTTACTGTCATCCTTGGAAAAGACTCTTGACCATGATTATTCAGTGCACTTGTAACATATTAATTATACACAATTATACTAGACTATACTATAAACTATAAGAGAAATCGATCATTACTTTTACTAATTAACATTCTCAGTCTTTTTCTTTAATCGACTAATAAACTACGTGGTGCTCTCCAATTTGTAAGTACAACAGGTTTTTTTCAAACATTGTTTCTATAAAAGTATATGAACTATAATTTATTGAATAACTTGCACTTAAAATAATTATTATCAGCAAAAAAATTGCAATTTATTTATTGAACGATAAAAGGTTAGAAGTTATAACTTTTATCTAATAACCTTTTGAATAATTAACAAAAAGAAAAAAAAATAATGTCTAATATTAATGCAGAATATCGATTTGTTGTAACTAGAAATTAAATTTATTAAATATTTTTTAAATTTAATTGTTTATTAAACAAAATTTCCAAGATTTACGGAAGCGATGTTGCTTGTAATTGATTAAAATAAAAAAAAAATTTGGATCTGATGTCAAAGCATTTAATTCGGAGTTTTAATATTAAAATAAACTCCTTTTAGGAATTAATTTCCCTCCGAACTGGAATTTTAATATTAAATTAAATTTCCCTTTCGAGTGAATTTCACTCTGAGGAAATTAAATAAATAAACAGTCATCTGCTCTGGCTTCACTCCGGATTTACTCCACGTTCACTCCGCTAATTTTTTAGTGTAACACAAAAATAATTGTAATTTCAATGTAAGAAATTTTTGAAAATACGAGTAACTACAATTAATATTAATTATAAAAAATTAAAAAATCATAAAATCTATTTGTTTCTACGAAATTCAGAGCTCATTTATAAATACACTGAAAAATTAACGGAGTGAATGCGGAGCGGATGACGGTTTATTTATTTAATTCCCTCGGAGTTAAATTCACTTCTAAAAGGAGTTTATTTTAATATTAAAACTCCGAATCGGAGTGAATGCGGATTTAACTAAAATCTAGTGCACTCTGGAATTACTCCGCTGAAAAATCAAACTCCTTATTTACTCCGAATGCAGAGTGATTTTTTCTTAAACTCCGGGACTCCAAGTGACGGAGTGAATTCGAATTTAAATAAAATCCATAATCACTCCGAATTCACTCTCAATTTTTTAAAGTGTTAATAAATTACACTGTAAAAAATTTTCGGAGAACGCGGATTAAATCCAGAGTGGACAATTATGTATTTATTTAATTCCCTTGGAGTAAAATTCACTTCAAAGGGGAGTTTGTTTTAATATTGAACCTGAAGCAAATTGAATGTGGAGTTAAATAAAATCCCGATCACTCCGAAATCACTTCGCTAAAAAAAAACTCCCTATTTACTCCACAACTGAGTGATTTTTTCTCAAACTCCAAACCTCCGAGTAAATTCAAATTTAAATAAAATCCCGGTTTTTACAACTATCTACTGGAATTCAAAAATAAAAAAACTTTAATAATCATTTTGTATTATTCTAATTTACTACTAAAATAAAAGTAACAACTTGACTTTACGAAATATAATTTATATAATAAATTGATTTAATAACAAATTGAATTATAACTTTCTTTCACAACAATTTACTGACTATAAGATTAATTGAATTAAAAAAAATCTTTTTATTAATTATATAAAATACGAATTACGTAAATTATCGATTTGGCAACGAATGTATGAAGTATATATAGCTGTTTTTTTTTTCACGCAGTATAAAGACTATAAAGCTATAAAATTCATGAAGAATTCAAGAGCAACGAAGGTCGTTGGTGTCATACTACGAGGGTTGTTACAAACTCCCCTGAGTTAGTTCTACCCCGGCGGGCCCGAGGAACTTGTCTCGATTGTTCTATTCCGTATTTATATTATCATTTTTTGTTATTTTTTCTTTTCATATTATCTCAGTAATTTTTTTAATTGTGTCATTATTAAGGTCATGTGTAATTGAAGCTTCAATCATAAATTAAAATTAATTTTTACTGATTATCAATTTAATTTAATTTAATTTTTTTTCCAATTAATTATCATTTCTTTAATTAAAAAATGATTATAATTTTTTTCAATTGTACTTGAGTTACTTTGCAAAAAAAAAAGAACTCAGCATTATTACAAATAAAATTACAAAGAAAGAAAATTTTAAAGTTTAATAGCAAGTTCACGTGCACATAAAAAAATTTAAAACAATGAGCATTTTTTTTCTTGCAAGGCTGGCACTCAAGAGCATAAGCGCTAAGTGGCGATATTCAAAAAAAGGTATTTTTAAAAAGCATAGATATCAACGTGGCTTTTACTGAGATATGTTATGACTTGATAGTACTGTTAACATGTGGAAATTTTTATTTTCATTAAATATATACTTAGAAAATTTTTAAAGTATAAGTGTGTAATAAAATATGAACAAAGTATTAAATGAGAATAAATAAAAAAATTTGGGGACATGGATTTTGAAACGAGAGCTTTGATACACTTGTGTCTGTCATCAAAATCAATACCCAGAACAAGGTAGACAGTCAGGAGGTTAATTATCAATACTTGGTATATTAAATTTGAAAAATTAATTTTTTTTTTACTAAGAGTGTATTTTTTTTTGAAATTTTGTAGGTCTGCTGGGTCTATAGGCGCCCGATCGGCACCGAGTACTCCTCTGCAACCGAATGTCGGACCTGGACCACAGTCTCCAACGGAAAAA
Organism: Microplitis manilae; assembly: GCA_030273425.1. Lineage (NCBI taxonomy): Eukaryota > Metazoa > Arthropoda > Insecta > Hymenoptera > Braconidae > Microplitis > Microplitis manilae. The sequence goes on along the minus strand of CP092722.1, from coordinate 27,558,448 downwards.
CAACACGCGATAAGTGGGTCGCAATTGACTGTTGGATCAGTGACTACTCATTTACCTCCCAAAAGTCCGAGTCACGTTAGCTTGCAAAAATGCAACGACAGGTAAATTTTAATTTATTAATTATATTATTATTTATATTTAAATATTGACCATCACGTTTAGAAGTAAGTAAATAAAAACGACCAGAATACGATTTATTGGAACGAATTAACATTTAACTGCAAAAAATTGGAGAATTTTTAAAAATTTTTGAAACTTGATAAGAGATAATTTGTAGGGAATGGAATGATCTACAAAAAAGGTCCGATAACATTTTAAGATAAGTTTGATAGTTTCGTCGAAAGAGTCAAGTAATACTAAAATTTACTATAAATCAAAATTAGACCTCGAATAACTTTTGAAAAATTAAATTTATCGAAAAATGATAAGAGACCTTTTTTGTAGAGCGTTTAATTTTCAACAAAAATGTCCATTGATTTTTTCGATTGAATTATTAATCGATTGTAACAGCCGATAATTTGAAATGTTTTGAATTATTTGAAAACTTACGAATAATTCGTAAGTTCAAACTATTCGCGCACCCCTAATATATATATACAGTTGACTACCTGTCATAAGCCTGCCCGTTATAAGCCTCTTCCCCTCAATCGGCAGATACTGAGTCCAAACAGCTTCCCACTCAACCACTTTTTTGAGTTTCGTACCAGGCATCCCGTTATAAGCCTCCGTTAAAATTCTCTAAATTATAAACTAACAATAGGAACAAAATATCTAAATTAATGATGAAAATTTACTATCGATCTTTCGCGGATAATAATTTTATAAATATTAAGTAAAATATTATTTATTGTTGATAATTGTAATGATTAATTACAATTAAAGCTTCTGTTACAATTTAAAAGTTTTATTGAGCATTATGTTGATCAATAACAATTATTATTATTATTACTGTAATTAATACCGTTGTCATTATAATTTTTTCCATTAAAATTATTATTAGTGTAAAAAGATAAGTATTTATTTTAGCGCCATAAGCACTAGAAAAATCGGGATACTGACGTATGTAACAAAACGTAAATATGACGTTTAAAATGATATTAAATAAAACAGGCTTATAACGAGTAGTCGAGAACAAAACTAAACGCCTGGTAGTGGAGAGACTGAAATTTAAATAAAAATTTCCCCGTCCCCGAGACCAGGCTTATGACGGGTAGTCAACTATATATACAAATGTACACTTTTTTAATTATAAAATAAAAATATTTTAATTTACATCCGGTCATTATAAAAAATTTTTAATTTTATTTTTTCATTTGTTAGAAAGAAGAAAATATTCGTTGAAACTTATCGTTATCATATATATGTATATATGTGATAATATTGTTATTAGTTTCTATTGTAATCAATAAATTCTTAGTTAATAATTATATGTGATTCATATTTCCTTATAAAACATATTTAAAAATTCATCAGGAAATACTTAATCTTCTATTTATTTATTTTTTAAATCTACACCATTAGATTTTTTTGTTATCAGCAAAGATAAAGATAACTATACGTATATATACAATGATAAATTGATAAAATTACTGTTTAATATCAAGCAATCGAATAGCTTGTTTCGGTTAGTGTTGATAGAATGATCGGTCATAACTATGAAGTCTGGGGTAACGATTTATGGAGTATACACAAAATTAATTATTCATTCAGGTTTTAATTTTTAATTATCATAAAATATAAACAATTCTTTTTAATGGCTGATTTAATTGTTACAGTCAACTATCAAAACCTCTGAGCAGAAGTACACCGTCAATGACTGCTGGCGGTGGTTCACAGACACCATCCACCATCAGCAGATCATCTACAAGATCCTCCCCCACGTCAACAAGTAGTGCGAGACAAAAAAAATTTCATCGTCACTTTACACAAGTAATTAAAATTATTTGTAATTATTTAAATCATTAAGTCATTCTGTGCTTCCAATGTCACGGCAATTTTTCTCATTTGTTTTGTCTTCTTACAAAAAAAAAAAAAAGCAAAACTTGCGCACTTGTTAATGTGTTGTCTTACTAAAACTACCAGGGAATGATTTAAAATATAATTATTTATCGTCGCATTATTAATCATTAATTAACAATTGCTTACAATTATTCATTAACCATTTATTATAATTAAAACTATTCATAATTACTTTACTAATCAACTTGGTCGTCGCATAAATTTCGCATAAAACTTTTTGGAAACGAGGGTAAAATTCAGTAAAAATACATTTTTGAAAAATGTTCTTTTTTAACTCAAAATTCGCTTATATAAAATCCTAGATAAACTTTTTTTTTACTATCAAAATTACGAAAGTTCTTATCCGTCTCAAATATAGTTCTACATGTCGATGTTTTTTTAATCGCATTATTTATTGAAAAAATTAAATTTCCATAAAAAATTAATTAAATTATCAATAAAGATCAGACTCAAATATAAAAAAAAATTAATAAATAATAACATATGCAAATAAATCATTCCCACATGTATGAATTGAATTGTATGTACTGTGAAGTCTAATTAATTAACATCACGTGATTGGATAATAATTTTTTTGCACAATGTCTTGGAAGGACGAATGATTGTATGAATTAATTGAAGCTCTGACCCAACTAATGACAAAGTTCAGTGCTAATCTAATGATAGTCTTCAAAATTTCACGACCAGGTTGGACCAGATGAACGGGTGATAAACTACTACAGTTGCGCACTAGTCGGTGATATTTTATTACAAGGACATCTATACATTACATCAAATTACTTTGCTTTCCACAGTAACGTGTTTGGTTACGTTACAAAACTTCTGATCCCCACTAGCTCGGTGCTCAAAATAAGCAAGGAAAAGACTGCCCGTATTATTCCAAATGCAATAGCAATCGTAACTGAAGATGAGAGACATGTTTTTTGCTCACTGTTATCACGTGATTCAACTTTTAAACTGATGAAACAGGTTTGGGATGCGGCACTCGAAGGTAGAGAGACAGTTGACGATTTACCTTTGCCAGTTGATGTTAAATTATTAACTCCGGACTCGTTGCTGGTTGATGATTCCGAGGTTAATGTCGAAGAAGATGATTCTAGTATGTCCGAGAGTGGTACTGATTTAACATCAAGACCACCAACTGTCTGTACTGATACTGATGGCATGACTCCTATTATTCCGCGACCAATTTTAACGTCACCGAGGTTTGTATTTTTTTTTTTTTTTTATTTAAAATCTAAATTTTATTAATAATTAACACGGTAATTATTTTTTAAAAATTCAAGACTGGAACTGACGACAATGCCCAAAAATGTAACGACAGCGAAAGTAGGAGTAGTAAGATCTTTATTGAAGTATCAACTGAGATCGCGCACCATAATAACAATTTTAGTAGCACTTTTGGCAGCTCTCTATGTCTCGGCAGCTTTCATGATGGTTAGAATTGATAGATTACATACAGCATACCTCAATCATCCACTTGCCTCACCTGAGAGATTTACTCACGATCGATTATTGAATTATCTCAACACAAATCTCGATCAAATTATTAAGGTAATTATTAATTTTACCTCTTATAAGTATTCAAATTATTTTTCATTATACCAGCATCGAAACTTGAAGTTCCAGTGTCTCTACCGTCAGCCGAAAGAAGCTCATTTCATTCCGTTGTTGCGAAATAACTAATAATATTAGCAATCGCGTAAATTGTGAATGCCTTCAGTCAGCGGGCAGAAACAAACTTGTTTTCACCATATCTGCACCGAAAATTTAAATTTCTGTCCTGTTTAAAAAAAGAAAAAAGGCGGATACTTATTACACAGATTTCCGATGACACAGATTGACTTTCTTACTTACTGAAGTAAATTTTAAATCAAAAAGATATTAAATTCAAGAGTTTCTAAGGATTTTTAGAGAAATTTTACTTATTTTCTATGGATTTTTTTAGACGCTAAGTCCTGAAAAATCCTTAGAAACTCTTGAATTTAACATCTTTTTGATTTAAAATTTACGTCAGAAAGTAAGAAAGTCAATCTGCGTCATCGAGATCTGTAATAGACATCCGTCTGAAGAAAGTTGTTGTTTTCTCTTATGGGAAAACAAATGATAAAAATAAGCGCATGCGCTATTTTTCCTATAAACAGAGGCAAAAATTTAAACTTTCAGGTGCAGATTTGGTAAAAAATTGTATACACATCACGGAAGTAAGACGTCCGCCTCCGGCTCGGGAAGGCAATCGAATACCAGGCTTGAAATGCCTTACTTTACTTCCCTAGATGTGTAATATACTATTATAGTTTCTGCTCAAATTCAAATTTCAAATGACAATTTATGCGTACGCTAATAATCAGTCTTTAATTAACTTATTTCTGACTGGCTGCTGAAACTGAAACTTTAAGTTCCAATGCAAGTAATCATGAAAAATATTCTGTGTAACTCAGGATAAAACACGATTTCAGACTGCGGGTGATGTCAGTCAACTTCATTCAGGTCTGGAATTGTTTTGTTTCATCCCTTGTCACACAATATACTATAATAATAAATAATATTCGTAACAACAGGTACGACAAAGCTTGCAGACACTTTCTCAACAGTTTGTAACAATAAATCAAGACAGCGGTAGTCATGATACAGTGCATGGAAGTGGAAAAATTGAACCTGAAGATGCGCCAAGTTAGCCTCGCAAGTGGAGACTTTATATAATTATAAATCAACCAAATAATAAGAGTTCTCTTTACCTCGTTAGCGTATGAAACGCCCCGAAAAAAAAATATAAATACGTGATACATTCTGTTCGTGTCATCATAAGAATGTTGACAAAATGACGTGTTAATTAAATTCGTTTTAAATAAATAACCGAGTTTAAATCAAAATAAAAAAAAATATTAATAATAACAAATAAAAAATAAAGACTACACGTCGTTTTGTAAGCTTCCTTTTTTAGCCGTCTGTTGTATTTAGAATATAATTCTAATTTATAGATTTAAAAGGCTAAAATATAAATAAATAAAAAAAGGAAACGATATAAAATAAAGAAAGAAACCTAGACAGCTAGACTTGTTAAGTCGCAATTAGGCTGCTTGCAGTAAAAAAAAAATAATACAATGAGAGATTTAATTTTTCGATTAATTAATTAACTGATTTATTGGTTTATTAATTAATCGAAGTGTTTATAAGAAAAGGGACACAATAATATAATAGATAAATATTTATAATTATTTTAAAAATGACATTTTGTTAATTGGAGAGCTCATTATTTTTTTTTTTTTTTCGTTTTTTTTTCCAACTAGTCAAGTGTACCTACAGGATATGAAACTCAATAAAATAATGTTCCTTATTGGGTAATAAGACTATTAACAGTGAGAATGAAAAAAATTTTATAGTTATTTACTTTATATAATTAATTTTAAAAATAGTGCATTTGTTTTTATTAGTTTTTCATGGCTTTAGTAATTACTTTGTTGTAAATAGTTTTATCAAAGATGTTCTAGCATTTTTTTTAACAATTAATTTAAATGTATAGATTTTTTTGGGTGTGGTGCATCCCTACAGATAATTCCTCTACATTATAAAATCTCACAAAGTTTTTTCCTAGACGATTTAACTCTACAGATAAATTTTTACATCGCAACAACTCTAGAAGATTATTTTCACATCGTTCCATTTCTACATGAGAACATCTCTCATATTAAAAGTCTCTACAGAGATCAACTCTGCAGCGATAATTTTTACATGGCGCCAAGTTCGAACAGTAGAATTTTTGTTTTGACATTTTATTAATACATTTCATTTGTGTCGGGATGAGTCATCACTTTTGTAATATTTAAATAATTTAATATCACTTTCATTAATTCTTTCTTTTATATAATAAACCAACTTTATTAATAAAATGTAAAAACAAAAATTCTATTGTTTGAACTTGGCGCCATGTAAAAATGATCGCTCTAGAGGTGATCTCTGTAGAGTTTATCTCTGTGAAGATTTTTAATATGAGAGATGTTCTCATGTAGAGATGGAAAGATGTGAAAATAATCTTCTGTAGAGTTGTTGCGATGTAAAAATTTATCTGTAGAGTTGATTCGTGTAGGAAAAACTTTGTGAGATTTTATAATGTAAAGAAATTCTCTGCAGGGATGCACCACACCCGATTTTTTTTTTACAACTTAAAATAAATTTATTTTGTGTAAATTACAATTTCAAAAAAATCAATCATTAATTATGTATTAATCAAGTATTCAAATTGCTGATTAATATATTATTTTGAAATTTTTAATCCTCACCGCTCTTGTGATAATTTTTAAAACTTTTATCAAATATTTTTTATTAAAAAAAAAAGAAATGAAAAAAAAATTTCGTCAAGTTTTTAATTACGCTAGAACATTTTCGAATTAATTTGCTAAATTGTTAGGTTGTTATAATAAATATTATTATTTATTTTTAGTTTATGTAAAGCGAAGTTAATTAGATTTATTTAAAATGCCATAAAGTGGGAAAATTAATAAATTTATTAAATGGGGCAAACTTTAGTAATAAATAATAATACACATTTTAATGTATATATCGAGTCAATAATTCCACGGTCATATTTTTATACGCTAGTTTAGAGCCAAAAGGGTGTATAATTTTTTTTTATTGCCAATTATATTGCAGACTTATTCTAAAGCAAAAAAATGGAAAAACCAAATCTTTTAACTATAAAATAAGTCCGGCTGCTCAATTTCAAAATACAGTAAGTAATAAAAATAAAATTTGAATTGAATCATGTTCATAAGTCTCCATTGGAACTAAAAATATAAAAAAATCCATTTTGAAAAATTTGTTCCTCAGTGTTTTGAAATTGGCCAGCCGAGCCTACATATAAAATTTTAAATAGACTTTTTTTTTATTATAAAAATTTCCAAAGTTCAAAAAAAGTTCTAATTTATCTCAAAAAAAATGTTTCAAATGTTTAAGTTTTTTTGAATTTTTTTCAAACGAGCTTTAGTCACTAAATTTAGAGCCGATGCGTATAAAAATATGTCTTGGAATTTCTAACACGATATACCCGAGGTAAATTATCGGCATAAATGTGTATCTTTTCTTCGTTTTTTAAATGCAGAGAAAAACTAAATGATAAAGTTGGATAATAATTCCCGACACAAAAAAAAGTTACAAGTATAAATCATTTAACGAATTAGAAATAAAAAAATTGTTTGTAAACCCATTGGATTTGTATAAAAATACTGTGAAAATATTATTGTGTCGGATAATAATAAAAACTGCGAGGATCTTGATTGATTATCGCAGAGTACGTGGGGTAACTCCTTCCATGCCGATGTGGAGAATAAATTCTCTGTATAATGATGATAATAATTATAAATAATGAATAATGGGAAAGATGTTTTGACTGTGATAAATAATATGGTTGAGAATAAAAGGAAAAACAAACGTTAAATAAAACACTTATTGTGAGTTGGTTTAATCCTTCTGCAAAACGAATGAAAGAAAACGATATAGAGATATTTAAAAAAAAAAATAATAAATAAATAATAATGTTAGTGAGGGATTATTACATGAAAAGTGCTGTTATATTGATTAGTTATAATAAGTATATATATCATTGTAATTATACGTAGATTTAAAGTGGAAAGTGTAATTAATTAATGAATATCTTATGCATGATTTACATATTTTTATTATTGTTAAAATTTTTTAATCATTGCATGACCATCGTAGCGTTTTTTTATTTAATTACTAGTATCATTTATTCTACATATTATTAAAAAATAAAACAATAATAATAATATTTATTATTATAAAAATAATAAATAAAAAAATTATCTATTTTCTCATATTTATCTTGTGCTGGCTTTGTACGAAATCGTGTGAGATCGTACTTTTGCTAAAACTAAATTTTAATTAGGATTATTTGATATATTGACATTTTATTGCGATAACGAATTACTTTTAATTCAAATAAATTTCAGTGTTTACTCTGAGAAAAATTCGGGAGTGAATTCTGAGTGATAGTAAATTTTATTTAAATTTACGGAGTAAAAGGGGAGTTTATTTTTCTGGCGGTTTTATTTAAACCCGCTTTCACTTCGATTCGGAGTTTTGATATTTAAATAAATTCCCCTTTGAGTAAATTTTACTCTAAAGGATTACTCTGATTAAAAACTCTGATTAATAGGTCGAATCTGAAACTCAATCGGAAACGAATATCCAATTAAAATTTCTAGGAAGCGATCCAAGCATCCGATTGAATTTCTATCAGATTAGATCGGAATAATATTTACTATTTTCCAACTAAATCTGATTAAATTTTTTAATCAGATTGAATTGGACAATCCGGAAAGAATAAATTTATTTTTGGAGTGAATTCAATAGAAATATTATTTTATTTTTAATTTTCCGATTAACTGCTATTAGAATTTTCTTATTAGATTCAATCGGAAAAATAATTTTCTTATCCGATTAACTTTATAATTTCTGAAGAACTTTCAATTAGATAAACTCGGAATTTTCCAATGAAATCCGATTAAAAATGATTGAAAATCAATCGGAAATTTCCGATTAGAATTTTCTTATTAAATTCAATCGGAAAAGTAATTTTCTTTTCTCAGTAACTTTCAATCAGATTCACTCGGAATTTTCCAATAAAACTCGATTAAAAATCAATTGGAAATTTCCGAATAAATCTGATTAGAATTTTCTAATTAGATTTAGTCGGAAAAATAATTTTCTTTTCCGATTAACTTGCCAATTTTTCATTAACTTTCAATCACATTTATCTGGAACTTTCCAATGAAACCGGATTGAAAATCAATTAGAAATTTCCGATTCGAATTTTCTTATTAAATTCAATCGGAAAAATAACTTTCTTTTCCAATTAACTTTCTAACTTTCAATCGGAGTTACTCGGAACTTTCCAATGGAATCCGATTAAAACATTGAAAATTAATGAAAAATTTCCGATTAGAATTTTCCAATCGGATTCTATCACAGTTTTCAATCAGGGTAAATAAATACAGTCATCAGTTCCGTATTCACTCAGCATTTTATCAGCGATCACTCCAAAAATTTTTTCAGTGTATTATTAAACTGTATCACTAAAAAAAAAACAAGACATCGAATTGTTTTTTTAAATTTGAAATGAGGAATTGAAAATTTTGATTTTAAAAAAAAAATAATTTTTGTCTTTTTGATGAGAAAATTTTGAAATCTAATTGAAAATAAATAAGACTTTAAAAAATATTTTGATGAAAATGAAAAAAAATATTTTATTGTGCCAAAATTAAATTGGTGATGAAAAAAATCGTATATACGATTTAAAAGTTCGACAAAAGTATTAATGATAATAAAAAGTAATTCGTTATCGTGGTAAATAATTAAATTATATTTTATATTCAAAATTAGTATTAATTAAATTAATTTAAATATAAGTCCGACTACTTGCCTTAATAAAAAAAATAATTTAGTCTTTAAGAAGAGTGCTCAATACTCGGTCCATATTTATTAGAATAACAATCTAATTCAATTTAAAAATACTATTATTATTATTTTAATTGCATTTACTATGATCCCAATAAATAAATTTAGTAATTAACGCAGTCAATTGTAAACGTTATTGCTCATTTGTAGAGAAAATAAATTATTTTAACCGTCCCTATAGTAAATTATAAATAAATAGATAAAAAAACGTTTATATTTCTTCATCAATTAAGGCAACTATAAGGACTATTAGAATATTTATTGAACAATAAAAGAAACAAAAGTAAATTACTTGAAATAATTTAATTAAATGCAAATGTTAATTATGTCGTTAATAAAACTCAATGGTGTTGTGTTTTAATAGCTGTAATTTTATTCTTTAGACACTGGGAAGAAAGCGGTTAAATAAAAAAGATTTGAAATTCAAAACAAAATGATTAAAAAAAATTTTAATGAGAGAGTTATCACAGACAGACCAATAACGTATAATATGTATCGATATACATAAATAATACAATAAAGTGTACGACAAGTCCAAATTTAATGACTTTTATTAATTATGTCCTTTCTATTCCTTTTATTTATTTTTTTAAAATTTTTATTGTGATGGTAAATCATTTATTAGTCACTACCCGTCATAAGCCTGCCCGTTATAAGCCTCTTCCCTTCAATCGGCAGATACTGAGTCCAAACAGCTTCCCAATTAACCACTTTTTTGAGTTTCGTACCAGACATCCCGTTATAAGCCTCCGTTCAAATTCTATAAATTATAAACTAACAATAGGAAAAAAATATCAAAATTAATTATGAAAATTTACTATCGATCATTTGCGGATAATAATTTAATAAATATTAAGTAAAATATTATTTATTGTTGATAATTGTAATGATTAATTACAATTAAAGCTTCTGTTACAATTTAAAAGTTTTATTGAGCATTATGTTGATCAATAACAATTATTATTATTATTACTGTAATTAATACCGTTGTCATTATAATTTTTTACATTAAAATTATTATTAGTGTAAAAAGATAAGTATTTATTTTAGCGCCATAAGCGCTAGAAAAATCGGGATACTGACGTATGTAACAAAACGTAAATATGACGTTTAAAATGATATTAAATAAAACAGGCTTATAACGAGTAGTCGAGAACAAAACTAAACGCCTGGTAGTGGAGAGACTGAAATTTCAATTAAAATTTTCCCTACGTCCCCTAAACCAGACTTATGATGGGCAGTCGACCATTTTCAAGGTAGACCCGTGTAAAAAAATTTGTTTGAAAAATGTTCATGAGATTGAACTTCAAAATTGAGACAATTCTAATTTTTAAATAGAAGATTTTTGAAATTTGAAACAACTACAAAGCGAATTATTTTCAACTCGTGTAGACTTTTCCCGCGCGTAATTTTTTTACTTTTACAGCTAGTGACTAAACCCAAAAAGTCATAGAAAAATATAAGTCCTTTCAATATTAATTTTTTAAAATTAAAATTTGTATTTTTTCCTTAAATTAAATATTTGAAAAATCAAATTCGATTATCAAAAATTTTCATTATATAAAATATAATGGATTTATGTTTTATAAAATAAAACAGTTCATATTGATTAATTATATTTTTACATTAATATCTAAGGTGATAAGTTGATGAAAATAAAAATAAAGTATCACTATTTTTAATAGAAATTATCATGATAAAATTTTTAGTGGCAATAAAATAATAAAAAATTATTACTCGTAAGATTTGTAAGCTGATAAAACTAATTCAAATATTCCGTTTTCTTAATTACGATATATTTTGGTATACTCAAAAAAAATATTTATTTATATTATATTTATGATATTTTAATAATTAATAAATATATGAATTTTATCATACAAAATTAGTTGATAATTTGAATAATTGAATATTAAAAAAGTCAGCTGATAAATGTCAAAATTGAATGAAAATAAAAAATATATATATATTAATCAATAATGATTATAAATAATTACATAATTGAGAGTAAATTTATCAAATTTGAAATAAAGTTGGCATGATTTCAATGAGTACTAATAGTTTCAAATGCTTCAAGTAATAATTGAAAATACTCGGCCATGTGGTTTTAATTTGTGTAAAAATAAAAGCCTCGTTTAAATAAAACTCATAAGTTTCACAGTAACATTTTTATCTAATTAAAATTATAATTTATCAATTCCCCGATCAATTAAACAGCCTTCGCTTGATTGACATCAGTGATATTTTTTGTATCATAAAAAAACTATAAATAAGAGTAATTGTTAAATGTTCTGGTTTTATTTTTGAAATGTTTTATCAATTCTAATTACAATGCTAATTACATAACTTGGGTATGAATGTTTTCTTTTGCGCGAAAAATTTGGGTAATTGTCATTACTAATGTATTCTCTGAAATCCTGTCAGTTACTTTATACTTAAACATTAATAAACATTTACTTTTGTGGTGGGGAAATTGCGGTGCCTTTTTGTAGGAAGCTGGTACACGTATAAAAGCCAACTCTCGTTTACTGAGACTTTCAGTGCCATCAAATGCAGCGGTATTTAATACACGATAATAAACGATAAATTTATTGATAGTATTTTTATTTTTTTATCACTGAGAAGCAGAAAAAAATTCTAAGGTCAGTTATTTATTTTTTTTAGACACGAAATTTAAAAAAAATTTGAATTTGAATTTTCTATTTAACACTTTAAGTTTCCTAGCAATTATTTTACAATTATATACTCGATTACATAAATTATAATTAATGACACTGACAATAACAGACGATCAATTTGAAAATTTTTAAAAACATTATGTATAAAAAAAAATTTAATTGAATATTTATAAATTAATATTTTGAAAATTCCGCGTTAAATGTATAAAATTATTTTTTTATAGTTTTTAATTACTTTATTTGAATATATTAAAAGTATCAAGTGTCTGCTACTTCACTATTACGGTAATTTAATTCTAAATGTCTTAATTATCACCGTCATTATAAAATCAATTTAAAATTAATTATTCAGCAAAAAGAATAACAACTAAACCAATAAAAAAAATTACGAAATTAATTCAATTTTATTCAAAAATATGAATTTCTTATCAGATAAATTTAAAATGATACTGAAGTTAGTAGAGAATTTAAAATTTTTCGATCTTGTTTTTAACAAATCAATTGTAAAGAAAAGTAAAACTAAAAATATGCGCATGTAGAGAATTAAAAAAGCTATAGATGCAATTTTTTTAAGTATTTTTTTTTATAATTAATAATTTTGAAAAAGAATCCAAAAATTATAAGACGTCGGCTACCTACAGTATCATAATTTAAAACGTAATTACACTGAGAGAAAAAATAACTTTAAGAAATATTTTTTTTTTAAATTGTGCTATTGGAAATTTGGAATCTATCATATTTTCAATATGATATAAAAAATTCAAAGATTTATTCAAAATAATTTTCTTAATCAAAAAAATCTGAGCTCAGCTCGATATATGCTAATTTTTTTTTTTTTCGAGTGTAAACAAATTTAGATTTTCTTCCGTCAAGAAAATTGTTCTTCAACGTAATTATGGAATTAATTATAATAAATTTGATTGATTTACTACTTAGAGAAGTATTTTTTTTACAAAAGTTAATATTTTTAATGATCCTGAAGTTAACAGACACTTAGCAATTTTCTTATTTTTTTTTTTTCAACAAGTTAATTACAAAAAAAAAAAAAAACTAAAAATATGCACATGTAGAAAATTAAAAATACTATAAGTGTAATTTTTAGAAACATTTTTCTTTTTATAATTTACCATTTTTCAAAAAATTCAAAAATTATGGAATGTCGGCTAATTTCAATATTATTTTTTTTTTTTCAATATTACACGAAAAAAAATGATGATCCTAAAGTTAGCAGACAATTTAAAATTTTCGATTTTTTTTTTTCAACAAATCAATTACAAAAAAAAAAAACCAAAAAAATGCACATATAGAAAATTAAAAAATCTACAAGTGCAATTTTTCAAAATATTTTTTTTTTAATAATTTATCAGTTTAAAGAAAATCAAAAAACTATTAGATGTCAGTTATCTTCAAAATCATAAAAAAATGAACTATATAAATTGAGAAATGACAAGTAATAATAAAGTGATCCGTAAATACTATCATTCTAAAATAGCAATTCTTTAATTGTAATTAAAACATAATTATTAAAATTTATTGTCTATACAAGAAAAATTAATGAGTGAATGTAGCAGACATGAGACAATTTATAAATTTGAAATAAATATTTATTAGCCGTTACATAATAAATTCAAATAATAAAATTTAAAAAAATGCGTGTATCCATTATTCATTTGTCTGCATACGCATTTTTAAATTTTTACTCTACTTACATTTTACTCATTGATTCTAAAATTTAAAAAATTGTCTTCTGTCAGCTACATTTACATTCATGAAAAATTAATATTTCAACTTTAAAATTCGTAACCTACATTAAAAATTTATGACGTATCACAAAATTTACTGTCAGAATATCAAAATTTCCCATACTGACACCCAATGTCCGGTTCGTAATTTCAAACCCTAATTTTCAAAGTTTTTTTTTTCTGCGTAATTTAAAATATATTCAACTCTTTTTAAAATTAAAAAACTTGTAATTTTATTTAAAAACAAAATGATAAATATTTTCAATAAATAATTTATTATAATTAAACAGTAGTCCCAACACAATATTACAATAGCTGATTAATGATTTTAGAATAAATTATAAAGTAATGAATAAATTTAAAGAATTTAAAATTTTAACCGATGATAAATAAAAGAAAAACATCTTTGTTTTACGTAATGCATATTGTAATATTAAAAATAAAAATCCAACTTATAATTATGTTGTTATGACAAGTAAAGTATTGCTTATTAATTAGTAATTAAAAGTACAATATCTTAGGTATTACTGTTTTTATTAATGAATTCGTGTTTAACGATTTATTAATGAAAAATGTTACGGTATTTCTTTGTCACCTTGCATTCTTTAAAGTCCATAAGTAAGATTGTGATTCATTTAATGTCTGTCCCGTCCATTTGGGGCAATGATTGCAATTCAACGCATAACATTACGCGGTGGACCAATACATCGCGAAAGGATTTTCCCACCGAAGGCTTTACGCATCCGTCATCATTGATGAATCAAATCCGGATGTGATACATCAATATGTTATATTTACATTCATATAAAAATACCCTTTATATAATTTATTAATAAATTTTCTTTAAAAATAACTATTACGAGGAATTTTAAAATAATAATTACTCACAACGCTCTTAATTTATTTTATTTATACTATTATTACCTTCGTAATAATAACTGTTACGTTACTTTAATACATATGATTTATTTACTAATGATTATTATTGCTGAGTAGAGTAAAAATAGAAAGTAAATATTTTTGTTTTTTTACTGAAGATTTTGTTTTAAATAATTTTTTAAATTAAATTTTTTTACTAATTCAAATAAAGACAGTAATTTTAAATTTTAATTACATTTATTTTTTTCAGTTATTGAGAAAAAAATCGGGTAACGGGGTAGTTTTTTTTTTATCAAAAAAAACTTGAAATTATTTTTTAAAATTCAAATAAACAGTAATTTTTAATTTTAATTACTATTATTTTTATTTTTAAAAAATCCAATGCTGAAATTAGTAGACAATTAACGGTCGGATTTTTTTTTCAACAAATCAATTACAAAAAAATAAAAATATGCACTTGTAGAAAATTTAAAAAGCTATAAGTGCAATTTTTTAAAATATTTATTTTTTTATAATTTATCATTTTAAAAAAAATTCAAAAATTATTAGACGTTGACTAAGGTCAGTATTGTAAAAAAATTGAATACCTTGAGGCAAATTTTTTTTGTTTAAAAATGTTCAGGATTTTTAGTACTGGGCAAATAGATCTGACAGAGCGGGAAATCTACAATTGTTAATAAAAAAAACTTCTATTTTGTAATCGTAGCTCATTTTACCTCAGTCGGTTTTTTCACTTTTCAATAAAAAAATTTTTAAATCAACAAAAAACTAAAATTAATTTTTTTCTAAATTTTTTAAAAGAACGCACGGTACGACCATCTTACCCCATATTTTTCTACAAACTGTTATCCTCATTTTTTAATAAAAATTTATTTTTCTGTCCCATAATTCGTCTCATTTTTTCCTAGTACCCATAAATTTTTTTGACGATAAAAAACTTTTTTTTTCTCAGTGTAATTATTAACTTTTTTTTTTTTTTTTAAATCATACATCTTTCTTTTCACACGATTTTATCAATAGTTAAAAGAATTTATTTTTTAAAAATAACGATTACATGATGTTTGAATTTTTAATTACTCATAATTACATTTGCTCATTTGAAAAGCTAATTATCTTTAAGATTAATGTTGGTGAATACATTTTTAACATTATTCTTAACACATTTTCTGTCAAGAATATAAGTGATCAAACAAATCAATAAGATATATATATATATACATATATATATACATATATATTTTTATGCGTATTAATGTTGAGTATTCGCTTCAGTCGATTTTTATTTTTTTTTTCTTATCAAGGACAAATATACAAGTATCTGACTGTGTCATGGTCACTTTAACTTTTCATTAATGATTTATAAAGTTTTGTATAAAAGATTTATTGATTTGAATTTATTTACTTATTTTTTTTCAGATGGAAGCATTAGTTGTCGACACAGTTTTTATGTACGAAAAAGAAAATGCTAAAATTCATAATACAGTAAACTATGAATTGATTCATTTGGATCCACCGACACCGATTCTTCGTCGTGGACAAACGTTCAATATCGCTATTAGATTCGATCGCGAGTACGATGAAGAAATAGATATTGTTAGATTATTATTTAATTTTGGACCAAATCCAAATGTTTTCCGTGGCACACAAGGTGTCGATGTTATCAAGTCACGAGATTCATATTTGACTGATCTCGAAGCTTGGGGAGTTAGATTAATTGGTATTAATGATACTGATTTGTCAGTTGAAGTAAGAAGTCCGGTTGATAGTCCGGTTGGTGTTTGGCAGCTAAATATTGAAACGACAACTGCTGATAGTAAAGATCCGCCTAATGTTTATCAGCATGATAGTGATATTTATTTACTTTTCAATCCATGGATGAAAGGTATCAATGATTGATATTTTTATTTATTTATTTATTTATTTACACACCCGTATAAAAAACAAGTCGTATCTGACATAAATTTTCATGACAGTGAACTTAAAAATTGAGACAACTCTGAACTTTGAGTTGAACATTTTTGAAATTTTAAAAAATTAGAAAGTGAAGAATTTTCAACTGGTGGATGCTTTTTCTGCGCCTGTTTTTTTTTGAACGAAAATAATTTGATTTGACAATTTTTTGGATTTGAAAAACATTAAAAAATAGTCCAAAAAATTTGAAAGACGGTTGACCCTGTGGGAAAATCCCAAAACTTCTAGCTGTTTTCAAACTCAAGGAGCTGAATCTAGATTTTCTATAGAATTTCTTAGTCTTGTAGAAGAACGCTAGCACTACAAGTGAATTAAAAATTTTTTTTCTCTTCGAGCTCAAAAAACTATTAGACAAAATAGAACATTTCACAGAAAAAAAAAAAATTTCCGGCAATATCTTTGGAACAAATCAATCGATCATTTTTGGAACTTCGAAAAAATTTAAGAGTAAAAGATATTTCAGTTTCCAAACCTCGTTTTCGAAAAGTTTTTATAAAGAGTCAAAAAATAATAATTGGTTTTGAAGCCTGCTTTTTTGATTGTTCTCCATTCCAGCAAAATTTTCGAATTATTTCTACTTCAAAAGTTCAAAAAAACGCCTGAAAAGTACTCAGTTGAAAATTTTTTTACTTTATAACATTTTCAGTTACAAAAACGATAAATTCAAAATTCAGAATTGTTCCAAATTTGGAAGTTCACGATTATAAATTTTTTTGGAACATTTTAAAAGTGATTTTTTTACACGGGTATTAATATTTAATTTTTTATTTATGTATTTTTTTTTTCTTTTTCTTTTTTTTTGTATAGAGGATCTAGTTTATATGAAAGAGGAAACTTTATTAGATGAATATATTTTAAATGACGTTGGTAAAATTTGGGTTGGACCTCAAGGAAGTACTAGAGGAAGAGAATGGATTTTTGGACAATTTGATGCTAGTGTTTTACCAGCTTGTATGTTGCTCTTTGAAAAATCAGAAATTAAATCTATTTTACGTGGGGACCCTGTTAAAGTTGCTAGAACTATTTCTAGAATGGTAAATTTTTTTTTGTTACGCACTCATATAAAAATTTTATTACAAACACAGTGAAAACTCACTAACTTTGAAAACGAAAGGCTTGAAATTCCTAGAATCAAAATTTCCCATATTAAATGACAGTAGATGGGTATTTTTCCCGTTTCTTTTTAAGAATTTAATAAGGGGGAGGGGCAAATTTAAAATTTGGGAATGCAAAGTTAGAGAGTTTTCGTTGTATAAGCTAATTTGGAATTTTTAAATTTAAAAAAATTCAATATAAAATTTGTGGATTTTTTTTTTTATAGAAACTAAAAAAAAATTTATGAAAAATATGTAAACATATATTATTAAATAAAAAAATAATTTTTAGGTAAACTGTTATAATTTTAACGAAAATGAAGAAATATATAACGGTGTCCTTTTTGGTCGATGGGACGGTCAATATGAAGATGGAACAGCGCCGGCAGCATGGACTGGAAGTGTACCGATTTTGGAGCAATATCTTGAATCAGGCGGCGATTACGTAAAGTACGGTCAATGCTGGGTATTTGCCGGAGTTGTAACGACTATTTGTCGTGCTCTGGGATTACCATCACGTGTGGTGACCAATCTTGTATCAGCGCATGACGCGAATGCATCGCTTTCAATAGACCGTTATTACGACATAAACATGAAACCATTAGAGCACGATCCAAATAACTTAACAAACACTGATTCAATATGGAATTATCATGTTTGGAATGATGTATGGATGGCACGACCGGATTTACCGAAGGGTTACGGTGGATGGCAAGCTATCGATGGCACACCACAAGAAACTTCTGACGGATTGTATCGATGTGGACCAGCATCTGTTGAAGCCATTAAGCAAGGAGTAGTTGGGTTTAATTACGATGTTACTTTTCTGGTTGCTACTGTCAATGCTGATGTTATTGGATGGAAAGAAGATCCAAATAGTATCATTGGATACTCGAGAATAAATGGCGATACTAAACAGTATGTATTTAATTAATTAATTAAATAATTACAATGTCAAAAATTTGAGGAGGAAAGTCGACTACACGTCATAAGCTTGCCCGTCATAAGCCTCTTCCCCTCAATCGCCAGGTACTGAGTCCAAACAGCTTCCCACTTAACCACTTTTTTGAGTTTCGTACCAGACATCCCGTTATAAGCCTCCGTTAAAATTATATAAATTATAAACTAACAATAAGAACAAAATATCAAAATTAATGATGAAAATTTACTATCGATCTTTTGCGGATAATAATTTAATAAATATTAAGTAAAATATAATTTATTGTTGATAATTGTAATGATTAATTACAATTAAAGCTTCTGTTACAATTTAAAAGTTTTATTGAGCATTATGTTGATCAATAACAATTATTATTATTATTACTGTAATTAATGCCGTTGTCATTATAATTTTTTCCATTAAAATTATTATTAGTGTAAAAAGATAAGTATTTATTTTAGCGCCATAAGCACTAGAAAAATCGGGATACTGACGTATGTAACAAAACGTAAATATGACGTTTAAAATGATATTAAATAAAACAGGCTTATAACGAGTAGGCGAGAACAAAACTAAACGCCTGGTAGTGGAGAGACTGAAATTTCAATAAAAATTTTCCCGTCCCCTAACCAGGCTTATGACGGGTAGTCGACTGTATAATTAGTTTTTAAATACAAGAAATTTCTTGAGAATGAGATAAATATTAAATATTAATAACATTGTAATTTATTACAGCATTGGACGAATGATTCTTACAAAGGCACCATGGATCTTTGATCCAAACGGTGATAGAGATCGTGAAGACATAACATTACAATACAAAGCACCAGAAGGTAAGATGAGATTTTATAGTTATTGGCTATCATTAAATAAATAAATAAATAAATAATAATGTAAATATATTTATAATAGGATCCGGAGATGAGAGATTGACCTTGTATCGCGCAGTCCGTAGCACACCGACAGCAAAACGATTTTTTTCAGTACCAGCTCCCGAAAATGAAGACCTTGAATTCAAACTTGTTGACTTGGAGCGCGTTAACATTGGGGAACCATTCTCTATTACAGTAAATATTATAAATAAAGCAGCTGTCAAAAGAACCATCAAAGCTATACTATGGGCTGGCAGTGTTTATTACAATGGCGTCAAGGCAAACTTGGTAAAAAGAGCTGAAGGCAATTTTGTTGTACAACCCAATGCTAGTAATTATTATTTTATTAATATAAAAATATATTATATAATAATATTATTAATGAGTATATTATAATTTTAAATGATATGTTTTCAGAGGAACAACTTAGATTACGAGTTACTGTCGATGAATATTTAGATAAATTAGTTGAATATTCAAATATGAAAATAAATGCTATTGCAACAGTACAAGAAACTAATCAGACTTGGGCTGATGAAGATGATTTTCAAGTTATCACACCATCTATTAAAGTTGTGGTAATTATTATATTTTTTGTTATTTAAAAATACCGAGTTTCTTAATTTCCCGCCAAATTTTAAATTAAAAAAAAAAGGGAAGTTATTGATTTCGGTCCTAGGGTCAACCATTTGTCAGATTTTTATATAATTAAATTAATATAATTTTTTAGATTACTGGAGATCCAACAGTTGGTCAACCGTCGATGATAGCTTTGAGTTTTAAAAATCCTCTTAAAATCGCTTTGACTAATTGCGTCTTCAATTATGCCGGCCCAGGAATTTCCAAAAACAAAACATTGAAATACCGCGATGTTGCTCCATTAGAAGACATACGAGTAGAGCATCAATTTGTACCGCAAAAAAGTGGACGACAGCAGATCATTGCGACTTTCACATCAAAACAACTTGTCGACGTTACTGGCTCTACTACAGTCGACGTTCTCGATTAAATAAAATAAATAACTTTAACAAGTTTTTTTTTATCATATTTATATATTATTGAATGTAATAATACAAGTCTCGTTTCCCATTAAATACGATGGTATATTTTTGTAATGATGTCACATATCCTTGAAAATTATAACTCATATATTATATTTTTTATCACGTTAATAAATTAAAAGTTTTTTTTTTATTATGTTCAATTCATTTCGTAATAATCAGAAAATTTAAGAGACCAGAAAATAAATGAACAAAGTGCTGCGTAAAAAATAGTCAGAATATTTTTTCTAGAT
This sequence comes from Microplitis manilae, assembly GCA_030273425.1. NCBI lineage: Eukaryota > Metazoa > Arthropoda > Insecta > Hymenoptera > Braconidae > Microplitis > Microplitis manilae. The sequence continues at coordinate 27,537,486 of CP092722.1, read as the reverse complement.
ATTATAGACTGCGTTAAAAAATTTTTATGTTGATTGATTGACGATGACGACGCTGCTGATCTTTTAAATTTTTTTTTATCTTCTCTGCTCATTAATTTATTATTTTTAAATTTTACTATTTCTTCTTCTGCTTTATCTAAAATTATTTCTACAATAAATTGTATTTCTTCTTTAATTTTATAATCAAAAATTTTTTTTTCCAATGAACGATTTAATTCCGATTTAATTTCTTCGCAACCACTTCTACTAATTAATAAATTTTCTTCGTGTAAATTTTCTGCTATTTCTTCTTGGAAATCATAATCTAATTCCTGTTTATTTAACTGATACTCTTGATATATTTTGTACGCTTGATACAAATTTTGCGCTCTTTCAGTCGCCATTTTGAATGCTCTGATAACTTCCACAGGAATTTCATCCAAACTTCCACATCTCACAAGATCATAATCAGAAAATTTACTCGTGCATTCTAGTAAAGATTTTTGTGAAGAAATCAGTTGATTTGAAAAGTTAGAAACCACTTGGTCAAGAGATTTAACTGACCCAGTAGAAGTTTTATCAAAATCCATACTGATAAAACTATTCAATTTATCAACTTGACACTCAGCGTCATTTCTCAATGATCTAAAATCATCAGGAAAAATTCCCAGCTCTAAATTGTCTGTATTTATTGACTGTGAGTCACAATTAAAATTCTGAACATCGAGTCTATCTCTTCCCGTCGCAGTATCAATTAAAAAAACTTGCTCAGTATTAACGTCTTTGCATTTTAATTTTATTTTTTTTGTCCCAACCGAGACATCTTTTCTTTCTTTATAAAAATATTCCCGCAATAAAGTTTCAGAAGTTTGCGTATCGACTACACAAGCATCAACTGAATCCTCTGCAGATTCTTCTCTTATCGTATCAATTATCGGAATATTACAAAATACCTCAGCGTCTATAAAAGTCTGACTCAATAATCTCTTACTTGCAATCAAAGATGAAAAATTGTCAGCAAAAATTTCTCCATCAACTGAAGTACTTTTGTGATCACGATAAATTAAATCAGTTTCTGTTTCAGCATTTGCTTTATCTAATTGGCTGATTAAGTCATCGGTTTCCGTACAAGCGTTCAATTGATTAAAAAACTCTGTTTCTGTGAAAGTATCGATTTTATTTAACTTGTCATCTTTTGGTGACAATACTTTTTTTATTTTATCTAATTCATTTTCAATATTTATTTCTTCATTATCGTCTAAAAAATTAAATACTTCTGAGTTACTTGATATTAAATTTTTTTTAATCAATTCATTCAATTTAATATTTGAATTATTTTTAAATGTCTTATTTATTTCGATACGATCGCAAAAGTTATCTTCTTCAGAAGGTATTTCTTCTACTGTTAATACATACTTTGAGCTTTCATTATCTTTAGTATCATTGCCTTCATTTTTAAATGATTTTTCACTGACGTCTTCAACTTTATCTTTATCTGATGACAAATTTAATTTATTTTCCGTAACAAATGTCTTAGATCGCAAAAGACCAGGAGTTGGCTGCGTTATTTTTTCTGGATTCAAATTTTTAATTCTTGTCGTTTCTTCTTGAGAAAATCCTTTAGGTCTTGGCGACATTTTATTTGAATGAAATTTCAAATCTGGACTAATTTTACGATTTTTATTCTTCGGATCCTTAATTAACTTACGGGAATTTGAATTTTCCAATGAAGATTTAAATTTACCGCCACTATCATTTAAATTTTTATTTTTAATTGCAATTTCCTGTGCTTCTGGAAGATCATTCATGTGCATAAATGATTGAAATATAGCGCGTCCGCGAGAATTTTGAGGGATCAACATCTTCGACGGCTTGGCGGTTGTTTTAAACTGACCAGTCAATACTGCGCTCAATTTATTCCTCGCGGGATTTAATTTCAAATTCAAATTATTTTTCCGTTTCTCTACTAAGTCATCAGATACCTTCGACTGTCTGCGTTTGACATGTTCATTATACCCTGAGCTACTTAAATTATTTATCGCATCCAAATCGTCTTTTGATTTAACAGTTTTACCAATTTTCCAATTTAATTTACTGTTTGTCTCAGCATTTTCATTTTTACAAAACGTTTTTTGTCTGTTTATTTTTGGTGGGCAAAATGAACGCTGCTTAATTTCTTCATCAGAATCTTTAAAACTTTTTGATTTAGCTGGTGGTTGGTAATAATTATTAAATGATAAATTTATCTGATACTTTTCATTGTTTTTGTGTCGATTCGCATCATCAACTGCAGATTCATCATTTAATTTTCCAAGTTTTGATGCTGATTTATTTCCATCTTGCGCTAAAATATTTTCCACGTACTGACGAATTTCTTCCAGCCTCCGTTGATTAAAAGGAATCGATGAAGCTCTGGTTGAATTTTTATTTTTATGAGCAGTTTCATAAATTTTATCATTTGATGATTTGAATTTTTCCGGGCAATTGATCCATAGTAAATTTATTTTGTCCGAAGAAATATTTGGCTCAGTAGATTCATTTGTTGAAGATTTAGTGTCGTCGGATTCGTAACTGTGGTTAAAAACTGGATTTATTTTTTTTCTGATTGATGGTTTTAAGTTTTTTCTATCTGAGTTACTTGTAAAATTACTGTTTTTGTAATTAAATTTATTTTTTAAAGGATTTGAGTTAAATTCCAAAGGATTACTGACGTGACTTACAATGTCGTTGAAAGTTTTTTCAGGTTTTAATTCGGAAAGTGTCAATGAATTTGGCACTTTATGTTGATTGATATTTATTGAATGGAAGATAGATCGAATTATTTCAATTCCTTGAGACTCTTGATGTTTGTTTGTAATATTTGAACCCCATGAGTTAACCATTTTTTAAAACTACTGATCATTTGACAATGATCTTTATAAATATTTTGAGTTAAGTAAGTCACATAATTTAATTTTGACAGTTGATAATAAATTAATTTTAAATTAATGTCATTTGTTTTTGAATTTTAAATAAATAGAAATTTATTTTCTTAAAGATGGTGACTACAGATTTTTAAAACTGGAATTCCTTGACTTTTTCAAGTATTCAGTCAGATAATTTAAAAATTCCCTGACCATATGTAGTGGATGCACCCTTATTAATTATTCTTATTAATTACGCGGTAAATTTAAATATTTGAAAAATAAATTATTAGAAATTGGAGAAAAATAAAAATCGTATGTCAAAATAACATGGCGGTAAAATATGATGGAAAAATATTTAAAAATTAAAAAAAAACACGCAAGTGTTTGAACAAACCTTGGTGGAGAAATGATACGCAGAAGGGTGTCCTAATACACTTGGAGATTTGATTTAAATTGCTCCAAGTGTATTGCAGTTAAAAAAACGTCACTTAACTGCTATTTCCCACCAGACGATGCCAGATGATTTTGCTCAGGAACTGGGAAGTTATCAGCATCAGCAACTCGCAACACTAAACACAAGCACTGAACACTCAACACTTCACTACACCACAGACACTTTGCACAATTTGAATTTTACAAACACTGCGTATTTTAATTAAACAATGACTGAGCATTAAATTTTATGGACAATTCCGCGAATTAACTGCAAAACCGTTTCAATTTAAACGTAAAGAAGGATCTGGACTACAACTGAAGTTGTCGATGATACTGACTGCCGCTATTGGACCACCAGTTGGTAGAAAGTAATCGATATTGCGATTCGTCGACTCCCCCTACTTTAGCAAAAATTTGAACGTTGAATCAGTGACGCACAGTAGCGCCAACGGCGCGAAATTTCAAACTTAAAATTTAGCAATTTCATTAAAATTCATATGTATCAATAATTATATTAATTAGAGTAAAAAATCTACTCGATATTTTTATTTTAATCAATAAATTATTAATTATTCTTATTATTTGCGCGGTGAATTTAAATAGTTGAAAAATAAATTATTAGAAATTAGAGAAAACTAAATATCGTATGTAAAAATAACATGGCGGCAAAATATGATGGAAAATTATTTAAAAATTAAAAAAAAACACGCAAGTGTTTGAACAAACCTTGGTGAAGAAATAATATGCAGAAGGGTGTCCTAATACACTTGGAGATTTGAATTAAATTGCTCCAAGTGTATTGCAGCTAAAAAAAACGTCACTTAACTGCTATTTCCCACCAGACGATCCCAGATGATTTTGCTCAGGAACTTGGAAGTTATCAGCATCAGCAATACGCAACACTTTACACTAGCACTGAACACTCAACACTCTAAACTAACAATGAACACTCAACACTCTAAACTAACAATGAACACTCAACACTTAACTACACCACAGATACTTTGCACAATTTAAATTAATAAAAGATAAATTCAACAACCACTGCACAATTTTACACGACTTAACTACAATACTGTGCTTTAATTCAAACGTTAATGGAGGGTCTGGGTACTAATGAAGTTGTCGATGATACTGACTGCCGCTATCGAACCGCCAGTTGATACGAAGCAATCGATTTTGCGATTCATCGACTCCTCCCACTTTAGCTAAAATTTGAACGTCGAAGTGACGCTAGCGCCAACGGCGGAAATTTCAAAATTAAAATTTAGTAATTTCATTAGAATTTATATATATCAATTATATATTAAATGGACTAAACAATATACTCAACAATTTTTATTTTTGTCAATAATTTATTAATTATTATCATTTACGCGGTAAATTTAAATATTTAAAAAATAAATTATTATAAATTAGAGAAGACTAAAAATTGTGCGTCAAAATATTAAAAATTAAAAGAAAATTTTACTGCTGAGCTGCACCCACGATCACATTCGCGTAGCGCCATTTTTTAAAGTTTTGACAGAAAAAAACTTTATAGGTTTTTTCCAGTCAAAAGAAAAGAATTTAAATATTTTTCCATCTTTGTGACGAAACCTTTCCAGGTTTTACAGAAAACCACTATGTAGTATTACAAAATGAGTTTTATTAAAAAAAAATAACACAATAAATTACGGATAAACGTTATTTTATTGATTTTTAATACATAATATCCGTTGATAAATTTACTTGGTAGCAACAGGTGCCGATTGGCTAGATGATTTAGAGTCACGCATTGAAGCACTGCGTTTTCTCTTAATTTCTTCAGCACGTCTTGCTTTCGCCTCCTTTTGTCTTTGAGCCAAGAGCTTGGCGTACTCAGCAGCTTGTTCTTTACGTTGAAGACAGCGTCTCTTTTTCAAAGCTACCCTATGACGTTTGCGCTGTAAAATGAAATAAATTGTAAGCAATCAATTGAATTTACAATTTAAAAATAACAATAGTAATAATTACCTGAAGAGTAACGGGAGTAATAAGACGTTGGATCTTAGGGGCCTTGAAAGTTTCTTTCTTGCCTTCTTTTTGAACAGGTCGTTTGACAACGAACTCACGTACATCATCGTCCTTAGTTAAATTAAAGAGCTTACGGATTTTTCCGGCTCTTTTTGGTCCCAAACGACGGGGCAAAGTTTTGTCGGTAAGTCCAGGAATATCCTTTAATTTTTAAATATAATTAATATCAAATATTCATCATTAAGTTACTTGTGAAAAAATGAACTAATAGAATGTCGAATTCCTACACTGAGAGAAAACGTATTATACAAAACCTCCCAAATCTTAAAATTCATTTAATTTTCCACGAACACTAACGTCTCTAATGTAAACATACACTAGGACACTATATGTGTAACATGGAAATAAAATAATTAGATAACGTGTAATTAATAGTTACCTGTTCTCCTTTTTTGACGATGACAAGTGCCAAGACGGAGAGATTAGCGTCGACAATGCAACCACGAACAGATTTACGTTTACGTTCACCGTCACGACGTGGTCGGTAGCAAGAATGACCCTTGGAAAGCAACAATCTTACACGTCCTTAAATTTAAAAAAATAAATTATTAATTAGATTTAAATGTAATTTATTTAAATTATTATTTAACAGTGATATAGAAGTTAGCTGACGTTTAATTATTTTTGAATTCTTTTCAAAAGGATAAATCATAAAAAAAAAAAATGATTTAAAAAATTGCACCTCTAAATTTTTCAATTTTCTACATGTGCATATTTGTAGATAATTTTTTTTTTTCAATTGATTTATTCAAAACAGAAAAAATCCAAAAATTGTTTTCAGAATCACTAACAAATGATACTGAAGTTAGCTGACGTTTAATCATTTTTAAATTTATTTAAAACGACAAATCATAAAAAAAAAAAAATAATTTTTAAAATTGCACTTCTAGATCATTTAAATTTCTATATGCGCATTTTTTCAGTTTTGTTTATTTTCAAATTGAATTATTAAAAACAAAAAATTAAAAAATTTTAAATTGCTGATTATCTTCAGTATCATAATAAATAAATAAAAAATAAAAACTAACCATTGGTCAAGACTCCCTGTTTCATTGGGAATCCTTGCTTATCATTTCCACCAGCAATGCGGACAACATATCCTTTCCATTCATCACCAAGAGAGTCAGCTTCTATTTCAGCGCCCATACGCTTTTCGTAGAAGATTCTGACCTTGTGCTCGTCTACGATTTCGATCAGCTTTTGGCATCCTGTGGCCGGGTATGATACGTTCAACTACAAAAGTAATATTTAATTAGTCAACAATCTACTTCACCAATCACTACATTTTCATACAAAAAAAAGTGAGGTTAAATTAACCTCAACAACAATTTGTTTAAGCTGACTTGTAATAAATTTAAAAAATAATAAAATATTGATAGCAATGAAAAAAGTTATTTATTTATTGTTGTTAATAAAAATTAAGTATTTTGTTTTTGAAAATTGTGAATTTATAAAATTTAGGAGCGGCAAGTGACACTCGTTTGTAAACTCATGCATTTATTGATAATAATATAACAAAACGTTGGAATATACACATCGATATATTTAAAATAAATCACTTTTTTGTGCAGACTATTAATATTTTATTAAATTTTAAGGATTACTTTATTAATTACGGATTTATACCTTCATCGCGGCACACGATCTAAACCTTTCCACGAGACATAAGAAAAGAAATTTTTAGTTTTTTTACTAAAGGTGCCGAGAGAGCGAGCGCGCGGGCGGAAGGATGTAGACATTTTTGCGCGGGAAATAATATTTTTTGAATTTTAAAACATTAGATATTTAAGAGTGTGAATGTAGCAGACATGACAAATTTAAAATTACTAATAAATAAAATACATAGTTAATGAAATAAAGTTTTTAAAAATGCGCATTTAAAAAATTAAATAATTAATAAGTGCATTTTTTTAAATATTATTTTTTAAATTTGTCTAATGTCTGCTACATTGACAACCGTAATTTTTAGTTTGATTATCTTTTGGAATCGATTTGTTAAAAAGATAATCCAAAAATTGTTAATTATCTACTAACTTCAGGATCGTTAATGACGTTACGAAGCTAGCCAACGTCTCATAATTTTTGAATTCTTTTTAATACGATAAATTATAAAATTAAAAATATTTTAAAAAATTGCACTTGAAGTTTTTTAAATTTTCTACATGCGCATATTTTTAGTTTTTTTTTTATAATCAGTTTATTAGAGAATAAAAATCCAAAAACTTTTAATTGTCTGTTAACTTCATGAGTGTGAGTGTAGCAGACGTCAGACAAATTTAAAATTATGAATAAATAGAGTAAATAGTTAATAAAATAAAATTTTTAAAAAATGCGCATTTTAAAAACTTTAAAATTAATGAGAACATTTTTTACAAATATTATTTTTTTAAATAATTACTCTATTGATTAATAATTTTACATTTGTCTTTTAAATTTATCACACCCGCCAAAACTAAGATTTTTTTAAAACTTTATTTACAGTCAAATATTTAAAACAATTAAATTTAATTATTTTTCATTTTTTAAAAAATTTATCAGTACTAACAGTTTACTACCTAAAACTAAACAAAAAAAGTGGTTTTTAAATTCAAAAATAAATTGCAACCCTGTTAAGTGTAAATGTAACCCTGATTAAAAAAAAGTATTTGACAGGATTAAAAAGATTGAAATTTTAGGATTTCCAGTATTTAGTAGGATTTGAAAGTATTAAAATTTTAATCCTTTTGAATCTTGTCAAATACTTTTTAATACTTTTTTTTAATCAGGGAACATACATTTTTTTAATTGCACATAAAAAAATTAAACAATTAAAATAATGAAATTTAAAAAAATGCATGCATTGATTTTTGAATTGTCTAAACATGCATTTTTTTAAATGTTTATTTTATAAACATTTAAATTTATTATTTAAAAATTTCAAAAAGTGTCAGATGTCCGCAAACTTTATTGGCGGTGTTTTATCTTTCAATTTATTACCTGACAAAAAAAAAAGTATTTAAAAAAAAAAAAATGACTTAATACAGTTACAATAGATGAATAACCGGCATATGTGATATATTATATGTATATATTATTGAAATATTTAAGAGAAATGAGTACGTACACGAGTACTGTACACACTCATGTGCGCGTGATTATCTTCGATCGTTTTATTATTTCTTATTTCAATAAGTAATTTAAATGTAATGGCAGTGATGGTTTATAAAAATATATCGTGCAGTGAGTTATTGCTGTGTAATTGATAAATTAAAAGTATAATTGACTAAAATAATAATGAGTTCATAATATATATAAAGTCCGTTAAAAAAAATAAAAAAATATATATATAAAATTAAAAAGAGACAACACGAGAAGTCAGGATATTGCGTATTGAAATGTCGACACATATTTTATGTTTCATTTATTTTTTGAATATATAATTAAATATTTAGTATATTATTTTGTGTTTTATCAGTTTATAAATATAAGCGCATCATGATAATACAGTGTGTTAATTTTATGAAAAAGGTAAAAATAATTAATTACTTAAACGTGCAGCTGTTTTGGAGGTTAGAAAATGCTTTGAACCTCTTAACATTCTGACTTAAATGTTTTAATTATTTAAATTTATAATTTAAATATTCAAATATTATAAACATTTAATATTTTTGTTTAGAAAAGTATTTTAAATATTTAAAATTTGGTTTGGAGAATTTAAATCATGAGTGTGTAGCAGACATTAGACATTTAAAATTATAAATAATTAGAGTTTATTTTTAAAAAAATATTTATAAAAACTTATTAATTTTTAAATTTTAAAAATGCGCATTTTTTTTAAATTTTATTTTATTAATTATTTATTCTGTTAATTATTAATTTTAAATTTGTCTGCTACGTTCAGACTCATTTAAATCTGACTGATATTTATTGGGGTATTATTTTTGTTTAGGTTTAATAATTGATTTGCAAGTTGATAAGCATTGAAAATTATATATTCGATGCTTGAAATTCTGATAAATAAATCGTGAAAACGTGAGCCATGAACGCGGCTGTAATTGATGTTCTTCAGCGAGCTGGTAGTCAGGATCCAAATGTCCTGAAACCAGCAGAAGGAATGCTGAGAGAATGGGAAACTCAAAGTGGATTTTATACAGCTCTATGTGTGGGTTTATTTATTTATTTATTTATTAGTTTCTTTAATTGTGATAAATATTTATTGATAATTATTTTCAGAATGTATTTTCTAATCATTCATTGCCTGTAAATGTAAGATGGATGGCTTTGTTATATTTCAAGAATGGTGTCGAGAGATACTGGAGAAAAAATGCGCCAAAGTATTTATGATTTAAATTTTTTATTTTAATTAATTTACATGAAGATTGAAACGTTTTTCGCGCAATTAAAATTTAAAAAATTAATTATCCTGAATTATTAGAATTAAAAATTTTTGAACTTTTTTTTTTCAACAATTTAATTTACAAAAAAAAAAATCTAAAAATATGCACATGTAGGAAATTAAAAAAACTACAGGTGCAATTTTTTAAAATACTTTTTTTTGTAATTTACAGTTTTAAAAAAAAATTCAAAAATTGTAAGACGGTGGCTAAGTTTAGTATCATAAAAATTTGTGCTGATTAGCAGACATAAAAAAAATTTTATTTATTTTTAATAAACATAATAAATAATGACAAAAATTTCAAATAATTCATGTGAAGAATTTGATAAAATTCTATTGTGAATTTTTTTTTTTTAATTTTCAAAAATCTAGGTCGAGGATTTTTTTTACTTTTCATTTTGTTTTTTTATTTTCACTCCGCAAAAAACGTTTCTATTTTCAGATACATTTTAATTTAAATTATTAATTAAATAAACCAATTAAATTCCATCCTTGTTGAGGGAGTGTTGAATATCTCTCCTTACTACACTCAATTAAATTGAATAATTAATTACATTTACTCAATAACTATAACTCATTATTACTAAACTTAGTAAAAAATTTTTCAATTAATAATTTTTTTGGTTAAAAAACTTGAACTTAATTTTCAGTTCTGTCTCTGTCACTTAAAAATTTGAAATTTTTCAGTGGAATAGCCGAGGAAGAGAAAGAATTTTTACGACGTAGTCTAATAGCAAGTTTCGACGAGCCAGTAAATCAATTAGCGACTCATTTAGCAGTCGTCATTGGAAAAATAGCCAGGCTGGACTGTCCCCGTGAATGGAACACTTTGATACCTACACTAATTGAAGTAATTGGTGGGCAAAATTCAATAGCAAAACACCGTGGTTTATTAACACTTCATCAAGTCGTAAAAACACTGGCGTCAAAACGTCTAATGGCAGATCTTAAATTATTTGAACAACTAACGACAAATATTTTCAACTTCATTCTTAATCTATGGAACACATACACCGAGTCATTCTTAATATTGGCATCAAATCCCGCAGCGCCAGAAAATCAAATCCAAGAAGCTCTAGAAATGGCACTGCTGTCATTAAGAATACTAAGAAAACTTACCGTCAATGGTTCTTTTAACAGTATATCCAAGTCTGAAGATGCGATGCTTTTTTTAAAAGTTATTTTTCCAAGAGCTAAAGCATGTTTGGAGTGTCGTAAGACATTAATGTTCCGTGGTATACAAGTTGAATCACTTGAAAAATTTATCATACATTTGACCAAAGTTTTAAATGAATCGTTAAATAATCATCCTAAATGTTATGTCGAATTTATACCACCGTCATTGGAGTTTACGGTCTTTTATTGTTTTACCGAAGAGGGAAAAGCATTGACGTTTGAAAAATTTGTAATACAGTCTCTGAATCTTATGAAAATGATACTCATTCACTCAGATTACAGAAGACTATCAGCAACTAAAGGCCCGAAGGATTGCGTTGCACAGCGGGCCCATGAATTGAAACAAGAATTTTTCACACCGGAAATACTAAAAGAGATTTGCTCGAAACTTGTTACTCATTATTTTTTACTCACGCAAGAAGATTTGCAAATGTGGGATACAGACCCGGAAAATTTTACTGTTGAAGATGCGCGGGAATTATGGAAGTATAATTTACGAACATGTACACAATCTCTTTTCTTGTCAATATTCCCGCAATCGAGTGATGTTATGTCAGGTGTACTAATGGAGTTGATGCGGAGATATCATCAGCCAGTGGATCCAAATGATTGCCAGGCGATTTTAATGAAAGATGCGATCTATCTTGCGGTTGGACTTGTTGCCTTTGATCTTTACGATGAAGTTGACTTTGATCAGTGGTTCTCTACAACGCTCAGACAAGAGTTAGAAGTTAAAAGTAATAATTATAGGATTATTAAGAGACGTGTTTGTTGGATTATTGGAAAATGGGCGCGTGTTAAGTTGAGCGAAAAATTAATTCCTGAGCTTTACAAAATGATGATTAAGGCTTTGAGTTCGGAGGAAGATCTTGTTGTACGTTTAGAGGCTAGTAATACATTGAAACAGGCGTTAGATGATTTTCAATTTCATATTGATGAGTTTATGCCGTTTCTTGAAACCACATTTTTACTGCTGTTTAATCTTTTACGAGAAGTTACTGAGTGCGATACCAAAGTATGACTTATTATTTATGATAAAGTTAGCTGACGTCTAATTTTAGGATTTTTTTTCAAAAAATAAAAACTAAAAATATGCACATGTAGAAAATTATAAAAACTATGAGCGCAATTTTTTAAAATATTTTTTTTTTATAGTTTATCGTTTAAAAAAAAATCCAGGATTATTAGACGTTGGCCAACTCCAGTATCTATTATTTTTTTTTATAGTTTGTTATTTTAATATTTTTATTTTAGATGCAAGTCCTGTATGTTTTATCATTCGTGATAGAACGAGTGGGTAATGATATTCAGCCTTATATTGGACCACTCACAACTTATTTGCCACAACTTTGGGAAATATCTGAGACACATAATATGATGAGATGTGCCATAATTTCTACTCTTGTACATTATGTAAAAGTAAGTTATTTTTTAAATTCACAAGGGGTGTATGACGAGGGGTAATTAGGGCTGGCTGCAATTTCGGCTAATACAGTCGACTACCGGTCATAAGCCTGGTCAAGGGAACGTAGGAGAAATTTTTATTGAAATTTCAGTCTCTCCACTACCAGGCGTTTAGTTTTGTTCTCGACTACTCGTTATAAGCCTGTTTTATTTAATATCATTTTAAACGTCATATTTACGTTTTGTTACATACGTCAGTATCCCGATTTTTCTAGTGCTTATGGCGCTAAAATAAATACTTATCTTTTTACACTAATAATAATTTTAATGGAAAAAATTATAATGACAACGGTATTAATTACAGTAATAATAATAATAATTGTTATTGATCAACATAATGCTCAATAAAACTTTTAAATTGTAACAGAAGCTTTAATTGTAATTAATCATTACAATTATCAACAATAAATAATATTTTACTTAATATTTATTAAATTATTATCCGCGAAAGATCGATAGTAAATTTTCATCATTAATTTAGATATTTTGTTCCTATTGTTAGTTTATAATTTATATAATTTTAACGGAGGCTTATAACGGGATGTCTGGTACGAAACTCAAAAAAGTGGTTAAGTGGGAAGCTGTTTGGACTCAGTACCTGCCGATTGAGGGGAAGAGGCTTATAACGAGCAGGCTTTGACCGGTAGACGACTGTACTAGCGCCTTTGCGAAACATTTCAGAAATCTAGATCCAGTAGATTTTTTACTTTTAATTTTCTACAGCGAAAAACGTTTCAATCTTTTGGTACATCAATAATTTACTTAAACAATAATTATAAGTAATATATAACATTCCAGGCTCTACGTTCTGAATGTATTATTGTTGAACCAATGATAGTAAGTATGGTGAGTTTAAGTTGTGATCTAAATCAAGATGCTCATGTATATTTGATGGAAGATGGTTTAGAATTATGGCTTGCACTTCTTGAAAATATTTCAACACCAACACCCGGAATAATGGAACTTTTTAAAAATATGCCTGCTCTTCTAGGTAAATATTATATTTTAACTCTCTCAATTTTATAAAAAATATTTGTTTTTATTTTGTTAAAAATTTTTCTAAGTATTTAATGTATATTTCACAGACTCAGGACTTGATCAAGTAACTTTTAAGCCGGCTATTAATATTATTCAAGCATATGTATTATTAAGTCCTCGAGACTTTGCAGGAGAATTAGGAAGACGTGTAATCGAAGGTATCAGATCTATTATGTCTGACTTACATTCGCAAGACTCCTTGCCAGTGATGGAATTATTAGAAACAATATTAAGAGTCGCTCCTGAACAAGGAGCGCAATTGATAAAACCTATTTTGACTAAAATTTTCAAGTTAGTTTCATTTTTTTATTAAACTGTTATTTTAATTACGCAAACTTAAATAACAAATTAATTATTTTTTTAGACTTGTTTATTTGGGTGAAGAATATCAACTTATAATGGTGATGAGTATGGGTCTTATTATAACTTCTCGTGTATTACTTAATACGAGAGATGTTTTTGCTCAGGTAATTAATTTTATTTATATTTATAAATTTCTAGTACTAAGTAACTTGGTACCCAATTTTTTTTATCATATATATTATATATAATAGATGTCATGGAGTCAAAAAAAAATATCGATTTTATTTGGTGTAGTTTCATGTACATACATATATTTAATGTATTTCGTTACAGGTAATAAGTGAACTGGTAAAAGAAATCGGGGGTGAGGAAAACGAAGGGACGGTAATGACCCGAATAATAGACGTGTGGCTTGTCCATATGTCGTATGTAACTCAGTCTGAGGGAATGAAAATTCTTGCACTCGCTTTGTGTTCTCTTCTGAATGCCAATAGTCCACCTGTTGTGTTTCAAAATTTCTCGACAATTATTTCAAGTATTGTTGAGGTTTTAAATGATATAATGAGAGTTGACGATAGGGAATGTTATATTGAGTAAGAAGTTTATTAATTTTTTTTTCATTAAATAATTATTATTAATTTATCAATTATTGCTTCAGTTCACTTGATGAGATAATAATAAATTTAAATCTAAAATTATTATTTTAGTTCATTATTACTGGTTAATAATGTAGCAGATGAGCATGCAACCTCTGCTGAAGAAAATGGACAACATAAGACTGAACATCAGTTAAGACTAAAACGATTGGATTTTGATGACCCAGTTCGTACTGTTTGTCTAAAAGAATTTTTGCAAAATCAAGTAAGTTATACATAATATGTTATTTTAAATATTAATATTAGGGGTAAGCGAACATGATACTAAAAGTAGCAGGCATTCATTTTTTTTTTTTTTTTTAAATAAACTAAAAAATTTGCGCGAAGTGGATAATTTTTTATTTATTCATTCCGAAGGGAAGTTTTGGAAAATATTAATTATAAAAAAAATACACAGTGAGCTTAGGTCTTTGATAATTTGACATTTAAATTGAGTATAGAAATAATTGCAAGCTACCTTTCTATATATTTACACGAAATGATTTTTAAAAATTATAAGCAGCTGAAAAAAAAAATTTAAGAAATTTTTTTGTGCAAATTTAAAAAATTGTATTTTACTTACAACAAATTATTCCATAAAAATTAAAAAATTTTCTGTCTGCTACTTTCAGTATCATGCGTGAGATAATTCGTAAGTTCGAACTGTTCGCACACTCCTAATTGATATATTAAGATAATTACTATAAATATAAATTTAATTACAGTTGAATACACTGCGAAGAATAATGAATACCAATCAATTTGATCAAATGATTGCCACATTACGGCCGGAAATCGATCAACAATTAAGGGAGTACATTACTCTTTGAATAATATTTATTATTAATTATCAGGGATCGACTAAAAATAATAATAATTTATACATTAATTATAACAATAATAATAATAATTATAACAATGAAAAATTTAGTAATTAAACTAATAATGAGAGAAAGTGATAAAATATAAATTTATTTGATGAATGAATTATCATGTGAATGTTAATATTCGATAAAACCGTGTAAAAAGCTTCCACGAAACCACATCATTGTAAAATGACACTATTTTACTGTACAATATTGTCTGTTTCACTGTATTAATAATGTTGATAATAATAATAAAATATAGGGTTTCATCGCTGCTTTTTTTTTCTATTACAATTAAATTTGTGTACTGAATTATACATACAATCTATTGTAGAATTTAAAACAAAGTTGTTTAATAATTAAAACCTGTTGTGATGTTTTGAAAGCATCTAATTTTTCAAATACGAAAATAATACAATTCAAAAATTTTTATTTATACAAAATAGTATTTGTAATTTATTTAATATTAAAATAAAAACATTAACTCAATCTGTTTTTTAAGATTATTTTATGATATATATAAATGTATGTAGTAATTGCAGAGTTAATTAAGAGCACCAGAGTGACCGCCTGAAAAAAAGTGATTTTTGGGAATTTTTTTAAAGGAAACTACTGCATGGAATGTTTTAATGTTTTAAGGATATATTTGTGGATATAATAAATATATGATTAAATTTTTGGACCAAAAAATTGAAACTTCAGCGAGTTCGCAATCCCAAGGTTCCAAAAAAAAGTTCCCGCTGCAGTGACAGCGACCTTCGCAGGCGTGAAATAAAAAAAACCAAAAAGTTTAAAATTTCGCGGGAAAATTTGATGATTTTTGGCCTGACAAAATTACATTTTTTATTCGATTGGAAAACTGGAGGTTCATGGTATGGAGAAACATATAAAAGAAGCTGCAATAAGAGTCAAATGTATCGGATGATTTGTCTTCGAGTTATAACTGCGGGAAATTTGAAAAATGGAGTTTAGAGAAAAACTAGAGGCTGCTCTTCAGATGACTGTAACTCAAAAACTATTTAAGATATGCAGTTTTAACTTTAGTATGTTATTTTTGAAGCTGTACACTATCGAAATATGCATAGACATCGATTTTTTAAAAATTGCACGCTAGTGGTTCCTCTTTATAAATTTTATTTTATTTTAAAAGGAAGTTAAATGTGTTCTTAAAACCAATAAGTTATTTTATAAGGTCACAATGTGACTTCATCTTCATTTAAATTTAATGAGAAACGTTGCGGTTTTATGGTAAAATTATTACTAATCTCATAAAGTTTATGTCATCATAACTTTTATATAGAAGTATGCAATCTTCATTTATTTTAATACCTGCGTAACTAGAAAAAAAGTAATCAGAAATGAAGAATTAATTAAAAACATAATTAAATATTTCAGTTTTAAAAGGTTTACTTTTTAACTAAAATTAGATAACTTTAATTAGATAAATGTATTCGTATTAATTAATATGTTTAATTATTTTAGATTCTACAAAAAAAGTTTTGTATACTAATCAAATAAAATAACCAAAAATAAACATTAAATAGTAATATGTGATTATAAACTCTCTGCATATGTCAGAGACTATGACACTTTTGATTAAAACTTACAAACTGTCAAATGTCACTTCAAATTTATAAATTGTCTCATGTCTGTTGCATTCACACATATAAATTAATTAAAATAATGAAGTTTAAAAATTTATTCTACTTACATTTTATTTATTTATTATGATCCTGAAATTAACAGACAATTAAAAATTTTCGGATTTTTTTTCAATAATTTAATTTAGAAAAAAAAAATTTTTCAAATATGGACATGTAGAAAATTAAAAAAACTACAAGTGCAATTTTTAAAACATTTTTTATTTTTTGTTTATCGTTTTGAAAAAACGTCGGCTAACTTCAGTATCAATATTTATTTAAAAATTAAAAAATTTTTAGTGTCAATGTTGCAGTCGAGACAGTTTATAAATTTGAAATAAATAAATTAATTTACTAAAGTAATAAAATTTAAAAAAATACGCGTACAGATCTTGCAGTTTTTTAAATACGCATTTTTTTATTTTTACTTACATTTATTACAAAATTTAAAAAATTGTTAATTGTCAGCTACATTCACACGTAAAAAATATGACCCTGAAGTTGACAATTAAATTTTTTCTTTCATTAAATCAATTGCAAAAAAAAAGAAACTAAATATATGCACTCGCAGAAAATTAAAAAAACTATCCGTGCAATTTTTTCGAAAGTTTTTTTTATAATGTTGTCACTTTAAAAAACATTCAAAAATTATTAATCGTCGGCTAACTTCAGTATCATTCAAAAATATGCGTGAATGTAACTCCCGACTAGAGATTTTTTGAATTTTTGAATAAATAAATAAAACGTGAGTAAAAAAAAAATTAAAAAATGCGTGTTTCGAAAATTAAAAAGCGCGCGCATTTTAAATTACATTATTATAATAAATTTATTTATCTATTTATTTGAAATTCATAAATTGTATGATGTCTGCTACATTCTCTGATAAAAAATTGCCACTTCAGTTACATTCACATTCATATTTTTAAAAAAGAATTTTTTGAAAGCAACTTAATTATTATTTGCATTCAAAAATTTTATTAAAAGTAGTTTTCTTATAAATCCTACAATGTCATATATAAATACATATACTCATACATTATATGTATTTGAAATAAAAAAACTCATATGTCGACCCCTCACGTCGTATTTTCGAAGTTTCCAACAGATGTGAGATTGAGTTTGTGTCAAATCTTTGTGGGAGGTTAAAAGCCATAGTGCATTACTCCAAATATCACAGAATAGATAAACTAATTTGCGGTGAGTAATTAACAAAAATTAATTATTCTCTTTTACATAAATAATAAATACATCGTTAAATTTATAAAACAATAATAAAAAGGATAGTTGAAAATGTTACCAGTTTAAAACGAGAATTAACGTTCTAAAGTTCCTATAATTCGCTTTTATTTCGAATAAAAAATACCTTTGACATTATTGCGATTTTAAAATTTGAATTTTATCAATTAAAATAAACGATTTATAATTAAAAAAAAATTAATTATCTTTTGTCATTATCTGTAAAATTCGAAAAATGACAGGCACTGTCATTCATCGTATTGGTTCATTCATTGATTAATGCTGATTGGTTGAAAATTCTACACATACGACCTTGAATTTAAAATCTACAATTACTACATCACTGTAATTAATTAAGATTTTTTTATTTAAACTCTCCGGTGATTAAAAAATTTTTTTCTCATTTATTTTATTATTTTTTCTTCAACAAATCAATTAATTTTGTTTGCACATAAAGCCGGCTGTATTTTTTTTAATTATTTATCTCATATTTAATATTTATGATCAGATCCGTTCACTTTTTATTTCTGAGTACTGCATCTGCATTTCTCACTTTAGTTTTTTATATTTTTCTATGAGAATTTCATTTCATAATTTATTAAATTTGATGCTTTTTATTTTATTTATAACTTGTAATTTTATCTTACGTTTTTTTAATTAATTAATGAATTGAAAAAGAATCTACTGATTTAATTATAAAAATTAACGTCGGAAATAATTTTATTTAAATGTAAAGATAATAAGACATATATATTTATTAAGATACATGTTTGTAAAATGATAAAAATAAAAAATGCGCGAGCAGACAATTTTATTTTAGGCGTCAGGATTATTGATTGTATTTTAAAAATTATATTTAATTGATTATTTATTCTATTGTTATTTTTAACATTCGATTTATTGTTTTTTTTTTTTAAATTAAATTTTCAATAATTTAATATATAAATAAATTGAAGAATTTATTAAAGAATTGTCATAATTAATTGAATTTTAAAAATATTAAATATGAAATGATGAAAATAAAATTTAAAAAATTAAATGATATTAAAATTATAAATAATTCAAGTTGGAATACTTCCTTTGGAGTAAAATGATTTATAAGACGTACAATTACATTTTATATTACCGTCTTCTACTTAAAATATAATAACTAACAATTGCTCTTTTATGATATTTATTTATTTTTTAATGAAAAATATTATTAGTTTCATTGTGATAAAAAGTTATCATATATTGTATTTCAATGACCTTCAATTATTTTATTGGTCGAGGAAAAATTTAACGATCTATTACTCTGAGATATTTTTAAATTATTTTTGTTTTTAATTTAATTAGTTTTTTACATGAACTTTTTTAAATTTATTAATTTCAAAAACTAAAGTCGACTTCGTCATAAGCCTGGTCTAGGGGACGGGGAAATGTTAATTGAAATTTCAGTCTCTCCACTACCAGGCGTTTAGTTTTGTTCTCGACTACTCGTTATAAGCCTGTTTTATTTAATATCATTTTAAACGTCATATTTACGTTTTGTTACATACGTCAGTATCCCGATTTTTCTAGTGCTTATGGCGCTAAAATAAATACTTATCTTTTTACACTAATAATAATTTTAATGTAAAAAATTATAATGACAACGGTATTAATTACAGTAATAATAATAATAATTGTTATTGATCAACATAATGCTCAATAAAACTTTTAAATTGTAACAGAAGCTTTAATTGTAATTAATCATTACAATTATCAACAATAAATAATATTTTACTTAATATTTATTAAATTATTATCCGCGAAAGATCGATAGTAAATTTTCATCATTAATTTAGATATTTTGTTCCTATTGTTAGTTTATAATTTATATAATTTTAACGGAGGCTTATAACGGGATGTCTGGTACGAAACTCAAAAAAGTGGTTAAGTGGAAAGCTGTTTGGACTCAGTACCTCCCGATTGAGGGAAAGAGGCTTATAACGAGTCGACTCATGACCATTCGATTTTTTTAAATTCAAATAATTACATATTCACTCTATAAGAGCGATTTTATTGACATTAACATTGAAAACCTGCTGCAATTAAAGTATAATCGAATTAACAATATGAAGGTCTTAAAACAATGATGTTGATGTTTTAACAAAAGAAAAAACATCTTCAATAAAAATAAAAAAAATTTCTCAAGTAAAAGAAGAAATACATTAAGAACTAAAAGAAAAGAAAATAAGAATCAAGCATTAGGTTTAATAAATTATAATTCAATCAGTGTTGGATATTGCCCTTTGACATGAACGGGAGTCACACCAACTCCATTTACACTGAAATCTTAACTTCTTTACTTTTATTGTTAGTTATTTTTTTTTTTATGATAATTTTTTATTATCACTGCGTTATTGTTAAATGTTTGCTATTTAGTTTTATGTATAACATTTTGTTATAATTATAATTAATTATAATTAAGTATCATTTGTGTGGGGATTACGGGTCTAATTGTCTCCTATATAACAGGATGTTAAAGTTGATTTCGATGGGGGCGGTGTAGTTTCCAAGAAATGTTATCAGAAGATAGTAGCGTTTGTTTAACCATTTTAGCCGGAAGTTAAATTTAAAATTTATTTTACTAACAAATCGTCGTCAATTAATTATTGATAACTCAATTAATAACTTGAAATTAAAATTTTAATAAATTATTATTTATTTATTTTTTTCATAAAATAAAATGGAGGGAAAAGTTGAAAAAAGTTAATTCAGGTTTGCAAATTAATTATTTAATTTATTAATTAAAAGATTTGGGGCGGTAAAATATTTATAATTAATTATATAATCGATTAAATGAAGTCTTTTATTATTTATGTGCTCAGCAATTAAATTTTATTGATTCATGTTCATATAAATGAACAGAACATTTTTTTTTAATTTACTCTGAAACCATTAGCTCGCGTTTACACACCGCATAATTATATTCCTGTTTTTTATTCTTCAATTTAATTTTAATATTAATTAATAATGATATAAATTTTAAATATGAAAGAATTTTATAAAAATTAAAGTAGAGCTCTGTTAAAAAGTTTTTTTATTTTCAAGGATAATTGTCAGAAATTTAATAAAATCTATTAATTTCACAACAATATCAATGTGCTTCCATAATTAAAATTATCTTTAATGAAAATATTAAAGTTCCACATGATTAATCAAGATTTTGTTTTAGATTTTAATACAAAAATCTAAAAAACACAGTATAAACTTTTTTTTAAAAATCCTTAATAAGTTTTTGATAATCGCGAGCTTATAAAAAAGTCTTAATATGAAATTTCTCGTATTTAAAAACTACATATGAAAAAAAAAAATGAATTTCCAATTAAATTTATGGTTTTTTAAATAATTATCAGCTTTAAAATTAATTGATTTGCGCATCGGAAATAAAGGATTTCTTTGGCGCAAAAAAATATTTACTCGTCCAGAAAATTTCTTGTAAGCGCTGAGAATTTTTGAGTGAAAATCGCGCATAAAATTTGGGATTGTGAAAAGATTTAGCCAGAAATTAAATTTTTAGTAGAAATTGGATTTCATTTACGCGCTATCGAGTAGTATATTAATATTTAAAATATTTAATATTATAAACAATGAATTTGAAATTTTTAAAAATGGATGAGGATAAATATCATGGATATATTATCCTTTCCATGCTTTTACTATGCGTTTTCATGTTTTTCTATGCTATTTCTTCTCGCAATTCTCAAATTTGACTCCACCGTCCATCTTACGGCATTAAATAAATTAATATTTTAAACAACGAATTAGAAATTTTTGAAAATGGATACAATGTGCATAGCAAAAATTTATATATTTACCAAATGTCCTCACAGTATCGTTAGAAATTTTTTGAATTCAATTCATAATGAAAAATTTTTCTTGCGCGCATAATTTTTTTTCTGCGGACAAATAAAATTTTTAAAATCAAATAAAACAAAATATATTTTAATTTTAATTTCCATGACATTTATCCCTAGAAAATTAAAAGTTATGTGTAAAAAGTATATAAATAAATAAGTATATAATTTATATTTATAACAGATTTAAACTTGTTGATCAACCAAGTAATTGTTACAAATTTTTACTAAAATTTTCATCAAAAAAATTTTTATAAAAAATATAAGCTCATATTATACAGTTTGGTTTATATACCACTCATTAACTTAGATATAAAATACGAATAACTTGACGATATGGCTCTTAAACTTATAGTTTATTAGCGAATGTTCATTTATTATTATTACCTGAATGAAAGTAAGAGAATATATAAAATGTAAAAGTGCAAAATATAGTTTAATAATAATTTATAGTGTCACCCATTCGAATGAGTGTGTACGCGTGCCTGAGAGGGTTGTTCGCGCGCAGTCACACAGTCAAAAAGAGGGTGGCAAATGTGGGAGGCAAAAGCTTGCGTGGTATCGATCGCTCAGCTAGGAACTACCCTTCGAAGAAAGTAAGGTCGCAGTATTCTATCTCTTACTGTGTGGACAGTACAAGCTCTAGTATCCATTGAGTTACCACGCGGGATAGATTTACTCTCAATTTTTCCTTCAAACTATCTCCCCCTTTAATTTTAATTATTATTCTTTATTATTTTACTAATTAATTATCACACAATAACATATAATTGTACTACTGTGCTAAATTTATATTATCATATTAGTTTACGATCAATATTTCCACAAGTCCCAAGAACAGAAGCGGTCACAGTCTTCTGTCGATTTCAAGTGTGTCGCGCGTGTGCAAGCGTTAAGACAAAAAATATATATATATATATATATATATATATTTTTTATAATTTTAGTGTGTGGATAAATTTTATTTATTTACAGGTGAGAAATTTCATTTTCCTTTTTCCGCTGTATTTTTTTAAATATTCATTTTTTTATTTTTAGATCGATTCATTTTTCCAGATGAGAAAATCCCATTTATTTTTTACTTTCCCTTCATATATTTTTATATTTTCCGAGGATATTAAAATATATTCATACTTTTTAAAGCACCAAGCCCTCTTGCTTTTTCTTTTTTTTTTTTAATGATCGCTTATTCACATTAAGCCCATTATCAAACAGATAAATAGGTCGACGTGTGCGTGACATGACACGCGTGTTCAATCATAATTGTCGATCTTTATTATTAGTTATCATTTTTTATCTTTTTATGGTTATTTATAACTAACTTTTTATTTTATTAATATGAAGAATAAAATTAATGTCAATTAATTGGCAAAAAAAATTAATCTCAAGTGGATTAATTTTCAAAAATATATTAATTAGCATAAAAATTTTAATTAAAAAATTTTTTTTTCTGTTACAGATTTAATTAAAGTCTAATTGTTACTTATACAGTAAGATAACAGCAAACGTCACCATGGCGTTCGCAGGACTTAAAAAACAAATCAACAAAGCGAATCAAGTATGTAACCCATTATAATTAATTATTTTTTACTAATTACTTAATCAATTATTTTAATTTTGATACTTAATATCAAACGTCCAATCTATTTTTATTACTTCTTTTTTTATTTCTGTATGAAAACTATCGGTCAAGTATAAAGTAATTATATGAAATTAAATAATTGGTTTGAATTAATTAATTAATAATATGGACATTGTTCCCATGCCGCAATAATTTAAAACTTTTTCAATAGAGATGTTGTAAGTACGAGGTATTGTTTTATTTCCTAAAAGGGAAAAAATGACGATTGAATTTTTTGTATGGATTTAAAAACTTTTAAAATATGAATGCCGTAAAAAGTTTTATTTGAGTAAGATAGTTTCGCTGAAGCGTGGGTTTAAACGTCACTTATGCGTGGGTTTTACTCCAGGCTCACTAACTAATAATGTACTTGTGTACATTCTATATAACGTCAACATTTAAAACTTTACCCTTTAGCCTTTAATGATAACTCTGGTCTCTGGCGCTAATGAAAGTATCGTGAAGTATACGGGCTAGCAGGGCATAATAAATAAAATGAAAATTTACAAAACCTGATATAGTATTGATGGGTGATCATTGGGGATAAAAAAGATGACGCAAGTGATTAAAAAAATTTATTTTATAGACTTTTTTTAATCGCTATTATTTATTGAAAAAAATGATCCTGGTTAGCAGATAATTAACAATTTTTGAATTTATTTTTAAAAAAATCAATTGCAAAAAAAATGCGCATGTAGAAAATTTGAAAAGCTACAGGTGCAATTTTTTAAATATTTTGTATTTTTATAATTAATCATTCTTTAAAAAATTCAAAAATTTGTAACTGAAAATTAGGGATTTTCGAATAAATAAATTATTTAAAAAAAAAGATTTTGTATACGTAGAAAATTAAAAAAACTATGGGTGTAATTTTTGAAAACATTTTTCTTTTATCGTTTTGAAAAAAACGCTAACTTCAGTATCAATATTTATTCAAAAATTTTTAAAATTATGAATGTGAATGTCGAAGACATGATACAGTTTATAAATTTGAAATAAATAAATAAATTTTAAAAAATACGCGTACGAATCTTGTATTTTCCTAAACACGCATTTGTTAATTTTTATTCTACTTATATTTTATTTATTTATTTCAAAATTTAAAAAATTGTCAATTGTCAGCTACATAAAAAATATGAGCGTGAATGTAACTGACAACTAGGAATTTTTAAAATTTTTGAATAACTAAATAAAATGTCAGTAGAAAAAAATATTCAAAAAGCGCGCGCATTTTTTTAAATTTTATTGTTAAAATGAATTTATTTATTTAAAGTTTATAAATTGTCTGATGTCTGCAACATTCACACTCATAAATAAATACTATAAAAAATCAGGAGTGAATTCGGAGTAATTACGGAATTTATTTCTCTAGCAGTGTGATTTTGGAATGATCTGGATTTGTTTAAATCCTTATTCACTCCGAACCAGAGTTTCAACATTAAAATAAACCCCTTTAGAAGTCAATTTCACTCCGAACCTGAGTTTCAATATTAAATTAAACTTCTCTTTGGAGTGAATTTTACTTCAAAGGGATTAAATGAATAGACAGTAATCCACATTCACTCCGGATTTAATCCGCATTCACTCCGCAATCGCTTACAGTACAAAAAATTAAATAATAATTTTTAAAAATTATTACATCAAACGTTAATTCATAAAAAAAGTGGAAAATAATTTTGGGCCACTAGAAAATTTAATTGTTATCATTTATAAAATAATTAAACATGCAATGAGAACTTGAGAGTAATTTTGGTTTCATCTAACTACTAAACTATAATTTCTATTATTAAATTATAATTTTATTTTTATGATGAAAAATATATCTCGCTATTTATAATATGATTAAAATTTTCATCATAATAAATTGTATAAATGTAGTCTTGCATTGAATGTAGTAAACCGTATATCGAAGTATATATAGGTCAACCTTGAGGGATATCGGTCAAGGTCTGTCTCGTAATGGTGTAGGGGAACGACAAGGGGTGGATTGAGGGATAAAAGAAGATCTGGAAATGGCCGTTGATATAAGCGATAAAGTCACTATTATTGATGCTCGGTATAATTGTTGCTTAATAAAGCATAGCTCCACAGTAAATATGAGGGCCGGTAAAAGAAAAAAGAAATATAAAATGAAGATGAAAAACTCTTAAATCTTTGTTCCTTTACTATTGTTTACTTCTTAGTGATTTTTTATTCTTTTTCACTCTGATTTATAGCACTTTTATTATATAACTTTTTCTTTTTTCTTTGTTTAGCTCTCTTTATATATATGTATATACTACGGATCATTTTTTTTGTATCGTAATTATTAATTTTTTTTTATTTATTTCAGACTGAAATATTCATTAGATATTTTAGTTAATAAAAAAAAAATTAATTATTTTCAACCTACAATTTTAATTAATTTTTTTTTTAATTACGTTGTAATTTTTCTAGAAGAAAATATTTAGATAGAAAAATTTTTAATTTAGATGATAATTTATTTAAATATTTTTATTTTTTTTTTTTTATAGTAACCTCTTTGGAAACATTGATAATAAAAACTATTCAGTCATATTCATCATAGACTTACAATATAGAAATAAGTACTGCTGGTCTGCCAAGACTATGATTAGTTACAAGATACCGGTTACGTCATTCAAGACGCCTTACTGGCGCTCCAAAACTTTTATTAATTTTTTTTTTTATTAATTTTTCAATCCTTTGGCGTTTGTCCAAGACCTTTAAATATTCCTCGTTAAAATATCGGACTCAAATTCTATTGTTCGATATTTTACAAAATTTTTTGAAATAATAAAATTTTTAAAAAATACATGTATTGGATTTTGAATTTTCTAGACATGGATTTTTTTATTTTTATTTTATAAACATTTTAAATTATTATTTAAAAATTTTAAAAATTGTCAGATGTCCGCTAACTACTATCATAAATTTTTTTGATAATTTCTTACGACTGAGAGCTAAAAAATAAAATAAACTAAAAATATGCACATGTAGAAAATCAAAAAAACTATAGGTGCAATTTTTCAAAAATAATTTTTTTGACTATTTATCACTTTGAAAAGAAATCCAAAAATTGTTAGTCGGCTAATTTTAGTATTATTATTTAATGATCCGGAAATTAACAATTTTTGGATTTTTCTTTCAACAAGTCGATTGAAATAAAAAACTAAAAAAATGCACATGTAGAAAATTAAAAAATCTAGAGGTGCAATTTTTTTAATTATTTTTTTTTTTTATAATTTATAATTTTGCAAAAATCCCAAAATTATTAAACGTTAGTTAACCAGTATTATAAAAAATTATCATTAAACTGGATAACTTTGTAATAAGGCTGTGTTAGAATTCGTGAAGACCGTGTGAATATTGATCCGTTTGTTCTCTTACTTAATAAATATCTCTACACGTCTTTCACGGCTGATTTAATCGTATCATTGAAAGCTTTCATAGAGTTCACTCACGTAATTCGTAATGCAAAGCATCGTATTTTGATTTCTCATTATTCCATTTTATTCTTTCTTTTTTAAACTTTCTTTTCAATTTGAATGCCATTTAGTCGTCGGTTCTGTTGTCTGTTTCCCTTTTTTTATTTTTAATCAATAAAAATAATCTGAATTTATTTAAAACACTTCTCCTATATTGAATTGTATTTAAGTACAGAGTAAACTTAAGAGATAATAAGAATTTTTTTTTTACAAAGAAGACTACCGAAATAAATATTTTATATTAACTAATTATGTAAATATTTAATCAAATAACTGTGCAATGTATTAATTATAATTTTTTTTTAAGTACATGACGGAGAAAATGGGCGGGGCTGAAGGAACAAAACTTGACGTAGATTTTGTTGATATGGAAAGAGTAAGTTATATATTTTTATTATTATAATTAAATAATTATAAATTATGACTTGAAGTAAAGAAAAAAAAATCTTAAAATGGTTGACCCTGTAGTTAAACTTCACAATTTTAAGCTTGAAAAACGTATGGACCGAAAATAAAATACAATTTACTGAAAAAAATGAGGAAAATTACATTTTTTAAATATTTAATCGCCGATATCTTTTGAACTAACATGCAAATTTTGGCGCTTGAAGTGGCATTCGACGCAGTTTCTTAGTCTCTAACACTGTAATTTTTTTGAAAATAATCAATTGAACATTTTTGATTTTGTTTAAAGAAAACACTTTTTTGAAATTTTTTCGATAACGATAACTCTGGAACAAATGATTTGATTTTGATGATTAAGGTGGCATTCAACGCAGCTTATAGAGTTTTAAAGCTGCATAGAATTTGGAATCAATCCATGAAGTAAGTGAGAAGTTATTTGAAAAATAAATTTTTCCAAAAATTTTATTTTTCAAATAACTCCGAACATACTTTACTGACTAAATTTAATTTTTCTCAGATCATAGGAATCAATAAGCAGCTTCGAATGCCAACTCAAAGATCTGAATCGGTTAATCCGTTCAAAAGATACAGTATCTGCATACATATGTACACTCATACATACACTCGGGATCATCTCGAAATTAGTCAGAATAGTTTCCTAGGATCTCATAACGTCAACGTCTATTAGAAATTTGATTTACGAAATTCAAAATTTGACCGAAACCAATAACTTCCCTTTTTTTAAATTTTAAATTTTTAGCGGGAAATTTAAAATAATAATAATTTTTAAAAAATTTAAATTTTTAACAGAAAACAGATGTAACTTGCGAACTTGTAGAAGAATTACAAATGAAGACAAAAGAATTCTTGCAACCAAATCCAACCGCAAGAGCAAAAATGGCAGCAGTAAAAGGAATTAGTAAATTAAGTGGTCAAGCTAAAGCTTCGACTTATCCACAACCTGAAGGTGTTCTCGGTGATTGCATGCTATTGTATGGAAAAAAAATGGGAGAAGATAGTATTTTTGGTAGGATATTAAATTACTAATTTATTAATAATTAATACAATAAATTAATGTGTAAATATGATTAAAATACAGCTCAAGCTTTAATCGAAATGGGCGAAGCGATGAAACAAATGGCTGATGTTAAATATTCACTTGACGATAACATAAAACAAAACTTCTTGGAACCTCTGCACCATCTGCAGACTAAAGATTTGAAGGAAGTTATGGTGAGGTCGATTTATTAAAAAACTTTTTACGTTTGGTTGCATTAATGCTTTTTTTTATATCAACTGCGATATTTGTTTACAATATAAATAAAAAAAATTAAAGTGATTAAATGTAACAATATTTAAATTGATATTAACTACAGTAACTGATGCTAATTACAATATTTTTAGCATCATCGAAAGAAACTTCAAGGCCGTCGGTTAGATTTTGATTGTAAGCGACGACGTCAAGCAAAGGGTAAGTAACATATTTTGTATTTCTTTTATTCATATTGAATATAATTTAAAATTTAAAAATCGTTCTCTTTATTGACAAAATTTGAGTCACATATTAATGCATGGTTGCATTATTCTATAATATATGTATTGAGATTAATATATTAATGTTAATTTTTATTGAATGTTATTTTATAGAATATTATTATTTATTTATACTTACACTGTTAAAAGTTTTCCTTAAAATTTAAAACAAATTTCCAAGTGATGAATGTCATAAAAATCACAATCACAATAATTCAAATTTTTGTCAGAAGTAAGTAGAGCTGACACAAATCTACGAAATAATTATTTTATGTTACCTTAAAAAATAAAACTCTATTAAATTAAAGTTTAATACTTCAAAGCTGATAAGAATTTTCACAATTCGAATCGAGTAATTTGAAAAGTTACAAATAATTTAAAAAGTTATGAATAATTCGAAAAGTTTTTAATTATTTTAAAAGTTACGAATAATTTAAACACGATTCGCACGTCCCTAATTTCTATATTTACTAAATTTTGCTAAATATAGATATACAAATACATGAAATGATCGAGTACTAGTTCCCTGATCGAGTTCTAGGTCTTTAATCCTCTAATTATTTTTTAAAAATCAGAAATTTCATATCAAGACTTTAATAAACTCGCAATCATCGAAAACTAATTAAGAATTAAAAAAAAAAGTTAGGGTTGTATTTTTGAAATTTTTTGAATTAAAATCCAATCCAACATCTTGATTACACAGAACATATAATTTTAAATATTTAAATTTTGTTTAGGTTAAATATTAAGCCTTAATTTCTTAAATTATGCAAACAAATTGATATCAATGTAAAATATATAAATTATATTAAATTTCCATGGAAATTATCCTCGGAAATTGATGAAATTTCTAACAGTGTAATATATTGACAAAGACGTTATTTTATTAATTTACCAATTGACCTTATTATGCATGGTTAACTTGGCACTAATTATAGCTATGATCAAAAACTCGGGCAGTCCTCACTTTGGTAGCCCAGCAAAATCGAGTTTCACGTCAACTCATGTGGGTATGTTTACAATACCCGTACAAAAATTATATTTATTTGATAAACAATAAATATAATGTATAAATTAGTATTTAAATTCCGTAAAAAATAAAAAAATAATAATAATAATGGGCTACTAAAACTACGAACTACTTTGCTTTTAGATAACTTTTACTTTATCTCGATGGCTATTTTATTAAAACTTTATTTGAACAAATTAAAGCATGCCTTTTAATTTAATAGCAAGTATGAATAAAATTTACGATGGCTTGTACAGTTTTATTTAATGAATTTTAATTATATTTTAGTATTAGTTATAGTTATTATTATTTCATGTTTAAACGCTGAATAATTTTATTGAATAATTTTTGTGTATGATACGATATTTACTCAAGTAGCAATTTAATTATTATTTTTTCTATGCAAATTTTATTATTATTATTATTATTATTTATTATTTATGTATTTATTTTAAAATATAGTATAAGTTTGAGACTGTCAATGCAAATGTGACTGACCCCAATCTCCTTTAGGCCTCAAAATGATTAAATCTTTATATTATGATAAAAGAAAAAAATAAATAAAAATTTATAAAAAATAGTTTTATAGTAATGAGGCAAGTTGTCATTCCTGTAGTGCATTTTTTTAATAAAAGTACGAACGCAACGTACAGGTTCTCACGTTTCAGACGACGAGATTCGTCAAGCAGAGGAAAAATTCGCCGAAAGTCTTCATTTGGCCCAGATGGGAATGTTCAATCTTTTGGAAAATGATGTAAGTTATCAATAAAACTTGTAGTTTCATTTTTAATTAATATTTTATTTTATTTTATGTTTCAGGTTGAACAAGTCGCCCAGTTAGCTACTTTCAGTGAAGGTTTACTTGAATACCACCAACAGTGCATTGAAATACTTAAAGTCTTAACTGAAACACTTTTAGAAAAGTAAGTTTATTCATGTTAATTATATCATTTAAACATGAGTGTGAATATAGCTGACAATTTTCAGTTTTTTAAATTTTACTAATAATCAGCACGTGCATTTTTGTACATTGAATTGTTATAATTAATTAATTAATTAATTTTTTTTTCGTAAATCCATACATATTAGCTACATTCACACTCATAAAATAAATATACCCTATCAAAAAAATCTATATGGAATCCCGTCTAGATTCCTATGTGAGTTCCCACATAGCGTTTTCGGATGAATTCTTATATGGTTTCCTATAGGAATATTAGGTGCCGCGACCTATTATAATTGGAATAGCGAGAGTTTGCGCTTCGGGTTTTTACCCTCACCATCAAGACACAATGTCTTAGGTATTAAATTTAGATGGTGGGGGTAAAAACCGAAAATATCCGAAACGCAAACTCTCGCTAATTCAACTATATCCTGAAACAAACTAACCCCGACAAAATAACCTATAACAAAGTAACCTGAAAAAAATAACTTGACTATAACATAACCTGAAAAATTATAAATATTCTGTCTTGTATCCTCTTCTAAAAAGTTGATGATCGGATGTCATATCGTTTTACGACATTTCTGTGACTATTTTATTCAGTTGTCTTACTTAAAGGTTAATGTCGTTCAGGTTATTTAATAACACAGTTATAGTCGAGTCTGCCAAAGAATGGGCTTTTCTCCTACCATTTTTATACAATTAAGTCATTACTGCGCATGCGCGTTAGTGTAATTCATGGACTTTAACGTAGCTAAGTAGTGGGAGAAAAGCCCATTCTTTTGCAGACTCAACTATATTTTGTCCGAGGGTGATTTGTTACGGAACCATTTTTTGGTAGGTTAGATAATATCATACTGAAGTTAGCCTTCGCCTAATAATTTTTTTCAAAACGATAAATGATAAAAAAAAATGATATTTAAAAAAATTGCACCTTTAGTTTTTTAAATTTTCTACATGTGCATTTTTTTCTTTTGTAATTAATTAAAAAAAAAAAACCCGAAAATTGTTAATTGTCTACTAACTTCAAAATCATAAATGATTAAAGTTTTTCATTTAAAATAAAAATATTTAAGGAGATTGTTTAAAATAATTTGCTCATGGAATCAATAATTTATAACAATGTTGACTTTGAAGTATCAGCTCATTATAAATCCTTTGGCGTATAATAAGCGTTTGCTTTGATATTCAATGAATTTATTTGTTATCTCATCGCTAAATCAATTGTTATAACTTCCAATCAAATCTTTTATAGAAGAAGTACAATAAACTATTCAATGACTCGTATTTTTTATTGAATCGAATTTAATAAAAAGTAATAATTGTACTCAGGAAAGACGAGGCAGCCAATCGACCGAAATTGGAATTTGTTCCCAAGACATTAGCAGATCTAAATGTGGAAGGATTGTCTCTTGGGGATGGAATGAATGGTGGGAACTTCTTTCTTCACGGTAAAACAAACATTTAACACACAATACGGATAAACATACAACCTAATGTATTATTGTTATACGTGTTTATTTATTTTATTGATATTTATCGTACTGTTTTATTGGAATGGCAGTTTGGTGCCCTGGTTTCCTTATTTCTTTGTCGATAAACTTTATATTTATTTATTATTAACAAAATAATTTATTAAATTTCTCACTAATTCTACTATTATCAAGCTGAGTGGTTGCTTTATGTTTAAGGTGATTAATTAAATTAATTACACAGAAAAAGAAAATTTTTACTTTCATTTGAAGTCTAAACTTAATAGGTAGTCAAACATTTTATTTTTAAAAACCTCAAGACAACTCGATTTTAATATCTCAGGAGACAGATTATTTCAGAGAAGAATTATTGAGACGACAAATGAATGCTCGTAAAACACTGTAGCAAAGTTTGGAATTTTAAGCAATATATTATTATTTTTTACTACCAATCTCTCCGGTCGTCTGACATCTCCTCGACAAACAGATCACGCAGATATGAGGTTTTTATACTTCAAGCAGTTTGTAGAAATAACAGGCCATATAATGAACTCTTCTAAAATTAACAGATAGTCATTCAAGTGTAGGTCGATATGGAGTTATGTGCTGGTCTCGTTTTAAACTAAAAATGAATCTAATAGCATTATTTATTGAACGCTGAAGTTTCAGTTTAATTTTGTATTATTTAAATATGAAACCCAAGTAAAATTTAAAAACTATGAGTCGAACAGTGACATCACAGTATCGACTTTCCAATCATGTCCTAGATAATGTTTAAGTCTTATTCAATTAATTAATAAATTAAACAGATTAACATTTAGTCAGAATGTTACACAAGAAAAATTTTTTAGTTTTTATGTAGTGCAAAATTTTTATTGCGCCAAGAAATTCTTTTTTTCTGTGTATAAAAAAAAACAAATAATAATACACTAACACATGCACCGACATTTAAATAACTTACACATATCTTACTTAATATATGTTATGTGTATAATTATCCCATACTTGAATGTCTATCCTGATCCTCTGTAGGAGCAAGTCGAGCTGGGTCTCCGGTTCATGGGGACGGGAAGCGCTCACAGCTCGAGCTATTTCCGGCCGGAAACCCACCGCAATCTACCAATGGTAAATTTTGCATGGGGATAATTTATTTTTTGCATCGTATCACGATCACTAATATCGCTTTAATTGATTATGTATTAATAATTATATAATATGACATTTATAAATTATATTATTTCAGGGTCATTTCATTTTTTTTTCTTCATAGCGTTCTCGTAAATCCCATTTTTTTTTTTTTTATTCAAGTCCTTATGGAGATGTTTTTATTCATCTTCAGCATGCTGGAGTTTTATTTTTTTATATAAATTTTTTAAATCTTTTTTTTTTCATAGGAAGTTCTCCATTACCCTCCTTGTATATTTTATTAATAAAATTAATTTATGAAATGAGTAATTTTTTTTTAATTTTTGTGATAAGCATCATTTTGTTAAACTTAGTTTTTTGAAGGCTAGTATTCGATGGGGTTGGAGACAGAGTAGTTTAGTTTAATGTAATAGTTAAATTTTTATTTTTTTATTCAAGTAGAGAATTAGAAAATTTTTTTTTTCAATGTCACTAATTAGTATTTTATTTCGATAAAACCAGCTGATGAATAATGATTAAGAAGTTATTAAATTGACGATACGAAATTAATTAGTGTATAGGGATGTGTTAATAATTCGCTCACGAATATCAACGTTCTGATTAGCAAATTGTCTAACTCCATTTCAGAAAATCCTCCATTTATGCAAAAAAATGTAATTAGAACGTCGATTTGATTCGAGTCAAAAACAATTCGCACATCCCTGTTAGTGTAGCTTTAGTTACGAGACTTAAGTTACTAGGGTATTATTATTGTTGATTGCTTTAAAAGTTCAGTTAAATTATAGATGAGATATTTGAATTTATTGCATATTTTTAATAATTTGTTATTTGATTTTCAGCATCTCCATTACCATCTCCTAGTAAATCACCAGCAAGAACGCCAATGCCCAAACAACCTTGTTGCACGGCACTCTATGATTTTGAGCCTGAAAATCCGGGTGAACTTGGATTTAAGGTATTAAAAAATATTGAATTTTTTGAGTATTAACTGATTATATTAATAGAGAATGCGTATGAAAGAAAAGAATGCGCTAAAAATCGTATAATATCCTACAATAAAATTTATATGAAATATATGTGAAGACAAACTATTCGTAACGTGATTGGTAGAAAGCAAAAAAATATATGCAAACGACACGAAAATATATATTAAAATAAATATATGAAAAACAATACGCGTGAAATATGTATGCTAGTATATAATAAATATATGATAACATTTTTGGGCCAAAAAATTTTAAATTCAGCGCGTTGTTCGCAATCTTCCAAGGCTCTAAAAAAAAGCCTCCTCCCTACTGCTGCATTGATAGCAGCCTTCGCAGGGCATGAAATTAAAAAAAAAAACCAAAAAGTATATTTAACAAGTTTCGAGTTTTTTAATAATTTGATTCGATTTGATACGAATAATTCATAAGTTCGAGCTATTCGCACACCCCCTAATATATACAGTCGACTACGTCATAGGCCTGGTTAGGGGACGAGGAAATTTTTATTGAAATTTCAGTCCTTCCACTACCAGGCGTTTAGTTTTGTTCTCGACTACTCGTTATAAGCCTGTTTTATTTAATATCATTTTAAACGTCATATTTACGTTTTGTTACATACGTCAGTATCCCGATTTTTCTAGTGCTTATGGCGCTAAAATAAATACTTATCTTTTTACACTAATAATAATTTTAATGGAAAAAATTATAATGACAACGGTATTAATTACAGTAATAATAATAATAATTGTTATTGATCAACATAATGCTCAATAAAACTTTTAAATTGTAACAGAAGCTTTAATTGTAATTAATCATTACAATTATCAACAATAAATAATATTTTACTTAATATTTATTAAATTATTATCCGCGAAAGATCGATAGTAAATTTTCATCATTAATTTAGATATTTTGCTCCTATTGTTAGTTTATAATTTATATAATTTTAACGTAGGCTTATAACGGGCTGTCTGGTACGAAACTCAAAAAAGTGGTTAAGTGGGAAGCTGTTTGGACTCAGTATCTGCCGATCGAGGGGAAGAGGCTTATAACGGGCAGGCCTATGATGGGTAGTCGACTGTACTGTAATTTTCTTTTAATTAATTAATAAAACCTTAATACGGTTACGAGAATTAAAGACCATTGAATATTTTTAAAAAGTGGAGTAAGGCATCGTCTGGGAATGCCCTAAATTTATAACTTACATTTCTGACTAATGTAAACTTTTCAATACCTTCAAGAAATTTCCTTTAAATTTTAATGAAAATTTAAAAAAGTGTAGTAAGTATTTATCTAAATAAATTGCAATGTTTCAGGAAAATGACACAATTACATTGATCCAAAGGGTTGATGATAATTGGTTTGAGGGAAGTGTAAATGGTCGTACAGGATATTTCCCTGTGTCATATGTTCAGGTTGTTCAGCCATTGCCATAAATAAAGCATGATTACATCGATGCCAAAGATAAATAATTTAGTGAATTACCACCTCCACTATCAACAAGAATGTCCAAGATAAAAAAAAGTAATAAGGAGTTGATAAATGAAACGATAACTACTCTTTAATAGCCTAAACAGTATACTGATTCGCATAATGATTTCAAGCTTCCTTCTTTTCATGAAAGCTTTCAAATGAAAATTTTATGAAATTATATACCAACACGTTACTATATATATCTTTTGCAGATAATCGTTCTCTCCATACTTACGTTAATGTACATAAATATATATACCTATATATATATTATATATATAAATATAAAATGTTATCGTGTCTTTTATTGAGGTGAATAATAATTTTTTCGATGATCACGCGAAAAATAAACATTTAATTCAATGCATAAGACATAATAATGATAATGATAATAATATAAATGATAATAAGCATGAATTATAAAATTTAAATTTCAGATTCATAAATTTCCTGTTTAAAAAATCCTGTTGATTCTGATTACTACAACTTCGTGTGTTGATCTTTCTCTTTCTTTCTTTCACTTATGTCTATATTTATCTCTAAGGTAAATATTTTGATGGATTTCTAAAATACTGACTATATTAAATATTTATTAAAAAATTCTATTACCCGTAAAAGAAAATTGTTAAAAAAAGGGTGAAAAAATGGTGATTATTATAAACTTCAAAACGTGACTTTGGAAAACTCAAAGGAAAATCAATCATTGATTTAATAAACCTCAAACAGCATTAAAGTCAGAATGACTACTTTACGATGTCTTTTTGAAGTTGTCTTCAAAAAGTTTTATAATGACTTCTTATAGGTGGCATTTTTAAAAACTCTTAATTGAGAGTTCTTGAAAACTCCATAAACAAAACGTCAATTTTAAGACGTCTAAATGTATTCTTTTTTTAACTTCTTTATGAAGTCAAAATTAGGAGCTCCTTAAGACGTCATGGGAAATTCATAATGAAGTCTTATTCGCGAATTCAGAAAATAAAACTGAGAACTCTTTTTAAAGACGTCTTACTGGATTCGATAAGTAGCTCATTCGACATCTTTAAAGCTTCTTAAAAACTTCTTTAAGATGTTGATGAGACGTCCAAATCACAAATAGGAAATTCAGAACTCATCAAGACGTCATTTTGCTACCTAGGACTCCGTTAAAAAAACAAACTCTATATTTACTCCATATGTGAGTGATTTTTTCGAAAAATCTAGAACTCTGAGTGACAGAGTTAATTCGTAATCACTTTGAATTCACTCCCGAAACTTTCCTATAAAATCCGATGTAGGTTTAAAAAAATTTCCTTTGTGGCATGTTTTGAAGTTTTTAGCCAACGTTTTTTCAACGTTTTTTTTACCGGGTACTTGTAATTATTATCACTAATAATAATAATGATAATAACAAATAAAAAGACAGGCTTGAATAAGTAAAATAATACGTAATAATTAACGAATATTTTATATAAATATTTAAACAATTATGAATCGAAAAATGAATTTTGTTTAAATTTTAGCTCAAATTTTTTGCAATAAAAATTTAAGTAAAATAATATGTAAATTAGTATTTTAAATAAGTTTATAAAGTATTTATTAAATTTTGTCGTTAAATTTAAATTATTTCGTCAGTATTCAATATTCGCCATCAGTTTTAATTGGATCTTTTAATCAGGGTTTTAAATTTTCAGTTAATGAGTTCGAACGATTTATGATTGTAATTTTAAGTAGCAAACTTGGGTATTTTTAAGTTGCAGTAGTGAGTTTTGTAAATTATTTAATTGAAGGAGTAACTTATTGTAATGGTAGTTTGTATGTAGTAATTTAGTGCGCATCAGTGAGTGAACGATACTAGTAAATTTAAAAAATTATTACGATTGAATTTACATAACAATAAATTTATTTTTACTCAGTTCTTATATTTTTTTAGAATCATTTATTGTTAAAATTTCTAATTGCCAAAAATAAATTGTTGACTTTTTTATTTACTAGTAAACTTTTTTGATAATTTATTTGATATTAAACTTTATATACTCAAGTAATTATTTACAATAACGTACATTAGTTATTATGTTGTTATTTTTTAGACTTAGATCTGTTATTATTATATTTGTTTACTTACGCGTTTAAAAAAAACAAACGTGAATTAATTTGTACATGATTATGAGTTAAGATTAATTTTTAATTGTATTTGTATTATAATTATTATTTATTAGTATGTTTATTCATTGATGTTTTTTTTTATATAAGTATTGATTAATGTATTGGTGTGTATGATAAAAAATTGTAATTAAATATAACAATAATCATATAAATATTTAAATAATTATTTAATATTTAATATTAATTATTTTATTTTACGTTTTGTATTAATGATAAAGCGAGAGAGTGAAAGAAAGATTGAGAAAATAATTAACTCTTAATTAATTTTTGAATTAAAAATAATGAAAAAAAAAAAATTTGATTATTGATGTTGACGAAAAAAGTATCCGAGTTATTCACCTGAAATTAAATATTTAAAAAATGAAAGTAAATTTATGAATTTGGTTAAAATATATCTGTTGTCATATGGTTTTAGATATATCTCTTTAATCGATACATTTTTCTTAAGTGTATAAAAATATGAATTTAAAAAAAAATTAAACTCGAGTAAAGAGCAACCTTAGAGTGCATTTATAAATCATAATACATATAAATATATATATGCAGGACGTCATTTACATAATTATATCGTGCTCTATTGAGTTCCATTAAATATTTCTTGTATAAAATTCAGTATAAAAAAAATTAGCTTTTTTTTCAACTCGAGCGTATTTAGATTTTTTAGAAATTCATTTTTAATTTTAATTAGTTTTTTTTTTATAAATGTCTTGTGTGAAAAAATTTGGTCCAAAAAGATTCCAAAAAAAGTTCGACATATGGAAGTTCTAAACTTGAGACAAATGAGAACTTCAAGTGGAACTTTTTTTGAACTTCAGTAATTTTGATTGTAAAAAACAAAAAGTTTATACAAGATTTTATGTGAGCGAAATTTGAATTTAAAAAAGAAAATTTTCAAAATGTATTTTTACGGTGCTGTGACTGGTAACCCTCGGACAAAATAACCTAGAACAAAATAACCTCTTAACAAAATAACCTGAAAAAATTTTAACTATTTTGTCTTGTACATCTTGGAGCATTAATGCCTGGTCATTAGAATATCTTTTAGATTAGATCCAAAGAGTAGGCATTAATGCTCCAAAGTGTACTTGAAGGTTAATGTCGTTCAGGTTATAGTTAAGTCTGCAAAAAAATGGACTTTTCCCCTACTACTTACCTATAATGAAGTCCATGATTTTGCACTAACGCGCATGCGCAGTAATGACTTGATCGTAGATAAATGGTGGGAGAAAAGCCCATTCTTCTGCAGACTCCACTATATTTAATAACAAAATTTTTTTTAGGTTAAATAATCAAATGGTTACGAGGTTATTTTATTCTAGGTTATTTTGTCCGAGGGCAATTTGTTACGGAACCATTTTTACTACATTTTACTCATAGGAATCAAAAGACATTTATAAAAAGTTCTCAATTAAAGGTTTTTTGAACTTTTTCAAAATGAGAGTAAAATGTAGTT
This sequence comes from Microplitis manilae, assembly GCA_030273425.1. Lineage (NCBI taxonomy): Eukaryota > Metazoa > Arthropoda > Insecta > Hymenoptera > Braconidae > Microplitis > Microplitis manilae. Next base: position 27,497,829 of record CP092722.1, on the reverse strand, counting down.
AAAATTCGTTTTGAAAATGTTCTTTTTTTAACTAAAAATTCACTCATATCCTAGATAAACTTTTTGGTTTACTATCAAAATTACAAAAGTTCTACTCAAAGTTCTACTCTGTCTCAAGTTCAAAAGTTCCACATGGAACTTTTTCAAAATCTTTTTGCAACGAATTTTTTTTCACATGGGTGGTTTTAGTTAGTGGTAAAATTGGAAAAAAATTTTTGAAAACCAAGAGGCGTATAATTAAAGCCTTGTTATTATGGCTTTCAAACATTTTTTTCAAATTTTGGCTATAAAATAAGTCTACAGATTGTTTAAAAAAAGTTCCAGTCAAAGTTCTAATTTGTCTCAAGTTCAAAAGTTCCACGTCGAACTTTTTAGGAATTTTTTTTACACGAGTATAAAAATATTTTTTTTTCAAATTTATTTTATTATTGTTTTCCAAAAATTAATTTGAATTATAAATATCGAATTTTTATTCTGTATTTTGTATAAGAAATATATACTAATTAGTTCACGACTGTCGATTTTAGAAAACTCTGTATCGTCTTACATCGTCAGTAATGATATTTATATATTAGAATGAATTATTTATAAAGATAAAATAAATAATGACGATGGTGACAGTGATGAAAAATTATCATTCCTGATTAGAAAAATAGTATTATTGTTATACAGAATTTAAAAAAAAAAAAAATAAATAAAAAAATAAAAAAACTTAGAAGGAAAATAAAGCAAAGGATTTTTAGTTAAATGGAATAATTATTTACAATTCCATGTTTTAAGTATATAAATATGTATTATTGAGAACAATAAATTAATGGAAATAATATTCATAAATTTATGTTATCTGACGTTAAATTTTTAATTCGACGGCTGGAGTATTATGGCATTTATTAAATTTAAAAAAAAAATGATACTGTTGTTAATTTTGTTAATTTTGTAGAAATTGTAGAGCAAGTATGAGTTTAAAAATTTAAATAAAAATAATTGAATATCTTAAATATTAATTATTTAGGAATGACAGAGATGGGCCATTTTTTATTTTTTATTATTTTGTTGATTAATTTTTTTTTAAATTAAGGGTGTGCATCCCTGCAGAGAATTTCTTTACATTATAAAATCTCACAAAGTTTTTCCTACACGAATCAACTCTACAGATAAATTTTTACATCGCAACAACTCTACAGAAGATTATTTTCACATCTTTCCATCTCTACATGAGAACATCTCTCATATTAAAAATCTTTACAGAGATAAACTCTACAGAGATCACCTCTAGAGCGATCATTTTTACATGGCGCCAAGTTCAAACAATAGAATTTTTGTTTTTACATTTTATTAATAAAGTTGGTTTATTATATAAAAGAGAGAATTAATGAAAGTGAAATTAAATTATTTAAATGTTACGAAAGTGATGACTCATCCCGACACAAATGAAATATATTAATAAAATGTCAAAACAAAAATTCTACTGTTCGAACTTGGCGCCATGTAAAAATTATCGCTGTAGAGTTTATCTCTGTAGAGACTTTTAATATGAGAGATGTTCTCATGTAGAGATGGAACGATGTGAAAATAATCTTCTGTAGAGTTGTTGCGATGTAAAAATTTATCTGTAGAGTTAAATCGTCCAGGAAAAACTTGGTGAGATTTTACAATGTAGAGAAATTATCTGTAGGGATGCAACACACCCTAAATTAATAGTCAATACAAATTTTTGAAAGATTAATTAACAAAAAAATGAGGATTAATGTAGAAAATATATTAATTACAAAGTACAAAGATTTTAAATAATATGAGTGATTAATAAAATTTAATTTGCATTTAAAAATAAAAATAATTTAAATTATTGATTTGATAATTAATTAAAATTTTATTATTGACAAGTAAAAAAAATTATTTTAACAATAAAATAATAAAAACTTTCTACATTAATCCAAGTAGAATAGTATTTTTAAAATAAAAATATAAACAGTATATGTATAAATATTTACAAACGGTCTAAAAATAAATAAATAATTAATAAATTAATCAATTAAAAGATAGAGTTATTAAATATCTTAAATATTGTTCGGCCCGCCTGTCTTACATCTTAAAATTTGGAATTATGACTTTGCTCTAGAATTTCTCTATGCGTAGATAACTCCATAGCAATTCTCTTCCTAAAATATGTCTATCGTAAAACAAAACTATCTTTGAATTGATTACTCCAAAAGATCTATATTCAAAATAACTCTCTTCAAGTTCAAACTTTATTCCGAACTTTTCTATTCAATGAAACCACTATCCGAAATAACATTATTGACGATCATTTTGTGAGTTCATAAGTTCAAAATTCCCAAAAAGCTGCAATAAAAGTCAAAAAACGCGCAGGTAAAGCTTACCAGTTGGAAAATGTTAACTTTTGAATTTTTTCAGAGTTTCAAAAATGTTTAACTTAAAGTTCATAATTATCTAAATTTTTGAAGTTCACTATCATGAACATTTTTGGAACGATTTTTTTTACACGGGTAGTTCTGTCCTATGGTAAATATATTTTAGGTTAAGAAACGCTACGGAGTTATCTTTGTGTAGAGAAGCTCTAAAGCGAGTTGTCATAAAGCCTAAAATTTGATGTGAAAAAAAAACCATGATGAAGTTCATACTCTGTCAATTAAGAATAAAGGTAATAAAGAAAATAAACATAAAAAAAAATAAGTAATGAAAATAAAAATAGCGATAAAGAATGTAAGGCAATAAGAACTGTAAAAGGCTAATGTTGAGATTCAGGTGACAGAATTACTTACAGAAACATAATTTATTATGATGAAGTAAAATAATTGATATTATTAAAGATACTGAATCGAATTGCTTGCAATTAAATGCTCGAATTAATTATCGTCGTTATATATCTCTTTGAATCGAGCGTATGAAGATAAATAATTAACAACTAAATGCAATTATAAATAATAAAAAAAAACAATTTAATTAAATATAACTAAAAATTGGTATTCTATTCTATAAATGTTGGCTATTGTTAAAATTGTTCAACGCGAAGCTTTGTCGTAATATATGAGTATATATATATGTATACATATTATATATTAATATATTCTTATTATTGAAAATTCCATTTCGCGTTTTATTTTAAAAAATATCAATTGAAAGTGGACATATATACATAATATTTACGACTTAAAGCTATTTTTACGTCCAGCGAAAAGTTATTTTGAACGACAAAGTTTCTCGTAATTTTAATTATAATATAAAATGCAAGTTCTATTTATTTGTCGTAATAATTTAATTTATTTAAAAAAAAGAAAAATACAAAAAAAAAAAAAAAATGGAGTATATACGACAAATTTATAAGAACGTAATTCTACTGTGAGAAAATCGAAGGAAAATAAATTCATTCGATTTGTTGCGAAAAAAAAATCGGCACTCTGTACTTGCGATCGAAAATTTATTCGATTAAATTATTATATTCTTTGATAATTATAAAAAGTTTTTTTGAGGTAAAATGAATTTTGACAGTATAATATTATAAAAAATTGAATTGACAATTTTTTTATGGAAATTTTTTTAGAATAATTAAATTTTTTAGTTATTGAGTTGAGTTTTTACGATCGCAAGATGAAAAGAGTGACATTTTAAGACAATACTACGATTAGTTACACTTATACTTCTAAATTTAATCTAAATATAATAATAATATCAGATTCCGAATAATTGATTATCGGTAAATACTAAAATGAATATTACGATAACGATAATTAAGAAATAAATTGTGCTCTATGTCCATTGTGTATTTTTTACTTGTCTATTTTTCTTTTTTTTTTTTTGTTTATTTATTGATTCACCTTGCGGTTATTACAATCTAGCTTTCAATACTTTTTGTTTTACCTCCTTTTATTGTGCGGCTGTGGCCCGACTTGTGCTTATACTGTACTGCATCATTACGGTGATGCCCTACTACCTCCCTAGTGCAATGGAGGTGCAGTGGCGTAGGAAAACCACAGAGAAAACCTAGACAGTAGTTTTCGGTTTGGGTGAGGCTCTAGTGGTCCATAAAATTCCCATTTTACCGATCACTAGCTCCTCATCCCGCGCCTGACAGTCAGAGACCTTCGTTCGAATCCGACGCGTGGCTAAACGGTCACCCAGCCGAACAACAACCACGCTAGATGCTGCTTAACTTCGGTGATCGCCCGAGCCACGTGCGTGCCTTAGCCGCTTTGTTTATTTTTCTTTATTTTTTAAATTTTTTTCACTAAATTTTTTCCTCAATATAATTATTTATTTTATAAACAGGTCATTTCACCAATTATAAATTATTTTTAGGTCTTATCATCTTTGATTCTATCAGAAGAGGATGTAATTTATTTTGTATTGGTGTTGGAGATATAGAGAATATAATATTTTGGATCGAAAATAGGATAATATTTGTAACACTTTATTTAACTTTATTTAACAATGAAATAACTATTGAAATAATACAAAATACAATAATAATAACTGAATGAACTTGAACAAATGATTGTATATATTTGAAGTAAAGTGATCGTCACGAGAACTGAATTGACAATGGTTGCTTGTAGACCCAAAAGTACAGAGAATACCTGAGGTCATAAACTGGACCCTTTCCAGTTACTCTTCTACGCCTACGCTTATATTAGTGTATATGTTTATGTAGATGTATTGGTATCGTTGCTATATACCAACAATTGGAAATGATCGTCTGGTTGAATTTATAAGAAAATCCAAAATTTTTGAGTTTGGATCCCCGGGTCAAAAATAAAACTTGATTCAGGCTCGTTCGACCTGATTTTGCTGATCCAAGTCAGAAGAAACGATTTTATTTTTCGATAAAGTTCACAAACCCATCGTATGGTAGAAGATTCATTTTCAGATATATGTAATATATGTATCTCATATATAATAATATCTCAAAAAAAAATTTATTTATTTATGTGTAATTTATAGTACAAAAAAACGATAAAATTCTATTCGCACAATCATTTGTAGAGTTAACCAACCCTGAGACGTGATTTAACTGACAGGGGTGTGTAATATGTTGCACAATACATGACTCTCTCTATTCTTTAGCCATAATTGTATCCCATATTACCCACGGGAGTTTGGTCACCGACACGGTAACAAGGAATACCATCATCATAATATCACCCTCGTATACTTTTCTTAAACAAGTTTTTTTTTGTCGAGTATCCTCAAGACCTGTAAATAGTTTTCTGATCTTTTCATCAGTCGCCAAAAATACACTAACATAATTTTACTTGATACTCAATACACTTTGAACGATTGTTTATAATAATAATTTCAAATTAAAATTATTCGTAATTTTGTTTTCGAAACAGAGTTTGAATAAATAATAATTACGTTCAATAAGAAGTGTAACAAAAAAGACCGAGATCATTTCTTTTCGATAAGAGATCTGTTTTTTTTTTATTTTTTCCTGAGGATAAATTTTTTAAAATGATCGTCTAACTAGGGGACGGTAAATGCAGAGTAGAGGGAGCATCAATATAAGCGGCTTACCTGCCGCAATCAAAATATTAAATACCCGCTTAGAATGGTTCTATTGTCAAGAGAAACTTTTTATATTTATAAGCGTACATTGCTATTTATTTCGACTCTTTTAGAAGATGAATAAACATTTTTTTTTTTTTATAATAATTGGAAATAATTATTTTTCTGATTTTTTTTCCGTTCATTTATAGATTTCCTTGCCATCTTTGAATGTTATATTAAACACAAACGAAGTGTCATATATTACTGAATTGTGATTTGCTTTAAGATGATAAGGAAATGTCTTTACTTATAAACTCAATTTCTCGGAACATTACTCGGGATGATGTTTTCGGGAGATACTTTTCAAGGATTCTATTGTTAACTTTTCGTAAGGATACGTTTAATCTTATACTTAAAATTCAACGTAATCTGTAGTAAATTTAGTTTATTTAAGAATTATTTTATTTATTTTTTTGTATATATAAAAGTCATATATGTAAATGATGTTGATGATCAAAGAAATAAATACACGGAAAAAAAACTAATAGGCGTAGAAATTTAAAAATTATCTAGATAACTTACACAGTAAAAAATACTGTTAAATGCAGTCTGTATTAAATTTTTAGTGTTGATTTTGTGTTAAATAATCACATTTCACTGGGTTACTTCAAAATTTGAAATTGATCTACTAATTAATATTTTAAGAGTATAACTTTCCCATTCGGACCTATTATAATATTAATCCTAAGGATTTGTGCAGATAAGGAAAGGGACGATTTGGAGACAATTATGCCCGCATGTCTGCTGCTTTCTTTAGCGAAGAGCGCATTGAATTTGGGTACAGGTATAGATCATTTAAGGTAATGACATTTTAAACCCCATTAAATATCGAGTACATTGTTTATATTGTCTACTGACTAAAATACATGTATAGATGTATAAAACACCCTTTATATATAACTTAAATACCTTATCTGTCTGGTGCCTATAGTGAACAGTTAGTAACTAAGTTAAAATTAAAACATTTATGAAAATCTATTCCGTGAAAGAATGATTTTACAATATTTTAAACTGAGAAAACAGTTTACTAACATTTGATAAATCATATGTATTAAATATTCGATTTTATTTATTAAATATTGACCTTTTACATCGAATGAATATTACTAAAATCATACCCGTGTAAAAAAGTTCGGGAATTCCGGCGGTGAGTCGGCAGAATTCCTAAGGAGTTCATATTTGTGTCAAAATAGGAATTCCGGATGGATTCCGGATAAAAACTCGACATATGATTTTATCGTAATGGATGGTGAAAATTTCAATCCAAAAAAAAAATAATATCAGCTGATCGTATATAATTGCAGAAAGACGCAGTTAAGAAAAATAATGTAAGATTTCCCATCTTAGTAATATCTGGCAAAAAAGTACATGAATAGCAGAAAAATTACTGTCGAGAGTAGCCGATAGGAAATTTTTGATTCAGTTTCTTGCTGCTAATAGTTCATCGGAATCCACCGATCTTTAAAAGAATTGACAGATATTTAATATACACCGATGTGCTAAAATTTCGTCTTGCACACCGGATAAATTCAGAAGGAATTCTTACTAAGCTCCGGTGAAATCATTGGCAGTAGATTGAATCAAAAATTTCATTTTTCTACTTTAAAAATAAATCATTGAATGTTCATGTAATTTTCCGTTAGAAGTCGGCTGGAATTCCGCCGGAGCTTTATATGAATCCATCCAGAATTCATCTGGTGTTCAAGAAAAAATTTTAGGCCATCGGTATTGATGAAAAACCTATTGAATTTATTTAAAAACCACTTGAACTCTGTTGAATTATCGGCAGGAAACTGAATCAAGAATTTTTATTTTCTATTTCAAGAATAATTCATTGGATATTCATGTACTTTTCCACTAGAAATCGACTAGGATTCTGCCGGAGCTTTATAAGAATTCCTCAGGGATTTATCCGGTGTTCGAAAAGAAATTTTAGGGCATCGATATAAATTAAATACCTCTAAATGTGTTCGAAGATCAATCGAATTTCGATGAATTATTGTACTAACCAGCAAAAGACACTGAATCGAAAATTTCCTTATTTCTCAGAAATCTTACATTATTTTTCTTAATTGCATCTTTCTGCAATTATATACGTTCAGTTGATATTATTTTTTTTTTGACTGAAATTTTCACCACCCGTTACGATAAAATCGCATATCTCGTTTTCATCCGGAATTCATCCGGAAGTCCTATTTTGACACAAATATGAATTCCTTAGGAATTCTGCCGACTTACCGCCGGAATTCCTGAACTTTTTTACACGGGATAGTAACATTTGATAGGCTGCTGATCAATATTTAGTATAAGTTTATTAATATTTAATAAATTTGTATTAATCATTGATATGTAAGATTTGTACAGTTTCAAACGTGGTACGTCCTAACCTAACATACTGACTAATAAATGTGATAAATCGAGACTGGAAAAAAATTTGTCTTTTTGCAAAATAAATCAATTTCTTTCTTTTTACGCAGCAGATTGCAGCATTAAAACGCAGCCTTGAATGCATCATCCTTTAGAACACATAAGCATGTTCTCGAAATATTCGATTGACTTTTTTTTCAATCTAATAATTTTTTTCAACAGCAACTACTGTCTCTAAAATGTTTTGGAATTCAATAAAAACATGGAATTTCATCAGCCCATTTTTACTACAAGATTTTGTAGAATCATGCTTTCACGCAATGGATTTCCATAAACATTTCAATTTCAACTTGGTTACCAATTTTTCACTATCGACGTCAGACAGATGAAGTATTTAAGTATAAGGGTGTTTTGTATATGTATACATGTATTTTAGTCAATAGATAATATTATATAGACAATGTACTTAATTTTCAATGGGTTTTAAAATGTCTTTACCTTAAATGATCTATACCTATACCTGAATTTAATGCACTCTTCGTTAGGGAAAGCAGCAGACGTACGGGTATAATGGTCTCCGAAAAGCCTCTCTTCTTATCTACATACATCCTTAGGATTAAAATTATAATGGATCCGAATAAGAAGGTAATAAAAGTAGTATTTCACTGACCTTTACTATTAAGAGCTAATTGCTGATGTTTAAGTGCAAATATTCTATTGGTTCAAAATCCCTTCCCTTCATAAAGTATTGCAGTGTATTTAACCATCGGTCCCAAAAATTTTAACATCATTCAGTTTCAAACTTTCAACCAAGTTGTCTCTGGATTTAAATACAAGCTTTCAAACTCTAAGTCAAAAGTGGTTACATAGTGAAAATCTATTTTCATCATGGGTGTTCAGTGCATTTCATCAAGTCCATGTGATATTCAAACTGGATTCAAACGGAGTGCTGATACTTTTGACGTTGAGCATGATGCTCAACCAAAAAGACCCAAAACCGAAGAAGTCAGTGAAGTCGCGACATCGAGCACTTCTTCAATTCTTTGTGAGCTGGACGGAAATTTAAACTTCCGCCCAGTCAACTTCCAAAGGGTTAGACCGACCATTACCGTCAACATCAAGACGAAAATGGTGCCCATCCCGAGGAAGGTTCCGGTGCCTCAACCTGTCATCGTCGAGAAGGAGGTGGAGCTGATCACAGTTCCCAAGCACGTAAAACCAGCTCTCCAGAATCAACGATTGCGAGTCATGGAACCAGTTGTCCGAAGCCACGAGATGTCTGGGCTTTGCTCGATTATGTAAGGAACCATGTGCGCCATATTGGTTACTTGTAAATATTTTTTTGTATATATATATATTTTTTTTTTTACTACTGTTGTTACGATTAGAGTAAAAAAAACTAGAATTAATTAACGGCAAATTATGTCATTTGTATATAGAGTTTTTTTTTATTTGTTGCCAACGTTTCAATTTTTAATAATTAGTAATAGTCAGCATTTTTTTTTTAAATATATTAGACAACTATCATATAATATAATTTTTTTTTTATATAATTTTTTCGTCAATTTTGTAAATAATTTTTTATATGAGATTTTTTTACGTTTTATTTTTTTAATAAAAATCTATTTGTTAATCATAAAAAAATTTTTTCAATACTAAAAATAGTTTCCAAAATTCCTCCAATCCCATCACTTAGAAATAATATTAATTATATTTACTATAAGATAATTTTAATTTATTTTATTATTTAATTTTAATTAGTTTTAATTTTTTTTTATAATTTTAATTTACTACTTTTAAGTCACTACTTATTTATTAAGTTCAAGATAAAGTACCGTCGAAAATTGGGATTTAAGGTAATTATAAAATATTCATATTTATTTAGTTTGACAGCACCTGGTAGTTTGATAATTTTAATAATTTTTTTCTCAATAACTACATTGTAAATTCTAAAATAATTTCATTAGCAGATGCATGGTATAACCCAATTCGAGCAATTTATATTTTTCTCAATTTATCTATAAATTGCCTTATTAAGAAGGTTAATTGTAAGTTTAGGTTTCATTATATTTATAAAATTTAGTAGATGTATAGTACACTTATCTTGAAAATGGTAAAATTTCAAATCTTAAAGTTGCAACTTCCATGGAATTTTCGATAACCATCAGAAACGCGTGAACCTCCTTAAAATTTTTTTGTTAGGCCATTTCAAAAATCAAAAGTATCAGTCAAAAAATATTAATGACTTTGTTTAAGATAAAAACAATTGAAATTTTTTTTTTCTTTTGCATCCAAAAATTATGTGAAATGTAATTTATTTTTATTTGAATATTACTTATAAGAAAATTTGATTTATTTAATATCCAGAAATCATTTATTTTCACTTTTTTTAAAAGTTACCCCATTTTGCCCGCCAAAAATAAAAACTTTTTTTTAACGGCAACTAAAAATTGTTTTTATTTGGTTCGAATATCATTAAAAAAAAAAAAAGATTTAACGTAACCCTGATTCAGAAATTTCATTTGGAATAGTTCAATCCATGCTAAAGTGTATGTCTATAATATAGTCAATTTTGCCAACTTTGAATTGTTTCGGATCGTGTTTGAATTATTTCAAATTAGGTTTCTCAATCAGGGATTTTAGTCCCCGAAAACTTAGTATTTTCTTAATTACCCCCACCCCTTCCGCTATATTATCAAAAAGTCTTCTTACATTGAGATTTAAAAATAGAATTAATTAAAAAGGTTTCTTATTCCAATTAAATTTTGATAGTTTTTATAAGTATTCAATATATGACATTTACGATACGATAACGATTTTATTATAATTTTTATTACATTTATATATAAGATACAGATAATTAACATTAGTGTTATTTATCTATAATGTATGTCTAACATTATGAATAAGTAATAATATTTATTGATAAATAATATTAATAATAATAGTTATTATTATTATTATTATCGTTATTATTACGATAAATAAATTGATTTAATCACATTACATAAAAATTATTCGATTGATTTACCTACACTCGGCAGTTTATCACTTACAATTTGATTGCTAATATGAGCTTACTGAGAATTTATTTAGTTTCTCGATTTTTCATACATTTTTTTTTTTTTATAATACTCTAGATTTATTTATTTTTAATACTATATATATAAATTATTAATGATCGATTTGAGTCTACAGATAGCTCATAAATAATGAAATAAATTTTTTTTATAAGTTTACATAAATTGTGTAGAGTAAGCCGTAATCAAGATCGAAATTTAATTATTTTTTTTTATTAATAATTATTTTTATTTTTTATTACTACTAAACTTGAGATAATATTTACAATAGTAATGATATCTACAGGTTAATATATTTTTTTTATATTCATATATTATTATTGACTAGAATGATGACTAGAGAAATTAAGAAATTAATCTTAAGTTACATTTTTTTGTTCAATTTGAAACTAAAATTTTATCACTCGAATTTTTTAAGATTTTCATTTTTATATAATTTGAAAAATTTATTAAGTAAATAATAACACGTTTTTATTTAATATATTTAATTGCATATTTAAACTTTTTGTTATGGTTGAATAATAATTATCATTTTTATCATTATTATTATTTTATATTAATTCGTTGAAGTTGGATTATTGTTTACTAAATCATAAAACATTGTTTTCGGTCGACAAGCCGAGCAATCTGGAATGGTTAACTCACGTGTTTCTGCATCTGTAACAATATGAAATTATTATTTGTACATAGTAAGAAATTTTGATGAAAAATGGCGCCCGGAAACTTTACACGCCCATGTAGCGTGAAATAGCAGTGTAATATCTGTGATTTTAATAAGGTCTAATCTACTTCATTTTACAACATTCCATGTTATTTTATTTATTCATTCAAATATATATATATAGGACGGCGGGGGAGGGGGGGGGGGCAAAGCGGGGTACCTCCAAAGTTTTATAAAAAAAAGTTTTTCAATCATTCCAAAATCATTTCAGTAAATGTAACTGAGCATTATTTGGAATTTTTTTTGTATAACTTTTCCAAAAATCGAGAGTCAGTAGAAAAATATTAATGACTTCTATTTTATGTTAAGAAACTATTAAAAACATTTTTTTTCTTCTATAATAATTATGTACAGAGTAATTTATCTTTATGTGAATTACTTATAAAAAAAATTAATCTTACTTCATTTTGTCCGCAAAAATATAATTTTTTTTTAACAGCAACTAAGAATTGTGTCTACTTAGTTTGAATATCATTAAAAAAAAATTATTTAACGTAGATTTGAGTCTTCCATGGAGGAGTTTTGCAAAACTTAGTATTTCCTGAAGTAACCAATTTTGCCCTTTCCACCTCTATAATTAGTGTTACTCATTATAATTTTGATTCATGTTCAACAAATAAGCATTGAACATTTTTAACTACTTAATCAATAACTGTCTTAATTTTATTTAGATATTAAATAGTATTTTGAACATTTTAATATTTTCATGATTATTTTTCCTAACGCTATCACGGGAAGAAATTTCAAATAAATATGCCTATGCAGCGTAATAATAGTTACATTACTGTATAGTGTGTGTGAAGCCGCTCTTATGTGAGTGTTTATACAAACTATAGAGTAATGTACTTATTACTATGCCGCATGAGCATATTTACTTGAAATTTCTCTCCATGAAAATTATTATGAATTATGCATTAACACGCTTAACGGTGTAAAAGTTTTTAATTCACACCTAAATTTAATACGATATTTGGTGTAATAGTCATACAAAAAATTTTACACCGAATCCATTTTTTTTGTGTATAGGTCTGTAAATATTAATATAAAAAAATTACCATACATTTTTTTTTATTTACATAATAAATATATATCACATTTTTATGAGTTCAATAGATGACGGAAGCAATATATTAATTTATATAAGTATCATAAAAATTTCTGATTATTATCCAATAATTTATTGTTCAATGTGACACCTGTGTTTGTAGTGAAATAATATTTTTACGTGCTTTTGATTACAATTACATAATAGATATAAAATTTTTGATGTACCATTAGTGTAAATACTTAATTTTTTACGTCATAAAAATGATATTCATTCTCAAGGCCAATGTCGTGATAAATAAGTATGAGTTATCTTATTATCTATCGTTATAGTTCAGTAATTAAAATAAATAAATTAGTTGCAAAAAATTTGCGTAAAGTGAAGGCGGATTTAAATAAAATCCGTATCCACTCCGAACATAATAATCAAGATTTAATTTATTTATATTCATTAGATTAAAGTTACCTTGTATTAATAATATATCAGTCATTAATAGTAATCAAAAATAAATAGTACTTGAACCGATATTAATAATGACAATAATAATTGATAGTACAAAAAAAAAAGAACAAATCAAACTAATTACTACGATGACGACAAATAATATAAATTATTAGTAGTATTTAACTAATTATTATAATGTGATATTAAATAAATTTTATTATCAAGAAATAATTAATTTTATTTGTATAAATATTAAATTTAATGAGTAATAAATATAATTAATAAATATTTAACAGCATTAAATTATTGTATCAAGATTCAAACACATGAATTTCGAAAATATCAAAAATGATTGAAATTCGAATTTTTAATTTCTAAATTTTTTCTTTCTCGTGGCAGCAATAGTTTATATTTGTAAAATCATAACTATGCTGAAAATTTGAGCTCAAAATTCAAATATTGAAACGGCGCTCAAGAATTTTGAATAGTAGCTGATAATATGTAACTAATACTTTGAATTGGTTTTTGTATTTTTTTATAACTCAATTATTGTCATTTCATTAAAATATAACATTTTCATAACCAAAAATATACAGGACAGTCTTAAACAATAAAATTTGGTAAGTTTTGAATAAGCCAAAAAACCTACAAGTTGAATTAAAAAATAAAAACGCATGTAAATAACTTATTATTTCTATTTCTCGGGTTATATTTTTATTCATTGTCATGCAAACTGATGGTGAAAAAATCGAGAAGCTTTATTTTTAATATTTAAAGGTCGCTCGAAAACGTCCAAAAGACAGTACTCGGAAACATTCAAAATTCTTGAGCGAGGTTTAAATATTTAAATTTTGGGCTTAAATTTTCAGCGTGGTCATGATTTCACAAATATAAACTATTGCTGCTACGACAAAGAAAAAATTTTGAAATAAAAAATTCAAATTTCGATCATTTTTGATATTTTCGAAACTCGTGAGTGACCTCTAAAAAATTTTTTATCGAGCTGATTTTTGGAGAGGCTTCTTAAAACATCGTAAGCCAACAAATTTTCATAAGAGACTCAAAAAAAAAAAATAGTCGGTTTTTTTGCGCCACCCTAATATATATGTATGCATGTATACGTATATATGTATATGCGCGCGCGCTTGTGTGTGTGTGTGTGTGTGTGATTTGTACATTCCTTATTAAAAGAAACAAATTTGAAACGATTAGAAAAACAAAATTTAAAATACTTTTTAATGCTTTTGAATACTTTGAATACTTTTGAATTACCCTTTTTATAGGCATTTAACATTGCAAGTTGTTTCGAATCGTTTCTTTTAATCAGGGATGATTGCTAATAAATAAATGACGTTAATTATTAGGTGTATAAATTTTAGTTCAACACTGATGGAAGAATTTCTTAGCATTTAAAATGATTCCTTATTAGTACTTAAGAAATCATGCCCTAAGAAATAATCCCTTATCTATTAAGCTATTATTTCTTAAATAGTAAGAAATATTTGTTAAATACAAAAAAATGATGCTTAAGGGCTGATTTTTTAAGTACTATCAGTGAAATTATCGGTAGTTGAACATTTTTTAGTAGCACTATATTTCCGATAAGATTGAATGTAAATATATAAACAATATTTGACAGCAGCAATCGTAAATATTTAATTATTACTGTTGACACGCGTACGTGTTTTACAGCTGGAAAAATAAATGACGTATTTTTATTTATGTTTCAAACTATATAAATTCGTGTCATTCATAACATAATATCATAGTACAACAAACTCTTCGACAGATTGATTACATTCAAAATTATATAAAAAAAAAAAAAAAATTTTTAAGCGCTAGTATTTAAAAATCATATAGTTTTACTGTCAGCCCATTGAGGCCAAGTACAGATAAGATTCTTTTAACAGTAATATATATATATTTGTATGTACATGAAGAGTACTTTACAATATTTAATAAGTTAATATATCCACTTGAAAGTAAGAAGATCATGTTGTGTTACTGTTTATCGCATTATTTATTTGAAATATTTTAAAAAATTAAACGATTAATTATATGAGGTAAATTGAATAATTAATTTAATAAGTTTGAAGAATATTTTCAATAATTTGAAGAGCAATTTTACATTTTTTTAAAATTTGAATTTTTTATTGTCACAAAAATAAATAAAAAATGTACAGACAATTGTCATTAACGTGGATACTTTTATCAATTGCAATTATAATTGCAATTTTTGATTCTGTTAACTCGGCACCGTAAGTTTTTGTATTTATATTATTTTTATGAAAATTTTTAGCTTACGCAAAACTTTACATTTTTACAAAAAAATTTTTATTTTTAGCCATGTAGATAAACTCGAATCGACATTGGATAATCATATCTTTGATGATTCGCAAACAAAAAAACAGATAACACTAGAAGAAATTAATCTAAATGACTTACGGCGAAGGTAATTGTATATAAAATATATATTAATATATGAAATAACACAATAAAATCATTGACAGATTATGACCGTAGACATTTCGTATTAAGTTGGTAATTAAGTGTTTTAAATTTAGATGTAAACGCAAAAAATATTTTAAAGGGCATAAAGTATATAATTTTTTTTTTTTTTTTAACCATATATTTTTTTTCTGGAAGCTTAAAAATTATAAATTATAAAGTCATATTTTGAAATTTTGCTATTCGCTTTTATAGTTCCCGGTAATTTTTTTTTTCATTAAAAAACAAAATGGGGTTATAAGCTTAAGACGTTGGGCTTACCGGCTTTACTCTAATTGTGTAAAAAAAATGTGTGACAAAAAATAACCTTAAAAATAATTTTAAAGAAATTTGCCTATAGTGAGCATCAAATTTTTTACAATGACAATTTTTTATTTCTCTTGATTAAAAAAAAAAAATTTTTTTTTTAGCAAACGTTCATATTATCCTAATTTTGGACTAGCTCGTGGCTATACAGCTTCTCTCCATGGTCAACATTTAATCGGAAAGTATGCAGCAAATAATATATATGGTCCAGGTCGAAGGCGTTAAGAACAAAATATAATTAAAATCGAATATTTTTCTTACAATTACTTAAACGCTTTTAATGAACAATCATATATTTTCAATGTACAAATAATATCTAGTAGAAAATCTATTTTTATTTAAAAATTTTATAAGTTTCATTTTTTTAAATAGTAAGTTAAGCGACTTTTAATAAATGAAAATAAAAAAAAAAAAAAAAAATGGGTGTTATCATTTGAGAACAAACTCACAAATTACAGTCTTATACTTTTGTTAGAAAATTACTTTTGAGTTTGAACACTGACTGAAGTTTTCCACAGAACAAAGAATTTTTTGAAAACCTACAAATTTTTTCTAGTCGTGAAAAAATTTTTGTTTTCAATTTATAATGCTAAACATTTCTTACGCCAAGAAATCCTTTTTTTCTGTGTAGTAATAAATAACTATACCAAAAAATAAAATTTAAAAAAATTTTATAATATTCGTTAATTATTACTCATTAGAATATTGTTACAGTTACAACTAATAACTATATAAGTGATTATACTATCTGATAATTATATACTCGGTAAAATCCAAGAGAGAATTATCTTATCGTCACAGATTTATTTGAAACGCGTGCGCAGATTAAGAACATTTAATCCCGCCCCTGTATAGCAAATTTGAGCAAGGGAGCTCTTCTGAAAGACAGCCGGCTGGCTCGTTATCACTCTGCAGTGATATCAAACGCCTCTCATCATCTCTCCAGTAAACACTTCAGTTCTGACTAATTACACCGATTAAACGGCAACAGACATGCTTTATTGTTTTACTTCAAGTATCGAAATGAAGTATAGCCAAAGAGAACTTTGATTAAATAATAATAATTAAAATTGTTTTTTATTTTTTTTTATTTACTTACTTTTCATTACATTTATACTTCGGTAAAATGTATTTGTATTCCAATTATCCGAAGCTTTCGGTGATGGAATAGTTGGCTTTACGTCATTAATCGTTACACTCTCTTCAGATATTTTTTCCGCTTCTCGTTCCTGTGGAAAAAACAAAAAATTTTTTTAGTTTCCAAATACACTATTAGACACACATGTGTCTGAAGTGTCAAGACTAGTAAAGACACAAATGAATTTAGTAATAGTTCATGTCAAAACAGGATTGAGTACTGTTCTGGAGGTTAATGAGAACTATGAGATCTAAGTAACCATTCCTGTCACCAAATAGTAAGCTCTCGCATTCTATACAGCAGCAAGAGCTGTACTGAGAGGATTGTACACTTTTGAACTATGAACATCTATTTTAACAGTAACGTCATATGTTCCATGTACGCTCTTAATTTGAATCAGTGGAATTCCACTGGTTTGCCAGTGAAACTTCACTGGTTTACTAGTAAAACTCACTGATTCGATCCCCTGATTAAAAGAAACGATTCAAAATGAATTGCAGTGTTAAATGCCTATAAAAAGGGTGATTCAAAAGTATTTGAAGTATTCGAAAGCATTAAAAAGTATTTAAAATTTTTCCTTTCTTTTAGTAAGGGGCAGTGGTCTTGACGGTCATTTAATCCCACTGATTACTCAGTGAACTTTACTAATAAACTATGGAGACTATATATATCGAGTCTCCATAACTAATAAACCAGTGAATTTTAATGGCGGACGTAGTCACTGATTTAACAGTGAGCTGATATAATTTTCATCATAACCCAACTTATACATATAAGACATGAATATTTACATAAAATAAATGAATTAAAAACATATTTACGCAAATATACTTTATTCAACTTCTATTACATCAACTGTATTAAAATTATTCAAAGTAATGTGGAAGAAGGAAACTGCAGTTCGAGCCTTCTTTGAAATTTTACAAATGGTAGATTAAATTATAAAAATTATCAAGGCTTGGAGGATAGCTTAAATTAAAAACATAATATAATGTATGTAAAATAGTAATTGCAATAATAGAGTCACAATTGGGCTTGAAATCTATTAATTAATTCAATTGTCATTAACAAACATCAGGTTATGTATAACTTGGTATAACTAATGTAACTAATCATAGAGCGCTGTTGACAACGGACACTCGAGGTACTTAAATTTCTTACTAGTTTGAATGGTATAGATACAGGTTTACTCAAAACTTCTTTACTCAAGCCCACGGACGACATCTTTATTCAGCGACAACTATATTCAGAGACAACTGTACTCAATAATATAGATAACAGAGAAAACTTCTAAATAACGCTGGCACATGAATTTTTCCAAGTTTTCTCTGGGGTGAGTCTGGGTTGAGTCTGGGGTGAGTCGGATTCAGAGAAAACTTCTAAATAACGCTGGCACATGAATTTTTCTAAGTTTTCTCTGGGGTGAGTCTGGGTTGAGTCTGGGGTGAGTCGGATTCAGAGAAAACTTCTGAATAACGCTGGCACATGAATTTTTCTAAGTGTTCTCTGGGGTGAGTCGGGTTCAGAGAAAACTTCTAAATAACGCTGGCACATGAATTTTTCTAAGTTTTCTCTGGGGTGAGTCTGGGTTGAGTCTGGGGTGAGTCGGATTCAGAGAAAACTTCTGAATAACGCTGGCACATGAATTTTTCTAAGTGTTCTCTGGGGTGAGTCTGGGTTGAGTCTGGGGTGAGTCTGGGTTGAGTCTGGGGTGAGTCGGATTCAGAGAAAATTTCTAAATAACGCTGGCACATGAATTTTTCTAAGTTTTCTCTGGGGTGAGTCTGGGTTGAGTCTGGGGTGAGTCGGATTCAGAGAAAACTTCTAAATAACGCTGGCACATGAATTTTTCTAAGTGTTCTCTGGGGTGAGTCTGGGTTGAGTCTGGGGTAACCTTGCTCGTAATACTCTAAATTATTGAGTACAGTTGTCTCTGAATATAGTTGTCGCTGAATAAGGATGTCGTCCGTGGGTTTGAGTAAAGAAGTTTTGAGTAAACCTGTATCTATACCGTTTGAATCAGTGAACCTAATACTCACTATTTTACCAGTGACTTTTTTACTCACTGAATAAAGGAGTGGATTTTTCACATTTTTCAAATTAAGAGACTGTGTAGTACAGCATTGGTTACTGTTTAAAAAGTAATAGTACGTGTTAAGCATGACTTACTTTTGTTCTAATATGAATCAGTCATTCTAAAATATATTTTTTCCTACATTTTGCGTCGATTACTGCGCAGAACAGTAATCAGTACTATCTATTGCTTTCCATGTATACTCTGTAAACATGAATAAGTGAAATTGGTGAAAATTCACTAATTTTAAGTGCAAACCGAACCACTTTTTAAAATAAGTGGTTCGGTTTGCACTGAGAATTAGTGAATATTCACTTATTCATTTTTATTTCACTTATTCATGTTTAGAGAGTACATTTTAGAATAGTCTATTCATTTTTTTTAACTACAAATAGTTATTTAAATTTTTATCGTAACATTTTTATTAGCTCTTTATTTAACTTTAACGATAAATAAATGTAATTACGCATCATTTTTATTCACATATTTATATTTACATTACCACACATAGATAATTAATGATAATACTGATGATGATGTACATCCAGTAGTTTAATTAATTAAGATCACTGTGACATTTTGATTAATCTGTATGCAGTTAAGTCATTTTTTAATTATACTTTAAAATGGATTATTCAAATTATGTTAAAACATTTAGTTAATTAATTTATTTTATCTTATGGGAAATAATCATAAAATTAGATGTATGCTAATTAATTAATACAATATCAAGTTTAATTTTTAAACATGTTAAGAAGACTATTGACTAGACAGAGGAGAGACGTAAATTCTTTTTATACGCTAATTATATTTTATTGTAAAAAGTATTACCATGAACTTTATTTACGAAATTATAGCCGTGAGTATATATAAATATGTTTGTGTATGTGTTCTAAATATGAATAATAAATAAATAGATTGTTCCGGTTTCACTTTAGTCACGCAACGATTTATTTTTAACGAATGCCATTACGCTGTAAAATAAATATTTATTATGTTTTCACACCAAATGTTTAACAAGAAAACATCTTTTTTATTTTTTATTTAAATATTTTTTATATAAAAAATTTTCAAATTTTTTTTTATGGAAAAAAAGATGGTTTGTTTGAAAATATGAAATATTTTGATTTTTTATTTACTTGTTTTTATACTCGAAGATTATTACGCTTACGCGATGCACGAGTAGTGATAACGATGGCGGAAACGCTAGTTAAAGCGAATTATTGCCACGACGTATCTATAGTTATGGTTATTAATTATTCAGAGGTGTATTATCATACAGATCACTATTTCTCTAAGTTTATGATTACACTTTTATTTTACTTTGTACAGAATTTACAGTCTGACGTAAATTAAATTTATAAAATATTTTATATATTATTTTATAAATTCATTAGCATAAATTATATAAAAAAAAAAAAAAAATGAAAAAATAACACGATTTGGTAATTATACAGAAGTACACGCGAAAATGATAACGCAGCAAATTATGTGTAATTAGTAGCGGAATCTGGGTCAAATCGAGACGCTATATTTTTTTCTAGTCCGGGGTAAAATGAGACACTATATGTAAGACAAAAAAATTGCTTTTTATTCAAAAGTGATAAGTTATGATTTTTTAAAAATAATGAGGCAAGTTGATCAGATCAGTCCGTTTTTAATAAATTTGAAATGAAATGGGCCGCAATTTTTATAAAAATTTGTTTTCAACTGAAAACTTTGAATTAGACACACTGTCCGAAATAAAACGTTTTTTTATTTCGAAAATGGTATGTTTTGCCCCAGGTTATCCAAATACATTTTTTTTTTAATTTGAATGTATGAAAGTTGCAGTTTATACTCGATACGGCCCGGCTGCCCAATTTCAAAACACAGTAACTGAAAAATTTTTCAAAATCGATTTTTCAGTATTTTTAGTTCCAATGGAGTCTCGTGAACTTGATTCAATGCATATTTCAAAAATTTTTATTTTGTCAGTTACTGTGTTTTGAAATTGGACAGCAGTGCCATTCTAATATGCCCTATCATCCTACATTTGGGAAATTTTTCAGGAGACGATAAAAACGTTTCACAGTCGACAAAGAAAAATTATTTGTATTATGCTTACATTGGTATAACCTACAAATTTATTTTCATGTTTTTATAAAATACAGACACTTGTAGTGAATAAATAATTTTGAATTGTATGCTGTCAGAAGAGTCAAAAATTATGCATCATTACCTTCTTACTCATGTCGTTAATTGCTTCCTTAAAATTAACTTAAAATCAAAAATGTTAAGCGTGACTAAACCTACACGAATGTGGGATACGACATATTAGAATGCACGAAAGTCTGCGTGTGGGACATGACATGTTAGAATATTTATTTAAAAATACTAAATAAACAAATTGACCTCGAAAATTTTTACATAAGCTGCACATTGATACAATGATTCCATTTTTCAAAAAAAGTGAAAATGTCAAATTTTGTGGGATACGACGTATTAGAATGGCAGTACCGTACTGTAATTATTAAAATTAAGTCTTCCAACTTTTGAAGAAAAAACAAAATTGTAATTAATCTACTTAATTTTTCAAAATGAATAAAATAAATATTTTTGTAAAAGATTGACAGCAAAGATAAATATGATTTTTGATGGGTTAAAAATTATCATGCTCTTATTGTTTGAATTCGCCAATAAATATAAATTTATGTCACGGTTTAAAAAATGTTGCAGTTATTATCCGTAACATATGTTTTAAAAAGGGAACACGTAACATGCCACCTGTTCTGAACGAAAAGAATAGAAGGTCGAGAGTACGATTCATTTGATGAGCGATATGTTTTGACGGGACGAAAGCCAAGTACATCCAACGAGGTTCTGTATATACTTGCCGTGTCAAATTACATCACAATAGATTGTACTGGCTGAGGATAGAAGGGTGTAGCAAGTAATGTCCCCTCAAGCTTCTTCCACTTGGTATACAAAAACATAATTACTTCAAATCCCACTCTATGAAAGTTTTATCACGGTTATATTATGTATATATGTAGTATATACTATAATAATAGTTATTCGTAATATACCGAGTACTAACCCACACATTGACGATATGACGACTCTCCACGCAGTCCATTAGACAACTAAGATAATTAATGTTTGCCCGGGTAAACAGTCAATGCTTATATTATAGAGAATATTATAGGTAGATTACTTTGAATATGTTTTATATACCTATATACATCCACAGGATATCTAAATGACATTTTATTGGGAATATTTTATAAGAAATTAAACTTATATATATATATATATATATATATTTTAAAAAAAATATTTTCAAGTCTCAGGAATATATTAAGCAATCTAGTTATTTGACAAGTGAGTAGAGTTATAAATAGATAAATAGAACGTATCAAAAGGAAAAATTCCAAGCATGTAACCCCAAATGGTAGTTGGACGCGGGTCATTATTGCCGTCGGTACGTGACGTTTCCAGTCTTTGGTACAGCTTCCGTACAATGGGTAAAGTTTGAAAAAAGATAGAAACAAAAAAAAAAAAAATAAGAAAAATTTCTGTTGAGAAGGACAGAGATAGTCGCTATCGTGTAAGCTATTGAATCACTAGATTACCACGCGCGAAAGCTAAGTCTAGAGTTTCCACTTGTGGATGAGTTCCGCGTCCGCCCATTTGTAACTTCGCTCACCCGGCAAAGTAGGTATAACAATTCAGCCCTCTCTTCTCTACATTTATATGTATATGTGTATGTACATTGATATACATATATATACTCCATGTACAGTTTCATCCCCTCTAAACTCTGCAGCATCCCTTGCTGCAGAGATTTCCTCTTTCTCTTTCTCTATATCGAGAATCCAACTCTTTCCTTTCTCTCTCTTTCGTTCCCTCTCTTTCTCGCTTAATCTATCTTTGTTTCTCTGGTATTCTGTCTACCTCTCGGACGACCCCCGGGGGCCGCTCAATTGTTTCAGCCCCGTTGATCCAATAAAGGATTATGGCGAAACAATTGTAGCGTGCGCATCAGGATAGATTTTACGTAAACGATAAAAGTTTCTCGAGCGTCTGCATCATTCGAAATTTTTTATTGTATTATTTTTATCTTTTTGCCTATTGGTGCAGATATTTTGGATGTCTATTTGTATACAAAAAAAAATCTATATAGAAAGCATATATACATGTACATATAGATATATATATATATATATATATATATATATACTGTAGTATTACAAATATGAAGTAAAATTTCACAGTTGAAAAACCCAATTTCGCGGGCATTGTATCTGTAAAATAGTAGAGATCGTGAATTAGTTACAATGGCGCGGCGGTGTCTGTCCAGTTTGAAATACAAATTTTTCAATAGTATTTTCATCCTATTGTATCTGAATAATATCATTAATATTTAATACTGATATCATATATACGATAATAAAACTTTTGTACGTAATAATTTTAATATCGCTGCTTTTCAAATAAAATTTAACTGTTTAAACAAACAGATATTTTATTCTTTTCATTATTTTATATTTACTTTGAAAAATTATTGACTCTTGTTATAGAAAAAAGGTCTAATAGATTTGAAATGAAAATTAATAGGCTTTCAAAATGATAAGGAAAATATTGAGTCAATAATTTATTTAAATTATTCAATTAATTTTTTGGTAAATCTACAGGCAATTTTAAATAATATATAAAAATTGTATATATGTAGAGAATTAAATTTAAACCACCAAGTAGGCCTCTCCTGTAGAGCGGAAATATTTTAATATACAATCGTGTTAGTCGTATAAAGCCCACTTGAATAAACTCATTCTATTATTTTCATTTCATTACTATTGGAAAATATTAATTGTACTCCAGGATTATATTTGTACACGATAAAGCTTTTTCTTCAATTATAACTGTTTTAATTCATTGGGTTTAATTGAATTTTTGGTTTTGTACATAACCTTTTTTTCATTTAACAAGAGTGTGATAAGTGATAACTGATAATGTTTGAATTCATTAAATGGAGAGGAAGTGAAAAAAATATCTTATGGTAAAAAGAGTGAATAGAGTAAGTAGAAAACCCGTGTATGTAATCGGACAGATTGAGAAGAAAATTGAGGATTTTAAGATAAATTATTTGAAATAATCCTATTGTTTATCAAATCCCGAAACAAAAAAATAACTTGATTTTGACTTTTTTGACTTACTTTTGATTTAATTATCTTGATTTAGGACATACGTACTTTTTTTAAGTTCAATCCTGGGTCAAAAATAAAACTTGATTTAGGCATGGTTAACCAATTCAAAATTTAGAGCCGTTTTTCACAAGATAAGCTTGACTTTTTTTACGGAGATATAAAATATATTGAGTTTGAGCCTTGGTTTAGACTTAACTGGCTTACTTAGTCATGATTTAAGACGAAAAAGTCGAAATCAAGTCGAAATTTACTTAATTTACACTTATTCGATCTAAATTATAAGGCGAACAAGTAAAAACTAAGACAAAATGTGAAAAAACAAATTTTACACTAAAAAATACTGCTTGTTTTTGACTTGGTTGATCAAGTCTGAAAAAAGGCTAATATGTAACTTTTTTTTGACTTGGATTAGTAAGTCGTAAATAAGGCGAATGACTGTCGGGCTCGAAGTAAAGATGAATAAGTTCAAACTAAGATGAAAAAAGTTCTGAAGAAAATGAGGTGAAGAGAGCCTGAATCAAGTTTTATTTTTGACTCGGGATATGACTTTTTTAACTTAGAAATTTAAATCCAATTCAAGTCGTTTGACTTGGATTTGACTGAGAAATTTAAGTCAACTCAAATCCAAGACAACGTGACTTTAATTTTACTTAGTTGGCGTAAACCGGTATTAAGTAAGACAATTTAGTCAAAAGCAAGCTTAGTGTACTTTCATATCTTAAGATCTGTTTTTCATTCATCAAAAAAAGAACTTTTAAATTTTATAAAATTACACTAAAATCAAGTTATTTTTTTGACCCGGAATGGAAAAAATTCAGTCCGCGGTGTGAAATATAATTTTATAATAAAAAAAATTAATATGGCTTAAGGTGTAGAGGCTTGAAAAAAAATAAATAAATAATTGATTATACTCAAGTGTTTTTTCGTTTACTTGAAATCAATTGAGATAGAAATCTAACAGTCAAAACTGTAACCTGCTGGTGTTGATTATTACTAAACATATTTTGTTGTTTTTCTTGACATGAGTATTTGCGTGACAAGTTATTTCTACTGAGATTTTTTTTTACTTGGGTTATTTTCTATAGGAAATTATGTCGAGGAACCGTTTAAAGTAACTGATGAAAGCACATCATGTATTCCCCCTCGCTTTTTCAAGGGCTTATTTTGTTTCATTTTTTTTGTAAGCCAGTAAATAGATATGATTTTTTTAAATTTAATAAGTATACACAGAAATATAATAAATATGTATAAAAAAAGTATATTAATTTTTTTTTAGTCTAAAAATTTATTAAAATTTTTTTTTAAAGTTTACGACAATTGATAAATTGTAAGAGGATTATAATATTTTATTATTATAATAAAAGCAAAATTTTTTTTATCTTTAAAATATCAATAAGTCTTGTTATGATAGATAACTAAGTGAATTTCCTGTACAACAGACTTGTTATTAGATACAATTTCAAAATAAACGACAATAAATCAAACGTTAAAAGTCACATAAGGTATGTTCTGTCCTTATGTCATTATAAAGGTCATATTGTGACATTTAGTTGTTGAAAAGCAGTCTTCAATTCAATTGATTTTTATTTTAAAATGCCAAAGTAATTGATACTTATTTATGTAAAAAAAAGCTTGCACCATAGTGGAAATTTTTAGTATAGTGAGTAAAAATTTTTTTTTGTCTTAAGAAAGTTTTCATTATCAATTTTGAATTTAAAATTTCAGAGGAGGAATAAAAATTTTTCGCGCCAAAAAATCATTTTTGTGTACAGTTCAATTTCTGGAAGAAAAGAATTCAAATTGAAAGTAACTAAGTAGATTGAACATGACAAAAAAAGTCTGTTAATGGTAAAAATGAGCGAAAGAAAAAAAGTGAAAGAAGTGTAATTCTTAGATGAAAAAAGAATTCCAATAGCTCTTTAGACGAACAGGGTGCAATTAAAAGTTAAAAGTTGTGGTAGAGAAGCTAACTAAACTGAGACGATCCTTTGATTTAAATGCTTCCATACCACGGACTCCCTCTTAGTGGAATTCAAACTTGGGAGTGAAGCTTTCGATTACGTGACGTTAGTTAATTGCATTCGATTCACTATTCACATACATTTACAAATATACACGTGATAAAAAATTTACACCCGTACCTTGATCGTATTTATTTTCTTTCTGATACCATTTTACCTCATATATGTGATTTATTTGTTTTAAAATTTATGAATTGAAAAAATACTTGAAAGTAAATCAATAAGAGTACTTAAAAAATAACTCGTTCACATTAAACTGTAGATAAATATATGAAAAAGAAGAAAAGTACAGGAGAATAAAAAAAATTTATTGCTTTGTAAGATTAGAAAAAGACCTTTCGTCGATAATGTCTAAAAACGACAGTACAGTTATAATAAAAGTAGATACTCTCTCTTACGGATTCAGCGAAGCGACAAATAACTCCAAATAACGTTTGGGGATTACTTAGTTACCGCAATACAGTTGTGGCCCATTCGTAGCACAGCGTGGTAACTAGGTTTAAGGGTACGTATGTCCATGCACACAAACATATTATGTGTGTTGGTCAACAAGAACGAGGACACTACCAAGTGTTCCATGTACATTTGGGACCCTATGGAATATATATATATATATATGTATGTACATGGACATCAGGCTCTTTATCCCTCACATTCGACACGTTCACCGACAAGGGGAATTGAAAAGCCGTCTGGCCATCCGGGACAGCTTATCTGGGGGCTCTTCGCCTCTTCGCCTACATCATCCTACTATACAGGTCCCATAAACCTTTATGTAGCAGGTTCTTTTTAGTTTGCTATTTAAACAAGATCTAATGATAACTTTTTTTTTGTTTAATTTACTATAGAGCTTTTTAAATTTTAATATTCATATTTTCATTGTAATTTCGTTTATATCAGTTACGATATTCAAAATATCTTGTACAATAATTTTTATAACCGTTGCGGAGATCGGTGCTGTAATCGCAAAAAATGAATCATGTATAGAGCATAAATGAAAATTGTCATATATGATTCATTTTTCATGGGTAGTGTACAGTAGTGATGTGATAAAAAAACTGTCGGAAAATTGATGTCAATTGAAGATCGATAATTTTTCAAATTTAATTAGTGTTCCCTTAATGGAACACATTAAATGGAAACTTTACCCATGTTTATCTCTTAAATAAATGAATATTTTTGAAAAATGAAAGCCTAGATTGCAAGATTGTTAGACTATAGATGCATCGAAAGTCGTATTTAATTTTGAGTCTAGAAGTTTTGACGAAAGCTACTATAGCCTCCTTACGAAAAAGTAAACTTGATTCGTAATCTTTGACCCAAGACACATAGAAACTAATTGACAGTAAATGGGCCATAAAAATGCATACGGACTTCCTATATTAGCCAAGGGATTAATACTTGAAAATTAATTATACAGCAATATCTCTAAAATTGAACATTTGGCAATTGAAATAGTAAAGAGCCGTGCGGTTATACAGTATTACCATATATTAATTATGAAATTATGTATGGTACGAAATGTAATATTTGTGGATGAATATTTGCTAGTGTGATTTCTGTGATAGATCATACAAAGTTTGAATAGAAGGGATATTTACCTACACAATGATTATCTCGATTGGTTGTTGGTCAGGTTAAGCGAGCAGCAGTTAGACCGCAGGGCAAATTCTACAGGGCAAATGGTTTATGCTCTTTGATCCTCTTTCTTTTTCATACAAAATAATGATCTATATAATTCATTACAGTTATTTCTAGGAAATTTTAGTGTCATTAAGATAAAAGAACCTGTTCAATTGATACACGGAAAAAAATAGTGAAAAGACGCATCAATTATTTAGCAATTATTACAGTTTCATACAAGACTATTTTCAGTTCTTGATACACGCAGAGAATTTTTGAGTAAAAATTATCCATAAAGTTTGGTAATGTAAGAACATCTAGCTAGTAGCTAAATTTTTACTGTTGTTGGGAGAGACCACACTTCATTTACATTCTAACGAGTGGTACACGGAGAAAAATGTTAGCTTGAAACATGAAATTTTATTACACTGTTGACCAAACTTGAAACAGGAAGTGAAGCATCCAAAAAATTATTACAGTAGACTCTGGTTATAAGTTACATCAGACGCTCTACTCACTCTCACGTCAATTTCATTTTTTCCTCTACGTAAGAATATAGACAGAAACATTGCTTATAACCAGAGTGTACTGTACGCTCATGAAAAATTATTATAATGTATGAAAGTAATTGTCATTAAAGCTTATCGATATAAGTTTCTCGCACGTAGTAAGTATCATAGATGCTTCACTTCCTGTTTCAAGTTTGGTCTAATGAAGCTGAAGCTAACGGCCGTAATAAGTAGCGGCCACGCAAAAAATTGCTGGTCGCCACTTATTATGGCCGCTAACTTCAGCTTCGTATTTCATTCATAATAAAGTTTCATTCAACTAAAGAGACATTGTAAAGTGGAAAATGTGGTATCTTTGATTGTTATTACTGTATTACAAGTAGTAGTCTCGATTACTACAGTATTAACTGTCATACTTAAAATTATTTTGATACAAGGGCCGTTTTTGCATTAAAAAATTTCATTTTTTCCAATGCTCTTCTTTCCATGTATTTTCTATGAGTAAGTAAAGTAATGTACATCACAACTTTTAGTGAGCGACTATGGGTACACTCAACGAGCGAATTCAAAAATCAATAATTAATATTTTAATATAAAAATAAATATAACGTATATAAAAAAAAAGAAAATGAATTAAAAATTCATAAATTTACAACTTTTTTTTTTAGCCTCGTTATATTTTTATGCAATATAATATGTAAGAAGAGGGATAAAATTCATTCAGTTAAGTAGTAAAAACTGTTTACAGTAGAATGGTGTATAGGGTCAAAGTATTCCCCGTCATTGGGAGCGGTAAGTTTCTAGTTACACGTCACACAAACACTCGATCATTGTCTGACGCTTCGAAGTAATCGAGTGTATCCAAAAGTATCTAAAGTACGATAATATCAAATTTACTAGAAACAATTGACGCATGCGCTCTTCTATTCTATTCTAAATTATATTTATCATCTACTTTCATACTATTATATTTATTTCACGGGATAATGGCTATGTCGTGAATGAGGTCGCGTGCTAAAGGGTCACATGCGACACTACTCTATAGTACTGTCAACCGTCACACATCGACGTGATTGTTCAAGTACCACGTACTCCATACTCTAGTTCCAATAGTATTATATAGGGTTCTGTCATTATTATATCATTTGTTGAACATTTTTTAATATATGTATACGAATATCTTGTATTAAATCTGAAAATATTTACTCAGTAATATTTATAAAATGACTAGAGTAATATAAACATCTTTGAAATTAATCTATAGCTTTTATATACATTTTATTATAATAAATGCAAGTCAATTAATTTTAAATGAATTAAATTAGTTTGTTGTAATCTTAACTGAATACTTCCGTTTTCTATAGTTTTTACACTTTATATATTTACTAGGGGTATGCGAATCGAATAATTACATAAAATCAAATTATTAGAAAATTTTCAAATTATTTGTAACTTTTTAAATTGATTTGAAATCTATTTGAATTTGAATTTGAATTAATTTGAAAAGCGATCATATATGATATCTTATATGGAATGAATACCGGTTAAGAATACTTTATGTCGTTTCATGCATGATCATATATCGTCTTATATGGAATGCATATCGGTTAAAAACTTTTTATGAATCTTCATATCTGTTCGTATATGTCCATACACGATCATATATGATCTCATGTGGACTGAATATCGGGTAAAAATACTTCATGTTGTATCATACATGACCATATATGATCTTACATGATTTTTGTATAAGATAGAAATGTTTTTCTTTTATATATGTTCATATATGATCATGTATGACTCATATATAGACATGTATGAATCATACATGATCTTATATGGTTCTATCTAATTATATATAGCCAGATTTTTTCCCGGGTAGCTCGATTCGAATTGACAAAATTATGACCATCTTCAAAAAATTTAAATAAAATATTTTTAAAAACTTACGGTTTCTCTTGGGGGACTCCAACACTGCGGCGAAGAGCTTTTTTGTGAATTATTATTATTCGATGCGGACGTGGTAGTCCGTAAATTATGTGGAGATGTTGCCGAAAGATCGTCATCCTCGGTAGTTTCTATGTCGACCTCATCGTCAGAGTCATCGGTTTTGTCGGCAGTAACCTCTGAAGTAGAATCTTGACGTTGTATCGGCTCAGCTATTGGTGATGGTCGGATTACTGGACGGAAAGCCGATTGGTGAAGCGGTGAGGCTGCTACCGAAGGCATTATAGGTTCAATTGTTCCTGTGCCACTCAATGTAGATGGTAAATGTCCTGAATTTTTTTAAAATAAATCGTATAATATTAACATTACATGTAATTTAAATACGAAATTATTTTTTATTTACTCGAGAATTAAAGTTCATCAAAAGAATAAAAGTGCTATTTGTTTTTTTAAAATATCTCAGTAAATATTGAATATTCTGAAAAATTACAAAAGACAACTTTTGTAGTGCATTAAATTCTCTACAAAAAAGGTATCTTATACTTTTGTCAAAAACTCAATATTTATTGAGATATTCTGAGTTTAAAATCATCTGGACCTTCTGGATTTGTTAAGGGTTAAAAATTTTTAAGTAATTAATGAAATTGATTAATTTATAGAGCTAAAATTAATTAGTAATTACCTGGAAATAGTACAGGTGCTCTTTTATATAACCAGGGAAGTGCGGAAGATGGAAAAGGAAAACCCGGTGTTTTACTGGCAGCGACGGCAGCCGTCGCTTGTTGATGGTGCCACATATAATCCATAACAAGACTCCTTGATAAAGGAAGTGGTAATTCTGGAAATGGTGGTACTCGAGGTAATACAGGATGTGCAGGAGGTGTTGGTACAGATGCTGTAATTGCTGGTGGTGTTAAAACAGTCGGTGATGATCTTGCTCGTTTTGCTGGAACAATTGATTCCCGGGATCCTTGATTAGACAATAGACGTTTTCTAGTACCGCCATTGAACATTGCTTTCACATCTTCCCAGGCATGAATAATATGGTCAGGTGGATTTCCCGAGAGTTTCATGTGACGCCTCCAAGAGTTAAAGTTTGCGGCGTTAGGCTGTACGTACTTGCCATTAGGATGAGTCTCATGAGAATGAAAGATAAATTTGTTTGGAGAAAAAAATAAATTACAGTACGCGCATTTTATACATTTTGCGCGTGAACTATTATAGCGGGACGGAACAAAAGCACCCCGACATCCATGGGTGCACTCATGATGAACAGAAAACGCAAAATCATCTGGAAGTCTGTAAATTAATCATTTTTCTTTATTAGGTTGGCAGTTTTTAGTTTCAAGTTCTAGCCATTTTTTTCTAACCTCAAAATTATTTAAAATTTTCAAATGTAAATTTTTAAACTTTAACCCAATAAAATTTAAAAAATTATGAGACATATTTTGAGACTCATTTTTATTGTAGTCGAAAAAAATTACATTAGATCAATTGACGGTCTAAATTAACTGTGGCCATCAACTAAAGGTGGCAAGTGATGACTTTAAATGCGGGCTAACTTTTAAATTCTTTATAAAGAAGTAAAACGAACCTTGGCGGAGAATTATCACTTAAAAATGATTTACACAGCCGTTCGGCTTCACGTCTTGTTATCATGCCACAGCGTCTAGATGATGGTGGCATAGCACCAGCTCGCCTGAGAGTCTCCAATTGTACGGGCGTGCACTGGACACATGTGATTCCCAAGGCAACTCTTCTGTTGTGGATTTCATTGTAGCTGAATTGTTTAAGAAGGGTGTTGCTAATTTGAGCAAGACAAAGACGTTCTTGACCTTCAATCATCAGTGACACGATGTGGATCCCATACAGAGATACTGTTCCAACCTGAAACTCATAAGAGCTATAGATGCACAATGTTGTTCTTATTATTCTTCATTTTATACACACTGATACAAGTATTTATTTGAAACAGTTTTCAGCCTTATTTGAAATAAATTTTTGTTTGTCTCAAATATAGATGTATCAATAGTTAATAAATCTTATATTTGATTATTATTCAATTTTGGGATTATTAATCAATTTTAATTATTAATATCGACGTTATAATTAGCAAATTGTCTAACTGATTATTTATCGTAGGTGATTCTGTGCAATTTTCAGATACTGATTCACGGAAAAAACAGAATTTTAAAAATTAATAAATAATAGTAAAAAGTGGAATCTGTTATCAATAATTAGTACTATTATGTGTTTAATGCAAAGTAGTTTACTAATTTTTGTAGATTCCGAAAAACTACTATCAATTATTTCAAAAAGTAACTAAATATTATTACTTTTAGGTATAATGCGTGACTTATTAGTGAAAGTTAATTAATTTATGGCATAATCTATTAGAAAGTAATGATTGGTCAAATTAAGAATTGCTATCTTAGATACTGATTTTTCCAGCCGAAAATTGCAAAAGTTACAAACTTTTATTTTATAAATTCGATATCAGTGATCAATTATCAGCTTAAAATATCATTTATTCATCATTATAAATTAATTTACAATATACATAAATCGAATAAGTGGCAAATAATAAAATGAAAAATTAGTATACTAGATACTGTTTTTTGCTCATAAAAATACCCAAAATTTTCAACTCTTATTTTATAAATTCTGTCCCATTGACTAATAATTAATATAAAATGTTATTTATTCATTATTATAAATTAATTTATTATATTCATATATCGAATAAGTAGTAAATAATAAAATGAAAAATTCGTATACTAGATCTTTATATATTAATATGTACGTTTACTAATTATTCGGTTCCTCATTTTTTAAATTTTTCTATGTTTATTTGAATAGTAACAACTGTAGATAGCAATTTATCGATTCTTTTTCATATTAATTTTAATATACGAAATTACAAATTTAGCTCTTGTATGTGTATCAAATTTTAATATAAATCATAGCCATTTTGTAATATATATAATGATCCCGGTTTGATATTAGTATCGAATATACTAATTTTGAGTTGAAAATAAACTACAAACTATTTAAATTTTGAGCATCATTTTTTTGTGTAGTCAGAGAAAATATTATTTGAGTGCCTTTGACAAAAATACTATACATATACAAGATACCGAACTGATTTTTAGATAAAAAATTTTTAACTTCCTTTTTTTCGCATAAATGGAGGATTTTTTTAAATGCAGTGAGACAATTTGGTGAAATATAATTAAAAAAAAAAATTTATTTTTCGAAGTAAATATTGATCTGGCATTTAAAAATAATTGGCGAAAAGTCGAGAGATAAAAATAATGAAAGAAAGAGTACAAAAAAAAAATCAAACAGATTACCTGGTTTGATTTTGAATGGAGTTGTGGCAGGGGACTTGATTGCGACGATTTCTGGGTGTTGGGAGGCGTCAACGATAATATTGCTGGTCCTTCCATTCTATTATAAAAAATATAAAAAAAAATAAAAGTTATTTTTTTTATTATCGGTGGATACTCGAGTGATTAATTTGAGGCCACTGAAACAATTTAACTTTTATTGAATTTAATAAATTGAACGAGCTATGAATTAATATTTTATGGTTACAATTTCATTTAATTTTTTTCTCTACAAATGTATTGATAAAAATTAAACGAGTATTTAAAATTCTTTTATGTAAAATAAAAAAAATGTAATAACGTTTTAATTATTCGTTGATTGATGAAGCCGTAGAGAATTGATTGTAAAATATAAAGCTTTCAATCAAAGTTTGCAATTACGTTTCAAATGATTAAAATTGATACCGCAATCGCCGTTTTCGATCGAGAATTAATTGGTATCTATAAGCTTTTTAATTCTGATTAATGAGAATGTAACGGCTCTGTTAAGTGGTGGTTGTAATTAAAAAATTTTCAATGCTTTCCTTACTTCTATTCATTATTTGTGATTTAAACTTTAATTATTATTTTATTTATTCGTATTGTTATTTTTAATATCAATCAATCAAACAAACATGAACTTTCATTTCTTAGTTTTCCATTTTTCCAATAACTCCTTATAAGCTCTATTAGAAATAGAAAAAAGTGCGAAATTTGCCATTGAGGCTCATTTCCTCATAAATTTATATACTAGTCCTCTTTCACGATAATAGATCACAAAAAACTCTCCACTCCCTTTACCTCAATTCTGTGTCACCATTTTCACCCTTCCATAGATCAATTAACATTTGCAACAGTATCAATAGAAATTTATATCAATCTATACACTTTTTGTACACTAACTTGTTTATTCCTTACTGAAAAAAATTTATCAACATTTTCACACACTCGCTCTCTTACTAGACATCGGGTATTCCCAAAATCTCTTTTCCCTGGTTAAAAACTTCAATTGAAAGTCAATCGGAATCAATCGGTTTCATTCGGAGTTTTGCCATCAAGGTGGGAAATTTGAATCTTGCATACTTAACCTAAAAAAAAACTTTCAACCTCCTCTTCATGATTAAAAATGGCTCTAATAATGGAATTGAATTTCAAATTTTTGAAAACGCGAATTTCCATAAAAAAATAAAAAAAAAATTTTTGAATAAAGAATTTTTCGGATACTTTAAATTGTAAGAGAATGATAGTAAGAATTATAAATGACGTTTGAAAATCATTTTGGAAAAAAACAAAATTTTGACTGATCCACTTTGCCCACCCGTCTCTCCCTGATATTTAATGCTATTGGTTATTGTAATCTATTCATTGCCCGCACTACAGTAAAGTAGTTTTTAGTCACTACGAGAATTAATTGATAGAATTATATAGAGAAGAATGGGTCAAAATGGATCCCTTAAAAAAAAACAGCTTATATGTAATTAAAATGTAAGCTTATTTGACTCTACTTCAAAAATCGAGAGTGAATTCGGAATGATTATGAATTTTGTTGAGATTCAAACTCACTCCGTCACCAGAGTTTCCAAGTTTTAGGAAAAAAAAACGATCCGGAGTTTTAGTATTAAAGTAAACTCCCTTTCGGACTGAATTTCAATTCCGAATTTTATCCAGCAGTCCGTAAATTTTTTAGTGTTCTTATACTTGAGTCACCATAGTCCAGATTACTGAACTTTTCTATGGTAAAGTTAAAAAAAACTAGTTATAAATTTACGGTTTATTTTTATGAGGAATTATTTTATTAAAGAAGATAAATTAAAAATAGAATTAAAATGATAAATAAATGCCTCATTAAAAAAAAGGGGCATTTAAACTGGTCGTTTGAGAATATAAGGTGGCACATTGTCACAGAGCAAGCTCACCTTAATTTAACGAGTAAAGAAGATTTAGTTTATTGAAGCTGTAGAATGGTAAGAAAATAAGTAAAAGGAGGATAAGAAACTCCTCAGATGTTGATTTTAATTGAAAACGCCTTGATGAGGGTAAACAACTGTGTGCGTAGCTTTAAATCCTGCTTCTGGATACAACAGCTCGTGTTTATGTATTGTATATATACATATATATACGTAGATACTAACACAAGCGAGCTCAATATGCGTTATTTGAAAATACTGTTATATACAAGAGGAAAGCCAGAGCGCGAGCGCAATGTTGGCAAACGTCCCGGGAGGCCAGTTCAACAGAGGGGGTTAATTCAATTTGACATTCCCTCCTACACTTAAACAAGGTACTATCTGTACAATCCTCTCCCTCTTGCTCTTGCTCTCATTCTCGTTATTTCTATCCCAGTCACTCTTCCCAATCCACCCCTCAGCCCCTCTGTCTTCTTGTGCAAATTAAATTCTCATCCACCGTGAAACAACGCTGGAGCGAGAATGGCCCAGCAACACGGCAACAACTGGACTACTAACGTTACTATCTCCTCCTCTTTTTCATTCTCGTCCCACGATATTCACCCTGATAGGTCATCCTATAATGCCAAACGCCATTGACTTTAACACCCGTGTTAATTATTCGTTCAAATTATTTTTCAGTAATTAATTTAAATAAAATATACCAAACTTTTACTGTCGCTATGGCTGACTAGTAGTCTTTTTTACTACTGACTATACATTTTTTTAAAATTATAAATAAATTGATTTTGATTTTGGAAAATTTTTTGAATTATATATAAGGGGGTGAGTTCGGAAAAATGGTATTACGAAAAATTTTATGGGGATTTCCTAAGAGGATAAAATAGGCTTGAAAGCTTAAACTATTGACCGAAAAATTTCGATTTATTTTTTTCAAGTTCAGACAAGTTGCGAATTTTTTAAATAAATTTCATTACTATTTAATTCTTTCAAAGCTTAAAAAAAATTTTACAAATATAATTTTGCAATTTTTATAAAATATATAATCATTTATATTAAAGTGATACTTGTTTTTTTAAAAGTTTCTACTGTTTATGATTATGGATATAAATTTATAATTATAATCATGGTTTCAAAAATTTGAAATTAAAATGCTTCACACGTTTATTAATTTTGTTTTTTTGGAAAAAATAATAATAATTTAAAAAAATTATCATACAACATGAATATGTATGTAACTATAATTTTTTTACTTTCTTATCATCTATTCAATTTTCTTTTATTAAAAAAAAAATTCAAACAGGTTTATTTAAATTTATATTTTTAAATAGTCGACTTCGTCATAAGCCTGGTCTAGGGAACGGGGGAAATTTTTATTGAAATTTGTCTCTCCACTACCAGGCGTTTAGTTTTGTTCTCGACTACTCGTTATAAGCCTGTTTTATTTAATATCATTTTAAACGTCATATTTACGTTTGTTACATACGTCAGTATCCCGATTTTTCTAGTGCTTATGGCGCTAAAATAAATACTTATCTTTTTACACTAATAATAATTTTAATGGAAAAAATTATAATGACAACGGTATTAATTACAGTAATAATAATAATAATTGTTATTGATCAACATAATGCTCAATAAAACTTTTAAATTGTAACAGAAGCTTTAATTGTAATTAATCATTACAATTATCAACAATAAATAATATTTTACTTAATATTTATTAAATTTTTATCCGCGAAAGATCGATAGTAAATTTTCATCATTAATTTAGATATTTTGTTCCTATTGTTAGTTTATAATTTATAGAATTTTAACGGAGGCTTATAACGGGATGTCTGGTACGAAACTCAAAAAAGTGGTTAAGTGGGGAAGCTGTTTGGACTCAGTACCTGCCGATTGAGGGAAAGAGGCTTATAACGGGCAGACTTGACGGGTTGTCGACTGTACTTTACTGAAAGCATATGCATAGAATATTTGTCTTCATTTACATTGAAAGTAATAATTATTCTCTAAGTAAAGTAATTTAAATAATCTAATTAATAACTTAATTTAAAAATTTTAATTGTGATACATTATTATAAAATTATAATTACTGGATTAAATGAATCAGAGATGTAAAATGAATAGTACATATGTATATATACATATACATATATGTAAAGTCTCAACATATTGTAGATGAAATTAATATACAGATAGACAGAATGGAAGATAAAATGTATTTGCAGATTATTTAAATGCAAACATAACGTCAAGTGCATTGTTCCCCGTCTCTCGGCTATTTTACGATTCAATCTGCGAAGCCGGAGTCTTGTGTCAGATGAGGGAATGAGAGATGACTCGAGGGTAGTGAGAGTGAGACAGATGTGGGTTTTAAAAGAGAACAGTAAACCCAGAATGGAAGTGACAGAGAAAGAAAGTTATATGAATAAAGTGAGTAAGTGCAAGACAAAGCGTAGGTTTATTTTGTAACATTGTTAAATCTCAGTACTTGTATTACGGCTGCGCCACAATTCTCCCTCCTATTTATACATATAAAACAACTTTTCAGTATTTTCTACCTCATATTTTAAATTTATCTTTTTTTGTTTTCTTATTCATTTATATAAGTACGTAAATACACTTTTCTCTTTCTATGATAAATTTTTATTATGAGGGAATCATGTCGTTTCTTGCTTCGATAATTGTAAGCTGTGTTTCTTATTTTTTTTTTTTTTTTATCCAAATAATTTATCAGCGATCCCCTTTATGTTTGTATTAAAAATGTGTTTATTAATACTTTGATTGATTAAATTTTGTCATTGAATTTAATAATTGATTAAAAGAAGTAAGTACTTGTGAGGTAAAAAAACATAGTCATCACTATTATTGTTTAACTTGGTGCAAGTCAGCAGGTGTTTGTGAGGAAGGAAGGAATGAAATAATAAAAAGGGTGGCAATTATAACGATGATGTTTAAAATTAAATTTTAAACCACCCTAAACAATCATGTTGCTTTATCTGCTCCCTCGTATGAGTGAGTCCCTGATTTAATCAACGAATTTACGCTAACGCCCTTCTGAATCTAGTTCCAAACCCCACTTGTGGTTACTTCCAACTGCGGCTGAATGATAATTAGTCTAATGAAGATAACATATTGAAAGATATACATGCAAGTAATATGTATTCCAATGCCACTAGAAATCATACTGTGTAAATTAAACGTGATATTGGAATGTACAAAAATTTATTAAATTTTAGGGGATTCTACGGTTTCCGTGGCGCCGCCAAATGACCGTGAATTCATATAGAACTCAACAAAATAAGACATTTTTAAAGAATAAAATTTTTCGATATCTCGCTTAGTTTTCGAGAGAAATGGATTTTGTGAAAAATTTGATTTTTCAAAAAAAAGTGAAAAATTTCATAGATTTTAATATCTTAATTTTTTTTTTTGTATTTTTTTTCGAAAACTACATTTAAAAATGAAAATTTGAAAAAAAAAACGTCTAAATTAGTCCATTTTTGAAAAAGTTACAGCTATTTTAAGAAAAGCCTTATTTCGTCAAGTTCTACAAGAATTCGCGGTCATTTGACGGCGCCACGGAAACCGTAGACTTCCCAAATTGAAGAAAAAAATAGTATATTGTGTGACAATGGATGAAACAAGATAATTTCAGTGTAGGGTGAAGTTAGCCTTGATTAAAAAAAATGATTTAATCTATGTTAAGTGTATTTCTATATGTTAGTCTATTCAAATTGTTTTAAATCATTTCAAATAATTTTTCTTGATC
The DNA here is from genome assembly GCA_030273425.1 of Microplitis manilae. Classification (NCBI taxonomy): domain Eukaryota; kingdom Metazoa; phylum Arthropoda; class Insecta; order Hymenoptera; family Braconidae; genus Microplitis; species Microplitis manilae. The sequence goes on along the minus strand of CP092722.1, from coordinate 27,458,242 downwards.
ATGAGGTTGAATTTGAAATCATGCTTCATCCTGTGTCACACTATAATTTTCATGATTACATGCACTGAAATTTCAAGTTTTAGTGTCAGCAGTTAAAAATAAGTTAATTTACGATCCATGGTGTGATCAACTATTAGCGTAAGCGTTCATTGTTATTTGCAATTTATGATTGAGAAAAACAAATTTGTTTCTGTCCACTGACTAAGGCATTCACAATTTTCGCATTCGCTAATATTTGTCCATGGCTGGGCAAAATTAGCTTATTTCAACTGGCTGTAGAAACACTTAAACTTCAAGTTTCGATGCTGGTTTCATGAATAGTGTACTGTGTGACCAGCAATGAAACAAAACGATTTCAGACGTGTGAAGTTGGCTGTCCTAGCCATAGGCGATAATTTTGTCGGCTGCCCAATTTCAAAACACAGTAACTGACAAAAAAAAATTTTGAAACATGCATTGAATCAAGTTCACGAGACTCCATTGGAACTAAAAATACTAAAAAATAGATTTTGAAAAATTTGTCAGTTACTGTGTTTTGAAATTGGGCAGCCGTGATGTAATTTGGCTGCTTGAAGGGGTAGTTAGGGTGTCCTACAATTTTCGGCTGACATACTACCACTTATGCGAAACATTTCAGAAATCTAGATCCAGTAGATTTTTTACTTTTCATTTTCGCTCCAAAAAAATGCTCTGATCTTCAGGTATATATTAATTATCAAAAATTCTAATAATCCACTCATGCCAAAAATTAAAGGAACAGAAAAATTTTATAAATTTTTTAGTGATTTTTGCAAGACTGTAACTTTGTGAAAAATAGTCATATCAAGATTTTAAAAAAAGCATTTTGTAGCTTGAAATTTCTAGTTTCGGTGCATTTTTATCAAAAATTTTATTTTCACATAAAGATTAATTAATTCGTAATGCAAAAAAATATCTTTTAAAATGGGCAATAAAAAATGATTCTTTGAATCAGCCCTTGAAAATAAAAATTCCCGAATTAAATATCTAAAAGTATAATTAAGACCATCAATTACAGATGGAATAAATAGTACAATTATTTATTTTTTTAGGGCTAATTCACAGCACGAGTATAGTTTATGGTGTATAAATAAAAAAAAAAACCCGTGCACCCCTTGAATCAAGGTCGACAGGGCGGCTGTCCCCACATAAAACGACCTACACGCAAGTATGTAAGAGTAGAGCAAAGAACCCTCGGCTCCCGCGGGACCAGTTTGCTCGGAGCCGCGTGAATCGGCTATCAATTTATTTTGTCCCAATCTAGTTTTGAAGGAGTCTTTTTTTTATCACCTTCTGTCCCTTCTTTCCCAGTTGTTGCTCATCGGAGCGTGAAGCTACTAGGCGGAAATTAAGGACTAACAGCACAAAAATAAATCTTATACGTTACGCGGCATTAATTGTAAACTTACTACATAATAAAATAAAAAAAAAAAAAAAAAAATTATTGCATTACATAATTATAATAAAATACCTTTGCGCACGATGACAGTTTTATTTGTTTGGTTAATTTCAGTTAATAATTCAAATATTAATTCACTTTACACGATTATAATTTTTTTTTTTTCAACTATTATACAAATTAAATCGTAATCACCAGTAGTATAACTTTGAGTGAATTTAACACAAGTTGCAATAGCTTACAGATACGTAAAAGCGTCCAGTGCACAGAGCATCGGATGTTCGCGCAGCCCGAATCGGGCAAGAGAACTCACCCCGCGAAGTCAAAGGATAGTGAGTCTAGGTCGCAAATCGTTGAATCCCGCCTACTATTAAACTACCCCTATGCCGACCAATGAAACCTCAAGTTCGTTCACATCTGGGCGGAGTTTAATTTTCTCCTTTACTTTATCCAACCTTCGCAATCAGACTTTGTAGGGGTGGTTTGCCTCTTCATGGGTAACTACAAACACGTACTTAAACTACATCATTATCATACTTATATTCTTCGTACCCCTTGCCATTAGTTTGATAGTAGTTACATAACTATTACTTTACAAATATAAGTATTTCTACTACAAAACTTATTCTACTGAATAAAAATTTATCAGTTCTACGGTTACGATTGTTTAATTCTTTAAGTATAAAGTACATGAAAGGGTGTTTTATTATTGAATAAATAGATTTGTTTCTTTTTCTTTTTTTTTTTTTTTTTGATAATTAAGTATAAATGAAACTCAATTGTAGAAATAATTCAATGATCCTCTTTAACACAAAATAAAGACGAGAATTTATCTTGAGATAATTCTTTATTTATATGTCAATTTAATGTAATTTAAAAATTTTTATTTAAAATTAGAATTTCCGTAATTTAATTCTCCTTATATTTTAGTGAAGATTCAAAAATATATGATATAATCTTTTTTTTGAAATATCTTTTATTTAAAACATAGACTGTAATATTTTTTTAAAATTTGAATATTATTATTAAAAATGACGTATAATTATTAATAAAAAAAATTATATAAAATACAAAAATGTATGATATATAAAATATGTCAGTTAATCTTCTCATAATTTTAAATATAAAATAAAAGTGGGTCAGGACAAATAATTAGTAAGGACAGGATTTTTGTCTTACTTCAAAAATAACAATTAATAATTAATGGTGTCGAATTTTTGATATTACGGCGAAAATATTGGTCGTATAAAAAAATTTTTCAAATAAAAGTTGTTCAAAACTCAATTTTACAAAAAAATTGTCTCTTATAATTTTTTCTTAGGACTAATAATAAAGCCGTAATTTCAAAATTAAGATTTTCATAATTAACAAAATTTTGAATCATTCATTATGAATCTTAATTGTTGAAATACGGTGAAACTAGTGGTCGTATGAAAAAATTTTTCAAATAAAAGTTGTTCAAAACTCAATTTTACAAAAAAATTGTCTCTTATAATTTTTTCTTACGACTAATAATAAAGCCGTAATTTCAAAATTAAGATTTTCATAATTAACAAAATTTTGAATCATTCATTATGAATCTTAATTGTTGAAATACGGTGAAACTATGGGTCGTATGAAAAAATTTTTCAAATAAAAGTTGTTCAAAATTCAATTTTACAAAAAAAATGTATCTTATAATTTTTTCTTAGGTCTAATAATAAAGCCGTAATTTCAAAATAAAGATTTTCATAATTAACAAAATTTTGAATCATTCATTATGAATCTTAATTTTCGAAATACGGTGAAACTATTGGTCGTATAAAAAAATCATAAGAGACATTTGTTTTAGAAAATTAAATTCCTTACAATTTTTGTCTAAAAACTTTTTTCATAAGATCAATATTTTCGCCGTAATATCCAACATTTGAAACATTATTTTCAAAAATTAAAAATCTTGTCCCTAATAATCACTCTTCTTTTTTTTAAATATTATTCAGTTATGGCACAAAATATATTTCCTCAATAAAATTATTCATTAGTTAATTTATTTAAGAACCGTTTGTACGAAATTTGATTTTTTGGCTGTGCTGGAATTTGTTTTTTAAATCGATTAGATTTTATTCATAAAATCTATCCTAAATTAAAAAAAAAAAAATCACATAAAAATAGAAACTAAAATATTCGGCAAATATAAAATATCATTAGATACTTATTTTCTTGAATAAGTCAACACTGCAAGAGCGCTGTTGGTATAATGGTACGCATATGAAAACATCGTTTAACGAACCGCAAAGAGGCTCGGAGAGTTTACACCCCAGTTGGCCATTATATGATTTCTAACATCTCTCCCCCATCTACATGTAATAAATATCACTGCCGAGGGAGAGAGCCCCGCCAATTATTCTTGGGCTGGTCGTCATCGGCACGCAAAAAGTCAGGGCGACGATGCGAACATACGGTGGCGTCAACGATGCCCTCTTGTACCCCATTGTCATTTTTACACCAGGGTGAACAAAAAAAAAAAAAAAACCGTATCGTATCTTCGTATTTGCATCAAGTGGTGCTTTCGTTAAAGCCCGTGACGACATTATCATGTTAATAATTTCTAACACCTTATGTATCTACTAAAGTAAAAACGCCAGATTTCATTAATCGTATAATACTTTATTATTATTATTTCTATAGATGTCTCGGTATCTCGACAAATACTACGACTAAACTACAGACCACATTGTATTTCAATATATTGTTTTATTATCAAATTATAGTTAACGACTGTCACACTATATAATCATTGGGCTATTAACGAAAAGATATCAATACAGTTAAATAGTCTTCTGTTAAATTTTCTATAAATTAGCCTGGGTAAAAATACATCGAAAAAAGGCTGGAAATACTAAATTTGGCAGAAGTGATACCGAAGTTGTAGAATTTTAATGGGAGTGGCCGAAAATTTACTGAAATTCAGCCGATAAATTGAGTCAGCCTATTTTAGGCCTTTTTTGATTTGAAATTTTTTTTCCCGCGAGACAGACGAGTTTGTCTTAAATCTTTGAACCCTTAATGATTACATTTCCGGAACAAATAATAACGGACAGAAGACTTTTACAAAGAATTTTATACAGCCATTTTTTAAAAATTTGAATTTTAGTTCCAGAAAAAGGTATGACAACAAATAAATGTTAATATTTTTGATCAAACTTTGAGACGTATTGGAAACTAAATGCATTTCGATGTAAAATTCATGAAAATGTGTAATCTTTGAAAAGTATACAAACTACAGAAAAATGTTCTAGATTTTCGACCGAAAATTTGAAAGTAATAAAAAAGTGTGATTGGTTTTTTCCACATATCTCAGTAAATATCAAACTATCTGCAAAATTGCATAGAAGCTTTTTTATACTGCTTGAAATTTCCTACAAAAAAGATATCTTATACTTTTTTCGAAAATTTGATAATTATTGAGATATTTCGAATTCAAAATTTGAAGATTTCAAAATTTCGTTTAAAATTTTCCGGGATCTACTGAATCCCATGCTGAAGAATAACATCAATAACATTTAAAAACTTTGTCATATATTTTTGATATTGTTGAAAATTTCCGATATGATATTGTTACTGCGTTATTTTCGTTACTTACAATATCATTTTTAAAAAAATATGATTAACTTCCACAGTTGGGAATAAAAAATCCCAATAATTTTTTGTACTGACGATTTTTAATAACAGTCTGAATATTTTCGCAGGAATACTAATGATTGATATTTATTGAAAGATATAAATTTTATTTTATCAAATATACTCGATAAATGCTTGTTATCGTTATTTAATATTTAATTACTATGCTGTGTTTGAATCAAGAGCTTTCAAAAACTATTGCTGTAATAATTGTTCCATAAATCCTCTTACTACGTAAAATTAACGGGCAGTAATCTTGTAATTGTTTGTGGTGATTAGTTATTAAATATATTCATACACCATTGAAATTTATACATACACTTTTAAAATAATTGTTTCTATTGTTAGATTTTTTAATGAAAGAGAATTGCATACATAAAAAGTATATAGACATACGTTTATATTTTATGTAGAGTATGAAATAAATAAGTATTAAAATCCTGGCTCGAATTATAGCTTCATATATTTATGTATGTATACGTGAACGCTATTTCTATGAGGACTAACGCCCAATTATTTGTTATCTATGAACATAAATATAGAAGGATTTATTTTCACGTAAGAGGGATGATTTATAATTGGGATGTCGATAAAAAGATATTCAATTGAAAGGGGCAGATACTCAACTTACTAAATGTATACGTTTTTCATGAGTACTGTTGATGGAGACGCGTGCGGCCAATGGGGATTAAGACCTTTTCGTTCAGTCTCTTTACAAATATTACGTAGGGTGTTTTAATCATACAAATTTTCTTGCATTCAGTGTACTAGTTATGGATACTAATTTAAATTTTATCAATTATTTATTTCAATTAATATTTATGATGTTAACACCACACTGAGAAAATTAAATGATTGGAGTTATCATCTAGTGATGGTAAAATTTTTACTATCAATCTGATAGTAATGAATATCATCTAGATGATTGTGTAAATCATCTAGATTGTAATGGTTACCATCTGGATGATAAGTATTACGATCATGGATGTTAACTCGAGTTAATTAGGATTATTATCCTAAAAAGTTATATTTATAATTTCTGATGGTAACTGGTACCATCAGAAATTATAATAGTTACCATCAAAGATAATTAGAATAACAATTAATTCGATTATAATGAAACCATCATTTTACAAGGGTAAAAAAATACTAAATGTTATTAGGGGAGCCTGGGGCACGAAGGACCCTTTCAAAAATTAAGTAAAAAAGTTTTATTTTCATTTTCCGTCAAGTTATGACCTCTATATTGTTTTTATCATATTTTTAGGCCAATATGTGATATTGGGGTAAAATGGATCACTCTAAAATAAATTTTTTTTTTTCGTTTTCCGTCAAATTCTGACCTCTATAATGTTTCTATTATATTTCAGGTCAATATGTGATATGTGAGGCAAAATGAACCTCTCGAAAAACAAAATTGTAACGAAAAAATTATTTTTTTTTATTTTCCGCCTAGTTAATCTTATCGTTACAATTTTTTTTGAGTGGCCCATTTTGCCCCCAAATATTTCGAGGCATCCAAAATTTAAGGGGCCCATTTTGCTCTCCCTTCCCCTACTTAAAATTTATTAAATTTTCGATCAATTTTTTCATAATAATAATTACCATCCCTGATAGTAACTGTAATCATCCTGATAGTAACTGTAATCATCCTGATGGTAACTGTAATCATTCTGATGGTAACTGTTATCATCCAATGATTGTTAATCCTATTAACAAAAATTATAACTCTAACTATCTTTGCATTTAAAATCGTTCTTATCATCCTAGATGATTGGGGCTAATAATTTAGGATAATAAACACAATCATTTAATTTTCTCAGTGCAGTATTTTAATATCTACTATTGATGTAAAATGAAACAAAACGGTGTAAGTCTACGATATACGTGTTAAATTTAACCCCGAAAATTGTGTTAAGCACCGATAACAGTGTTAAATTTTTTCCGGTGTTGTGTTAAAAGAAGTGGTTTCATTTTTGAACTATCAGTCGAATTGTATTTCAAATACAAAAAAAAATTTTATTGTTTCAAAAATTTATAAGATAGATTTGCTGATCTATAGAAAAATCCAAAGAATGTTTGTCTACAACTGAATATTAATGTGTAGAATATGGGATTCATGCAGAGAAAAATCGAGTCAAGATGGAATATATTCCGAATATTGGATTTAAAAAAAATAATGTCATCGTTTTTGTAATATTTTCAAATATTTGAAATCTTAGAGGTGAACGAAATACCTGGGGCACAACGAGGTGTCACGAAAATTCAAAAAAAAGTTTAGAAAAAAAATGTGCTGTGAATTTGAATTCAGTTCTGTTACACAGTCACTATCTCGACTAGAATTTACCAAGGTCCTTATCAGGTTAACCTTATTTCAAATAAGATCCAGATCAGGATATCCTGACGAGGAATATGGATGTAACGCTAACGACCCATAAGGTCCTTATTAGGCCCTTACTAGGATATCCTCATATTTTTTAATAAAGGTATCCAAATGAGGTCCTGATAAGAAACTTGTCAAGTTTTCTTAATTAAGTCAAACTTTATATTAACCTGAGAAGGTCCTCATGGTACTTCAGGCGAATCAGGAAACAATTTTAGCCGGGGTTGAGTCGACACCGAATATTTGAGTGAAAGCTACTCTCGCGATTAAGCGAATTGATGGTAATTTGAAGGAAGTTTCTACTTTTATTAACAAACATCAATTAATTATAGTGAATTAATCACTTTCCTTCAGTAAATATATTCTTTAACTCATATATTTACGGTTTTCGAGATTGTGGAATAAAAATTCATGGATACATACAAATACACACGTTGACTTATTCCAAATTAATATTTAATAAAACTAAAAACATAGGATCCCTTTTTAATATTTTAAATGTATGACTCGTGATATTTGAGTTGATCATAATAAAAATATTTAATCATTGTACAAGCACAAGCTTCTGATTAAATAAATATAATGTAAGGATTTATTTTATGTTTTTGGTGAGTTACCTTGTCTAAAACAAACAATCACACTTGAAAGATAGTAGACCATGACAAAGGGAAATATCCAAAGCGGATAATGTGACCAAGTAAAGTTCAACACACATCAATACCGTATATAACAAATTTAGGTGAGTACATGTATACAATTGTTGCGGTGCTGACATACTGCGCAGTCAATTAGTTTAATAGGCCGACAGTTGTCTACCAGTATAGACGACCGAGGGTGATGTGTCTGCTATATGTATATATATGTCGTCAAATCCCCTGTATACTGTATGCATAAAAACAGACAGTGATATAGCTCATGCACAATGAAATATAATGTGTCTACATATAAGTATTCCTACATATATTTTTTATCCCTGTCAGTTTTTGAAGCATTTAAAAATTTGTATTTTCAAATTTTACGAGATTAATTTTTTTAAAAAGATTTATTACTTTTAAATTAAATACGATTGAAATTAATTTCACTGTAAGGCTCTCGTGGATTGGAAACAGCGGTTTAATTTCCGCAAAATTTAATACATATGTATGTAGGGTAGAAACAATATATGTGGGTGTATGTTGGAAACAACATTTCACAGTATTAAACACGGGAATTGGTAATCCTATAAGCAGCTGAAAGATAATATAGATTACAATGGAAGAGGTTTGTTCTACGCTTACCATTCTGCATTCTCGTCAATCTGCAACCCGAAAATTTTAATTTAGCTTTTGTTCTTGTAACTGACATTGTAATATTATGTACAATCATCATTTTTCAATCTGAAACATACAAAAGATGGTAAAGTTTATAAATGTAATAAAGTTTTTCATTATTTATATATTTTATATCGCGCAAGTAAATTGCTCAAATACATTATATCTTTCTCACAAGACATTTATTTGGCCATATCCAAATATACGATATCTTCGGCTCTATTAAATCTTAGACGGTTCAAATAAATCTTTTCTTCAGTATATTAAACGAATATTCCTTACTATTGAAGAAATTATTTCTTAATATTTAATAAATCATTTCTTGAAAAATAGGCATCTAACAGGATTTCAGCAAAAGATTCGATTCGGAATGAACTTGTTAAGGAATTAATCTAAACATGGATTCCTACAGATAGCTGTAATAGAAGAATCTATTTGAAAATACCAGGAAACTGTTATAAGCCCCTACACTGAAATTCTACATGTATCGCGTTACTAATTCCAAAAAGATACTTTTTGATACTTCCTTCTAGCTTTAGAGAACCTTCTAAAGCTAATAATAATTTTTAATCACTTAATGTTAATTTTTGGATGACTGTTGTATTTTCACTATTGCTGTTAACAGACCAGCGTTTGAAGACTGAATGATGAAAAGTTTAGAAATATTTGAGCCATGTGCTAAGGATTTCAAACATAAAATTCGATGACCCATTCATGTTGTTTGAAAATATTTTTTACGTAGCTCGGGTTACACTCAATATCCAGAATAGTATACATAAAAAGGAAAATACATTTCACTATTGGTGAAATGTTCAGTTTAGTCGCATGAGGTTTGAGTATGAAATAAAGTTCATTTTAGTCGCATGAGGTTTCTGAGTATGAAATGAGGGTCAGTAAACTCCATTAAGGGCGAGATGATATTCACTTTGCTCTTTTGAGAATCATATAAGGGGCAAAACCTAAAAATAAGTGTGAAATGAGGGCTAAAATTTCGACTCGGGTAGGCAATCATTTGGGGTAAAACACACGTTTCCATCCTGCAACAAAAAATCCCCGACAAAATATCCTACCACAAAATATCTTTGGACATAATATCCCCGAAAATTATCTTTCCATAAAATTTCCACAGCTTTCCTGAAAAACTAGCACTAAATAGTTAGTAATTTTTTACTTATAAATTCCCACAATTTTCCGGAAAAACAAGCACCCAAATTAGTTGTGAATAGTACAAATAAACATTTAAATTTTGTCGGGGATTTTATGTCCAGTATCATCAAATTAATTGAGACATCACTATATTTTAGGGCTGTCTATCCGATAAATATTTTTGTGTATGAGAATGTAATTTAACGATGAATAAGCACGCTTTGGATTACTTTTCTCGGCATTATCCTATTCGATCAAAACACAATCTAAAACAATCGATTTACGTAAATCCACATAGTATATTTCTTCCGCGTGGTCAGCATCAACTATCCTTGTTTTGCTTACTGCCTCATCCAAAACCCACAGTTGGAAAATTGATTTTCGATTAGTCGAATGAGAATACGGGATCTACTCATGTATCTCTGAGCTTCCACACACCCCACCGAGTATCGAGGATTAATACAATGATAATAATTGAATTGAGTGGAAAAAGGGGAAAAAATACGCGGCATCAAAAATATGAATAAATTGATTTTGTTAAATAATTTAAATATTTATGAATAATTTATAGTTAATTATAGTTGATGTCTTTGTTTACGAAAGTATAAAGGACTTCCGGACGAGAGGATGAATTAATAATTTAGTGGGCATATGAATGAAGTGTTTAGTTTTTAAAATTACTACGTTATATATGAAATGATTCATTGTGTTTGATATTGTGTTAATAATATATATAATTAAAAATCAATGAATAAATATGTTCAATAGATTGATCAATATAAAAGCAGTTTTGGTGATAATAATAAATATATTGTGGGCGCATCAGAGAACCGACGGTAGTTAACGAGCAACCAATAATGCGGATTTTTTTGGATATAATATTGAGGGGTCTATGACTATTACTCGTGCCAATTATTATTTCCTCGTTTCGTCGGGGACGACTGGTCGTAAACGAAATAATAGCGTCGATCGACAATAGAATACAACCATCAATGATAAATTATGTTATATTATTATATACAAGCGTTATGATGTGACGATAAAAAGATTTAGCTACTTTGTGTGAAGAATAAATAATTATATAAAACCTATGGATAATAGCCGCAGTTGTCGGGGGCAATATGAATATTGCTGTCGATGACAAATTATTATTGTGTTTTTTTTTATGAAATTGTAAAAATTATTTTTTAAATAAGTAGTGAATGCAAAAGAGAATAAATGTGGAGAACTAAAATTTTTCTATACGCGATTTGTTGCCATATTTAATTAGGATAGAAGAGGTTTTGGATAAATTTGTTATTTTTGAATAATTGATAATTAATTATGAAAATTAAATGAGATGTAGACTAAATATTTACACTGAAATCATTGTTTCTGATAGCCAAGTTGGAGAGAAATTGACGTCAAACTAACAGCCGCAGCTAGATGCCAAGTTGGTATTTCCAAAGTTGATAGACACTTTCTGAGAAAGTTGCAAAAGTTGGCAATCATAAGTTGACAGGAAGTTGCCTTCAATTTTCTTAGAAACCTTCCTTCAAATTGCGGTTCTTCCTTGGCGTCAATTTTTTTAGAAAGTTGACGGTAACCTGTAGCCAAAAGTTGCAAAAGCTAGACTTGTGGACAACTTGTCGTCAAGTTGGTCGCAAATTAATGAATACCAACTTTTTGACGAGCAACTCGTGCTGTCAGGGTATCTATGAACAATTTTTAACGATCGATGAAAACATGAAATTTAATATTGTCGGTGACATTTTATTATCAAGCAAAAGAAGTTATTGGAAACAGTATTTTTATTAACCTTTGGTAGGTCAGATCAACCCTCGTTCAATTTATCTGCTTGGGGTGTACAATTCTTGGTAACACCACTGATAACAGAAGTTTCTTGTCACAAAGTTGGTGACAGTTGAGATCAAATTGATGGCAATTCCACACTTCGTAACTGTAGGCTACAATTTGGCTTCAACTTTCCCATATAGTTGATGTCAATTTACTGTTATAGCTTGTCACCAAGCTAGCACACAAAATTTCCTACAAGTTTCTGTTAAGTTATTGAAGTGAACATGGGCAAGTTGTAACAGTATGTTGGCGTCAACTTACCATCTAACTTGGCTGCTATCAGCTATCGGGGACATTACTTTGATAGCCAGAGTTCCTGATCAGCAAGCTGGTGTACATTAGTTGCGATCAACTTGACGACAAGTTGTCAACTTTCAGCTTTCGTAATTGTTAGCTACAGGTTACTACAAGTTTTCTGAAAAAGTGGGCACCAACCACCAACTTTCTCAGAAAGTTGCCATCAATTTATGAAAATGCTAACTTGACGATAGGTTGCAGCAGTAGATTGTCGCAAGTTTGCTGTCAACATGGCTATCAAAGTAACCCATTTTTAACTCTATTGCCATAGATGGCAGCACGAGGACAGTTCCATGTGCCCTCTATCGATATTTTTCAAAAGGTTTTTAGGGGTGAATGATTTCGAGGGTAACTAGGGGTAAAAGACATCTAGAATCTCCAGCTGCTAAGTTATTTACAATGGAAAATGTAGGGATTCCATACTAAATTAACTTCAGTTGCTGTCGTTATAGTCTTCATTATTGCTTATTGATTCAATACCATTAGAAATACATAATTTACACTATCTGTTTATGATATGTAGAATAGTATCATAATTTATATATTTATTCTGAATTAAATACTACTTTAAGTCATTTATAAAAATACAAGTACAAACAACCGTTCGCAAATTTTGAAAAATTTCCTTTACATAAGCATGTAAGTGAAATTTTTATGTCAACGAAATTACTTTTCATGTGAACACGTTCGAAAGAACTTCTACGTCAGTAAAAGAATCATTTGTATATTAAACATAGAAAAATGAACTTTATATATAGAGTCAAACAAATATGATTGTCATACATCGAGAAAGACAATGTTCGATTGGTCCAAGAAAACAAATATCATCACTCAAGATGATTCAATACTTGATTCAAGTTAAGATTCAAGTCTTCACAAGAAAATGTTTTTCACTCAAGATGAATTAGCTCTTGATTCAAAAAAAAAATTGTTTTTGACATTGAAAACTATACTTTTTTTTGTTCTTCTTGCAATAGCTTTCAGTAGAAATTGTTTAATATTTGATAAAATTTATATTTTCAAACTCTTCGATCCCCATTGAGTTAATCCAATTGCAAAATTATCCACAGCACTGGACAATTATGCCACGAGACTTAACACGAACATCAGGACAACAATCAGAGAGGCTCTTGGGCTATGTAACTACATACAATATAACGACTCAATGTGTACCAGCGTATTTTATTGTTGGTGCTCACCCCAGTTAAAATACTCACAAAAATGCTTTCAACCATTATCGTCATCATTTAGATCCGGCCTCACGCCCTGTTATAAAAGCCATGCAACCAAAAGGAGTATTACAAAATTACCACCTTTTCAACGAAAACAAAAATTTATATAAAATATTAATTTTCATTTTGTTATCTTTTTTCTTCATCCTCAATAATATGTTTTAATTTCTGCATCATCTATTCGCTGTTGCCTGGTATTAAAAAAAAAAATTATTGCTTGAATTGTAGAAGGGGTTAAGTCTTCTGGCATTAAGCTGCCACTAATCTTAAGCTGACAAAGACCTCAAGTGTAAATATTGATTCCAATCTCCGTTGTGTCTATACAATAGAAAATCGACGTTCATTTTTCGAATTCGTGACCATTCCATGAGACTACTAGAGAATGCGCTGTTAAAGTATGAGCCGCTGTCAAAATACCCACTACTATACTTTACTTTTTTTTTAAAACTACACAATTTGTTGTCTTTTATAAAAATATAACAGCGATACAACTCATCGAGCTTAATATTGCAGGAAAACGTTATTTTTAAATTTTTCTTAAAAAAACGTACAGTCGACTACCCGTCAAAAGCCTGGTTAGGGGACGGGGAAATTTTTATTGAAATTTCAGTCTCTCCACTACCAGGCGTTTAGTTTTGTTCTCGACTACTCGTTATAAGCCTGCTTTATTTAATATCATTTTAAACGTCATATTTACGTTTTGTTACATACGTCAGTATCCCGATTTTTCTAGTGCTTATGGCACTAAAATAAATACTTATCTTTTTACACTAATAATAATTTTAATGGAAAAAATTATAATGACAACGGTATTAATTACAGTAATAATAATAATAATAATTTTTATTGATCAACATAATGCTCAATAAAACTTTTAAATTGTAACAGAAGCTTTAATTGTAATTAATCATTACAATTATCAACAATAAATAATATTTTACTTAATATTTATTAAATTATTATCCGCGAAAGATCGATAGTAAATTTTCATAATTAATTTAGATATTTTGTTCCTATTGTTAGTTTATAATTTATAGAATTTTAACTGAGGCTTATAACGGGATGTCTGGTACGAAACTCAAAAAAGTGGTTAAGTGGGAAGCTGTTTGGACTCAGTACCTGCCGATTGAGGGAAAGAGGCTTATAACGGGTAGTCGACTGTGTTTAAAAGAAAACTTTTAATGTACACAAAAAAATTTCCGGAGTGAATGACTGTGTATTTATTAAACCCCCTTGGAGAAAAATTCACTCCGAATCGGAGCCTATTCTAATACTGAAACTCCAAATTGAAAATGAAAATTTAAATAAAAATCTAAATTACTAAACTGGAAAAAACTCCATAATTATTCCGTTTGCAGAGTGATTTTTTCTAAAACTCCGGAACTATAAGTGACGGAGTGAATTCATAGGCTTCAATAATATCCGAAATTATGCTCCGAATTTTTTACAGCGCAAAATTTATCAAGATGTTAAATGAATGAAATTAGTAAAGTAGACTGGCAAAAGTAATTCAATCGGTTTTCGTTGGTATATAATATCCAATACAAGTTAGTGTATATTTTATGCATTTGAAAATTAGGGGATGCTTATACGTATAATATGGTAAGTAAAAAGACAGATGTATGGGACAACATGTGTGTGTCACCTAAATTCGCGTTAAATACGCGGCAAATTGTCATGTACATATATACCGCACTGATAGATTTATTCAGTTTGTCACCAGATATCCACCTCCTCTCTTATTTTTAAAGATTGTATTTCTCGCGTTACACCCACATACTGTCGGGTAATAATCGGACAATGGTCGAATAATAATATACGTCAAGGGGATCAAGAGTTGTAGTTATAGGGGTGAGCTACGTACATACATAAGACTTTGGGGACAAGGCTTGCCGCAGGCAACATGCCAATATGGGCGACTTAACTGAGCTCTCTCACTCTTTACTTGTCTATTTAGTTGTTAAATGTAGGGTGATGCAAATATATACATTGTCTATTTTTCAAATCTTGTTGAGAAAACCCTTTGAGTATGGATCATTTTATCATCTTTTCATTGTTCATTTAAAGTCCATTATTTTATTTGGATTTATTTACGGTTATATTTGTTTTCAAATTCTTACTTCTTACACATTAATACAAAATTTTATCAGAAATAATCATATTGTATTTTTTATTGTAAGATATAATTAATACCAAAAATGTTATTGTTTGCACTTGTGATCTTAATTTATTTTTGATAAGCAATAGTCACATTTTTATTCAAAAATTTCATCGAAGACGTCTCGTTTAAGCAAACTAACGGTAGTTCGCAGCACATATTTTTTTTTTTTTGTTCAATATATTAGACTACCCTTATAGAAGATTTATCAAAAATCCATATCGAAGTTCATGATTTACAATCGTCTCATTAGCTACATGTTCATACATCGTAAAAATTATAATAAGACTTTCGCGCATTCTAATATGTCGTATCCTACATTCGTATAGGTTTAGTCACGCTTACCATTTTTGATTTTAAGTTAATTTTAAGGAAGCAAATAACGACATGAGTAAGAAGGTAATGATGCATAATTTTTGGCTCTTCTTACAGCATATAATTCAAAATTATTTATTCACTACAAGTGCCTGTATTTTATGAAAACATGAAAATAAATTTGTAGGTTATACCAATGTAAGCATAATACAAATAATTTCTCTTGCCGACCGTGAAACGTTTTTATCGTCTCTTGAAAAATTTCCCAAATGTGGGATAGGGCATATTAGAATGGCAGTATCAATATATTTTTTCGTACAAGGGTTAAGAAAATTCTTAAAAAATTCATTATAAGCTCCCGGGTCATAATATCTAGCCTCATCAAACCCAAATAAGCCTCAATCAAGCCTCACTTAGCTAAAAATGCATTTTGAGCCTCAAATAATGTTTAGAGCCTTAATGAGCCTCAAATGATGCTCACAGATCCTTAATAAGCCTCGATTGGCGTCAAATGAACCTAGTCTCGACTCCATGAATCTATAATAATAATATTTTTACGAGTTCAATCAAATGTAATTTAAATTCGATTAGTATTATTTGAGGCTTATTTAGGCCCTTTGAGCATCATTTGAGGCTCATTGAGGCTCTATGAGCATTATTTGAGGCTCAAAATACTTTTTTAGCTAAGTGAGGCTTGATTGAGGCTTACTTGGCTTTGATGATGAGGCTAGATTGAGGTTCGATGAGGCTAGATATTATGACCCGGGCTATTCTTTTTTACAAGAGTTAAAAATTCTCTATAAATGCATTATATAGTTAAACAAAACTTCATTTCATTTCGACAGTTTGTAACAAAATCTAAAATAAAATATGTATTCAATTATTAATATGTTCCACATTAATTGAAATCGACCAGAATAATAATTTTCTCAAACAACCCTCTTTTATGTGATCCCTAATCCAATCTTATTCACCCACTTATCCTTTCATTACTCATTTCATCATATATATCTCCTTGCGTCTTCAATGTCCAATCCAAAACGCCCCTCATAGTTAAGTTTATTATTTAAAGTTGCCTACACCCACACAGTATGTCACGTGTAATGTCACCATAAATGTCAAAAGATCGTTCAATATTATTACAACGTCCATCTATACAAGTATTTTGTAGAAAAATATATACAATAGACAATCCTTTTACTAATATATAAATGTAATCGCGGCATTTGAATAACTTTTCAAATGATTGGCGAAATCTTGTCTTTATTATTATCGACTCCTCTTTTTTCAATCTTTCCTTTTTGTTTTCTTTTCTCTTTCATCTTTTTATATTTTATCTTTTGTCGTCTGTGTCGGTCACCGGCTATTGTATTATTGCGGATCACCGCTTGCCACGCGACAGCTGTTTCGATAAGATCAATATCCATAATGATTTGTAAGAGAGATATATGCCTTCCAAAGTCGTCGGTCGTACTCAATAAAAACATGAAACTCATCTCTTTAATCAATTTTTATATAAATATATATGTATACATACATACATATACATACATATGTTAATGACGTTGTCAAAAAAATTAATATATAAATAAAACAATGATATTTTTCAAATGAAAACAGAAGAACATAATTAAACTGTATTTAGTATATTTAAAATCACTTATGGAATCCGGAATAAGTATATAAATGTTATTATTGTATGAGAGATTTGTAGTGGTTGAGACAGCAAAAGAAAAGGGATAGCCCTTGAGCGATTTGGAACAAGCCACGCAGTTATGAAGCCGGCTGTGGCAATAGACTCAAGTATTTTCATAGGCCGTTTTTCTGACGCGCTATATATGTAAAAGAATCGTGTGATATGTTGATGGGGCTAAAAAAAATAAATAGTGTTTTATATGTCTCTAACTGCTATTTCATCAGTAACTGATGATTATAGACGATGATATATTGACAATCTTTAAATTTAAACAAAAATACTTGTTTTTTTTTTTTTTTGTCAGTACACGGAAAAAACGGAATTTTAAAAATTAATAAATAATAGTAAAAAGTTTAATCTGTCATCAATAATTAGTACTATTATGTGCTTAATGCGAAGTAGCTTACTAATTTTTGTAGATTCCTAAAAACTACTATCAATTATTTTAAAAACTAACTAAATATTATTACTTTTAGGTATAATACGTGACTTATTAGTGAAAGTTAATTAATTTATGGCATAATCTATTAAAAAGTAATGATTGGTCAAATTAAGAATTGCTATCTTAGATACTGATTTTTCCAGCCGAAAATTGCAAAAGTTACAAACTTTTATTTTATAAATTCGATATCACTGATCAATTATTAGCTTAAAATATCATTTATTCATCATTATAAATCAATTTACAATATACATGAATCGAATAAGTGGTAAATAATAAAATGAAAAATTAGTATACTAGATACTGTTTTTTGCTCATAAAAATACCCAAAATTTTCAACTCTTATTTTATAAATTCTGTCCCATTGACTAATAATTAATATAAAATGTTATTTATTCGTTATTATAAATTAATTCATTATATACATATATCGAATAAGTGGTAAATAATAAAATTAAAAATTCGTATACTAGATCTTTATATATTAATATGTACGTTTACTAATTTTTCGGTTCCTCATTTTTAAAATTTTTCTATGTTTATTTGAATAGTAATAACTTTAGATAGCAATTTATCGATTCTCTTTCATATTAATTTCAATATACGAAATTACAAATTTAGCTCTTGTATGTGTATCAAATTTTAATATAAATAATAGCCATTTTGTAATATATATAATGATCCTGGTTTGATATTAGTATCGAATATACTAATTTCGAGTCGAAAATAAACTACAAACTATTAAAATTTTGAGCATCATTTTTTTCCGTGTATCATGGTGATTTTTTTTTGACACTCATAAGAAGAGGGTATAAAAGTGTAGTGTTGTACCCCAATTTTAGGCTTAGCGAACCGCATAAGCAACTCACGCCAACCTACAAAAGGGTTTTTATCCCCTGGAGAACGCATATACAACCATTAGAAAATACGATAGAGAGAATGAGAAACAAGCATCCTCTTAATAGACTATTCAACAAATGCTCTTTGCCAACGGATATATGTCATTTTGAATGTAGTGTGAATTAATAAATTAAAATTTCATATATTGTCAATCCAGGATAGTCATATTGATAATACATAATATATATTTGTCAAATATGCATTCTCTATAAATAGACAATTAGAATCCTTTTGATTCAAAATTAAATCTTTTTGATTATTTTATAATTACATTAATAAATTGACAAAATATATAAAAGCATCTAATGCAGTATAAAAAAGTAAAATAGTATTTTTAAAAATTTATATCTATATATATATGTTGTAGTGATGACTGGAGTGAAATTTAAAGGAAAAAAATTCTTGGTCAGTTTTTAATCTGCTATAGAAAAGTCTACCACGCCCAGCCTTTAACTTGACAATAGACCACTGTCTCGGAACAAAGCTAAACACCCAAAATATTGGTGCAAATCCTGGTATTCAGTTTTACGTCTATTTTTCCCCGTACTCTGGGATCACATTAAACATCTACAAATCTAATCTCATCGCTAATCCTGTTACTCAGCCAAACGGTCACGATTTAGTTTTAAAATCGTGTCAAGAGGAGGCGTTACTTCAAGTGAATATTTCCGGCGCGAAAATTAAAATCACGGTGATATATATAAATAGTGATGATGAAAAGTACTAATGGTTACTGTAAGAAAGAGAAGAAACTAGAGAATTCAATATAAAAGCTAACATATATATGTATATTTATATAAGGCTTTCGCGTTTGCTCTAC
Organism: Microplitis manilae; assembly: GCA_030273425.1. Classification (NCBI taxonomy): domain Eukaryota; kingdom Metazoa; phylum Arthropoda; class Insecta; order Hymenoptera; family Braconidae; genus Microplitis; species Microplitis manilae. The sequence goes on along the minus strand of CP092722.1, from coordinate 27,438,630 downwards.
AATAGGCGAAATGTCGTTCGAGTTTTCCTACAACACCATCTAAGTTCTTGGGGACTTCGATAGATGGCTCGAATTTTTTTGACCCACATGACAAAAGAAACTTCCTGATGACGATTTCATTGAATAGGCCTCCCCTGGTGTCTGTTAAGAGTGGCATAATGAGTTTATGCTTCATTTAACCCATGTTAAGAAGAGGAGAGAGGTGTAAACATTATTGCTACCCTGCTGGGTGGATCTTTACAGCACGAGTAGAGATGTAGAGTGGCCCCACTTGAATGACGCTATTTTGATTTCTTCAAGGATTTCTTAAACATCAACGGAGAAAAAGAAACGGAAACATCAAAATAGTCAAAATTTTTATAACAATGTCTTGGGTGAATTCAAAAAAAGCTATTGATATGTCAAAGTACCCGAATTGGTTTCAATTGACTATTTATTGACTAAACATGTAATGAATTCAAATTAAGATTTTCATTGAGTAATCAATTATGACTTTAGAAACTTTTTTATATAATTAGTGGACCGAATAAATTTAATTTTTATGCATTAATAATTTTCATAAAAGCAGTAAGAGAAATAATTTTCCGAAGGAAAGTTATTTTTTTTACGCCTAAAATAAAGTAAACTTAGTGAGGCGGAAAAGTTTATTGAATAAAGACTTTTTTATATATATGGCATTGAAATGTAAGAAACTTAATCAAATGCCACAATCGGAAACAAAATACAACTGGAAAATATGAATTTAGTAGGAATCCAATCTTCCAGGTAGATGTAGTGAAAAATAATATGATAACATACTTATACTTGTCGCATGTTTTTAAAGTAGTCTATTATTAAGTGATTTGAAAATGGAGATTTTTTTGAGGAAAAAAAAAAAAAAGAAATGCCAACAGCACGTGGTGTTCCCAAGCGGTCACCCATCCAAGTACTAACCACGCTCAATGCTGCTTAACTTCAGTGATCAGACGAGAACTGGTGCTGTATCAGCATGATATGGCCGTTGACGATTTTACTTCAGTTCAATGTACTATTTAACTTACTGTTTACAGGTATAATGATGATCTTAAGTATTCAATAATTGATTAATTTACACGTTAATAAAATTGATTTACATGGAACGAAATTGGTTTGAATTGCTATGGTGTCATAATAAAGCTGGACCATGTTGGCCATCTACAGAAATCGCAATAAACACAAGCAAAATGACTATGGGCATAGTAAAATTGACAACAATTATATCACAAATTATTGCAACCATTGTAACTTTTATGTTGGCCATCGTGATTTTTCTATTTGTTTATTGCAACTTCTGCAGGTGGCCAACATGAACTGGCTTTAATAAGATACCATAGCAATTCAAACAAATTTCATTCAATTTAAATCAGTTTCATTACCGTGTATCATGAAAATTTTGATAATCATATTAATAAATTATTGAATATTCAAGATCATCATTATGCCTGTAAACAGTAACTTAAATAGTACATTGAACTAAAGTAAAATCGTCAACGGCCATATCATGCTGATACAGCACCAGTTCTCGTCTGACTATGATAACGCTGACTGGGATGAGTTCAGGAAAGTATTGCATAACAAAACCACAATAAACAATAAAATAGAAACCACACAAGATCTGGACAGTGAAATTCAAAAACTGACAAATAATATACAATACTGTACCAAAAAATATATACCAGTCAAAACAATACAACAGGCAAGAGATAAAATTTCTGACAATATCAAGAATCTTATCAAAGAAAGAAACCGGATCAGACGAAATTGGCAAAAAACTCATAACAAAAAGTTTAGAATCGAGGCTAAAATATTAACAAACACAATTAAAATTGAGATTAAAAATGAAAGAAATAAAGAATGGACTAAAAAACTGGAAAGACTAAACCCTAGAGACAATTCACTGTGGAGAATGACGAAAATATTCAAGTCTGAATTTAATGCAGTTCCAACACTCGAAAATAATGGAGATGAAGCAAACACTGACCAAGAAAAAGCAAACATGCTTGCCTCAAGATTTGAGGTAGTTCATGACATCGATGTAGAGAACAACACAGAAGAACAAAAAGAAGTAATTCAGATAGTCAATCAATATCTAGAAGAAACAAATACCCAGGAATGGTACAAATTTTCCACTACCCCTGGAGAGCTGTGGAAAATAATTAAAAAACTACCATCTAAAAAAGCACCAGGTTTAGATAATATACAAAATATTGTACTTAAAAATCTCACCAAGAAAGTTTTAGTACAGCTGATGCACATTATCAATGCATCATTCAAACTCTCTCATTTCAGCAGTCACTGGAAAACTAGCAATATCATCCCTATCTTAAAGCCAGGTAAAAAATCAAACGATCCCAGCAGCTACAGGCCCATCAGTCTGTTACCTGTCTTGAGTAAAGTCACAGAAAAAGTAATACTCAAGAGACTCAATAGTCATGAACAAAAAGAAAATATACTTGCTGATCATCAGTTCGGATTTCGTGAAAAACACAACACAGTTCAGCAAGTAACGCGCATTGTAAATGATACTAAAGTACACTTCAACAAAAAAATGGTAACAGTAATGTTGCTGTTGGATATAGAGAAGGCATTCGACAGAGTTTGGATAGACGGTATTATTTACAAAATGATACAATACAAATACCATCCAGTGTTAATTAAGTTCTTGCACTCTTATCTCCAGAACAGACATCTCCAAGTGAACGTCAATTCCGTAAAATCTACTAAAAGGGCAATAAAAGCAGGTGTACCACAAGGATCAGTTGTTGGGCCTAAACTATTCAATATATATTTAAACGATCTACCTACTTTTGCAAAAACAAACCTTGCTTTATTTGCGGATGACACAGCTGTGTACGCGCACTCATTCAACGCTAATGTCGCCGCTAAGCAAATTCAAATCCACATGAACATTCTCGAACCATACTACAAGCGATGGAAAATAAACCTAAACGCGCAAAAAACCGAACTCATAGTTTTCTCCAAAAAACGTACCCAGAATAAAATATTTCAACCTGTCAGAGTTTATGGACATCCAGTGGCACCAGTCAATAGCGTTAAGTACCTTGGTATGCACCTAGATAGTACACTAACATACAGAAATCACATCAAACATGCTATAATAAAAGCTTACTTCTCGGTTCAACGAAAGTTATACCCACTCATGGCTAAAGGATCACCGCTATCGAAACATAATAAATCATTAATATATAAAATGATACTGAGGCCAATACTATTATATGCTGCTCCTGTGTGGTGTGGTGCGGCTCCAACCAATATTAAAGTGATACAAAGATATCAAAACAAATGCCTAAGACTAATTTTATCAGCAGACAGGTATACAAAAATTACGGATTTACACAATAACACTAGCATAGCATACATCAAAGAATATATTGATAAATTATCTAATACATTTTATGAAACTCAACTTAATGTCAATAACTTAACTAAAAATATAACTAGCATTAGATCTTATAATTTGCCGTTTGAAATAAAATATAAATTGCCTTATCAAACACTGAAAATATTTCAAGCAATAAAATAATAGGTATTATCATTACTATTAAATTAATTATAAGTATATATTAACAAACAGACAAGACTGATAAGTGCCTTGTATAATAACTTCTTTCAATTTTCATAGATAGGTTTTTTATACTTATTTTCCTATAAAACATTATAATGTTCTTGAAAAAATCGCATACGAATACATGACCACAAACGTACAAATTAAAAGAAAATAATTAATTTAATATAACCAACTCCATATCTGTAGGTGATTCTGCTCTTTAGAAGGAACTACAATATATGTCAAAGCTAAAGTAAGGTATATATGTTTAAGCAAATGTATATATGTATATAAAAACTATATGATTAATAAATAATTTATAAAAAAAAAAAAAAAAAAAAAAAAAGTTCTCGTCTGATCACTGAAGTTAAGCAGCATTGAGCGTGGTTAGTACTTGGATGGGTGACCGCTTGGGAACACCACGTGCTGTTGGCATTTCTTTTTTTTTTTTTCTTCTCAAAAAAATCTCCATTTTCTAATTACTCAATGATAGACTACTTTAAAATCATAAGACAAAAATAAGATATGTTATTCCATATTTTGTAAGGTATCAGGCAACTTTTACAAATAACATCGATAAACTGTTATAGAAAATATTTAAAATACTCTATTACAGTATTAAAAATTTCCAGATTTATCTCTGGTACATTGTTAAAGTTAATTTTCGGATTTTTTCTAAGGTATGCTCACATTCAGTAGAACATTATTTCCTTCCGTCTGAATATTTCATGTATCAACTAATAACTATATTACGTATGTTTGAATTAAGGCATGATCGTTCTAACTATATCATCATTACAATTTATTAATGATATTTGTATAATAAATTATGATGACATCAAATATTATGTGGAAATGTTTTTTTATATTAACATATAACATTATGTAAATATGATAATAATTTTTACTGATTCAAACGATAAAGGAAAATTATTCGATTATATTATGCATTGCTGAATCATGAAATATATATACATTTATATAAACAACTATAATACATATTTTTCGAAATAACTATTCTCAAATTTAATTAAACCTATTTATCAATATTCTCACTTATTTGGATTGAAAAAGTTAATTTAATGTGTATTTCAGAAAAATAAGATAATTCTACGGAATTATTTTTATTTTTATATACCGCATAAAAAACTTATTTGTAAATTTAAAGTAATAATTCTATTTATCAAAGTTTAATTTTTCATTATAAACATTTACATCAAAAGTTTGCAAATGTTATATAATTCATGATTACAGCTTCGACATCAGCGCTGTATAGTTAAGAGGAAATCGATGAAGCTAGACATTGTTGAAGAAGAAAGTATGATGCTTATAGAAACATATACGATATTGAGTTTAAAGCGCTCCCTCGAGAGCACGAGCTTTGAAGTTAATGGACTCTCTTTAACACGGGTGCTTCTTTGGTCTACACTCTCACTGTTATGTCTGTTCCTTGCAACACATCAACACACACACACACACAATATTTACTCCAATATATCTTCTTTTTTTTCTTGCTCTTTTTCTATCTTCTTTTACTATCACCCCGCCTCATCCCTTTCTGCTAAAGTTGTTTACTTGAATACACTTTTGATTCTAAATCGAAGCCATGCTGCTTATTTTTACAAACTATTTTATGCTTGTAGCAGCTGATTCAGATTTTCGTAAATATTCAGATAAGATAAAACAGAATAATAGTAAACTAGTTATATACTCTGTTAAGTACTTTCGACACTAAGTCGTACTTATACACAGAAAAAAATCTGAAAAAGGGTTAATCCTGCGGGGAAACCCCAAAACGTCTCGCTGTTTTTGAACTTAGGGAGCTGAGTCTAGATTTTCTTTAAAATTTCTATAGATTTTCTTGAACGGCGATTCTGACCAAAATTAGGGCATCCGTTGGATGTTTTGAAGCCTCAGGGGTATCAGGCAAGTCTTCTGGAAAAACTTTAGCACATAGAAGCGAAAGCGAATGGAAAAAAATTTCTTCTCTTAGAGATTTAACTCAAATTTTTAAATTAAAAAAGTCATATTCAAATTTAGAAAGTAAGCTTATAGCCATAATAAAGTTAACTAAATCAAATGTACCAAAAAAATTATGACAGTCGAAATTAAGTTAATTAAGTCGAAACCAAGTCAAATATGTCAAAAAAGTCAATATCATTGTTTTAATGAGTATTCTTGAATAGGGTCACATTATCGTTATTCTAATGATTTGTCATTAGAAAATTTAAGATAACATTGAATAGTCTTTCTGACAATATTTTTCTCTTCGTGTACTTATCCTTAAAATATATGATGATGTTTGTATTCAAACATCATTATAATGGAGAAAAACCTCAGTCTAACGAAATAGAAAAAAATCGTAAATGAACATTATATTGATGGTTTTGATAAGAATAACACCTAAAATGCATACTAAAGTTTGTTTAGGTTTACACTTTCAAAAATGTATGTATATGTAAATTCATATTTATTGTTCTGCAGATAATATACCCAACCCTTGGAATGCACAAATTATCCAAAAGTGTTTGGAAAAATAGTATATAAGCATTATTGAATGAAATCATAAAGTTTTGGGTTACACAATAAAGTTTTCAAATTGTATATACATATAAGAACTATACATCATATACATATATATAAGTGCTTCGTTAACGCGTTTTAGCCAGAACCTGCATTTAAGGAAATTGGAGAAGCTGTCAACTCGCTGCTATGCATCTGCCACTTACCTAAATTTTAAGTGAGGCCACCCTCAATCGTTACATTTTTTTTTCTTTTTCATATGTTCCCTTTTTTGCCCTTCTTTTCTTACACTCAAGTTATGTACTATATCTATCATGTACCTTCTTCACTGGCTCTTCAATACTATTCAAGTGACAATGACGCTCCATTTTGTCACAATTATCTCTATTATACTGGGAAGTGCGAGAAACGTTTTAGCTAGTCGCTTTGAGATCACAATAGCAAGGTTATGCTTTTGGAATTCTAGCTTGCAATATAATTCACAGTAGCAGAGTTCATATAGACTCATCTTTATTGAAAACCAGTAAATCATCAGTTTATTAAGGTTATATAGGTGATTCAGGTAAGAAAATTTTGCGTTTTCGTCTGTGAAATCTTGATCTTCATCGATCAGACTCAATTGTGTTTTGACATTGAGGGTTCCGGATTCATATGACTCTTTTTTTTAGATGTTATCTCTTACCACACAAGTTTTCTAAGCCATTTTGAGTGTATAGCAATGCTTCTATATACATGTATCAGATCGGGCCACATGTAGGGTTCACTTTTAAATACACACCGTTTTGCAAAAAGGTCAATCTGTAGATGAATTTTCAATATTTTATTTCTTAATCTTCAAGCAATACAATTTCCAATCTAGAAAGTATTGAATATCTTCTTTCTTCTTATTTTTATATTAAAAAAATTTTTTCACCAAACTTAAAAGCAATAGTAGAAAATTGAAGATATTTATAAATATTACAAAATGATCTGATATTTTTCCTAAAAATAACATTTCATTTAATAGAAATATATTCGAAATCTGTATTAATCTTATATATTTATCAGATGTATTTAATGCACAAAAATAAATCTTAAAAAAAAATCAGCTAACAAAAATGGAGACAAAAAATGTATGAATTTTTATTATGCTGCCGAACAAACTTGAAACAGGAAGTTCAGTCATCAAAAAATTATTGCGCTGCGCTATAATTATTATTTTAAACCTCTTAAAGTTTTTTTGATAATTTCCTAATTTAAACAAATAATAGCCATTACACCTTATTAATAATTTTTCAGTGTATGATATTGTTTGTAGTATAGCATAACCATTTTTTGGCAACCCAACTTCCTGTTTCAAGTTTGGTCAACATTCAAAATTCGTAGATTTCTTAAGCCCATTTTTCTCCATGTATTTTGAAGGGCGCTCCTATATATATGTATATATTTGGACAATCACACAAGTGAAGAAACATAAATTTTGCAGAACAATAATGATTGAAGTATACAAAGAAATTGTCATGATATAAAGTATAAACATGTATATGCATTGCACGTACATTTATTAAATTTCTGACATTATTTACAAAATTAAGTTTTAACTATCACGCGTGATAATGTGGCTATTCGTTATTCCTGCTTCGAAATTCCGTTCAACATTAATATGTTACCGGAGCTAAATGTAAATTATGTTGTGCAAAAGTTGTGGATGCAGATATGAAACCAGCATGGCGAATGCTTACAAATAGTACCGGGGCGGTGTCCCCGGGTGTGTGCAACATGTTACCTGATCAATGCGCTTTAAAATATACTGGTGGGTACGATATGTACCCTTTGTTGAATAAAGCAATTGGAACTCTAATACAACAAAAAACATAAAGAATAAACGATAGATTAGGGTTGAGCTAGTTTCTCTTGAGGTGGAGCTAAAATATTTTTTTACATTGTTGCGTTCCTTATAAATAGTTTTTTCTTTACTGACCTTTTATATTTTTACATTGTATAAATCAAAAGGCACCATGGGTTATTATATATTTTTTTTTCTATACAACGAACTTTCATCTAAAATTCATGATTGCATCGAATATTTTATGGAATGATGGCTCGAAGATAATATACCGTTAGTTTATCGTCATTAGAACAATAATATGGATACAAACTGTATATGATTGTAATGATGATATACATATACGTGTATTTATATACCATACATAAGTTGAAAAGTATATTTGGATATCAAGATATTAATATCAAAATCTCGGACAAAGTTTGGTTGAGTAAAATCACATCTGAGGTCAAACAAGTCGACGACTCTATCGTGTTGATATCTCGTTCCTGTTCCAAAACACACTCTGATGAAATCGAGCCCCCAACAGCAACGAATAGCCGTCACCACCCACCTTAAACGGGTGTTGGATGACAAAGCCTAAGATCAATATCTCAACACTGCAGGCGGGTCCAGGAATCCCAGCAGAGACCACGCCTACGACCCTTACGATTGGTCCAACGTACTATGTTACTCTACCACCAATATCCGGCAGGTTACCCTGGCGCAGTAGAAAAACGGGCGTTTCTGATGCGCCAACAACGTAGCAACCCGAAGAGAAGGGGACCTTTAGGTCGTGCTTAAACCAAGATCATAAATCATGACCAGTCGCTCGCTCGTCGCGAATTAGGCCAAACATCAGACAATAAACGTGGGTGCAACAAGTTTAAAGATTTTTGTTTTTTTACATCTGATTGGAGTTTGTGCAAAATAAGTTATATAGATTTATTATATTTTGAAATAGTGACATGAACTCTAGTCGTTAATTAAATTTAATGAAAATGTTTAAAACTTAGAACGTTTAAGGGTACAAAATTAATTTTGTTGAGTGAAGTTTAATAGTTGTGAGGATTTATTAACCATAATGTGTAGTAACGAAAGCCCTCCACCAGCCAAAGAGCCTTTGGCAATTGGTTTAGGTGTTGGGAATCCAATGGCTGGATTCTTACCATTCGAACACTATCGGCTTCAACTATACCATTACGCATCAATGGCCGAGAGACTAAGGTTAGCGCAACAATTACATCCACAACATCATGGAGTAGGACATCCTACATCTGGAGGACCAGGATCTCATCTAGGAATGTCAGGTTTTCCAGCACCTCTTCCACTGTATCCAGCTGCTGCAGCGGCGGCCGCTGTCGCAAGTTATCCTAACAGGCTTGCTTTGTCAATGGCTCTGCTTCATCCTCATCATCCGCGGATGCCTGAAGAGCCAAAGCCACAGCACAGTTATATCGGACTCATTGCTATGGCAATTTTGTCCTCACCGGATAAGAAGCTTGTGCTATCAGACATCTATCAGCACATTCTAGATAACTATCCTTATTTCAGAAGTCGTGGTCCAGGATGGAGAAACTCTATCAGACATAACTTATCATTAAATGACTGTTTTGTTAAATCTGGAAGAAGTGCTAATGGCAAAGGCCACTATTGGGCCATTCATCCAGCGAATTTAGAAGACTTTCGACGGGGTGATTTTCGCCGACGCAAGGCTCAAAGGAAAGTACGTCGGCATATGGGTCTCGCGGTTGATGAAGAACCAGACAGTCCAAGCCCACCACCTTTACCAGCAACTCCGCCACCACCGACGGGTTTAGTCGGTCCACCAGTTACAACACAACCAATAACAGCCATTTGGAGTCCTCATCATCATCATCACCATCATCATCAGCCTCAACAGTCCAATCATCAACAATTACAGCAATTATCACCAGAAAGTCAACAACATTCGCAGCACCAACATCGTCAAATTCAAAATCATCCCTTACTACGGATGTCTTATCAGCCATCTCGTAAACGACAATTTGACGTCGCTAGTCTTCTTGCTCCAGATGATCAACAAATAGACGACGAATCGGTTGTTATAAGAACAACTAAAACGCGTAAGTTCAGCTGCAGTGAGGATGAGCATGAAACAGATCATATTGATCAAGATGACGAAGATGTTGATGTGGATGTTGACGTGGTTGCTGAAGCGAATCCGTTACCTTCACCTGGCACACCCAGTGCAAGTCCGGATGCCAAAATGATTTCACCAAACAATCAGTGCGATTGGAATGAGCCGACGGCGATCAAAGCCGCGCAACCACTTTCGACGATGCATCTTCACAATCATTTGCATATAAGAAATTATTATATACAAGCGAACGCAACATCAACTTCCAGCGTTTAGAGAATCAGACTTCCATATTGATAAATATATTTATAAATTGTGTACATAAAATTTTAATATTGTAAATAGTAAAAAAAAAAAAAAATAATGCTGATCTCGGCTGTTTAAAGTGTAATATAATAAGTGTAAAATATGTATATCAATAGTATGTAATTTTGATTTATAAAAATATGACAATTTAAAATTAATTGTGTATTAATTCAACATACATTTTCGTCGTAAAATCATTCAAGCAAAAAAAAAAAAATATCAATTAAAAAATATATAAAAACTAAATCCAAATAAATCGTATAAATTGTATGTACTTTAAATGTATGTACAAATTGCGTTTATAATAATGTATATATAGAATTAAGACAGAAATTAATAGATATGAAAAAATATTGAAAACATAAAAGATAACAGATGCAATATGACGTTTTAATAAAAATTTGTTCTCGAAACTTTATTCAATATTTATATATTATTATTTTTTAAAAATTTCCTTCCTTATTATTTTTAAAAATATATACTGCATATATTTACGTTATTTATTATCTATTCAAAAGCTGGGTAAGTTATTAATCTTTACATTAAATTTGACAGTAATGTATAAATGTAATCGTTTATTTAGCACAACTGATACATAAATTTAAAAAACTAAACTTATGATTTACGATAAACATTAATGTTGAATATATAATTACTGTAATATATACAAAAGTAATGTATAATCGCCATTTAGAATTTTTTAACAACACAATGATTTAGCTTTGACAAAATGAACGACTCACTGTATGCAACAACTTTACAATAATATTACATATATCCTTTGCATATTTATACATACATGCGGTAAGTTGATGTTGATGTTGATGTTGATGGAATAGTCTGCAGTGTGGTTAGGAAATCCATTTGTTCGCGTACAAACGATAATAGGTAAAAGTAGAGACCATTAGTAGAAATCTCGCAAATGTATGTATATACACTGCAGTTCTATAATGTAGTGACTTTTGGACTTCTCATACAAAGTCTTTTAAAAAATTTCAAAATACTCATTAGATTTTAATGAACAACGACTAAATCTATGTTAATTGTTTCTTTTTAAGATTCATGATGAAATGCACTAAAAATCTGCGGATTAAATCCGGAGTGAATGCAAAACGGGTGACTGTTTATTCATTTTATTCCATGGGAGTGAGATTTACTCCAAAGGGGAGTTTATCTTAATATTCGAACTCCGGTTCAGAGTGAAATTCACTCCAAAGAGAGTTAATTTTAGTATTGAAGCTCTGAATCGGAGTAAATGCTCAGATTACTCCGAAATCAATCCGATAGAAAAATAAACTCTTTATACTTTATTCGTATATATGGAGTGACATTTTTAAAAATTTGCCCGAGTCGAAAAATTTGATCTATATAAGATATTGTATTTGAACTAAATGGTTTGTTTTTCAATTTTAATAAAAATTACACGTTTTTTGATCTAGATGATCAAATATTGACTTACCAATAAAATAATAAGCATTTTGAAACTGCATTAGTGAATATTCACTAATTCAGAGTGTTAATTGTACACTTACCCCAAAAAGTGGTACGATAACTCTAAATTAGTGAATTATATTCACATTTGCTAGTGAATTACGCTAATTTACTTTTAGAGAGCAGCAAAGTCTGATTTTTTGTTTTATTATAACAAAAATGACTGATATTGAAAAATTATTTGAAACAAGCCTAAAAATAGTCCAAATAAGGAATATTAAAGGCAAAACTCGAATAATTTCCACATGTAAATCAAATAAGTAAAAATTAAAATTGAATAGAAATAACTTAAAATTTTTAACTAATTTAAAACAGATCAAACCCTATTTTTTTCGACCCTACGGAACTCCGAGTAATGGAATTAATTCGGACTGATATAAAATCCGAATTTACTCCCGATTTTTCACAAAATGTAAATTCAAAGTTACAATAAAATAAATATAAAAATTTGTTGAGAGTTACAAGTTTGTTAGTAATTTAAATATTCAAAGCTCAGGAGTTAAATTTTCTGGACGGGATTTAAGTAAGATTTTTAAAGATTGTTTATTTTGCTGATAAATTTAAACGGAAAATTTGGCTTATAATAATCACCGGGGTAACAAGGATGACAAAGTGTCCATTAACTAAAGTAGGATAATCCTCATTGAGTACGCCGTGCTGCTTGACTATATATATATATATATATATATATATATATATATATATATATATATATATATATATAGAAACTCAGTTCACAGAGAGAATGATGATGAAGGAGTATATTTTGAAATATTGAAGTTTTTAAATAGGGTTTATTTGCATCATCAAAAAAACACTTGTGTGTTGTATATATTGTGTCTATGTAATAATCTAAAGACTGTAATTGAATCGTGCTGTCATGAGGCTTCTGTTTTGTAGTGTTTCATCAGATGATTTACTCACAGAGAGTAACTAGATGAATAAATGTCCCTTTGATGGAAAATATCGTTGTCGTTATGAAATTTATTAGAAAAGCTTCGGTGAGATACTTTTGATGATATATATAAAGATTTATATATATCGCATGCTACTCAAGGAAACCTTGCCAGCTAAACGAAAGCAATTTATAAAATATCTATAATATTTACATGTAGTTTTTAAAAACAGTTTTATAAATATAAACAATTAAATTTATGATCATACTTAATAGTATTTCAAAAATTTTTTGTTTGTTAAAAAATAAACGGGAGTAAACATATTTTTGACAAAAATGTTTTGAACAAACAAATGAAATTTTTAACCAAAAGAATTTGTTGTTCTCACGGTATTTTTAAAATTTTGGAATTTGTCTAGACAACATAAATGTACCTGAGCTATAGATGTCTATATAACGATGAACAAGTGGATGCATAGATGCTTGAACTAAAGAATTCTTAAGGTGTTAGAAAAACATACCAATGAGTTTACTGGAAAAACGGGCTATAGTAAAACTCTGCGAAATTTATAAGGTTTGTTGTTCCTTGTAAGTTTGAAATGAAGAAAAATATATATGCATTGCTGATGGAATTTTTGAACAAATAATGGCCAACCACTCGACATATATCACCTGTCCTTTCTTTTTGTATATTAAAGTAAGTATTTTTTTTATGCTTTTTAATCTCGTTATCTAAACTTCTTTTTGGTTAATACGTTAGTAAGACGCTATTGTTATTTACAAATTGAAAAATAAAACATGATAAAAAAAAATTTTGAACCATGTTCAAAAATATTTATGAACAAAAATAATAAAAAGAGGGAATAGTTCATTCAATCAATTTCGATAAATTAAATTAAATTTCAGTATATATGTCACTAAAATCAAAATTTTTTATTTAAGGACTAGGGTTTCGCACTTTTGAAAAATCGATTTTTTTGTCTTTTCTTATAGTTGAACATTTCAAGAATATTATCCTAAAATTCAATTCAATCAGAGCCTTCTTGCCCCACCCTTCCCTAAGTTCAAAGAAAAAATTTATTTTTCACTTTTTTAGGTTCTAAAACTTCAAAAGCGTTTTTTTCGAAACTACTTTTTTAAAGTCCGTGTTACTGCATTTTGAAAACTACATGACCGATTTATTTCAAACTTGGCAAACACCCCCCCCCCCCAACGGTTAGTTTGAGATTTTTTTTACATTAAGTTAATTTTCCACCCTAAAAATGGCGGAATGTCATTAAAAAAAGACGATTTAACATATTTGAGTCTTCTAAAACAGTATTTCCTAAAATAACCCGTTTACCCCCACTCTCTTTCCTATATAAATTTTCACAAGAAATTGGGATGTACATTTTATGAAAAATTGCCTAATATACCTGTGAAAAATTATTTATGATATTTAATATTAGAATTTAAAAATTCTAACAGTTTTTTGAAAGCTGCCAAAAACAAGATAAACAAAATTTAAAAGAAAATGTGTATTTTTTTCTATAGTTTATAAAAAATGTTTTCATAGCTACTGTAAAAACTAAAAAAGTCTGCTGAATGTTGTATATTTATATATAATAGAATTTTTTTTTTGTAATTTCCTTCAATTTTTCCCCGTAGGAAAACATTTTTGAACGGATATTTACTTTACTCTAGAGTTATTCATCATCTTGATCTGGGTCATTGCATATAAATATATATATATAGTCTTGATATGAGTAGGTATATGTATGTATTTACGATTTCCTTCTTGAAAAAGGTAAAAGATGATCGAAAGGTGGGAAAATAGAAAAAATCAAGATAAATAAAATTGAAACATTTGGTGGTAAATATAATGATACCGGAAACTTATATAAAAAGAAGACCCGGGTTTCATTGGCCAATTTTTAAGTGGAAAAATATATATGTCACAAAAATGGTCCTCATATGTTCTTTTCAAGAAACTGTCAGCGGTTCTTTTTGGTTAAATTTAGGCATTTAGTATTCGTATAATACCTAATATATTTATTATATATATTGTATGTATATATAGTTGTGAATATAAATATGAATTGTATTTTTTTTTTTATGAAACCTGGAGTTTTTGTGACAGGATTTAAACGTTAAGAGAGCGCGTGGTAAAGTGGTTCTTTATAAAAATGTTTAGGTATATAGGTAATCCAATAATATCATATGTTGCTACTGCAGTATACATACGTATACAATGCGTCTTTTTTTTATTCAAATTTATAAAATGATGTTATTATAGATAAAAAAAAAAAAAACGGAAGTGTTTTCTTTAAGACATACTAATAAGATTTGTTAAATCGTTTTGAAAAAAATATATAGACTACTATTAATTCGTAAAAAGTGTACCATAAATATATATAACTACTCGATAAGATAAAGTATGTAGATATCGATAATATTTAAAAGTATATTACATCTCTATTGAAAGTCTGATGGTGACTTTCAAAATCGTAAAGAGTCTCACATTTTTAACTTCAAAATATGCCTTTCGGTTAGAAAGGATTTATAATAATAATATGAAGCGAGCGTTTCTAAGATTTCAACACTTTTTTGTAGGAATTAGAGATTAGAGGGATAAAAAAGGATCACTAAACTTGAAAAAGATGGTTTCAAAATTGTCATATATAAATTTTTTTACATTGCCTGTATTGAATTTGCGAATCTTAACACGATTGTTTAGCTTGTCGAAATTAGTTAATTTTAGACCAATGCTTTTTTGTAGGAATGAGCGACTAGAGGGATAAGAAAGGATCACTAAACTTGAATAAGAGGTGATTTCAAGATTGTCATATGTAAATTTTTTTACACTGCCTGCATTGAATTTGCGAATTTTAACACGATTGTCGAAATTAGTTAATTTTAAGCCAATGCGATTTAGGGGATTAAAAATCATGAATGCCTTTCTGACTCAATTTCTAATTTCTAAAACTTTTATAGTTTTGCAAACATGAAAGAATAGAAAAATAATAATAGGCCTCGCCTTTAATGAATATTTATTTAAAAAATACCAAATAAACATACCGAGTAGTAAAGTTCGTAAATCGCATTTTAGACAACCAATAACTCGAGCAATTATTTTTCCTCAAGACTGATTCTTGTTCTCTGCTCGAATACCTCGAGGACAATTGACTCATTCGAAAGCAACATTTATGTTTTTTTTATTTTTTTTTCTTTCTCCATCTCATCCATACTCCCTCTTTTTATTATTTATCGTTTTCTTTCATAGATTCCCGTGGCGATTACAGCTGTTCCGATCTTATACAATATAATATAAATTCATATATATCCAAATATAGTGACGTGCTCAACACACAACTATATATGTATAACAAATATTACAAATCACTAACAATAACGAATGCAGACAAATTAGCCTGCACGAGCGGCTTCATTGCAATTCATATTTAGTATATCTAAAGGGGAAACAATTTTTATGTCGTACGAAACTACTTCATCAAAAGTTTATAGAACTGTTCAAGTGGAATTTTTAATTTTTTCTTCAAATGCAAGAACTTGTTAGAATTCAAATTCATTATCGAGTAATTATTTCCACAACGAAACATCAAATCCTACTTTTTTAAACTTCCCACCATGAAAATTTAAAATTTTCAAACAAAGGCAAGTTATAGGTTTCAATCTAATTTTCAAAAACCAAGTTTTCATCAGATCTCGACGTTTTGAAGTCCTAGCAAGCTATTCTGACTATTTCCAGATCAACGTCTCCGCGTGTGTATCTGTAAGCTAATTTTTGTCGTACGATATCTTGGGAACGAATCAACCGATTTGAACTTGCTTGGCGGCAATCGAAAGGGTTCATCAAGACTTAGGTCTGAATAGATTTTGAAGTCGGTCGGTCGAGTAGTTTACGAGTTACACGAAAAATAAAAATTGAAAATTTTTTTCTTTTTAGGTCTTTTCATACAACTTATAAACCAATTGATCGATCAACTTCAAAATCTATCAAGATCTAAGTTCTGATGAGCCTTTTCGATTGCCACCAAGCATGTTTAAATAGGTTGATTCGTTCTAAAGATATCGTCCGGAAAAAATTAATTTTTTTCAGCTAAATGTATTTTTTTGGGTTTAACAACAAAATAAATATATTTTGACTTCTAAAAGCTCAAAAATTTGCAAATGATAACGTTTTCGAGCTTCTGAGCTCAAAAGCGGGAAGTTATAGGGTTGATTTGCAAAGTCAACTGTTTTTCAAATTTTTGGCTCAGTTATGAATTTAAAAATATTTAATTCAATAAAGTTCACGAAAATTGTCAGTATATCATGTATGTAAATTTGTAGATGTGTATATATACAGAAAAGCCAAATCAATAAATTACATATACTCTCGATGAAAATAGGTATGTTTTATATTTGTCTATATTTTATAAACGTCATCCGGCAGATCGAATTCGAAACGAATATAATATACATCATACACGCAGTAAAACATTCATGATTCATTCGTTGCATTCGTTTCAAATTTCGTGATGTATATTTATATATAAAATCGTCAAATAACCAAGCCCACGAGATATATATGTGTTCATATATACATATTCTACCGAAAACGACATAATGCACATATGTGTCACTACAAAATATTTGCCAACACCAAGCGGCGTCCGTTGCTTCACTTTTCCCTCCCCTATTTGCGGCCATGTCGAGCGTCATTGAAAACTGCGGACGCGCGATGAAAATATGTATCCGTACCCAAAGCAAAAACCCAGAGGTTTTCGTTCGATATATACTACTGTATACACATATGCAGTTATAAACACAATTATTTGCGTCGCGCATTTTTATAGCCCTCTGATATAGCCTACTCAATTATAAAACAATAATATCATATATAATTTTTAATTATCATTATATTTTTAGGTAATTCCACCCCGAAAAAATTTTCTTACATCATCGCTTCCAAGAGTGCGTACTTGACATGGTCAAATTAAGTTTCAAAAACCACATGCAGGTTTTGCTCAAAATAAATATGTGTACTCATAAATATATATATGTGTGTTTTGTGATGGAGATCGAGTTAGAGTAAGAGCTACTTGAAAGTGTAACTGAGCACATAATCTAATGTTGTCCTTATGTGGACGACGAACGACATACTGTACAGTGGGTCTTGGAGGGCTCTTGGTGGTTATAAATAAATTGGAAACAAATTCCAAGATCTCTCGACCTAGCCCACTCGATTGATTCGCTCGTGCGTAAAAATTTCAATCGGATTATCAAGAGGTCCATGAATTGATCATGTGCTTTTGGTCTTTGGATTTATATATGTGGTAGGCTTATATATTATCCGTCTTTCTTGTGCATAGATGAGGACCCTGTGTGAGAATGAAGACAGGTCTGTGGAACCTCTAGACCTCTAGAGGTCTACAGAGGATTTATAGTTGTGTTGGAGGTCTTCCTCGATGATGCTTCGAGTTCTGAATTCAAATGTCCTGCTTGTGTGCTATATTATATGTATATAGATTAAGATGACATAGTTAAGGTTGGTACTGAGCCATCAGGTGGCCTGGAGTGTCCATGGATGATTTCCCTTGACACTCCATCGACCAAATTTGATTTACTACTCGCTTACAGTTGTATGCTTAACCGACATCAATTACGTAATACCAGTTCCAGTTCGCTTGCTATTACACAGTTGTCATCGAGGATTCTGACAATTCTTAAGAGGGTTTCTTTTTTTTATAGTGACCACAGATAGTCTGGTTTTAATATTCAACTGTATTTAGAAACGATAAATTAAAAAAAAAAAATATTTTTGAAAATTGCACCTATAGCTTTTTAAATTTTCTACATGTGCATATTTTTAGTTTTTTTTTATCAAGCACTACTATGAGACCATAACATTCCAAAACAAGAATAATTTCTATGATCCTAAAGTTAGCAGACAATCAACAACTTTCGGATTTTTTTTTTTAACGAATCAATTGCGAAAAAAAAAAATAAAAATTTGCACATCTAGAAAATTAAAAAAACTACAGGTGCAATTTTTTAAATATTTTTTTTCTTACAATTTTTCGTTTTTAAACAAATTCAAAAATTATTAGTAGATGTAAGTAGAACATACCGAGTTTATAGCTCCTCCGTAAATAAAAAATATTCTGTTCCCGGGTGAGATATGATTATAATTTGGTAAAAATTCAGATAAACCATAATTGGCACCTCTTGACTTGATGACAATTTATTTGATAATTAAATAGCAATTAGTAATGATTAAAAAAAAAAATAAAAAATTAATAGAATAAATTATTTAGGTGTTGAAGTTAAAAACTTAAATATGGTCACGTTTACTTATGCACTGAATGAAATGGTATATGTGCAGTAGTATCGAGTTGTTTAAGAAAAATGCCGAAATCAGCCCACGTATATTTGTCAAGTCATACAAAGAGGAGCTCGGTGTCTCATGTTGTTTGCAGTTGCGACTCACGGTAGCCACGCTTATGGATATTGAGGTGTCTTCCACGTGGTTTCTTTGCACACACGCTGTTATCTCTTATTCACTCGTTTTTATCTCTATTATATATACAGCTTTCTCACTCCATCCGGTATATATTACTTAGCTTCCACAGACCATACCACGCACTACTGGAATATATATAATATATATAATATACTCATTTGGTCGGCGTTATTTCCTCTCATATTTGTCGTTCTGTCTTTTGCTCCACTCTTGTCGAAAGTTATATGTATACGCGCATAAGAAGCGTTCCTCGACTAATGGAACGCCACTCGAGACCACTTTGGTAGACGCAAACAATCACGACGACGTTTCTGAAAACCCATCTCGCGAGATGATGAGGATATGGTCGCTCTCCTTATTCTTTATCACTGGCGTTGCTACCTGTCTATAACGATTATTTGACTTTAGTCTCTTGACAACAATGATCCCAAGTTATTTTAAGACGTTTTCCTCTTATTTCGATAATATTATTTGAACTGCTTCAATCATCACCATATTAAACGAGTTTATAAGTCTAAAGAGATACTGTTTACTTAAATTTTTTTTTTTATTGTTATACACGAAAAGAGTAAAAGGCTCAAGTTTATTTTAATTTTGCAAAAAAAATTAACCTCACAAATATTGCTGCTGTTAACGCGAGCTAAGTCTTTAAACGATTACTGATTAAGTACAATTACAATAGCTTTCATTTCATTTATTAGATAAATTTTTTCTAGTTTTAAGAACATCATTGTTTTCAATTTATAATGCGAAATTTTTATTGCGTCAAAAAATTTATGGTAACAGAACACTTTCTTTACTACTGCGATATATTTCGCCGATAATACGCCATCAATTATTTAGACGTTAGTTAAGTTAGGAATCCCGTAAAGTGATGACAGCTATCCAACACGCTAAGCGGATCACTGCTATATAGCTGAATGTGGGATCACTATCTCCACTAAATGCGTTTCACGAAACGATGATCACGGTAATAGCAATATATGTGTAATTTTTGATTGTGAATGAATTGAATAACACCAACTGATTTTAGAGAATTAGTACTTCTTTGGGATGAATTACCGAGTGATATTGTAAATTCTAGTAGTTTAGAAGTCTTTAAAAGCAACGTGTTTGATTATTTCTCAAATCTAGATAATTAGTTTGGACTTGATTCTGTTCAAGGTTGAGCCTTTCTATTACAATCTTAAAATTATTAGTTGAATCGAATTAATCTATTGAAATCGAATCAAATGAGCTCTGTCACACTGTATTCCTTTGTAATTTTAGTTTCTTACATTATTCTATTGTATCTTAAATATTTACTGTTCCTTTGAAGGCAATAACCTACTTCTATGACCATATTATGTACTCACGTTTATAATCTTATATACTTATTCGTATATAATCAATTTGTAATTGAAATTGCCATTTGTCCTGTGCCTTGGCATAAAATGAACAAATTAATATGAGAATCATTCCAAGTAGAAATAATTATGTTTTAACTAAATATCAAACCAGTAACTAACCAACGATCGAGTCAAATCTAGAAATCCGCCATCTACAACTGTATATAGAAATTTATGTTTTAGGTTAGATTTATCTACATATTTATGTATAGATATATATCTGTCTATTGTATATGAATTTTTGGTGTCTTTTGAGAAAGTTATATTCATTTGAATTAATCTATAATTTGACTGAGTATTGTTTTCACAAATCTTTTTATTTTTCTGAGCAACTGACAATTTTGATAACCTCAAAATTTAAAAGTAACAGGTTTTCAAAGCTGCCATGTTGCATTGGATCTCTAGTAAAACTGGCCAGTTAAATGACAGAAACTCGATATCATACTAGCCAGTTTCAGGTTTAAGTCTATAGTTGAGCTAACCACTGTTCCTGGACATAAAAAATCGAGTTCATTTCTACTAGGAATATTTGCTTGAATCAAGAAAAAGGCTTCTATCAGTTTATATCTACATATTGTAAATACATGTTACTTATCATGCGTGTAAATTAATTTTACACAAAACACCATGTAAAATATAAAAACGTGAAATTTTATTGTTTTTTAGAACAAGTAGTATGCGCATGCGTAGTTGCGCATGGTGTAAGAGCTTATTTCAAATCAAGCAAACAAGAAATTGTTCTAGAAAAACCTTTAAAATAACGATTCAGTTTTGCTCCTTTATTAATGTCAAAAAATTTTTTCATTTCATGATTTTAATAACTTTGAATTATTTAGCTATCGTAATTTTCGCGGTAGTTTATAATAATGAAAAGTCCTTAGTATAAAAGTCTTTTTTTTTTGGATTTTGCACAAAAAGAAGACATAAAGTTTTCAATATCAACTTTGATAAAATTACAATACAATAAATTTTTTGATATTTAATTAAAATTAAACCCATAGAAAAAGTAATTAAATTACAATATAAAATACCACAATAAGTTCTATTAAATAGTTATTTAAACCGGATTTTCTGCATTGTTTCACGAATTTAATTAATCAACAAAACTACATATATCCCGCGTTTTTTATCAGAGAGTGCCCAGACAGGATTAGTAGAGTAAGAGACAAAAAGCCCATCGGAAACCATCATCATTAATAGTCTATGTACTTTTACAAGGTTAGTAGCAGGAAATCGTTCGTCGGGAAGCTAACGCCTGGCAACAGTAGTTTTATTCATGCATTTCAGTGAGAATCGTCGTCAAAGAGACCGAAAAGAGAAAGGGAGAAAGGTGTATAGACACAGAGTAAAAGCGAACGAAACGATGAGTGAAAACTCGATCGTCTGATTCCCTGATTCGAGTAGGTTGTATGTGGCGTTACTAGTAATACTCTCATGGGAAGACAACGCCGATTCCCGTCGAAATTTGTTCCATGCATCCCATGGGATCGGAGCCTGTCGACATTTAGCCTGCTAATACAAATACATTGTCATTATATACTTTGTACCGAAAAAAAAACTTTTTTAGGGTTTCCGTAACTAAACCAATAACCGATAACGCACAACTTTTTATTATAGTTTTGTTTTCCTTTTTTTTTTTCATTAATTTCGTGTTATTTTTTGAGAAAAGTTTCAAACAATACTTAAATTTTATTCGATTCTGAATACGTAAAATACCTCATAATTATAAAATTGTGTGTATGATGCGTAAGAAAATGAACGGAATCCGATGACTTTATTCAATGCTCCAGTGTCTGTAATTACCCTTAGGCTGTACAAGGGACGAGATACAATCCCCTTGTTCCGGGCGCTACGACGATTAGCGCCCTATCCCTTAACGATTACCAAGTTAGCCTAAATAGGGTGTAGTGTTTAGGGTTTAGGCTTCAGGGTATACGCTAGTAGAATCCGCTGTCCGCGTGGACCCATTACCAATCACTCGCCTTTTAACGTCATCCAAAAACTACCCCACGTTTAAATACATACATAAATACGTGGATAAATTTTCTTGTATAATTCAATTTCATTACCACTTTTGTATGTGTATATGTCTTATATTATATTATATGTACTTTTCCAAAAATATAATATTCGAACTTATATTTGAAAATATTTAATAAAACATATATGTCAGACTTCATAGCAATAATGTAAAAAACATATATATAAATATAGATATATATATTTTAGAAAGAGAAGCTGTAGGTTGGTGTATCGGTTGTTCAGAAATTCGGTCCACGTGCAAGATGGCGGCTTTAGTTTGCTCTGGGGCCATGCACCGCCCCTCTTTCTCTCCTTTCTCATTCCTCGGTGAATTTCTCGATCTCCTCCCACGTTACTATACTAGTTTATACATAGATATATTTCTCTTCATCACTTGATTCTCCTGTATATCTAGATACACAAGTACACACAAGTATATAGTCTACAGTATATAAGGCTTTCTTTGTCGATGTCGTTCCCCTCACCTTGTTCAACAAGCTCTCATCTTCACCCTGTGATGCTGGATACAGACATGTGAAAGCATCAGAATGGTAAGTAAAGGAACGTGCACGCTGTTAGGCATCCTAACAGTTTGAAGACATACCCATTATACCCGGGTTTTGTTCAAGTTATATATATATACTATACTATACTATTTCATATGTATACACATACATGCTACGTATAAATATATATCTAAATCATAGTGCGTCTCAAAATTATAAAGAAATTTATAATATTTGATATTCAAAGGGAATAATTCATAGTATATCTTATATCATCATAGATATATCTATTAATAGACTGTAAAAAATTGGAAGTGAATTAGGAGAGATTACGGATTCGATTTCTCTCTGGATCTTCGCATATATATGAAGTATCCTGTTAATAGAAATACGGGAGCTTGAGGAAGGTGAAAATTTTGTAGGAGTCCAAGGTTGGGTCGCCTGGTGGAAAGTGGAGGGAAAATTGCCCCGTTGGAACATCAAAAATGTATATTGTACATTATACATCATTCATAGTCTCTAAAAACGAATCAGTAAAAACCATGTGACAATCATTATTTGGCAATGAATAGTCACTTATTGCCAATGAAAAGTATACCACTTTTTGAATTAGTGACATACTTTTCACTAGTAAACAGTGAATAGTCACTATTTTCACTATTTCAAATTTACCCGGGTGAAAATATTTGGCCGAAAATAGGCCGAAGAACGGCCGAAACAGCTTAATTTGGCCGAAATCAGGCCGAAACCATCATTTTTTCTTAAATGAGGCCTAAATTTGGCCGAAATTCGGCCGAAAAATTTTTATTCTTTATAAACAGGCCGAAATTTGGCCGAAATTTGGCCGACGTTTGAATCGGCCATTTTTCGGCCTTTTTTCGGCCGCAGTATTTTTTTTTTTTAAATAAAATTACAGGACTTAGAAAAATTTCATGCAACTGAAAATAAAACTTAGAAAATTTTCAAGTTGTGGTACTTAGAAATATTTTTAAATTTCTGGAGGAAAATATATAAATTTAGTGATGTTCGTGACTAAAGACGACTACCGAATTGATATTATTAAAAATATATATATCTAATTATAAGATTTATAGGACCACAAAAATATTATTATTATTCCTATTAATTTTTTCTGTTATTTATCTAAACCAAAATTTTAATTTCATCTTTTTCTTGATAATTTGCAGAAACTTCTGTTTCAAATTTTTAAATTAATCAAAAACCGATTTTGTCCATACACTAAAAAAAAAAAAAAAAATACTTAGTTATAAAAAAAAACTGAAACCAACACTACGATTGCTCATATATAATAATAAAATTTATTTTCAGTTATAAAATAACATTTAAGTTTTTAAGACTTTAGGAACTAAAGAATCCAACATAACAATACATATACATTAAAAAAAATACTGTTCAAATTTGAGTAAAATGAAAATTTAATACTGATAATTTTTGAATAAAAAAAATAGTGGATTCTTTAGAATTAGTCTAATATATATATATTTATATATATATATATATATATATATATATATATATATATATATATATATATATATATATATATATATATATATATATATATATATATATATATATATATATATATATATATGCGATACACCACAGCATACATATACATGATTATGTTTACTCATGATTATTTTTCAATCTAATCCTTTCAATTCATAATTATTAATGAGTTCTCCAATGTATATTTTGGCACTCCAATGAACATGGCACTCTCTAAAGCAAAAAATCGACCTAAAGTATTAATTATACAAATTTTAACAAGTTTATTTACAATACAAGATATTATTAGGTGTGGTTCAGCACTAAATTTTAATAAGACTTATGGTTTCAAGATCCAAAAAGCTGTCAAGTGTAAGTTGTTTGTCACTTATCACCACTTTCCATATCATTTTTTTAGATAGTTAATTATCATAAATGTACTTTTCGTAAACGATGGAGAAATTATAATATAAGTTTTTAATTATATTGTAGACTTTGTCGAACGTACAACCGGACTGGCACTAGCAGATGGAGTATTCAATGAAGTTTTAAAAAAGTTTATACAACATCAAAAAAAATTAAAAAAGAAGGAAAATAACATTCAGACGGATCAATCTATAAAATTAAACACAAATATATTAGATGTTAATAATAAACGAAAAACAACTAATACTGATATTGACTGTGATATTAATAAAGAGGATAATTTTAGGGCTGAAAATACTTCTGATAATTTAATCAACAATATGACACCATCAAAAACCAATAAAGTAGAAAAAAAAATTAAAATAAGTAATCGTTCGAAGATTAAGTCTTCATTAAAGCGATCGAGAGACATTTCAGGTATTCACTTTACTTAAGTAAATCTAAATTTTATTATTATATTATTTTATACACAGAGTATATAATTAAAGAGGAATTACACTTAATATTATATATTTTTTTTTATCTATAATAATAAAATAATTTTAATTTTAGATGAAATGGAAAAAAATATTATGGATAAACTAACAGAGGACAGTGATATTTCAACTGATGTTCCTCCGAGTAAGAAATTAGAGAAAGCCAATTCAGGTATACAATCAAATATTTCAGTAATTACCTCACTGCATAAACACACTAAATTCAAAATGTGATAAAATTCAAATAATTCATATCGCGTCACTAGTTCCAAAAGGACATATTTTCATTCGCCCTTTTAGCATTAGTCTTTAAGTTTACAACAAAAAGGGCGTATAATTTAAGCTGTATGTTTTTTTGGCTTTCAAAATTTTGTTTTATTTTTCAAATTTTTGCTATTATGCCAAAAGTCTACAAAACGATTGGCCATGAAAAATAAATTATGCACTCTTTTGGCTTTGGAGTTTCCTAACAATGTAAAAATATGTCCTTTTAGAATTAGTAACGCGATATGTTAATCAAAGAAATTGCATAATTAGAAAATATTTTATATATATAGATATATACATAAATTTATTCTTTATTTATTTATTTATTTTATTACAGAGGCTGAATTAAAATTAACAAATGAAGATTATTCTTTTAATACTCCTTGTTCACCATCTCAACATCAATTACCAAAAATTAATCCGCCAATACAAACTCATTTTCAACAAAATTTTTCTGCACAATCTGGCTGGGGATATCCGAATGAATATTACAATAATTATCAAAATTATAATCAAAATTTAAACGCCAACAACGATGCAAATTCTTACTCCAACTTTAACAATTGGCTGCCTCACACACCATCATATAGTTACGATCACTTAAATAACAATAACCAATATACTCCTAATTTTGGTGGATCTAATAGTTTAACAAATGAAAGTAATATGCCATCGTTACACAGCCTATAGTGAAAATTTTATTTTTGTTTAAATAAAATATTTTTATTTAAATTTTATTTAAATAAAATTTAAAAATTTTATTTTTATTTAAAAATCAGATTAATGAATGTGATAATTATTTAACAATTTAGAAATACGTACGTATAATTCCTATAAATTTTAAGTACTCTTTGTTTTTCGCTTAAATAATATCAAAAACAAAATTATCAATAAATTATTATCAAGTCACAGAATGTACTTTGTGTAACATAATTATTGATAATATATTATTATTATTGTTATCATCATTATTATTATTATTCAACTGAATATTAATTGAACAATTTCAATTATTTATATTTTATTTAATATTAAATAGAATAATAATAATAACAATAGTTTAAATCCTCGTCTCTAACGTCGGCCAAATTTCGGCCATTTTTAGGCCTAGCGAGTTTCGGCCTTTTTTCGGCCATTTTTAGGCCTCGTCGTCGGCCAAATTTCGGCCATTTTTAGGCCTAGTGAGTTTCGGCCTTTTTTCGGCCATTTTTAGGCCTCGTCGTCGGCCAAATTTCGGCCATTTTTAGGCCTAGCGAGTTTCGGCCTTGTGTTCACTACCTAGGCCTTTTTTCGGCCGATTTTCGGCCGAGAAAAAAATTTTTTATTTTTTTCAGTTTAAAATATTTTCACCCGGGTAAGAGAGTAGTAATTGCTTTAATATAAGTACATTGTCCCTTCTTAGTGTTTCTTCTTCATTAGATGTGTATAAAAGCCACATGATGGTGATTATATGATGATCATAAATCATGATGATGATGATCATGATGACGAAGATCATGATGATGTTGATGATGATTATAATGATGACGATGATGATTATAGTGATTACGATGATGATGATCATAATCATCATGACGATGATTAAGAAGCGAATTTTACTCTGAACCGGAGTTTTAATAGGATTGAACTCCGGGTTAGTCTACGTTCACTCCGAAAATTTTTTACAGTGTATACTGATATGAAGAATGCATTTTATGGATTCGCGTAAATTGAGATTGTAAAGCTGTTAGGTAAATTTGTTAGCTGATGTTACAAAGCAAACAAATATTATCTTTACTAAATTGATCTGGGTCGACGTATAAACTTTGTTTGCTTACTTATTTCGAAACGTGTAGTGACTTTTTTTAGGAACACTTGAGAAAATGCCTCTGAGTATAGAACACGTCTGACCTTTAAGTTTTTGTAAACGATCCCTTTTCACTTGAGACCACATAAATGAGCGGATGCGCCCGCGCGTTGCTTGTCCAGTGTATACTGGAGAAAGGGAGAATCCAGTTGTATGTATACAATACAGAAACCCAAATAACCAAGCTTCGGAAATTATGAAACAATTGGACCTACAAATATGGCTTTCAATAAACACCTATATGCTTTTTTCTCTTCTTCAACTTTTTGATTCGTTTTTTTTTACTTTACAAAAAAAATTATAATGACGAGCGGTTTAATAACAAATAACTATAAATATGTTTATAACGGACTCAGTATATATATGAATTATATTTATATATATTTTTTAGTCCGCCTATATTTAATTATAATAATTTTCTATGCACTTCGATACGAAAAAAATAAATAAATAAAATAAGAGAAGCTGACTAATTGAAAATAAAAATTATAATTAAAACAACTTTTGAGGAAGGAAATGTTTAAAAAATTTTTTTCAAGTTATAGAAAATAGAACCAAAAAATAGGTATGAAAAAAATGGGTTTTAATGGCATTCATGACTTTTTCTACTTAATCAACTATAATTGATACGTATTTACCGGTAAATAATTAAAAGTTGACGTCATTTGAATGAAAAAAATTTGAAAGTAAAGAAGAGAATTGCAGATTAGATGCAGATAAAAAATACAAGATAAAAAAGCGAACGAAAATGAAATATCGCTGAAACCGGAACGCAAATCTGGCGCTCGTTTTTTGTATGCAGCCGTACATCGGCGCAGTTTTAATCAACGCTGTGTAAATCCCCTCAGCTTCGGGATGCTTTTATGATATATATATTTTTTTTTTGTTCTCTTTCATTGACGTTCTTTTTCCGCACTTTCACCCGCCTGTATGTCCGTTATTATTATTTTTTTTTCTTCAAATTTCATTAGCGAATAGCAGACAGATTATTCGGATCAAAATCCCTTTTTAGGATTATCATAGAAGCCGCGAAAAAAGCTTACAATAGAAAAAAAAGTATAAATAAATGAGACAAACTGAATATGTATAATAGTATAATAAATCTGAAACCGAATACATCTATCGTTCAAAAATTTTTGTCATCATTATTAATATAGAATGATTAAACTCATTGTCAACAGACAATTGAGCAAAAAAATTTGATTTTGGGAAAATTTCGCGTATTCATAAAAACTGTCGAACTAAAATTTTATACTGATTTAAAATCGCAGCATCTTTGAAAAAAACATGGCTTGAAATATCATTGGCATATATTTTTGATGACATATCGAACTTATATGTATTCTTAAAAAATTTCAAATTGAAATAGCTTTGTATTTTAAAATATTGTGTGTTGATGACCTCTGCTGTTGTATGCAATAGAAGCGTACAGTTGAAATTATGACGTTTATATATTTTTTGTTTTTTACTTTTATTATTTTATTTTTTATCATTTATTCCGAAGGCAGATGTAAATATGGCGGACGAAGTTTCATCCCTGTTCCCGGGAAAGAGTCCCGCCCACTCCGGGCCCCGTGGCTTTTCCCTACTACATCACCACCCGGTGTCTCGGGTTTTTGTTATTTTTATTTTTATTTTTTATATCTTTTTATCTCTTTTTATACCTTTTCCTCTCGTTTCCTCTGGTTCACCGAAAATAAAGAAACAAATGCAGAGCGGCCCGGGCGGCACAATCGCCGAAACATTTTTGACGCTCAGATCCGCGATGCGAGAGGTAGTAGAAATAAAAAAATAAAAAGGGAAAGCGATGAGAGTCAGACAGCAACCAGCAAAAGGGAAGCAACTATACTACTATACGGGGTAGTTGAGTACCGTATATAGTATGAATACGTATATAGTATATAAGAGTAAAAGAGAAATACTAAAGGGAGAACGAGAGTTATATATAACAGGAGCAGGGGTTGGCGATGGGCTCGAACGAACGCAATTTGCATGATTTTGCATGTTTTAGCGCGCTGCTCTCTGGTTCTCTCGACCGCCTGGTTTCAGCTGTCTGTCTACTACGTTTTCTACTTGCTTTTCTACCAGCTCGCGGCAAAACCAGCGATAAAGAGAGTACGAGTTGGTTGGAGGTTGGAAAAATCGAATGAAATGGAATGGGTGCATGGCCGCGTACACCTCACTCACAAACTTCAAGTGAGAGGAAATTATTTTCCTTTAGTTTTTCTTAATGAAGGTGTTGAGCATTCATGCGGAATATCAATAAGTCGAGCTCTTCTTATAGTCAATTCCTTTTTGTTCCTTATTTTTCACGGGAATCACGGCAAGAAAATTATCTCCTATAGATTTTAGCCCATTAATTTTTATATTTGCAGTCCATTTATTATAGTACTTAAAATATTCTCGTTTTAAGATATAGTATGATGTCAAAAAAGAACAAATCGTAAAAAATATATGTCATATAAATTTTCATTTGAAATAGTATTTTACACTTGTTTCGAGTCAATTATTTGTTCCAAGAAAAACAAAGCAATCGATTTTTTTACTTAATACTTTCATCAATTCGGATATTTTCTTCGTTTCAAAAAGGCTCGGACTACTCTTTATGGATAGTCATCCTCATTTATCCTCATTTATCCTCATACGGGTCTAAATTCAAAAAATGAATTTTTCTCAGGACTTTTTATGGTTTTTCCTGCTAGAGGACACCATAATGAACGAAAAACGTTAATATTGTGATGGGTTATTCCCAACAAGAGCAGAGTTACGGGCTACTCTTCATAGAAAGTCATGTTCACCCATGTCGACCAACGCTCATA
The DNA here is from genome assembly GCA_030273425.1 of Microplitis manilae. Lineage (NCBI taxonomy): Eukaryota > Metazoa > Arthropoda > Insecta > Hymenoptera > Braconidae > Microplitis > Microplitis manilae. Next base: position 27,408,139 of record CP092722.1, on the reverse strand, counting down.
TGGGTCTTAACTCAAAAAATAAATTATTCCCAGGACTTTTTATGGCTTTTTCTGCTCTTCAATTACTAAACTAAACATATCTGCGATCAAATAAAAAAAACTTTTTCAGACATTTTTTTATTAGTCTCTAAAAACTAATTAGTGAAAATCCCATGACAGACACTATTGAACAGTGAATAATCACTTATTGTCAGTAAAAAGTATACCACTATTTAAATTAGTGACACATTTTTCTCTAGTAAACAGCGAATAGTCACTATTTTCACTGTTTCAAATTTGTGAGAGTACAAAAATTTTGACATTTCTTTTATATGATGAAATCATCGAATCAAAAAATTGTTGAGGCTAAATTGAGACTTATCGATAAAAACTGCCGAAGGACTACATGTCCAAAATCGACCGTTGAGCCCAAAAACTAGGAACCATTTTTCGTCACGGATATATAAATCGGTTCTTTAAAACATGGATTCAAATCTGTATCTTGTCAATGATTAAAATATTTTCAGTTAGACAAGTATGATCCTAAACAATAGATAATAGGAAAATCAAAATTTATCAAAATAGATATATTCTTATCAAACTTCAACATCACTCTCTAAATTTGAAATAGTGAAATTCTCACTGTTTTTCCCTGTGATCAACTAATTTACTGGAAAAAAGTGAACTTCATGTATAAATAGTGAAAATTTTACTTTTTACACAGTAGATTCAAAACTTTACTTTTTGATAAATAATTATCATTAGAACTATTTACTACTAATAACCACAGCGAATTTCCGAATTTTCATAAGTGCATCATTTCATTGGGTAAATAAGTGTATATGCACTAATTCCAAGTGGTCGACTTTTAGCTGTGGCAAATAGTGAATATGCACTGTGAATTAGTGATAATTCACTATTTCAAGTTTAGAGAGCAAAAAGTATCGAAGAATTATGCATGACTTAATATATGAAAAATTAATAATAAATCGTATTGATATTAAACAGGTGATATATAGCATGTATTGCAATATGTACATATTTTTTAAAGTATGTGAAATCACGTTAGCTGACCAATGGAAATGTGCGATGTTATATAATCATGACAACTCACTGACAGTATCAGTTAAGAATATAGACCAAGGGGTAACGAGGAGGTTGGAGAGGGAACAAAGATAATCGGCGTTCGTGTCGAGGTTCGATATATGATATATGTACATAGACATATATATCGGACGGTATAACCGGAACGTCGTTGGGTTCGATGCACGTGATTTTCTGGATCTGGTGTGCTTCCGACGGTGGTATTGACACGAGTAGCACATACGAAATACTATGTATGTATATATGATACATATATATTTCAATATATGTGTATTTGATATACCGACGATGGTGGGGTGCATGGAGAACATTTGTGTGCATGCGTATGCCGTATATCTGTTGGCTGTTAGGTATATACTACACACGAGAACAGAACAGGGCGCGTGGTTGGGTGGCACTGGTGCGATTACCCGTAATGACGTTCGCTGTGGTCGTGGCCGATTCCCGCGTGTGTGGAGATCCGAAACGACAATGGCCGCTCATTATCGGCTCGACCATTGGTCTATTGTCATCCGGAGAGAGAGCCGGAACAAGGCCTTAAAGCTGGTGAGAAATGATACCGTCAGTCTATACCACAGAGCAGCCTGTGGCTTATTATTGCGACTCACAATGCTTTCTCAGAGTATAGAGTAGAGAAATGCATTGCTGAAGATTAAATGCACTGGACATCATTCAATATAAGCTATGAATTTCGCTATTCTAATGTATATGGCGAAATTTATTTTTAAATTGGAAAAATGTAAGTTTTTTAACGAAAAATATCTTATCCCATGCATATTAATAAAAAAAATATCCTGAACAAAAATGTCCGCATGTTCAAGTATTTTTTTTATAAATTTAAAAAATGACTTTTTTACTGTTTTTTAGCTCTCCCGTATAATTTACAAAAATTTTGTGGTTTTCTACACCGAGAACGACGATATATTTAACTAACAAAATTGTTATTATCTCTATCTCTAAAAAAAAAAGAATGTATATACATATTTAGTTTAGAGATTTCTTAAATAGCAACATCTGTTACAGATTACGTTTGTGTATCCAAGAAATATGCAAAGATTAACTTCACAGTTACAATTATAATTACAAAAATTGATTGTGAGAAAGATAAAAGTAGAAAAGACACATAATCAGCTTTGTTCCAATATTCAGTACTTTTCATCATTGAAAGTGCTTAGTTTGTACACTTAACAGTGAGTATTAATAATAATCATAAAATGGTTATTTGTTTTCAGAATAAAGTGCTCCAGTTCATGAATAGTAGAAAGGAGAAATAGCTCGAAATCCCGGTAAGTATAGGATTAGTGGTTTTTAAAATCAGTAACAACTATAGACTGTGAGAACGATTTGGGTCAGAAAGGTTTTCTCACTTTCTTTCCTTTACTTATATTACCCCTACTTTCGTGTTCTATTGAATAGAATAGACTCCGAGTGTTTGTTTAGCAGGTTCGTGTCTTTTAAATTTCACAAGGTGATTGGTCATCATCCCCAAGCTACAATTATAGTACGAAAAGCAGACGAAGTGTACTTCGACTCAGCAGGAAAGCCGATTACACCATTCTGAGTAGATTTATTTTCTTTTTTCTAAAGGCGATCAAGTTGTACGGGTATTAGAGACTTATTTAAACCTGACTGTCAATGTCTGCAGGTACTTTTACTACTGCGTGACCTTTCGATGTTTCGACAAGACGCATTACAAGTATTTCGGGCAGTCTTAAATACATTATTGTCAAATCCATTCGGCTAGTCGCCAGTGTATAGCCGTCATCAAGACATTCGTGTTTCCAAGACAGGTGTCTTCTCTCAGGGGATGCATCAGAATCTCAACCTCAAGTCGGGAAGACCATCACAAGTTCAACATTCACGTCCACATATTTATTATATTCTTATACACATCCTTGTATCTCTTTTGTCAAACGTATAATAAGTTGACAGAAAACGGATGATAAATTTTCTCGTCTTCATAAACTTCGGTTTTGGTTTTTACAAATTTAACATAAATATCATTCGTTTATATATTGATATTTGTTTATTTATTTATTTATGAGAAATTAAAAAAAGATGAGATAAATAAGTGATTTAGGGGCGCGAGAATTCATCCCCATACAGCATGGAACTGACGATGAGTATCCCAGGATCGACTCTCCATCAAAAAGCTGAAGCTATAGCGTAGTTGTGTGATGTGGATGATAGAGTCCATCGACCAGCACAAAACGAATGACTTGCACATTGTCGTTTGTAGCAGCGATATAGTATAGCGGTGAACATAGAAGAGTCTAAAATGAGAGGGTCCGCCTGCCGCGTTTATTTATCCTGCCTGTACACTTCACCAAAGGAACGAATCTCTATCTCTTCCAATACAACACTACGATCCAGGTCTAAGGCGTTTTTGTTCTTTCTCTTCCATCCACTACTTGTCTGTCTACTGGCTTTTTTCCTCCGCCTCCGACATTTTTCTCCATCGTATCTCTATGCTCCTCTTTTTTTTATAGCCTTTCTCTCGGCGGCTTTGATCGCTATCACGGTGAAGCAGTGGATTTGTGTAAGTAAAAAGAAGAAAAAATATCCGCGTAGACTTTATGTATTCTTTGATGCTATACAAGCCTCTTGGAACAACTAAGGCGTGTTGTGCACCCGTGACATACCTCACACCTGCGGTCTGTAATCACTAGCGCCGCGATGAGTTAAAAAAAACGTTATGACTATGAGTTGCAATGTTTGATCGATGCTTTATATTATTCTCACATTATATCACCATCATTCGTATACCTATGACTGGCTAATTCAAACAGGAAAAATATTTTTTAAATATATATATAATATATATAAAAAAATTTTCTTCGATGTTATTTCAAAAGTTTTTAATAGTAATTAATATTTATCTGCATGATTAAATCGTTTTTAGTTCTATAATTACTATATTAAAACTAGAAGAGGGTGATATAAAATAGGGACATTCAAAATTATTAAGCCTAGACCAATTAAAAAAAAATCGGTCTGTCGGTTGACCCTGCGGACCAGCCCCAAAACTTCCCGCGTATTTCGAGCTCCTTGAGCTCGAAAAATTGTAGTAGATACATTTTCGAGCTCTTCGAGCTCGAAAATACTTTTGTATGCTTTTGTTTTCAAAAAATAACGTTTTTTACAATTTTTTCTACAACGATATCTCTCGAACGAATAAACCGATTGAGACGTTTAAGGTGGCAGTCGACGCGTTTCATTGAGTTCTATAACTGATTAAATTTTGAAATTGATTCAGTGAGTCATTTTTGAGAAATTTTCAAAATACTAAAAAAAATTTTTTTTTTTAATTCTTTCGACAACGGTTTCTCTTGAAAGAATTAACCGATTTTGATGTTTGAGGTGGCATTCGACGCGGCTTATGAATCTCCAGAGCCCAGTCCATTTTGGAATTAATCCATCGAGCCCGTAAAAAGTTATCCAAAAAAAACATTTTTGAAAAAAGTTTATTTTTGGAATATCTCCGAACGAGCCCTACCGATCAAGCTCAATTTTTTTTCAGCTTCAAGATATTGAAAAACTGCGTCGAATGACACCTTGACGATCAAAATCGGTTGATCCGTTCAAAAGTTATAGATATTTACATACGTACGTACGTACGTACATACATACATACATACACTCGGACATCATCATGAAATTAGTCAGAATAGCTTTCTAGGACCTCAAAACGTCGACATCTGTTGGAATTTCGATTTTCACAAATCGGACTGAAACCAATAACTTCCCGAATTTTTGAAAATTTGCAATTTTCTTAGCGGGAAGTTAAAAAAACGAATGAAAAGCAGTTAATCCTGGTTAGCTTCAAAATTTTCCGCTCAAAAAGCTCGATTTTGGAATCGATTGGTCAAGTAGTTTCAATGTCACTATTAAAGAAATAATTTTTTTGGAAAATTTTATTTTTGGAATAACTCAAAATCTACTTGACTGATTGATTTAAAATTTTTATGAAGTTTAGAATTTTATGGGCATTTTTTTAAGGGCGCAAGTTTGATTTTATTTATTGACGCTTGAGAAGAATATATGACATTTGCACATACACAAAAAAAAAGTTGTAAGTCAAGAGAATATTTTGGAAGACAAACGTTTTCGGAAATCAAGTCAAGATCTGACTGAAAATAGTAAAATTATTTCATTTTCCGAAGTAGCATTAAATAAAAAAACTTTAACAATGAATTATTTACGTTTCAATAATTGACTAATTATAGTCCTTTCAATGATAATAATTAACTGAATAAGTTCATTAGTTTTTTACTATCTTATATTCTACTGTCATAATAAATAATTAAAAAAAAAGTAATAACTAAATACAAAGCTCTATATATCGCATTAATACTTAATATACTTTTTTCATAATTAAAATTTTTTCCTAGTAGATTTTACAATGGAAAAAAAAATAAATAAAAAGCTCTCGGTATGCTACAGTAGCTTTTAATTAAAACAATCCCTTAATGCCTCCAATAGCAGCCAGTACTCGATCTCTATTCTCCCGTTATTCTATACCCCCACTGGGTTCCGTTAGTTCGATGCAGTTGAATATCGAACAGAAGAGAGACTGAAATAATAGAGAGAGCGAATACGAGAATTGAGATTGCAGACAGGATTGTCGACCAATTATCTGCTCTGATATGATCTTCCAGTACATATTTCTCTTGACTGTTACACTCTTTCTCTCTCTATCTCTTCATCTCTCTTGCTCTTTGCTTGCCGATGAAGTGAAGAAGCATTTTGCTGATACTAGTAAGCAATGAAAAGCTCAGGCGGGTAAGGGATGGTTTGGAAGCTAAGCTCTCAAGGCCCCGGGGAAATATACCACATCAGGCTTCTTCTCGTTATTATATACAGTTGCGATGATGCTGTGAGGCTTGCAAGAAACCGTAGAAGCTAACCAACGTTGCTAAATCTCCTTGTCGTAGCCCAGATATGTGTAAACCACATACACATACATATACATATGTATATACATATACACTATACTCACAACGCACCTTATTCAAATCTATGAGGAATATATTTACTCAACTACTACACGGATTATGTGCAAATAATCTTACGCTTTTTTTTAAATAATATAAAGTCAATAGAGTCTACACTGCAAAAAATTTTTGGACTCAGTGTAAAAATTACACCAAATATCGTGTTAAATTTGGGCAGTGTGAATTAATAGTATATTACACACCTAGAGAGGAAAGTAGAACATTCCAAGCCAAGTGGATAATTGCCTACCTTAGCTGAAAGCGAGGGTAGCAAACACGCGAATTGCAACGTCCTACCTTCCTCCGTGGTACGTCTGCGATTTTCCACTAGATGTGTACCTGAAAGTTTGAATTTTTGTCCCTATTTGTGGGAAGAATAAAAGAAATGAACGACCTTTCCCCTCTAAACAGGGCAGGAATTTAAACTTTCAATGCAGGTATGTTGAAAAAATAACCAAATAATGTATAGACTACAACACTACTATATCATTATCATTATTGATGTAGATTATTTTAAAATAAGAACTAAATACCTAGTGTCGAAGTAATCGAGAGATTTAAAACACCATTGGTGGTATGAGTTCTAATTCACACGGTCAAAAATTTGACACAGTTCGTCGTGTAACTTTCACACCGTGTTGGAAATTTGAACAGCAAATCATTGACACCGCGGACTCAAAATTTTTGACAGCCTATAGATGTTTTTATTGAATTCGAAGACAATACGTAATTGTTTTATTATGTTTTGGTGAGTATAGATGAGGTATTTTAGTTTATGTTAAGTATATCTCAAGTTATATCTATGTATAATGTATAGTGTTTAGTATCTGATGATTTCAGTTGAATCATCGTTCGCAACTCTGAATGAGTGACGTTGAGTACTCAAAGCGGTGGAGGTGTTTCAATAGCTACAATGACTCTCAAAATAATAACCGACCTGCATCATTGAAAGTCAACTAAGAAAAGCAGACAAAAATACTTGAGTTAAAAATCCATCAGTGTAACCATATGTTTATTCAATTCTGTGATGTGTGGTTTGGATTTTATTTCATCAAAATTATAAATAATAATTTATTATCAGATTATAGTGTAAATGAGTCGAGTAAGAGTCTAGTTGTTTGTTTTCACTTGAGATCATATCATTTTTTGTAAGGACCATTTTTTTGCTGGTATTTTTATAACCAACCCGACGAAATGCGAATTATTTTTACAAAGAAGTTATATGTAATTATAATAATGAAAAAAATTTGTGAATAAGAAGTTTGAATTTATAAATATTGAAGTATATTTATAAGAATTTTTTGTAAAGAAAGAATAAAGTAATTTTTCTTTGAAAAATATATACAGGTCGTAAATAAATTTTAAGCTTTGGAATTTACTTTCTTTTGATGTATAACTCTTTTGATTCTTGAAATAACTTACAAGAACTATAAATTCAAATAAAAATAAAATTTCGTTGCAAAATTATTCAATTTTTTTTTTTTTTGCAATAATACACTCATGTCATAAATTAAAGGAATAGAAAAATTTTAGAAGTTTTTTAGTGATTTTTGCAAGGCTGTAACTTCGTGAAAAATTATCGTATCGAAAAATAAAAAAAGGCATTTTGTAGCTTCAAATCTTTAGTTTCTAGATTTCTAGTTTTTAGACCTCCAGCCATTGCGCAAACATGAGAAATACCGCGAGAAACAAATTTTCTAAATTTTTATTTTTCATGTTTGTACAATGACTGAAGGTCTCAAAAAAATTTGATGAAAATGCGTCGAAACTAGAGATTTCAAGCTACAAAATGCTTTTTTTAAAATTCTAATACGATTATTTTTCACGAAATTACAGTCTTGCAAAAATTTATAAAATTTTTCCGTTCCTTTAATTTATGGCATGAGTGTATTTGAAAAATTATTTACTGCAAAGCTGATACAAAAACTATTAAATCGAAAATAAATTTTTCCTTAAAATCAGTGAATTTTCACTGACAAATAGTCACTGATTTAATCACTACTTTTAACTGATTTATTATTTAAAAAATACGTTTATACATTGTCAAAAATGGTGGGAGAATTCGAAAAGCTTTGGGGTTTGGCCTACAGTCAATTATTTTTCAGATTTCCTAATAATTTTCTACTACTGGTAGGGCTTCCAAAATATGAATAGACGCAGAAAAATTTTGAGTAAGAAACATATCCTAATACATGCATACTTGTGTTATTAGCTAAAGTAATTGGGGACAATTGAAAGTACATAGAAAATATGTTGTAATATCTACATATATGATAATAAATAAAAATCATCCAGATTGAATGATGAGAGTTGATGAGTGGAAGAAGGAAAGAAAATGCGTGGCTAACTCGGTATGTACACGTGGGAAAAGTGAGTAAGGGAGAGATGGAGCGAGGCGTAAAGACTCGTGAAAGCTTCCGGAGAGACAAATTGGCGTGAAAACGCATTTCTGGATGCTAAAACTGGAGGATGAGGGAAGAATATAGAGTACGAAGGAAGGAGAGAAGTTGCGCAATAGCATTCGGTTATATCAAACATTTAGGTTCTGTGCGTCGGGGAATATAACTAAATACACTCACTCGAGGGGGTTATATCATTCCGTACGATTTCCCGAGAAGAATGGCATGATAATGAAAGCACCATTAACGGGATGTAGACTTTAATGTAGATGTAATGCGTAAACTATTGATGCTCGTGAGAAAATTATCTTGCTTTAAAAACTATCACACTTCAATAAGATTGATAAACAATTTTGTTACAATCAAGTACTAACATATTGGTATATATATGCATACATACAAAAGAAGGATTTCTTGACGTAAAAATTTTTGCTTGTCCAAAGAAATTTTTTTCTCCTGAAATGAAAACGAAATTTTCTTGCGGCGAGAAAAAATTTCTTGTGCCAAAAAATCCTTTTTTTGATGTGAATTTTTTATTGATAAATATATATCATATTTGTAAATCGTATAGGAAGTACGAAACGACGAGATGCCTGGAGGCACGATGGGGTCCGACAAATTGAAAATCACCTAATATCATTTTCGAATGATTTCGAGAAAATTTATATGGGCGCCACTGACCCCGAAAATCTAAATTGCAACAAATTAAAAGCGGATTTTAGATAAAAAAAAAAGTTATTGTATTGCGATATTATTTTAAGAATTTCTGATGCCATCAGATTTTTCTTTGTAATAAAAATAAAAATTAGCAGTATAATTATTATTGTGTCCATGTCAGCAAATCAATTAAAAATGATATTGAAAAAAATATATACAAAGGCATTATATTAGTTTATATATAAACAAATTAACTATAACACATGGACTTTAATTGAATAATGTTTTTTGTAACGCACAATTCAAGTGCAGTATAAATATAGACCTGTCACTATAAAGTTGACTTTGAAGACACAATAGAGCAACAAACGTGTGGCGTTAAATATGTTCGTCGTATGCTTTCTATATACAGAGTTCAACTATGTCCTATTGGTATACTGGTGCAGTCTCTACCCGACAGCCATTAGTCGCACCCGGTAAATTGAGTGGCGCCTATACTACACTACACTACACTAGGTTCGCGCTTGATTCTATTAAAGACATCAAACGAGCAAAAATTATATCAGCCATCCTCTTGCTTTCCCATACCTCCACTCATTTGCTCCATCACAACGCGCTAGCTATTATATCGCCTGCTATGGACGCTCAAGTCATTAATGACAATGATCACTATATTCCTATATTATATTGTTGCATTCAATTAATATTTATTTCAATATCAAAACTTTTAATAAAAATTATTGTCACTAAGAGTTATTTCGAGTTTAAATTCAAATTTATTTACCCCTGAATTTTAATTTTGAAAAAAAACTACAAAAAAAGTTTTATTCTATTCTAAAAATAGGTCAGATTGTTTTTGGTAGGATTAAAAAATTATTTTAACAATTCACGTTCAATTTCCACTATATTATGATCATAATCTCGTTGATGATTATATATACATGATATTGAAATAAATACGACGTATATTGTGACCTAGTTACCGCTAGTTAGTGAGACGGTCCGTCCTAATTCATAAATTTTTGTTATCGATAAATATCGTTCTAATATCAATTATTTGAAATAAACGAAATAAAACCACGTTTTGTTTGTTTTGTAGATAAACACAAAATATTAATAATCGCATTGCATAAAATTTCATTTTATAAGTCTAAAGGTCTGAAAAATTTTAATTAAAATAATAAAATTTCAATTTTCCGGTAAAAATTCACAAATTTCAAAGAAAAAGAAATCTTCAATCGATACCAAGTATAAACTTTAGAATATTTCAGTCGGAAAATTAATTTTCAAGCAGTTACAATAAGAAATTTTAGGAACTGCAATAAAGCAATTTATTTTTTGCCGCCATTTTGTTTTAGGCATGTAGATTAAAAATTCTAGTCAAGTTGGTTGCTAGTGATAAATCGAATCTAAAAATTCAAAAACTTTCTGTTTCAGGTCATTTTTGAAATTTTAACACCAAGCGCAGACCCACCTACTAATTGAGGTGTTGCATTCGAATGATATTTTTGTATGTTAAATGTATATAAAATATATAATAAATGTATTTCAATAGAGTATTTATTAAGCCTAACAAACCCTACATATATCTTTATTCATACTTCATTAAAAATTCATAAAAAATAGCCTTTTTTTCGAGCGCTCAAAGTAGAATACTGCCTTAAATGAAAGACAAATGTAAAAAGACACTACAGGAAAAATGTACTGTATAGTATAATTAATAATAATAGTAAATATTCACTATTATTATTGAATTTATAGTAATTTACTTTAAGAGAACCTTTTCGTCATAATTTTGAAAAATCTACTGTAAAGCTATTAAAAAAAAAGTACAATATGCATTATATATAATTTATGAAAAATTATGAAAAAAAATATGTATATCTATATAAATAGTTATTTAACATACAGTTAAAAAACTTTTTATGTTGAGTTTAATTAAATAAAAAAAGTTTTTCAATGTACAAGCATTGTGAAAATTTATTTTTATACGTAATAGATGCACACAAAAGCGTATATGGGAGAGGATAATATTAGTGAGAACGTTTTCACACGATTTTTCAGTATATATTATTAGAGAGGTGAGACTCGAGAGGTAGAGCTTGTTGGGTATATAGAGACAGAGGGAAAGAGCTGCTTGCTAAATCTAATTTCGCCCGTCGCTTTATTTGATCATATTTTACATCGGCTTTGACGCTGCCCTAAAAGGGAATGCTTTTAAAATACATTACACGTACCGCGCCCAGTGGAACGTGCAGAGACGAAAGAAAAAGATGGACCGACTAAATCCCTGAAGTTAAGTTCATATCGGATAAAATTAATACCAGTGTTTTTTTTTTTTCATCAAAATTTTCCGCTATCTTGTTTTAAAATAACGTCATTATAAATCGTTTAAATTCAATTTATTTTATTCACTAGAAAATTTAATATCGAAGTTTTTTTTTTTTTTTTAATAAACAAAATTAAAATGGTGGCTTTTTACCAGCAAAAATTTTAAATTGAAGCTTCACTTGAGTCAAGACATTAAGACAAGACAAAAAAAGTCATGTCTCGATGTCGTAAGTTTTGTTTAGTCTCGATTCCGTCTAATTCTCGATTGCAGTATCGACAATTCATAGAATCGTTTAAATTTTTGAATATTGAAAAGCAAGCGATTGTTATTTATGATAGCTCCAAAGTTAAAATAATATTTAAATGATGAAAATATTCTCATTATATCGCATAAAACTTGACAACTATTCATTGAAGCACATAGGTAGCTATTTTCTGAAGATTCAGGAACTGTCTAACGAGAGTCGTTCGCAAAAGTATATATACTAAGTAATATAGAGTATGACAAGGGAATCAAGACCGGATACAATTAAATGCTTGTGCCCGAGTGGTTGCATTGTTTAGGGTGGGTGCCCGCTGTACCCGTGGTTGGTGTATACGACCCGTCGCGCATGAGGTGGTCCCCCACATTCTTGATATCTATCGGCATTGAACTACCGAGTTATATTTGCTTGAGATTCAGTTGACTCGACATGTCACGTCGTTTGTATTGAACATATTTATTGAACCGACATGTAGCATTTAATGTAATACTACATTATATTACTGCCGATTGGTTCAATATCTCAATAAGAACACGGAAAAAAATAATAGTAGACGAAATGAAAATCCAGGATTTATTACAGTTTCAAAAGTCAGCCAAGTCTCTCTACTTCGAAACTGTGAAAACTTCATTATTTCTGAGACGTAGCAGTTATTAGAGTTTCACATTAGATTTTTCGGTCCTTAAGGGCACATATGGGGTTTGTTATACATTAGAGACTTTAAAATTTGATAGCGATAATTATAATGACTTTTTTATACGAGTGATTCGTTTTTGCACTAAAAGCTGTAATTTTTTCCGTGAATGTTGCACGCGCGAAACAAATTTTTAATACTATTGTTTATATGTATGTATATGTATAAATACCTTGAAATTTAGCTGGTGAAACGAATCATAAATGTTCTTTAGTTGATTTACCCGCAACGATCCATCGACGAGTTGAGATCATCTTCTTTTTATTCACCGTGAAAACACGTGCCGTTTTGTTACTCATCCGTAACAGTTGTAGGGTTAGCCAATTACGTTGTATGAGTAATTTATCGCTCTGTATCTTTTCCACTTAAAATGTATCACAATATCCTTTACCTGAATGGTTCCCACGTTTTTATTGCCTGCAATCATATTTTGTGAAATTTACAAGTCTTTTTTTTTCAAATTTAAAAAATAATGCAAATAACAGAAACAAAACAATATGAATAATCAACTATTTCTAGTAATTTAGAACCTTTTGATAAATTTTTTTCAAATATTTTTGAATAAGCAATATTGCAAACAAGTATCGTTTAAATATTAATAAATTGTAGATAAATCACACTGTACAGTTTGAAAATAATAACATTAGTTTCTACGCAATTATCCAAGGAAATATATAGTATTACTTCACTAATCGTTTAATATAATTATACCTTGGACTATTAATAATTATGATTATGGCTGTTATTAAATAATCAAGAACCCGGATGTGTTATTTGTTGTAGAGTTCTATCCATTTCGATAATTGCAACCATCTTAGACAAAAAAAATATAAATTTTGTTTTTTTCACCCTTAAACAAAACAGAATTGTTTTTTTTATGTACCTGAAGATCGAAACGCTTTTCGAGTAACGAATATGAAAAACAAAATCAACAGTAAAGAATCTACTGGATCTAGATTTCTGAAAAAGTTTCGCATAGGTGCTAATCAGCCTCAAACTACATTTTTTTTTTTTGGTAAATGATATGTTTGCAATCTTTAGCTGCATCTAGAAATTTATTAAATTTCTTTTCTGATAAAAAATTTGTATTGAAGTTAATGAAAAGATCTGTTGGTAAAGAGGCTTATCTATAAAGAAATATAAGATATATACATATGATATTATATCCCCATGAGATGAGATAGGTGTAACACTATTGATCCCTAAAGAATATAAACGGGTGCGGTAATACGTAAGCTCGGAGCCTCTCGTGTATGGTTTAAGCGTCTTGACGGCGATAAGAACGTCCTGATTTCATTGCCGTCAAGATAAAGAATAATATATTAGAAATATATATAAAAGCTCAATACAAGTAGAGAGTGTAGAGTTATAGTATACGAACCGCAGTAAACGGCTAAGTCTTTACCGAGCTTCTCCGGGATACACAGGATGGCTTCTTATTGCTCTGGTAATCGAATATCTTTCTCCCTCTCTCATATATTTCTCTCATTCTCCTTCCTAATCTCTTGCCATCTTCCAATCCTCCTCTTTGCTTTGCTTCTCATGATCTATCTTTCGCAAGCCGTCAGTCGACGCAAGCGCAATCTCAAATAATTCATAGCACATGACATAGTACTGTAATCCCTGGATTATGCTTCATTTTGTGTTTCTCTGACGCAATTCACTACTATACTAGATTTACACTGTTAAGAGTTAAGTGTATACGTACATCCATTATGTTACATTATTTGAAAGTAATGGACCATTTATCCTTTATCTCAATCTCTTTCTTCTCTATACAATTTATATACATATATATATATTGGAGTAGATTAGTACCAGACCATTTTAACTCAAAGTTTTTGATGACCAACATCTACAAAATATATACCTGCGTATTTTAATAATACCTTTATAAAATCTTCAATAATAGTTCTAATGTATCCAAATAATGTTCCATTATTTTTTAAATGAAAGCTTGATAATTTTTATCAATTTAAAAACTAGCCAGGAAGTCTAGATCCCAAGCCATTTAAAGTTGAACTTCTGATTTGCATCAATTTTGAAAATCTCAGCTTTATGCAAATTTGAAGAATAAGAATTTTTTGCCTTTTAATTTTAAAAAATATAATTAATTGAAGCCATGTAAAAATATGTGCATCAGCTCTTAGGCTTGTCTTTATCTATTTTTATCAAAAGCTAAAATTGGTGAAGCTCTTTTATGAAAAAAATTTTCTAATCTTTTAGTATCTCATATTTTTCTCGCGAAATCATTTGCTTTGTTTTTTAAAAATTGTTTTTATTTTTTATGCCGAACCATATATAAATGAATTTTGACAATCACCAAATTTGGGTAATATATATATACACAGAGAAAAGTGGGCTTAAGAAATCGAATTTTTATGATGCTGTCGATGAAACTTAAAACAGGAAGTTGAGTTGCCAAAAAATTATTTAGAGACTCAGAATAATAATTATAATGCAGCATAATAATTTTTTGACCACTCAACTTCCTGTTTCGAGTTTGGTTGACAGCATAATAAAAATTCATACATTTTTTGTCTTCATTTTTCTCTGTATATTTAATCCTAGCTAGTTGGCACATCAAGCTGAAAATTGAAGCTTGCTCTGATTGGGTCTCTTATAAAAGCCTATGTATGTAATCGAGATTTTTCATTTTTTCCCTATCGGGTACTATTTGAAAATCAGACAGACAATTTTTCTCCTAAGTCAAATCCTGAAACTGATTCTGAAAAATCAAATTCTCTATTTTTATTGAGACTATACTTAAAAAAGTATGAGAGAAACTCCAATTATGAATGATATTTTGATCATCAAAAACCTCGGCTTATATGTAATAATCATGACTTATCAATAGTATTAATATCATTTATCTATGATCTTGAATCACCAAAAATTTAAACGAAAAAACACGATCCGATATCTATATATCTAAAGATTATTTAATATATAAATATATACTATCCGAGATAGGTAAAAGAAATAGCCACAACAATATACAAGCTGAGTGTACAGTAACGCCATAAAAACTAAAGGTATATAGACTGATGTATCCTCATAACGAGCTTCGTGACTTGCATCTTCAACCCAGAATGCATTAGCTATATTTGCATTTAATTGCTGGTTGTTTGTTTGACGTTCGCGCGACGACGAACGACGACCAACAACAACTACACAACGACAAAGAAGATGTAATGATGATTACAATAAAACTCTAACTGTATAACTATATATTATAAGTATTACGCTACATATATAAGACCATAGAGGTCTGGTGGTACTGGTACTGTCGACATTTCCGCTGTTTCAGGTCATTTGCAATTGTATTTATATAATAAACTTAAAAAAGTCACACCATATGTCGATGACTTTTAGTAAAACGCCGGGAATAAAAAAAAAATAATAATAAATAAATATATAAAAATAACTTTTTAAAACACGATTGGGAAGTGACTGATTCTTATCTTATGCGGGCTAATAACAATGAAAATTAAAATAGAAAGTAAAAGATAATAGTAAATAATTATAACTTACTGTAAAACAAAAATATATAATATATATCATGAAATCTTGAATAGTCATAGCTCATAACGTTGGTGTAAACCATGAGAAATACATTTCAAATGTTGGTTTAGTAACTTGTTTTTTACCGAAGTACTATTTGTGGCGACTGCTCTATTTTTGGACATTTCATATTTTATTCTAATCAATGAACAATTATAAAAAAAAATTCGTTCTAATATAGTAATTAAATTTTTTGTGACGAATTAAAAATTTAATTGTCATTGCGTCATTACAAATTATTTTATTATAATTTTTTAAAGGCCAAAACTAGTCCTAAAGTGGGGCAAGACGTGTCTCTACCCTATCTTGGAGAAATTGTAACAACGTTTTTCTTTTTTTCAATTGATGCTATCATTCATTTTTAATTAATTGATAAAACTGATCAGTTATAACAGTTCAAGATCATTGAATACTTTGTAAAAGTGAGGGGAATGGCCTGAGAATGTCATTAAGCTTGGGCAGCAACTGAATTTTCAAATTTTACTTTTCTAATTACGTATTAAGTGATTACGTCACCGAACTAATAAAAATCTTCCGGAAAATTTATCTTGCACATTTTTTTGGAAGCTATAAAATTGATTAATAAATTAGAAGAAAAGCAAAATTCAAAAACTCGGTTTGTACCAGCCTTCAAACTTATCTGCGCTTAGTTAAATTTATAACAAATTCGGTATTGTATAGATTCAATGTACAGTAGGACCTCGTTATAAGATTAGTTTCTCTCTCAAACTATCGCGATACCTGATTTGTAAAAAAGACAGTAAGTCTTATAACGAGGTCCGACTGTAATTATAATCTTAGACCGACTTCAAGTAATATATAATACTCAACCAACAGTTGAAACTTAAAAGTATTTGAAAATTTTAAAAAAGTGTGAGGTATTGTCTAAGAATATCCTTAAGTGAAAACATCTCAAAAATTTTTTCATTCAAAAACATCTAGCTAGTATCTAAATTTTTATTATATCTAGTAAAAACGACACATACCAAGCAAAAAAAAATTACTTTAAACCAAAGAAACATTTTTGATTCAACAGCTTACGACTTTTGTTATAATTGTATAACTGTACTTATGATTAAACTTAAAATTTCTCAATATTCAAACGATAAACCGTGAAATTTTATCTCAATAATTAATGATACTCAAGTTAGCCAACGTCTACTAATTTTTTGATTATTTTTCAAAATGATAAATTATAAAAAAAAAATATTTGAAAAAATTGCATCTATAGTTTTTTAAATTTTCTAAATGTGCATATTTTTAGTTTTTTTTTTTTACTAAATTGTTGAAAAAAAAATCCGAAAATTGTTAATTGCTAACTTATGAGTGTGAACTTAGCAGACATCAGAAAAATTTTAAATTATAAATAAATAGAGTAAATAATTAAAAAAAAAATATTTATAAAAAATGCACTTATTAATTTTTAAATTTTTTAAATGCGCACTTTTTTAAAATTTTATTTTGTTAATTATTTAGTCTATTTATTAATAATTGTAAATTTGTCTGTCTGCTACATTCATACTCATGTTAACTTAAAGATTATAGTAATTGATATCTATAAAAAATATAATGATAGAAACTTACGTGTTGATGCAGACAGTTGAGATGAAATCGTTGAAATTCCTTTTGTTACTTTTCGTTTGATATAGATATATAATATATAGATATCTTTGACCCAATAAAACCTTTTTACGATTGATCCGTTATCTATTCTCTGAAATTCTCAAGACTTAGGATCCTTTAGTTCTCTATAGCGGATTCTTGCTCTTTTACTTTATTACCCAAACCCAGCATCATCCCTTGGGCTACCAATCCTGAGTAAAGTTTGTTATACAACTTGGTACGAACATACGAACTTCCGAAAATGTCTGTCTTTATCAGTTACTACACTAGTTACACTAGTGCTGGTAGTAGTTGCTAAGGTAAGCTCTTGGTGACGATTTTCTTTACAAGTTTGAGTTGATTTCGGTGCTGATGCTTTACTTGGTGACTTTGTGTGCTTCTCAACTTAACGAAAAACTTAGTTATCATGTCGCATGGGAATTGCCAATGAAACCACCGTAGTTAAACTTTTGTGTCTGTCAGTACCAAGAAGACAATAGATATCTTTGATGAATCAACAAATAATTCATTATTTTGCGGTCTAGACATCTTTTACTTTTCTCATTGATGTTTTAATTTTTAACCTATTAATTTATTTTTATTTTACTGAGTAATGAAGAGTAGATACTCAAGAATACTTTTTTTGTTACTGTAAGCGTATTAATACAAAGGAACAAATCGAAGAGGATAATTGAGTATCAATTGTCCCAATTTTTAGCTAGCTGACAAAAAATTTAAGACTGTAGTGACATCTAGAGAAATAAGAGTCAAGCATACTTTGTTGATGTCATTTGGTAAATTCAAATATTTGAAAAAAAATTATTAGAAATTCGAGAAAACTAAAAATCGTGGGTCAAAACAAAATGGCGGCAGAATATGATAGAGAAATATTTAAAAAATTAAAAAAAAAACGCTTGAGTGTTTGAACAAACCTTGGTGGAGAAATAATATGCAGAAGGGTGTCCTAATACACTTGGAGATTTGAATTAAATTGCTCCAAGTGTATTGCAGCTAAACAAACGTCACTTGACTGCTATTTCCCACCAGACGATGCCAGATGATTTTGCTCAGGAACTTGGAAGTTATCAGCATCAGCAACTCGCAACACTACACTAGCACTGAACACTCAATACTTAACGACACCACAGACACTTTGCACAATTTAAATTATACAAACACTGCACATTTTAATTAAACAATGACTGAGCAATAAATTTTATGGATAATTCCGCGAATTAACTGCAATACTGTTTCAATTCAAACGTAAAGAAAGATCTGGACTACTACTGCCGTTGTAGATGATACTGACTGCTGCTATTGGACCGCCAGTTGGTAGAAAGCAATCGATTTTGCGACTCATTCGACTCCCCCCACTTTAGAAAAAATTTAAACGTTGAATACAGCAACGCGCAGTAGCGCCAACGGCGCGAAATTTTAAAATTAAAATTCACTAATTTTATTAAAATTCGTATCTATCAATAATTATATTAATTAGATTAAAAAATTTAATAAATAATTACATTAACCAGACTAAAAAATATATTCGAACATTTTTTAGTATAATTAATATAATTATTCATAGATATAAATTTTAATATAGTTACTAAATTTCGATTTTGAAATTTCGCGCCGTTGGCGCTACTGCGCGTTGCTGTATTCAACGTTTAAATTTTTTCTAAAGTGGGGGGAGTCGAATGAGTCGCAAAATCGATTGCTTTCTACCAACTGGCGGTCCAATAGCAGCAGTCAGTATCATCTACAACGGCAGTAGTAGTCCAGATCTTTCTTTACGTTTGAATTGAAACAGTATTGCAGTTAATTCGCGGAATTATCCATAAAATTTATTGCTCAGTCATTGTTTAATTAAAATGTGCAGTGTTTGTAAAATTTAAATTGTGCAAAGTGTCTGTGGTGTCGTTAAGTATTGAGTGTTCAGTGCTAGTGTAGTGTTGCGAGTTGCTGATGCTGATAACTTCCAAGTTCCTGAGCAAAATCATCTGGCATCGTCTGGTGGGAAATAGCAGTCAAGTGACGTTTTTTAGCTGCAATACACTTGGAGCAATTTAATTCAAATCTCCAAGTGTATTAGGACACCCTTCTGCATATTATTTCTTCACCAAGGTTTGTTCAAACACTCGCGTGTTTTATTTTTTAATTTTTTAAATATTTCTCTATCATATTCTGCCGCCATTTTGTTTTGACCCACGATTTTTAGTTTTCTCGTATTTCTAATAATTTTTTTTTCAAATATTTGAATTTACCGCGCAAGTAATAAAAATAATTAATAAGGGTGCATTTTCCGCGTCTCAAGGTGAATAGTTTAAAATAAAGTTTCAAAATCACAGATATTTAATTGATTATATTTATATTTATTTATAACATATGATAAACCAATTACACATTATCTTATAATTTGTAATGCAATTAATGAGTAATTAAGTATTACACATTAATTAAAATTAATAATAATAATAATAATAATTACAATTGCAATTAATTACTTACACATGAGAACGTATGGCTCTTTGGAATCAAAGATTAACAATTTAATAATATAATTAATCATAAATTTACTAACTAACTCAATAATTACTTAAATAATAATCAATAAAAACATACATCATGATTTGTTTTTTTTTCTTTTCTTTTTTTTTCATTTTTTTTTATATAATATACTGGAATAAAAGAGCATTAGTAAAAGAAAAAATATAAAAAATCAGTTCTTGGCGTTTCACGCATTTAATTAACAAATTTATTTATTTATATTTAATATTATCATATTTTTTTATTTAAATCCCGTTTCATTACGATACTTGAAGGACCGTAATTTGAAACCTATTTAATATAATTACTTCAATTAACTAAATTAATTAATTATTTTTATTGTATTTTTTATACATTTATTTATGTTAATATTTTTTTTAGGCATCGATTATATTTTTTTAAATTTTCAACAAAGTGCTTTAAGACTTTTTACATCGTTCTACGATGTCTAGCAGAAAACATACGTTTTTTTTATTAGTAATTAATATCTTTATGTTTTTTGTGAAAAATCATTATTTTTTTTTTTTAACACAAATAATTAATTTTTTATTATATTTAAATATTCATTTTTTTGTACTTGAGAGCCATAGTATTTTTAAATAAATTTTCATACTTTTCATCTACTTATTTTTCATATTTTATACTCATTGTTATATATATTTAAAAAAAAAAATATTTAATCGTGTTAAACCTTTTTCTAATTAACAATCTATTTAGATTTATTATCTAGACCATTAACTTCTCTTTCAATTATATTGTAAATAAATAATTTTAAATAACATGAAGAAAAAAAAATAGAATACTATAGCTTTCATGTAAAAATTAACGGTAATTGTTTAGATGTGTAGCTCTAGTGTTTTATGTTGTCAAAATAATTTATCTATTTATTATTCTGCTCTTTGGATAAACGGTACAAAAAAGTAATTATATAAGCTACTAATTTTTTCCGTTTAATAAAAGAATTTTTTTTTTAACTAAAAAATAATTTTTTTTTCTTATAAATTCAGTAGAAAAGTTTAGTTAAGATTTCAAAGTTTACTTTCATTTTTATGAAAATCATTAAAAAAAATATACGCAGATATGACTATATATAATTCATGATCAGATAGTTTCATATTTGAAATCTTATCAGATCTATTTACTAGTGCCAAAAAGAACTCATTTTTTTTGTAGATTTTTTTGGCCCGACTGTAAAAAATTTGCAGAGAGAATGCGGATTAAATCCGGAAATTTACTGCAATCACTTCGAATTCATTCCCAATTTTTTAGCGTAGTATTTATGTATGACGATGTATGATCAAATTTATGTATTTATATATGATCATATCTAATGAGTGTGAATGTAGCAGACAAATTTAAAATTATTAATAAATCAAGTAAATAATTGCTAAAATAAAATTTAAAAAAATGCGCATTTAAAAAATTTGAAAACTAATAAGTGCATTTTTTAAAAATTATTTACCCTATTTATTTATAATTTTAAATTTGTCTATCGGCTACATTTACACTCGTTCACATCCAAGTATTTTTTCCCAAGATAATTTTATGAGAAAAACATTAAAAATAATTATTTTTATGATATAAATGCATAAGACTATAAAATTTATTCATTTTCTACACTATAGTGTAGAAAGAAAAAAAGTTATCATATGTTAGATAATTTTGTGATTTCGTATCACGAAAAAAAAAGAAAAAACAGAGCCACAAATCTGAATAATTACCAAATTTATTTAAAACAATCTAGCTAATTAATTTAGAATAGTGTCTTTCAAAAATTCATGCCCATATACATACATATATATATTTTTTTATTTATTTAGTTATTTAATTATACTGTTACTATAACTATTGTTTAATATTTATAACTGTTAATGAAGATTTTTATTTATCTATTTATCGGATTTGAATTCTTATCACAGTAAACATACAGCGATGCTCATGAGAGTAACGATACTAAAATGGATACTATTAATTGTTTCTTACATACTTTTATAAGGTAACTAAATATAAATAAAAAAAATCAATACTCAATATTAAGTAAATAACTAATTAATAATGAAATAAAAATAAAATATGAATTTATCGAAGCACAGTGGCAGTAACGCGCGATTTCAAGCGGTGATTAATTTTCTTTTTTTTTTTAATGAGTACATAATTATTTTTATCATAGTTAATTGATTAAATTATATTTTATTTATTAATCTCTTCATTTATTTTAATATTTATCGACAAATTAAATAAATTATCCGACAATTTTTAAATTTATTAATTTTTATAGATTATTATTCGATTAATTAAATTTAGTAATTATTTATATGATCCGTGAAATGAAGATCTGAATTTAGTGCCACTGTTCAAATCCTTCAAATCAGGGTGATTTTTTTAAAAATAATAATTATAATGATAATAATAATAATTATTGACTTAGGAGTACTGAACGTGTATGTATGTTGTCAAGTATGTAAGAGTGACATTTATTCAAGACTGTACGTTTGCTAAACGAGTTGGAGTTGTTGGTTGGAGATCCATTGTTCGACATACCCAACCAGCAATATCGACATTCTCTGATTCAGCTTTTTTTATCCATTCATGACTCTATAATAATAGAAATTTATTCATTTATTAGAACACCTAAAAAAATTTTTGATTTTCAAAGATCATTGACATTGAAATTTAAGCGCATTCGTAGATAGTGACCCCCACTTATGAAAAATATATAATGACTTTAAACTGCCAAAACTGTAATCAATTTTTATTAATTTAAAAAAAAAAAATTGAAGCATTAATTTAAAAAAGGAGACGTAGAAGTAATTTCACCGGGATGTAGATTTAAAAAAAAATTGCTTAGAGTTTTTATCAATTAGGAGTTAAACGAAATTTTTTGAATACATTTTAGCGTACGAAATTTGAAAATTTGAATTATAAAATTGACATAAAAATTTTACTGAAATTTATTTAACAAATTTCATTTAACTCCCAATTGATATCAAGTGTAAGTAATTTTTAAAAAATTCTATGTATTGGCGAAAGTACAATTTAAATAAAAGTTTAATATCCAGTTGTAAAATTTTAAAAAAGAAATCATTTATTTAAATTTTATTTTAAAAAATTTAATTTACAACAAATTTGAATTTTTTTGATAAGAAAATAAAATGACTGTTAGTTTAAATATTTTCGCGCCTATTTTTAGCTAGAATTAGATCTAGAGCATCCCCAAACACACTCTAGCTGTCTAGCTATACAATAATAATCATCAATAAAGAATAATTATTTAAACATTACATTTAAAATATCACGAGTTAAATAACTACTTCGTAAAAAAAAAAAAAAATAGTGAGATTAATACAAAATATATATTTACCATAAGTGTTTTTAAATCAGCCCGTTCAGCCGGATTTTTTTTCAAACAACGATCAACAAAATCAGTAAATGCATCCGTAAATATCCCCGGGGGTAGTTTTGGCGGCGGTTCATTAACAATGTAATCAAGTAATTCAAATATTGCCATCGGCCTCGGACTGCTTGCGCCTAAAAACAATAAAAAAAATATTAATACATCAATTAAATTAATTGTTAATTAACAAACAAATATTATTTACTATGTGCTGGTGATTGCGTAGGTGTCGATTTATTATTACTGGTAGTATTTTCTAAATGTTGAACTACTTGTTGTCCAAATATTGAGATCAGTGTCTTAGTATCTGGTGGTGGAATCGGATACATTCCAATAGCCATTTCAACAAGTGATAAACCCAATGACCAGATATCGCTCTGTACTGAGTAATGAGTTCCTTGCAATCTTTCGGGCTGAAATAAATAAAATATTAAAAACTTCTGTTCATATTTAATTTAAAATAAATGTCGTTAATACTAAATAAACGTACCGACATATAACTTCTAGTACCAACAAATGAATTAGCCATTGAATCAATCAATTGTCCTGATACTCCAAAATCACATATTTTTATTTCACCAGCACTGTTTACTAATATGTTACTTGGCTTGACATCACGATGCATTATCGCATGTTTATCTCTCAAATAACTCAGTCCTTTAAGTACCTAAAAAAAATATATATATATAAACCATTTCAATGAACACTTTAATACATAACAATTCTTCATTAATCAATTTATTTATTTATTTAACTATAGTGTTTTAACTTGCGGCCTCAAAAAGTTTCGTAACCGCGAATTTCAAAATTTGAAACAATTTTGAATTTGGAGTTTATTATTTTTGAACTATTATTTGTAAACTTGTAAGTTCTTCGGGATCAAAAATAGTCAGAAAAGCTTTCTAAGACATCAAAACATTGACATTTGATGAAAACTCGATTTTGAAAATCGAACCGGAACAATAACTTCTTTTTTTTTGAAAATTTTCAATTTTCGTAGCAGGAAGTTAATAAAAAAAAGTCGAGTCTGTCATTTTACAAAATATTATAATACTCTAGGCCCTAATAATATTTTAATTCACATTTAATAATAAATTACAATGATTCAAATTCTTCAAAACACAAACGCTCTGGACTTTTCATAATATTTTAAATTAAGAAGCAAATATCAATTTATTTATCAGTCCAATGCAAATAATTACAATTAAAACAACTAAAAAAGTCATTAAAATAATTTCAAAGAAAGAAAATAATTTGGCGCCATTTGAAAAAAAATAAATTTCCCGCGGAAAGTTGAAAATTCCAATATCAAATATTTGGTTTATAAATAATATATAAATGTCTTACACTTAACCCAGAAAATTTATTATTATCAACAAAAAACAAAATTCATCAATATTTATGATACTGAAGTCAACTGACGTCTAATAAATTTTTGATTTTTTAAAAAATGATAAATTATAAAAAAAAAAATATTTGAAAAAATTGCGCCTGTAGTTCTTTAAATTTTCTACATGTGCATATTTTTAGTTTTTATTTTTTTATAATTGATCCGTAGAAAAAAAAACCGAAAATTCCTGAATGTCTACTAGCTTCAGTATTATCAATATTCAAGTGTTAGTGAAATCAAACCTCAATACTCAGTATTTACAATGCAAGTAATTAATTAAAGTGAAAATAATGGCATTAGCAGGGCCGTCATTACTTTCAACTAAAAAAAGTTCAACTCCTCAATTACAAAAGAAAAAATTAACCGACGATGAAATAATTGATCTGCATCAAGAATTGCAAACAGATGATCATATAATTCCACTGGATGAACTCTGTATTAAATTAAATACTAACATCGACACTGGATTGACTGGGGAAGAAGCTAAATTACGTCTCGCTCAATCACTAAATGCTCTGACTCCACCGAAAGTAACTCCCGAGTACATAAAACTATTAAAATCCATGTTTTCCGGCTTCGCAATACTATTGTGGATATGCGCAGGGTTCTGTTTTCTAATTTACCTGATAAATTACCTGCTGTATCCCGACAGCTACGAGGACCAGGGTATCGAGTGGTTCGGAGTGATGATCATAGTTATTTGTTTAATATCCGGAATGTTTTCTTACATCCAAGAAGGGAAAAATTCACGTGTGATGGAATCGTTTTCTCGCATGGTTCCGACTTTCGCACTGGTAATTAGAGAAGGTGAAAAAATATTAATTCCCACTGAGGAAATAGTGCTAGGAGATATCGTCGAGATAAGAATGGGTGACAAAATTCCCGCTGACATACGGATAATTCGCTGTGTCGGTTTGAGAGTCGAGAACTCGAGCATCACCGGGGAGAGCGAACCAATAGCGCGGACTGATTATCCAACTGATCCAAATCCTCTGGAATCACAGAACATGGCCTTTTTTTCGTCGTTCGCAGTCGCAGGCGAGGGAACGGGAATCGTAATAGCAACTGGAGATCAAACAATGATTGGTCGCTTAGCCGGACTAACAACTCAAGTGGTAAAAGACGAAACTCCAATAGCCAAAGAAATAAATAATTTTGTTAAAATTATAACTATTGTGTCCCTCATGTTTGGCGGGTTATTTTTTATAATATCACTGATTATGGAACCCAATATTATCAAAGGTTTCACTTATTTACTCAGTATCGTGATATCTAATATACCGGAAGTATTGTTGGTGACAGTGACAACAAGTTTAACATTGACGGCTAAAAAAATGGCCAACAAAAATTGTCTGGTGCGTAATCTGGAAGCCGTCGAAACCTTGGGTTCAACATCGACGATCTGCTCCGACAAAACAGGAACGTTGACGCAAAATAAGATGACGGTATCTAATATGTGGTTTGGAAATATCCGTCACCATGTATCAGCAGTTATAGGAAACCTGGGAGTTGAACGTGACCTATTGCTTGAAAAACCGGCATTCAATTCCGTAATAAAAGCTGCGACTTTGTGCCTGAGAGCCGAGTTTCGTATCGACTCGGATTTATTCACACGAATAGAAGACCGCGACGTTATTGGAGACGCGTCAGAAACAGGAATTATCAAATTCTGCGAGCATATCCATTCAACAAAACGTTACCGGGCAAATTATCCTAAAGTTACTGAAGTACCGTTTTCTTCAGTGACAAAATATCAATTGTCGATACACCGGGATGAAGAAGGTTACAATGTTTTCATCAAAGGAGCACCAGAAGTAATCATTGACTTTTGCATAAACATTCTGTCAATGGACGGCACAACAAGATCATTAACTGCGGAGGACATCTTTCAAGCAAAACGGGCTTGTACTGAATTAGGATTTTTAGGCGAACGTGTACTGGCTTACTGTGATTTATTTTTGCCTTACAAAGATTACAGTGACAACTACGAATTCGATACTTCTTCAATTAAAAATTACAATTTTCCAATGAGTGGTTACAGATTTCTGGGACTGCTAAGTTTACTAGACCCTCCAAGAGCTTCAGTTCCAGATGCTGTCCACACATGTCGCGCCGCAGGAATTAAAATAATAATGGTCACTGGTGACCATCCCGTGACTGCGATGGCCATTGCAAAGACAATAGGAATCATCAGCGAAGGACATGAGACGCGTTATGAAAAACTGCTGCATCTAGACAATAAACTGTTTGGTAGCAGCAATAAATCATCAACGGTAACTTCAGCTTCGGAGAATAATGATGATAATTACAAAGCGATTATCGTAACTGGTACAGAGTTACGTTTTATGACGGATAATGAGTTGGATAACGTTATTAAAAATTATGAAGAAATAGTATTTGCTCGCACATCACCCCAGCAAAAGTTGATAATTGTCGAAAGCTGTCAACGTCTTGGTGAAATAGTTGCTGTTACTGGAGACGGAGTCAATGATTCTCCTGCATTACGCAAAGCTGACATAGGTATTGCGATGGGTATAACTGGATCAGATGTTGCTAAAAGTGCTGCAGATATGGTGCTAATGGATGACAATTTTTCGTCAATTGTTACGGGGATAGAAGAAGGCCGATTGATATTTGATAATTTAAAAAAGTCAATTGTCTATACTTTAACCTCGGGAATGCCGGAAATGTTACCAATGTTAAGCAGCCTAGTTTTATCAATACCTTTACCTATTGTTATTGAGTTAGTACTGTGTATTGACATTGGTACTGATTTATTACCAGCGATTGCGTTGGCTTATGAAAAAGCCGAGTCAGATATTATGAAACGCCCGCCGCGAAATCCGCAGTATGATAAGCTGGTTAACAACCGATTGATTTCAATGGCCTATGGGCAAATTGGTATGACCCAAGCACTCGCGGGTTTTATGAATTACTTTTTAATTCTCGGTTACCATGGGTTCTTACCGGGTGACTTGATGGGGCTGAGACAAAACTGGGAAAACAAAAATATTGTTGATTTGAAAGACTCTTATGGACAGACATGGAACTACGAGAGCAGGATGACTTTGCTGAGTGAAGCGAGAACTGGGTACTTTATTGCGATAGTTATCACGCAGATGATGGATTTGATAATGTGTAAGACGCGGAGAAATTCGCTGTTTCAACAGGGAATGGATAACTGGTTCTTAAATATATCAATTGCTTTTGAAGTATTACTGACCGCTGTTATTTTATATACTCCGGGTGCTGATAAAATATTTAGAACTTTTCCTATTGACCCGTATTGGTTACTACCTTGTTTGCCACTTGGTTTATTTTTGTGGGCATACGATGAAGGAAGAAGGTATATTATCAGAAAGTATCCCAAGAGTATTATTTATAAGGAAACTTATTATTAAATGAATGTTAGTTGATAAATTAAGAAATTATTGTTTATAAAAATAAAAAAAAACATATGTAAGTTTTTTAATTATCGATTAATAAAAGTATTTTAGAAATATTGATACTTACTGCTGATGTTATTGTTCCTAATATTGGCTCAGGTATACGACCGGCTTTTTTTAAAATTAGATCTAGTGATCCACCGTCCATGTATTCCATACATATACTGATTTCTCCATCACTATAATCACAATAAATTATTTGAGTAGTTATTATTCATTTATTTAGATAATTAATGCAATTGTAATTATTATTGTAAAAATAATAATAGATTTTTGGAACTGAAATTCCCTGATTTTTCTAGGTATTCCAGTCAAATAATTAAAAATTCCCTGACTGTATGTAGTAATATTAAATCATTGGAAATATTTATTTAATTCAAAATAAAATGGTATAAGTCAGTTCAATAAATAATCAATCATTGTCGTTAAATGAAACTTTATTTTATTATTTGTCAATGTTCATAGGTTTTTTTTATTTATTAAATGAATAATCTTTTATTTTTTATTTTAAATCTATGATTTTATATAACTTACTCTATAATAAAATATAAATAAATTTTTCATTTTCCCTAGAATAAATTTCATAAATAAGAACGTTTTATAGAATATTAATAAAATATTAATCAAGTACGCGAATAATAAATATAGTGAAACTTATTAGTTCAATACTTGTGTATACTTTTAATGTTTGTGGTTTTTTAACTTGTCAATATGCATGTTAATAGCTTGAAGATCCTGACGATTGGTTTCTACTAAGACTTTTTTTTTCTAACAGCCTTTTTAATTCTAACTGCTTTATTTTTTCGCTATCGAATCAGTTTCTACTAATTTTTTTTCAAGATGATATTACAATCGCATTCGCGCCGCGCCACTTTTTGAACAGTTTTGACAGAAAAAAAAAGTTTATCGTTTTTTCAGTCAAAAGAAAAGAAAGTAATAGTTTTTCCAGCTGTGTGACGAAATTCCCTGACTTTTTCAGTATATTTATAATTCCGACATTTCCAGGTCTTCCAGAAATTTATATGAAACAAAGTTTTTGATTTTAATTAATAAGCTAAGTGATATATTTTTTATTTTAATTTATTTTTATGGCAAACATCTATTAAAATTCAATAATATGATTTTTTAACTTAAAATTATCTTACAAATTTTGATATCAATGATTTATTTTAAATTATTAACTATTGGTAATAAATTAATTACTAATTACTGAATTGTTAAATAAATTACCTATAGAATGCCCCATAAAATCCAACAATATGAGCAAAATTGCATTCATGAAGTACTTTAAGCTCACGAATAATTTGTTTTTTGATCGCCGGTTTAACTTCCAAGTGTATCAACTGAAAATTCATGAATAATTAAACAATTAATAATCTAATGACCATTTTTTTTCATTCTCTAATTAATAACAAAAATTTGATTACCTTTCGTGCCATAATCAGTCCATATTTTTTATGTCTTACTTTCATGACAACTCCACCATTACCAGCTCCCAATTCGCCTAATTTTTCAAAATCATCATCACAGAGCTCACCCACTTGCTCCTTTTGTCCCAAGAAACTTTCCAACCGTTTTCTCTGCTCCTCGTCCATTTCTAGTTCTTCTAGTCTCTCTTGTATAGCATCAATACTTATTTTACCCATTACACCACTGAAAAATTAATAAATTCATTCATTTATTTATTTACCATAAGATATTTTATCTCTCAATAAAATTATTAATAACTATCTTATTAAAAAAATCTATGTTGGATTGCATGGGAACCCCTAGGAATCCATATGGGAAAGTAGGGATTTATGTGGAAATTCCTAGGAATTGATAGAGGCGAGTATGGATTTATATAAGAATCCATGTAGGAAACCATGGGTATCTGGATTCCCATATGAGAAATCCACATAAGAAATTGTGGAATTTCTCTGTAGGAACTTCCTATAGGAAACTGTAGGTACCGGGATTTCTATATAGAAACTTGACATGAGAATTAGAATATATGAATTCCCATATAGATTTTTATATGGTGCAAATTTCCATGGATTTTTTCAATAGGGTACCCTGATTAAAGAAAACCATTACTCAATGGTGAATGTATGTCTATATAGTAGTAAAATTGAATCGTTTTGAATTTTTTTGAATCGTTTCTAATCATTTTGAATCGTTTCTTTTAATCAGGGTAATTACTTGATAACTGAAAATAAATGAAATAAATAACTTACTCAGGTATTACAGGTGGTTCTGGATAACTTGGAAGTGGTGGTACTGGTGGTGATGGTGATACTACTGGTACTGGTTCAATAGAACCAGCTGGTAATGTCAAGTTTAATTTATTCTTCGACATTATTATAATTTTATTTATTTATTTATTTAAAATTAACTAATTATCTAGACTTTTTATTTCAGAAATACCCTAGCTGCCCGACTTGCAATAATAATTTTACTTCCACTTATTTGAATTCCACTTTTTAATTAATTATTTAATCAATCAACAAATTACAATTGTCTTCAATTAAATAAACAATTTAAATTAATAAATTTTAAATGTCAAAGAAAAAAATCATAATCTTACAAACAAATAATTATTAAAAAATTTTTATACAAACAATGAGTTTTTAAATAAATTTATTTTAAATTATTATTTATCACTTGAACAATATTTGATTGTCAATAAACTAACCAAACATCAACTCCAAATAACTTTATTCAAAGAAATCAATAAAAATACATATAATATTTAATTGTCAATAAAATTTTATCCGCACAATTTTAAAATTCATGCAACTAACAATAATTATAAACTTTAATTGTTTTTATCGAATATTTAATTGTTATTTGTCACTCTGAATCTTATTTCACTTTTAACTTACTGACAACTACAATCATTTTTTTTTTTATCAAAGTTTCCGCACTTGCCCATAGAATTTTATCTCTTATTTATTTGAAAATCGAACACTAACGAAAATGGCGGGAATTATTTAAATTTGTAACTTAACATTTTAAATTTAAACAATTTTAAATTAATTAAATTATTAATTGACCTACTGATTACATAAATTACATAAAATTGCACGTAGAAAATAAATAAAAAATAATCCTGAACAATTAGAGTAAATTTAAAAATGCGCGAAAGATGGCGCGCTTTAGCCGGAAATCAAACTACGGGTAATACGACATCCGCGACGTCTTTCTCTTTTACATCGTATAGCACGAAGGTACGGTCGATTTTTGATGTTTATTAAAAATCTAATTACATCGTTAATTAGACATTGCATTAATTAGAAAATATATAATAATATTTAAGATTCAAATATTGTGTTTTATTTAAATGCAATAGTTATTGTTTTAATGTCAGCATACTGATTATTATTTTGTGTCAAAGTAACACGTTGCAGATAACCTATAGCTTGTTGCCTGTCTTCATATTGTGTATGAGGTTTAAATTTATTTAAAGTGTTTTTTTAAATTTTATTTACAGGTAAGATGACGCGGTATTCGAAAGAACCAACAAATACCACGAAATCGTGCAAAGCTCGTGGTTCCAATTTGAGGGTACATTTTAAAGTGAGTACTTTGTTATTTTTTTTTTTTTTACTATACACTAACCTTCAAATTTTATACTTATGTTCTTACAAATAATTAAAATTTTTTTCAATGCTAATTACATGCAAGTCCGCGAGTTCCTAAAATTTAAAAAATTTCTAGAGATTATTTTTATAAATATACGTAATTATATTAATTATTAATTAAAAATTGTCTTATCATGTAGTTTAGTATGTGATGATAAATTTTTCATGAGTTATAATTGCTAATTACTTGTAAGTAGTTTGAATTTATTTGTACTAAAAAATCACTTGGATTCGGTTTATAATTTCGAAAATTTAACGCTGGATTTTTTGAATTAGATACAATTAAGATACATTCAAGCAAAAGGTGATCGCTTCTATAATAATGAAATTTAAATTATCAGATATATTTAAGTGATTGATAGCTTATTATTTTAAAAATTGATGAGTTTTTTTTTAAAATTCTTAATTGAAATGTAGTAGAGATTCAAAAATTATTTGTTCTTGATACTGATGTTCAAAAACTTTTAACTTATGATTATGAATAATAGTAACTAACAATTTTATAATTAATAAGACAGTTTATATATATGTTGGTAAATTATAATTTTGAAAGTTTGAAATTTAAGTCACAGAGAGATAACTGCTGATTACTGCACCAGTTTATTAACCCCCATATTTAATTTGAAAATTCATTTTAATTTTAAGACATTCTCAGACGGTGTCTTCCACTTTTTAAAAATATGCAATGACTTTCAATTGATTTTTAAAAAAATTACTTATAGTTGATATCAATTGGGAGTTAAACGAAATTTGTTGAATAAATTTTAGTCTACAAAATTGATATGAAGGTTTTACTGAAATTTATTTAACGAATTTCGTTATATAAATTTACATTCTTTCAAACTCATAATCGAGTATTTATTTTCAGTAATTATTTACAATCATAATTAAAATTTATTAATTTTCAATTTTTCATTAGCTTTAGTTAAGTTAATTAAAAGAATTTTCAAAAGTTCTGAAACTGGTTAATTATCAGGTCATTTAACTTTGACATAATTATTAAATTATTAATTAAAGTTCTGAACTCAATTACTAAGTAAATATATTTATAATTACAGAATACCCATGAAACTGCAAGAGCAATTAAAAATTTGACTCTGAGAAGAGCTCAAAAATATCTTAAAGCCGTTATTGAACACAAAGAATGTGTACCATTTAGACGATTCAACGGTGGTGTTGGACGTTGTGCTCAAGCTAAACAGTTTGGAACCACTCAGGGAAGATGGCCCAAGAAATCTGCCGAATTTTTGCTTCAGCTTTTGCGTAATGCTGAGTCAAATGCTGACTACAAGGGTTTGGATGTCGACAGACTGGTAATTGATCACATCCAGGTTAACCACGCTCCATGCTTGCGTAGAAGGACTTACCGTGCTCACGGTCGTATTAATCGTGAGTTGATTATTTCTATTACAACTATACTTTCTAGGATATTTTATAATTAATTTTTAATTGTAACTGTTTTAATTTTTTCTTTTCAGCTTACATGAGTTCTCCCTGTCACATCGAAGTTATTCTAACTGAAAAAGAAGACGTGGTTACTAAAGCCACTGAAGAAGAGCCATCGAAAAAGAAACTGAGCAAAAAGAAGCTTGCTAGACAGAAGGAGAAGATGTTGAGAGAGTAAATTCAGCTCTTTTTCTTTTGTAAACAAGTATAAATGATTTATAAATCAATAATAAAATGGAAAATTTAACATCAACGGACTTTTATCAGGTTTTATTTTTTATTTCTTTCTTTTAATTTATACCAATCATTTATTACTTATCCTGTTTATAAATTTAATGCCAATAGTTTTACATTTTTTTTACTTTATTTTATGTCTTACTTTTTAAAGCTTATATCCAAGATTATGAACTCCTAAATACTTTTTATCCTGTTTCGTTATCCAATAATTAGTGTGGGTTTTAAGATTGCTTCATAAATTTATGAAATCGGCTCTAAAAATTCTATAAGAGTTTTTTGACGCTTGGTCATCTTTGCCGGGTTTTAAAATGAATTAATACGAAGATCATGGTGGCCACATTTCTGGAAAACCTGGAAATGTTAGGGAATCATAAATATACGAGAAAAGTCAGGGAATTTCGTCACACAGCTGGAAAAACTATTACTTTCTTTTCTTTTGACTGAAAAAACGATAAATTTTTTTTTTCTGTCAAAACTGTTCAAAAAGTGGCGCGGCGCGGCGCGAATGCGATTGTAATATCATCTTGAAAAAAAATTAGTAGAAACTGATTCGATAGCGAAAAAATAAAGCAGTTAGAATTAAAAAGGCTGTTAGAAAAAAAAAGTCTTAGTAGAAACCAATCGTCAGGATCTTCAAGTTATTAACATGCATATTGACAAGTTAAAAAACCAAAAACATTAAAAGTATACACAAGTATTGAACTAATAAGTTTCACTATATTTATTATTCGCGTACTTGATTAATATTTTATTAATATTCTATAAAACGTTCTTATTTATGAAATTTATTCTAGGGAAAATGAAAAATTTATTTATATTTTATTATAGAGTAAGTTATATAAAAACATAGATTTAAAGTAAAAAATAAAAGATTCTTCATTTAATAAATAAAAAAACCTATGAACATTGACAAATAATAAAATAAAGTTTCATTTAACGACAATGATTGATTGTTTATTGAACTGACTTATAGCATTTTATTTTGAATTAAATAAATATCTCCAATGATTTAATATTACTACATACGGTCAGGAAATTTTTAATTATTTGACTGGAATACCTGAAAAAGTCAGGGAATTTCAGTTTCAAAAATCTGTGGTCAATATATATTTTCAATTAATGCTTTAATTTTTTTAAATTGGCCATTATCAGTTCCTTGATGCACTGTTTTAATAATTGATGGCCCGCATAACTAAAATAAATTTTATTTAAACAATTTATTGATTATAAGAAAATAAAAGTAAATGACTTAAGTTTTAATTACTTTATTTTTAAAAATTTATTTGTGATGACTCACAAATATAAAATCTAATTGCAGAGACTGCAATAAATGTTTCTAAGTTAAAAGTAATATAACATAATATTAAAATATATAGTAATAAAATAAAATTGAGTGAATAATGCAAGAAAATATAATAATATAAAATATTGGAGATACGGCTCGAGATTTTTTTATAAAATTAGTTTAAAAAAAAAAATCAATTGAGCATTTCTATAGTAATAACTAGAACTATTATATATTAATAAATTTGTTTACAATGATGATTATTATTATATTAATTATTACTTAATTTTTTTTTCACATTCAGAACTAATAAACATTTTGATTAATTAATATCAACCATTCAGATCACGCTTGTGACAATCAGTTAGTCTTATAACATAAAATTTATGAATATGATTACTTGTTTCTATAAAAGACAATAAAACTACACTACACTAATTACTACCCTGTCTGATTCTGATGAATTTTAGCTACACGTGATTTTAATGTTATCTCCATTATTGTTATTTATTTTTATATGTTTTAAAATGCTCGTATTTCACAAATGCATTGTGTGTACTATACATGGAATATCTAAATGTTGAATTATTAATTTGCCGGTGTCAGGAAAGTGGTTCACGTGTTGTGTTTGGTAGGAATAGTGATAGTAATCCTCCTCCTGGAAATAAAAAAATAAATTCATTTAAATTTTGACCAGAAATTATTTATTATGAATTAGTATTTAAAAAAAAAAAAAAAATGATAATTACCAATAAGAAGAGCAGCAACAATAAAAGTAGGTGCTGGACAATACATGTCCAGTAACTGCGCTATGACGATATTACCAATTATACCGCCAAGTCGAGCCGCTACCATTGAAATAGCGATACCGGTGGCTCTTAAATTCGTAGGAAATACTTCCGTGATAAGGCAGTCAAGAGCCGCATTACCACAACTGATCACACCGCTAAAGAATGCCGAAACAATAACGTTGTGTACTTTGTTGTAAACAAAGTATAACCCAACTGAACAAGCACCCGATGACAATGTACTGAAAACTGAAATTATAAGGAAAAAAGAATATTATTATTAAGGGGGTATTCTAGTCTAGAAATTTGAAAAAATCGAAAAGTTTTTTTTTCATAATCCGATAGTTCAGACCCGCATGAAAATATCATATATAGTAAACATATATTAAAAAATATTTGTTACAGAAATAAATATATATGTGACAATACATGAAATCTTATATAGAACTATACACAGATTTTGGCAGATTTTATTATATTTCTATATATGTTTTCTCTTATATGATTTCATATATTTCCGTATAACCAATATATTATTTATTTATTGGAAAACATAATTTCAATATATTCAAATATATATGTTATTTATATATGGAAACAAATAAGAATACATATATAATTCATCATTATATGGCACGATATATGTGCCATGTATTCAACTTATAAATTTTTATATATTTTTTTATATATAGAACCATAAGTCTCCCCATATATGTAAGAATAAATAAAATCTATTCTTTTCTGCTCTCCTCTCTCTGTTATAAGATTCAAAAATTGTGTTCAGAATATATATGTGTGCTAGCTTACAAATTTACATATATAATTATCAATATATGTAATACATATATGTGCTAACTTATAAGTTTACATATATGATTATAAATATGTATAAAACATGTATTAACTTATAAACTTACGTATATAGTTAATTATATTAAAACTTACTATATTATATATAAGAAAATATATATCGTTTTTGGCCACTTACATGGTCCCATATTGATTCTATATTTTTCCATATATATTTATCATATATGGTATTTTCATACGGGGATATTCAAAAATATCTCCCTAAATTAAATTATACATATCATTAATTCATTTGAAAAATCCACTATGATAATGAGAACAAATACAAAAGTTATAATTCTATGAAATATGAAATCTACTAAAAAGTCTTACCAAGAAAGAACTTTCGGCCCAAACGATCCATACCAAGAACGGCAACTATATTAGCCGGTATAGCAGAAGCAACAGTAATAAGTGATTCAATGAAAACCGCTTCACCAATTTTACTGTCACAGGGTTGATCTTGCGCCGTAATATTATTCTTAACTTTAATATAAAACTCAGTAACTTGGCAAATATCTGTATCTTGATTAGGATGACGTTGATGGAATAGATCAAATCGATTGAACAATTCCGGGAACCACATCATCAGCCCATAATATCCAATGTGAAATGTAAAATTAATAATAATAGATATCACTGTGAAACGTAGTATTGGTGATACAAATAATTGTTTACTATTATCCATAATATCACCAAACATTATCTTGTACTTATTTTTTTTTTTATTATTAGTATCTTTGGTACCAACGGCGCCGCTACCAATGGCTCCTGCCGTACTTTTAATAGACTCCACAACATTAACATTATTAAAATCATCAAGTATTAATTCTTTAACTGTGTAACTATCACGTGGTTTTCCAGTATTAATAGCATATATATTACGAAATATATTTAATGCCTCGTCATATCTTCCGCGTGATAATAAATATTTAGGTGATTCGGGTAGTAAAAATAGTAGTCCCGCCACGATGAATGACGGAGCAGCGCAGATCAGCAGGAAAATTCGCCAAGAATTGAATGTAAATGAATCGCTTGTAATACCAATGTCATGTGGGATTATCAGCCATGCCAATCCAGCCACAAATAAATTTCCCAGAGTCCAAAATGCTGCCATAAATGATAACATTGAACCCCGTTTTGATTTCGGCTGGAATTCAGCAAAGTATGACCAGATAACCGGCCCACTGCCACCTAAACTGTTTATTTTATTTTTTTATTTATTTTATTAATTCAAAGAAATCGAATTATAAAAGATCAATAGATAGTTCACTTATTGACTTTTTATACGAATATACTTTTTATGTTTATACTTACGCAGCACCGTTCAAAAAACGGAAGAACAAAAACAGTTCATAGGACTGGCTAAAACTGGAGGCAACAATGCATAAGGCATTCATAAATGAGATGACGATAAGAACTTTACGTCGGCCCAGTGCATCTGCTACCGAACCCCACGCATAAGCTCCTGCCATCATCCCTATGAAGATGATCGAGCTGAGCCATCCCTTTGCCGCGGTACTCAAGTTCAAGTCACATTGTGCACTTGGCAGGATAAAGGACATAGAAATTACGTCCATCTCCTCACTTGTACTGACGAACCCGCATACCGCCAGTAGAAAGTAGTGAAACTTTCCATATTCTATAATTATAAATAATCATGTTTAAGTTTTTAATTAACATTGATATCGAGTCACTAATTTCAAAAGAACATTTTCATTCGCCTTTTTGGCTATTGAGAGCTTCTTAAAACCAAAAGGGCGCATGACTAATTGTATGCCTTTTGGCTTTCAATTTTTTTTCCATTTTGAGCATTAAAATGAGTCCATAAGTCTTTTTGGAATTAGTAGATATACTTTATTAAAATCAATTATTGATTATTAATTTACCGGTTAGTTCGATAGCTTTCTCAAAGTCAGCTTTAATGTATGATCCTTTTTCGGGGTCTAAGGATTTACCTTTTGACCCAATACCTATTTGGCAAAATAATCAAATTTATTAGAAATTGAATTTGAAATACTTGTTTATTTATAAATGTTATGGTTATTTAAATAATAATAATTACCGGCAAGTTCTAGGTCTTTTGAACCGCAGCCGTTTAGACGATTGTCTTTTACATCACACTCTGAAATTAAATATGTATGTTAATATTTAATTAAATTTAGAAATTTTAAGTAAAAATATATTTTACGGTCATCGCATATGAGAATTGGTAAAAGTCAATACAATAATGAAAATAATTGTTTTAAGATATTTTTCCGAACTTAAATAAGTAAGAGAATTCTATATTAGTACATCAAAATTGGAATTTAATTTTTTCTGTTTTTTATTTATTTTAGGTCGGTTTTTAACAACGTGATTAACGATGTTTTTAGAGTTTTAGACGGGAAAAACGAAAAGAAAAATTTTTCATGTGTTATTTATATAGCAAAACAAAAAATCGTTGCGTCTCGATTTAAAATATCGAGCTGCGTTTTTATTATATATAGAAGAAACTTTTGAGATGATATCTAAAAAGCTTTGTTTTTTTTTAACCACCTTAATATTTATATACAGTCGAGTCGCGTTATAAGTCCTCTTACTGTCTCTCTCATATTAATGCGAGTCTGGTTAAAAGAAAAAGATACAAGCCGGACTTATAATGCGATTCGACTGTAATAAGAGGTCTAAACTCAATTGAAACGAGACAGTTTAATATCAGAAACTAATTCAGTAGGCAGCTAAACGTTTTCTGCCCTCGGGAAACCAATTATTTAAAACCTGATAAATTGCATTGATTTGAAATTTGTTTGTTTCAACAGACTAAATGAGGCTTAAACTCTTACTTTCAATACAGGCATTATATGCATATATATATGTATAAACTTACTATTATTGGGCTTTGAGTGAGGTTCACCTTCTACCATTCTACGATATCGGCGCGGTTGTTTGAGTCTGCGCTTCGTAAAAAATGAATATATAAATATATATATTTATATAAATAATATTAATCAAAAATGATAAATTTTCCGGATTAAATTGTTTGTTTTGTTATTGAAAGCTCCAATAATATCGAGATTTTGTCGAAATTTTCCTGCTGATTCTGCGCTGCTCTGTTGCTTCTCGACGACGGGACTTAGTTTTGTGTTCACACGCGAGCTATAACAAAAAAAATTAAATATTATCAACGACAATTGACTAAAAATTTTTAAATTATTTTGAATAGCATACAGTCAATAACTCTTGCTTTAAGAAAATGAATCGTCGCTCTAAAAGAATAATTTAAATGCACAAAAGGTTAAATAAGATCAATTTAAAACTTGCATCACTTAAATTATTTACTAAACTATTTAAAACCCTGCATTTCTTTCCATTTAGTATTTAAATATTTATAAAATTTAATTTATATTGCAATTAAAAATTAATCTCAATAACAATAATTATTATATTTTTTTTATACAATTATATAATTTTAATAGACGTGCAAAGTAGCACGGAAATATTTATTTTATCTCTCAGACAGATAAATGAATAAATAATTAACATTGTTTGAATACATTAAATACCAACTCATTGTATCGTGTATCATTTTTAAAATTAAAAAATTTTTAAATTAGTTATTCACTCTAACTTTAATTAACTTAATTTCAATGAATTGTTTGCAATTATACTTTTTTTTTATACTCGTTACTTATTGCATTGAATATATTAATAAGAGGACGATGAAATCATTGTTTAAAAAAAATAAAAATTAATATCGACCGTGACAGGACTCGAACCTGCAATCTTCGGATCCGAAGTCCGACGCCTTATCCGTTAGGCCACACGGTCATGTTGTGTAAGCGACGCTATAGGTTTAATATTTATTTGTATCTATTATTATTATTATTGTCAAATTATTCATATTAGTGTCCTATGTTATTTTATTTATTATAATTAGTATTGATAACTTTTTTAATATAAGAGAGTTCATTTTTTGCGCTCATAGTTTTTTTTCTTAATTTATTTTAAGAAAGCTCTACAAATAAATAAATTCAAATTTCGGCAGTAAATTAGTGTTTTCAATAAAATTTATAAATGAACGAAATAATTTGAATTAAAGCAGCGGTTAAACGGGTTTGACATACGTTTATGTGGGAAAAATTTTAACCATGTATGTTAAAAGTAACAGATAAATGTCTAAACATTATGTTGATTTGATAATAACTTTTGAAAAGTTTTAGTTTCATATCCAAGTTGGTAAAAAAAAATAAGTGTTAAATTTACACACAAAAGTGTTAAATATGCAACATTCTAATTGTAACGCGTTTTTTTTACACGACGAAATATTTTTTACTATGTAAGACCGACCCACGTACTTGAGGTCAGAAAAATCCAGTTCATACTTTACTGTTCCTTAGAAGAATGTATATATATTTTGAACTCAATATATTATGTATACTGAATTTTAAAAGTTATTATAACAGATTCTTTTTTAAGTATTTATACAATAAATACTAATAAAAGTTAGGTGTAATTTTTATTAATTATTTATTTAAAAAAAAAGCTGACAGCAGAATGTTCGTAAGTCTTGTTAGCTATTGATAAATGGAAGCATTGTTTTGAGTCAAAGTAAACTTTAAAGATAATAATAAATTTTGATCGTGAAAAAGTAAAATATAAAATTGAATTTTGTTAAATATTTCTTTTTTAGTTTGTAAACACATTGAAGGAAGTTTATTTTTATATCAGAAAGAATGGAATTTATTTTTAAAAATTAAATTAAATGTGCTCATACTAAATAACCTTGATAGAAATAAATCGTTATAAATAAACTGTAGTAAGCTATGAAACTAGGGTTCAATTATAATTTTTTCATTTTTCAAAAATTTATTTAGAATTTATGATTTGGGTTGAATAAATATTTTTAAAGTCTTTCATAAATATTATGAAAGAGCATTTCTTATATATTTTATTAATAAAATTATCATAAGACCATTATTTAATTTCCTGCTGAGCAGTTTTATTTTTTATGAATCCGATTTCTCTTAATTCATTATATTATTTTCTTAATGAAAACTCAATGAACGGGGGAGGGGCTATAATATTTTACCGCAAATTTACTTATTTTTTAATATATTTTATAAATTAGTATGAATAGTAACATAAAGTTTCATTATTCTAAAACTGATAAAAAAATTTTTCAAACGTTTCTGTAATTTACAAATATCTGAAAATTGATTTTTTGCACAGCTGAA
The DNA here is from genome assembly GCA_030273425.1 of Microplitis manilae. Classification (NCBI taxonomy): domain Eukaryota; kingdom Metazoa; phylum Arthropoda; class Insecta; order Hymenoptera; family Braconidae; genus Microplitis; species Microplitis manilae. The sequence continues at coordinate 27,366,334 of CP092722.1, read as the reverse complement.
ATAGTTTTCTATATATTCAAATAATACACAAACGTTAAAAGAAAAATTATTTATTTATTTATAATATTCCATATTTAAAAAATTAAAAATAATAATGGGTAAGGCTTCCATTAGGAATCTACATTAGTTAAGTTTTTTATGTCGTTGGTCAGACCATTGCTGGAATATAGTACTATAATCTGATCTCCATGCTAAGATACGCAAATTTCTAAGATTGAATCTATTCAATGAAAATTTTTAAAAGTGTCTACCAACTTTATGAAACTTAAAGGTCTTACTACAAGTACTAAAGATATAAAGAAAAATCATAACCTATACGACTTATATGTGCCCAGATAGCAAAATGACATCTTGATGAGTTCTGAATGAGTTCTTATTTATGATTTGGACCTCTCATCAACATCTTAAAGAAGTCTTAAAGAAGTTCTCAAGATGTCGAATGAGCCACCCTGCGAACTCAGTAAGACGTCTTTAAGAAGAGTACTTGAAGAGTTCCTTTTCCTGACTTCGTAAATAAGACTTCATTATGAATTTACCATGACGTCTCTAAGGAGCTCCTAATTTTGACTTTATAAAGAAGTTAAAAAAAGAATACATTTAGACGTCACAAAACTGACGTTTTATTTATAGTCTTCAAGACTTAATTAAGAGTTCTTATAAATGACACCTTTAAATCGTCATAAGACTTCTTGAAGACTCCTTCAAAAAGACGTCGTAAAGAAGTTATTCCGACTTGAATGCTGTCTGGGTGAGAAGAAGATACTTTGACCTTTGTTTTTTTTCATAAAATAATAAATAGTGGTATAGATTCTCCAGAAATATTATCCCAGGTTAAACTATCGGTTCCAAATAAAACTTAGAGAGAAACAGACTCATTGAAACACTAATCATACCTAAAAATTATGTGAAATATGGCCCAAAGAATAGAATATTCAACCTAGTAAATGAAGCTTCGATTGATATAAATGTTTTTAACTCTTCTTATAACACGTTTCAAGCGCAAGTGATAATTTAAGTAATCAATACATACAGTAATATAATCTTGAAGCTTTGTAGAAAAAAAATGTAGAATGCATAATAGATAAAATCCTAAAATTAATTTTGTTTCTTTAAGTATCTAATAATTTAATAGATTTTCATTAATCACAATGAAACCTTCCATTCATTGAAAAATAATGGAAACATGAAATATTTTGATAAATTTATGAATAAAAATTTAAAAAAAGGCATTTTTATTTCTTCAAATATTTCAACTTATGTGCAATTTTTTTTTAAAAGCAGAAAAAACTTAACAAATTAATAATGAGCAATAAAATTTAATAATTTCTAGAAAACCGATTAAAAGCGGATACAAAGAGGTCATCACGAACGGAAATAAAGTATTTTAACAAAACTATTCAGTTTTTTCAATGTAATATAATACATAATCATATTTTTTTTTTCATAATAATACAGTAAACAATATAATAAATAATTTAATCAATTTCATGTATCATTAATCCATTTAACTGTTTAATAACAATAACAAGGATTAATACAACTAAATATATTTATTATATACTACATAAATAATTATTAATGCAAAAATATTTAAATTAATATACTTTGATAAATAATTATTAAAAAATAATTTTCTCAGTAATTGTTTTATCTGTTGAAGATTTTAATGTTAAAAGTTTTTTAATTAATGCTGATATAGAACCATGCAAGGACGTAATAATTAAAGTGACCATAAATGAATTCACGCTCAAGACAATGCAAACAAGTGAGACATGAAAAAAAATATAATAAATACTAATAATAATAACAATAAATTATTATCTTATAATCAGTAGCATAATGTCTTGTTGCTCGCGTTTTAACTGATACCTGATGCGTAAATTAATCATTATGACACTTCTCTATTTTTTAAATATCTTTTTTTTATTTATCATTATTATTATTATTATTATTATTATTATTATTATTATTATTATTATTATGATTATTATTATTAGGTTAATTGTTATAAATACTTGAAAAGGAATTTATCATATATGTTTGTTATAAAAAGTTATTAGGATGACTGACAATCCGAGGCTAAAAAGATTTACGTTGTGAAAAATGAAAATGAAGGACATAAATCTAAACCGAACACATGTGGATTTTACCTTGACCTAATGGTATTTTAACAAGATTTAATTAAATATATAAATGTCAACAATTTTATTTTAAAATTTAACATTTTTTTTTAATTAAGATAATTAAGATTTTAAATTTAAAAAATTTGAAACTTTTATACACGTGTTTAAAATTAAAAATATAATTTCATAATTTGAAATTAAATTATTTTTATTGATAAATATATCACATGATGCGAAGAGTGTGCTTTACGATCCAAAAATTTTTTTTACTTTTTATTGTCAAAAAAAAAAAACAATTTTTAACTTGGAAGTAGTTACATTTTATGCAATAGGATAAATCAATAAAATTTTCCAAAGCGATTATTTTCGCATAAAAAATAGACCGAACAAAAAAAAATTTTTTTTTTTTATAAAAATTAAAAAAATATCTCAGTAACTTACAAATTGCTGTGAGCATTTAAACAATTATGAGTCATTGAAAAAAAAATTAACAATTATTTTTTTTTAAAATTCACTGTATACTACATTCACTATCACTATTATCAACAAAAATTAGCACACTTGTTATTCATAAAAAATATTAAAACACTAAAATATTTTTAATTAATTTGAATAGTTATTTTTTTAAGAGTAACGACTTTTATAAAATAATGCCGACAAAATCATTTTATATTTGAAAAATAATTTTCTATTTTTATTATTATTAAATTCAAATAAAATTTATTTTATAATTTAATAATAAAATTAGATGACGTTAAAAGTTGATCTAGATCTAGTATCACTGGAGATTTGTAGTTTGACCCGTGAAAGACGGTGTGAGGATATGAAGTGAGTACAGAACTGTTTAAGTAAAAAAAAACTACCTGCTGTCTCCCACTAACTACGTCCATTTGTACGTATTGCATTATTAATATCCATTTTTTTTTTACTCAACAGCCGTCAAATATGAGCATTAAATTTACTAGTACTGATAAATATTTATTTCTCATCATAAAACAAAAAAAATAACATGGCAAATTAACTGATATGCAGATAAAATTAATATAAGGAAACTTAATTAAACAAAAAAAAAATTTAATTGATATTTCAAAACTTTTTTATAACAAATCAAAATTTTAAATAAGGCGCGAAATTCAAATTTAAAATTTTAAACTGATTAAATAATTATCATCAAAATTTTTTGTTATTTAATAACAATCAGTGGAATGTAGATGTTTTCAGAAATAACAAGTGCTACAATAAATTTAGATAAGTGTTTGAAACACAAATAACGTGTGAAATGTGATAAATTTAAAAGATAAACAAATGATATAATTAATTATAATTTATTAGTTACTTTGACTTCTGAAAAATAATATGATATTTATGTGATCATAAGGTTTAAGATTGTTTGAAATGTTATCAATATACTTTCGGTGTAAAAAGTAGTAGTGAGATCTTGTAACCATTCAACTAATCATAACTTCCGGTTTACAATTAGTACCAATAAGCATATTATATTTATTTAATATGCGTTCATTTTAAATTAATTTTTACTTGGAAATTTTATCAAATTTTAAGTTGCTTTCAAATAATATTTAGTTGGATTCTATTTCTCGGATATGAGAAAAAAAAAGATCTATTTAGATCCATGGAGCATTCATATAGATCTTTTTTTACATGCGGTTTATATTTATTTTAAAATCAGACATTTTAAATTCTTAGTTTGATAATTTATATTTTTTAGCTTTGATCTATTCAGATCTATCCAAATAAATAAACGCAAGATCTTCATACACGGAGAGAAATTTTGGCTCGAAACCTACCAATTTTTATTATGCTGTCGACCAAATTTGAAACAGGAAGTGAAGCATCCAAAAAATTATTATGCTCTATCACAATACTACGCGCAAAAAACTTATCGATAAGCCTCAATAACAATTATTTTCATATATTATAATAATTGTGATGCAGTATAATGATTTTTTGTAAGAGCATTGGTTAGAAGTACCATTTGTAGCCACTGCGCCATTTTTGGACATTGAATACTTTATTTTAAATAATGAAAACGTATTAAAGAAAAATTTAATTCTAATAACCCGTGTAAAAAAAATTGTTGAAAAAGGGTCAAAAAAGTGTTGACTATTCTATACATTAAAACGTGACACAATGACGAACCTTTTTTAAACGATTTTCAAACTTCTGACAATGCACAGAAAATAACAAATGACTTAATACGACAAATTAACATTTTTCTGTGTAAAATACGTTCAGAAACAACTAATTTTGAACTATTTCACAACTAGTATATTTATTGATTTATCTCTTGAATTTTCGTAAGTTTAAAAAACGTTCAAAAAAAGTTCGTCGTTGCGCACTTTTTGAAGTTTAGAATAGTCAACACTTTTTTAACTTTTTTTTACACGAATGTGATGAAGGTATCTTCAAACACATTTAAAAAATTAATTAGGCTATTGCGTACTTTACAAATTATATTATTTAAAATTTCTAAGTGGTCAAACCTAACCCTAAAGTAGCTAAAAACGGTACTTCTACTTTAATAACTTTTTGAATATTTCACTTCCTGTTTCAAATTTGGTCAACAGTGTAATAGAAATTAGTAGGTTTCGAGCCAACATTTTTCTCCGTAATTTTAATTTTTTAGAGATTGTGATCTATATACATTTTTCAAAAATTTCACATTAATTAAAAAAATATTCAAATGTATGATAACAAACAATTAAAAATAATTTTTTATTTTGACTCAAATTAAAGGTTTTAATTATTATAATTTATAAGAAAATTAAACGAATTTAAACAATTAATTATATAAATTTAAATGCAAGTAATAAAAATATATATAAATATTTTGAATAATTTATTAATTTTATTCTTTAAAAGTAAAAAAAGGTACGACGCAGATAAAGTATACGATTTAAACTATTTTTACATTTAAACTAATCACTGCCATTGAAGGTATATTAAAAATATAAGAAAAAAAAATAGAATAAATATTTATTACAATTAATCAGATTACCTACTTAGAAACAAATGAGATGATAGTTTTAATAATGAAATAAAAAAATGAATCATCAAATTAATCGTTGTCACAAACGTTCTCGTAAATTTACTATAAACAACATTTATGAAATTAGTATATCACGAACCGTTTATAGAATTAATTTTAATTGGAAATGAATCATTAAAAATTGAAACAAAAGTATTTGAAGTAAATAGTGATAGATAATAAATAAGTTTTTTAGTAACTGTGAAAATATCCTGCGGCAAATGACACATCAGTATCATATAGACATTGAAGGTTTCAAATGACGTATATATTTACTAGTAGCAGACACGCTTAATACGCAGTCAAACATTAAATATCCAACTTATCATATATTTTTTTTTATGACTTATTTTCTGCTCAAAATTAATAATTTAAATCCATGCATTACATGATAAATTTTATTTATGATTTCTTAAAAAAAAAGCGTTTAATTATAAACATATATATAAGTATATTATTTTCTACACTTTTCAAAATTGCTGAATGCTCTTTAGTTATTTGCATTCAAAATCAATCAGTTTCGAAAGTCATATTATGGCTGATTTTAATTCTAATTCTTATTCTGAATTATTTTTCAGTAGCCGTTACTAATTTGAATTGGTAGCAGCTACCGAGAAGAAATTAGTAGCTGTTACCGAAAATTAGGTAACTGATACCAAAATAATCAGTAGCGGCTACCAAAAAATAATCAGTAGTCGCTATCGATTGCCAATAGGTAGCAGCTACCGATTATTTTTCAGTAGCGGCTACCGAGAACAAATCAGTAGCTGTTACTAAAAATTAGGTAACTCGTACCGAAATAATCAGTAGTAGCTACCAAAAAATAATCGGTAGCAGCTACCGAAAAATAATCAGTAGTAGCTATCAATTGCCAATAGGTAGCTGCTACCGATTATTTTTCAGTAGCGGCTACCGAGAAAAAATCAGTAGCTGTTACCGAAAATTAGGTAACTGCTACCGAAATAATCAGTAGTAGCTACCAAAAAATAATCAGTAGTCGCTATCGATTGCCAATAGGTAGCTGCTACTGATTATTTTTCAGTAGCGGCTACCGAGGAAAAATCAGTAGCTGTTACCGAAAATTAGGTAACTGGTACCGAAATAATCAGTAGCGGCTACCAAAAAATAATCGGTAGCAGCTACCGAAAAATAATCAGTAGTAGCTATCGATTGCCAATAGGTAGCTGCTACAAATTATTTTTTTCTGTGCATGTTATTTAAATTAGAAAATTGCAATCAGGAAGTGCCTAATGTTGATATTAAAAGTTCTAATTTTAACAGTAGTTTTTGTATACCCTACTGAAACTTTTGGAAGTATGTCCTTGAAAAATAAAAAATAGTCGATTTTTTTAAATCTGTCTAATATATATATTTATTACTATATAATTAAAACACTTTTATTACGAATACGAAAATAAATTGTTAGTTTATTTAAAATAACGACAGATAAAAAATTAAAAAATGTTTAAATTTATAATAAAATAAAAATTTTATTTTCGTCCACTTGTCACCATTAACTTATTGACGTCATGGAGATTTTAAGACCGATTACATATGTCTAAAAAAATATTATCAAGTTTACATGTAACCAAGGTCATGTCTAAAACTACCCATCAAATAAATCAAAGCTAAAATAAAATTAACTTTTTTAATAAATATTTTTAGCTTTTTTTATTTTCGTATTCATTCATTTAAAATGTCAACACATTTTCCAATGTCTACACAACGTCTGGTCTTCTATTTTATTTTTTTTTTCATTATAGTTTTGCTTCTACGTAATCATTTTAATTAATATAATGGAATAAAACAGATCTAATGCAATGAATATTAAACAATATATGACAATTTTTATCTAAAATTAAACCGCAAAGCAAATATCACTCATTTCAAATCTACTGTCTTTTTTATCTTTAAAAATATATACTTGTGCAAATATGAGAATGAGAAGAAGTTAAAACGCAGTAAGAGAAATTTGTTACTTTAAATTAAATGAAGTGTAATCTAATAGATATTTAATTATAATAATAATAATTATTATTATTGTTATTATAATTTATTATATATTAAACAATAACTTGAACAATCTTCAAGTAAACTACTTGAATTAATATTTCACTGTAAAAATATATATTAATACAACCTTGAGGATGACGAATGAACACGTGCAATTTGCTAAAGCATGAAATCTGTTATTTTATAACGCGATATACATTAAATAATATATCAACACATTAAGTACATAATTATACTTTTTAAAGTGAACAAAAAAAATTACTTTATTATTATGATAGAAAAAAAATTTTTTAACTGGTTAGCCGTCTAATAATTTTTGGATTTTTTTAAAATGACATATTTGTAAAAAAAAAAATATTTTAAAAAATTGCACGTGTAGTTTTTTAAATTTTCTGCATGTGCATATTTTTAGTTTTTTTTTGTTGTAACTGGTTAATTAAAAAATCCAAAAATTTTTAATTGTCTACTTACTTCGAAATCATCAAAATTTTTGTTAGACAATTACAAATTTTTGGATTCTTTTGTCAACAAATAAATTTAAAAAAAAATAAAACAAAAAAATGGGCATATAGAAAATTAAAAAAACTACAAGTGCAATTTTTTAAAATATTTTTTTTTTTATAATTTACCATTTTTAAAAAATCCAAAAATTATTAGTCAGCTGACCAGTATCATATTTTTACACTAATTAGTAAATAAATATAAAAAAAAATGAATAATCATACCTTGTGCTGTTGGCCAAGCCTGGAAATGTTACCCAGCGGTAACAACCAAAGTATGAGACAAAACAGAAAGCTTATATACAAGAAGCAATACTGAGTTTACCCCCACTTATATATAAAATAAAATATATCTATATGATCTGTAATAAAGCCCAAAAGATATTTTTCTCTTTCTTCTTCTTAGTCATTTATTTACTTGCTTATTCACTTATTCACACTTAAACATCTCATATGTCCATATACATGTGTTTGAATATGTAATGTACATGTCAGTAATGTGTAATATATATGTAACTTACTGTCGACTGACAGCACAGCACAATAATATCTATACACTATTAAGTGTGTAAAAAAAAAAATGTGTGTTATAAGTGACAACGACAGTGATAACTATCTTACTCTCCTTTCAATGACACTGTCTTTACTTGTCTATACACTTAACCCATCACTCATCACACGACATAATAATAGTAATAATAATAATAATAACAAATAAAATCTAAACCAAACTCATTTCAATGTAATGTAAATTGAGAGAAAGAGAGAATCAAGGAGATATAGAGAACATATATCATAAAGGAACAAATCTTTAATATCTTTACTATCATACGTGCATTGTATAAGCTTTCAAATAACTTATTTATTCATTTTTATATCAAATTATTCTTTAATATAAATATTACACTTAATTAAAATAAATTTTTATTTATAGACGTTTTTTTTTTCGTAACTTATCATGTATTTGGTCTATAAATATAATATACTTATTATTTTCTTTTTTTGAGGATTATATAAAGTGTTATTTATTTGTAGATTAAATTTTTTTTTTTAATGGAAAACAATATTTTGAATTTTTATGTAAAATTTATAAGCATGAAAAAAACAATTTTTATAAGAAAAATGGTTTTTAGATCTTACACTGATATGAGAAAGAATCTTATTGCTGAAAACAGGTTTTTATGATTCGATAATTATTTTAAAATAATATATAAATTTTGCACAGAATAACTTACTGATAAAAAAAAATTAATTATTAATTTTACTTTAGTAGCTATATCTACAAATTATTAAACAAAAATAATCTATGTCATGTCAATAAATTTCTAATGATTATCAAAATATATATTTTTGTATCAAATATTTTTTAGCATCAGTAACTTTTTTTTATGTAAAACTATTAAAAGATGTTTCAACTGTACTATAAATTCAAATGAAAATAATTTTCTAGCGGTAAAAAACACAATAATTTAATTATTTAAAAAAAAATAAAATTAGAACTCACTCGATTTATAACTTAGCATTCTATTCATTTTTTTTTTTTATTAAAACCGTTGTTTTTTTTTTAAACATAATTTTAAAACCCACAAGTGCAAATAAACTCTGTAAACATGAATAAGTGAAATAGGTGAATATTCACTAATTTTAAGTTCAAACCGAACTAGTTATTTTAAAAAGTGGTTCGATAGGCGCTTAGAATTAGTGAATATTCACCTATTTCACTTATTCGTGTTTACAGAGAACACAATCAGATTAAATTTTGTCAATTTTTACACGAGGAAAATTTATCCCTAATATTGAAATTTTGTATCAGATAAAATTTTCAATAAAAATATAACTATATATATTTCTTAAAATTAGAATTGGCTCTAACTGGATTTTTAAACTGAGCAGCTCATATCCGTGTAGAAAAAAATTTTGAAAAAGTGTAGACTATTCAAAACTTCAAAACGTGACACATCGATGAACTTTTTTTGAATGTTTGAACTATTGAAAATTTAGGAGAAAAATCAATGAATGCTCTACTATTATTAAGATATGCTAAAAAAAAAAAAAAAAAAACAGAAAAAGTTCAAAGTCTGTATTTTCTGAAAGTATTTCGCATTGAAAAAAATTATGAACCCTAGTACTTTTAAAGGAGAATCAAAAAAAGTTTACAAAAGAGTCTAAAAATATTACTTTTATAGTATTAAGTCCAATAAGGGTAAAAGTACCATTTGTGGTCATTGTCCGCTTTTTGAACATATAAAACTTTATCTAATTAATAAAACAGTATAAAATAAAATTTCCATTGCAACAGTATGATAAAAGTATCTTTGTACACATTTGAGTAGTTAATTGTGCCATTACGTCTTTTACAAATTAATTCAAATTTTTCACGAGTTCAAAACTGGTCTTAAGGTGACCATAAAAGGTAACTCTACCCTATTTTTTCTTTGTATTTTTGAAATTTGAAAATTGTTTAAAAAGTGTGTCATTGTGTCACGTTTTGAAGTTTAGAATAGTCAACACTTTTTCAAAAATTTTATTTCACGGATGTTCGAATAGAATTTCTTAATTAAATAAAAACATAAGTCAAGAAAATAACAAAGAAAACTATTGTTTATTGTTATCATAATATGATAATTTTTTTAAACTAAAAAATTTATATTAACTTACGTGATATTTTTAAACTACCAAGAAAAAGTATAAAAAATTTCAAGAATAAGTAATAAAAAAAAATAATTTTATTTTATAGGTAATATAAAAATCAAATATTGCGTAATCGAATGCAAAGCAATTTGTAAACAACTGGATGAGTACCCAATGTACAACGTGTGATATGTGTATATTTAAAACGTAAATATTAGCATAAGACATATGAGTGTATCAATAAAAAATTAAATGTATAATCAATTTTCAAATAATACAAAAATAGATGTATGTTTAATACTCTGATTAAATTTTATTGATACAGTGAAATTTTTATTTTCATTGGTTTATTTTTATTTATTTATTTATTTTTAAATTTAAATCATGAAAATATATTAAATCTGTTTATATTTAAATGCCATGATGGCAAAGTAAAATGTATACTTTAAATGTCCCTTTTAAAAACTCGGTAACAAATTTTTAGATGGATCGTTTTTAAAATAACATAAATGTATCAGACTATTTTTAATAGTTATATATATTTATATAATCATGATTATAATTTATTTTAATTATTATGGTATTTATGATTAAATAAAACACGTTCTATTAATCAATTAATGATTAAATTATACATGTGACAAGTTTATGTTGTTATTGAATTGGAAATATAAAAGTATCAATCCCTGTTCTCGATCAATTATTCATTTACTGATTATGATGTGATTAATAAATATAAAGTATAAGTAATGATGAATAAATATGTTATAGTAATTTTTCCATTGTCTGAGCTATTAAGTCTAGATAAATATATACTATATATTTACTTTGATGAAAAGAATATTTAGGGAAAATTTGTGATTCATTTTTTCAAGAAAAAATAAAAATTTTCGTCAACTAGCTTGGGACCCTTGAGATTTAATGACTCTGACGTCAATTTATGATATATGACGTCAAACTCACCCCCGCAACGGACTTCAGAGACCTTAAATGACTAATATAAATTTTTTAGAGGAAACTTTCTTTTTTTCTGGTGTATTGTCTCTTTTCCATGAAAATTTAAACTCACTGTACACGGAAAAAACAGAATATTAAAAATTAATAAATAATAGTAAAAAGTGTAATATGTTATCAATAATTAGTACTATTATGTGCTTAATGCAAAGTAGCTTACTAATTTTTGTAGATTCCGAAAAACTACGATCAATTATTTCAAAAAGTAAAATATTATTACTTTTAGGTATAATACGTGACTTATTAGTGAAAGTTAATTAATTTATGGCATAATCTATTAAAAAGTAATGATTGGTCAAATTAAGAATCGGTATCTTAGATACTGATTTTTCCAGCCGAAAATTGCCAGTTACTAACTTTTATTTTATAAATTCGGTATCACTGATCAATTATTAGCTTAAAATATCATTTATTCATCAATATAAATTAATTTACAATATACATAAATCGAATAAGTGGTAAATAATAAAATGAAAAATTAGTATACTAGATACTGATTTTTTGCTCATAAAAATACCGAAAATTTTAAACTCTTATTTTATAAATTCTATCCCATTGACTAATAATTAATATAAAATGTTATTTATTCGTTATTATAAATTAATTTATTATATACATATATCGAATAAGTGGTAAATAATAAAATTAAAAATTCGTATACTAGATCTTTATATATTAATATGTACGTTTACTAATTTTTCGGTTCCTCATTTTTAAAATTTTTCTATGTTTATTTGAATAGTAACAACTGTAGATAGCAATTTATCGATTCTTTTTCATATTAATTTTAATATACGAAATTACAAATTTAGCTCTTGTATGTGTATCAAATTTTAATATAAATAATAGCTATTTTGTAATATATATAATGGTCCTTGTTTGATATTAGTATCGAATATACTAATTCTGTCGAAAATAAACTACAAACTATTAAAATTTTGAGCATCATTTTTCTCTGTGTACTGAGAAGTAAGATTAAACACTAAAAATTTAATTTAATTTTTTTTTTTTAATACATCAAAATTTTGCTAGGAGTGAAAAAAAATGTTCGCCCAAAACAAATCACCCTAATATATACACAGTATGATGCATAAAAAAATATCATAGCAAATTGTTTTAATTAAATGATTAGTTCATTGTTGTTTGACATAATTCTCACAGTGTTGTTCTCGAAAATTCCGTGCAATGACCTAAATTAATCGTCACGTTTGTTATGTTTCAATTAAACCTTAATATATTTATATATAATACTGTAATTAAAATCTTATATAGACAATTACGAGTATAATTGTCCATTTTAATTGACCTAGAAAAACAAAATATACTTTTTAGTATTTATGAAGAGTATTTTATACATAATAATTAATTTCTAGTTGTAAATAAAATACTTGAGTATAAGCATTAAGAAAACGAATTAATTTAATTTTGATAAATTATAATTTTATGAGATAAACATTTTTATTTAGATGATGAGTGCAAGACATGTTTTTTAATACAGTGTAGTATGATATATACAGCTGTGTATATAAACAATATTTAAGATAAATGTAAATAGAAAGAGGAGAAAACAATGTGATATTTAATTGATGGTGATGAACTGAATTGGTATTATATATAGACGACTACGAGCGAGGTACTTTGTTTTGAACATATATATAACTGCGTAATAAAACAAAGATTTGTATTATATATTTAAAATTTTTAATCATGTAAAAATATTATAAATGTCCGCTTATTGAAAATATTTTTAAAAACTAATTTTTTTTTGACATTGAAACCCTTATTAAGAAAAATGATTTGATCCATGCTAAGTGTATATCTATATCTATACATTACCCAATTCAAATTGTTTCAAATCATTTTTCTTAAGAGGGGTCTGAACTTTTTTCTCTGTCACACTCAAGTCGACAAACGGTACTATCTCTGTTGCACTTGCGCAGTAAATGGAAACTTTGTCCACGTTTTCTCTTAAACAAAAACACATTTTTGAAAAATGAAAACGTATGTTGCTAGATTATAGAGCAATGCATCGAGCCTCGTTCTTCTTTTTGCGTTTAGAAGTTTTGTTTGAGAGACAAGCTTGGACAAAAATTGCTATAGACTCTACTTAATCAGAGAAGTTCAATCAGTTAAAGATCTTGTGAAAAAAATTTAAATTACATATTTTCTAACATTAAGATTTCAGTCATATCTAAAACCGTAAATTTTAGTCTCTGGCAAAAATAAATGAAACATTGGTAATTGATCGTTTTTTGTGTAGGGTTCTTTTTAAGGAGGGGCTATAGTAATTTTTGTCCAAATTTTTGTCTTAAATGAAACCTTTAAACGCAAAATTAAAAACAAGGCTCGATTACTCTACTATCTAGCAATCTACGTTTTAATTCTTAAAAAATGTTCGTTTGTTGAAGAGAAAAAGACACTGCGCAACAGAGATAGTACCGTTTGTCGACTTGTGTTCAGACCCCTTTTAATACCAACTATTATAATAAATTTAATTATGAAGCAATTTCTAACGTTATATTTTTATCGTATAATACTTGTTATTCAACTTTGATCTTATCTACAAAATTTTATTTGATTTAAAATTAAGCGAGCCATAAATATTAAAAAATAGAAGATTTTATTTTTATAATTTGCTGTAAGCGTGACAAGAATTGGACTCGAGTCAACAATTTTTTTTTTATTCACTTTCAATAATATAATCACGGACATTAATTTTCGTCCGGTATACTATAGTCATCACTTAATATAAATATTAATTTTTTTGACAACAAAATGTAAACAAATAAAGTATACCAGTTCTTTTTTTTAATGAAATTATAACTGGTTTTTTTTTAAAAAAATTCTTTTCGTGTTTTGGAATAAAAAATAAAATTTCATTTTATGTCACACCTAAAATTTCCATATTTATATGATGTCATTCCGCAATATTGTTTTATCATAACTCTTTAATATAAAAAAACTACTTAATTTATAATTACTATTATCTTGCAGCTATAAACAGTTTTAATACATATGTCTCTCGATAATATTCATATATATTTTTCACATCTTTTACACAAAGTCTCAATTATGTACAACGTCACTTTTTTTTCGAATTATATCCTGAAGTATTAATTTTATGACTTTTATAAAAAAATTATTTTGAATTTTAAATTAATGTTCTGTATTAATCGATAAAAATTACAGCTAATTATTTTCAATCGTTATTAATCCATAATTCAAAGCAGCTATTATCAATAAAAAAATTAATAGTAATTATTGCAATAGAAATAATAATATAAGGTTCTTTTACTTATATGTAGATATATATGGCAGTTTCAATTACCTTTAAACTACGTCATAACTATAATATTTAATTAACATTAATATAATATAATTCAACATGACAAATTTTCTCACTACGTAATAATCAATTCCCTTTTAACACGTGCCTTATCATGATTATTTAAGAGAATAATATACGTCGTGTAAAAAATACTTAGAATTTATTATTATTATTTTCATTATGCTTCTTTACTATTTATTTACGATATAAGAGAAGTTATGATGAATGAAATAAATCTATTTACTGAAATATAACACTTTAAAGTTTAAAATATCACTGCATTAGTGACATAGTACGCATTCCACATTCATTCATGATTTTAAAATTACGTAATTTTTCAAATCTAACTGCTCATTCATTTACTTTTAATAATGGAAAATACTCAAAAATTTTTTAACTATAGCTATAAGTAATATTCAAAATTAAAATATACCCGGGTCAAAAATAAAACTTGATTTTGTCTTGGTTTACTAAATCGAAATTTAGAGCCTTTTTTCAGAAGGCACACTCGACTTTTTTTTACGAAGATATGAAACCCATAGTTTTCGCTTTGGTTTAGAGTTAACTGGTTTACTTAGTTACGATTTAAGACGAAAAAGTCGGAATCAAGTCGAAATTTACTTGTTTAGACTCATTCGGCTTAAATTACAAGGCGGAAAAGTCAAAATTAAGATGGAATGTGAAAAACAAATTTTACACTAAAAAATACTCCTTGTTTTTGACTTGGTTGATTAAGTCTAAAGTAAGGTGAATGACTGTTGTGCTCGAAGTGAAGAGGAATAAGTTGAAACTAAGATGAAAAAAGTTCTAAAAGTTGAGAAAAATTAAATTTAAGTCGAAAAAGTCGGAATTTTATTGATAACTTCAAAAGAAAATAGAGCCTGAATCAAGTTTTATTTTTGACCTAGGTACCCTAATTAAAAAAAGTTCAAAATAATTTGAATCGACTGATGTATAGATATACACTTAACATGGAGCAAATCATTTTTCTTAATCAGGGTATCAATTTTCATTGAAAAATCCTTTATTGAAAAAGCTGATATGAAATGATTTAAAATTATTAAAATTTGAAACGTCCATAGGACGTTTTATTTTCAATCATCTTTCTCAATCAGAGATAAAATGCACACCTCGAGCGCGAAGCAATATGGTGTGAATTAAATATTATTATATTTTTTTTTGTTAGAAAATTATATAATACAAATATAGCTTATCAAGTGATATTATAGTTTTTTTATGGAAATTGATAATGATAATTATCAATCCGGAAGTTAATATATACATATCATATGAATGTTAATTTTCCACGTGTTTTGTAGATAAAAAAAAATTATGTGATGTAAATATTTTTATGTGATCACGATTGTAATCACGTTGAAATCACTCATTCATTTTTTTAATAAATATGGATTAATCTGATGCAACTGTGATTCAATTTTGCCGAGTTATTATTTGCTGCATGAATTATTTATTACACAAAAAAATTTAAGCGCGCAATTTTATTTATTTTTTTCTTTTTTAATTAAAAAACAATCAAATAAATTACTGTAAGGCGAAAGATATTAATTTATGGCTATTTAATTAGTGATTGTTATTAATGAGTTGAATAATTCATTTAAAAATTAGATAATTAAAACAAATAAAAAATTCATTTGTATATTTTTTCATTGAAGTCAAACTTTTAAATAAATTATTTAAATTTACAAAAATTGCAAGTATAATTTCTTATAAAAAATTTCTCACCGTATTATTTAATAAACTTTTACCTTTGTTAATGTAAAGGCCGACTTAAAAAAAATTAATTTACCTTTTCATAATAAAACGATGTGTAAAGTTTATGTCAATAAGAAAGTAATATAAGAGTTCACTCATATCACGAAGCGCGCACAAGCTATTTTTTTTCTAACAAACTTTTTATAAAATCAATGCCGATTAGCATACAAACAAAACTTTTTTGCAGTAAAACGTGTTGGTCTATCAGAGCATTAAGCAAAGAGCTGACGACCCGTACCCGGCTCTGAGCACACGATGGATAAGAGTATTAAGCTAAATAACTTGCTCGTATGAATAATATGAGAAGGGGTCACTTCGCGGTGAATACGTCTGTCGTCTGTCAATCTCATCTGATGTGATCTGAGTACCGCAAGTAAAGCTTTATTGCTTTACCTCAGGGACGTCTAGTTACATTGGGCCCCTATTATTATTATATTTATTATTCTTCATATTATTACTATTATTATTAAAGCCCAAAAAATTGGGCATGTACAAATACATTTCTTCCGCTTCATAATTATTTTTATTATTACTTATTAGATATAATATCTACTTTACTGTCACTTCCCCTTCAACTTCTTTTTGCTTTTGTTGTTTTTTATTCACTCAACAGCTTAATATACAAACTATATTTTTTTTATTACATACTTCTTATCTTATTATTTTTTATTATCCATTCATTATTCAATCACTCGTGTCTTTTTTTTTATAAAATTAAATTATCATTTGTTATTTAATGTAATCCATAATTTTCATATTTTATCACTTCGGAAATTCATGCACACCCCGAATGCATTGTATGCATTGGAAAAACAGTGCAATCTGGTTGAAAGCTGTTTCTGTTTATGCTCTTACTCTAAAAAAATACTAAATTGAAGTGAGAGTGAATAGAGCATCCGATGTAAGGTAATTAATTCAATAATGCTCTTAGAATTAATTAACCGAATATTTTATTACTTAAAAAATTTGCACACCCCAATCGCGCAGCAGCGCGTGCATTATAATCCACTCATAGTTATTTCATTAATGAATTTAATAAAGCAGTTTTATAAATGTATTTTTATTGTAAGCTTCATTATATATAAATTACTATTAATATAATATGATGAACATATATATGTATATGAATTACTAAATTAAATAATTTTGAATCATAAAATTTGAGTAAATATTAAAATTAATTAAAGTAATAAAAGCGTGAGGATAATAAGGTAAATAGACATGAAGAGTAAAGTCACAACCTTCGCATGATTATAACGTAGGATCTCTTATATTTTATTATCTGACATAAAATTAAATGCTCGGCATGTTCAAGAGTAACCATCAACCTCGATCACTCAACACGATGGATCTTTTTTTTCAATGATATTAACACTTATTTATTTATATACTTATGTATATACTTACCACGTGTTTTTAACAAATCATCAAGTGTTAGATAATCATAACAATTTGTATAAACGGTAAAAACAATAAACTACCCCTGGCGAATCCAAATTACGGCAATTATCTTAATTTACGGTATTCGGAATTACGTAAATTATCGTAAGTTACGATATTCGAAAGAATCACGGCAATTACTGTAATTTATGGTATTCGGAAGAAAGACGACAATTACCATAATTTATAGTACTCGGAAGAATTTCGGCAATTACCATAAATTACGGTATTCGGAAGAATCACGGTAATTACCATAATTTATGGTATTCGAAAGACTTACGGCAATTACCGTAAGTTACGGTATTCGGCAAAATTATGGTAATAACTGTAATTTACGGTATTCAGAAGGACTATGGTATTTTATGGCAGAAGTATGGTATTTTCACCGTAAATTTGCAGTTAGACAACGGGAATTTACCGTAGAAATGCGGCAATTCTATGGTATTTTACCGTAAATTAAAATGTTGTACTGTAAAAACTAAAAATAAAAAAAAACACACACAGTGCTTTCGGTAAAAATGCCACAAATTACAGTAAATTGCCGTATTTTACCGTAATCCACAGTAAAATACCGTAAATTATCGTATATGATTGTAAATTACTGTAAACTGCGGCAAATTAGCCATATAAATACCGGACTTTACGGTAAATTATGAAAAAATTCCGTGAATTGCCGTAATTCGGGACTCATATTTTTAGATAATAATTTTAAATGAAATATTTGAAAATTATTATTTGTAAAAATTACTATAGCATACAATAGATGAAATAAATTTATAATTAGTAGTGATTTGATAAATGATATCACATTAAATGAAATAAATTTAATAAGTTGTAGGTATATATACATAAATAATAAAATAATGCGTATTAAAAAATTTGAAACATTAAGACCCTGCACTCTGTTTGAGTTAAATTATTATAAAGGACTTTATTCACTTTAGTGACTGATAGTTCAGGGCAATCATCCTATTTATGTGTAGTGCCATAGGACCATGAATGATAGTATAGTAAGAAAAGCTGTCCAGTCAGAAATATATATATGAATTCCCTTGAAATATTGTATCATTAAAGATCTCTCACGTTAATAATCAATTATTTATTTATTTATTGCTTATTACAAATATTAATTAATTAATAAATATACATAGCATAATTATTACAAATATCACATTAATATACAGCAGTAAAATGTTGAATATAATTATTTTTTTTTAAATGATTAAATTGACAGGATGACTTAATAATGATCCAAGATGATTGGTCAAAAATTGAAGGAACAATAAGTGGAGCAATAAAACTTTACTAGAGTTGCATGTTATTCTTTATAATACATATATACAGATATGTATGTATACATATGTATAATATATATACACATTGTCACTTGGTTGGTAAATTTGCAGTATCAACGCTTGACAGTGGGATAATGACCCAATTATATGTCATTTACACGTGACTCATATTGTCAATTTGTTCATGTCCGGTACACGACATTCTAATAATCGTACATACGTCTTGCGCAAATATACACGGTTATAAGGTATTTCGTTAGTTAATGAAAGGGCGCCGGGAATTGAATGCATGACAATATTAAATATCACTTGTATGTATGATACTGTCACTTTGCAGCATTTTTATTCAATGCGGTTGGATTTTTTTTTATATCATATAATTATGAAAAATTCTTTTAATATATGGATAGTTTTAATTTCAAAAGGTCATGATTAATTTTTAATGATATTTAAAATTACAAAAACAAATGGGTTTAATATGAGTTATTATTTTTTTATGTTTAAAAATATTGAGTGCGAAACATAGCTTAAAACGAGCTGAAAACACTTTTACAACTTTTGGAAAATTAAAGAACCTTATTGTCAATAAACCGGCCTTAAAAGTGAACGTTTAAGTTATTGAATTACAATATATCGAGTTAAGACTTATTTTTCAATACAAATCGGGTAAATAACAGACTTGAACGGAATAAATTTCCTTGACCGGTTTTGATTTGTATTTTAATTTTTGAACAGGTTTTGATGATAAACGATTTTAAAAAACTGGTTGGTTTTGAAATTAATTGTTTTATATCATATAATATTAAATATTCAACTACACTTCTTGTTATTAGTGTTAAAAAACTTTTTTCACTTTTAGGTGTGAAAACTAAAAATTTTCGAAAAACGACAAGTTATCGACAAAAAACAAAAACAAAGATCTAGGGAGTAAGTGAATTTTCCAATTTTCATTACACTTTAAATGTTATATCAAAAGATTCGAACCGTGAGCATGAAGAAAAAACGTTGGAAAATACAATCTAATCTATACGATGGCGCCATCCATACGGTTTCTACATTAACATAGCTATTAATAAATAATAGGTATGCTAATATATTTTCTAAATAATATAATCTAAAAATAAATTATTCAAATAATTAGTCTAGACATGATAAATAAATATAATGTGAAAAAAAAAGAAAATAAGTATTAAAAGTGGAATAAATTAATCTATAAATCTTCTTTTAAATTTTCTTAATATCAGTAATATACATCCGGTCGCGGCAACACTACGACTTTCCTTATACTTCATTCATCGAAGCACTCAGTGGCCTTTGAAGGTTGTTCAGTGAAAAACGAATGGCAAGACTTGAGAGCTGTACCCATGGCTACGTAATGTAACAACACCAGCTAAGACTCGAGACCGGAGACCAAGACATTTCAACCAACCTTATCTTATAATACATATATATATGTATGTATGTATGTATGTATGTATGTGGTATATTGTAATATGTATAAATGTACATGTAAGATTGGATTCCAGCCGTTGCAAATTCCTTTCTAAGAAATTTAACGCTCAATACCTCAACGCAATCTTCGTTGCAATTCCAACTTAGTACTTGGGCTTAAGTATATATCCTAATAGAGAATGTAATCGTTTTGTATATGGAAGAAAAATCCTTTTTTTTTAAGTACAAGGTAAATGTTATCTACGGAATTGATATTGCGTTTTTTTTATTCAGAGATGAGAGATTAATTTTTTTTTACATATCTAACTTGCATATGGCAATAGTACATATATTTTGATTGTGCATTAAGTATTAAGAATATTGTATGAGGTATGTACGGATGTACAAGATGTATATGGGATATATTATCGGGGATAAAAGAGTATCAAGTAGAATGAGATGCTATCCTGAGAACTTGGATGTCAGTGACCGCTACGATCATTTATGTAGTGTAGTGTATTTCATACTATATGTATGTATGTATGCATACATGTACGTATACATACATACATTGTACATCGGTATTCTGTGCGACTTTCACTTCGCACGTCCTACGTCTTCCCCGCCGAATCTCGAACTGTATGATTCATCCGAATGTGATTCACTGTATTGGAAATCCCCTGAAAAACTTTTTGCATCATTAGATAATGTTAACAAGTTTTTACAATTAAAAGTATATATTTTGCCCTTATATATTTGCTTATACTTTATTTTTACAATGAGCTCCATCATTTTTATAATTAAACTTAATAATTGAGAGTTGGTCAAACAATTAAAAATTTGCTGAACCAGTTCAGATTCAATTGGCTTAGTTCACATAAAAGTAATTTAAAGCGTATACTTTAATTAAATATTTATTGCTCTTCCTGGGCCAGTAAATTATTACTAAATGAATCCAATTCATTTAAAAAAGTACAGTCATGTGAATCAACAAATAAATGCATCTATAAATAGTCAAATTCTATAAAAATAAATAACAATAAAAATTAACGTAATACTTAATTACATGAATTAGTCATAAAAATAAATAATAAAAATAAAACCAGGAAATAGGTGAGTATACATATACAAGATTGCATAAATATCCCGGAGATAAATATACCATTTTCTACTTATAGCCCAAGAGTTTTTTAAACTTGTCTCGGTTGATTGTCGAGTATCCGGCTGTAGAACAATCATGAATGTACTACTCTACACGCAGCCTGTGCGGTGGTAGTGGCGGCGAGACTGGCCAGCCAAGAGAATGCATGAAAGTGCAGTGACGGGGTAAAGAGGCGAACAAATAACTCGGCTCCTTGAATGAAACTCTCCTCCAGGCTCCAGGCTACATGTAGATGTGACTTTTTGCTTTGCTTATTCCATCCGTTTGTTAAAAAATACATTTCATATATACATACATATACATACACAATTTAAAACTAACAGTACAGGTTATTGTACGTACTACTTGCAACACATACGACTACGTACTCCATACACTCACAATCAAAGGAACACCGTGTGAGGCGCCTCCAACCTCGTGATATCAAATAATAGTACAAAAGCACATAAAATCACTGTGTGTGGTATCAAGTATTTATATATGTAATGATATTTTATATATGTATATATATATATATAATAACATTGAAAATTACCCTTTAGTATAACCTATACCTTTGAAGACCCATACGTACATACATACATACATATAGATTTGAATTGTCCTGTAGCGCAACGAATAACACATTTGAATACATTCACACCCATTTCACACATGCATACATACATATATTTAAATTGTCCTGTGGCGCAACGAATAACACACATTTAAATACATACTTACATTTGTTAAATTGTCCTGTAGCGCAATAGATAACGCATTTCTGTGTACATGTACATAAATATATAAGGAAATGTAAGTAAAGGTATAAACAGTATGAGTAAGAATACATTACCAGCAAGCCCGACATATATACACAGTTTAAGAAGAAGTAGGGATGAAACCTGAATGATCCATAGAACCTGATGTAGTTGTGTAGTCTACGTCAGTGCGGCAGAGGGAGTATGAGCCTACAGCAGCAGCAGCAGCAGCGGCGGTGGCGGCGGCATCAACAGCAGCAGCAATAGCAACAGTCAGAGCCAGCTTGTTGGTAAGAGAGACTTGTGGACGGTGGGAAACGGTGACTTGGTGGGGGTTACTGCTTCGGAAATGGCCGCGGGAAAGTAGAGAGCGGTGAGCGAAAAAAAAATAGTTTTTTTTATTATTTTTTCCTCCACATTATTCACTGTGTGAGCATAATCTCCTCGTGAGCAGGCGGTTTTTCGCCGGGATGCTGCGGTACTGGCGGCTGCTCTGAGCTCTCAGGAAAGGAATACTGAAGAAGTTAACAAGTACTTGCAATATTTGTGTATGTGTATATATATATGTATATGTGTGTATACACTGGACACGAGAAAGAGAAGATAAGTCAGACGTAGAGCACAAGTTGCGATATCTGAAGCTCCAGGGTGAAGGGTTTTCTGTGTTGTGTGTGATCGTGTCGTATTAAATTTTCCCACAGTCAGCCAACGGTTTGACGGTTCGCTTACGACTTCCTGGACGTATCGTGGGCAACTTTTTATTTATTTATTTTTTTAATTACCTGACAAGATCTAGTTCTGGTTAGACGACAGTTACTAAGGTGTCTACTTGTACTGTTCTGTTTAGTTTAGTTTTACAATTATAATTTAAATAATTACTGTATTTTGGAGTAAGTTGTATCAAGAGATGGCCGGTGACAGTACGACGAACAATGAAATTGGAGAGGGGGACGAGCAGGGTGCGTCAGCAAGGGGGGAACGGCATTCCAGAGTGGGCGGCATTCTGGAATGTGATCCCCCCGGTAACAGGAATTCACTGAGTATGAGCGACCAAGCCAACGAGAACACCGACGACGACGGTGTTTGTCGCTATGGTGCTAGTCCAGCTAATTCAGAGATGTCTTTCATCGAAATTTGCCAGGTATCTATGCACTTAATTTTAAAAATTAAATTAAGTATCATCTATACCTCACTTTTTAGAATTCTCCAAGAAAGTTATCTTTAAGCTAACTATTAACAAACTATTTTGTCTTCTTTTAGATCCGACTACAAAATTTCTTTCCCCATTTCGCACCACCTTCATCACGATATGGGATTTGTGATGACTCTGTTGAACTGACGGCAGAAGTATTGGCAAATGACGTGATAAGATATTTACTTAAAGAAGACATGTACCTAATATCACAAGATTCAATATCACGCAGTATGCGTCATAATGTCTATCAAATGTTAAATAAACACAGTATCCTATTTACAAGTATGGTGAATCGGCTTAATGTCGTACCTGACACAGCATACGAGGCTTTCACGGGAGTTGCTGATGAACTATTTCTCCATGGTGAAATAACATGGGCCAAAATAGTCTGTTTGTATGCATTTATGGGAAGACTGGCACTGTGGGCCAGAGATGGCAGGATGCATGCTTTGAAACAAAAATTACCACTTTATGTGTCGAGGTATATCGGCGAAGCGATTGCACATTTCATAAAAGGCTATGGAGGATGGGTAAGTTTCTATATTATTGTACTGCATTATTTTGAAGATGCTGCTGTTGGTGGTGGTGTTTAATGAGTTAGAATTTTCGTTGATAAAAAGGTTCGTTTTGTTTAGGAACAATTGTGTATAGAGTATCCAGTTGCTGAAGAAGTTAGTGGTGCAGTGTGGAGAAGTCTTCTTATGACTGGAGCAACGCTTAGTCTGGTTGCTACTATTTTAACTGTCACAGCTTGAAGATAGTCCGATGATTATAGATCTTTATTATATTCTAGAGGTTTGTAGAGTGTGAAATTTTTATTTTTTTAAGAACAGTTTTCTTTGATATTAATTGCGGGTAATTAAATTTAAAAAGAGAATTGATTGATTTTAAAAAATAAGGACAAGAAGACTGAGGGTGATTTTAGTTTTTTTTTAAGCTTTTGTAAGAAATATTTTTGTACAGTCGACTACTCGCCATAAGCCTGGTCTAGGGGACAGGTAAATTTTTATTGTAATTTCAGTCTCTCCACTACCAGGCGTTTAGTTTTGTTTTCGACTACTCGTTATAAGCCTGTTTTATTTAATATGATTTTAAACGTCATGTTTAAGTTCTGTTACATACGTCAGTATCCCGATTTTTCTAGTGCTTATGGCACTAAAATAAATACTTATCTTTTTACACTAATAATAATTTTAATGGAAAAAATTATAATGACAACGGTATTAATTACAGTAATAATAATAATAATTGTTATTGATCAACATAATGCTCAATAAAACTTTTAAATTGTAACAGAAGCTTTAATTGTAATTAATCATTACAACTATCAACAATAACTTATATTTTACTTAATATTTATTAAATTATTATCCGCGAAAGATCGATAGTAAATTTTCATCATTAATTTTGATATTTTGTTCCTATTGTTAGTTTATAATTTAGAGAATTTTAACGGAGGCTTGTAACGGGCTGTCTGGTACGAAACTCAAAAAAGTGGTTAAGTGGGAAGCTGTTTGAGCTCAGTATCTGCCGATTGAGGGGAAGAGGCTTATAACGGGAGTCGACTATAGTTGATTTTGGTAGCTTATTTATTAATCGATTGATGAAGAATTTTAAATGGAAGTTTTAAAATTTAAAATTAGAAAGAGCAGCTTTTTATTTTTAAATTTTCTTAGTTTACTTTTTTTTCGGTTGCTACGTAAATATCGGAAAAAAATGAAAGTTTAAATTCGAGCGTAGATTTAATAACTTACAAACCTCTTTGAATGTTGACAACTAAAAAAAATAATAATTCAATAGTTATTTTTTAAAATAAAAATAATAAATTGTCAAATTCATAGATTATCACTATGTAATATAATCATTGGGCTTTACCGTTTTATAAAATTAACGTAAGATTAAAATAATCTATTTAATAATTAAATTAATCAAAAATAAAGAAAAAATGACAAATTAATGGCGTACTTATATTCTGTGATGATATTCTAAAAACACAAAACGAATACAAATAGCGTGAAACTAAACAGTTATATACGTAATTTTTTATACAAATGAAAAACTAAATAAATATAGAATATAATGAAAATCACATTTGTAACTTTAACTTTTGTCATGACGACAAACGGAAAATTCAAGTGCATAATTTATAATAAAAAAAAAAATATTTAAAGTATTATCTTAACAATTGTGAACTCAGCAATGCAAATATATTTTTTTTTTAATTTAAATATCTTAATAGCATGAGAATACCAATTATTTATTCTCATAGTTTTTTAACTAATTTAATAAATTAATCAATTATTTTGGATTTGAAATAAAAATTATATTAAAAATTGTATTTAGATCTATAAAGTAGTATTGATAACTACTTTATTATTCATAATGTAAAGGTGTGATGCATCTCTGCAGAGAATTTCTTTACATTATAAAATCTCACAAAGTTTTTCCTACACGAATCAACTCTACAGATAAATTTTTACATCGCAACAACTCTACAGAAGATTATTTTCACATCTTTCCATCTCTACATGAGAACATCTCTCATATTAAAAATCTTTACAGAGATAAATTCTACAGAGATCACCTCTAGAGCGATCATTTTTACATGGCGCCAAGTTCAAACAATAGAATTTTTGTTTTTACATTTCATTAATAAAGTTGGTTTATTATATAAAAGAAAGAATTAATGAAAGTGAAATTAAATTATTTAAATATTACAAAAGTGATGACTCATCCCGACACAAATAAAGTATATTAATAAAATGTCAAAACAAAAATTCTACTGTTCGAACTTGGCGCCATGTAAAAATTATCGCTGTAGAGTTGATCTCTGTAGAGACTTTTAATATGAGAGATGTTCTCATGTAGAGATGGAACGATGTGAAAATAATCTTCTAGAGTTGTTGCGATGTAAAAATTTATCTGTAGTGTTAAATCGTCTAGGAAAAACTTTGTGAGATTTTATAATGTAGAGATATTATCTGTAGGGATGCACCACCCCTATAATGTAATGCTAGTATTTAGTATTAAAAATCAATGGTTTTTTGAAACGAATATATAAATATATATATATATATATATATATATATATATATATATATATATATATATATATATATATATATATTTGAAAGCCAAATAAGAATCTCAAAATTATATTGAATTTAGGTAGATGCAAACTATTTGTATTTATTCAATAATTTATTTTAGGTAGAAAATATATAAAATAATAAATTTAATTAACAACAATCAAATTTATTTAAATAAAAATGTATTAAGATTATTATAATTAATCGTAATTGTAATCGTTAATTATTGATCTTTTTACATTTTTTTCATATTGATTTGGATATTATCAATAATAACTCACACTTTAACACTTTTGTTATCGTGAATTATTATTTTTATTAAAAAATATTTTAAACAAAACTTTTGTACGAACTTGATAAAGAAAATAAAAAATTTTTAATGAATAATTTTTTTTTAAAATATTCATTTCCCAAGAGCAAAACTCAGCTGCCGTACACGGAAAAAAATACTAGTAAGTAATACTCAGATTCTCATCAACAGCGTGCCTAAACCGAATATTAGTTAATATTATGGAGTAGACCATAAGAAATTAATAACAGATGCACTTTTTTGACAAGTGTCTTGTTCGGGTGATTCATTTCCGCAGAAGTTTTTTTTTTTTTAAGTGCTCAAGCAAAATCTCAATCTACATCGAAAAACAAAAATTCTCACCAAATATGAGCTCTTAATTCCAATGCTAAGTACTTACTATTTGGTTTCAAAGATTTCCCATTTAAAATACACGTAAATTAAATTACTTTTTTTTTAACTTTCTACTACTCAGCTGCGTTTCATGATATCAACACGGTTTTGGTCGCAAATTGTAGGGCATTTGGTGTTCTTCAAAAGTGCCCATAGTTACTTAGGTGTTATTCCAGCTGTTTCACTTGTGTCCGCTGCGGAACTCATTTTTCCTATGAAATTGACCATTATTGGCTTGCAGAACGTTAACCAATGAAAGTACACTAAAATCGTTGATGGGAAATTTATAGGAAATTTTATTCCCTTCAAAAAAAGTCCTATGAGTCAAGCCGCTAAAGTCCATAGTTTCCGAGTTATAGTCATTTTAATAATTTAAAGAATAAAATATCAATTGTAATTTTTTTTTTTTTATTATATTTTTCAAATTATTAAAATGACTATAACTCGGAAACTATGGACTTTAGCGGCTTGACTCATAGGACTTTTTTTGAAGGGAATAAAATTTCCTATAAAATTCCCATCAGCGATTTTAGTATACTTTCATTGGTTAACGTTCTGCAAGCCATTAATGGTCAATTTCATAGGAAAAATGAGTTCCGCAGCGGACACAAGTGAAACAGCTGGAATAACAGCTAAGTAACTATGGGCACTTTTGAAGAACACCAAATGCCCTACAATTTGCGACCAAAACCGTGTTGATATCATGAAACGCAGCTGAGTATTAGAAAGTTAAAAAAAAAGTAATTTAATTTACGTGTATTTTAAATGGGAAATCTTTGAAACCAAATAGTAAGTACTTAGCATTAGAATTAAGAGCTCATATTTGGTGAGAATTTTTATTTTTCAATGTAGATTGAGATTTTGCTTGAGCACTTAAAAAAAAAAAACTTTTGCGGAAATGAATCACCCTAGTGTCTTGTAGTTTTTTACGGTTTAAGTGGTAATTTTAAATAGTTAAGCAGTATATTTCAACGATTAACTGTCAATTGTAGCAGTTTAACTTAAAAAATCATAATTTTACTGATTTAAACAACATTAGTTATCGAACATACCATAAAAAATTAGAAATTGAACTACAATTATTTTTTTTAGTGTAAGCACCGTTTTTAAGTTTTACAGTGCAATACTTCACTTTACGGTAAAATACCACAGGTTTGCCTCAATTTGGGTGCCATCTTTTTGTCCTAACAACAAGTTCTTTCGAGTCGAAAAATATTTCGATTAAATATTAATCCCGGTATAGTTAAAAGTCAAATGATGTTAATAACGACTGTAATTATTGCAAGTAGATATTTAAGAAAGATTTGTAATTAATCAGTTGTATTAAATGTTGTTTCCTTTAAATACAGATGGCTGATAGAAGCACTACGATATGATGACTTAGTAATGTAGAAAGATTTCCAATTATGAACAGTTGTACATCGAACTGATGTCATGTATTTGCATACAGTGATGAGGTCGCATATAAAATGTGACATTCGTATTTGTTGCTATCATGAACAATAGTCTTTAATCAAATAGAACAACGATAATTTGATGCATTAGTATTTTATAATTATTTTGAAATGAGTCTAATTGATTGAAAGCAATTGACTTATAATGCCGTTTTATAGTAAATGGGCACTTGGATAGTCCTATTAATAATTATTTGGCAATGTGCTACTAGACTAGTTTATTTCTATACTCTTATTGGTTTTTTTTATCATATACCTCTAAAAAGTAGTCATTGAATTTTCTTCCTATCTATTACAAATATGAAGACTATCCGTTTTATAGCAAACGGGTATACACGGAGTATACACGGAGAAAAATATCGCTAGATTAACTATACGTATCGTTATTCTGGCTATACGCTGTATAGTTAACTTACTTAACGATACGCCATATAGCTAATTCAGCTATACGGAGTATCCTCAGAGTGGATCGTTAAAATGACAATCCGTATCCTTATTTTAGACATTTCATGAATCGTTGATATAACTATTACGCATACTCTGTATTTAGGCATACGGAAACCCAGAACGACGATACGTATAGCCAATGCAGCTATACGGATCCTCACGCTGGCTATACAGATACCGATATTAACGAAACTACATATCGTTACAACGGCTATTCGTCGTATTGTCAAACTAAATAAACGAATACTTCTCCTAACCTAAATACGTATCTTTATTTTAGCGATACTATAGATTATTGAAATAATATGAGAGTATTCCTAAATTAAGTATACGATTCGTTATTCTGACAATACGGCATTTGAGGATACATTGGATAGTAATTCTGAAGATAATTTTCTCTCCGTGTACGCGTAAGATATTGGGTAGATCAAAAAATATTTCAGTTTAACGATGATCGTCTACAGGGGCTGCATTTCAGCCCAAATATCATCTAAGCTACATTGGTCGCAAATGTCAGGACTGCGTAGGAAAAAATCGATAAAGAATGAGTGAGAATTGTAGGAAAAAGTGTCAGCTACAAGATAGGCGGACAGAACAAGTGGAGTATTGAGTAGATCAAAAAATATTTCATTTTAAAGATGATCGTCTACAGACGCTGCATTTCAGCCAAAATATCATCTAAGCTACATTGGTCGCGAATGTCAGGACAGCGTAGGAAAAAATCGATAAAGAATGAGTGAGAATTGTAGGAAAAAGTGTCAGCTACAAGATAGGCGGACAGAACAAGTGGGATATTGAGTAGATCAAAAAATATTTCAGTTTAACGATGATCGTCTACAGGGGCTGCATTTCAGCCCAAATATCATCTAAGCTACATTGGTCGCAAATGTCAGGACAGCGTAGGAAAAAATCGATAAAGAATGAGTGAGAATTGTAGGAAAAAGTGTCAGCTACAAGATAGGCGGACAGAACAAGTGGGATATTGAGTAGATCAAAAAATATTTCAGTTTAGAGGTGATCGTCTACAGGGGCTGCATTTCAGCCCAAATATCATCTAAGCTACATTGGTCGCGAATGTCAGGACAGCGTAGGAAAAAATCGATAAAGAATGAGTGAGAATTGTAGGAAAAAGTGTCAGCTACAAGATAGGCGGACAGAACAAGTGGGATATTGAGTAGATCAAAAAATATTTCAGTTTAGAGGTGATCGTCTACAGGGGCTGCATTTCAGCCCAAATATCATCTAAGCTACATTGGTCGCGAATGTCAGGACAGCGTAGGAAAAAATCGATAAAGAATGAGTGAGAATTGTAGGAAAAAGTGTCAGCTACAAGATAGGCGGACAGAACAAGTGGAAGATTGAGTAGATCAAAAAATATTTCATTTTAAAGATGATCGTCTACAGACGCTGCATTTCAGCCCAAATATCATCTAAGCTTCATTGGTCGCAAATGTCAGGACAGCGTAGGAAAAAATCGATAAAGAATGAGTGAGAATTGTAGGAAAAAGTGTCAGCTACAAGATAGGCGGACAGAACAAGTGGGATATTGAGTAGATCAAAAAATATTTCAGTTTAAAGATGATCGTCTACAGACGCTGCATTTCAGCCCAAATATCATCTAAGCTTCATTGGTCGCAAATGTCAGGACAGCGTAGGAAAAAATCGATAAAGAATGAGTGAGAATTGTAGGAAAAAGTGTCAGCTACAAGATAGGCGGACAGAACAAGTGGGATATTGAGTAGATCAAAAAATATTTCAGTTTAAAGATGATCGTCTACAGGGGCTGCATTTCAGCCCAAATATCATCTAAGCTTCATTGGTCGCAAATGTCAGGACAGCGTAGGAAAAAATCGATAAAGAATGAGTGAGAATTGTAGGAAAAAGTGTCAGCTACAAGATAGGCGGACAGAACAAGTGGGATATTGAGTAGATCAAAAAATATTTCAGTTTAAAGATGATCGTCTACAGGGGCTGCATTTCAGCCCAAATATCATCTAAGCTACATTGGTCGCGAATGTCAGGACAGCGTAGGAAAAAATCGATAAAGAATGAGTGAGAATTGTAGGAAAAAGTGTCAGCTACAAGATAGGCGGACAGAACAAGTGGGATATTGAGTAGATCAAAAAATATTTCAGTTTAAAGATGATCGTCTACAGACGCTGCATTTCAGCCCAAATATCATCTAAGCTTCATTGGTCGCAAATGTCAGGACAGCGTAGGAAAAAATCGATAAAGAATGAGTGAGAATTGTAGGAAAAAGTGTCAGCTACAAGATAGGCGGACAGAACAAGTGGGATATTGAGTAGATCAAAAAATATTTCAGTTTAAAGATGATCGTCTACAGACGCTGCATTTCAGCCCAAATATCATCTAAGCTACATTGGTCGCGAATGTCAGGACAGCGTAGGAAAAAATCGATAAAGAATGAGTGAGAATTGTAGGAAAAAGTGTCAGCTACAAGATAGGCGGACAGAACAAGTGGGATATTGAGTAGATCAAAAAATATTTCAGTTTAAAGATGATCGTCTACAGACGCTGCATTTCAGCCCAAATATCATCTAAGCTACATTGGTCGCGAATGTCAGGACAGCGTAGGAAAAAATCGATAAAGAATGAGTGAGAATTGTAGGAAAAAGTGTCAGCTACAAGATAGGCGGACAGAACAAGTGGGATATTGAGTAGATCAAAAAATATTTCAGTTTAAAGATGATCGTCTACAGACGCTGCATTTCAGCCCAAATATCATCTAAGCTACATTGGTCGCGAATGTCAGGACAGCGTAGGAAAAAATCGATAAAGAATGAGTGAGAATTGTAGGAAAAAGTGTCAGCTACAAGATAGGCGGACAGAACAAGTGGGATATTGAGTAGATCAAAAAATATTTCAGTTTAAAGATGATCGTCTACAGGGGCTGCATTTCAGCCCAAATATCATCTAAGCTACATTGGTCGCGAATGTCAGGACAGCGTAGGAAAAAATCGATAAAGAATGAGTGAGAATTGTAGGAAAAAGTGTCAGCTACAAGATAGGCGGACAGAACAAGTGGGATATTGAGTAGATCAAAAAATATTTCAGTTTAAAGATGATCGTCTACAGGGGCTGCATTTCAGCCCAAATATCATCTAAGCTACATTGGTCGCAAATGTCAGGACAGCGTAGGAAAAAATCGATAAAGAATGAGTGAGAATTGTAGGAAAAAGTGTCAGCTACAAGATAGGCGGACAGAACAAGTGGGATATTGAGTAGATCAAAAAATATTTCAGTTTAAAGATGATCGTCTACAGACGCTGCATTTCAGCCCAAATATCATCTAAGCTACATTGGTCGCAAATGTCAGGACAGCGTAGGAAAAAATCGATAAAGAATGAGTGAGAATTGTAGGAAAAAGTGTCAGCTACAAGATAGGCGGACAGAACAAGTGGGATATTGAGTAGATCAAAAAATATTTCAGTTTAAAGATGATCGTCTACAGGGGCTGCATTTCAGCCCAAATATCATCTAAGCTTCATTGGTTGCAAATGTCAGGACAGCGTAGGAAAAAATCGATAAAGAATGAGTGAGAATTGTAGGAAAAAGTGTCAGCTACAAGATAGGCGGACAGAACAAGTGGGATATTGAGTAGATCAAAAAATATTTCAGTTTAAAGATGATCGTCTACAGACGCTGCATTTCAGCCCAAATATCATCTAAGCTACATTGGTCGCAAATGTCAGGACAGCGTAGGAAAAAATCGATAAAGAATGAGTGAGAATTGTAGGAAAAAGTGTCAGCTACAAGATAGGCGGACAGAACAAGTGGGATATTGAGTAGATCAAAAAATATTTCAGTTTAAAGATGATCGTCTACAGACGCTGCATTTCAGCCCAAATATCATCTAAGCTACATTGGTCGCGAATGTCAGGACAGCGTAGGAAAAAATCGATAAAGAATGAGTGAGAATTGTAGGAAAAAGTGTCAGCTACAAGATAGGCGGACAGAACAAGTGGGATATTGAGTAGATCAAAAAATATTTCAGT
This sequence comes from Microplitis manilae, assembly GCA_030273425.1. NCBI lineage: Eukaryota > Metazoa > Arthropoda > Insecta > Hymenoptera > Braconidae > Microplitis > Microplitis manilae. Next base: position 27,332,955 of record CP092722.1, on the reverse strand, counting down.
TTAAAGATGATCGTCTACAGGGGCTGCATTTCAGCCCAAATATCATCTAAGCTACATTGGTCGCGAATGTCAGGACAGCGTAGGAAAAAATCGATAAAGAATGAGTGAGAATTGTAGGAAAAAGTGTCAGCTACAAGATAGGCGGACAGAACAAGTGGGATATTGAGTAGATCAAAAAATATTTCAGTTTAAAGATGATCGTCTACAGACGCTGCATTTCAGCCCAAATATCATCTAAGCTACATTGGTCGCAAATGTCAGGACAGCGTAGGAAAAAATCGATAAAGAATGAGTGAGAATTGTAGGAAAAAGTGTCAGCTACAAGATAGGCGGACAGAACAAGTGGGATATTGAGTAGATCAAAAAATATTTCAGTTTAAAGATGATCGTCTACAGACGCTGCATTTCAGCCCAAATATCATCTAAGCTACATTGGTCGCAAATGTCAGGACAGCGTAGGAAAAAATCGATAAAGAATGAGTGAGAATTGTAGGAAAAAGTGTCAGCTACAAGATAGGCGGACAGAACAAGTGGGATATTGAGTAGATCAAAAAATATTTCAGTTTAAAGATGATCGTCTACAGACGCTGCATTTCAGCCCAAATATCATCTAAGCTTCATTGGTCGCAAATGTCAGGACAGCGTAGGAAAAAATCGATAAAGAATGAGTGAGAATTGTAGGAAAAAGTGTCAGCTACAAGATAGGCGGACAGAACAAGTGGGATATTGAGTAGATCAAAAAATATTTCAGTTTAAAGATGATCGTCTACAGGGGCTGCATTTCAGCCCAAATATCATCTAAGCTACATTGGTCGCAAATGTCAGGACAGCGTAGGAAAAAATCGATAAAGAATGAGTGAGAATTGTAGGAAAAAGTGTCAGCTACAAGATAGGCGGACAGAACAAGTGGGATATTGAGTAGATCAAAAAATATTTCAGTTTAAAGATGATCGTCTACAGACGCTGCATTTCAGCCCAAATATCATCTAAGCTACATTGGTCGCAAATGTCAGGACAGCGTAGGAAAAAATCGATAAAGAATGAGTGAGAATTGTAGGAAAAAGTGTCAGCTACAAGATAGGCGGACAGAACAAGTGGGATATTGAGTAGATCAAAAAATATTTCAGTTTAAAGATGATCGTCTACAGACGCTGCATTTCAGCCCAAATATCATCTAAGCTACATTGGTCGCAAATGTCAGGACAGCGTAGGAAAAAATCGATAAAGAATGAGTGAGAATTGTAGGAAAAAGTGTCAGCTACAAGATAGGCGGACAGAACAAGTGGGATATTGAGTAGATCAAAAAATATTTCAGTTTAAAGATGATCGTCTACAGACGCTGCATTTCAGCCCAAATATCATCTAAGCTACATTGGTCGCAAATGTCAGGACAGCGTAGGAAAAAATCGATAAAGAATGAGTGAGAATTGTAGGAAAAAGTGTCAGCTACAAGATAGGCGGACAGAACAAGTGGGATATTGAGTAGATCAAAAAATATTTCAGTTTAAAGATGATCGTCTACAGACGCTGCATTTCAGCCCAAATATCATCTAAGCTACATTGGTCGCAAATGTCAGGACAGCGTAGGAAAAAATCGATAAAGAATGAGTGAGAATTGTAGGAAAAAGTGTCAGCTACAAGATAGGCGGACAGAACAAGTGGGATATTGAGTAGATCAAAAAATATTTCAGTTTAAAGATGATCGTCTACAGACGCTGCATTTCAGCCCAAATATCATCTAAGCTACATTGGTCGCAAATGTCAGGACAGCGTAGGAAAAAATCGATAAAGAATGAGTGAGAATTGTAGGAAAAAGTGTCAGCTACAAGATAGGCGGACAGAACAAGTGGGATATTGAGTAGATCAAAAAATATTTCAGTTTAAAGATGATCGTCTACAGACGCTGCATTTCAGCCCAAATATCATCTAAGCTACATTGGTCGCAAATGTCAGGACAGCGTAGGAAAAAATCGATAAAGAATGAGTGAGAATTGTAGGAAAAAGTGTCAGCTACAAGATAGGCGGACAGAACAAGTGGGATATTGAGTAGATCAAAAAATATTTCAGTTTAAAGATGATCGTCTACAGACGCTGCATTTCAGCCAAAATATCATCTAAGCTACATTGGTCGCGAATGTCAGGACAGCGTAGGAAAAAATCGATAAAGAATGAGTGAGAATTGTAGGAAAAAGTGTCAGCTACAAGATAGGCGGACAGAACAAGTGGGATATTGAGTAGATCAAAAAATATTTCAGTTTAAAGATGATCGTCTACAGACGCTGCATTTCAGCCCAAATATCATCTAAGCTACATTGGTCGCGAATGTCAGGACAGCGTAGGAAAAAATCGATAAAGAATGAGTGAGAATTGTAGGAAAAAGTGTCAGCTACAAGATAGGCGGACAGAACAAGTGGGATATTGAGTAGATCAAAAAATATTTCAGTTTAAAGATGATCGTCTACAGGGGCTGCATTTCAGCCCAAATATCATCTAAGCTACATTGGTCGCGAATGTCAGGACAGCGTAGGAAAAAATCGATAAAGAATGAGTGAGAATTGTAGGAAAAAGTGTCAGCTACAAGATAGGCGGACAGAACAAGTGGGATATTGAGTAGATCAAAAAATATTTCAGTTTAAAGATGATCGTCTACAGACGCTGCATTTCAGCCCAAATATCATCTAAGCTACATTGGTCGCGAATGTCAGGACAGCGTAGGAAAAAATCGATAAAGAATGAGTGAGAATTGTAGGAAAAAGTGTCAGCTACAAGATAGGCGGACAGAACAAGTGGGATATTGAGTAGATCAAAAAATATTTCATTTTAAAGATGATCGTCTACAGACGCTGCATTTCAGCCCAAATATCATCTAAGCTTCATTGGTTGCAAATGTCAGGACAGCGTAGGAAAAAATCGATAAAGAATGAGTGAGAATTGTAGGAAAAAGTGTCAGCTACAAGATAGGCGGACAGAACAAGTGGGATATTGAGTAGATCAAAAAATATTTCAGTTTAAAGATGATCGTCTACAGACGCTGCATTTCAGCCCAAATATCATCTAAGCTACATTGGTCGCGAATGTCAGGACAGCGTAGGAAAAAATCGATAAAGAATGAGTGAGAATTGTAGGAAAAAGTGTCAGCTACAAGATAGGCGGACAGAACAAGTGGGATATTGAGTAGATCAAAAAATATTTCATTTTAAAGATGATCGTCTACAGACGCTGCATTTCAGCCAAAATATCATCTAAGCTACATTGGTCGCGAATGTCAGGACAGCGTAGGAAAAAATCGATAAAGAATGAGTGAGAATTGTAGGAAAAAGTGTCAGCTACAAGATAGGCGGACAGAACAAGTGGGATATTGAGTAGATCAAAAAATATTTCAGTTTAAAGATGATCGTCTACAGACGCTGCATTTCAGCCAAAATATCATCGAAGCTACATTGGTCGCGAATGTCAGGACAGCGTAGGAAAAAATCGATAAAGAATGAGTGAGAATTGTAGGAAAAAGTGTCAGCTACAAGATAGGCGGACAGAACAAGTGGGATATTGAGTAGATCAAAAAATATTTCAGTTTAAAGATGATCGTCTACAGACGCTGCATTTCAGCCCAAATATCATCTAAGCTACATTGGTCGCGAATGTCAGGACAGCGTAGGAAAAAATCGATAAAGAATGAGTGAGAATTGTAGGAAAAAGTGTCAGCTACAAGATAGGCGGACAGAACAAGTGGGATATTGAGTAGATCAAAAAATATTTCAGTTTAAAGATGATCGTCTACAGACGCTGCATTTCAGCCCAAATATCATCTAAGCTTCATTGGTCGCAAATGTCAGGACAGCGTAGGAAAAAATCGATAAAGAATGAGTGAGAATTGTAGGAAAAAGTGTCAGCTACAAGATAGGCGGACAGAACAAGTGGGATATTGAGTAGATCAAAAAATATTTCAGTTTAAAGATGATCGTCTACAGACGCTGCATTTCAGCCCAAATATCATCTAAGCTACATTGGTCGCGAATGTCAGGACAGCGTAGGAAAAAATCGATAAAGAATGAGTGAGAATTGTAGGAAAAAGTGTCAGCTACAAGATAGGCGGACAGAACAAGTGGGATATTGAGTAGATCAAAAAATATTTCAGTTTAAAGATGATCGTCTACAGACGCTGCATTTCAGCCCAAATATCATCTAAGCTACATTGGTCGCAAATGTCAGGACAGCGTAGGAAAAAATCGATAAAGAATGAGTGAGAATTGTAGGAAAAAGTGTCAGCTACAAGATAGGCGGACAGAACAAGTGGGATATTGAGTAGATCAAAAAATATTTCATTTTAAAGATGATCGTCTACAGACGCTGCATTTCAGCCCAAATATCATCTAAGCTACATTGGTCGCGAATGTCAGGACAGCGTAGGAAAAAATCGATAAAGAATGAGTGAGAATTGTAGGAAAAAGTGTCAGCTACAAGATAGGCGGACAGAACAAGTGGGATATTGAGTAGATCAAAAAATATTTCAGTTTAAAGATGATCGTCTACAGACGCTGCATTTCAGCCCAAATATCATCTAAGCTTCATTGGTCGCAAATGTCAGGACAGCGTAGGAAAAAATCGATAAAGAATGAGTGAGAATTGTAGGAAAAAGTGTCAGCTACAAGATAGGCGGACAGAACAAGTGGGATATTGAGTAGATCAAAAAATATTTCAGTTTAAAGATGATCGTCTACAGACGCTGCATTTCAGCCCAAATATCATCTAAGCTACATTGGTCGCAAATGTCAGGACAGCGTAGGAAAAAATCGATAAAGAATGAGTGAGAATTGTAGGAAAAAGTGTCAGCTACAAGATAGGCGGACAGAACAAGTGGGATATTGAGTAGATCAAAAAATATTTCAGTTTAAAGATGATCGTCTACAGACGCTGCATTTCAGCCCAAATATCATCTAAGCTACATTGGTCGCGAATGTCAGGACAGCGTAGGAAAAAATCGATAAAGAATGAGTGAGAATTGTAGGAAAAAGTGTCAGCTACAAGATAGGCGGACAGAACAAGTGGGATATTGAGTAGATCAAAAAATATTTCAGTTTAAAGATGATCGTCTACAGACGCTGCATTTCAGCCCAAATATCATCTAAGCTTCATTGGTCGCAAATGTCAGGACAGCGTAGGAAAAAATCGATAAAGAATGAGTGAGAATTGTAGGAAAAAGTGTCAGCTACAAGATAGGCGGACAGAACAAGTGGGATATTGAGTAGATCAAAAAATATTTCAGTTTAAAGATGATCGTCTACAGACGCTGCATTTCAGCCCAAATATCATCTAAGCTTCATTGGTCGCAAATGTCAGGACAGCGTAGGAAAAAATCGATAAAGAATGAGTGAGAATTGTAGGAAAAAGTGTCAGCTACAAGATAGGCGGACAGAACAAGTGGGATATTGAGTAGATCAAAAAATATTTCAGTTTAAAGATGATCGTCTACAGACGCTGCATTTCAGCCCAAATATCATCTAAGCTACATTGGTCGCGAATGTCAGGACAGCGTAGGAAAAAATCGATAAAGAATGAGTGAGAATTGTAGGAAAAAGTGTCAGCTACAAGATAGGCGGACAGAACAAGTGGGATATTGAGTAGATCAAAAAATATTTCAGTTTAAAGATGATCGTCTACAGACGCTGCATTTCAGCCAAAATATCATCTAAGCTACATTGGTCGCAAATGTCAGGACAGCGTAGGAAAAAATCGATAAAGAATGAGTGAGAATTGTAGGAAAAAGTGTCAGCTACAAGATAGGCGGACAGAACAAGTGGGATATTGAGTAGATCAAAAAATATTTCAGTTTAAAGATGATCGTCTACAGACGCTGCATTTCAGCCAAAATATCATCTAAGCTACATTGGTCGCGAATGTCAGGACAGCGTAGGAAAAAATCGATAAAGAATGAGTGAGAATTGTAGGAAAAAGTGTCAGCTACAAGATAGGCGGACAGAACAAGTGGGATATTGAGTAGATCAAAAAATATTTCAGTTTAAAGATGATCGTCTACAGACGCTGCATTTCAGCCAAAATATCATCTAAGCTACATTGGTCGCGAATGTCAGGACAGCGTAGGAAAAAATCGATAAAGAATGAGTGAGAATTGTAGGAAAAAGTGTCAGCTACAAGATAGGCGGACAGAACAAGTGGGATATTGAGTAGATCAAAAAATATTTCAGTTTAAAGATGATCGTCTACAGACGCTGCATTTCAGCCCAAATATCATCTAAGCTACATTGGTCGCAAATGTCAGGACAGCGTAGGAAAAAATCGATAAAGAATGAGTGAGAATTGTAGGAAAAAGTGTCAGCTACAAGATAGGCGGACAGAACAAGTGGGATATTGAGTAGATCAAAAAATATTTCAGTTTAAAGATGATCGTCTACAGACGCTGCATTTCAGCCCAAATATCATCTAAGCTACATTGGTCGCAAATGTCAGGACAGCGTAGGAAAAAATCGATAAAGAATGAGTGAGAATTGTAGGAAAAAGTGTCAGCTACAAGATAGGCGGACAGAACAAGTGGGATATTGAGTAGATCAAAAAATATTTCAGTTTAAAGATGATCGTCTACAGACGCTGCATTTCAGCCCAAATATCATCTAAGCTACATTGGTCGCGAATGTCAGGACAGCGTAGGAAAAAATCGATAAAGAATGAGTGAGAATTGTAGGAAAAAGTGTCAGCTACAAGATAGGCGGACAGAACAAGTGGGATATTGAGTAGATCAAAAAATATTTCAGTTTAAAGATGATCGTCTACAGACGCTGCATTTCAGCCCAAATATCATCTAAGCTACATTGGTCGCGAATGTCAGGACAGCGTAGGAAAAAATCGATAAAGAATGAGTGAGAATTGTAGGAAAAAGTGTCAGCTACAAGATAGGCGGACAGAACAAGTGGGATATTGAGTAGATCAAAAAATATTTCATTTTAAAGATGATCGTCTACAGACGCTGCATTTCAGCCCAAATATCATCTAAGCTACATTGGTCGCAAATGTCAGGACAGCGTAGGAAAAAATCGATAAAGAATGAGTGAGAATTGTAGGAAAAAGTGTCAGCTACAAGATAGGCGGACAGAACAAGTGGGATATTGAGTAGATCAAAAAATATTTCAGTTTAAAGATGATCGTCTACAGACGCTGCATTTCAGCCCAAATATCATCTAAGCTTCATTGGTCGCAAATGTCAGGACAGCGTAGGAAAAAATCGATAAAGAATGAGTGAGAATTGTAGGAAAAAGTGTCAGCTACAAGATAGGCGGACAGAACAAGTGGGATATTGAGTAGATCAAAAAATATTTCAGTTTAAAGATGATCGTCTACAGACGCTGCATTTCAGCCCAAATATCATCTAAGCTACATTGGTCGCAAATGTCAGGACAGCGTAGGAAAAAATCGATAAAGAATGAGTGAGAATTGTAGGAAAAAGTGTCAGCTACAAGATAGGCGGACAGAACAAGTGGGATATTGAGTAGATCAAAAAATATTTCAGTTTAAAGATGATCGTCTACAGACGCTGCATTTCAGCCCAAATATCATCTAAGCTACATTGGTCGCGAATGTCAGGACAGCGTAGGAAAAAATCGATAAAGAATGAGTGAGAATTGTAGGAAAAAGTGTCAGCTACAAGATAGGCGGACAGAACAAGTGGGATATTGAGTAGATCAAAAAATATTTCAGTTTAAAGATGATCGTCTACAGACGCTGCATTTCAGCCCAAATATCATCTAAGCTTCATTGGTCGCAAATGTCAGGACAGCGTAGGAAAAAATCGATAAAGAATGAGTGAGAATTGTAGGAAAAAGTGTCAGCTACAAGATAGGCGGACAGAACAAGTGGGATATTGAGTAGATCAAAAAATATTTCAGTTTAAAGATGATCGTCTACAGACGCTGCATTTCAGCCCAAATATCATCTAAGCTTCATTGGTCGCAAATGTCAGGACAGCGTAGGAAAAAATCGATAAAGAATGAGTGAGAATTGTAGGAAAAAGTGTCAGCTACAAGATAGGCGGACAGAACAAGTGGGATATTGAGTAGATCAAAAAATATTTCAGTTTAAAGATGATCGTCTACAGACGCTGCATTTCAGCCCAAATATCATCTAAGCTACATTGGTCGCGAATGTCAGGACAGCGTAGGAAAAAATCGATAAAGAATGAGTGAGAATTGTAGGAAAAAGTGTCAGCTACAAGATAGGCGGACAGAACAAGTGGGATATTGAGTAGATCAAAAAATATTTCAGTTTAAAGATGATCGTCTACAGACGCTGCATTTCAGCCCAAATATCATCTAAGCTACATTGGTCGCAAATGTCAGGACAGCGTAGGAAAAAATCGATAAAGAATGAGTGAGAATTGTAGGAAAAAGTGTCAGCTACAAGATAGGCGGACAGAACAAGTGGGATATTGAGTAGATCAAAAAATATTTCAGTTTAAAGATGATCGTCTACAGGGGCTGCATTTCAGCCCAAATATCATCTAAGCTACATTGGTCGCAAATGTCAGGACAGCGTAGGAAAAAATCGATAAAGAATGAGTGAGAATTGTAGGAAAAAGTGTCAGCTACAAGATAGGCGGACAGAACAAGTGGGATATTGAGTAGATCAAAAAATATTTCAGTTTAAAGATGATCGTCTACAGGGGCTGCATTTCAGCCCAAATATCATCTAAGCTACATTGGTCGCGAATGTCAGGACAGCGTAGGAAAAAATCGATAAAGAATGAGTGAGAATTGTAGGAAAAAGTGTCAGCTACAAGATAGGCGGACAGAACAAGTGGGATATTGAGTAGATCAAAAAATATTTCATTTTAAAGATGATCGTCTACAGACGCTGCATTTCAGCCAAAATATCATCTAAGCTACATTGGTCGCGAATGTCAGGACAGCGTAGGAAAAAATCGATAAAGAATGAGTGAGAATTGTAGGAAAAAGTGTCAGCTACAAGATAGGCGGACAGAACAAGTGGGATATTGAGTAGATCAAAAAATATTTCATTTTAAAGATGATCGTCTACAGACGCTGCATTTCAGCCAAAATATCATCTAAGCTACATTGGTCGCGAATGTCAGGACAGCGTAGGAAAAAATCGATAAAGAATGAGTGAGAATTGTAGGAAAAAGTGTCAGCTACAAGATAGGCGGACAGAACAAGTGGGATATTGAGTAGATCAAAAAATATTTCAGTTTAAAGATGATCGTCTACAGACGCTGCATTTCAGCCCAAATATCATCTAAGCTACATTGGTCGCGAATGTCAGGACAGCGTAGGAAAAAATCGATAAAGAATGAGTGAGAATTGTAGGAAAAAGTGTCAGCTACAAGATAGGCGGACAGAACAAGTGGGATATTGAGTAGATCAAAAAATATTTCAGTTTAAAGATGATCGTCTACAGACGCTGCATTTCAGCCCAAATATCATCTAAGCTACATTGGTCGCAAATGTCAGGACAGCGTAGGAAAAAATCGATAAAGAATGAGTGAGAATTGTAGGAAAAAGTGTCAGCTACAAGATAGGCGGACAGAACAAGTGGGATATTGAGTAGATCAAAAAATATTTCATTTTAAAGATGATCGTCTACAGACGCTGCATTTCAGCCAAAATATCATCTAAGCTACATTGGTCGCGAATGTCAGGACAGCGTAGGAAAAAATCGATAAAGAATGAGTGAGAATTGTAGGAAAAAGTGTCAGCTACAAGATAGGCGGACAGAACAAGTGGGATATTGAGTAGATCAAAAAATATTTCAGTTTAAAGATGATCGTCTACAGGGGCTGCATTTCAGCCCAAATATCATCTAAGCTTCATTGGTTGCAAATGTCAGGACAGCGTAGGAAAAAATCGATAAAGAATGAGTGAGAATTGTAGGAAAAAGTGTCAGCTACAAGATAGGCGGACAGAACAAGTGGGATATTGAGTAGATCAAAAAATATTTCAGTTTAAAGATGATCGTCTACAGACGCTGCATTTCAGCCCAAATATCATCTAAGCTACATTGGTCGCAAATGTCAGGACAGCGTAGGAAAAAATCGATAAAGAATGAGTGAGAATTGTAGGAAAAAGTGTCAGCTACAAGATAGGCGGACAGAACAAGTGGGATATTGAGTAGATCAAAAAATATTTCAGTTTAAAGATGATCGTCTACAGACGCTGCATTTCAGCCCAAATATCATCTAAGCTACATTGGTCGCGAATGTCAGGACAGCGTAGGAAAAAATCGATAAAGAATGAGTGAGAATTGTAGGAAAAAGTGTCAGCTACAAGATAGGCGGACAGAACAAGTGGGATATTGAGTAGATCAAAAAATATTTCAGTTTAAAGATGATCGTCTACAGACGCTGCATTTCAGCCCAAATATCATCTAAGCTACATTGGTCGCGAATGTCAGGACAGCGTAGGAAAAAATCGATAAAGAATGAGTGAGAATTGTAGGAAAAAGTGTCAGCTACAAGATAGGCGGACAGAACAAGTGGGATATTGAGTAGATCAAAAAATATTTCAGTTTAAAGATGATCGTCTACAGACGCTGCATTTCAGCCCAAATATCATCTAAGCTTCATTGGTCGCAAATGTCAGGACAGCGTAGGAAAAAATCGATAAAGAATGAGTGAGAATTGTAGGAAAAAGTGTCAGCTACAAGATAGGCGGACAGAACAAGTGGGATATTGAGTAGATCAAAAAATATTTCAGTTTAAAGATGATCGTCTACAGACGCTGCATTTCAGCCCAAATATCATCTAAGCTACATTGGTCGCGAATGTCAGGACAGCGTAGGAAAAAATCGATAAAGAATGAGTGAGAATTGTAGGAAAAAGTGTCAGCTACAAGATAGGCGGACAGAACAAGTGGGATATTGAGTAGATCAAAAAATATTTCAGTTTAAAGATGATCGTCTACAGACGCTGCATTTCAGCCCAAATATCATCTAAGCTACATTGGTCGCGAATGTCAGGACAGCGTAGGAAAAAATCGATAAAGAATGAGTGAGAATTGTAGGAAAAAGTGTCAGCTACAAGATAGGCGGACAGAACAAGTGGGATATTGAGTAGATCAAAAAATATTTCAGTTTAAAGATGATCGTCTACAGACGCTGCATTTCAGCCAAAATATCATCTAAGCTTCATTGGTCGCAAATGTCAGGACAGCGTAGGAAAAAATCGATAAAGAATGAGTGAGAATTGTAGGAAAAAGTGTCAGCTACAAGATAGGCGGACAGAACAAGTGGGATATTGAGTAGATCAAAAAATATTTCATTTTAAAGATGATCGTCTACAGACGCTGCATTTCAGCCAAAATATCATCTAAGCTTCATTGGTCGCAAATGTCAGGACAGCGTAGGAAAAAATCGATAAAGAATGAGTGAGAATTGTAGGAAAAAGTGTCAGCTACAAGATAGGCGGACAGAACAAGTGGGATATTGAGTAGATCAAAAAATATTTCATTTTAAAGATGATCGTCTACAGACGCTGCATTTCAGCCCAAATATCATCTAAGCTACATTGGTCGCAAATGTCAGGACAGCGTAGGAAAAAATCGATAAAGAATGAGTGAGAATTGTAGGAAAAAGTGTCAGCTACAAGATAGGCGGACAGAACAAGTGGGATATTGAGTAGATCAAAAAATATTTCAGTTTAAAGATGATCGTCTACAGGGGCTGCATTTCAGCCCAAATATCATCTAAGCTTCATTGGTCGCAAATGTCAGGACAGCGTAGGAAAAAATCGATAAAGAATGAGTGAGAATTGTAGGAAAAAGTGTCAGCTACAAGATAGGCGGACAGAACAAGTGGGATATTGAGTAGATCAAAAAATATTTCATTTTAAAGATGATCGTCTACAGACGCTGCATTTCAGCCAAAATATCATCTAAGCTACATTGGTCGCGAATGTCAGGACAGCGTAGGAAAAAATCGATAAAGAATGAGTGAGAATTGTAGGAAAAAGTGTCAGCTACAAGATAGGCGGACAGAACAAGTGGGATATTGAGTAGATCAAAAAATATTTCATTTTAAAGATGATCGTCTACAGACGCTGCATTTCAGCCAAAATATCATCTAAGCTACATTGGTCGCAAATGTCAGGACAGCGTAGGAAAAAATCGATAAAGAATGAGTGAGAATTGTAGGAAAAAGTGTCAGCTACAAGATAGGCGGACAGAACAAGTGGGATATTGAGTAGATCAAAAAATATTTCAGTTTAAAGATGATCGTCTACAGACGCTGCATTTCAGCCCAAATATCATCTAAGCTTCATTGGTCGCAAATGTCAGGACAGCGTAGGAAAAAATCGATAAAGAATGAGTGAGAATTGTAGGAAAAAGTGTCAGCTACAAGATAGGCGGACAGAACAAGTGGGATATTGAGTAGATCAAAAAATATTTCAGTTTAAAGATGATCGTCTACAGACGCTGCATTTCAGCCCAAATATCATCTAAGCTTCATTGGTCGCAAATGTCAGGACAGCGTAGGAAAAAATCGATAAAGAATGAGTGAGAATTGTAGGAAAAAGTGTCAGCTACAAGATAGGCGGACAGAACAAGTGGGATATTGAGTAGATCAAAAAATATTTCATTTTAAAGATGATCGTCTACAGACGCTGCATTTCAGCCCAAATATCATCTAAGCTACATTGGTCGCAAATGTCAGGACAGCGTAGGAAAAAATCGATAAAGAATGAGTGAGAATTGTAGGAAAAAGTGTCAGCTACAAGATAGGCGGACAGAACAAGTGGGATATTGAGTAGATCAAAAAATATTTCATTTTAAAGATGATCGTCTACAGACGCTGCATTTCAGCCAAAATATCATCTAAGCTACATTGGTCGCAAATGTCAGGACAGCGTAGGAAAAAATCGATAAAGAATGAGTGAGAATTGTAGGAAAAAGTGTCAGCTACAAGATAGGCGGACAGAACAAGTGGGATATTGAGTAGATCAAAAAATATTTCAGTTTAAAGATGATCGTCTACAGACGCTGCATTTCAGCCCAAATATCATCTAAGCTTCATTGGTCGCAAATGTCAGGACAGCGTAGGAAAAAATCGATAAAGAATGAGTGAGAATTGTAGGAAAAAGTGTCAGCTACAAGATAGGCGGACAGAACAAGTGGGATATTGAGTAGATCAAAAAATATTTCAGTTTAAAGATGATCGTCTACAGACGCTGCATTTCAGCCCAAATATCATCTAAGCTTCATTGGTCGCAAATGTCAGGACAGCGTAGGAAAAAATCGATAAAGAATGAGTGAGAATTGTAGGAAAAAGTGTCAGCTACAAGATAGGCGGACAGAACAAGTGGGATATTGAGTAGATCAAAAAATATTTCAGTTTAAAGATGATCGTCTACAGACGCTGCATTTCAGCCCAAATATCATCTAAGCTACATTGGTCGCAAATGTCAGGACAGCGTAGGAAAAAATCGATAAAGAATGAGTGAGAATTGTAGGAAAAAGTGTCAGCTACAAGATAGGCGGACAGAACAAGTGGGATATTGAGTAGATCAAAAAATATTTCAGTTTAAAGATGATCGTCTACAGACGCTGCATTTCAGCCCAAATATCATCTAAGCTACATTGGTCGCAAATGTCAGGACAGCGTAGGAAAAAATCGATAAAGAATGAGTGAGAATTGTAGGAAAAAGTGTCAGCTACAAGATAGGCGGACAGAACAAGTGGGATATTGAGTAGATCAAAAAATATTTCAGTTTAAAGATGATCGTCTACAGGGGCTGCATTTCAGCCCAAATATCATCTAAGCTACATTGGTCGCAAATGTCAGGACAGCGTAGGAAAAAATCGATAAAGAATGAGTGAGAATTGTAGGAAAAAGTGTCAGCTACAAGATAGGCGGACAGAACAAGTGGGATATTGAGTAGATCAAAAAATATTTCAGTTTAAAGATGATCGTCTACAGACGCTGCATTTCAGCCCAAATATCATCTAAGCTACATTGGTCGCGAATGTCAGGACAGCGTAGGAAAAAATCGATAAAGAATGAGTGAGAATTGTAGGAAAAAGTGTCAGCTACAAGATAGGCGGACAGAACAAGTGGGATATTGAGTAGATCAAAAAATATTTCAGTTTAAAGATGATCGTCTACAGACGCTGCATTTCAGCCCAAATATCATCTAAGCTACATTGGTCGCAAATGTCAGGACAGCGTAGGAAAAAATCGATAAAGAATGAGTGAGAATTGTAGGAAAAAGTGTCAGCTACAAGATAGGCGGACAGAACAAGTGGGATATTGAGTAGATCAAAAAATATTTCAGTTTAAAGATGATCGTCTACAGACGCTGCATTTCAGCCCAAATATCATCTAAGCTACATTGGTCGCAAATGTCAGGACAGCGTAGGAAAAAATCGATAAAGAATGAGTGAGAATTGTAGGAAAAAGTGTCAGCTACAAGATAGGCGGACAGAACAAGTGGGATATTGAGTAGATCAAAAAATATTTCAGTTTAAAGATGATCGTCTACAGACGCTGCATTTCAGCCCAAATATCATCTAAGCTACATTGGTCGCGAATGTCAGGACAGCGTAGGAAAAAATCGATAAAGAATGAGTGAGAATTGTAGGAAAAAGTGTCAGCTACAAGATAGGCGGACAGAACAAGTGGGATATTGAGTAGATCAAAAAATATTTCAGTTTAAAGATGATCGTCTACAGACGCTGCATTTCAGCCCAAATATCATCTAAGCTACGTTGGTCGCGAATGTCAGGACAGCGTAGGAAAAAATCGATAAAGAATGAGTGAGAATTGTAGGAAAAAGTGTCAGCTACAAGATAGGCGGACAGAACAAGTGGGATATTGAGTAGATCAAAAAATATTTCAGTTTAAAGATGATCGTCTACAGACGCTGCATTTCAGCCCAAATATCATCTAAGCTACGTTGGTCGCGAATGTCAGGACAGCGTAGGAAAAAATCGATAAAGAATGAGTGAGAATTGTAGGAAAAAGTGTCAGCTACAAGATAGGCGGACAGAACAAGTGGGATATTGAGTAGATCAAAAAATATTTCATTTTAAAGATGATCGTCTACGCACGCTGCATTTCAGCCCAAATATCATCTAAGCTACGTTGGTCGCGAATGTCAGGACAGCGTAGGAAAAAATCGATAAAGAATGAGTGAGAATTGTAGGAAAAAGTGTCAGCTACAAGATAGGCGGACAGAACAAGTGGGATATTGAGTAGATCAAAAAATATTTCAGTTTAAAGATGATCGTCTACAGACGCTGCATTTCAGCCCAAATATCATCTAAGCTACATTGGTCGCGAATGTCAGGACAGCGTAGGAAAAAATCGATAAAGAATGAGTGAGAATTGTAGGAAAAAGTGTCAGCTACAAGATAGGCGGACAGAACAAGTGGGATATTGAGTAGATCAAAAAATATTTCATTTTAAAGATGATCGTCTACGCACGCTGCATTTCAGCCAAAATATCATCTAAGCTACATTGGTCGCGAATGTCAGGACAGCGTAGGAAAAAATCGATAAAGAATGAGTGAGAATTGTAGGAAAAAGTGTCAGCTACAAGATAGGCGGACAGAACAAGTGGGATATTGAGTAGATCAAAAAATATTTCATTTTAAAGATGATCGTCTACAGACGCTGCATTTCAGCCCAAATATCATCTAAGCTACATTGGTCGCAAATGTCAGGACAGCGTAGGAAAAAATCGATAAAGAATGAGTGAGAATTGTAGGAAAAAGTGTCAGCTACAAGATAGGCGGACAGAACAAGTGGGATATTGAGTAGATCAAAAAATATTTCAGTTTAAAGATGATCGTCTACAGGGGCTGCATTTCAGCCCAAATATCATCTAAGCTTCATTGGTTGCAAATGTCAGGACAGCGTAGGAAAAAATCGATAAAGAATGAGTGAGAATTGTAGGAAAAAGTGTCAGCTACAAGATAGGCGGACAGAACAAGTGGGATATTGAGTAGATCAAAAAATATTTCAGTTTAAAGATGATCGTCTACAGGGGCTGCATTTCAGCCCAAATATCATCTAAGCTTCATTGGTCGCAAATGTCAGGACAGCGTAGGAAAAAATCGATAAAGAATGAGTGAGAATTGTAGGAAAAAGTGTCAGCTACAAGATAGGCGGACAGAACAAGTGGGATATTGAGTAGATCAAAAAATATTTCAGTTTAAAGATGATCGTCTACAGACGCTGCATTTCAGCCCAAATATCATCTAAGCTTCATTGGTCGCAAATGTCAGGACAGCGTAGGAAAAAATCGATAAAGAATGAGTGAGAATTGTAGGAAAAAGTGTCAGCTACAAGATAGGCGGACGGAACAAGTGGGATGTTGAGTAGATCAAAAAATATTTCAGTTTAAAGATGATCGTCTACAGACGCTGCATTTCAGCCAAAATATCATCTAAGCTACATTGGTCGCGAATGTCAGGACAGCGTAGGAAAAAATCGATAAAGAATGAGTGAGAATTGTAGGAAAAAGTGTCAGCTACAAGATAGGCGGACAGAACAAGTGGGATATTGAGTAGATCAAAAAATATTTCAGTTTAAAGATGATCGTCTACAGACGCTGCATTTCAGCCAAAATATCATCTAAGCTACATTGGTCGCGAATGTCAGGACAGCGTAGGAAAAAATCGATAAAGAATGAGTGAGAATTGTAGGAAAAAGTGTCAGCTACAAGATAGGCGGACAGAACAAGTGGGATATTGAGTAGATCAAAAAATATTTCAGTTTAAAGATGATCGTCTACAGGGGCTGCATTTCAGCCCAAATATCATCTAAGCTACATTGGTCGCAAATGTCAGGACAGCGTAGGAAAAAATCGATAAAGAATGAGTGAGAATTGTAGGAAAAAGTGTCAGCTACAAGATAGGCGGACAGAACAAGTGGGATATTGAGTAGATCAAAAAATATTTCAGTTTAAAGATGATCGTCTACAGACGCTGCATTTCAGCCCAAATATCATCTAAGCTACATTGGTCGCGAATGTCAGGACAGCGTAGGAAAAAATCGATAAAGAATGAGTGAGAATTGTAGGAAAAAGTGTCAGCTACAAGATAGGCGGACAGAACAAGTGGGATATTGAGTAGATCAAAAAATATTTCATTTTAAAGATGATCGTCTACGCACGCTGCATTTCAGCCCAAATATCATCTAAGCTACATTGGTCGCAAATGTCAGGACAGCGTAGGAAAAAATCGATAAAGAATGAGTGAGAATTGTAGGAAAAAGTGTCAGCTACAAGATAGGCGGACAGAACAAGTGGGATATTGAGTAGATCAAAAAATATTTCAGTTTAAAGATGATCGTCTACAGGGGCTGCATTTCAGCCCAAATATCATCTAAGCTACGTTGGTCGCGAATGTCAGGACAGCGTAGGAAAAAATCGATAAAGAATGAGTGAGAATTGTAGGAAAAAGTGTCAGCTACAAGATAGGCGGACAGAACAAGTGGGATATTGAGTAGATCAAAAAATATTTCAGTTTAAAGATGATCGTCTACAGACGCTGCATTTCAGCCAAAATATCATCTAAGCTACATTGGTCGCGAATGTCAGGACAGCGTAGGAAAAAATCGATAAAGAATGAGTGAGAATTGTAGGAAAAAGTGTCAGCTACAAGATAGGCGGACAGAACAAGTGGGATATTGAGTAGATCAAAAAATATTTCAGTTTAAAGATGATCGTCTACAGACGCTGCATTTCAGCCAAAATATCATCTAAGCTACATTGGTCGCGAATGTCAGGACAGCGTAGGAAAAAATCGATAAAGAATGAGTGAGAATTGTAGGAAAAAGTGTCAGCTACAAGATAGGCGGACAGAACAAGTGGGATATTGAGTAGATCAAAAAATATTTCAGTTTAAAGATGATCGTCTACAGACGCTGCATTTCAGCCCAAATATCATCTAAGCTACATTGGTCGCGAATGTCAGGACAGCGTAGGAAAAAATCGATAAAGAATGAGTGAGAATTGTAGGAAAAAGTGTCAGCTACAAGATAGGCGGACAGAACAAGTGGGATATTGAGTAGATCAAAAAATATTTCAGTTTAAAGATGATCGTCTACAGGGGCTGCATTTCAGCCCAAATATCATCTAAGCTACATTGGTCGCAAATGTCAGGACAGCGTAGGAAAAAATCGATAAAGAATGAGTGAGAATTGTAGGAAAAAGTGTCAGCTACAAGATAGGCGGACAGAACAAGTGGGATATTGAGTAGATCAAAAAATATTTCAGTTTAAAGATGATCGTCTACAGACGCTGCATTTCAGCCCAAATATCATCTAAGCTACGTTGGTCGCGAATGTCAGGACAGCGTAGGAAAAAATCGATAAAGAATGAGTGAGAATTGTAGGAAAAAGTGTCAGCTACAAGATAGGCGGACAGAACAAGTGGGATATTGAGTAGATCAAAAAATATTTCAGTTTAAAGATGATCGTCTACAGGGGCTGCATTTCAGCCCAAATATCATCTAAGCTACATTGGTCGCGAATGTCAGGACAGCGTAGGAAAAAATCGATAAAGAATGAGTGAGAATTGTAGGAAAAAGTGTCAGCTACAAGATAGGCGGACAGAACAAGTGGGATATTGAGTAGATCAAAAAATATTTCAGTTTAAAGATGATCGTCTACAGGGGCTGCATTTCAGCCCAAATATCATCTAAGCTACATTGGTCGCAAATGTCAGGACAGCGTAGGAAAAAATCGATAAAGAATGAGTGAGAATTGTAGGAAAAAGTGTCAGCTACAAGATAGGCGGACAGAACAAGTGGGATATTGAGTAGATCAAAAAATATTTCAGTTTAAAGATGATCGTCTACAGGGGCTGCATTTCAGCCCAAATATCATCTAAGCTACATTGGTCGCGAATGTCAGGACAGCGTAGGAAAAAATCGATAAAGAATGAGTGAGAATTGTAGGAAAAAGTGTCAGCTACAAGATAGGCGGACAGAACAAGTGGGATATTGAGTAGATCAAAAAATATTTCATTTTAAAGATGATCGTCTACAGACGCTGCATTTCAGCCAAAATATCATCTAAGCTACATTGGTCGCGAATGTCAGGACAGCGTAGGAAAAAATCGATAAAGAATGAGTGAGAATTGTAGGAAAAAGTGTCAGCTACAAGATAGGCGGACAGAACAAGTGGGATATTGAGTAGATCAAAAAATATTTCATTTTAAAGATGATCGTCTACAGGGGCTGCATTTCAGCCCAAATATCATCTAAGCTACATTGGTCGCGAATGTCAGGACAGCGTAGGAAAAAATCGATAAAGAATGAGTGAGAATTGTAGGAAAAAGTGTCAGCTACAAGATAGGCGGACAGAACAAGTGGGATATTGAGTAGATCAAAAAATATTTCATTTTAAAGATGATCGTCTACAGGGGCTGCATTTCAGCCCAAATATCATCTAAGCTACATTGGTCGCAAATGTCAGGACAGCGTAGGAAAAAATCGATAAAGAATGAGTGAGAATTGTAGGAAAAAGTGTCAGCTACAAGATAGGCGGACAGAACAAGTGGGATATTGAGTAGATCAAAAAATATTTCATTTTAAAGATGATCGTCTACAGACGCTGCATTTCAGCCAAAATATCATCTAAGCTACATTGGTCGCGAATGTCAGGACAGCGTAGGAAAAAATCGATAAAGAATGAGTGAGAATTGTAGGAAAAAGTGTCAGCTACAAGATAGGCGGACAGAACAAGTGGGATATTGAGTAGATCAAAAAATATTTCAGTTTAAAGATGATCGTCTACAGGGGCTGCATTTCAGCCAAAATATCATCTAAGCTACATTGGTCGCAAATGTCAGGACAGCGTAGGAAAAAATCGATAAAGAATGAGTGAGAATTGTAGGAAAAAGTGTCAGCTACAAGATAGGCGGACAGAACAAGTGGGATATTGAGTAGATCAAAAAATATTTCAGTTTAAAGATGATCGTCTACAGACGCTGCCTTTCAGCCAAAATATCATCTAAGCTACATTGGTCGCAAATGTCAGGACAGCGTAGGAAAAAAATCGATAAAGAATGAGTGAGAATTGTAGGAAACAGTGTCAGCTACAAAATAGGCGGACGGAACAAGTGGGATATTGAGTAGATTATAAAATATTTTAGTTTAACGATGATCGTCTACAGGGGCTGCATTTCAGCCCAAATATCATCTAAGCTACATTGGTCGCAAATGTCAGGACAGCGTAGGAAAAAATCGATAAAGAATGAGTGAGAATTGTAGGAAAAAGTGTCAGCTACAAGATAGGCGGACAGAACAAGTGGGATATTGAGTAGATCAAAAAATATTTCAGTTTAAAGATGATCGTCTACAGGGGCTGCATTTCAGCCCAAATATCATCTAAGCTACATTGGTCGCAAATGTCAGGACAGCGTAGGAAAAAATCGATAAAGAATGAGTGAGAATTGTAGGAAAAAGTGTCAGCTACAAGATAGGCGGACGGAACAAGTGGGATATTGAGTAGATCAAAAAATATTTTAGTTTAACGATGATCGTCTACAGGGGCTGCATTTCAGCCCAAATATCATCTAAGCTACATTGGTCGCAAATGTCAGGACAGCGTAGGAAAAAATCGATAAAGAATGAGTGAGAATTGTAGGAAAAAGTGTCAGCTACAAGATAGGCGGACGGAACAAGTGGGATATTGAGTAGATCAAAAAATATTTCAGTTTAAAGATGATCGTCTACAGGGGCTGCATTTCAGCCCAAATATCATCTAAGCTACATTGGTCGCAAATGTCAGGACAGCGTAGGAAAAAATCGATAAAGAATGAGTGAGAATTGTAGGAAAAAGTGTCAGCTACAAGATAGGCGGACGGAACAAGTGGGATATTGAGTAGATCAAAAAATATTTCATTTTAAAGATGATCGTCTACAGGGGCTGCATTTCAGCCAAAATATCATCTAAGCTACATTGGTCGCAAATGTCAGGACAGCGTAGGAAAAAATCGATAAAGAATGAGTGAGAATTGTAGGAAAAAGTGTCAGCTACAAGATAGGCGGACGGAACAAGTGGGATATTGAGTAGATCAAAAAATATTTTAGTTTAACGATGATCGTCTACAGGGGCTGCATTTCAGCCCAAATATCATCTAAGCTACATTGGTCGCAAATGTCAGGACAGCGTAGGAAAAAATCGATAAAGAATGAGTGAGAATTGTAGGAAAAAGTGTCAGCTACAAGATAGGCGGACGGAACAAGTGGGATATTGAGTAGATCAAAAAATATTTTAGTTTAACGATGATCGTCTACAGGGGCTGCATTTCAGCCCAAATATCATCTAAGCTACATCGGTCGCAAATGTCAGGACAGCGTAGGAAAAATTCGATAAAGAATGAGTGAGAATTGTAGGAAAAAGTGTCAGCTACAAGATAGGCGGACGGAACAAGTGGGATATTGAGTAGATCAAAAAATATTTTAGTTTAACGATGATCGTCTACAGGGGCTGCATTTCAGCCAAAATATCATCTAAGCTACATTGGTCGCAAATGTCAGGACAGCGTAGGAAAAATTCGATAAAGAATGAGTGAGAATTGTAGGAAAAAGTGTCAGCTACAAGATAGGCGGACGGAACAAGTGGGATATTGAGTAGATCAAAAAATATTTTAGTTTAACGATGATCGTCTACAGGGGCTGCATTTCAGCCAAAATATCATCTAAGCTACATTGGTCGCAAATGTCAGGACAGCGTAGGAAAAAATCGATAAAGAATGAGTGAGAATTGTAGGAAAAAGTGTCAGCTACAAGATAGGCGGACAGAACAAGTGGGATATTGAGTAGATCAAAAAATATTTTAGTTTAACGATGATCGTCTACAGGGGCTGCATTTCAGCCCAAATATCATCTAAGCTACGTTGGTCGCGAATGTCAGGACAGCGTAGGAAAAAATCGATAAAGAATGAGTGAGAATTGTAGGAAAAAGTGTCAGCTACAAGATAGGCGGACAGAACAAGTGGGATATTGAGTAGATCAAAAAATATTTCAGTTTAAAGATGATCGTCTACAGGGGCTGCATTTCAGCCCAAATATCATCTAAGCTACATTGGTCGCGAATGTCAGGACAGCGTAGGAAAAAATCGATAAAGAATGAGTGAGAATTGTAGGAAAAAGTGTCAGCTACAAGATAGGCGGACGGAACAAGTGGGATATTGAGTAGATCAAAAAATATTTCAGTTTAAAGATGATCGTCTACAGGGGCTGCATTTCAGCCCAAATATCATCTAAGCTACATTGGTCGCGAATGTCAGGACAGCGTAGGAAAAAATCGATAAAGAATGAGTGAGAATTGTAGGAAAAAGTGTCAGCTACAAGATAGGCGGACAAAACAAGTGGGATATTGAGTAGATTATAAAATATTTTAGTTTAACGATGATCGTCTACAGGGGCTGCATTTCAGCCAAAATATCATCTAAGCTACATTGGTCGCAAATGTCAGGACAGCATAGGAAAAAATCGATAACGAATGAGTGAGAATTGTAGGAAAAAGTGTCAGCTACAAGATAGGCGGACGGAACAAGTGGGATATTGAGTAGATCAAAAAATATTTCAGTTTAAAGATGATCGTCTACAGGGGCTGCATTTCAGCCCAAATATCATCTAAGCTACATTGGTCGCGAATGTCAGGACAGCGTAGGAAAAAATCGATAAAGAATGAGTGAGAATTGTAGGAAAAAGTGTCAGCTACAAGATAGGCGGACAGAACAAGTGGGATATTGAGTAGATCAAAAAATATTTCAGTTTAAAGATGATCGTCTACAGGGGCTGCATTTCAGCCCAAATATCATCTAAGCTACATTGGTCGCGAATGTCAGGACAGCGTAGGAAAAAATCGATAAAGAATGAGTGAGAATTGTAGGAAAAAGTGTCAGCTACAAGATAGGCGGACGGAACAAGTGGGATATTGAGTAGATTATAAAATATTTTAGTTTAACGATGATCGTCTACAGGGGCTGCATTTCAGCCAAAATATCATCTAAGCTACATTGGTCGCAAATGTCAGGACAGCGTAGGAAAAAATCGATAAAGAATGAGTGAGAATTGTAGGAAAAAGTGTCAGCTACAAGATAGGCGGACGGAACAAGTGGGATATTGAGTAGATCAAAAAATATTTTAGTTTAACGATGATCGTCTACAGGGGCTGCATTTCAGCCAAAATATCATCTAAGCTACATTGGTCGCAAATGTCAGGACAGCGTAGGAAAAAATCGATAAAGAATGAGTGAGAATTGTAGGAAAAAGTGTCAGCTACAAGATAGGCGGACAGAACAAGTGGGATATTGAGTAGATCAAAAAATATTTTAGTTTAACGATGATCGTCTACAGGGGCTGCATTTCAGCCCAAATATCATCTAAGCTACGTTGGTCGCGAATGTCAGGACAGCGTAGGAAAAAATCGATAAAGAATGAGTGAGAATTGTAGGAAAAAGTGTCAGCTACAAGATAGGCGGACAGAACAAGTGGGATATTGAGTAGATCAAAAAATATTTCAGTTTAAAGATGATCGTCTACAGACGCTGCATTTCAGCCAAAATATCATCTAAGCTACATTGGTCGCAAATGTCAGGACAGCGTAGGAAAAAATCGATAAAGAATGAGTGAGAATTGTAGGAAAAAGTGTCAGCTACAAGATAGGCGGACAGAACAAGTGGGATATTGAGTAGATCAAAAAATATTTCAGTTTAAAGATGATCGTCTACAGGGGCTGCATTTCAGCCAAAATATCATCTAAGCTACATTGGTCGCAAATGTCAGGACAGCGTAGGAAAAAATCGATAAAGAATGAGTGAGAATTGTAGGAAAAAGTGTCAGCTACAAGATAGGCGGACGGAACAAGTGGGATATTGAGTAGATCAAAAAATATTTCAGTTTAAAGATGATCGTCTACAGGGGCTGCATTTCAGCCCAAATATCATCTAAGCTACATTGGTCGCAAATGTCAGGACAGCGTAGGAAAAAATCGATAAAGAATGAGTGAGAATTGTAGGAAAAAGTGTCAGCTACAAGATAGGCGGACGGAACAAGTGGGATATTGAGTAGATCAAAAAATATTTCAGTTTAAAGATGATCGTCTACAGGGGCTGCATTTCAGCCCAAATATCATCTAAGCTACGTTGGTCGCGAATGTCAGGACAGCGTAGGAAAAAATCGATAAAGAATGAGTGAGAATTGTAGGAAAAAGTGTCAGCTACAAGATAGGCGGACAGAACAAGTGGGATATTGAGTAGATCAAAAAATATTTCAGTTTAAAGATGATCGTCTACAGGGGCTGCATTTCAGCCCAAATATCATCTAAGCTACATTGGTCGCGAATGTCAGGACAGCGTAGGAAAAAATCGATAAAGAATGAGTGAGAATTGTAGGAAAAAGTGTCAGCTACAAGATAGGCGGACAGAACAAGTGGGATATTGAGTAGATCAAAAAATATTTCAGTTTAAAGATGATCGTCTACAGGGGCTGCATTTCAGCCCAAATATCATCTAAGCTACATTGGTCGCGAATGTCAGGACAGCGTAGGAAAAAATCGATAAAGAATGAGTGAGAATTGTAGGAAAAAGTGTCAGCTACAAGATAGGCGGACGGAACAAGTGGGATATTGAGTAGATCAAAAAATATTTCAGTTTAAAGATGATCGTCTACAGACGCTGCATTTCAGCCAAAATATCATCTAAGCTACATTGGTCGCAAATGTCAGGACAGCGTAGGAAAAAATCGATAAAGAATGAGTGAGAATTGTAGGAAAAAGTGTCAGCTACAAGATAGGCGGACAGAACAAGTGGGATATTGAGTAGATCAAAAAATATTTTAGTTTAAAGATGATCGTCTACAGACGCTGCATTTCAGCCAAAATATCATCTAAGCTACATTGGTCGCAAATGTCAGGACAGCGTAGGAAAAAATCGATAAAGAATGACCGAGAATTGTAGGAAAAAGTGTCAGCTACAAGATAGGCGGACAGAACAAGTGGGATATTGAGTAGATCAAAAAATATTTCAGTTTAAAGATGATCGTCTACAGGGGCTGCATTTCAGCCCAAATATCATCTAAGCTACATTGGTCGCGAATGTCAGGACAGCGTAGGAAAAAATCGATAAAGAATGAGTGAGAATTGTAGGAAAAAGTGTCAGCTACAAGATAGGCGGACGGAACAAGTGGGATATTGAGTAGATCAACAATTATTTCAGTTTAAAGATGATCGTTTACAGACGCTGCATTTCAGCCAAAATATCTATTAAGCTACATTGGTCGCAAATGTCAGGACAGCGTAGGAAAAAATCGATAAAGAATGAGTGAGAATTGTAGGAAAAAGTGTCAGCTACAAGATAGGCGGACGGAACAAGTGGGATATTGAGTAGATCAAAAAATATTTCAGTTTAAAGATGATCGTCTACAGACGCTGCATTTCAGCCAAAATATCATCTAAGCTACATTGGTCGCAAATGTCAGGACAGCGTAGGAAAAAATCGATAAAGAATGAGTGAGAATTGTAGGAAAAAGTGTCAGCTACAAGATAGGCGGACGGAACAAGTGGGATATTGAGTAGATCAAAAAATATTTCAGTTTAAAGATGATCGTCTACAGACGCTGCATTTCAGCCAAAATATCATCTAAGCTACATTGGTCGCAAATGTCAGGACAGCGTAGGAAAAAATCGATAAAGAATGAGTGAGAATTGTAGGAAAAAGTGTCAGCTACAAGATAGGCGGACAGAACAAGTGGGATATTGAGTAGATCAAAAAATATTTCAGTTTAAAGATGATCGTCTACAGGGGCTGCATTTCAGCCCAAATATCATCTAAGCTACATTGGTCGCGAATGTCAGGACAGCGTAGGAAAAAATCGATAAAGAATGAGTGAGAATTGTAGGAAAAAGTGTCAGCTACAAGATAGGCGGACAGAACAAGTGGGATATTGAGTAGATCAAAAAATATTTCAGTTTAAAGATGATCGTCTACAGGGGCTGCATTTCAGCCCAAATATCATCTAAGCTACGTTGGTCGCGAATGTCAGGACAGCGTAGGAAAAAATCGATAAAGAATGAGTGAGAATTGTAGGAAAAAGTGTCAGCTACAAGATAGGCGGACAGAACAAGTGGGATATTGAGTAGATCAAAAAATATTTCAGTTTAAAGATGATCGTCTACAGGGGCTGCATTTCAGCCCAAATATCATCTAAGCTACGTTGGTCGCGAA
This sequence comes from Microplitis manilae, assembly GCA_030273425.1. Classification (NCBI taxonomy): domain Eukaryota; kingdom Metazoa; phylum Arthropoda; class Insecta; order Hymenoptera; family Braconidae; genus Microplitis; species Microplitis manilae. The sequence goes on along the minus strand of CP092722.1, from coordinate 27,306,755 downwards.
TGTCAGGACAGCGTAGGAAAAAATCGATAAAGAATGAGTGAGAATTGTAGGAAAAAGTGTCAGCTACAAGATAGGCGGACAGAACAAGTGGGATATTGAGTAGATCAAAAAATATTTCAGTTTAAAGATGATCGTCTACAGGGGCTGCATTTCAGCCAAAATATCATCTAAGCTACGTTGGTCGCGAATGTCAGGACAGCGTAGGAAAAAATCGATAAAGAATGAGTGAGAATTGTAGGAAAAAGTGTCAGCTACAAGATAGGCGGACAGAACAAGTGGGATATTGAGTAGATCAAAAAATATTTCAGTTTAAAGATGATCGTCTACAGGGGCTGCATTTCAGCCAAAATATCATCTAAGCTACATTGGTCGCGAATGTCAGGACAGCGTAGGAAAAAATCGATAAAGAATGAGTGAGAATTGTAGGAAAAAGTGTCAGCTACAAGATAGGCGGACAGAACAAGTGGGATATTGAGTAGATCAAAAAATATTTCAGTTTAAAGATGATCGTCTACAGGGGCTGCATTTCAGCCCAAATATCATCTAAGCTACATTGGTCGCAAATGTCAGGACAGCGTAGGAAAAAATCGATAAAGAATGAGTGAGAATTGTAGGAAAAAGTGTCAGCTACAAGATAGGCGGACAGAACAAGTGGGATATTGAGTAGATCAAAAAATATTTCAGTTTAAAGATGATCGTCTACAGGGGCTGCATTTCAGCCCAAATATCATCTAAGCTACGTTGGTCGCGAATGTCAGGACAGCGTAGGAAAAAATCGATAAAGAATGAGTGAGAATTGTAGGAAAAAGTGTCAGCTACAAGATAGGCGGACAGAACAAGTGGGATATTGAGTAGATCAAAAAATATTTCATTTTATAAATGATCGTCTACAGGGGCTGCATTTCAGCCAAAATATCATCTAAGCTACATTGGTCGCGAATGTCAGGACAGCGTAGGAAAAAATCGATAAAGAATGAGTGAGAATTGTAGGAAAAAGTGTCAGCTACAAGATAGGCGGACAGAACAAGTGGGATATTGAGTAGATCAAAAAATATTTCAGTTTAAAGATGATCGTCTACAGACGCTGCATTTCAGCCAAAATATCATCTAAGCTACATTGGTCGCAAATGTCAGGACAGCGTAGGAAAAAATCGATAAAGAATGAGTGAGAATTGTAGGAAAAAGTGTCAGCTACAAGATAGGCGGACAGAACAAGTGGGATATTGAGTAGATCAAAAAATATTTCAGTTTAAAGATGATCGTCTACAGGGGCTGCATTTCAGCCCAAATATCATCTAAGCTACATTGGTCGCAAATGTCAGGACAGCGTAGGAAAAAATCGATAAAGAATGAGTGAGAATTGTAGGAAAAAGTGTCAGCTACAAGATAGGCGGACAGAACAAGTGGGATATTGAGTAGATCAAAAAATATTTCAGTTTAAAGATGATCGTCTACAGGGGCTGCATTTCAGCCCAAATATCATCTAAGCTACGTTGGTCGCGAATGTCAGGACAGCGTAGGAAAAAATCGATAAAGAATGAGTGAGAATTGTAGGAAAAAGTGTCAGCTACAAGATAGGCGGACAGAACAAGTGGGATATTGAGTAGATCAAAAAATATTTCAGTTTAAAGATGATCGTCTACAGGGGCTGCATTTCAGCCAAAATATCATCTAAGCTACATTGGTCGCGAATGTCAGGACAGCGTAGGAAAAAATCGATAAAGAATGAGTGAGAATTGTAGGAAAAAGTGTCAGCTACAAGATAGGCGGACAGAACAAGTGGGATATTGAGTAGATCAAAAAATATTTCAGTTTAAAGATGATCGTCTACAGGGGCTGCATTTCAGCCAAAATATCATCTAAGCTACATTGGTCGCGAATGTCAGGACAGCGTAGGAAAAAATCGATAAAGAATGAGTGAGAATTGTAGGAAAAAGTGTCAGCTACAAGATAGGCGGACAGAACAAGTGGGATATTGAGTAGATCAAAAAATATTTCATTTTAAAGATGATCGTCTACAAACGCTGCATTTCAGCCAAAATCTCATCTAAGCTACATTGGTCGCAAATGTCAGGACAGCGTAGGAAAAAATCGATAAAGAATGAGTGAGAATTGTAGGAAAAAGTGTCAGCTACAAGATAGGCGGACAGAACAAGTGGGATATTGAGTAGATCAAAAAATATTTCAGTTTAAAGATGATCGTCTACAGACGCTGCATTTCAGCCAAAATATCATCTAAGCTACATTGGTCGCAAATGTCAGGACAGCGTAGGAAAAAATCGATAAAGAATGAGTGAGAATTGTAGGAAAAAGTGTCAGCTACAAGATAGGCGGACAGAACAAGTGGGATATTGAGTAGATCAAAAAATATTTCAGTTTAAAGATGATCGTCTACAGGGGCTGCATTTCAGCCCAAATATCATCTAAGCTACATTGGTCGCAAATGTCAGGACAGCGTAGGAAAAAATCGATAAAGAATGAGTGAGAATTGTAGGAAAAAGTGTCAGCTACAAGATAGGCGGACAGAACAAGTGGGATATTGAGTAGATCAAAAAATATTTCATTTTATAAATGATCGTCTACAGGGGCTGCATTTCAGCCAAAATATCATCTAAGCTACATTGGTCGCGAATGTCAGGACAGCGTAGGAAAAAATCGATAAAGAATGAGTGAGAATTGTAGGAAAAAGTGTCAGCTACAAGATAGGCGGACAGAACAAGTGGGATATTGAGTAGATCAAAAAATATTTCAGTTTAAAGATGATCGTCTACAGACGCTGCATTTCAGCCAAAATATCATCTAAGCTACATTGGTCGCAAATGTCAGGACAGCGTAGGAAAAAATCGATAAAGAATGAGTGAGAATTGTAGGAAAAAGTGTCAGCTACAAGATAGGCGGACAGAACAAGTGGGATATTGAGTAGATCAAAAAATATTTCAGTTTAAAGATGATCGTCTACAGACGCTGCATTTCAGCCAAAATATCATCTAAGCTACATTGGTCGCAAATGTCAGGACAGCGTAGGAAAAAATCGATAAAGAATGAGTGAGAATTGTAGGAAAAAGTGTCAGCTACAAGATAGGCGGACAGAACAAGTGGGATATTGAGTAGATCAAAAAATATTTCAGTTTAGAGGTGATCGTCTACAGGGGCTGCATTTCAGCCCAAATATCATCTAAGCTACATTGGTCGCAAATGTCAGGACAGCGTAGGAAAAAATCGATAAAGAATGAGTGAGAATTGTAGGAAAAAGTGTCAGCTACAAGATAGGCGGACAGAACAAGTGGGATATTGAGTAGATCAAAAAATATTTCATTTTAAAGATGATCGTCTACAGGGGCTGCATTTCAGCCAAAATATCATCTAAGCTACGTTGGTCGCGAATGTCAGGACAGCGTAGGAAAAAATCGATAAAGAATGAGTGAGAATTGTAGGAAAAAGTGTCAGCTACAAGATAGGCGGACAGAACAAGTGGGATATTGAGTAGATCAAAAAATATTTCAGTTTAAAGATGATCGTCTACAGGGGCTGCATTTCAGCCAAAATATCATCTAAGCTACATTGGTCGCGAATGTCAGGACAGCGTAGGAAAAAATCGATAAAGAATGAGTGAGAATTGTAGGAAAAAGTGTCAGCTACAAGATAGGCGGACAGAACAAGTGGGATATTGAGTAGATCAAAAAATATTTCAGTTTAAAGATGATCGTCTACAGGGGCTGCATTTCAGCCAAAATATCATCTAAGCTACATTGGTCGCGAATGTCAGGACAGCGTAGGAAAAAATCGATAAAGAATGAGTGAGAATTGTAGGAAAAAGTGTCAGCTACAAGATAGGCGGACAGAACAAGTGGGATATTGAGTAGATCAAAAAATATTTCATTTTAAAGATGATCGTCTACAGGGGCTGCATTTCAGCCAAAATATCATCTAAGCTACATTGGTCGCAAATGTCAGGACAGCATAGGAAAAAATCGATAAAGAATGAGTGAGAATTGTAGGAAAAAGTGTCAGCTACAAGATAGGCGGACAGAACAAGTGGGATATTGAGTAGATCAAAAAATATTTCAGTTTAAAGATGATCGTCTACAGGGGCTGCATTTCAGCCAAAATATCATCTAAGCTACATTGGTCGCGAATGTCAGGACAGCGTAGGAAAAAATCGATAAAGAATGAGTGAGAATTGTAGGAAAAAGTGTCAGCTACAAGATAGGCGGACAGAACAAGTGGGATATTGAGTAGATCAAAAAATATTTCATTTTAAAGATGATCGTCTACAGACGCTGCATTTCAGCCAAAATATCATCTAAGCTACATTGGTCGCGAATGTCAGGACAGCGTAGGAAAAAATCGATAAAGAATGAGTGAGAATTGTAGGAAAAAGTGTCAGCTACAAGATAGGCGGACAGAACAAGTGGGATATTGAGTAGATCAAAAAATATTTCAGTTTAAAGATGATCGTCTACAGGGGCTGCATTTCAGCCAAAATATCATCTAAGCTACATTGGTCGCGAATGTCAGGACAGCGTAGGAAAAAATCGATAAAGAATGAGTGAGAATTGTAGGAAAAAGTGTCAGCTACAAGATAGGCGGACAGAACAAGTGGGATATTGAGTAGATCAAAAAATATTTCATTTTAAAGATGATCGTCTACAGGGGCTGCATTTCAGCCCAAATATCATCTAAGCTACATTGGTCGCAAATGTCAGGACAGCGTAGGAAAAAATCGATAAAGAATGAGTGAGAATTGTAGGAAAAAGTGTCAGCTACAAGATAGGCGGACAGAACAAGTGGGATATTGAGTAGATCAAAAAATATTTCAGTTTAAAGATGATCGTCTACAGGGGCTGCATTTCAGCCAAAATATCATCTAAGCTACATTGGTCGCAAATGTCAGGACAGCGTAGGAAAAAATCGATAAAGAATGAGTGAGAATTGTAGGAAAAAGTGTCAGCTACAAGATAGGCGGACAGAACAAGTGGGATATTGAGTAGATCAAAAAATATTTCAGTTTAAAGATGATCGTCTACAGACGCTGCATTTCAGCCAAAATATCATCTAAGCTACATTGGTCGCAAATGTCAGGACAGCGTAGGAAAAAATCGATAAAGAATGAGTGAGAATTGTAGGAAAAAGTGTCAGCTACAAGATAGGCGGACGGAACAAGTGGGATATTGAGTAGATCAAAAAATATTTTAGTTTAACGATGATCGTCTACAGGGGCTGCATTTCAGCCCAAATATCATCTAAGCTACATTGGTCGCAAATGTCAGGACAGCGTAGGAAAAAATCGATAAAGAATGAGTGAGAATTGTAGGAAAAAGTGTCAGCTACAAGATAGGCGGACAGAACAAGTGGGATATTGAGTAGATCAAAAAATATTTCAGTTTAAAGATGATCGTCTACAGGGGCTGCATTTCAGCCCAAATATCATCTAAGCTACATTGGTCGCAAATGTCAGGACAGCGTAGGAAAAAATCGATAAAGAATGAGTGAGAATTGTAGGAAAAAGTGTCAGCTACAAGATAGGCGGACGGAACAAGTGGGATATTGAGTAGATCAAAAAATATTTTAGTTTAACGATGATCGTCTACAGGGGCTGCATTTCAGCCCAAATATCATCTAAGCTACATTGGTCGCAAATGTCAGGACAGCATAGGAAAAAATCGATAAAGAATGAGTGAGAATTGTAGGAAAAAGTGTCAGCTACAAGATAGGCGGACGGAACAAGTGGGATATTGAGTAGATCAAAAAATATTTTAGTTTAACGATGATCGTCTACAGGGGCTGCATTTCAGCCAAAATATCATCTAAGCTACATTGGTCGCAAATGTCAGGACAGCGTAGGAAAAAATCGATAAAGAATGAGTGAGAATTGTAGGAAAAAGTGTCAGCTACAAGATAGGCGGACAGAACAAGTGGGATATTGAGTAGATCAAAAAATATTTCAGTTTAAAGATGATCGTCTACAGGGGCTGCATTTCAGCCCAAATATCATCTAAGCTACATTGGTCGCGAATGTCAGGACAGCGTAGGAAAAAATCGATAAAGAATGAGTGAGAATTGTAGGAAAAAGTGTCAGCTACAAGATAGGCGGACGGAACAAGTGGGATATTGAGTAGATCAAAAAATATTTCAGTTTAAAGATGATCGTCTACAGGGGCTGCATTTCAGCCCAAATATCATCTAAGCTACATTGGTCGCGAATGTCAGGACAGCGTAGGAAAAAATCGATAAAGAATGAGTGAGAATTGTAGGAAAAAGTGTCAGCTACAAGATAGGCGGACGGAACAAGTGGGATATTGAGTAGATCAAAAAATATTTCAGTTTAAAGATGATCGTCTACAGACGCTGCATTTCAGCCCAAATATCATCTAAGCTACATTGGTCGCGAATGTCAGGACAGCGTAGGAAAAAATCGATAAAGAATGAGTGAGAATTGTAGGAAAAAGTGTCAGCTACAAGATAGGCGGACGGAACAAGTGGGATATTGAGTAGATCAAAAAATATTTCAGTTTAAAGATGATCGTCTACAGACGCTGCATTTCAGCCAAAATATCATCTAAGCTACATTGGTCGCAAATGTCAGGACAGCGTAGGAAAAAATCGATAAAGAATGAGTGAGAATTGTAGGAAAAAGTGTCAGCTACAAGATAGGCGGACGGAACAAGTGGGATATTGAGTAGATCAAAAAATATTTCAGTTTAAAGATGATCGTCTACAGACGCTGCATTTCAGCCCAAATATCATCTAAGCTACATTGGTCGCGAATGTCAGGACAGCGTAGGAAAAAATCGATAAAGAATGAGTGAGAATTGTAGGAAAAAGTGTCAGCTACAAGATAGGCGGACAGAACAAGTGGGATATTGAGTAGATCAAAAAATATTTCAGTTTAAAGATGATCGTCTACAGGGGCTGCATTTCAGCCCAAATATCATCTAAGCTACATTGGTCGCGAATGTCAGGACAGCGTAGGAAAAAATCGATAAAGAATGAGTGAGAATTGTAGGAAAAAGTGTCAGCTACAAGATAGGCGGACAGAACAAGTGGGATATTGAGTAGATCAAAAAATATTTCAGTTTAAAGATGATCGTCTACAGGGGCTGCATTTCAGCCAAAATATCATCTAAGCTACATTGGTCGCAAATGTCAGGACAGCGTAGGAAAAAATCGATAAAGAATGAGTGAGAATTGTAGGAAAAAGTGTCAGCTACAAGATAGGCGGACGGAACAAGTGGGATATTGAGTAGATCAAAAAATATTTTAGTTTAACGATGATCGTCTACAGGGGCTGCATTTCAGCCAAAATATCATCTAAGCTACATTGGTCGCAAATGTCAGGACAGCGTAGGAAAAAATCGATAAAGAATGAGTGAGAATTGTAGGAAAAAGTGTCAGCTACAAGATAGGCGGACAGAACAAGTGGGATATTGAGTAGATCAAAAAATATTTTAGTTTAACGATGATCGTCTACAGGGGCTGCATTTCAGCCCAAATATCATCTAAGCTACATTGGTCGCGAATGTCAGGACAGCGTAGGAAAAAATCGATAAAGAATGAGTGAGAATTGTAGGAAAAAGTGTCAGCTACAAGATAGGCGGACAGAACAAGTGGGATATTGAGTAGATCAAAAAATATTTCAGTTTAAAGATGATCGTCTACAGGGGCTGCATTTCAGCCAAAATATCATCTAAGCTACATTGGTCGCGAATGTCAGGACAGCGTAGGAAAAAATCGATAAAGAATGAGTGAGAATTGTAGGAAAAAGTGTCAGCTACAAGATAGGCGGACGGAACAAGTGGGATATTGAGTAGATCAAAAAATATTTCAGTTTAAAGATGATCGTCTACAGACGCTGCATTTCAGCCAAAATATCATCTAAGCTACATTGGTCGCAAATGTCAGGACAGCGTAGGAAAAAATCGATAAAGAATGAGTGAGAATTGTAGGAAAAAGTGTCAGCTACAAGATAGGCGGACGGAACAAGTGGGATATTGAGTAGATCAAAAAATATTTCAGTTTAAAGATGATCGTCTACAGACGCTGCATTTCAGCCCAAAATATCATCTAAGCTACATTGGTCGCAAATGTCAGGACAGCGTAGGAAAAAATCGATAAAGAATGAGTGAGAATTGTAGGAAAAAGTGTCAGCTACAAGATAGGCGGACGGAACAAGTGGGATATTGAGTAGATCAAAAAATATTTCAGTTTAAAGATGATCGTCTACAGGGGCTGCATTTCAGCCCAAATATCATCTAAGCTACATTGGTCGCGAATGTCAGGACAGCGTAGGAAAAAATCGATAAAGAATGAGTGAGAATTGTAGGAAAAAGTGTCAGCTACAAGATAGGCGGACAGAACAAGTGGGATATTGAGTAGATCAAAAAATATTTCAGTTTAAAGATGATCGTCTACAGGGGCTGCATTTCAGCCCAAATATCATCTAAGCTACATTGGTCGCGAATGTCAGGACAGCGTAGGAAAAAATCGATAAAGAATGAGTGAGAATTGTAGGAAAAAGTGTCAGCTACAAGATAGGCGGACAGAACAAGTGGGATATTGAGTAGATCAAAAAATATTTCAGTTTAAAGATGATCGTCTACAGGGGCTGCATTTCAGCCCAAATATCATCTAAGCTACATTGGTCGCGAATGTCAGGACAGCGTAGGAAAAAATCGATAAAGAATGAGTGAGAATTGTAGGAAAAAGTGTCAGCTACAAGATAGGCGGACGGAACAAGTGGGATATTGAGTAGATCAACAATTATTTCAGTTTAAAGATGATCGTTTACAGACGCTGCATTTCAGCCAAAATATCTATTAAGCTACATTGGTCGCAAATGTCAGGACAGCGTAGGAAAAAATCGATAAAGAATGAGTGAGAATTGTAGGAAAAAGTGTCAGCTACAAGATAGGCGGACAGAACAAGTGGGATATTGAGTAGATCAAAAAATATTTTAGTTTAAAGATGATCGTCTACAGACGCTGCATTTCAGCCAAAATATCATCTAAGCTACATTGGTCGCAAATGTCAGGACAGCGTAGGAAAAAATCGATAAAGAATGAGTGAGAATTGTAGGAAAAAGTGTCAGCTACAAGATAGGCGGACAGAACAAGTGGGATATTGAGTAGATCAAAAAATATTTCAGTTTAAAGATGATCGTCTACAGGGGCTGCATTTCAGCCCAAATATCATCTAAGCTACATTGGTCGCGAATGTCAGGACAGCGTAGGAAAAAATCGATAAAGAATGAGTGAGAATTGTAGGAAAAAGTGTCAGCTACAAGATAGGCGGACGGAACAAGTGGGATATTGAGTAGATCAAAAAATATTTCAGTTTAAAGATGATCGTCTACAGACGCTGCATTTCAGCCAAAATATCATCTAAGCTACATTGGTCGCAAATGTCAGGACAGCGTAGGAAAAAATCGATAAAGAATGAGTGAGAATTGTAGGAAAAAGTGTCAGCTACAAGATAGGCGGACGGAACAAGTGGGATATTGAGTAGATCAAAAAATATTTCAGTTTAAAGATGATCGTCTACAGACGCTGCATTTCAGCCAAAATATCATCTAAGCTACATTGGTCGCAAATGTCAGGACAGCGTAGGAAAAAATCGATAAAGAATGAGTGAGAATTGTAGGAAAAAGTGTCAGCTACAAGATAGGCGGACGGAACAAGTGGGATATTGAGTAGATCAAAAAATATTTCAGTTTAAAGATGATCGTCTACAGACGCTGCATTTCAGCCAAAATATCATCTAAGCTACATTGGTCGCAAATGTCAGGACAGCGTAGGAAAAAATCGATAAAGAATGAGTGAGAATTGTAGGAAAAAGTGTCAGCTACAAGATAGGCGGACGGAACAAGTGGGATATTGAGTAGATCAAAAAATATTTCAGTTTAAAGATGATCGTCTACAGGGGCTGCATTTCAGCCCAAATATCATCTAAGCTACGTTGGTCGCGAATGTCAGGACAGCGTAGGAAAAAATCGATAAAGAATGAGTGAGAATTGTAGGAAAAAGTGTCAGCTACAAGATAGGCGGACAGAACAAGTGGGATATTGAGTAGATCAAAAAATATTTCATTTTATAAATGATCGTCTACAGGGGCTGCATTTCAGCCAAAATATCATCTAAGCTACATTGGTCGCGAATGTCAGGACAGCGTAGGAAAAAATCGATAAAGAATGAGTGAGAATTGTAGGAAAAAGTGTCAGCTACAAGATAGGCGGACAGAACAAGTGGGATATTGAGTAGATCAAAAAATATTTCATTTTATAAATGATCGTCTACAGGGGCTGCATTTCAGCCAAAATATCATCTAAGCTACATTGGTCGCGAATGTCAGGACAGCGTAGGAAAAAATCGATAAAGAATGAGTGAGAATTGTAGGAAAAAGTGTCAGCTACAAGATAGGCGGACGGAACAAGTGGGATATTGAGTAGATCAAAAAATATTTTAGTTTAACGATGATCGTCTACAGGGGCTGCATTTCAGCCCAAATATCATCTAAGCTACGTTCGTCGCGAATGTCAGGACAGCGTAGGAAAAAATCGATAAAGAATGAGTGAGAATTGTAGGAAAAAGTGTCAGCTACAAGATAGGCGGACGGAACAAGTGGGATATTGAGTAGATCAAAAAATATTTCAGTTTAAAGATGATCGTCTACAGACGCTGCATTTCAGCCCAAATATCATCTAAGCTACATTGGTCGCGAATGTCAGGACAGCGTAGGAAAAATTCGATAAAGAATGAGTGAGAATTGTAGGAAAAAGTGTCAGCTACAAGATAGGCGGACGGAACAAGTGGGATATTGAGTAGATCAAAAAATATTTCAGTTTAACGATGATCGTCTACAGGGGCTGCATTTCAGCCAAAATATCATCTAAGCTACATTGGTCGCGAATGTCAGGACAGCGTAGGAAAAATTCGATAAAGAATGAGTGAGAATTGTAGGAAAAAGTGTCAGCTACAAGATAGGCGGACGGAACAAGTGGGATATTGAGTAGATCAAAAAATATTTCAGTTTAAAGATGATCGTCTACAGGGGCTGCATTTCAGCCAAAATATCATCTAAGCTACATTGGTCGCGAATGTCAGGACAGCGTAGGAAAAAATCGATAAAGAATGAGTGAGAATTGTAGGAAAAAGTGTCAGCTACAAGATAGGCGGACGGAACAAGTGGGATATTGAGTAGATCAAAAAATATTTCAGTTTAAAGATGATCGTCTACAGGGGCTGCATTTCAGCCCAAATATCATCTAAGCTACATTGGTCGCGAATGTCAGGACAGCGTAGGAAAAAATCGATAAAGAATGAGTGAGAATTGTAGGAAAAAGTGTCAGCTACAAGATAGGCGGACGGAACAAGTGGGATATTGAGTAGATCAAAAAATATTTCAGTTTAAAGGAGATCGTCTACAGACGCTGCATTTCAGCCCAAATATCATCTAAGCTACATTGGTCGCGAATGTCAGGACAGCGTAGGAAAAAATCGATAAAGAATGAGTGAGAATTGTAGGAAAAAGTGTCAGCTACAAGATAGGCGGACGGAACAAGTGGGATATTGAGTAGATCAAAAAATATTTCAGTTTAGAGGTGATCGTCTACAGGGGCTGCATTTCAGCCAAAATATCATCTAAGCTACATTGGTCGCGAATGTCAGGACAGCGTAGGAAAAAATCGATAAAGAATGAGTGAGAATTGTAGGAAAAAGTGTCAGCTACAAGATAGGCGGACGGAACAAGTGGGATATTGAGTAGATCAAAAAATATTTCAGTTTAAAGGAGATCGTCTACAGACGCTGCATTTCAGCCCAAATATCATCTAAGCTACATTGGTCGCGAATGTCAGGACAGCGTAGGAAAAAATCGATAAAGAATGAGTGAGAATTGTAGGAAAAAGTGTCAGCTACAAGATAGGCGGACGGAACAAGTGGGATATTGAGTAGATCAAAAAATATTTCAGTTTAAAGATGATCGTCTACAGGGGCTGCATTTCAGCCAAAATATCATCTAAGCTACATTGGTCGCGAATGTCAGGACAGCGTAGGAAAAAATCGATAAAGAATGAGTGAGAATTGTAGGAAAAAGTGTCAGCTACAAGATAGGCGGACAGAACAAGTGGGATATTGAGTAGATCAAAAAATATTTCAGTTTAAAGGTGATCGTCTACAGACGCTGCATTTCAGCCCAAATATCATCTAAGCTACATTGGTCGCGAATGTCAGGACAGCGTAGGAAAAAATCGATAAAGAATGAGTGAGAATTGTAGGAAAAAGTGTCAGCTACAAGATAGGCGGACAGAACAAGTGGGATATTGAGTAGATCAAAAAATATTTCAGTTTAAAGGTGATCGTCTACAGACGCTGCATTTCAGCCCAAATATCATCTAAGCTACATTGGTCGCGAATGTCAGGACAGCGTAGGAAAAAATCGATAAAGAATGAGTGAGAATTGTAGGAAAAAGTGTCAGCTACAAGATAGGCGGACGGAACAAGTGGGATATTGAGTAGATCAAAAAATATTTCAGTTTAAAGATGATCGTCTACAGGGGCTGCATTTCAGCCAAAATATCATCTAAGCTACATTGGTCGCGAATGTCAGGACAGCGTAGGAAAAATTCGATAAAGAATGAGTGAGAATTGTAGGAAAAAGTGTCAGCTACAAGATAGGCGGACGGAACAAGTGGGATATTGAGTAGATCAAAAAATATTTCAGTTTAGAGGTGATCGTCTACAGGGGCTGCATTTCAGCCCAAATATCATCTAAGCTACATTGGTCGCGAATGTCAGGACAGCGTAGGAAAAAATCGATAAAGAATGAGTGAGAATTGTAGGAAAAAGTGTCAGCTACAAGATAGGCGGACGGAACAAGTGGGATATTGAGTAGATCAAAAAATATTTCAGTTTAAAGGAGATCGTCTACAGGGGCTGCATTTCAGCCAAAATATCATCTAAGCTACATTGGTCGCGAATGTCAGGACAGCGTAGGAAAAAATCGATAAAGAATGAGTGAGAATTGTAGGAAAAAGTGTCAGCTACAAGATAGGCGGACGGAACAAGTGGGATATTGAGTAGATCAAAAAATATTTCAGTTTAAAGATGATCGTCTACAGACGCTGCATTTCAGCCCAAATATCATCTAAGCTACATTGGTCGCAAATGTCAGGACAGCGTAGGAAAAAATCGATAAAGAATGAGTGAGAATTGTAGGAAAAAGTGTCAGCTACAAGATAGGCGGACGGAACAAGTGGGATATTGAGTAGATCAAAAAATATTTCAGTTTAAAGGAGATCGTCTACAGACGCTGCATTTCAGCCCAAATATCATCTAAGCTACATTGGTCGCGAATGTCAGGACAGCGTAGGAAAAATTCGATAAAGAATGAGTGAGAATTGTAGGAAAAAGTGTCAGCTACAAGATAGGCGGACGGAACAAGTGGGATATTGAGTAGATCAAAAAATATTTCAGTTTAAAGATGATCGTCTACAGGGGCTGCATTTCAGCCCAAATATCATCTAAGCTACATTGGTCGCAAATGTCAGGACAGCGTAGGAAAAAATCGATAAAGAATGAGTGAGAATTGTAGGAAAAAGTGTCAGCTACAAGATAGGCGGACAGAACAAGTGGGATATTGAGTAGATCAAAAAATATTTCAGTTTAAAGATGATCGTCTACAGACGCTGCATTTCAGCCCAAATATCATCTAAGCTACATTGGTCGCGAATGTCAGGACAGCGTAGGAAAAAATCGATAAAGAATGAGTGAGAATTGTAGGAAAAAGTGTCAGCTACAAGATAGGCGGACAGAACAAGTGGGATATTGAGTAGATCAAAAAATATTTCAGTTTAAAGATGATCGTCTACAGGGGCTGCATTTCAGCCAAAATATCATCTAAGCTACATTGGTCGCGAATGTCAGGACAGCGTAGGAAAAAATCGATAAAGAATGAGTGAGAATTGTAGGAAAAAGTGTCAGCTACAAGATAGGCGGACAGAACAAGTGGGATATTGAGTAGATCAAAAAATATTTCAGTTTAAAGATGATCGTCTACAGACGCTGCATTTCAGCCCAAATATCATCTAAGCTACATTGGTCGCAAATGTCAGGACAGCGTAGGAAAAAATCGATAAAGAATGAGTGAGAATTGTAGGAAAAAGTGTCAGCTACAAGATAGGCGGACGGAACAAGTGGGATATTGAGTAGATCAAAAAATATTTCAGTTTAAAGATGATCGTCTACAGACGCTGCATTTCAGCCCAAATATCATCTAAGCTACATTGGTCGCGAATGTCAGGACAGCGTAGGAAAAAATCGATAAAGAATGAGTGAGAATTGTAGGAAAAAGTGTCAGCTACAAGATAGGCGGACGGAACAAGTGGGATATTGAGTAGATCAAAAAATATTTCAGTTTAAAGATGATCGTCTACAGACGCTGCATTTCAGCCCAAATATCATCTAAGCTACATTGGTCGCAAATGTCAGGACAGCGTAGGAAAAAATCGATAAAGAATGAGTGAGAATTGTAGGAAAAAGTGTCAGCTACAAGATAGGCGGACGGAACAAGTGGGATATTGAGTAGATCAAAAAATATTTCAGTTTAAAGATGATCGTCTACAGACGCTGCATTTCAGCCCAAATATCATCTAAGCTACATTGGTCGCGAATGTCAGGACAGCGTAGGAAAAAATCGATAAAGAATGAGTGAGAATTGTAGGAAAAAGTGTCAGCTACAAGATAGGCGGACGGAACAAGTGGGATATTGAGTAGATCAAAAAATATTTCAGTTTAAAGATGATCGTCTACAGGGGCTGCATTTCAGCCCAAATATCATCTAAGCTACATTGGTCGCGAATGTCAGGACAGCGTAGGAAAAAATCGATAAAGAATGAGTGAGAATTGTAGGAAAAAGTGTCAGCTACAAGATAGGCGGACAGAACAAGTGGGATATTGAGTAGATCAAAAAATATTTCAGTTTAAAGATGATCGTCTACAGACGCTGCATTTCAGCCCAAATATCATCTAAGCTACATTGGTCGCAAATGTCAGGACAGCGTAGGAAAAAATCGATAAAGAATGAGTGAGAATTGTAGGAAAAAGTGTCAGCTACAAGATAGGCGGACGGAACAAGTGGGATATTGAGTAGATCAAAAAATATTTCAGTTTAAAGATGATCGTCTACAGGGGCTGCATTTCAGCCCAAATATCATCTAAGCTACATTGGTCGCGAATGTCAGGACAGCGTAGGAAAAAATCGATAAAGAATGAGTGAGAATTGTAGGAAAAAGTGTCAGCTACAAGATAGGCGGACGGAACAAGTGGGATATTGAGTAGATCAAAAAATATTTCAGTTTAAAGATGATCGTCTACGCACGCTGCATTTCAGCCCAAATATCATCTAAGCTACATTGGTCGCGAATGTCAGGACAGCGTAGGAAAAATTCGATAAAGAATGAGTGAGAATTGTAGGAAAAAGTGTCAGCTACAAGATAGGCGGACGGAACAAGTGGGATATTGAGTAGATCAAAAAATATTTCAGTTTAAAGATGATCGTCTACGCACGCTACATTTCAGCCCAAATATCATCTAAGCTACGTTGGTCGCGAATGTCAGGACAGCGTAGGAAAAAATCGATAAAGAATGAGTGAGAATTGTAGGAAAAAGTGTCAGCTACAAGATAGGCGGACAGAACAAGTGGGATATTGAGTAGATCAAAAAATATTTCAGTTTAGAGGTGATCGTCTACAGGGGCTGCATTTCAGCCAAAATATCATCTAAGCTACATTGGTCGCGAATGTCAGGACAGCGTAGGAAAAAATCGATAAAGAATGAGTGAGAATTGTAGGAAAAAGTGTCAGCTACAAGATAGGCGGACAGAACAAGTGGGATATTGAGTAGATCAAAAAATATTTCAGTTTAAAGATGATCGTCTACAGACGCTGCATTTCAGCCCAAATATCATCTAAGCTACATTGGTCGCAAATGTCAGGACAGCGTAGGAAAAAATCGATAAAGAATGAGTGAGAATTGTAGGAAAAAGTGTCAGCTACAAGATAGGCGGACAGAACAAGTGGGATATTGAGTAGATCAAAAAATATTTCAGTTTAAAGATGATCGTCTACAGACGCTGCATTTCAGCCCAAATATCATCTAAGCTACATTGGTCGCAAATGTCAGGACAGCGTAGGAAAAAATCGATAAAGAATGAGTGAGAATTGTAGGAAAAAGTGTCAGCTACAAGATAGGCGGACAGAACAAGTGGGATATTGAGTAGATCAAAAAATATTTCAGTTTAAAGATGATCGTCTACAGACGCTGCATTTCAGCCCAAATATCATCTAAGCTACATTGGTCGCGAATGTCAGGACAGCGTAGGAAAAAATCGATAAAGAATGAGTGAGAATTGTAGGAAAAAGTGTCAGCTACAAGATAGGCGGACGGAACAAGTGGGATATTGAGTAGATCAAAAAATATTTCAGTTTAAAGGAGATCGTCTACAGACGCTGCATTTCAGCCCAAATATCATCTAAGCTACATTGGTCGCAAATGTCAGGACAGCGTAGGAAAAAATCGATAAAGAATGAGTGAGAATTGTAGGAAAAAGTGTCAGCTACAAGATAGGCGGACAGAACAAGTGGGATATTGGGATTTTTGTCAACTTAAATATGGCTAGACAAAAATTCAACTGGCATTATAAGTAAATTGCTTTCAATCAATTAGACTCATTTCAAAATAATTATAAAATACTAATGCATCAACTTATCGTTGTTCTATTTGATTAAAGACTATTGTTCATGATAGCAACAAATACGAATGTCACATTTTATATGCGACTTAATCACTGTATGCAAATACATGACATCAGTTCGATGTACAACTTTTCATAATTGAAAATCTTTGTACATTACTAAGTCACCATATCGTAGTGCTTTTATCAATCATTTGTATTTAAAGGAAACAACATTTAATACAACTGATTAATCACAAATCTGTCTTGAATATCTACTTGCAATAATTACAGTCGTTATTAACATCATTTGACTTTTAACTATACCGGGAATAATATTTAATCGAAATATTTTTCGATTCAAAAGAACTTGTTGTTAGGACAAAAAGATGGCACCCACCTTACTCTGTTCTTTCTCTACTCATCTTTACTCAATGACTCAGTCGACAAAAAAACAAGCGTTGGTTATAAAGGAATTCTGTAATCTTGAAATTACAATGCGGCGCGCGTTATGATGATATTCTGGTTATCTTGCTAGCTTTACGCTAATAAAAAATTTACCGCAAAAAATTATACTAGTTAGCCGTTCCATAATTTTTTGATATTTTCCAAAACGATGAACTTGAGAAAAAAAAAAATATTTTAAAAAATACACTTAGAGTTTTTTAAATTTTTTAGCCGTGCATATTTTTTATTTTTTTTCTTGTAAATGATTCGTTGGAACAAAATTTAAAAAATTGACAATTGTCTGCCAACTTCAGTACAATTCACAAACATGAGTGCTAGTAGCAGGCAGACAAATTTAAATTATAAATGAATTTAGTAAATAATTTAAAAAAAATATTTATAAAAAGCGCACTTACTAATTTTTTAAATGCACATTGTTTTTTAATTAGTCTACTTCTTAATAATTTAAAATTTGTTTTACATCTGCCACATTCACACTCATTCCACAAAGTAAATTTTCAATAAAACGATAATTGTTTAGCCTGATGATGATTGGTTAAAATCACCACAATAAAGAAGCGTCAAACGTCAACATAAAAAAGCACCATAATGAATTCTGATTGGTGAAAGGATCATCGAGGTCAACATTTGAGTTTCAACTCAATTCCAGTAGTTGGAGCCAGGGAGTTGGCTAGAGTTAGAGAGCTTGGAAACTGCTTGGAGATACTCGAGTCCAAATCCAAGCATTTTACTCTTAAAAACCTTTAAATCTTTAAATCTTTGTGAATTTTTACTAACCACTTACATACATACTCCCAATTAAAACTAATTTTACCACCGGGTAATTAAAAATAATTATTTTATTTCTCTAAAAGTAAATCTTGAGTTTTGGTGGTACCTCAAACAAAGTGTGGTGCGTTTAAAAAAAAAAAGAAAAGTTATCAGTCACAAGTTCCCAGTGTCGGCCTAAGTTCCAAGGGCTGCATCGTCGTCATCACCTCTATCACCAAAATCATAACCATAATTATAATCAACGTTAAATCTCGTCCTCGTTCTTCAGCATCACGTATCTGATTCCTGGTGATTCTAGTATATTACTGACGCTTGCGCGCCATTACTAATTATCCATATTCTCTCAAAGCATTCTTCAGTTATAGTTTAGTATAAAAATTATTTTTTTTTCTCGCTTAATTTTTTTTTGTCACGTATAGCATCAGTACTTTATTATAAATAAACATAAGTTTTGAGTATAATTTAAAGTGAAGTGAATTTTTAAAAATAAAATAAATATAAATTAGTATAATTCATATATTAATTAACAATAGTCATAAGAGACAGTAATAAATAAACCGGTACGTTTTAAAATTTGATGGTTAACAATGAGTGATTATTCAGCGGTTGCTCCGCCTCAGAATTTCAGCCAGAGTTCGGCTTTTGCCGCGGCATTACAACGTGCGAAACAGGTATATGATTCATACAACATATATGTATATATAATTTAATAGTTATAAATAGTATTATTCCAAGTATGCTTTTAAGTTTTAAATTTAAATTTATCATACAGACTGCTTGACCTTTTGTTTAACTTTTAAACTTTCAAACTTTTTTTTTACCATTAAACTCTTGAATTTAATATAGAAAACATGGGTTTAGATTTATAAATTTTATATTGACTGATACCGAGACTGTTGGTGTCTGGAGCTGAATAAATTAATGATAGTATTGATTATAGGATGCAGTGCTTTTATTTATACTTTCGCATCCAATAACGTTTTTTTAATTGGTTCTATTGTTGATGGATTCTATTTTGTTGTTTTTTTTAGATCGCTGCTAAAATAAATCCTGGTGGCAATCAAAATACCGATGGTGGGATCAAGAGGTCACTCGAAGACAGTACAGGTAATTTTATATTATTTATTTGTTTACTAGTTTACGCAGTCGGTTAAATACATTTACGTTTTGTGAAGGAAAAAATGAGAGAAGAGAAAAAAATAATAAGAAACTAACGATAGCGAAAGACTGCGGGTAAATAACAACAGATTGCATGTAAAGGGTTCATATTTGGTTGTAATCCAGTACCAGATTTAAATACAAGTACTGGCATATTAATAAATCCGTTTATAGTAAACTGGGGTCTGGGATAGTAGAGATACAGTCGACTACCCGTCATAAGCCTGCCTTTTATAAGCCTCTTCCCCTCAATCGGCAGGTACTGAGTCCAAACAGCTTCCCACTTAACCACTTTTTTGAGATTCGTACCAGACAGCCCGTTATAAGCCTCCGTTAAAATTATATAAATTATAAACTAACAATAGGAACAAAATATCTAAATTTATGATGAAAATTTACTATCGATCTTTCGCGGATAATAATTTAATAAATATTAAGTAAAATATTATTTATTGTTGATAATTGTAATGATTAATTACAATTAAAGCTTCTGTTACAATTTAAAAGTTTTATTGAGCATTATGTTGATCAATAACAATTATTATTATTATTACTGTAATTAATACCGTTGTCATTATAATTTTTTCCATTACAATTATTATTAGTGTAAAAAGATAAGTATTTATTTTAGCGGCATAAGCACTAGAAAAATCGGGGTACTGTCGCATGTAACAAAACGTAAATATGACGTTTAAAATGATATTAAATAAAACAGGCTTATAACGAGTAGTCGAAAACAAAACTAAACGCCCGGTAGTGGAGAGACTGAAATTCCAATAAAAATTTCCTCTACGTCTCCTAGACCAGGCTTATGACGAGTAGTCGACTGTAAAAAGATTTTTGAGTAAACCTGTAAATAAATATACGAGAGATTTATACTAATTGATCCATACATCAATAAATGTGACAAACATTTATTACCTGGTGGCCACGTTTCTGGAAAACCTGGAAACGTCAAGGAGTTATAAATATACTGGAAAAGGCAGGGATATGTCAAAGAATTTCGTCACAAAGCGGGAAAAATTTTTACTTTCTTTTCTTTTGACTGAAAAAAAGATAAATTTTTTTTTTCTGTCAAAACTGTTCAAAAAGTGGCGCGGCGCGAATGCGATTGTAATATCATCTTGTAAAAAAATTCGTAGAAATTGATTCGATAGAGAAAAAATGAAGCAGTTAGAATGAAAAAGGCTGTTAGAAAAAAAAAGTCTTAGTAGAAACCAATCGTCAGGATCTTCAAGTTATTAACATGCATATTGACAAGTTAAAAAACCACAAACATTAAAAGTATACACAAGTATTGAACTAATAAGTTTCACTATATTTATTATTCGTGTACTTGATTAATATTTTATTAATATTCTATAAAACGTTCTTATTTATGAAATTTATTCTAGGGAAAATGAAAAATTTATTTATATTTTATTATAGAGTAAGTTATATAAAAACATAGATTTAAAATAAAAAACAAAAGATTATTCATTTAATTAATAAAAAAAACCTATGAACATTGACAAATAATAAAATAAAGTTTCATTTAACGACAATGATTGATTGTTTATTGAACTGACTTATAGCATTTCATTTTGAATTAAATAAATATTTCCAATGATTTAATATTACTACATACGGTCAGGGAATTTTTAAATTCTTTGACTAAAATACCTGGAAAAGTCAGGGAATTAGAATCTCAAAAATCTGTAGCCACCATATTATTTATGTACAATAAATCTTTTTTTTTTTAACAAATTGGATTTGAAATTAATGTTAATTATTCTGTTTGATTAAAGGGTTCAGTGATGAATTTACAGAACCAGAGGCAAAGAAATTAGCACAAGATCCATTAATTGGAATGAGAGGCGGACCATTGGGAGGAATAGGAGACAATGGAGGGAATCGAGGAGCACCAGTATCGTCGCCAACATCTAGCTTGGGAGGTATTTGCAATGAAGATATCAGAGTTCCGGACAAAATGGTCGGATTAAGTAAGTTTAGGAATTTTATTCATTAAAAGAAAAATTCCTAATCTTTATTAAAAAACTGATCCACGCGTTATTATTAATTTAAAATAATATTTGTTTTTATTAACTGATTTTTACAAATATTTTGATTGAAGTCAAACAATATTTATTAATTAATTAATTACATTTATTAGTACTTACACTTATTAATATATTTTTTTACTGCTTTATTTATTTATTTTCTTATAATGATTATAATTCAGTCAAAATAACTGTACTTAATCCGAGTAAAACATTTATTATCTAACATTATTATCACGGACTAGTTGGATTTAAATATTTAATCGGCTATTCACCGATTACTTTTTAACCAATAATATATATCTCAAATTAAAAGTAATTTTATATTTATTATGAATTAGAATCACAGTTTATTAAATTCCTTTATTTTTATTTATAACTTTATTACGTGCAAATATTTTATCTATTAATTTTATATGATAATGTAGCAATCAGTGATTCTAATTCCCAATAAATTTTATTTCAAAATGAATTTAATAAAATTAAATAAAAATAAAAATAAAACTAATTCAGTGAGATTAATAATGTGAAATAGATATAGTTGGGTAGTTGTATAAAATTTTGTTACTAAGTCTAATTTTTGTTTCTTATTATTTTTTTTTTTACAGTTATTTTTATGGGTAATTTTTCTTAATGATAAATTTAAATTTTTTGACAAATAAACTCCTGAGACGTTGACATGAATGCTGACAAAGTTACGAATTTTAAAAATTTAGTATCAAATAAATTACATTACTAGTGATTTAACTATTTTATAAATAATGTGCTTTGAAGTATTAGTTTACAGTAAACCCGGGAAAAAATGATCAGACCTGATCAGACATCAACAGGCATGAGTCTTCAGGTCTGATCAGGTATGTTCATGTCTGTTCATGCCCATCCGGGAAAAAAAATTATATATAAAAAATGACCCTATATAATTATATATAATTATGTATAGCTATATTATATTATATATAATTATTGCTATAAAAATTTAAAAAAAATAAAAAATTCGGGAATGTGCAGGATTTGAACTGTGGACCTTGCGCCCGAAAGTTTAACACGCTACCCACTGACCTAAGAGATTTAGTTGAACAGTAAGTTTCGTATGAACTTTAAGTAATAAAAATCTTATATGTGGTAGATTTTTGGTCAACAAAATTTTATATCTATGAGCAGACATGAACAGGCATGGATAAGTATGATCAGGCTTGATTATACATGAACAGGCATGATCAGGTCTGATCATTTTTTCCCGGTAAGGCAACATGACTAGGGCTCTACATTGAGCAGAAAAAAATGTCCCTGAAGATCAGAACGTTTTTCCACGCAACGAAAATGAAAATAATTTATGTAATTTGAGTCTTACGTTGATTTTAGGGGTAGTTAGACCGACCTGCAATTTTCGGCTGACGTGCGAAACATTTCTGAAATCTAGATCCAGTGGATTTTCTACTTTTCACTTGGTTTTTTTTATTCTTCTGCGAAAAACGCTCCGATCTTCAGGAACATGAAACAAATTGATACTATTGATTTAACAATTATTTAAATCAATAAGACATTTAGCTAAAAGAAATTGATATTTTATTTAAAGAAAATTGATTGTAAAATATCGCTAGTGGATACGGTTTTTATTTTAATCGAATTCATTCCGTCACTTGAAGTTCTGACAGAAAAACTGATTGACAAGATACTGACGTTTCAGCAATAAAATTTTGATAATTAATTTAAAAAAAAAAGTTTAAGCATTAATTGGAAAAAGGCAATGCAATTACAATTTCACCGAGACAGATTTTAAAAAAAATTATTTACAATCGATATCAATTAGGAGTCAAATGAAATTTGGAAAATAAATGTCAGTAAAATTTTTATGTCAACATTGTAATTTTTTTTTAAATCTACACGGCAAAAAATAAACTTTGAAAATTACTATTTGAAATTATAACACGGAACCCGGTTGTCAATATGGGGAATTTTAACATTCAAATTTTATAATACGTGTCGTAAATTTTCTAAGTATCAGTTACAATTTTTAAAGTTCAAATAGTAATTTTTCTTGCATAGGTAATAAATTTTCCGACTTATTCTATCACTTTATCATATTACTTTCATTCTCAATTGTTATAGTTCATTTTTTTCCGTGTGTATCTTGGCGAGGTTGTCACTGTGTTGCCTTTTTTGAACTAGTGCTTTAATTTTTATGAAATTAACTAATCAAATTTTAATACTGCTATGACAGCTCAAGGTCATTAAATATTTTTAAAAGATGAGGGGGGGGGGAATGCCCATAACAATTATGAGTAATTTTAAAAAAATTTATATCTTGGCGAAAATGTAACTGCACGGAAAAAAA
Source organism: Microplitis manilae (assembly GCA_030273425.1). Lineage (NCBI taxonomy): Eukaryota > Metazoa > Arthropoda > Insecta > Hymenoptera > Braconidae > Microplitis > Microplitis manilae. The sequence continues at coordinate 27,283,259 of CP092722.1, read as the reverse complement.
AATCCTGTTGTAGCAACAGGAAAAATCCTGTTGTAGCAACAGGATTAATACCGTTGTTGCGACTTAATAGTAAAATACCCTGCACAGAAAAAAAAAAATTCTTGGTTGAAGGTAAATATTCTTAATTCAAGAAAATTTTTTTGGAGACCTAAACTTTCTCAGATAAAGTAGTAATTTTATCTGACCAAGATAAATTCACTTAGCTCAAGAAAATCTTGACTTGGTTCCCGAAAACGGTGGTCTTCAAAAATATTTTCTTGACTCAAGATAACTTTTTTTTCTGTGTGATAGCCAAGTTGGCGAGAAACTGACGAGAAACTTGCAGCCGCAACTGGACACAAAGTTGACCCCCAACAGTTGGTACCTCCAATAATTGATAGACATTTTCTGAGAAAGTTGGTGGCAAAAGTTGGAAATTCAATAAGTTGACGATCACTTTCTGAGAAAAGTGGTGACAAAAGTTGCTTGCAAAAGTTGGTAGTCATAATTTGACGGTAAGTTTCCTTTCAATTTTCTCAGAAACTTGCATTTCAGTTGCGGCTCCATACCGGCGCCAACTTTCTGAGAAAGTTGACGGTAACTTATAGCCAAAAGTTGCAAAAGCTGAAGTTGTAGATAACTTGTCCTCAAGTTGGTCGGAAACTAATGAATGACCAACTTTTTCACGATCAACTCGTGTTATCAGGGTATAGTTACACAGTAAAAAATTTTGCGTCATTGCGTCAAAAAACTTAATGTTGAAAATTTTTTTGTTAAATATTTAACAATTTTTTATGTTGATTTAACAGAATAAATGTTAAATGTACACATAAAACTATTAAATATTTAACACTAAGTTTTTTGACGCAATGACGCAAAATTTTTTACTGTTTAACTATATTTTACTATTAAGTCGCAACAACAGTATTAATCCTGTTGCTACAATAGGATTTTCCTGTTGCTACAACAGGAAAAAATCCTGTTGTTGCAACATGGCTGCCTCCTGTTGCAGCAAAAAGAATTTCCTGTTGCTACAACAGGATTTTTTCCTGTTGCTGCAACATGACCGCCTCCTGTTGCAGCAACAGGAATTTTTTTTCCGTGTGCGTTGTCTTTTTTTCAATTTATTTAAATAATGGCGGGCACCGTTTGAAAATGCCCTTAATTTGAAATTTTGTATATTTATCATTTGTCCATAAATTATCTGTATATACACATTAACAAAAATTATATATGTCTACTAGTATTTGATATATTTTTAAAGACATAAGCTAAACCGAATTTTGTGTAACTACCCATGTATAATAAATAGTATAATAAATTATCTTTAAGTACTGTTTAATAAATTAATAATTGTGTGTATTTTTTTAGTAATTGGACGGGGTGGTGAACAAATAACACGGTTGCAAAGTGAAACGGGGTGTAAAATACAAATGGCACCCGAAAGTGGCGGTCTGCCTGAACGTCTTTGTACCTTAACGGGTTCAAGAGAAGCTGTCAAGTAACTCGTTTTCCCTTTTTTTTTATTTTCTTGTTTTTATTAATGCCGTATTATTTATATTCTATTTATTTTTAAATTATTATCATCATTATTATTATCATTATTGTTATTATTTTGTATGCAATGCAATCCCATATGAAATTACCCCTTAAAATATTTACATTGATTTTTATCTGCTTTAGATTTACTTTTTGTTTTATAATTATTATTTATAAATATAATTACCAAGCAAACTATCCTCCTTGATATTGTTTTAAATAAATGTCTGCCATATTTCACTATATATTTATATATATACACATATAACTGTTTGATAATTTAAATAATTTATATCGCACATGCATTTATATAGAAATATCAAAATCGTTGACATTTTTTCAGAACTATTGTAGATCCTGGAGCGACCATGGACAATACGTCTTATTATTTCATTTTTTATTATTTTATACTCCATATATTTATATATATTTAATATATATATATATATATATATATATTTATAATCATGTATATCGATACGTCATGATATTTTATTGAAAAAAATATTTTTTTTTGGTTTTATTATTTTTATTTTGTTAAAATAATAATAGTTTTTTTATTTTTACATAGGGATTGTAAGTGTGAGATTTATATGTGAAAAAAAAAGTTGTAGGGAGGATAGAATTGTGCATGGGATATCTCAAACAAATAGAAACCACCAGGACAATTTACAAAATTTATTTAAATTGTATTTAAAAAGAAAAAAAAATAGTTGATTTAAAAATTAAATAATTAATTATAATTATCGTTACTGGTTTAATTATTATATTTATATAAAAGAAAATGATGTAAATTATTATTTTTTATAATTCGGAATTATTACAGCCATATATGATTGTGCTTTGCAAACAAATATTGTATTATGTGTATTGTATATTGCTTAGTATTTAATAATTAGTTTATTTAAATTAATACTATTAATTAATTAATTTGCTTATTTATATAATTATTTATTGTTTGTGTGTTGCAGTCGTGCTAAGGACTTGGTACTGTCGATCGTCAATCAGCGCTGCCGATCTGAAGGCGGTATGGGTGACATGAACATGCCTAATCCGAATAATAGTGGCGGAGGTGGAGGCGGAGGAGGGGGTGGAGGTAGCAGTGGCGGCGGAAGCAGTGGAGGAAGTGGCGGTGGAGGTGGAGGTCCGATGATGAGTAGTAACAGTCATCCAGGTAGTGTGGAAATTATGATACCTGGTCCGAAAGTTGGATTAATCATTGGAAAAGGCGGGGAAACTATTAAACAGCTTCAAGAAAAATCGGGCGCCAAGATGGTTGTTATTCAGGATGGACCTTCACAAGAACAAGAAAAACCTTTAAGGTAAATAATTAATCAATCTACTTGTTTGTTTAATTAATTGGTAAGGTGGCCATAAAAGGGAGTATCGGGAATTATTAGGGAATGTCAGGGAAATTTTAAAAGTATCGGGAAATTGAATTGCAACAGTTTGAAATTTTAAAAATTTTAAATGATTTTCAACAAGTAGTAATTCGAAAGGAAACGGTCATACAATAAAAACAAGGAAAATTGTACGTGGAAAATCAAATTGCGGTTCTTCTAACCACAATATTTTAGTAAAAAATTTGCAGTAGCGAGTACAGTCGACCGTCATAAGCCTGGTCTAGGGTACAGGGAAATTTTTATTGGAATTTCAGTCTCTCCACTACCAGGCGTTTAGTTTTGTTCTCGACTACTCGTTATAAGCCTGCTTTATTTAATATCATTCTAAACGTCATATTTACGTTTTGTTACATGCGTCAGTATCCCGATTTTTCTAGTGCTTATGGCGCTAAAATAAATACTTATCTTTTTACACTAATAATAATTGTAATGGAAAAAATTATAATGACAACGGTATTAATTACAGTAATAATAATAATAATTGTTATTGATCAACATAATGCTCAATAAAACTTTTAAATTGTAACAGAAGCTTTAATTGTAATTAATCATTACAATTATCAACAATAAATTATATTTTACTTAATATTTATTAAATTATTATCCGCGAAAGATCGATAGTAAATTTTCATCATTAATTTAGATATTTTGTTCCTATTGTTAGTTTATAATTTATATAATTTTAACGGAGGCTTATAACGGGCTGTCTGGTACGAAACTCAAAAAAGTGGTTAAGTGGGAAGCCGTTTGGACTCAGTACCTGCTGACTGAGGGGAAGAGGCTTATGACGGGTAGTCGACTGTAGTGATTTTACTACACGTGTGGTTATTCCAAGTTGGAGTTAGCATTTCTTTACCCCAATTTGTAATAGTTTCACTTACAGCTGCAGTCGTAGCAGCTACAATTTTTTTCCATGTAGTTTCAAGTGTCTAGTTTTTTAATTTGGTCTTTAAATTTTTTTATTATGCACGGTCCCGAAGTTATTCTAAGAAATTCTTCATTAAATATTTCCTGGTGTAATTAATTAGCCCAGTTCGTCTATAAATTAAATTAATTTATGTATTGTCGTGTAATAAATATTTAAATAATTATTTTAGAATAACTGGAGATCCTCAGAAAGTAGAGTACGCTAAACAACTAGTGTATGAATTGATCGCCGAGAAAGAAATGCAAATGTTCCATCGTGGTCCACGGAACAACGATCGAAATAGTTTTTCTAATGACAATGGGTTCAATAATCACGGATCGTCATCAGCACCACCAAATAATGGCGACGGATGTGAAGTATTAGTACCTCGTGCAGCCGTCGGTGTTGTTATCGGCAAAGGAGGTGATATGATTAAGAAAATTCAGTCTGAAACCGGAGCACGAGTACAATTTCAGCAGGGAAGAGAAGAGGGTCCAGGTGACAGAAAATGTTTGCTGTCAGGAAAACCACAAGCTGTAGAACAAGCTCGTCAGCGAATTCAAGAGCTCATCGATAGTGTCACGGTCTCTAACTTTTTTAAATTTGAATTTGAATTTCGAGTTATCAGGGTAAAAAATTGAAGATACTGATTCCTTTTTTTTTAAATTACAGAGACGAGATGATAGACCGCCTGCAGGAAGAAGCGGATCACGTGGCAATGGCTTCGGAGGTGGTAATAATAATGGAGGCGGTGGTGGACGTCCTAATGAGTACGGAGGTTGGGATCGACGACAAGGAGGTGGTTCGATGCAAGATAAAATAGAAGCTACATACAATGTACCTTCAACTAAATGTGGAATAATTATTGGCAAAGGTATTTTTTAATTATGTTCATTATTTATTTATATCTATGACGCTAAACAATAAATTAAGGAAATTATAGGAATTTTTACAATTGAGGAGGGCATGTTTTTATGATTTTTTATTTCAAAGTACCTTCTTTATTAAAATTCTTAAAATTTGTGACATTATTGAGCATCATTTCAAGAATATTCTACTAAGTTTTCATAAAAAAATATTGAAAAATAAGCCAGTGGTAGTGGGGAGAGACGAGCCACCTCAAAAAAAGTATTCATGCCGTAGGCAGGATAACTCATGACTGTCTCACCTGAAATCAAAAAACCAAAAAAATTTTTTTAGTACATAAGTTTGATGGATTTGAACGAAGGAATAAACAAAATATTTATTTTTGAATTTTCTGTAAAGGTGCAATCAAAAAACTCTAGTTTTTGCGAAAAATTGCTCCTTTTGTTTAATTAAAAAATAAGGAATTGAAAAAAAAATGCAACGTCTCTCCCCACTACCACTGGCTTATTTTTAAATATTTTTTTCCGAAAATTTAGCAGAATATTCTTCAAGTGATGCTTAATCATGTCACAAATTTTGACAATTTTAGTAAACAAGGTACTCTGAAAAAAAAATCATAAAAATATGCTTTTTTTTTGTATCGACCCCTTTCGCCCCTTAAAGTACAACACTAGTGTGAAAAAATTATTTTTACTTTGAATTGATTGTTTTTTAAAATAAATTTAATTAAAATTTAAGGTGGCGAGACAATAAAACAAATAAACCAGCAAACAGGAGCACACTGTGAACTTGATCGTAGAAATCCAGGAACTGAAACTGAAAAGATTTTTATTATTCGTGGCTCTCCAGAACAAGTAGAACATGCCAAGAGGATATTTAATGAAAAATTAGGCGTGGTATATAAATTATTGTCAACAAATTTCTATATTCATTTATCTAATTGCAAATTATAAAATAAACATAAACGTTTTTTAGCAAAACGATCCAATGCATGATTTCCAAGGAGGCGCGAATGCGGCATACGCTGGTGCTCAAGGTGCAATTGGTTACAATCCGACATGGAATGCAGGTGCAGGTTATCAAACATGGCCTACTCAAGCTCAACCAACTGATGCCTGTTAGTATATATTTTATTTACTCTCAATAATATTACGTTATAGTTTACTGTCGATACTAAATTATTTAAAATTCGATTTTCGACAGCTGCTACTGCACAACCCGTGCAAATAAATCCTCAAACTGGTCAACCAGACTACAGTGCCCAGTGGGCTGAATATTATCGTTCTCTGGGAATGCATCGTGAGGCTGAATTGATTGAGCAACAGTCGAAACAAGCAAAGGCCGATCCAGCTCAGCAACAAGCTGCGGCAGCGGTCGCTGCCGTTGCAACTCCAGGTGCCGCAGCTGCTGCACAAGCGACTCAGCAGCAGCAGCAACCTCAACCTAATCAACAAGCTCAGCCACAAAATGCTACACAGAATGGCGGACAAGCTGATTACAGTGCTCAGTGGGCTGAGTACTATCGCAGTATTGGTAAAATAAAAGAAGCTGAAGCTATTGAAGCACAAATGAAAGCTGGAAAGGTATAACTTTTTATTTATTATTATTGTTTTTGACATTTACTTTTTGGTTTTTTTATAAGCCAAGTTTCAATTTTTATTTTATTGACAATTTTTTATTTTATTATCAGTGACGTTGTGATTAAGCACACGGTTAACTGCAGTCTCTATACATATTTATATACTTATATATATATATTAAGGTGTTTTAAAAAATAACAAATTTTTTTTTTCTTCTCGGAAACAGGTTGAAAAGTTTTATTTAGGTATAAAAATACGCATGTAAAAATTAGAGCTCGTAATATTAAGAGTTGCCGTATCGCACTTTTATATTTTCCATAAGAATAACATGAAATAATTTTTTTTTCGTCCTGATTTGTCTAACTAGCTAACAATGCGCCGTAGAAAAAATCTGCAGACATATATTTTTTGATAAATCCATTTGTTGAAAAAGTTATTTGAGCTTAAAGTCGAATTTATAATAAAGTTTAAGATCTTTTTACTTTTCTGGCAAAACTATAAGACTTATCAAAAAATGTCATAGAATCTTTTTTATAGACAATTTTATTTCCTACAAATTATTTTCAATGAAGTTTTTTGAAATTCCGCATTGTTTTATAGTTATTTTCATTTTAATGTCAAGCTCATAAAAAAATAGTTTCTGATCGATTTATGAACAATGTGGAATTCGAAAAAATTTATTATTTTGCATTAAAGTCTCATAAATATATATATATATATATATATATATATATATATATATATATATATATGTAAAATTATTGTTTGAAAATATTTATCTGTTGTACTTATAAACAATAAATGACACATAATTTAATGCATAGCAAATATAATAATAAATGTAATTTTCAGAATAATCAAATGGGTCAGACACAAATGCAACCACAAGCAATGCAGGGTCAAGCAGCAACACCAGCTGCACCAGCACCAGCAAATGCCTTCCCACAAGCATACGGGGCTTATCCAGGCATGAATCCTGGATCAACTCCCGGTAATTATTACGCACCGGGAGCTGGTGCACCTCAACAACAAAATCCAGGGCAACAGAATCCAGGGTTTCCCACTGGCTATCAAAACTACTCTTACTCCCAGCCTAACGCTGATAATTAAGAGTCTACAATATTAATAAGTAAGTATTTATTTATTTTTTATTTTTACAACAGTTTTTTAAAATTGCATATACAATTCAAAAGTATCTTTTTCAAATTTGAATTTAAATTTTTTTAAATTTAAAGTAAAATATGCAATTTTTAAAAGCTCATGCAGTCGACTGCCCGTCATAAGCCTGCCCTTCATAAGCCTCTTTTCCCAATCGGCAGGTACTGAGTCCAAACAGCTTCCCACTTAACCACTTTTTTGAGTTTCGTACCAGACAGCCCGTTATAAGCCTCCGTTAAAATTCTATAAATTATAAACTAACAATAGGAACAAAATATCTAAATTAATGATGAAAATTTACTATCGATCTTTCGCGGATAATAATTTAATAAATATTAAGTAAAATATAATTTATTGTTGATAATTGTAATGATTAATTACAATTAAAGCTTCTGTTACAATTTAAAAGTTTTATTGAGCATTATGTTGATCAATAACAATTATTATTATTATTACTGTAATTAATACCGTTGTCATTATAATTTTTTCCATTACAATTATTATTAGTGTAAAAAGATAAGTATTTATTTTAGCGCCATAAGCACTAGAAAAATCGGGATACTGACGTATGTAACAAAACGTAAATATGACGTTTAAAATGATATTAAATAAAACAGGCTTATAACGAGTAGTCGAGAACAAAACTAAACGCCTGGTAGTGGAGAGACTGAAATTCCAATAAAAATTTCCCCGTCCAGACCAGGCTTATGACAGTCGCCTGTAATAACAATTAATAAATTAGTTTAAAATTGTCATCAACAATTTTAAACAATTATAAATCTCTAAACATGATTGTTTATCAATGGTGTAACAATATTAATCCGATATTATATAATTATATTTTATATTATATATCATGTATGTATTTTATATTATTATTACTTATATTATTATTACACATATATATATTTATATATTTGTCTAAATATCTGGCGTTATTTAAATTTTTCAGGGTCATAAATTAACTGTTACTATTTTTTGAGTTAAAAAATATGATATTGAATGTATAATTATGTTTTACACCTTTGAAAATTATTACAAATACTTAACAAAAAAAAATAATAATTATCGACTGATAATTGATTGTGATTTGTTAATTATAACAACAAAAAACTATTTTCTTTTTTCTACAGTAATCATTTCATTTCCCACAGTTTTCAGATAGCTTTCCATTGGGACGCGGTTACCTGCTGTCTTCACAATATATTACAAAATTAATTCATTAAAATAATTAAGAAAAAATAACAAAATTAAGAAAAAATATTACATATACAATTACAATTATATTAATAATGATGATTAAGATAAACGACTATGGTAATTACGATCCGCTTGCATAGCGATTAAAAACAAATATAACTAAGTATAAAAATCATTTAAATATAAATTTTAAAAAAATATTAAATAAATATAAAGATAAAAATAGTAAAGATCACAGTATAATACAAAGTCCTCCGTAAATTTATTCTTTATGTTATTTTACCTTCTTTTTTTATTTAATTAATTGATTATCATTATAATTATTAGTATTAATTACTAAAAATATAAAAACACCGTAGGATATTATATTTTTAATCGCTGAAAAATTATATTAATTAATAATTAATGTGTAATCAAACGTAGTCCGTCAGTGTTCCAAAAAAAAATAAATAAATAAATAAATACTGTCAGATATTTCTTATGAAAAAAATTTTTACTGTATTGTAATATAAAGAAAAAAAAAGTTGTATAAAAAAAATTAATAGCAAGTGAGTAAAGACGGTATGTATTGGCAGGTGAAGCAGCAGACTGGAGATCTTGGGAAAATGTGCGACGTTACTGCTTATAAAATGAATTTAAAAAAAAAAGAATGAATATTTAAATAATGGACAATTATAATAACGATTTGATAACAACTGATATGGACGAAACGAAAAATATAATTTATAATTGGTGTATTTATAAAAAAATATGTATGTTAGGTTTTCGTGTCTGCAGCAGCCGTGTGCTTTAATAATTATTATTATTAATGATGATAATATCATTGTCTTTTTAATTATTTTGCTTTTTCATATTGTCATTTATATTATCAATTACTATAATTATTAAAATATTTAATTGATAATCTTGTATTAATTAACCAATATTAACAGTTGAGAAAATTTTTACTTGTGTACACTTTTAATGATATTTAAATACCCATGCCTTAATATATTATATTATATATATATATTAATTAGTTATTTATTTATTTAATTTTTTATTTATTTCAATTAATGTAATTTAGGTTTATTGTACTGCATTAGTTTCATTTTTAGATGCGGATCCCAGCTGTCTAGAGCCTGCGACAGATTACAAATTGTACGATTATTAATACATATGTATATATATTTATTGATGTATATATATGTATTTGATATGCCATACACATATAGATGTGCTTTAAATTTTAGTTTAGCAATTGCAATGCATTTAATTTATATTGTTTATTTATTTTGTCACTCGTCAAATGATATATATCAATATATGAAATGCATTCTTCAGGAAATAGGAGAGGCCTAAGAGGTTTAACGTTATACCAGTTATGGATGGACGTCCTCTTTATCAACTTAATTATTATTATTTATATTTATATAAGATGACATTTGTATCAGTTATCATTCATTAGAATTTACACGGTTTAATTTATATTTTTTTTATATTAATATGATAAGATATGAGGTTTGTCATTTTAAAAAGAAAACGACCGATAATTCCCGTGTAAAAAATTTTTATTCATTAGTAATTTAGATCTTAATTAATTATAAAACTCAGATCGTGATAAAAATTTGACATTCATAAATTTGTATCAGTAATTTTAATCAAGACAAAATTATGAGTCAAATTTTTATCCCTGTGATCCGAAGTTCATTCACTAAATTAATTTTACAATCGAAATTTTTGTAAACCAAGTACACGGAAAGAAAATTATGGAAATGGTTCCTATAATTTTGTGAAATTTTATCCTATATCAGTATAGGAATGACGACCATAAATTATGGGAACACGTCCTATAGATATAGGAATATTACCCATAATTATAGGAATAGTTCTTATAATTATGGGAATGATACCTATACAATTTTGGGAATAGTTCCTATAATTATAGGAATGATTCCTATAATTTATGGGAATGGTTCCCATAATATATAGGAACGACTCCTATAAATTATAGGAACCATTCCTATAATATTATAGAAATGATTCCTATAATATTATAGGAATGGTTCCTATACTATTAGAGGAATAGTTCCTATAATAGTATAGGAATGGTTACTATACTATTATAGGAATAGTTCCTATAATATTATAGGAATCATTTCTATAATATTATAGGAATCATTTCTATAATGTTATAGGAATCATTCGTATAATTTTCTAGGAACTATTCCTATAATATTCTAGGAACTATTCCTATAATAGTATAGGAACTATTCCTATAATATTATAGGAACTATTCCTATAATAGTATAGGAACTATTCCTATAATATTATAGGAACTATTCCTATAATAGTATAGAAACTATTCCTATAATAGTATAGGAACTATTCCTATAATAGTATAGAAACTATTCCTATAATAGTATAGGAACTATTCCTATAATAGTATAGAAACTATTCCTATAATAGTATAGGAACTATTCCTATAATAGTATAGGAACTATTCCTATAATAGTATAGGAACTATTCCTATAATAGTATAGGAACTATTCCTATAATAGTATAGGAACTATTCCTATAATAGTATAGAAACTATTCCTATAATAGTATAGGAACTATTCCTATAATAGTATAGAAACTATTCCTATAATAGTATAGGAACTATTCCTATAATATTATAGGAACTATTCCTATAATATTATAGGAACTATTCCTATAATATTATAGGAACTATTCTTATAATTTTATAGGAACTATTCCTATAATATTATAGGAACTATTCCTATAATAGTATAGGAACTATTCCTATAATAGTATAGGAACTATTCTTATAATAGTATAGGAACTATTCCTATAATAGTATAGGAACTATTCCTATAATAGTATAGAACTATTCCTATAATAGTATAGAAACTATTCCTATAATAGTATAGAAACTATTCCTATAATATTATAGGAACTATTCCTATAATAGTATAGGAACTATTCCTATAATAGTATAGGAACTATTCCTATAATTTGATAGGAACTATTCCTATAATAGTATAGGAACTACTCCTATAATATTATAGGAACTATTCTTATAATTTTATAGGAACTATTCCTATAATATTATAGGAACTATTCCTATAATAGTATAGGAACTATTCCTATAATAGTATAGAAACTATTCCTATAATAGTATAGAAACTATTCCTATAATTTGATAGGAACTCTTCCTATAATAGTATAGGAACTACTCCTATAATATTATAGGAACTATTCTTATAATTTTATAGGAACTACTCCTATAATATTATAGGAACTATTCTTATAATTTTATAGGAACTATTCCTATAATATTATAGGAACTATTCCTATAATAGTATAGGAACTATTCCTATAATAGTATAGGAACTATTCCTATAATAGTATAGGAACTACTCCTATAATATTATAGGAACTATTCTTATAATTTTATAGGAACTATTCCTATAATATTATAGGAACTATTCCTATAATAGTATAGGAACTATTCCTATAATAGTATAGAAACTATTCCTATAATAGTATAGAAACTATTCCTATAATATTATAGGAACTATTCCTATAATATTATAGGAACTATTCTTATAATTTTATAGGAACTATTCCTATAATATTATAGGAACTATTCCTATAATAGTATAGGAACTATTCCTATAATAGTATAGGAACTATTCTTATAATTTTATAGGAACTATTCCTATAATATTATAGGAACCATTCCTATAATATTATAAGAACCATTCTCATGAATTATAGGAACCATTCCCATGAATTATAGGAACCATTCTTATAATTATAGGAGCTCTTCCCATTTTCATAATGTTACAGAAATGGTTCCTATATTTATAGGAATAGTTCCTATACTATTATGGGAATGGTTTCTATATTATTATAGGAATAGTTTCTATAATAGTATAGGAATGGTTCCCATAGTGCTATAGGGGTGGTTCCTATAATATATAGGAACCATTCCTATAATAGTATGGATACAATTCCTATACTATTATAGGAACCATTCCTTTAATGCATAGGAATACTCCCTATAAATTTCTTTCTGTGTACTTGGTAGAAATTTATTGGTAATTTTTAAATCGATAAATAATAACAAACTTTTTAATACAGAAAAAATTCAGTAAAGTTTCTATTAAAGTCATCCCAAGTTTAATTCAAATATCTAATAAATTAATTTTATAATTGATACGAATTTACTAGACGAAAACTTGGAACAAATTTATGATAAAAGTCATATTTGTGTCACGATCCGAGTTTCATGATGAAATTCAAATTTAAATTCATGAAAATTTATTCCACACGGGTTATGCTGCCGTGCTTAGGAAGAAGGCAGTATTATTATTATTTATAGAGAACAAAATTTAAAAAAGGGTAACTGTCTTAATAGAAAACTAGGGGTGTGCGAATAATTTTAAATTTTGAATTATTAAAATTTTTTTATTATTCATTAATTATAGAATTATTGGAAAATTTACGAATTAAAAAAATTTTTTTCAAACGACTAAAAATTGTGAGTTTTTGAAATAATTCAAATTTTTGTCAGAGGTAAATAGCTTAGACATGAATCTACGAAAAAATTTTTGGTTGCTTTGAAAACAGCTCTCCAAGTGAAAATTAATTATTTATTTTAAATGGCAAACCTCATTAAATAATAGAAGAAAAATGTAATGACTTATATGTATTAATTATAAATATCTAAGTGTTATAATATTACAACTAAAGAAATATGAATACGATATAATTTAGTATTTATAAATAATCGGAACAAACAAGTGGATAAATCAATTGGGAGCTCAACGATACCATCAACGACACCAGCTCAGTTATAACAAAACAAAATCTTTATATGATGAATTATTAGAGTGGTCAGTTCAGAACAACCTTTTTTTTCCGCTCCAATTTCAAAATATTGTAGACATTGAAAAAAAATTTCATGAAACTTTAAGGTCGAAATTTTAATTTTAAATACTTGACATTTGATTTTGAATTTTTTCCGTTTAAAATCCTTAGGAAAGTTTGAATTTTTTTTTAAATTCTCTGCAGCTCAGCCGCACTTCAAATTATCGGGTCGCAGTTTGCGGCATTTTGTAGGTAATTTAATACTCTTCAAAAGTCTCCTTAGTAATTTTACTGAGATTCTAATTGTTTTTTCTGTATTGGTTCTGAAAATAATTTTTTGGTTAATAATAAGGGTTTTTAATTGATATTGACTGAACAACGAAAGTCACAGTAAAAATGCAGGTAAGGATTTTTTAGGAAATTTGATGCTCTACAAAAAAGGTCCTCTTAGTTAAGTGGCTCAGGTTCTTCGTTCGCGTGATATAGGATTTTATTAATTTTGTAAACAAAATATTTGTCAAAAATTTTTCTGAAGCTTATCAAATTTAATCCTTCGCTTTTTCATTAATGGGTTAAATTAATAAAACGAAAATTATTTACTCTTTAAAAATTAAAATTAAAAAGCATTTGGTCGAACTTTTAAAAAAATATTTTATTTACAAAATTACTACACTTAACTAAGAGGGCCTTTTTTGTAGAGCATCAAATTTCCTAAAAAATCCTTATCTGCATTTTTACTGTAACTTTCGTTGTTCAGTCAATATCAATTAAAAACCCTTATTATTAACCAAAAAATTATTTTCAGAACCAATACAGAAAAAACAATTAGAATCTCAGTATAATTACTAAGGAGACTTTTGAAGAGTATTAAATTACCTACAAAATGCCGCAAACTGCGGCCCGATAATTCGAAATGCAGCTGAGCTACAGAGAATTTAAAAAAAAATTCAAACTTTCTTAAGGATTTTAAACGGAAAAAATTCAAAATCAAACCAAGTATTTAAAATTAAAATTCCGAGCTGAAACTTTCATGAAATTTTTTTTCAATGTCCATCAATATTTTGAACTGGAGTAAAAAAAATAGTTCTAAACGTACCACCCTATTAATTATAAATGGTAATTAATTAAATAGTTATAAATGACTAAAAGGTACATATGATTAAACTAATTAAATTTATACATGTATATATATATATTTATATTTATATTTATACTTAAATCTATATATTATAACCGATAATATGCTCAACACGAGTTGCTATTTATTTTAAATGTTTAAAATAAGTTTCATGCTGAATAGTGTTGATATTGTTGTTTAAAAAAATTTAAATAATTGAATAATTAATTATCCTATTATTTAGTGAATGAAATATATTTTTTTTACTTAGATTAAATCACATTAAATACTTGTACTAGTTAAATTGTTTATTTTAAACAACAGCACTCTTGTTTCTTTCTTTCCTTTTTTTTTTTTTTTAGACTTGACGCACCAACTTTGTTTTTAAAATTGTAGACTAGCTATTTATATATATATAAAGTACTATATTATATTTTGTTCTTCATTAATATATATATATATTTATTAACTGTTAATGTAATTTGTAAATTATTAATAAATAAAATAATTTATAAAATTTCTAATTTAAATCTATCGTTTCAGGAATTTAATCGGAGTCTTCAACCGGAAGTGGTCATGGATGGAAAATAAAAGGATTAAATTAAATTAATTATAAATACTTGATTTGTTTTCTCTAATAAAAAGTGTGAATGTAATGTATCTACAATTAAGACCGTCTTTGTATTATATAATCAGTGAATTTGTGTTTTTAAAAATTTTATATTAGTAAACAAAAAAAATATGTATACTTATATAAGTATATATGTCTAGACTTTTCTACTTGCAATTAACCGAGTCACGAAAAATAAATTTAAAAATTTTGCAATTTTATTTCTTTGTAATGTGATTGGTGACTGAAAAATTTTATTATGAATACTCATAATGATGATAATTATATATATATTTATAATTATTGATTTATTAAATTTGTTTACAAAAAATTTGTTTTTTATTTTAAACAATTTTTTATTGATTTATAATTTTATCACTCTACAATATAATAAATAAAAATTAATAATGAATATAACATATATTTCTTTGGATACAATTCCATGTATTATTTATCACACTAGACACCAAATTTATGTGATTATTAATTAATATTTTATTACTTTTAATTGATAACTTTGCATCGAGTTGTATTTCATTTATTTACCGATAGTAATTTTATTACTTTTAATTATTTGATGCAAAGTTTTGTAAATTAAGTAAAGATATAATTTCAAGTACTCAATTGAAAGTATCTGTAGTAATTTTGGCAAATATAATTAATAATTCAATTTCCTGTTTAATTGTTTAGCAAATTTAATTGCATGTTTAGTTTGCGGCTTTGTTATTTTTTATTTTTTTTAGATATTAAAATTACGCTTCCATTGTATACTTATTATTGTTTTATGTAAATCAATTTGTGTTGATATAATTGTGGAATTTGACGTTAATTTATTTTTGTAAATAACTTGGCATGGTATTTTTAGCAGGAGACAATACAACTGTAATTATTTTTTCAGGCAATTAAATCGTGTGAAATTAATTCTGGTAGACAATTAAACGGTATTGAATTTTTTAAAGTAAGCATTTAGTCATTAAAAACCTGTGTCGTAGACATTCGTATGGACTGTTAACATTTTTCAATAGATAAGATTGGCAAAAAATTTAAAACAATTTATACCTTTCTATTTGTTGAACAATAAATTAATAGAATGTTTATAAATTTTAAGCCGCTGAGAAAAAAAAACTATTTTTAAGCGATAAAATTTAATATCAACATTAGAAGCACAAAAAATTTTCTCATTAGTTGAACAATTTTTATAAGAATTATAATAATAAACTTTCAAATCTAATTGCATTATTTTTCTTACTTTCATTGTAAAAGAATTAAGTTGTCAGTGACAATTATTCAATTTTTTTAAACTTTTACTTACACGGAATTACAATTGACATCAATACTGTTCAGTAAAAAAAAAAATTAACAAACAATTATATGTGCGTTCGATTTCCTAATATATCTGTGCATTTAAATAATTTAATTTCATAAATTATTTTTTAAAAACCATAAAAAAGTTTTAAATTATTCAAAATCCGTTGCGACTGCTCGAAACAATTTAAAACTCAAGTTTAAAAAACAAGTCAAGTTAATGATATTAAGTAAATTTAAATGACTTAAAAATAAATTAAACATTTCTATGATCACTTAAATTTCAACAATAAATCTAACATAAATAATTCATTATAATTCAACGAGCTTTTTAAAATCATTCGATTTGATTTTTAAATACGAATAGTAAATAAATAATATTACATAAAATTATTATTATTTTTGTCGTATGATAAAGAATTTTATATCAGTACTATTTAATCAAATGTATATATAATACTGTCGCATTGCGGCTAGAGTAATAAAACCACGACAAATTGAACTTTAACAATCAGTAAATATCAATAATCTCTATTGTTTAATAAAAAAAAAATAAATAAATAAAGAAATTAATAGCAATTTATAAACAAAGTTTCGTTGCGCAAATATTAAGTTGATAATAATATTTTTAAAATGGCAATTTTAACAATTCCTCATATCAAGCGAATTATTGTTTAAATAACCAGAATTATCTAGCGGAGACTTAATAACTTTCATACATTATATAACATAATTAGTTATTAAAGTCCCGGAGGTGGTCCGTACATATTATTTAGTTGTTGTGTGCACCGTATAAATGTCGCACGACGTGACAACTCACGTATTTTCGAAGCACCGACATATGTACATGATGATCTTAATCCACCGAGGATATCTAGTACTGTTGTTTCTACTGCTCCTCGATAAGGCACCTCGACAGTCTTGCCCTCTGATGAACTAAATTTATAATAATAACAATAACAATAATTATTATTATGTAATTATTATTCAATGTATCGACTACCCGTCATAAACCTGCCCTTTATAAGCCTCTTCCCCAATCGGCAGGTACTGAGTCCAAACAGCTTCCCACTTAACCACTTTTTTGAGTTTCGTACCAGACAGCCCGTTATAAGCCTCCGTTAAAATTATATAAATTATAAACTAACGATAGGAACTAAATATCTAAATTAGGGTGCTCCATTTAAAACGAACATTTTTTTTTTTACCGGACACAAGAAAATTTTGTTATTTATGTTAAAAGAAAAATTCCCTGAAAATTTCAGCTTTTAATTTTAATTTTAAGTATTTCCTATCGAGCATCAAAGTTTTTCCATTTAAAAAGCATGTGAATCGAATAACTTTTCTTTAAAATTACTATAACCTGGTCCGATTTTGAGCTATCGTTTTGAAACCAGTTTTTATTTGTAGAGTATTTGTTGCTTTTTAAAAGTGTATACGATGATTTTGGTCTAACTCGATCCACGTCGATTTTATCAGCTCCGAAAGACAAATTTTTACTTTTTTCATTTATTTTTGTTAATAGTGAAGAAATGGTTCATCTCACAACAAATATGCATAAGACCAATCTTTTAGGAAATTTTATGCTCTACAAAATTGCTCATCACACTTATATTGCTAAAGTCCACTGTTCATAAGGTACATGAATTTTAACATTTTACAATAAAAAGATTAATACCATAGTAAGCTAACAATTTTTTTTATTGTAAAATGTTAAAATTCATGTATCTCATGAACAGTGGACTTTAGCAATATAAGTGTGATGAGCAATTTTGTAGAGCATAAAATTTCCTAAAAGATTGGTCTTATGCATATTTGTTGTGAGATGAACCATTTCTTCACTATTAACAAAAATAAATAAAAAAAGTGAAAATTTGTCTTTCGGAGCTGATAAAATCGACGTGGATCGAGTTAGACCAAAATCATCGTATACACTTAAAAAGCAACAAATACTCTACAAATAAAAACTGGTTTCAAAACGATAGCTCAAAATCGGGCTAGGTTATAGTAATTTTAAAGAAAAGTTATTCGATTCACATGCTTTTTAAACGGAAAAACTTTGATGCTCGGTAGGAAGTACTTAAAATTAAAATTAAGAGCTGAAATTTTCAGGGAATTTTTCTTTTAACATAAATAACAAAATTTTCTTGTGTTCAGTAAAAAAAAAAATGTTCGTTTTAAGTGGAGCACCCTAGTCTAAATTAATGATGAAAATTTACTATCGATCTTTCGCGGATAATAATTTAATAAATATTAAGTAAAATATTATTTATTGTTGATAATTGTAATGATTAATTACAATTAAAGCTTCTGTTACAATTTAAAAGTTTTATTGAGCATTATGTTGATCAATAACAATTATTATTGTTGTTACTGTAATTAATACCGTTGTCATTATAATTTTTTCCATTACAATTATTATTAGTGTAAAAAGATAAGTATTTATTTTAGCGCCATAAGCACTAGAAAAATCGGGGTACTGACGTATGTAACAAAACGTAAATATGACGTTTAAAATGATATTAAATAAAACAGGCTTATAACGAGTAGTCGAGAACAAAACTAAACGCCTGGTAGTGGAGAGACTGAAATTCCAATAAAAATTTCCTCTACGTCTCCTAGACCAGGCTTATGACGGTCGACTGTATTCAATTTGAATGCCCAGTGGTCATGTATTATATAATAAATTATTATACAATATATAATTAATAGTTACCGGTATTCCGCCATACCACCAGAATGTTTATCCATGGCAGTATTGGAAGACATTCCGTAAAAAAGTTTTATTTTTCTCCCGTCTTTTTCTGTAACACTGCCACCACATTCATCATGGCCAGCAAACATACCACCAGCCATCACGAAATCAGCACCTGCTCCAAACGCTTTCGCTAAATCTCCAGGACATGTGCAACCACCATCCTTAAAAATTTAAATAGATTGTAATTTAAGTATCCACAGAAGCTACAATCCCGGATTATACTCAGTTCTATCTCAGATTTAACTCATGCCGTTACATCTCAAATTTCCATGTGGGTTCTAATTATTGACACTTATTTTTAATATTAGATACATTTTTTTTAAATCTACTTCATAGAAACTTTGATTTCAAGCTTAACAAAAAATTTTGTTCATTTATTTTAAATAAATTTCGTAATAAGCATAAAAAATTTTTTTTTTAAATTGATATTTTTAAGTTTTTGGAAATCAGCAAATAATTTCTAATTAATTTTTAATCAAGGCTATCTTTTGTTATGAAAAAAATGCATCAAAATAACCGTTTACAGTTAAAACATTTTAATTAAATAATCAATAAATTTATTTGCGATTTTAATCATCTGATAACCGTTAAAATAAATAAATCATAAATAAATAAATTTAATTGATTTCAATTCTTACCGATATAATATGACCTTTAAGGCCATGAGCAGCATCGGCGCATTCAATTACAGCACTAAGTTGGGGATAACCCACTCCTGTTTTCATTCTCGTGGTGCAAACTGACCCAGGACCAATTCCTACTTTGATAACATCTGCACCCGATAGTATCAGTTCTTCAACCATTTCTCCAGTTACGACATTTCCAGCCTAAAAATTATAAATTTAAAATCTACACTTAGATTCATCATAAAGTTCTACAATTTTTTCCTTCGCTGTTGCTTGGAATAAAATTACAATAAAAAAAGTAGCGGTTAATTATTTTGTTTTATTTCCAGTGGTTATTTGATCGATAAAAAATACTAGCTGGTATCAACCAGCTCGAGCTTGAAATTTAATCCGTAAATTACACTTACGATAATCGTATGACTCGGAAACTCGGCACGGACTTTCCTTACATGCTCGACAAAATGTTGAGAGTATCCATTAGCGACGTCCAGACAGATAAATTCAATATCGGGTACTGCTCCAATTACTGTTTTTAATCGGTCGAAGTCATTGTCGCTCGTACCTGAGCTCACAGCCATGTGTTTTAGACACTCTAAATTTTTCAACGCAAACTCTTTCCACTCTTCAGCTGTATAATATTTGTGTACTGCTGTAAAAATTCCATGCTAAAAGAAAAATACAAATGTTGACACTTGATTTTTAAATTTTTATATTCCGACACATGCTGGCTGACAGACCAAACGTTTCTTGTCTACATTTAAAAGTTTGTTTATTTTTAAATTATTTTTATAGACCAAGTTAATTCTTTTAGAACTAGATGTAGATTAAAAAATAAATTTTTTTGTTATCTGAGTGATAAATCTCGTCAAGGTAAAATATTTCCAGATTACTGTCTGAACGACTTTTTTTTTTTATTAGTAATTACTATTGATTGAATTGAATTTATGGTTGATTACATTTAATCTAAATTCTTATCAATGAATGAAAATTAATTAAATAATTAACAGAATTTTTAATTTTAATTATTTATGATTATTATGATGATAAAAATGGAAGTACAAAAGAAATTATATGGAAGTTTATTAAAATGTTTGCGGGCTAAGGAAAATGTTTTCCAATCATTTTAAGACTCACTTAATTAAAATCATACTGAAGTTGACGTTTAATAATTTTGCATTTCTTCAAAACAATAAAAAAAGAAAAGAAATAGTTTTAAAAATTGCACCTACACGGAGAGAGAGAATGGTAATAATTACCATTCTACATGGTAACCAGTCCTTTTCAAAGCATAGGAATCATTACTATGTAGCATGGGAATGATTACTATTCTTCTGGTAATATTTACCATTCTACATAGTAACCATGCTACTGGTAAATATTACTTTGTAGCATAGTAA
Source organism: Microplitis manilae (assembly GCA_030273425.1). NCBI lineage: Eukaryota > Metazoa > Arthropoda > Insecta > Hymenoptera > Braconidae > Microplitis > Microplitis manilae. The sequence continues at coordinate 27,261,956 of CP092722.1, read as the reverse complement.
TCAAAGCCATGCTAGAATGGTACTGAGTCCCATGCTGAATAGCGTGAAAACAGTTTCAATATTAAGCGCTGCTATAAGTATATACGTCTAATATAACCTGTTCATATATTAAACTTAATTACTACTTATATCAATGAATATTATTTTAATGAAAGTTATCAATCATACGAAACTCAAGTATTATTTGACAAAGTATCATTGTCTATTGTATTCTGATTTAAAATGTTGTTAATGGATTTAATATATTTTTAATTTAGATAATTGTTAATTTCCTCTGCATTAATAATTCATAATTAATATTTTACTTACAATAAAATATTAATTAAATGTCTTTGAATAAATAATTAAATTAGTATAATATTTTTCAAATAAAAATAACCCATGTTAAAATTTGTTAATGTTAATATTTATTATTTTATTTCAAAATTTTAGTTAAAAATTTATTTATTATTAATTAAATAACCTAATCTTTTAATTATAAAACCTTATTTTAATATTAACCTTTTACTACCTTCAATTGGAAGCAGCTTCATCGAAATTGTAATAATTCCAATGTAGCATAGGAATGATTCCAATGTAGCATGGTAATCATTCCCATGCTAGCATGGCTAGCGTTACCATTCAACATCCGACAAATTACTATGTCAAATAAATAATACGGCTAAAAAACTTGCGTTACCATGCTGCATAGTAATAATTACTATGTTACATTGGAGAATATACCATTCACTTCTCTCCGTGTATAGGGGCTTTTACCTTAAAAGTAAGATAAGTTTTTTATAAAAAAATAAAACAACTTAAAGCCAATGAAAATTTATAAAGGCTAAAATTAAGAGTCTATATATTTATCTGAAAATTTTATTAGTTCTCAGACTCGAAAAAAATAAATATTTACAGCTAAGAAAAAAAAATTTTTTTTATAATTAAATGTATCAAATGACACTTGTATTTGATACTCACTAATTTTATCTGATAATAAATCATTAAAAAAAAAAAACGTTTCATTGTCGAGTAAAATAAAGATCAAAATATCCAGCCTTGATATTGATATTGACCTTACAAGTGACGTTAAATTGATATAGATAATTGCAAATATCAATAAAATATATAAGTCATTAGTAACAATAAATAAATAAATAAATAAATAATTAAATACATAATAATAATAATTAATAACGTGTACCTTAGCTAAAGCTTTTGCCATTTCAAATGTACCCACAGTATCCATATTAGAGGCCATCACAGGTATACCCTTGTATGTACGTTTAGAATTACGAAACGTCATTTCACGAAAGAGGTCTACCTAAAAAAAGCACATCCATCATGTTTTCATTATTTTAGTTTTTTTTTTTTTCACCCGTTTCATAATTCATTGATTACTAAAAATATTACACACGGTCGCTTATTATTTCCGAGTATTTATATTTATATTTATATATATTTCAAAATACTAAACGAATAAATATAAAATTTTTTGATTAATCGTAATGACAGCAGGATTATAAATATAAAAGTAAATTAAATTGCTTTGAATGAATAAAAATAAATCAATAAAATATAAATAGGAAAATAATAAAAAAAAGTTACCTCTGATCGACTTCTCAAAGTACTTCTCTTAGGCCTCAATAAAACGTCTTTAAAATCTAATTTGACATCGTTTATTATATTCGGCATTGTGGTATTGATATTGTGACACGTCGAGTCTCAATGATTTTAGCAGACTGAAGCTGAAGAGTGATTTTGTTACTTTATTACTATTACTGTCAAGACCGTCAAGATGGTACAAGGTCTAGGCTGCCTTGAGACCACCGATGACCGACGACTCCGAACCGACGACGACGAAAATTAACCAGCGACCAACGACTGCTCCGACTACTCAGTTTAGTCTTTGCTTCTGATTCTGACAGCGATACGACACCAGGACGCCCGAATGCTTCCGACTTTGCGCTTTAAATTACACATGGATTTTTTTCGTGTGGGGGATCGCTCGTGTACATTCGGACTCGTATGCTGTAGCTCGTGGAAATAAATGCCGACATGAACTCCATGTATGTAGTGTACTCGTAGTAGGTAAGATGGGTACCTGGTGAGAAATTATTTTTTAAAATTATTGATACCCTAGGAAGATTTTATGGTTACAAAATTGATGTCAATTGGTTGCGATAAAATTAACGACAATTTGTAGCTTGTGTATAACTATTGACAACAAGTTGTTACCTACTTTATCAGAAAATTGACGTCAATTTATAGAAAGGCAAATTTTTGCTGCCAATTTGGTGACAAACTGCTGCAGAAAGTTGTCATGCTGCTAACTTGTCTACAAGGATATTCATTCCCTGATAGCAAGATTTTCTGGTCAGAAAGATGTCAATTAGTTTCGATTAAATTAATGGCAATTTGATGACAACTTTTAGCTATTGTATAACTATTGACAACAAGTTGTTTTCGATTTTCTGGAAAAGTTGATGACTTTTTACTGCTGAAAATGCCGCAAACTTTCTCAGAAAATTGCTGTCAAATTATGGAAGGGTCGATTTTAGCGGTCAACTTGGTGATGAACTGCTGCAGAAACTTGTCATCAGCTTGCTGCCAGGGTATTTATAGTACTTTTTGATCAGAAACTCGGTGTCAATTAGTTGCAATCAAGTTGATGACAACTTTCAGGTTTTGTAACAGTTGACTGCAAGTTGTTACCAACTTTTCCAAAAAGTTAGCGGACATCTAACAATTTTAAAAACTTTTAAATAATAATTTAAAATGTTCATACAATAAAAATAAAAAAACGCATATTTAGACAATTCAAAAATCAGTGCATGCATTTTTTTAAATTTTATTATTTTAATTACTTAGTTTTTTTATATGCCATTAAAAAATTGTCGTATATCTGCTACATTTACACCATGGCGACAATCGATTGCCGCAACTTGTCGCCGACTTTTTGAAAAAATTTAAAGCAATTTTACGTCAACTAATTGAATACCAACTTTTTTAAAAAGTTTCCAGCAAATTGAGGGCCGATTGGATTTAATAAAACTATTATATAAAAATATATGAATAATAATAAATAAATTTTAGTAAAACTGATTCTTGTAAAAATTTTAAACGACAACGAACGGCAAGATCTGGAGTGTAAAAGTTGACAAGAAGTAATTTTTTTTTTTACACTGTTTAAAAAAAATAATTACCACTAAATGTTTGTTGGCTAGTAACAAGTATTTTTTCAAACTAATTTTAGATAATTACAGCGTAAAAATATTTAATTAAATTTCAAACTGAAAACTATCTGCTACATTTGTTGTTATGGCGGTAGAATAAAATTTGAATCACGCCTAGAGCGCCACCAGTCAAGACGGACATGCGCAGTTTAGACCGAGAGTCTTTTGTCATGCACAGAAGCTACTAGAGCTCAGCCGGCTTCCCGCTCGAACGTTGTCGTTTTTAGTCGCGTAAAACTTGATTAAAATAATTAGGTTATTAATTACTAGCTTATCTTGTTCCTTTAAATTAATTCTTGAGTGATTGAGACACATTTTAAAGTAATTAATTAATTAAATATTTTTTTTAATGTAAGCTTAAAAGTAAAATAAATTCAGTGTTAGTTTGGCTATCGCGTCGTTGTGTGCCGCGTTTTAGTATACGGATTAAAGTTTTAAAATGTCTGAGTTCATTTAAAATTAATATATTTAGATAATTATTAGAGTTTGATGATCGATAAGTGATAGTTATTTTATTTATTTAGTGAGTGTTTGTAGTTAAAGTTAACCAATTTGTGAGTGCTCGTGTCAGGCTGGGTAGTAGTAAAATGGCGGCAAAAGTAAGTTGATTTAAAAATTATTTAAGATTTTTTTTTATTTATTTTACTAAAAATAAATTAGTTTTATGTTAGTCGGCGTCTAATAATTTTTGAATTTTTTCAAAAACAATAAACTGTAAAAAAAAAAATATTTAAATTTGCATTTACAGCTTTTTGAATTTTATACATGTATGTATTTTTGGTTTTTTCTTTTCGTAATTAATTTTTTGAAAAAAAAAATTCGAAAATTTTTAATTGTCAGCTAACTGTATGATCCTGAAGTTAGCAGACGTTTGAAAATTTTTGAATTTTTGTTTTTCAACAAATCAATTGTAAAAAAATAAAATAAAAATATGCACATGTAAAAAATTTTAAAAACTACAGGTGCAATTTTTTCAAATTTTTTTTTTTTATGGTTTGTCATCTAAAAAAAGATCCGAATATTATTAGACGTCTGCTAACTTCAGTATCATGCTAACTGCAGGGTCATATTGAATTATAAAATTCGAACAAAATAATGGTTTATGTAAATCATGATTTTGAAATTGACAGATAATCGGTGCAATTTTAACGAATGTGTGTGTGTGTGTTTTTTTTTTATATAATTAATCGCTTTTAAAAAATAATCCAAATATTAAATGATACTGAATTTAGCCGACGTCTAATAACTTTTGGATTTTTGAAAAACGGTAAATTATTAAAAAAAAAATTTTTCGAAAAATTGCACCTGTAGTATTTTAAATTTCCTAATATTTCCTAATAATAAAATTAATGAGTGTGAATGTAGCAGACGTCAGACAAATTTAAAATTATAAATAAGTAGAGTAAATAATTTGAAAAAAAATATTTATAAAAAATGCACTTATTAATTTTTGAATTTTTTAAAAGTGCATTTTTTAAAAATTTTATTTTATTTATTATTAACTCTGTTTATTAACAATTTTAAATTTGTCTGATGTCCGCTACATTCACACTCGTTATTTTTTTCTAAAATTACCATGAGATCTATTATTTACAAGCTACAGCAGTTTAAACACTCAAGTAATCCATTTTACTTAGAAATCTTACTAATAATTTGAATAATAAGTAATTACTATTCAAATATCCCGCGCTTTGGTACGATGCGCGCGCCATTGCGGCAGCCAATAGTAGCTGAGCTTCTTCCCCTCTTATGTAGATGATTCGGATTTCGGACCTCACTTAGTGTCATGTCCGCAACAGGCTAGCGTCTCTAATGCTCTTACACATTAGTTAATTAATTTATTACATTAATTCGTCTTAACAATTAATAATTTATTTCACATTAACTTCATTATGTTGTTATCTACACATTGAGGTAATAATTTTTATAAAACACTCGATATTTATCATCTAAAATATACTATTTCAATTCTAACTGCTCAGCTTGAATAATTTATTTTAGTCATTTTTTTTTTAATTGATAAATTTAATTAAAATTAAAGTAATGAGAATTTTTAATTTATATTTCAGGTTCCGGGAGAAATGCTGAACAAAATCATAAAATTTACCGATGTCACGAAAAAAGATTCTGAGACATCTGACAAAGATGGCCGCCAAGAGGGAAATTCAAATTTAAAAAAATTGCCATCAGCGCCTGAGTTTACAAAAATTTCCGTTGGGATCTAAAGTCAACTATTCGAGTTCACTTTGCAGCACAATTCATTCAATTACATATTTATTGAAGATAATAATAATAATTAAGGTAAGAATTATTTTTTTTAGTAAAAAATTTAAATATATTTTGTGTCAGTTCCATGAAAGTGATTTTTTAAAATTAATTCATTTAATTTCTGTGGAATTTTGTAAATTACATTGAAGTGATTAATAATTATTAACTATTTAGCAGGTTATTAATTTTTTTAAAGATAATAAAAGTTTTAAATATTATTTTTCAGTGTGAGATAACTGTGATAGTGTGGTAATCAAGAAGTAATCAAGTTTGTTTATGAAGACAGAAGATCCAGTAGCGGAAAATTCACAATTACGTCCGCCGAGGTAACGAAACAAATAAATTACATGATAAAATAATTTCCTTTATAAAGAATTACATTTTGATTAATAAAGAATTTTTTTTTTTTGTTGTAGAAACAGAAAGAAATGTCTGCTGGTCTGGAAGTTTCTCGGCGTGGTGAGTGAATTTAATTTACAATTTTTACAATTAAATTATTTTATCAATCCAACGATATTGTTAACTTCTCTTAAGCTAAGTTCCAAGTACTCAGTTTACTTTAATCTTTATAATTATCATTGAAGTAAAAGACCTAGTACCCGACCAGAGAACTAGTACTCGAGTATTCCATATATTTGTTTGTATATTTAGTAAAGTTCAGTAAATATAGATACAGTAAAAACGTGAATGATCGGGTACTAGTTCCCTTTTAGGGTACTGGGTCTTTTATTTGATAATTATAAAAAAAAAACTTTAAGTTTTTATTTTTAAAATCTTTTTATTTTCTGCGATTCAAACAACTGGAGATTTTATTCCAGAGTGCAAATATATAATAGCATTTAAATAATTTTTTTTTTCATTAATTTTATTGTTCAAACTTTTAAAATACTTAAATACTTAAGGAAATACTAAGTTTTCAAGGACTCGTATACTCTAAATCTTTTTTTCTTTTTTTTTTTTTTTTAAGATAATCAAAGTAGAGAGAAAAATTTTAACATGCGGGCAAAATGGGGTACCCTCTTAAAAAGGTAAAAAATGAAAAACAATTTCTGAATTTTAAATGAATTTGATTTAATTGAATTTTTTTATAAGTAATTTAAATCAAGAAAAATGATATTTTACATGATTATTTGATACAAAGAATGAAAAAAAAAAATTAATACTTTTTATCATAAAACAAGTCATTAAATTATTTCGACTAATACTCGATTTTTGAAAAAGGTTAACGGAAAAAATTCAAAATAACGCACAATAGTATTTATAAAAGTGATTTTAGAAGGTTTAGAAAAAAAAAATTTTTTTTATAAAATTTTGGAAGTACCCATTTTGCCCGTCTTTTCCCAATGAAAGAAAGCTACTAGTTTAGCGCCAGTTCATGAAGATTCAAGACTAGAAGTTGTAGTATTCGTAAGATATTACGAATGTACGACGTGCCAATGACAAATTATTAGATCTCATCATAAACGATTATATTTAAAAGGTAAATTATATTTTCGACGTAAAAAAAAAAATTTATTTAGTAAACATCCAGAGGAATAAAGTATACAATTAAGTAAAAATGTATTTTGTTAATCAGTGATAATGTGTATTGTCATGTCCCGTATGACCCCGCTGACCAGACAAGAGAAGACACGAGAGAAAAAGAAACTTGGAACAAATGGCCTGGGAGCTTGCAGAGGTTCCCGCTGGAATCAGGTGTTGGACTGACGATCGAGCTTACTTGAGCAAGATTTCATATAATTTTTAATATTTATTCAAGATGTCGATGACAAGTGAGGTAAAATTTCCTTTATAAAGCTACAGAGTTTAAACTTGAATAATATTTGTTGTTAATTTGACGAAAGTTATCATTGTAATGAATGAATTTTATTACTTTTGGTGGTACTTTGATTGACAATATTAGAGTATTCAAAAGTTATTAATTATTTTATTTGTATAAAATTTATTTTTTTTAACTAGAGATATTTTATTTTATTTTTCAGTTGTAGTGAAAGTTTTTCCCGAAATTCAAGAGTAATAGCTGACTTCCGGATAAGATGCTACATGTAGATAATTAAGAATAACGGCCGCTGAGGTAAAACAAAAATTAATACAGACCAAAATAATTATTTAAATGAAATATTACATATTTATTAAGTGACATCATTTTTTTTTTTTTTTTTTTTTATAGAAATTGAAGGAATTGTCTGCTGATCTGGAAGTTTCTCAGCGTGGTGAGTGGATCTTTTTTTTCTATGAAATTTTAAATGTGTGACAGTATATCTATTTAAATAATTTAACAATATCGTTGGATTGCATTTGTTTCGAGCTCTAAGTACTGGGCTCGTATTTATTTCTGTATATATTATTATGAAAAATAAGTCAAAATTTTCTATGTTTATACGGGTTATGAACAACCGAAATATTTATATTTTATCTGATATACCCTTCGGTTTCAAATACCACCGAATTAGGATTTAAATTATAGTATGCGATCGAAAAAAAGGTAGTCGAAATTAAAGTCGTCATAAGGGTAATCAAGCTTTGGTTCCTGGGATATTAATCGCAAATATTAACTGCCCGCCAATTTTATCAGCATTTTTGGTGTGTAATTTTTGGTAGCAATTGCAAGGTTGTTTTGTTCTTCAATCTTTATAATTTTCAATTTAACGTTTCAACAAATGCTATAAAACAGCAAAAATTAACTCTATAAGAGTATAAATATTCTTTAGGAATGATAGAAAGACGCACATAGTTTCTAAAAATTTTGGATTCACTGTCCTAATCGATCATTTCAGGACTATGTTGTAGAGACGATTCATAAAAAGTTAGTTTAAATTAATTGAAAAATTCTATTGATGTAAATGTATTAAAAAAATATTGTTTAGCATTCTGAATCATTGATCGGGATTACGAGGACTCCTGAGGTTTAATTAGTTTCCACGATTTTGGGATCTTGCTCTTCAGAGAATTCCGCACAAAATGACTTTTAATTTAGTTAATTTTGATGAATATCCACTGCGTCGCCCTAAGGTCGTACTTTAGTACATCAGGGCTGTTAAGTTTTCTATAATTTGACAAAAATTTAGGGAATCCCCTAAAACTTGAACATTGAATTTTTTTTCATAAAATATATGATCTTGTACTTAACGTTTCGTGGCATAGAAAACCAGATTTTCAACCTAGAAATTGAAATTACACTTTTGACATCCCGATGATGTACAGTATATATACAAAATTTCAGTTCAACTTTTTAGCTCTCTTATATGTAAAATAACATATAAATGTGACGTAAAATTTAAGCTGCTTTTATATGCACTAGACGTCATCAAGATGTCAAAAGTTTCATTTCAATTTCTGAACTTAAATTTTGGCTTGTTGAGTATTTTTATCTCACGTACCCTGATAGCACGAGTTGCACGTCAAAAAGTTGGTATTCATTAGTTGGAGACCAACTTGACGACAAGTTGTCGATAACTCTAGCTTTTGCAATTTTTGGCTACAAGTTACCGCAATTGAAAAGCAGGTTTCTAAAAAAATTGAAGGCAACTTTCTGTCAACTTATGCAACCAACTTTTGTCACCAACTTTCTCAGAAAGTGTCTATCAACTTTGGAAGTATCAACTTTTGCAGCCAACTTGGCGTCTAGTTGCGGCTGTAAGTTTGACGCCAGCTTCTCGCCAACTTGGATATCAGGGTGGCTTTTTGGGAAAGTCTTCTAATAAAAATGGACTATCAGTTGCTAAGAAAAATTTCATTGTCATCAGTTGGCTTCGAACAAAAATTCAAATCTACCGCCGGTATCCTATCAGCAATAGCATTGATTTTATAAATGAAATACCATAAACTAATATAGAAAACTAAATGTTCTTCAGTAAATAATCAACAATTGAAAAAAAACAATAATTTAATAACAATAACAATTATAAAATCTATACCAACGATTATTCATTTTAATGGACTTAAATCGTGTTACATTTTATTAACTTTAGTTTGCAGAATCATTTTATTCTCATCGCTTAAATATAATTAACAATGTCACGAATTGATATTTATGAATTAAATTTGATTAATTAATTAAAAATTGTAACAGATATTAAAAGAGCGCATTTTACAATTATCCAATTACACCACCTTTCAATTAATACTTTCCATTAAAATTTAAATTTATTTTCTTTAATGGATTATTAAAACATAAATTATACATAACGTTATTTCATCAAGTTTTAGTTATTTTCATTTTTTATACAACGTTCCAATATTAAATTTTTTCCCCTTTATTGATATTTAATTAAGGATTCTTCGAGATATGACCTATTTATATACAAAATCAATTATACATTCTTTACTTCCCTACAATGCATATATAAGCGCCGATATTTTTTACTCGGTAAATATTAAATTTCTTCTTTTATTTTCACCGTATACATTATATACAATCATACAATAATTTAATCCACAAAAAAAAAAAAATTAAACTCCGGAAGTTTTTTTTATAAAAATCTTATACACACATATATTATTTTTCTTGTCTTGTAACATAAGATAACCCGTATGAAAAAACAATATATGGTTTAAATATATAGAATCATATATGTTTGCAACAAAAAAATATATGATATATTATATTGTATATTATAAAAAATCATATAGAGATTTTCGCCGATTTAATATAAAATTATATACAGTAGTAAATATATGTATTACATATATGTAACTTATATGTTTTTTATATCAAGCCATATATATACAGTCGGACCTCCTTATAAGACTATATTGCTGTCTTTTTTATAAATCAGGTATCGCGATAGTTTGAGAGAGAAACTAATAGTCTTATAACCAGGTCCTACTGTATTTACATTTACCTTATAATATATTGTATTGATATATTTCCTCTTATATCAAAAAATATAAAACTTTTATATGAAATGAAATATATGGGAGCATATAATTTATATTATATATGGCACCATATATTTTCTTTGTTATATTTAAGCATATATTTTATTCCGTGTATATGTATGTGGGTATATTATATATTCGCTTCAAATTAACTAATTCCGAGAATTTTATCGGCAATTTAAAGAGTATATTAAAATTTAGATCTAATTTAATTGGAGTGGGTCATACGAATAAGAAAATTTTTTTTTTCTATACACAATATAAATATATGTTTTTATATATGATCAGAATATATTTTTCGTATATGATAGAAATATATATTTTTATGCATGATAAAAATTTAGTTTTTGTATATGACATGAATATATATTTTCATATATGATAAAAATATATTTTTTGTATATGGTTGACATATATTTTGTATATGCTAAATATATACGGACTCGTACTTGATGAATATTATACTTTTTAATATAAAAAAAAATATATCAGAAAATCTAGTTAAATTCGCCTCATATTTTCTGATATTTAACATATATTTTTACATATATTTTGACCATATATGTTATTTTCATACAGGAATAGGAAAAAAAATCTAATATTTGTCATCACATACAATAAGATAGCTATAAATTTACTTCCATATATATATGTATGTATACATAAATAGTGTTATTAGGTCGTGGCCTTATTAAGGTAAAATTACTCAATTTGATATTTATCGGATGAGTTATACACTAGTAAAATAATGGCGATATAACCAGTAATATAATCCAGAGTAGTAGAATAGCTGGAAGAGCTAAAGCTAAAGCCAAAGCCAAAGCCAAAGCTGAAGCTAAAGCCAATGAAGAGAAGAAAAGGATGTATATACATAAGCACCGCAAGTGTTTGGGACTTTGGTACGGCAACCACCAAGTTACTTTCTTCTGTACTCTTCTCCATTTCTGTTCTATTCAGTATATAGAGAGTACAATAATAATAAGTCGCGGTAGCAGGGAGCAGGGTGCTCTGAGTAGAGAGAAGGAAAGGGTGCGAGGGGGTTACTAGTAGTGGAGAGTACGAGCATAGTATGCTTTGTGCTCACGCTATGTCAGACATAAATATCCTTGCTGGCGCATACATCCTCTGTGCTCTGAATGTCTGAGTCGCGATATGCGCGAAAACCATGTATAAATACATATACACATATATATACATTAATACATACGTACATTAAATACGTGCTGGGGTATTATCATTTCTTACGGTTTACAGACACGCCAACGTGTGTGATTTTCGTTTTAACGGCTTTTCTGACCTCACTATATATGTATAGTTATAAACCATATATATAGGCATGAAAAAAAAAGAATAAGAATATAATCTACTTGTAAAGTAATCGATGCCAGATTGCATTTCACTTTTTATTTCGTGCTACTGTCTACTGCTTACTTTATTCAAAATTTACTCATGCATTATTTAACTATTTGTTTTTATTTTAGTCTCTCTTTATTCTGTTTTGTTGCTATTATTTATAGATACATTATGTATTTAAATATATGATGAGCTTTAACTTTTTCCGAAGCTTTATTATATTCCGATTGAATTTATTGGTATATATTTATTATATAATATACGCGTATATTGCCTATCGTAACTTAATCAATAAGTGATGGATATATGTATATGGATATATATATATGTTGATGTGAAAATGGTTGGTTCACTAATGTATACATAGAGGAGACTATCGTTGAATTAACAAGCACTTGACTAGCTTTAAAGTTATATTGAAATGATAATGGAGCTCAAGAACATAAGAGGATAATATTTCGTTAATTGTTTGAAAATTTTGGGTTAAATATATGTTTAGATATTTTTGTTTTTATTTTTATTTCTAATCTAAACGTAAAATATTAAATAAATTTAAGCAGTATATATGTTGGAAAATGAGGATTAAATGGGATCGTTATAGGAAATAGTATGAGTGCGGATTGTAAATAGGCTGAATAATTTTTTTAAACTGAAAATAAATCGCCTGATTTTACTCAAGTATCGCTAAAAAGTTAGATAAATATATATTTTTATAGTATATTGATCTAGTGAACGAACGTTCGGCTGTCTGATTTCAAAAGCCAGAGAGAAAAATTTTTAAGAGCTGATTTTAGTAGTACTTTTGCACTCCATAATGTTTATTGCACATTATTCTATCTTCTTTCGATTAAAGTTTTTTTATTGGACAATAGTTTTTTTTATGTTAGCATCGTTTTCTTTATGTGACAAATTTAAATCAAAGAAAGAATTAGCTTTCAGTGAGTTTTCGAAGCCGTATTTAATTTCACAGAAAAAACATAGGAAACGTTATTTAAAAATGTGAGTTGAAATTACTAAATTCATATCGTAACCTTATATTTTCGAGACTCATTTTTTCCGTGTGTCTTTCGATTAGTAACTTATAGAATTATTATTTTAATTCGTTTGAATTTCTTTCGAACGTTAAGAGTTTGTTTAATAGCTCATTCGTTCTATTAGAAAATAAATCAGACATATATAGCACTGGTTTTGAATACTGCATTATTTGCGGGCACTATATTCCATTATGAAATCTAGAATATTATACTATTACAACACATGGGTAATTTTTTACAAAAATTTGCAGTATCTGTCTAATAAACCCGGACTAACTAGGACCAACCGGATTAGTTATAGTGCTCTTAATACAGTGTTAAGTCTCAAAGTGCTATAGACCTGTGCATTTTATAGAGATCATTGTAAAGTCCATTTTTGCCGGTCTGGAACTGTAAATTTTAACAAGAAATAATCTCTGTGTGAAATGAAAAATGTAATTAAAGTAGAGAAGAACGGGGCGAAAGGGGACACCATATTTTTCATAAATGAGCGTCGCAAAATGAGACACCATTTTTTTAAAAATAAATCTTTTTGTTTGTAAATATTTATCTATAGTCTCTAGAATAAGAATGGGTGACTTGATCACCTTTAGTAGTACGGCTATTTCGAAATTTGACAAAAAAAAATTTTTGCGTGCTTAATATGGAAGTTATTTTTGTACAAATCGGCAAAAAGTTGATTTGAGAGTTGAACAAAGTTTTTTTTTTTTTTTTTTTTTTCATTAAAATTTTTTAAATAAATATTCTATATCCATCAATTATGGCTTGAATATTGTTATTTAATTAGTTACATTACCGTTTTTAATTATAACACAAAGCTTTCATACTGCTCGGGGTGACCTAATTATCTCTAGAGACTATACATAAACATTTACAAAAAAAAGATATTAAATTTTTTCTTGCTATGAAACGGTGACTCATTTCGCCCCACTTTTCCTCTACATACAATAGAAACCTATTTATTGTCTATTATTTACATATTGTATAAATCATTTTATTTTAAAGTCTTGGAGTCCAGAATAAGTACTTAAAATGTCTAGAACTGGTAGCACTCTACTCCATTAGTTAAATTGATTTCATTTACAATAAAGATACAATCTTGTATTTATAGCGATCGATCAAAACATTACAAAAAGTTTTAGCTTTGAGCTGACACTCACATTAATTATTTGATATTTTCATTATCTTCAAACTGTTTGTTAATTAAATTGATTTTACCTTTCGGTACCACTTTTAATTATGTCATAAATATTTAAAATTTTAAAATAAAAACTATTATGATTGACATTAAATAATTTGTGTTAAAAATATAAACAACTTGAGGTTATCTAAGCTTTTTTGTATTTTTTTTTTGAGCTCGTCTAAGCGATTATACAAGTGTTCTATGACGAATATACCTAAAATACAATTTAATAGGAAAAAGAGTTTATTGTACTGAAGAATAAATTTTTATTAATATATATGAATTGTTGATTTGAGAAACCCCATAAGTCATAATTGTTACGAAATAGGGTTTTTTGCATTTTTGTGTTCTTTGGATATCCCTCCATCGAAATCAATCAAAATATGCATAAAATCAGCGTTTAAAGTTCAACCACGCGGGTGATAAATATCTCGTTTAGTTGAGAAACCCCATGAGTCAATGATCAATGGGGTTTCTCAAATAAACATGCAATATCAAGCGTAATTAAATTTCAATTCATAGAAAATAATTACAAAATATTTATTTTTAAAAATATTAAAGGTTGCATTTATATCACTATATTTTTTTAAGTTATTTATAAATATATATTGATATATTTGATGCTAAATATAACTCATAAAATCTTAGCTTAGCACTTAATTTAGTGACCTAAATTTACTCTCTATCAATATAATATAAATTTAATAGAAACCCAAAAGATTTTCTGTTGAATGTCGAGAGGGGTCGGGATATATATATATATATATATATATATATATATATATATATATATATATATATATATATATATATATATATATATATATATATATATATATATATATATATATATATATATATATATATATATATATATATATATATATATATATATATATATATATATATATATATTGATGTGTTTTGTGAGAAATGGATTTCATCTAGAATGACATTGTCGAAGATATTCGAGTTGAGGATATAGTACATATATATTTTTCCTCAAAGTGGCTTGTCGGATATCGTTGGTAAGAGTGAATGGAGCTATATGAGGGCCATTGCCAGAGTAAATAGAGAGGGGGAGCTATGAAATATCATTCGTTGAAATCTTCCTTAGCTCTCTGTATATACACTTTGCTTCATCACGCTATAAAATTGATTTTATCAATACATATATATTTATACAGAAAAAATATTAAAAAAATAACGAAAAAAAAAAACTAGTCCATTACGCAGCAACTTAATCATTAACTATTTATAAATCACACAATTCATTTGTTCATTATTTTTTTCTATACTTCAAAAAATCGAGAGTAAATACGGAGTATATGCGGATTTTATTTTAATCCACATTCACTTCGGACCGGAGTTTTCACACTTGAATAAATTTATATTTAATATAAATAATTTTTTTTTGAGAAAAAAAAATTATTTTAATAATTAATTAATTCAGGTATTAATTAATTCAGGTATTAATTAATAATTTAACATATTATACGGGAAGTTAAAAAAGCATAAAATGATGTTTCGTGGTATGGTTAATGTAAGTCATATGACTTACATTAGTTTGTGATTCAGTCTAGATATTGATGATGAAAAATGAAAAATCTATTTCTTTAACTTCATAAGTCCGAAAATATTCATTATCAGCTGGTTATAATTTTTAAAAATTATTTCACGTGAATATATCGAAAAGGAGCTCGTAATTATTTCCGTACTCAATATAGATATCAAAATATAAAAGACCTAATCTCACTATGTATTGGTAATTTATGCCACGAATTTTTACTACGATTACATTCCGCGTAGTTTTCTTAATACTAATATTGCACGTCTCAACGCGAAGCGTGAGCTGTGCTTTACTCTCACTCTCTCAAGGTCAAGCAATTTTCACGGTTTAAATTGCTTTTATCCGATCATTTTTGCATTTGGAGTATTAAATGAGTTGACAAATATCAACAATAATAGTTTTCTATGACAATAGATACTTTAAAAAACACTATTTTTTGTAAATAGTAAAAAAAAACCGTTCTTGAAAAAATATTTCGGCGGACGTCGGGTTGTCTGTATGTGCGGATGATGTATGTGGTCACGATAACGCCCAAAAAACTTCACTTTTTGAATCAATTTTTTTTTCATTCGCTTTAGTATCATTCTGAGTAATAGCCTACTAAAAATTACTGTCTAATTCAATGTAATTTAATTAAAAAATGAATAAATTCATTAACAGTCTTTCTTGTATATCTATATATCTATATATGTATAAAAAATAGTTCAATCTTTGGCCATACATGGGCGCTTCCGATCATCTCAGTTTTATCTTATTTCATTTTTAACAGATTCTATTCTAAATATTTTAGTCATTAAGATACAAGAAAAATCTCAATATTAATTTACAAACAAACTTAAAAACTTTCTTTAAATAAAATTTGTTTCACGCAGGGACATAAAACAAAATACCTGGTATAGGGATTATTTTAATTTTTTTAGTTTGTCCGCTGAAACGTGGTGGGGCGCTTAAGTCGCGGAATAATAAATATTATTCGCGGGAGAATTTGAAACAAATTTTTTTTTTTATTTTATTCAATACTTTTACGGAGTATTTATATACTTAAATTATGAGTAACTGATTAATGATTATTTTGTCATAAAATGAACGTTGAGACGTGCACTTTTGGATTTTCCAAACTTTTTTACAAAACTCCCCTTTGGAGTGAAATTTGCTCCGGGAGGGTTAAATAAATAAGAAATGATTCACCCCGCCTTCACTCCGTAAATTTTTTAGTGTGCATATCGTAACTAAAAAAACAAAAGATTATTTTTGTTATAAATTTTCTCACGCGTCAATAGCTTTTTGATATAACTTTGATATTTATAAAAAGCTCCTTCAAAATATATGCTTTTTGCCTTTGTCCGTGATGAACAGGAGGAAATAAATGAAAAAAAAAATAACGAAAATGTCATGTCGATGGCAACTGTTTCTTTTAAAATTTCATACATCACTCGATAGCAGTGTAAATATTGAGAAAACGTATAGAAAAAGCATTCCATTGGTGTTATTGAATAGAAAAACGTTGCACGACATACTACTCGTGGGAAAGATGAAAATTCCGTAGGGAGATTGTATTAAGACATATTTGACGTTGAAAAACTTTCCCTTCAGTGCTGCCGTAAGTCCTGATTTTAAAGATGTCAATCCAGTAAAACAGTAGCTACGCGTGACTATTACTTGCTTTCTTATCCTTATCTTTATTCTTCTTATTCTCTCCTTTTTACTTCAGCAACTGCTGTTTCGCTAGAGCTTTCCTGTAAGCACGTTTCACTTCTGTCTACTGTCGTCTGTATCTTATATAATTGACACACTAGTTTACAGTACATCTCAGTGGCTCTGCCGCGTATACTACCACCGCAAAGCTGTACAAGTGACGACGTTTTCTTATCTATAACTTTGTCACTTTATTGAGCAAGTATACGTATAAAAAGACACTTCCAATATTATCATTGGCATTTTAAATATAAATGGTGTGCTATCATAAATGATAGATGATAAAATATCTAAATAAATAAATAAATTGATTATAATTTAATGTGGTCGAATATTAAGATATTGGTTATTTCGTAGTATATATCATTGGAGTACATCAATCAGCTGTATCAGTAGTTGTCTCATGTCATGATAAAATAATTATTATTAATTTAATAATAAACAAATAATAAGTTAATAATTGGATCAATATAATAATATTGACATTGTCTATTCTCCTGGGAAATATATATATATACATATATGTATATATATATATCTCTGTATATATAACGATGAATCAACTCCAACTCTGTCTCTGTCTTTCTCTCTATCTGTCTCTATGTGTTCTCTCGAAATACGTATTTGGCAATCTCTCTGTTCCCTGACGTCCGTTCTAATCGTGCTATTGACCCACTTGGTGGATCGTATACGCACTAATTGTCAGTCACTTGAGTGATAGTTGAATTGTCACTTGCTTTTGTAATTGCAGGATGCTGCGTTCAGCATTCCAGTAACGAGACATGTATTATATCTATATATCTATATATTAGTTGTTGTGCACCTGTTTTTAATAAAAATTTTTTGAATCATGGCTACCAGCGGGTTTGATTTTTTAATATTAATAAAAGTTGAACAAGTATGGTGTGCAAATATTACGAACGTATTTGACGAGTCAATAAAAAAAAAAATTAAAATATCTAAAACAGCAGACTTCAAAATTTTAAACTATAAATTTTTATATAGAAAATTTTAATTCTCAGCTGTGATTTTTGTAAAATAATATGTAAAAGCTTTGGTATTTTAGTATTACACTGTGAAAAATTCCCATTAAATTTTACTATGGCTGCATTGTAACACTGGAGCATAAGAAAACTGGTAAAAAATTTACAAGTGTCCCATAGTAAACGTATGCGCAGACGACACGATTGGGGCCTATGCGCATACATTTTGCTATGGAACACTTGTAAATTTTGTACCAGTTTTCTTATGGTCCGGTATTACAATGCATCCATAGTAAAATTTCTTGGATATTTTTCATAGTGTACTATTGATTGATTTGAGCATCAAATCGTTGGGCTGTAAACTGATAGAAGTATTTATTTAATATTAATAAATGTATTTAGTCGAAACAGTTTTTCAGCCTTATTTGGCTTTAATAAGTATTTGTTTTCCTCAAATATAGATTTATTAATAGTTAATAAATCTCATATTTCAGTGAACATCACTGCGATATTTGACTACAGCGCCACTTTCTGTTTATAATACCTTTCAGTACACTGTCTAGCGTAAATCGTTCATTTGTTCGTTATGTGTTACAAATTCAAAATATAATCAACTAAATGTTGTTTTATGAATAAAAAAAAAAACGCTGAATATTTTTTAAATTAATTACTGTGTGTATTATTTTCTTTAAAAAATTTAAATTAAATAGTACTATAAATTATTTACCATAACCCTACTTAATTAACTTCATGTGTCATTTCCTTCTATTCAAATAAGCCATTTATTAACTATTGAGAAATATTTATTTGGTTCAAATGAATCTCATTTAATGAATCATTGTTAATTGTTAATAAACATTAATTTGGTTAAGCTTTCAAATGAAGCATTTATTAACTATTAATAAATCTTATTTGGCTGAAATAAATATTTCCATCAGTGCAGTTTAGTTATTAAATGGAGTTCAATTCTATATTAAAATATAGAACTAATAAGAAAAAAATCAGGTTGGATTGAAAAGGCGGCTTTTAATTTCATAACATTTACTACTTAATGCTATATAAGATGAAATATTTTTATGATTATTTTTCATCATCATAAAAAATTTTTCCAGCCTTATCAATTATACAGTTTTATAGAACATTAAATTCTTTTCAAAAAATCCCTATGAATAAAGTCTGTAGATATGTTAGTGTTGAAAAATGAAACTTTATTTTTTATTAAATTTCCGATAAAACCACTCGCCACTGCTGAAGGTTGAGCGTTACATAAAGAAATAAAATAACTATTTCATAAAGAATCGCATGGCTTACAGTAAAACTCTTGTAGAGCAAATAGATTAATTTAAAATTTTTAAATTATTTCAAAATAAATATACAACTCAAAATTTTTATTTTTATGACTCCGTTGAGTTGATGAGACAGCTTTTATATTTTCGACATTCTGATATTTGAAAAATGATAGTAACAATTATTATTTTCAAAAAATAACGTAACTTTTTTAATAAAAATGGACTAATAACGCAGCTTTTTTAAATCTATGTCAACATTATCTTACAACGCACAAAATTGTTCTGTCAGAAAACGGTCTCTAGATCTTAAACAATGAATTATGTGTGTATAATGATAGAAAAAAATAAGACAGTAAACCCGTTATGACAATGAAGGCTTAAAGTAACTAAACAAATTGGCTTATTAAGTAAACAAATTAATCAGGTATTTTAAAATGATTAGCTAGATAATATTTGAGATTAAATAGTAAAAAAAAGTGTATGTCATCAGACTATACATTTCATTTATTTAATTACAACACAATAACATGTACAAGATAACAATCAAATATTTGAACTGTCAATTAATTCCGTATCCCTATCAGTTTATGTTATCTGTGCACAGATATATCGGTAGGTAGAGTAATTTAAAAAACAATGGAAAAATAAATCTAATGAATACTACTAGCTAGTATGTTTTATTAGTTTATCGAAATGAGTGGAAAAGGAAGGTATGCATCACCAGAAGGATCGAAAATTTGGGAGTATTGGGCAGCATTTGTATGTAAGATTAATTTATTAATTTATTGTTGGCTACAAATTATACAGTTTTTAACATTGAAGTTAATTGTGATAATAGCTACGATTATAATTGCAATTATATGATAAATTAGGCTCAGTTCAGGCATTTTGTATTGGATGTATAATAGGATGGAGCTCGCCAACTCTGGTAATATTATTAGGGTCAGATTCACCAATTCCTATCGATCATGACAGTGCTTCAACAATCGCAGCTGTATCAGCGATAGGTCATTTGGCTGTGGCTCTAATCAGTAAACTGATGATCGATAGCTTGGGTAGAAAAAATTCAATGTTCTTGGGTGGATTACCTCTGATAATATGTTGGTTATTGACCTCCTACGCTCACAATATTTGGGTAATTTATATTAATATTAATGATTGCAACACTAATGATAATTATTTTTCACCATATCTGCATTGAAAGTTTAAATTCCTGTTCTATTTAGCGGCAAGAAAGTCGTTCTTTTCTTTTATGAGAAAGCAAATTATAAAAATTTACTCACGCGTCATTCTTCGCTTCAATCGAGGCAGCGATTTAAACTTTCAGGTGCAGATTTGGTGAAAAATTGTATACACAAGGGGAAAAGGTAAGACGTTCAAAATCCGCAATTACATACGCGGGTTGAAATGTCCTACTTTCCTCCCTTCGTGTATAATTTTCTATATCTTTTAAGATTTTATTTACACAGTAAAAAAGAATTCGTCAAAATTGACACTTGGTGTGTAAAACGATTGATTGACAACAGGTTATAACCTTCAATTTCAAGAATATTGACACTCATATGCGTTACTTTTAACATACATGAGTGTAGCTTTTTATACACAGTTAAAAATTTTGTGTATTTGTGTTAAAAAATTATTTAGTTAACTTTTTTGTGTTGATTTCTAACACAGAAATCTGTTAATTCAACACAAACCGTTTGTGTTATTTTACTTTAACAGATTTTTTATGTTAAATGATTAGAAAATCTAGAATGTAACACATTTCTTGTGCTATTCGAAAATTGACACGAAATTTGTGTTGTTTGACTAAACGTTCCCGCGCAATTCTTCATTACTATAACCAAGCAAAGAATTGTAGCAGCATTGTTTGCAGGGAAATTTGGATTATAATTTATTTACAATTAAATATATACATTTTACAATTAAATTTAGATAACTTTCATATATTTTTGAACCGGTTCAATTGTTCGCTAAATTGACATAAGTTCTACTAAGGGTAGATCAGTATACTTGAGTTGGTTAGGTTATGTGCTTATGTTTATTAGTTGATTTTAACACGAAAAATGTGTTAAATTTACACAAATGTTCTGTTAAATGTACATAAATTTTCTGTCAAAAAAATAGATTTTATGTGTTCAATTTTATTTAACATAAAATTTGTGATAAAGATGAACACAAACGCAATGTGTCGAATTAACACAAAAATTTATGTAGACCGTTTGCAACACACGATTTCTGTTGAATTTAACACTAAATTTCTAACTGTGTACACAAACGAAGTATATTAAAATAACATATAAAAAGTGTCAATCGATAATTTTACACACGGCAAGTGTCAATTTCGACGAATCCTTTTGTACTGTGTAGAAAAACGGTTAAAAATTATTATTATATATTTATTTTCAGTTACTGATGATCGCACGATTGTCAGCTGGTGTCGCCTTAGGCATTGTATTCAGTGTTAACCCACTCTATTTAGGTGAAATAGCATCGATTGAAATCCGTGGAATAATTAGTTCTACAATGAATATGATGATTAATTTAGGAGTACTGTTTGCATATATAATAATACCGTATCTAAGTATTTCAATGACAGCTATGATATTTTTAACAATCAGTGTTGCTGTAGAAATAGCTATTTATTTTATTCCCGAGTCACCGTATTTTTTGATGTCAAAAGGCCGTGAATTGGAGGCCGAAATGGTATTAGAAAAATTACGTGGAAA
This sequence comes from Microplitis manilae, assembly GCA_030273425.1. Classification (NCBI taxonomy): domain Eukaryota; kingdom Metazoa; phylum Arthropoda; class Insecta; order Hymenoptera; family Braconidae; genus Microplitis; species Microplitis manilae. The sequence continues at coordinate 27,239,756 of CP092722.1, read as the reverse complement.
GCTTGATGTTTCGGAGGAATTGATGTTGATTAAAAGTTTGATTAATGACAGTGGCTCGAAAAAAAAAGATCAGGGCTTTATGGAATCATTTAAGTTACTATTTAGAGTCAAGAGTAACTTACGCTCTTTTGCTATTATTAATCTTACCATTATTCCCCTATATTTTGGGGGATTAGTTACTATTATTGTGTACGGAAATATGATATTTCAGGCTGCGGGAAATTCAATTAGTGACCATATTGCTATTATCTCGATAGCAACAATTCAAGTTATTGCATCAATTATATCGAGTTTCGTTGTTGATCGAGTAGGACGCAAACCTCTTATTTGTAGTGCGGGCATTGCTATTGGCATATGTGATTTTATCATTGGTGGTTATTTTTTTATTAAAGAATACGCCGGTTATGATTATATTACGGAGTACAGTGTTATACCACTTATAGCAGCAACATTGCTCGTATTTGCTTCAAGTATAGGTTTGACAAATATTCAACCGATATTGACTGGCGAAATTCTGGCGCCCAACGTTAAAGGTATCACTAGTTGCCTTATTAATGTGTCATCCAGTTTAATTGCTGTTGTTTCTATTAAAATTTATGTCGTTCTTTCTTCAAATCTTGGTCACTCAATACCGTTTTTGAGTTATGCCATTATTGTTTTGGTTTCAACAATTGCTTTGTTAATTCTTACACCCGAAACAAAAGGTAGAACTTTTGCAGAAATTCAAACAATGCTTATGAAATAACTTTTATTTAAATTGTTTTTAATAAAGACTGACATTATTGTAATAGAAGTTGTGTTTATTATTTATTTTTTAATAAAAAATACTGTGATACATTAATGAAAATTTTCCTTTGAATTTAAAGCAATTTACTTGAAGGTACTGACAAGTTAAAATCAACTGGAAATATAAAATACTCTAGTTTCACATTACTATAAATTTTCAAGTCATAAAGGTCACGAAAATTAAAATCAAAATCTATTTTATTTTATTTAAATAATTGTTTTTTATCGTCCATAAGTCAATTAAATTTAAGTAAAATTAATTTCAAAGCTGATTGAAAAGCTTTGATCTTAAATTAAAAATATTATTTTTCATGTATGATACGTTTTTAAATATGAGATATTTCGGAGCAAAACTTCAATACGTTCGCGATGATCAAACACTGCTTGTTTGAAAAAAAAAGTTAGTACTGTATTTTAAAAGTTTTCTGAATTAAAATCCACCTCAATATCTTGATTAATCTGATAAAACATATTTTTGAATATAGTAATATTTCATTTTCATTAAAGACTGTCCTTCAACTTTTTTTATTATTGACCAAATCGATATTCATATAAAATCGATAAATTTTATTACATTTCTATTGCAATTATCCGTGAAAATCGAAAACAATTTTAACGATGCAGGGTCACTCGACTAATAAATAGATAACCCCCCCCCCTCCTCTATAATTGGATGAAAAATATTTTGATTAATTTAACTCAGAATATGTTATAAATCTTTTGAAAAAGTGCCGATTTTCTGATGCTAATTTCCAATAAATTTTGATAAATAAATTTTTACAAGAATTTATTGAATTTTTTAAATAAAATGTCTATTGAAATATTTTGAATTTTTATGTAAATGCAACATAAATGCAATATTTTAGAAAAATCTGACTTTTATATAATATTTTTTTAAAAAACCACTAAAAATAGCTTGACCTTTTATTTGTCGGTCAACTTATTCCATAAATTTCTTTTGAATTTGGAAAAGTCTAAAATCTATATCTATGATATTCGTTGATTAATTTTCATACAATCGTCTTTTTTTCTGTTTCACAAAAGTCGCCATGTTTTTTGCACCACCCTAGTCAAAAAAATAAATATATTGGCTCAAGTTGTCATAAATTTATCGGGTTAAGACTGAATATATTTATAATCATATCGATTGCGTTTTTTTGCAGGCGACCAAGCCCATATAAATCGAACAGCTAATATCGATGAAAATTAAATCGAAATTAACGTAATTATTATAAGTATCCAATTAGAATGAATTTGAGAATTATTAGACATGTTTATAACAATGTTCTTTAACGATATAATGTTTGTTGTAATGAATTACTGTGTTAGTGTTTAAATTGTAGGGATATTTATTGTCGCTAAATTAGTACGAAATTTTACTAGTAGTCTAATGAAATATTTTTCAAAAATATCGGAATAATGGTAAAAGTACATTAAAACAATAGTAATTGAAATACCATCTACACTCAAAAAAATGTGAATAGTTACAGTTAGAGCAACTAAACGGACGACAAATAATAATAATTAACAAACTTAGCACCCCAACTAAACGCTTTTAGTCGAGGTGTTTTAGTTATTGCAACTCGAAATTTCTCTGAGTGTATACAAATACTTTTTGAGAGTCGGTATTTAATTAACAATCCAAACAGGTGAAAAATATTTGGAATATTTTATTGAATGAATTTATCCCAGTACATATTATAATAAAAAAAAAAAAAATAACTCACATACGTTTTCGAATAGAAACAAAAATTCCAATCTTTATTAAATACTAGGAAATAAAATTTACAAAGAATGCACTTGGAATAGTAGTAGTGAAAATCGGTTTTCGATAGAATTTGCTGAATTTTTTATATGCTATTGCTTATGTGATATTGATTAAAAGATGATATGCTTGAGACTAAGTGAAGAATTATTTAAATTTTAAAAAATTTTTAAGTAGAAATATCAATGGACAAGTTAATACACTGTAAAAAAATTTGCCGGGTGAACGCGGAGTGAATTTACTCCGAAAAAGTCTTTCGGAATATAATTATGAGCTTCTTCTACGGATTTTCATGAGAAATAATTTGAAAAAATTATAAGTAGGAGATAACGAAAACTTTCACGCTAATTAAAAAATTACCTTGTATGTAACATAAAAAAAGTTGGGTACCAAGTTGGGCCCTCCAACTCAACAACAAAACGTGCACTTGCTCAAATAAGATTTCGCATTTCAATAACATGGCGAAAATTTTTCTGTAAATTTTAAATTTAACAACTTGTTAACGGGACAAAATATTGAAACGGCCATAACATTTTTTTGCAGATAATTGAATGCTCTATAAAAAAGGTCTTATAATATTTTGATAAATCTAACCTTCCAAAAGCTACTTTTTTACGAAAATTTCAGTTTCTTCGCAACCAGTTTAATTGGAAAAGTTGAAAAAATTTGAAATTTACCATAAATTTGAATATAAGCTTGAATAACTGTCGAACGGTTAAATTTGTCAAAAAATTATAAGACACCTTTTTTGTAGAGCATTCAATTCTCTGCAAAAACAATGTTCTGGTCATTTTAATTTATCAATCTATTAACGAGTTATCAAATTTCAAATTAAGAAAAAAATACTTTTCCTAGATTATTTAAATGGGAAATATTATTAAAGATGGTTATAGTTTTTTTTTATGTTTCATGCAACGTAATTTTTGTACGGGACCGAAAAATACGAAATAACGATTTTATTTGACACAGTCTAATATATATATATATAAATGTATAAACACTATTTTTTTATTTTTCATTTATACCAGCTTTAAAAAAAAGCTTAACTTCATTGTTCCTTGATGCTGCAATTATTTTATGAAAAGAATGTTGTTTGAAATTTTTAATCCATGCCAAACAATATCTGTTCACTAAAGTGCATTAATGATCTATTACAGCTATTAAAAGGGCCATTATTTGTTTCTTGAATAACTTCTTATTTTTATATTCTCACTTTACGCTAAAAAGCTAATTAAACACTAAAAAGTTAATCGAAAACATTTTTATCATGTCCTAATTTTAATCAGTGGAGTCTCATACCTTGCAAACGATATTTTGATGATTTTTCGTTGGCATTTCATAAATTACACCCTATAAAAAATAAAACAGTCAATTTTAATAAGTAATGTGCAGAGTTCTTTGTTGATAATTTTATTAAAACTCTTTTACCCCAGTTTTGTGCTGGTAAAAAGTACTTCTTTAAAGTATTTGAATACAAGTACAAATACCAGGCATAATTAATTCATAAAAAGTTGTTGAATAAAGTGGGTATAAGGAAAAGTTTTAAACTGGAAACAAAGACAATCAAAAACAACTGCCGCTAAAGCTTTTAACGTAACATCCAGAAAATGTTGACCGATACACATAACGATTTTATTTTAATTATTATTGTATACTATGTATATAGTTTAGATCATCAATAGTGACAATATTTTAAAAATTATTTTAACCACACAATCGTGAATATTTGGATTATAGCCTTACTACTAATAATAATGTTGATGGGGTAATATATATATATCCATGTATGCGACTGATGATTAAACAGAGTAAATACATCAAAGGATATTGATTGCGCGTACACATACATACACTCACAAGTTATTAGGGCAGCTTTGATCATTGTCGTGGGAGATCTTAACATCTTATCCAGCTGTCGATGATCGATTGGCTGTTAGTTGCTCTCAAGGACTATTGTTAAGTCGATATATCTCGTTAATTTCAGTTTCAACTGTCCAGAGAAATCCCTTTGGATTTAGACGAGGCGTCGGCTGCACGTTAGCATTGGCGTCAGGAGCCTCGACAACGGATCCTCGATGGACAAACACTGATATATCCAGGACATGTAGAGGATAGTCTATGTCTCATGTTCTCTCTATCTAAAATTCTCTTTCTCCCTCTCTTCCTCTCTTGCTTCTCACTCACTCACTCAGTCTCTTGTTCTCTGGCTCTTTCGCTTAAACCCTTGTGATTACTACCGACATCCATCCCGTTATGCCTCCACGCAAACGGTCAGAAGGCATACTCTACAACACCCCACACCCAGTGCTAAGTACACAATTGTATCATTAAACCAAACACACTAACGATCGGTGGTACTCAAGCAAATGTTGCCCTCTTCCTAGTAAACAATGCCACGGTAACTATGAAAAGCTCTTGTTTCATATCCCAATGCATTTATTAATTTAACAATACACCTCGGCTCTGTTACACTCTTCTCTTTTTTACTGCTTATATACTCTCATTATTTTATATACCTGCATGTATACGAAACTCGCCGTGTTACAGAAAATTAATTATGTCTAGTAGACGATAAAAATATCATAACAATAATAGTGACTTTTATAAAAAAACAAATATATATAATAAAAGGAGAAATTTTTTTGGTAAAGCAGATTGAATGGGCATGAGAGTGATGTCGAGAGTTGTTGTAGTGTTCGTAGTAGAAGTAGTATAGCTGAGGCAGATGGGAATTGCCTCGTAAAAGACAGGATCTTATCTCAAGCACTTTGTCGGATAACAGTGAAATAGTGTTTTAAAAAAAAACAAAAAATAAAAAAGTTTAAAAAATAATGGATCTGTGGATATGAATAGTCGGTATGGCAAAAGAAATAAAACAGAGAGTGACTATTCCGTTATTCGTAAAATGGTTTTTAAGATTTTTTTATCATATTATTATTATAATTACACGGAGAAAAAAGTATAGTGAAAATTACAATACTATAGTAAAATTTACGAACAGATATGAAAAAATACATTCTGTATTGTAATTATTACTGTAAGTACTATTAATTAATACAAATTTAAGAAAGTAAACTTTCTAATACAAAATAGGATTTGTTACTGTACACAGTAAAAAAGGATTCGTCAAAATTGACACTTGCTGTGTGTAAAACGATCGATTGACACTTATTTATATGTTATTTCAGCGTACGTCGTTTGTTTTGAAACAGTTACACTCGTGTATGTTAAAAGTAACACGTTATGAGTGTCAAAATCTTTGAAAACGTAACCTTCAATTCTAACACACTTATATGTTATTTGCAACACTTGAAGAGTGTTGAATTTGACATACGCTTTTGTGTTACTTGGACACTTCTTAAAAATATTTTTCACATTATTTAATGTAAAATTAAAATCAATGAATTAACTGTAGTAATTGATTCTTCAGCAATTAAATATTAAAAATAACAATAATATTAGTAATAGTAATATAAATAAAACTAAAAATAAAAAAACATAGTAATAATAATATCACGTATTGTTCAATATATATAATATCATCTATTATTTATCTTCAATATTCAAATATGTATAAAAAAATTACTATAAATTCTCTCACAATAACAAAAATAAAATAATTATTTTAATATCAAAAAAATAATTATATTTCATCAACATTAATTTAAAAGTTTAGGTTATGTATTTTAAAAACGATTGCAAATTAATCAGGCGATATTTTTAATACGTCATTTTTACTTGAAATTTTCTGAGAATTCTTTTGTGATGGTCGAGATTATTTTTAACATATTTTGTGTGTTGATTTCACAGTAACACATAAAAAGTGTTACTCTCGTATAAAATAACATTTTTGTGTGTTAAAAAAATCAATCGGTTGCGACAGTTGAAATAAGATAAATATTGTATGTTAAATTGACACACAGAAGTGTTGAAAATTCAACACTCAGAATTTTAACATACGCTTTTTTTTACACTTTGACGATTCGTTTTTTACTGTGTACAAAATATTAACAATTACTATACGCAATGTATTTTTTGCTAACAAGATTATATTTTTTTACTATCTGTATAGTAAATTCTACTATGTATAGATAAAATTAAAAGTTGGTGGGGATAGCATATACAAATATGTATTACAAGTTCTGATACTTTTGTTCAAAGGAGACCTCGGGCCGTCAGGCATCGGAAAGGACTCGCGCGAGGGAGATCAGGGTTCGAATCTCGGGTGATTTTTTAAAAAACAAAAATCGACACCAACACCAATACAGATGACATAAATAACAATAATAATCAAAATGACAGCAATAATAATAAAAAGTTAGAAGCTAATAAATAATTTAATTTTTTTCCATTCTAATATAGTAAAATTTACTAAACGGGATAGTAAAATTTACTAAATATATCTAAAAATTAATATGCAATACAGGAGATTTTCCATAACCAGTATATGAGAAATTACTAAACGACTTGTAAAATATGCTTATCTGTTTATTAATTTTTCATATAAATCATAAGCGTTTCAAGATTACTATCCAAATTTAGTAATTATTCTCATATTTTTCAGTAAAATTTACTATATTTTTTTTTTCGTGTATTATTATTATTATTATTACTTTTAAATTTACTTTCGTGTATTTATTGTATAGAAATACAGCGAGCTACTGCGCGTATGTATTTTTTGTTGTATAAATATAGTGTGGCAAGGTGCATTGGCGAGAATGAACATTAAACGTGATCCGAATGGAAAGACTGCAGATACTCTAATGTCTCTAAAGTGCATCCACGTATATACACATACCTATATATGTATATATATATAAATATAGACACATATAGACTGTAGGTATATACTATTTCATCGAATTAGTGTATGCAGTTGTAGAAATGGTCGCTTTCGCGGTTTCACCGAGTGGCTAGACTAATTGAAATTCGAACTTTGGATTGGTATAGCTGGTGAGAGCTCATACCGCATGACTTGATAAAATATGATGCTTTCAAATTACCACTACAGACTAATTGAGTGCTATAACACAATTTCATGCTTTAGTTATTCACTTTTACTCACTTTATATTAATCTATTTATCTTTATTACTACATATCGATAAAAATGTTATTTACGGTTGAAATAAGGCTCTTAATATATTATTATTTATTTGATTGCTTGAACAAAATTTTACTTTTCTTTTACCTCAATTGAGTTATTCATTTAATTTATTATTTTTTTTTATTTAATATTGGATTTGGGTGTAACACATAATAACGTTATCCGAGCAGAGAATCTACACTTGGCGTAGATTGATCGTAAATGATGACGTATTAGACACGTGTGTCGTGGTTCACGAGTAATTAGAGTGACTTGCGGAGCATTAATCACACATGCGAACATCGCGTGTGATTGATGGATATTCGGCCAAGTCCGTTGTGTTGTATTTATTGTGTATATATTTTAGGCCATGGTCTTTAATATATCTATATACATATTACCAATATATATATACATATTCATATTTATGTACGTGAATGTGAATGTATACAGAGGTGAATAAGTCGTTTTTTTCTTCTATTATTTATATTTTTAATGTCTATATTTTTATATTTATTTTATTACGTATGTGTATGATGTTGATATCAATCTAAATCTTAACGCAACAACTATATAACAACTACTCTGTTTAGTATATAGATGTATACATATGATTGGTATAATAAATTACCTGTTTGCTGCATAATCGTGAGATGTCATTCTCTCATGTCAGAGCAAGTAGACTGCAGATCTTGTGTATCTGTTTATGACACCTGCTCTAATGCACGCGGGAAATTAGATAATGAGTGACAACACACGTATGACAACATACCGATTAATATATACTTGAAAATTTGTACAAATTATTCCAATAAATCACATTGCATCTCTAGTTTATATCAAACGTGTCAATCGATCAATTTTTATTCAAAATTCGTTTTTTAGGTCCGTAAAAAAAGTTTTTTTTTGCTTGACGTGTTTGCTAAATTATTGTGTAGAGAACTTGTTAAGTTAAAAGAATTATGAAACGACAAAGTCAAAATTCTATAAAATGAAAAAAAAGACTTACTTTGAACAGTTTTAAAATGATGGAGATAACGATGATAAAGTTAACGAAGATAACTATATTTTTTTTTAGTTGTTGTTTGAAACTGTATTTTATATCAAATAAAGTTTGTTTTTAATGTCTTTCATCCCGGAATTAGGACACATAAATCATGTGGTGGAAGAAGAAATTTCATCAACATTTTTGATTATTGAACCAATTAATTATTCAAAGTTCTTTTGCTTTTTTTTAGTTGGATTAAATATTCTAAATTATTAAAGTTAGTTTTTTGATTGAATAGATTAGTGATGACAACTAAAATCTAGGATAGTCCGACAAAATGAGGTGGCTTAAAAAAATAATGTCTATGGTAGATTTTATCCATCTTTGAATTATTTATTAGTTTCGATAAAAATATAAAGGCTAAAAATTTAAACATTTATTTCAATTCATATTTTTTCATAAATTTTATATGCTTCTGAGAAACGATATAAATACATTTTTTAAATTTAATTCATCTTATAAATTTTCTCAGCTCTTCCATTCGTTCTTTGCAATCGTGAAATATAAATTTTTATATTTAGGAAGTATTATAGTTTCTAATTTTACTTTATCTTGAATAACGTAGTTAGAATGTAAATAAAGAATACTCGACAGTACTTTTATTATTTGAACTTAACAACTGTATTATTATTTTGTAGCTTTGCTTGGTGCCAAGAATTCATAGATAATTTATGAAAAAGTAAAGTTAATCTATTTTACGTTCATTCGGTTTCAGTTAAAAATAAAAATTCTTATTGCTTTTTTCATAAATAAATTTCGATATAACTTAATCGTTCATTGAGCAATCGATTCTCATTCAAAAATAATCTAGAGTTAAATCGCGTAAAATGGGTTATTAGAAGAAATTTATATGAATAACTATTTTTATAAATGCGACTTCCACTTACTGATTTAAATTTTGCTATCAACAAGTTTGATCACGATATTTATTTATTTAAATATTCGCGCTCTAATTGCGGCCTCGTACCAGCATTAAATAACAATATAATTTAACTAAGAATATTGGATTATTGAAAGATTTTTATTTAAACTGAATGAATCTACACTGACAAAAATAGGGAGTGAAGAAGGATTTTTTCATGAGCGGAGTGATTTCGGAGTGACGCGAATTTTATTTCAATCCGCATTCACTCCGGTCCGGAGTTTTGATACTTAAATAAATTTATATTTAATAAAAAGGGCTGTTAATTACAAACATAATTATTTAAATAAATAATTTATTCAGATATTAATAATTAAATTTAAAATATTATGTTTTTAATTTATAAAATGTTTTAGTAACTCACTGAATTATAATTTCATATATATAATACATAGTGAAAATATTAAATTATTGAATAGCTGTAGTGACATAGTTTTTATGGGAATATTTGATATTTCGGTGCAATATGAAATGTGATCGTGGTATGGTTGATGTAAATCATACGACAGTTTGCGACTCAGTGGAATTATATTTGTTAAAGTTTTATTATCAGCCGCTTATAATTTTTAAAAATCATTTCGCGTGAGTATGGACAAGGAGCTCGTAATTATTTCCGTACTCAATATAAATGTCTAAATATTAAAGACCTAAGCTCACTATGTATCAGTAATTTTTCTATAATTAATATTTTCCGAACCTCTCTTTCGTAAATTAAATTTACTCCGAGTAAATTAAATAAATAAAACATCATCTACTCCACGTTCACTCCGCACATTTTTTACAGTGTGAACTGATAAAATAGCATTATATATAATTATAATTTATATTATTTTACAAAATAGTTTAAAAAAAAAATCTAAGCTTGGTTCTTTAAAAGTCTCGTTATAGATCCTTTTAGATGTTATTGTAACGCCAATGATATTTCTGCCTTGACATTACCCTTAAATCACCATATTTGCTAAATTTTTTTAAAAAAAATTTTTCATTTTGTAGTCCCCATTGTGCTTGAAATTAAAAAAAAATTTTATGGCGATTGTCAATTAGTCTTATTTTCTTTCAATAAAAGCGAAAAGTAAAAGATTTAGCTTATTCAGCATAAAAAATCGTATTTTTCCCAGCGCTCATTTGGTTGTCCTTCCGTACCCGATTTGTTTTATTTCAAGACTCGACAATCTAAATACTAATTATGAAGGTCAATAATTGGATACTCATAATTCTAGTAATTTAATTTTTATTAAATTATTATAAATGCATTATTTTTCCACTCTGCGAATTTTTCTCCAGTTTACGCTATATCGAAAAACGCAATGCTTTTCTTGGTCATTAAATTTGAAGATTTATTCATGTTTTCTTTTTTTTTTTTTTTTTTTTTTTATAGTATATCTTTTTTACCGGAATCTTTTGAGAGAGTTTGTGCATTACGAAACAAAGCAGTTGCCTTTCTTTTTAGCTAGCTTAAACGATGACAATAACCAACGAGTAGAGGATATATATATATATATATATATATATATATATAAGACTAGAATAAAAGGGGAAGATAAAAAGCCTGGGGGTACCTCTAACTCTGACTCAACGACTTTTTTTTAGAGGGCAGTTTCTCGGATCTCGGTATTTTTCAACCTCAACGCCGTAAGTGGAGTTTGTTTTACGGTTCCTAAAGGAATTTCTGAGAGTTTAAACAAAGTGTATCATATCTATATCGTCGGACTTGATTGTGTCTTTGGGTCATACGAAAGCTGTTTTATAATATATAGAAATATATGTTACACAATTATTACTTTAATTGTTTTTATAATGAGTCTATCATTTATTTAGAGAAATGTGGGGTGAAATGAAGATTATGAAATACTAAAGCGAATTGTGGATTTAAATAGGCTGAATTACTTTCTTTTCATGAAGGATTCAATAAAGAAGAAGCATTTAGTGTTCCAGAGAAAATTTTTTTCAAAAAAATAGGGAGTTTAGATAAATATTCATTACGTACCATCTCCGATAGGCAATGAGAATTATTAAAATTTTAAGATGGGAATAGTTACTTTGTTAAGATAGCAAGTATTACCACTTTGTTTTTCGCGTGTATCTACTTAGAACTTTAGGCTATCATTGTAACAATAATATCAAGTTAAAGAATGAAGCTAATTCGAAGTTTTAAATTAAAAGTAAGCTACACAGAAAAAAAGGATTTCTTGACGCAAAAAATTTTTTCTTGTTCTAAGAAAATTTTTACTTGACCCAAGAAATTTTTTGTATTATCAAGTGAAAACAAAAATTTTTTTTGGGGTAAGAAGAAATTTCCTTGGAACAAGAAAACCATTTTTTGGGCGAGAAAAAGATTCTTGAGCCAAAAAAAATTTTTATCTTCAGTTCATGGTACACAATATTTTTTGCGCCAAGAAATTCTTTTTTTCTGTGTAGACCTTGGAGGGTTAAAATATTATTTTAATAAGGTAATGTATGACTTCATACACAGGAAAAAAGTTGAGTCAAGAAAATATTTTGGAAGATCAAGGTTTTAGGAACCAAGTCACGATTTTCTTGAGCCAAGAGAATTTTTGGTTAAAGAAAATTCGTCACGGTAAGAGAAGATTTCTACTTTATTCGATAAAATTTAGGTTTTCAAAAAAATTTTCTTGAATCTAGAACATTTACTTTCAGTCGATAATTTTTTTCTGTGTACGCTACTTTTAAGCCATCAAGGACTTGAATAACATAACATACATTCAGCGGCAAATTCAACATCAAAAGAATCAAGGATTTTAATTCTAACGTCTACCTTTTTAATTTTAACTTAAGCGACCTATTTTAATAGTCACTTTATAAGAAGAAATAAAATTTTTAAATATGGTGTTATTATCAGATTGTATTTTTATGGATCACCAAATTAAAATTTTAATATTTTATTAATTGACCTGATTCATATGAAATTTATTTGAGATTTCTCAAATAATTCTTCATTTAATTGTTAAAATATCATGAAATCCGAAAGATATCTTCAGTTGCCAGACACATTTTTTATATATTTATTCAACGCATGCCTGATTATCGCGACTTATCATATCTGCAAAGCAAACCCTAAATGACCATTTACCGATCGGTGGTTGATAATTCGTCAAAAAGCAAATGGCGTCCCATGTTCCTCAACAGGGTGTGTTTATAGGGTCATAAACATCCGGATTTGAATCCATAAACACGTTCCTCAAAAGTCATTATCGACCGTTCTCAAAAACAAACTCTACTATTATCACTAAAGCAAATAATCTCGACACTAAATATATTCAGAATGAGTAGTACAATCAATCTAACAACTTTGCTGTCAGTGTATACGTATAAATACGTTGGTTATTTTTTATTAATTAAAATAAATAAAAGATATGAGTGGTGAGAGAAATCAAGAACTAGTATCATATAGAACTCCTCCTGATTTAGGGTTAACTTTGCTGATATGATAATTCGCAAGAATCAGACAATTGTTGAATAAAGTATAGTGCATAGCATGTGGGTTAAGTCTTTATCCGTCAAACACAATGTTCTTAGCACTCGTCTCCGGTGCACACTAAGCACTCGCTGGCGCTCGTGCGTGTGCACCTACGACTCGTGTTAAAAACATTGTGCTTCCCGTATAAAGACTCATCTAACCCACTCGCTATGCAATGTACTATTATTTCCCAAGTATAGCAACGTTAATAAATAACAAAGGAAATAATTATATCTCAACCCATCGTTTTTGTTACTTATGAATAAAATATAAGAAGTCGCTACAGTTAAAAGTTTTTTTAATCCGAATTAAATTACAAAATCAAATGAGAATTGACATAATATAAATATTGCAAATTTATAAAAGTTAATTGAATATTTAAACATTTGACTTATGTAATATCTGCTTTATCAGATTTTCATCTCTTAGATTTTATATGACGGTCATCACGCTTATTTCTTTATTTTAACATGAGTATACATTTTTTATTGTATCCAGTTTGATGATTGAAAATACTCAAGTAGAGACAGTCTCCTATATATGTATCACGATAACTTTTTGCAAGACTTTTATATATATATGTACATATATATATATATAGTTAAAAATAGATAAAAAAAATCATGGGTTCAATTCGTTCGAAGCTTATTCTATCTAGAGGAAAAGTAGACTTTTGCGGGGAAATTCTCTTAGGATTTCTAACTCTGAGATTTTAAACTTTTTCGATTGGTCGAGTACAAAATTCGCGTACAACTAGGACGAGTTATTCCGGGGAGTTAGTACATCAAGTTACAAGCCGCAAAACTTTAACTTTAGATGTGATGTAAATTCATATATATGTATACATGTGGTTGTACTTTACACTCATACAATTCTGTCTAAAAAAAAAGTACAGCATCTGGAATAGATAAAACAAAAATATTGTGGCTGAAGATTAGTTTCGCTAGTAATTTCGGTTAAAGGTAAATTATTACCCAGTGATATATCTCTCCTTGTGGTAATAGAGTGTAAAAAAAGGTGGAAAAAATTCATCAATACCACACATTCACATTTACAAACACACACTCGTCTACATATATGCTTAGATATTTTCTGGTACGAGGGATGATTATACGAAAATATTTAGTAAAGTAAGTTGTATGGGTGTGATTGAATTTTATTCTCGTGGTAAATACACACATGGAGGAACCGGTGGAAACGAGGTTTGAATTCTGGACGGGATAAAACAAACGCAAAATGAAATAAACGTAAATTGAATCGGTGGACGGCGGGGTGTCCTCGTTGACAGCGTATGTTAGTCACGTATTGGCAAAATATTTGAATACGTTCGATTACCAACGTGTCATTTAAGGTTCAACCAACCGGAAAACTTGAAGTGAGTGTCGGGTAGACGACTGTGTAACCAGAAAACATATGTGCATAAAAACGGTTGTTTTAGAACTAGACTATATAGAAGCTATACTTAAGAACTGACGAGTAAATTTAAAATAAAAAAATTAAAAAAACGTTAACTAATGTTTTCATTCTCTATTTCTTTATACGAGCATTTGCAAAATATCTCCCCTATTTCTCCAACTCTTTCTCTCCTTCGCATTTTATTCGCTCTCCCTGGTAAATTTTGTTCTCGACGTTTCAGTCGTTTCGCGAGATTCTAAGTCAGAAACTCAGTCAGCAGAGTTTTCCTGGGATTTACTCTGTCAGCAACAAATGGACTCGACTTTCTCTCTCCCTCTCTCCCCTTGACTATACCCGAGTGCGTTCTCTCGACCAATCTACACTTGCTATCTTTCGGTCCATCTCTTCATCCTCTTAAATTCTCATTTACTCTTTGCTATTTTTATTTTCGTTATTTCTCTTTAACTTTTATTCAAACATATACATACACATCAATGTATATAGATGTGTTTTAGCATGGACTAATATTCGGTTTGTTCATTTACAAACATTTATTGATTGCTCTCGTGACAATAGATAATCTATGTATGCTAATATATATGCATGTTCGTTAATCATTAGTGATATAGTGATATGTGAGATGCCTGAGAATTTGAATATTATGTTACGATTTAGTATTTTCTGTTGCTCCCCAGAGTGTGCAATCGAGCAACCGAAATATACTGTCGGAGAATGAAATTAGGTAAACAATATATGCATAGATATTTGTTTTCTCTTCGCTGGATAGTATCTGATCCTCTGTGTGTGTACATCAATATCGATTGCATACACAAAACTTGTTTAGTAAACGATACACATGCACATTAATTTTGTATCCAATATTATACTATCTTTTCTGATACTTGGAAAATAATAACAAAAACACCAACAATAACTATGGTTATAATTTTATTTATAATATAGTAGGGTGTATAATTGCAATTATATATTTTTGTTAGTGAAGTATAATATAAATAGGAGCTATGCAGTATATCAAAGTTTTGAGATTAGCTTCGAGAAGCTAAACTGGGAGATTAATATTGCTGTGTCGCTGGATAAAAATAAGTGAGGGAAAGAGAAAGAGAGGCAAGAAGGAGAGACAGAAAATCGAGTAATAGTGGTAGTAGCTAGTACAAGGGCTTACGTACTTTCGTATATTAAAGGTGCAATGCACAACCTCCCATCTAGTTTTTATATTTTTTTTTAGTATCTATATATGTATATATATATATACAACAGTCAACCTTATAATGTCTATATATATCCACACGCACATTACACATGTGCATTATGCATATGTATAAGTATACATTATTGTCGGAGAGCGAACGGAATTACCGTATAACTGCAAAAGAACAATAATAAAAAAAATATTTTTTTTCTAGACGTATTATAACACTCTCGTGATTATAATATAGAATATGTGCGGTTAAAAAATATTGTGAATTTTTTTTTTTTAATTTCCTTGGTAATTATGATTATTATAAAAGAAAAAAAAATAACAATCGCAAGATTGATATGAAGACTGATGTATAAAATGTCATGAGAGAATTTTTGAGTGAAAGCATTTCTGTGGAGAGGATTTGTGAGACGGTGGCTCGAAAGAGATAAAAGAGTATATACGTATATACTAGGGTGGGTCAAAAAAATCGAATAATTTATTTTTGACTTTATACTCTGAAAAACAGGTTCGTAGACACCTAAAAAGAATTCTCTCCAAGTATGAGCTCTTAATTATAACGGGAAGGTCCTCCGCTTTACGGGTTTCTATTTTTTTCGAATAATCAGATAAAAAAATTTATATCTCGCTTCCAACTGCTTGGAAAAATATTCCGTGACATAGACTTTGTAAGAAATTGAATGCTCTACAAAAAAGGTCTCTTATGATTTTTTCAAAAACTCAACCGATCAAAAGACATTCATAGTTGAAGTTTGGCTATTTTAAGGAAAATATTCGTTTTTATTATGAATTTTATAAGTTGATGAAAAAAAATTATTTCGAATTGCGGAACTCATGGTTTTGTAGGAAATTTACTGCTCTACAAAAATGGTCTCTTATAATTTTTCGATTAAGTGAAGCCGTTACGAGATATCCATCGTCAAACATTAACGAATATCAATATTTCCAGTTTTTGATCAATAATTCGATAAATTTAAATTTAAATTATTAGTTTCAGGAAAATTTACATAAATTTGAGTTTCGATGGATAAAAAAAAGTTATAAACAATTTTTTTAATCTTGTTTTCAGTCTTGAGCTTGTTTGATTGCATTAAAACAAGAAATTAGAGCATTTTTTTCGACATATAGCCAATGATTAGTTTAATTTAAAGTGAATGACACATTCCTTTGTCAAATTTAATATGAAAAGTATTGAATCGAGTAAAAAACAACCAGTATTTAACTTTTTTACAGATAAATTTTTTTATTGAATTATCAATTGCAATATAATTGTCAATATTTTTAACATAACAGTACGCTATTACTATAAATAATTTCCTTTATTACAATTTGGGTATGTTTTTTGATGTTCTTTGACAACTTGCAATAAATACTGGAATTGTTCTTCGTTTCTTATCGTAATCATTGGCTATATGTCGAAAAAAATGCTCTAATTTCTTGTTTTAATGCAATCGAACAAGCTCAAGACTGAAAACAATATTAAAAAAATTGTTTATAACATTTCTTTATCCATCGAAACTCAAATTTATGTAAATTTTCCTGAAACTAATAATTTAAATTTAAATTTATCGAATTATTGATCAAAAACTGGAAATATTGATATTCGTTAATGTTTGACGATGGATATCCCGTAACGGCTTCACTTAATCGAAAAATCATAAGAGACCATTTTTGTAGAGCAGTAAATTTCCTACAAAATCATGAGTTCCGCAATTCAAAATAATTTTTTTTCATCAACTTATAAAATTCATAATAAAAACGAATATTTTCCTTAAAATAGCCAAACTTCAACTATGAATATCTTTTAATCGGTTGGGTTTTTGAAAAAATCATAAGAGACTTTTTTTGTAGAGCATTCAATTTCTTACAAAGTCTATGTCACGGAATATTTTTCCAAGGAGTTGGAAGCGAGATATAAATTTTTTTATCTGATTATTCGAAAAAAATAGAAACCCGCAAAGCGGAGGACCTTCCCGTTATAATTAAGAGCTCATACTTGGAGAGAATTCTTTTTAGGTGTCTACGAACCTATTTTTCAGAGTATAAAGTCAAAAATAAATTATTCGATTTTTTTGACCCACCCTAGTATATACAAAAGTAAATAAATAAAATAAATGAAGAAAAAAAAAACGTAGAGGATATTTGGCATTAGAAGGACACGTGAGTTCGATTGACGTTACGTAGAGTCGCAAGCTGTCGCATATATCCCTCGAGAAATCAGGGTCAGTGTCCGAGATCTATCTGACTGGTGTTACCGGAGCCACTGTCCTCTCAACTAATATTTTTTTTTAAAACTATTTTTTTCTGTTTTGTCTTTTTCACTCTGAAAACCATTAGAGGAGGTTTAATCTCGTTTATCGACCAGTCAAGAGCGCGGTCTCGCTCAACTCCAACTAAACTCACACACAGTCGCCAGTCTCCTCGTATCTTGTACACTCGTCCTAATTCTCACCTCAGACATATCTAAATCCGACCAGATAACCCGCTGGCTCTTTTTCGCGATCAGTACTTTGATATCCCATCCCCCTCGTGAGCAACTTAACCAAAGGGGATTGCTCTACACATACACACACACGCACACACACACACACCTTCTCTCTCTTTCTCACTTTTTTTTCTCTTTCGGTCTCTTTTACTCTTTGTATGCCGCTCCTATCGGTATCGTGTGAGATTCTAACTATAGTCGATGTGTAAAAGAGGAAAAAGGTTTTACCGCGACCTATCGTACCTATATATTTTAATGAGTCTCTCTGGTCAATGAAAACTGATACGCGTTAAGTCTTTCATAATAATAACACCTTATATAACGACATTATTATTTTATACTTTTTTTTTTTATATACTTACCCTTCATTATTATTATTGTCGTCATAATTATTTATTATTACATTTAATACCAATACCAGTAGACCCACTTGTATATAAATTTATTTTATTGTAAAAAAAATCTTTTCTTTATGGAATATGTGAATAAAAAAGATAGCGAAAAATACAAAAAATTTTTGACATAAAATACAATAGAGGTAGTATAATTATGATATTATTTATCTTTTATATGCTGAGTGTTGCAGACAATAAAAAATTAAAAAGTGACAGAGTTAGATTGTATGAATATTTGTAACAACGCCAATGTGTATAAGACGTGGATGAAAGAGGGGTGAGGGGCAGGAGGATCGGAGGGTTGGGGTGGGAGTCATTGATGTACAGGAAGAATAGAGGGGGCAAGTGGATAAGAGCATCGTTGCATCAGACATCGTAGAAAGTAGTAGTAGTAGTAGTAGAAGCAGTAGTTGGGTTAGTCTCGAGTTTATAGGCAACGAACGTTCCAAGGGTTCTAGAGAATTCTTGGTAACACGGCGTAAATGACAGCGAGTACTTGGCATAATGAGGACGCTCTAGCCTCATACTGGCATAATCTACTCCTTTTGCAGTTGCTTTTCTCGCAATTCAATGTAGTTTTATTTATATTTTTATTTATTTACATTTATTCCTATTTCTATTATCATTACTCTGACAAAATAAATACATTAAATTTAGCTGACGTTTTTATTTTATTTTATTTTTTTTTCGTGCCATCAAAAGACACTTGAATTAATATAAAATAACGGAAATAACTTTTAAATAAAATGACTCAACGGTGATGATGAGTAATTATTTTATTTAATAGTAATTCAACGGTCATGTCAACGGATACAAAAGTCTGATAATTTAGATTTAGATTTTGCGAAAATCTCATCTCGGAAGCAGACGTTATTTCCGGTTTTTGATTGGAAATTTCATCTACTGGTTACTTTATCTGTGATAGAGGGTGAGACCAAAAACATTGGAACCGTCTATACAGATATATACATATATATTGGTGGCCCAAAAAAACCGACTGTTTTTTTTTTCGAGTCTCTTATGAAAATTTGTTGGCTAACGATGTATTAAGAAGCCTCTCCAAAAATCAGCTCGATAAAAAATTTTCAAGAGGTCGCTCACGAATTTTTAAAATATCAAAAATCATCGAAATTTGAATTTTTTATTTCAATTTTTTTTTCTCGTGGCAGCAATAGTTTATATTTGTGAAATCATGACTACTCTGAAAATTTAAGTCCAAAATTTAAATATTTAAACCTCGCTCGAGAATTTTGAATGTTTCCCAGTGCTGTCTTTTGGAAATTTTCGAGCGACCCTTGAATATTGATAATAAAGCTTCTCGATTCTTTCACCATCGATTTGCATCACAATTAATGGAAATATAACCCGAGAAATAGAAATAATAAGTTATTTACATACTTTTTTGTTTTTTAATTCAATTTTTAGGTTTTTTCGCTTATTCAAAACTTACCAAATTTTATTGTTTAAGACTGTCCTGTATATTTTTGGTTTTGCAAAAGTTACATTTTAGCGGGATGACAATAATTGAGTTATAAAAAAATACAAAAACTAATTCGAAGTATTTGTCACATATTATCAGTTAATATTCAAAATTCTTGAGCGCCGTTCACATATTTAAATTTTGGGCTGAAATTTTCAGCATGTACATGATTTTACAAGTAAAAACTATTGCTGCCACGAGAAAGAAAAAATTTAGAAGTAAAAAACCCGAATTTCAATCATTTTTGATGTTTTCAAAACTCGTGAGCGACCTCTTGAAAATTTTTTATCGAGCTGATTTTTGGAGAAGCTTCTTAAAACATCGTAAGCCAATAAATTTTCATAAGAGACTTGAAAAAAAAATAAACGGTTTTTTTTTGGGCTATCCTAATACATATGAATCAAATAGACTAAGATAAAATTCCAAATTTGTAGAAATTTGTTATTCATAATAGTAGTATGTATTGATATATTTGTGTGTAGAATATTTATATTGATATGTATATGTATATGTCAGCAATTAAGCAGTAGCGGAATTCTCTCAGTTTCTGGTATGTTTTGAAGTATCGATAGTAGCCAACGGTGTTTTGAGGCTCTTTTGTCGAAGGGATTCATGAAATATTTATTATTGGGACTTTGTGAGCCATCAACTTGACTTTTTACTTTTCTAATTGAAAAAAGTGCTACTTTATATTCGTACGCTTTGAACCCCTACAGGATATTTGAAAGTCAAAATATTTGGCACTAGTGCTTCCTGTACAACTTACAATATACATTGAGGATTCCATCGCTTCTCTTTCGTAATTTATATCTATATATATATTTATATAGTATATAGTAAATATATAACAACAATTCAACTCAACTCAGCTCAACTCAACTCAACTTTAACGCAATTCACTTTGATTACCTTCTCAGTACTTGCACTTTATTGTCAAGATATTGTCCCTTCTTTCACTTTATACTTATTGACTCTAAATTCTTCAGTCTGTTTATTGACAACGTGTTTCATTCCTTCTATTAAATATTTTAAATTGTTCATTTTATTTCAGTTGTTGCTTATATTGGTGATTTTTATTAACACTTTTATTTTTATTTATTGTATAAAATGTAATATATAAAACGCTTTGGTCGTTGTAGCTGTAAAAATATGGGCGTACCGGTACACAGATTAAAGTCTTATCATAAATTACAAACAAATTCTAGAAACGTATGAAATGCTAGAGGGTTAAGACCTAAAGACTGAGTGCGTGTAATGCAAAATAGTAAATAAAAAATATAAATAATATAAATGTTAATTATGCAAGAATAAAAAATAATTAAACAAGATTTATAATTTATTCAGCCTTCAAAG
The DNA here is from genome assembly GCA_030273425.1 of Microplitis manilae. Classification (NCBI taxonomy): domain Eukaryota; kingdom Metazoa; phylum Arthropoda; class Insecta; order Hymenoptera; family Braconidae; genus Microplitis; species Microplitis manilae. Next base: position 27,218,346 of record CP092722.1, on the reverse strand, counting down.
TAATATTTGCTTTTCCCGTCGTGCATTGTGAAAAATTTTCGGGGTAAATCTGAACTGAACGCGAAGTGGATGACGTTTTATTTATTTAATTTACTCAGAGTGAATTTAATTACGAAGGGGAGGTTTGGAAAATATTAATTATAGAAAAATTACTGATGCATAGTGAGCTTAGGTCTTGAATATTTAGACATTTATATTGAGTACGGAAATAATTACGAGCTCCCTTCCATATACTTTTTAAAGAAATTTAGCAAATATGGTGATTTAAGGGTAATGTCAAGGCAGAAATATCATTGGCGTTACAATAACATCTAAAAGGATTGATAACGAGACTTTTAAAGAACCAAGCTTAGATTTTTTTTTAAACTATTTTGTAAAATAATATAAATTATAATTATATATAATGTTATTTTATCAGTTCACACTGTAAAAAATGTGCGGAGTGAACGTGGAGTAGATGATTTTTTATTTATTTAATTTACTCGGAGTGAATTTAATTTACGAAGGAGAGGTTCGGAAAATATTAATTATAGAAAAATTACTGATACATAGTGAGCTTAGGTCTTTAATATTTAGACATTTATATTGAGCACGGAAATAATTACGAGCTCCTTGTCCATACTCACGCGAAATGATTTTTAAAAATTATAAGCGGCTGATAATAAAACTTTAACAAATATAATTCCACTGAGTCGCAAACTGTCGTATGATTTACATCAACCATACCACGAGATAACATTTCATATTGCACCGAAATATCAAATATTCCCATAAAAACTATGTCACTACAGCTATTCAATAATTTAATATTTTCACTATGTATTATATATATGAAATTATAATTTAGTGAGTTACTAAAACATTTTATAAATTACAAACATAATATTTTAAGTTTAATTATTAATATCTCAATGAATTATTTATTTAAATAATTATGTTTCTAATGAACAGCCCTTTTTATTAAATATAAATTTATTTAAGTATTAAAACTCCGAACCGGAGTGAATGCGGATTCAAATAAAATCCGCGTCACTCCGAAATCACTCCGCCCATAAAAACATCCCTATTGACTCCTCTTACGGAGTAATTTTCTTTAAAACTCCGAAATTCCGAGTGAATTCGGATTTAAATAAAATTCGTATTTACTCCGAATTCACTCCCGATATTCTACGGGTCTTTGATCAAACTTGTAATAAATATGTAATTAAATGTATTTCAAACCATAGCGATTTTGATGAATTGTAAGAATAATATTGGAGAAGTTAATTTTTTTTATTATATTTTTTATTTACATTTATGATAAATATATGCTCTTACAATAGCGACTTGAAATAGCTTATTATAATTTATAATACATAAAAATAGAGGATTTAAGAAAAAAAAAATAAAATTATAGCATTTTCTGATTTTATGATACGGGGCTCCAATTTCACGGCATTGTTGTAGTTTTACAGCTAGAAACGAATAACAATAAAACTAAAGAAGTAATCTAAAACGTAAATCGGTGTTTTTATATTCCCAGCGGACCGCCTGATGGCGCGACGTGAGCGGCCACTAACTGCATGATGAATGACCTAGACGTCTCATGGGAGACGTAATAGATTTTACATCAACTTCTCTCATACACCATCTCTCCAAAGTCAACTGTTGTCAGTAAGAGTCATCGCATTGTTATTATGATATCTTCATATATCCATAGCATCATATATATTGCACTAGCAATGTATAACTATAGATTTATATGAAGGTAATTTATCTACCTTTAAATATAATTTTATCGTTTTATTATTATCATCAAATGGGGTCATTTGGATAAATGGCTGACAATGGAGGACACTTGCTGTTAAAGTTCTATAATATATATATATAAAGCAGTGTAAGTAGTATGGTATATAGTCAATCGAAATCCTCAACTAAATGCCTCGGTGCTGCTTTTCGTGTTTACTCATTGTCTGGCATTCAAGACCTACTCGACGCCAGATTAGCCTAATGCATCTGCTGAGCGAGTGAGTGGCAGTGAGACTAGCTCTAGGTTCTAGATTTTAGAATATGGGTAGAATGAAGGAACTAAGATTTCAAACACTCGAGGATATCTTCTGTACTATGTGCTGAAAATCACCTTTTATCAACCATTATTATCATTATTATAATCATTATATATTTGTGCCACATTCTCTCTTTACTGTAAAAAAAACCGGGGTAAGTCCAGGTGGTGTAGGTGTTATAATTTTTGGTGTTAAATTTCATTAAATTTAAAATAACACCGCTGCCAGTGTAAATATTCTTTACCCGTGTTAAAAAAATTTCCCGCTGTTAAAATATTTTACTTTGTGGATATTTTTACTTACTCGATCACTACAGTTAAGTAGTATTTTTATGAATTAATTTAATTATTGGTGATTGAAATGGTGGTCGTAAAATTGTGTAATTTTTAAATAAATTATGTATAACAAATAATTATTTAAATAAGTACAAAGTGCAAAGCAAAATTGAAATTTCCACAAGATAATATTCGTTAAATTTTTATATTTCGTTATATGTAATACATTTTTTTTCTAATTTCTACACGGGGAATTTTTTTTACACCGATTTAACACCGCCTACACCGGTTTTATTTCATTTTAACACCCCACTCTCTTAATCTGAATCAGTGAATATTCACTGATGTCGGGGAAGGGGGGGGGGCAAAACGGGATAGGCCGGCAAAATGGGATACCCTCAAAATTTCGTCAAAATTTTTTTTTTTCGAAAAACTTTCGAAAATGGTCAAAAATGACATCTAGTATCATTTTACACTATCGAAAGCTAAAAAAAAACATTTTTATATTTTTTACGAAAAGTATAAATAAAAAAAATATACAAATTTTAAAGATTCAATCGATTCACTGTACTTTTGATTACAGTAAATACAAAAGGCGTCATCTTTGTGCTGATTTTTGCAGGGTCGACCTCTACCTTTACCGACTGTTTTTTTAACTGACTTTTTCTGTTGAACATCAATTTAGAAAGACATTATTACATCAATTTTATTCGCTTGAAAAAAAAAAAAAAAAAAAAAAATTTACTTTTTTTTGGGGTATCCCATTTTGCCCGCAAAAAATAAAAATTTTTTTCTGATGGCAGTCTAAAATTTGTTATATTTATTTCAAATAGAATCAAAATGAAGCCAATTTACGATATTTATGTCCCTAAAAACTAAATTTTTCGTTGAGTATCCCGTTTTGCCCCCCCCCTTCCCCTAAATAGTCCCAAGTACATCATTACAAATCAGTAAAATGTTACTGATTCAATCAGTGGAAATCGCTTCATTATTCTAATCAATAAAATTGTTACTGAATAAAGTAGTGATCGTAACAAATGTAATTATTCATAACTACTGATTCAGTTTTTAATGAGGAGAATCAACATATACAAGTTTTTCGATCAAATACGTTCTCCATTCTGTAACCAAGTAATATTTCTTCAGGCTCAACATATTCACTGCATTCTTTTGAAACATCGATTTGTTGATTCAAATTCTTTGATCCATCAAATGGGTTTTGAAAGTCAAATTTATTTAATAAGTCTTCCATTTCAATATCATCAAGTAATTGTCTGTTAAGTTATAGTAACCGTGTTGTTGTCTGTTAAAGTATAGTAGCCGTGAAGCTAAATTCACTGGTTAGTCAGTAAATTGATTCAAAGCTGCTGATCTTTCAGTAAATTTTGTAACTACTGGAAAAATCAGTAAAATTTTTCTGATTCAGTTTAAGAGAGCACGGTTAAATTGAGTCTATTTTTAACACCGTTCCTATTACAGTGATTTTCTCATTTTCGTACGTAAAGACTGGGCTTAATACGGTAATCAATCTTTTTTTTTTATTTCGTAATTACTTTACACTCTCGTTTATTACTTTTACAGTCGAGTGTCAATTTATTTAACGTGAAATTTACTATTTTTAATATAATTTCTTTCTAAAAATTTCGGGTACTCGAAAATGTTTTTTTTCTTTTCCGCGATTGTTACTTATCGATAGTATGAAAAATAGTATTTTACACTCAAATCATACACAAAGTACGTCATTTTATAAAATTCACTAAAAATATGGAATTTTATTTTCTTATAAAGATAATAATTTCATAACCTTAACAAATTTTTTCAACTCAAGTAAAAATTAAATAATTCAGTCTTGATTTGCTCTTAACTTAAATGAAATGTGTATCCTTTTTCCTCATTAAATAAATTATCAGGGAAAATTTGACTGAGCCACAATAAGAAACCGTAATTTATTAAAGAAAGTTAAAGATATTTTCCATTTTAATTATTATTTCATTCTGTTTCTAAAATTAAAGAGTTTATTAATAAAAGTAAAAAACATGTATAAATTATTTTTTTTCATTCAGATTAAAAAAAATGCAGGTACTACTGTCCTATAAAATTATAAACAAAGTTAAGTTAAAATGGACTTCATTGACACGTCACCAGGTAGTTGAGTATAGTTGAGTTCTCCTATCCTATTAACAGACATAATTATTTATTCAAGTCGTATTATTAGTGGCGCTTTTAGGTAAAGTATTTAACAGACTTTCAGAATTTTATTTATTTATAGACGATTTCTATTTTAAAGAATAATATAACTTGTCTTTGTTAACCGTGCTCTCTAAAAATGAATCACTGAAATTCACTGCGATGTAGGGAATATGCACTGGGAATCAGCTATAAGTAAACCACTGGTTAACTTAGTAGTATATTTATATCTGGAGAAACAGTGGCTATCCACTGATTCCCAGTAAATTTCACTGATTCATTTTTAGAGATGTTGATTAAACACTGGCAGCAAATTTAACATGTAATAGCCTTAAACTCAGCAATCCGCTTAGACATGTTGTATTTTTTTTTATTGCAAATATGATATTTAATTTTTAATATAGTACAAAGTAGTATATTAAATAATTTACCTAGAACGCTTTTACGGTAAGACTAATGGCTTTAGACACTGAGAACTTTGATTAGATCATTGAAACAGTATTATTCAAAATATTAAGAGTATTCAAATATTTTTTATACATACCGTAAAAAATCGGGAGTGAATGCGGATTTTGTTTCAATCCGAATTCACTCCGTCAATAGAAGTAAAAGAGTTTTAAAAAAAAATTAATAATGAAGAGAGATTTTTTTTGAGCAGAGTAATTTCGGAGTGACACGGATTTTTTTTTTCAATTCGCATTCTCTCCGATAGATGAATTTAAATTTAATAGGAATAACTCTTGATGAGAAACATAATATTCCAGTGAATAATTGATTCAGGTATTAATAATTAAACATAAAATATTATGTTATAAATTTGTAAAATGTTTTAGTAACTCACTGAATTATATTTTCATATATTGAACAGTGGAAACATTGAATTATTTAATAGTCATTATAAAGTGACAGTTTCTATAAGAATATTTGATATCTCGGTACAATATAAAATGTTATTTCGTGGTATGGTTGATTTAAATCTCATGACAGTTTGTGACTTATGAAAATTATATTTATGGAAAATGAAAAGTCAATTTCTTAAACTTCATAAAGAAATGAAAATTTTCGGTATCAACTGCTTATAATTTTTTTTAATTATTTCGTATTAATACATGCAGAAGGAGCTCATTATTGCTATGTTCAATATAAATATCAAAATATAGAAGACTCCTCTTCGAGGAATTCTCTTTGAAATATTTTATTTTACCCTAGATTTCCCTGCAATTATTAGTAGGGGAGGGTGGGGCAGAGTGGGCCCCTTAAGATAATTATAATATCGTTAATTTTTTCATCGCGTTTACTTATTTTTAGGCCCTTGATACTTATTTTCACTTCATTATGCTGCGTCGATTAAAATTGAAAAATCGAAAATTAGGGGCAGAGTGGGCCCCCCACAAAAATTAGGCAAAAAATGTATTTATTTTATTTTCTGTCAAGACTGTATGACCTCCGTAATGTTTTTATCATATTCTAGGCAAATATGTGATATGTGGGGCAAAATGGACCACCCGAAAAAAAAATTGTAACGAAAAAATTTTTTATTTTTCGTTTTCGATTTTGTTCGAGTGGTTCATTTCACCCCAAATATTACATATTGGCCTTAAATATGATACAAACGTTATAGAGGTCATAACTTGACGGAAAATAAAAAAAAATTTTTTTTTTTAAATTTTATGAGAAAGGGGCTGTTGTGCCCCAGGCTCTCCTATCTGTAACTTTCTTGATAAATTATATTTAATGAACAGTTTTGGTGGTCTATTTTATCCCTCATTATATAAGAAATTTCAATAAGCTTATTATCCGTTCGAATTTATTGACGTATAGAAAATTTTGAGGGGCCCACTGTGACCCCATATTTTTTGAAGTTTTTAAAATTTTAAGGGACCCACTTTGCCCCCCCCCCCTTCCCCTATCACGATAGTTTTCTATTCTTAACATTAAAATATGGTGTCCAAAATCGGTGCTTTAACCCTATTTTAAAATTTTAAAAACTATATATTTTTTTCCTTTAATGATAAAATAATGGTTTATTTATTTTTTTAAATTTATATTGAAAGTTAAAAAAAAATGAAGCCGGTTTAAATTCACAAATTCCTATAATTTTCTAAATGTTGCTATGTCAGTTCATCTCGGCTTTTATCTAACTATAAATATAGACATACATATACATATATATATATATATATATATATATATTCTCCATATTATTGATAGGCATATGTCAAATTTTACATGGATTTATGTAAACGATTATTGCAGCGGGTTCTCTTCTTCAGAGCTCGTGCCACTGAATTATACATTGAGATAACGTTCAATATTCTTTCAAAAAGGATTATATTTATCGACTAGGTATTTGCATAATTTTATTACGCTATTTATTCTATCCTAAGTGAATTTATTATCAGTTATATACATTAAAATTGTTATATTCTTTATTTTTTCTTACGCTATATTTTATTAAACACAATATTTTATTTATTAAACATAAGAAGTGCTCTCTAAAAATGAATTAGTGAAATTCTCGCAAATCATTGGACAGTCACTATTTCTACAGCTATAAGTATACCACTAATTCAACCAGTGGTATACTTATAGTTGGTTCCCAGTGAATATTCACTAATTTGAAATGTACCTGAAGATCGGAACGTTCTTCACCCAACGAAAAAAAAAATTTAAAAATAAAACACCTACTGGATGACTAAATTTCTGAAATTTTTCGCATACAAATGCTTGTATCTCAGCCAAAAATTTTAGGCCACCCCCAACCTCCAGCTACCCCTTAAGTAGTCAAATCACATGAATTTTTGTCGTTTTCGTTGCACGGAAAACGTTCTGATTTACAGGTACATAATTTGAAGTGAATTTCACTGATTGATTTTTAGAGAGTGACTAATTATTCCCGCGATTTTTTATTTCAATTTGATTCTATTTATTGTTTCATATCTACATATTCCCAGCAAAATTTTTGTGTTAGGTAACATTGCCATGGTGGTAATTGTTGTAGTTTTTACACTTCCGGAACGATATTTTTTTAGCACGTCATACGGCAGCTCTACTTGTTGACCTCTACTACTTTTACAATCTTTAAATTGCTCATACTATCAACGTCTTTATGCCGTTCATATTGCGCCTGGTCAAAGGTGCGTTTCGATAATGACCCGAAACTGTAATATATAAATAACAAGTCCTTTTATGTATGTATTTATATATACATATATGTATGTATGTATGTATGCATATGTATATAAAAGAGCAATAATATTGTTCAAGTTTTTCTCGCGCACAGAGCAATCGAATATAGCGTGCCAACATTCATTGGTTCTCCCAGTAACTTGGAAAACGTGCAACTAATGGTTGTTCATTATTATCAGTGAATAACCTCTGGCGTTTTGAATTAAGTTGTTGTGGATTGATATCGCGCTATAATTCAACACCCATTACCATTATGATTCTTATACTCACATACATACTTATACCTCATTTGTACCAACATATATAATATTTAATATCAATATTACTACATACACACAATATGTAAATTGTTTTTTTATGTATAAGTGATGGGCGGGCAAAATGGGTTACTCGAAAATTTCTCAAAATAATGTTATTTATTTGACTTTTTAAAAATGTCTTCCCCAGTCAAATGAATTTGGATTTAAGTCTCGAAGTTCTCAATGAGGTTTCGGAGGATCAATTTAGGATTTGAAGATTGACAACAGATAGAAAGTTATTTTAGTTTAGTCCTCAAAGTAGTAGTTACGACCAATTTTGCCACTTTGAAGACTAAACTGGAAGAACATAATCTGGATTAGAGCCTCAAAATACTCGAAACATACAGGAATAATTTTATTTACATTTGAACCTCAAAAGTCTCATTCGACGTTTTCTCTTCCCTCTCCTTATCCCCAAATAAAATTACCCCCTTCTCTTTTTTCATGAACGCAATATTGCTGTTAAAGTATCATAATAGCATAATTAAATGTCGAAATAAAATGGTATGTGTCAAAACTGTTGTACTGTTTCAGTTTCAACGCTTTTTAATTAAAAAGTAATGAATTTTTTTTTGTACCTAAAATTTTTCTATCTAAAATTATTCAAAGTCCGAAGAGTAACTTTTCATTCGGTGAGGATTTTGAGGTCTTAGTTATGATTAAAAATTGATAAATTATTAGCATTCAGACCTCTTAGTTATCATTGAGGAATTTGAGTACTAAAGTACAGTTACTTTCTGGGCGGCAAATAAAACATCAAAGGAATTGAGGCTTTTGAGGGCTAAACTATAACTTGTTTTTTGACTCGGGTCAAATCGCAATTAATTATTTTTGACCCGGGGTTTTTTTTCAATGATTTAAGGTGTCTAATTTCTTTAGCAACTGAAATTCATGATTTTTACAATTTATGTTTGTAAATTTTGGGAGTTGCACGGAAAAAAGAGCAGTTGAAAAATTGAACTCATGTCTGTATTTATTACAGCTTCGTATAGTAGTAAAGCGCTGCGATCTTGAAACTGTAAAAACTACATTTGTATCCCAGGCATAAGAAATATTACAGTTTCAAACTCGATATTGTTCAGCTCTCTATAGTAAACAGATTTTATAATTTTAAATTTTATTCTAAAATTAGTTAAAATTACATTTTCGATCGTTAATATTACTATTCTGTATAGTAGTGTTCTTTTTAAGATATAGAATTTAAAAATTACAGTGTGAGCTGTGATTTTTCTCAGATCATTGATCATTCTCGACAATCGATAACTCACAGTGTAATTTTTATGCTATGAATAAATAAGAGGTATTATTTCAGAATGCAAAAAATACATAACCAATAAATCTTAATTTTTACAGTTTCACCTATCAACTATTAATTTTTAAATAAAGCAACAATTTAAAATAAAAAGTAAATAATGCTTTAAAGATTTATTTAACTAAAATTACATTTTAAACTGTAAAATTTGCTGCTTAAAATTGTATTAATTTTATTACTATAACAAATTTTTAAAACTACAGTTTAAGCTTTAATGTTTAAAGATTTTTGCTCCGAAGGCCTGTTTTCACTGTAGAAACTGTAATTTTTCAACTCCTTTTTTTTCCATGTGAGCCCGGCATGACCTCTTTGTCCAAATCTAGGGACTCCTGCACGGACCTTATTAAATGAAATTTAAGTAGTTTTATTGATTAATGCAATCAATTATTGTATGATAAGTTTTAACAACTCATTAAGAAATATTTACCCCAACATTTTTATGGCTGCTCCATAACACAACGGAGCTACTGCATCTTCCTCTAACTAATATTTTAATTATTGCTGTCTAAGCAAATTAAATATAATTTATTTTCCTAATAGATTCTAGCAGTAAACAATATTAAACTTTTGTTATACGAATCATCGAAATATTTAAAAATTACAAAACGCGGATTCTCCTTTATAAATTTATTCTTTCTGATGATAAGTTAACCCTACTTAGTTCATTAATTAACAAGTCAATAATAATAATGTATCAACCGAGCTGCAATATAGTACAGGGTTTAGAACAGAAAATTAACATGGTAGTTTATATATGAAACCACGTATATGAAACCACACGGAGTATCTTGGGAAACCACAGCAAGGAGCTTGGAATGACGTCTTTGGTGCCAGTGAGAAGTTTCGGCGGGACAATATTAGAACATTCGTTTCAACGGATGTACACAAAAGCTGACGGTACGGCTGCTGGTCATGGGCAATCCACTAGCAAGTATTCTAATATGAGGGCACCAGTTGGAGCATGCCGAGTGCGGTTGTGACGTGATGAGTGATATAGGTATAGTGATATAGAATCGTTCAACGATAGAATTGGATAAGAACGGTACGGGTCAGGTGGTGCAAGGGAGTCGTCGTATACACCTTCCAAGAGTCTAGTCTACTATATATTGTATATATACATATATTTGTCTATAGTAAGGAACACTAGCTCTCAAGTTTCTCCAGTATAGCATAGAGCAGCAGCAACAGACCAACTTGAGCCAGCGATTAATATTTGTAGACAATAGGGCGCACATATTTCCGTACCTTGGATCCACCGAATTCAACTATTTGTATTCGCATACCCATACATACCTAGACATGATCTTTGTGGTGTATTTGTGTTGATCGAGGCGGGAGTTAGGTCAAATGGTGAGTGTGTTGAGAAGAGAACATTATGTTGGAGGAACACATGGTGGTTTCCGGCTCACGTCTGTGTACGTCAGATAGACTGATATGTCTAGTAGTATAGAGTGCGGTTAACATCTACTTGAAATTACTGTTGTATTGAGCCTTGTACGTATATGACATTTTATGTACTTGAATTAGTCAGTGTATTTGTGTGGGAGTTTATGTGTTTGTAAGTGTATGTATGCAAGCGTTTTACTCTCTATGTAGTTTACTCGTGTGACTGAGAGTCTATGAGAACGTGTGTGTCTCGGCACGTCTGGTAGCTAACATACGACGCAAGTTTCCTTTGTCCCGTGAACTCATAGTCACTAGCTCTCGACCTCGGGCAACCGAGCAAAAGCCAATCCTTCTCTGTCTTTGTCTCTCTCGACTCTTATTCCTCTCATCTGCCTTCATTTTACTATAACTTAACTCTGCATTTTCCTGCCTTACTTTAGTACGTGAAAAAAAGTCACAACACTTTATTTTATTTTTTTTTTCCTCTTACCTCACCCGTCTCAATTAACTCAATTTTTATCCTACCATTATTTTATAATCACCGCACTTGTGAAAATTAAACGAAATAAATTATTTCTGAGTATGCTTTCATTTTTTAAAACTTGATATAATTGGTTGTTAGACCAACAATAAAATCTCAATGAAAATATATTTATTGCTCTTTGACCTATTTTGCTTTGAAGCTATTGAATTTTTTCCATTGTTTTTTTCAAGCTCCATTTTGTCGATGAGAGAAAATAAATCAACTGTGAAATTATCCGATGGCCAATGAACTTTTCATTACGCATTTTTATTTTTTTTTTTTTTATATTTATTCTCGCCAATGCATACAAAGTAACAAATTGTGTGTAAAGGTATTAAAATATAGGGTTGACAATTTCGTGTTGAATATTTAATATCATCGTGTGTTAATCTATTGTGATAGTATAAAATTTTTTAAATCGTTATTTATCCATTCATTTTATTAACGCGATAAAATTAACTCCGTCATAATAATACGTGACCAAATAACCCGATAATAAAATAATTTTCATTAAATTGCACTTCGCATTGAAGGAGTATAGGTAGTTGAACGGATAAAAATTATTTTATTTCATTTTAAAGCTATTTTATTAAATTTTTTTTATAATTTTATAAATACTTGATAAAAATTTACAATGATAAATATTTATATTCAACAAAAATATGAAAAGTATTTTAGAAGAAAAAAAAAATATTTTGCAAAAATCGCAGCCACGGAATATAAAAAAAAATTGATTGTCAGATCAAAAGTGTACACGCAAAAAAATGAATTATAAAAATTAGTAATCGATAACTAAAAATTTCGAATGTGGTCACATTTTTATACACTGAGAGAAAAAAATACTGTTTTCAAGTATCTGCGTGCTTGAATCGTACCGAGTAAATTATTTGTTTAATCTTAGTAATATTGTACTTTAACCAAGAATATTTTCTTAAAATAAGTATAAAAATTCTTAAATCAAGAAAATATTACTTGGTTGGAGTATATTTTTACTATAATTAAACAAATATTTACTCGGTACGATTCAAGCACGCAGATACTTGAAAACAGTATTTTTTTCTCTCAGTGTATCATTTCAAACAGTAATTTTGTGATTTCATTGAATGTATTATAATAATCTTACTTTAAATAATGAAATTTTAATTTTTTATGTAAATAAGTCATGTTACAAGTAATAGAAATTGCTGTTTGCTAGATAAAAAAATGAAGTTATATAATATATTGTGTGACAAGGGATGAAACAAGACGATTTCAGACTAGGGTGAGGTTGGCTGCCCGAGCCGCAGGCGAGGACTGACATCACCCGCAGTCTGAAATCGTGTTTAAGCCTGGGTCACACACTATATTTTTCATGATTACCTGTAACGGAACTTTAAGATTTAGTGTCAGCAGCCAGTCAGAAACAAGTTAATTTCAAGCCGATGATGCGGAGAACTTTTAGAGAATGAGAAATATATGATTTACAGTCACTTATTAAATAGTAAATAATACAAAAATATTATTTTCACTCATTTTTTAGTAATTTTATTTGGTTAATTAAAACTGTCACTTAAAAAATGAAATGAGTAAGCTGAAGTGACAAATAAACAAATGCGAGTAATAGAGCTGCAAATGAACATTAAATATATCTAGCACAGGGCAGAAACAATTTTGTTTTTCCCAAGGGAAGAAACACGAATGTTTCTGCCCGCTGTGAAGGGATTTGTGAATTACGAATTCGCTAGCAGTTGTTTGCCGCATCGGCTTGAAATTAGCTTGTTTCGACGGGCTGTAGAGACACTGAAACTTCAAGTTTCGATGCTGGTATCATGAAAATAATTTAACGTTTTCGCTTCAACATTCGATGTTTGGAACATTTAAGTTTATAGTTAAAAAGTAAAGAAACATTCAGTATGATGAATAAAATTTTCAATGTCGAACAATTGATTTTATGTACAACGGTATATAATTATTACTTTCTTCAAATTGTCAAAAAATATATTTCAAGTGCATCAGCTTTTGTAATTTGAAACAATAAAATTTAACTTGTGTTTGTAAGCTTTTAATGTATGTGAAAGAATTAACCCAAAGTATTACTGATGCGCGGCTATATCTATATGGCAAGATGACGTATTTTATCATTTCAAACAATAAAATTTAAAGACCAAGAGTGACTATTTTTTTTCATATCAATATATTTTAGAGAATCATTCTTATACTTTTTCGCTTTCAATATTATATCATTTATAAATTACCTTCTTTGATGCGGGTTTATTGTTCAAACAATAAAAATCAATTGAAAATCCGAATAAAATTTATCATTTATTTTTTTGCGTGTACCGGTTTTGTTTCCTAAGAAAAATTTAGGCAACGGTTGACCCTAAGACCCAGCCCCAAAACTTCCCGATGTTTTCGAGCTCAAGGATAGAAAATCGATAGAAATTCTATAGAAAACAGATAGAACATCTAGACTCAGCGCTCGGTGCGAAGAAAAAAAATTTTTCCTTCACTTTTGAGTGCTGGCGTTCTTCCAGAAGACTTCTGAAGCCACGAAATCTTATGGAAGTCCCATAGAAAATCTAGACCAAGGTCTAGAAAGTCTGCGTGTAGGATACGACATATTATAATATTTATTTAAAAATGCTAAATAAGCAATTTGACCTCTAAATTTTTTACATAAGCCGCACATTGTTACGATTCCGTGTTTTAAAAAAAGTGATAATGTCAAATTTTGTGACTTACGACGTATTAGAATGGCAGTATCGATATATGTATGCATTTTGACTTTTTGATCAACATCAACATGAATAATATCATGTTAATTTACAAGACCTTTTAATATTTATTGAATAATCACTTAACCATCGTATTGAATAACGTTTTCCTGATATTTTATTCATATGAAATTGATTATATATAAAATGGCACCATGTAGAACACTTTTTATTAATTTAAAAAGTACATTTTTTTTACAGTGTATATTAAAGTTATTTATTAACGGAAAAGAAAAACTAATAGATATAAAATTAAAGTATATAGATCTACGTAAATGTGTATAAATGTGGGTAACAAAAATTTTATGCAGTGTAATATGTATAACGCGGGTGGTGAGATGATATCCCACTGGGGACTTTGGGTAATAGATTCCACCCTTCTTTCTCTCTTCTGGACGATAACAAGAAACCCGTAACTGAAAGAGAAACTCGAGAGTATGGCTGGGGTTCCTTCAATATATATATAGCTATATATATATATATATATATATATAGAAGATGTGGTTAGATATATAGTGTAGAATGGTTGGATAGTAGTAGAGAGGTGGTTTTATACTCTCTTATACACTCTTTTTCTTGGTTGTTGCTGGTATGCTGGCTCGTCTCTCTGAATCGGGCCATAGTGCCGTAGGTGTAATTTCCAGGGGTTGCACAACTATACCACAACGTTGGGATCTTTTCGCTTTGATGTCTTAAGAAATACTTTCCTCTTACTCTTTCGTACTTTATTTTATTTTTCATCTTTATCTGGCGTTGTCCCCTTTACTTCGACTACTGCTTTCATTGCATTGGGTGCAGTCTGCTGAGGGTGACTATCTGCTGCAGCAGACACAGACACGCGAAATCCTTCTGCGCCAAGGCGTAAGTATTACTGAGCGGAAATGACCAAGTCTAGTTCTCAGTATTAAAGGAATATCATTTCTATGTGAATTTATATTAAGGCTAAGAAAAAAAGTTTGTGATATCCAAAAGTGGATCTTGCTTATTTATATATATACTTTTTTTTTACTCTTACTATTATTATTTATTAAATTTTCACTATATTAATGTCTTTGTGCTTTTGAAGCTGAGCTAGAAAAAGGGGCCAGTAGACATAAAAAAATAATAACAATATATGCGGTTAAAAAGGTTCAATTACTTTTTTCTTTTAATGATGCTTTCAATGAGAGAATAGTTCTTATGGCTATAAAAAAAGATAATTATTTTCTGGGATTAAGTGAGCTGCTTACAAAAAAAACCTTTTCTTTTTTACTGTTTGAAAAAAATTTTTCATCAAAATAAAATTTATTACATATCAAATGTACGTTACTTAAAATATATATTCTTACTACTAAAAAATTCATACTGTATGAAGAGTACGTACAAATAAAATATTCGTGTATGAAAAGAGCTTGAATTACTTTTCTATTTACATCATTTAAAAATACTAAAAATGAAATTTACTAATTAATAAATTTTTTATTTAATTAATTCCTTTAACAAAAAAAAAAAAAATAAAAATGTTCTTTATAAATAATCCGTAATGGGAATAAAAAAAAAGATTAATTTGAATATTGTCAGACAAATTACTGTGATGGTAATGTCCCGAACTTGAAGTGAATGTTATCTTTCAATTACAACAAAATATAAAAATTAAATAACATCAGTTGTTCTAGTATAAAGTAAAAATTTGACGTCATAAAAATGTACTCTTTGTCACAGACATAAAATATATTAATGAAGTACATACCTGACATGACAGAACCTGAAGTTTTCTGAAATGCTCGGTAAAATATATGAGAACCAGAAATTTCATATTAGTTACGTTTCGAGATATTTAATAAAAATATAATACGACATATGTGTCAGACGTGAAAGTCATAAGTCATATGGCTATTTATATGTGATACAATATCTACTAGATATTGGGAATGAGGGTAAAAATGTAATCAATACTCATAAATTATTAAAAAAAATTGGAAACCGGTTGACCTTACGAGCCAACCCCAAAACTTCCCGCAGTCTTTGAGCTTAAGGAGCTCGAAAACATTACTGTCAATGCTTGTTCAAGCTCTTTGAGATTGACAATACTTTTAAGTACTTTTGTATTTTGTAATTTCAAGCTCTTCGAGTTGGAAAAAAATTAGGTTTTATATTAACCTCCGGGAATTCGAGAAATTAACAATAATCGGTATGAGGATCGTTGTTTAACGTTTCGCTCATCATTATGCTTAATAAATTCAATGTTTTTGGACAGAAATTATTATAAATGATCAAGATAAAAAGTTGAATAAGCTTTGAATCAATCAAAGAATTAACATATGAAACATCGGGAAAAAAATAAGGGCAATTTTTTAAAAGAGCTCGAAAAAGCGGGAAGTTTTTGAGGTGAAATTTTTTTTTTCAAATGCTCGTAAAAAAAAAAAAAAATTTCTTCTTGGATCATTGCGTGGTGCTTTAGCTATTCCTATGTAAATATAAATGACAGCTTAGGTAATTTAGTATTTTATTGATTATATCAGAGGCCGTACATTAATAAATATATAATCGTATACATAAATCAAAATATTGTAACAGATATACAATTAAATATATGAAGAACCCATAGATAATTTTGCCGCAATACAATATTACATATCCGCTATATATTATCTACGATATATTACTTTATCATACGAGTAATAACTCTCTATTCATTTAAATGCACATACCCATCCTCGTACTCCTGAACTACAAACACAGTCGCCCATACATTTATGATGATTCTTAGTATTTATTTTCCTTCATATATCATCATACTTTCAAATTAAAGATCATATTTACTCTTTTTATAAATTATTAAAGCATGACAATAAAATTTTAAACAAATGTTTTTTAAATTTCCGCTAAGAACATTGGAAATTTTAAAGAAAAAAGGCTATTAGTTTTTGTCCGATTTTTGAAAACCGAATTTCTGCGCTTAGTTAACAAAATCCTTAAAATATGACTTGCTTGTTTTTTTGAATTTTGTAGTGCAAGGCAAGATTAAGTTTTTATGATTTCAAAAAACCCGATGCATTAAAGAGTAGTTTTGAGCTTGAATAAATAAAAAGTCATCCACTCCGCAAATTTTTTACGGTGTAGAAAATTATCCATTCGGTATTCACTCCGAATCGTAACTTGTGTAAGAACAAATATGTTTATCGTAGAACGTGCCGTAACGTGAAGTATAGTGAAGTATAAGAAGTACTTGCAATTAAAATTGAGAGCTGAAATTTTCAGAGAATTCTTTTCAACATAAATACCAAAATTTTTCGTGTCAGTTAAAAAAATAAATGTTTGTTTCAAACGAAGTACTCTAATATAAGAGAGGGAGGGGCAAAACGAGGTACTTGAAGAAATGCTAAGTTTTTGAGGACTCAAATATGCTATATCTTTTTTTTCAATGATAATCTAAGTAAATAGAAAAAACTTTCAGTTGCCGTTTTAAAAAAAATTTTACATTTGTGCGAGTACCCCCTAAAAAAGCTAAAAAAATATATTCTGGACTTTATATAAATTTGATAAAATTAACCCTTAACGGCCACATCTCACCAGGCCACATAACGGCCACATGGTGTAACTCCCTTTTTTTGAAAGTTTTTTGACCAATTTATTTGAATGGTCTAAGACCTCTAATTCCTTTTTTTAAGCCTGGGGTGACTAGTCACTCCATATGGCCGTTAAGGGTTAAATTTTTTTGTAAGTAATTTACATGAAAAAAAATTATATTTTACATGATTATTGGATACGAAGAAAGAAAAAAAAATTTTGAATAGCCTTTATCATAAAACAATAGCCAAAAAAATTTTTCGACTGACATTCGACTTTTGAAAAAGTTTAACAGAAAAAAATTCAAAATGATGCTCAGTTATTTTTACAAAAGTAATTTCAGAACGTTTCAAAAACATTTAGAAAAAAATTTTTTTTTTTTTTTTATAAAATTTTGGGGGTACCCCATTTTGCCCGCCCCTCTACATAAAATAACAAGTCAATGAGTATTGTCTTTTTGGATGCAAGTATGACGTGTGACATGTCAAATAACTGTAGAATGACGCTGAAGCTAGCTTTCAATGCAAACAACAATACGCAATCAAGTAGTTGACGGATGACGATGGCATTACTATGCTATTGTTGTTGGGTTGAACGCGGTATTCTGGAATTACTGTACTCTCTCCACCAGTAGAAGCTAAAGGAAGCCTATATTGTGAGCGCGCGCTATATTCATGCGTATACTCGGTACATCACAGATACCCTCTATCAACGTCATGTTGATCCATTTAATATATATACATATTAGGGTGGCGCAAAAAAACCGACTATTTTTTTTTTTCGAGTCTCTTATGAAAATTTGCTGGCTTACGATGTTTTAAGAAGTCTCTCCAAAAATCAGCTCGATAAAAAATTTTTAAGAGGTCGCTCACGAATTTTGAAAATATCAAAAATGATCGAAATTTGAATTTTTTTTTTCAAAATTTTTTCTTTCTCGTGGCTGCAATAGTTTATATTTGTGAAATCATGACCACGCTGAAAATTTAAGCCCAAAATTTAAATATTTAAACCTCGCTCAAGAATTTTGAATGTTTCCGAGTACTGTCTTTTGGACGTTTTCGAGCGACCTTTAAATATTAAAAATAAAGCTTCTCGATTTTTTCACCATCAATTTGCATGACAATGAATAAAAATATAACCCGAGAAATAGAAATAATAAGTTATTTACATGCGTTTTTATTTTTTAATTCAATTTGTAGGTTTTTTGGCTTATTCAAAACTTACCAAATTTTATTGTTTAAGACTATCCTGTATATTTTTTGTTATGAAAATGTTATATTTTAATGAAATGACAATAATTGAGTTATAAAAAAATACAAAAATCAATTCAAAGTATTAGTTACATATTATCAGTTAATATTCAAAATTCTTGAGCGCCGTTTCAATATTTGAATTTTGAGCTCAAATTTTCAGCATAGTCATGATTTTACAAATATAAACTATTGCTGCCACGAGAAAGAAAAAATTTAGAAATTAAAAATTCGAATTTCAATCATTTTTGATATTTTCAAAATTCATGAGCGACCTCTTAAAAATTTTTTATCGAGCTGATTTTTGGAGAGGCTTCTCAAAACATCGTAAACCAACAAATTTTCACAAGAGACTCGAAAAAAAAAAATAGTCGGTTTTTTTGCGCCACCCTAATACATATATACCTTACTCAAAATGTTTAAATTAATGCTCTCATTTATTTAACAACTTAATTAATATTTATGATTTTAAAATAAATTATAATAATCAATAACCAATAGCCGATTCTATACAATGGCATAAAAATAAAAAAAAACGTCTCGCTTTGTATAAGATTACGTATCATTGTAACGTTAAAGTTGATCGATACAGAACAAAAAAAATACCGACTGCACTATGATGCAACAAATATTTACAATCTCTTATTTTAAGATCGAAGAGACTAGAGACCAAGTTTGTCGTAGTTGGCGAGGACTATGCAATCATTTGCATATCTATAAGCACATCCAGCTGTGTTGGTAGATGCTTACGCGACTGTATACTTGCACACAGTATATCCTACCCTCTACTTGCTTTTTGCTGTCGTCATTAACTCTCTGTAACTTTACATGTACATATATATTGATCTATTTCAGACTTTAATACATATACATTAAAATTACAGTGAAAGAAAAATAAAAAAAAAAAAAAGAACAGCGTTAAAAAAAGTAAATTTAAACACCACTGGTAGCAAATTGAGTTCTTTCAACCAAGATGGTGTTAACAGGCGTTGCAACTTGTTAATGTTCCATAAACATAGCTTTAATTAATATCAAAACAATTTAAAGTTGATTAATTACTCTTATACTTGCAGAAAGTATAATTGAATATATTTTTATCTTCGTTTAATAACAACAAGGGTTTGGACTCCGTCAACAGCATTATTTGAATAGTGAAAGTCTAATTCAGTATAATACTTGCAATTCTTACTTGGCTTAAATTTTTTTATCGTACTATGAATAATCATTTTTTTTTTCTTTTTAAATACAATTTCAAATAAAATATAATTCGTATGCGGGAAGACGCTGTATCAAGAGAAAATTTTATAATAAGTGAACAAAGAAAGAGATTGGAATCCTTTGAAGACAATTGCAGATGTAAGAAGACCGAAAGGAAAAAAGAAAGAACAAATTTTACTGCTTTATATACATTGACTCGGGTGTATAGACCCGTATACCAATTTCACAGCTCAGCATTGTAACCATATTTTTTAAAGTTGCCAAGCTTCATAGAAAATTTATTGACTATTTTTTTTTTCTTTGTTATATTTTATTACAATATACATGTTTAGTATATATCCTTTACCTATTTTGCTGTTTCTGATTAGTCCAAGCTCGTTGTAAACAATCCTATTATAAACAAATTCCCCGCGCTTTTTGTCATGACTCTAAAACTTCTCAGTTCTATTCGACGATCAAATTTCATGCCTTGACACTCATAAGCATCGATCGATCTTTGTTCAAAAACACAGTTTTTCGAATAATGAATTTTTTTCAATACGTGATATGTCATTTGAATGACATTTACATGCCGTTATTTTGAATTTGCACAGAACATGTCGCGAATCATTGGTTGTAACAAATGATTTGTAACAATTCACATATATGACGTACACATGTAAATGGAAAAGAACCCGAGTCAAAAAACAAGTTATAGTTTAGCCCTCAAAAGCCTCAATTCCTTTGATGTTTTATTTGCCGCCCAGAAAGTAACTGTACTTTAGTACTCAAAATCCTCAATGATAACCAAGAGGTCTAAATGCTAACAATTTATCAATTTTTAATCATAACTAAGACCTCAAAATCCTCACCGAATGAAAAGTTATTCTTCGGACTTTGAAAAATTTTAGATAGAAAAATTTTAGGTACAAAAAAAATTGATTACTTTTTAATTGAAAAGCGTTGAAACTGAAACAGTACAACAGTTTTGACACATACCATTTTATTTCGACACTTAATTATGCTATTATAATAATTTAACAGCAATATTGCGTTCATGAAAAAAGAGAAAGGGGTAATTTTATTTGCGGATAAGGAGAGGGAAGAGAAAACGTCGAATGAGACTTTTGAGGTTCAAATGTAAATAAAATTATTCCTGTATGTTTTGAGTATTTTGAGGCTCTAATCCAGATTATGTTCTTTCAGTTTAGTCTTCAAAGTGGTAAAATTGGTCGTAACTACTACTTTGAGGACTAAACTAAAATAACTTTCTATCTGTTGTCAATCTTCAAATCCTAAATTGATCCTCCGAAACCTCATTGAGAACTTCGAGACTTAAATCCGAATTTGTTTTTTGGTTCGGGCGAGTCTAAATCATGGATTTTTCCAAAAAACATTTTCCTCTACAACTCCTGACGTCTGTTTATAACGAGTTTTGATTGTGGCATCTCAAGTATGTAGGTATGAAAACTTATGATTATTTGAGTTACAGTTTGACAAAGTCTGTGAGTGAAGGCCTTGAAAATACTATATTTACACTGATAGAAATTTTATCTTGGCTCAAGAAATATTTTCTTGAGCCAAGAATTTATTTATGAAGAAAACCAATTGTCTTGCTTCAAGAAATTCTTGTCTTGATTTAGATTTTCTTGGCTCTAAAGATTTTGTATCTTTGATGGATAACTCTCGTGTCTTGACCCGAAACTGTATTCTCTTCAATCGATACTATTGAATTCTTCAAGCAAGACCACTTTTCTCTTCAACTAAAAATGTCGTATTATTATTTTAAGAACTTTAAATTTTCAGTTCAAGTAATAATTCCTTGATGGAAGATGTTTTTGAAGTGATGAAAAAAAAATTTTTTTTCTTAATAAATTTCTACTTTAACATATCTGAAGTGAATGAATGTAGTCTTTTAAAATCACTTTAAAATTTTTTATTTTTAAAATAAAAAAAAAAGTTTTTTTTCAAGCTGAGTAAATTGAGATCTTGATTTAAAAATCGCGCCATTCTCGAAACAAGTCGGTAATGTCTTAAACCTACATTTTGCCTATCTCAATCCAAGAGCAAGAAATTCTTAAGCCAAATATGTCAGATTTTGTTTCAAAACAATAAAGGCTTCATCGAAGAATAAAATTCTCAAACGAAGAATTTTTTTTCTCTATTCGAGAAATTTAATTTTTTGGTTCAAAAACTTATTTCTTAAATTAAAACAATTAAAAATTTTAAAACAAGAACCACATTTCGAAGAAAAAATTTTTCTCGAATCGAGATATTTTTTCTATCAGTGTAAATATTGTTGTAAATAAATATTCAGTTCACATGTGAGAATTTTTGTTCAGAGTTCGAAATAGTGAATAACTTTTTTACGATAGATTGTAAATTTATCTATGAGCTACATTCTTTGAGAAAATTTCTTCTTTATCCTTCTCAATTTCCTTCCTCTTTTAATTTTCCTAAAAAAACGTGAAAATTTTTTGTAATTATTCCTGTATGTTGTTCTGCATATTTTTCATATTTTCTTGCTATACAGCATTATGTAATTAATTCAAAAAATGTGAAACGCGTCATGATTTTGCACGTCATCCTTAAAGTATATTTACAATACATAACTCTGTTCCAAATTAATTGAATTTTAAGCATTTTATTAAATTAGCGTCAATGAATAAAAATTAAAATCAATTTCCTTTGATGAGGACTTCCTCTTGTTAACAAATCAAAACTATTTGTAACGATTACATTTATCAAAGTAGAGCAAAGACAGCTAGTAACATTAATGTGATCAAATTCATGGTCTATTTTCGTAAACGCTTTCTCATTTGTACTTCAAAATTTTATTCCACAGGATTGATTGTTGACACAAATAAAGTCAATGATATTTAATGCTATAAAAATAAAAGAAACATTAAAATTTAATTTCACCATATCTTAAAGGCTGTTCTTTACCTGCCGCAATTGATTTTCGTTTATTCTTGGCGTCCTTTCTCGTATAACTTATCATCCTCCTTGCAATCTCCGGTTGTACAGTCATGTCACATCGGATACAGGAAATAAAATCGAAATTCTTTTTACTGGAAAAGCTTTAGTCGTATTATAGATAATGTCAAAGTGGACTATGATAACTCTTCACCTCGGCTATAAAAAATATAAAAGTTTGCAATAAAACAATTTGGTCATTCATTTTTAAAAATATTTTCATCTATTGGTTTTATTATTATTATTGATCAATGTAATAATTTTTTGTGTGATGGGAGGAAAGATAATTAATAAGTAAGCCGTTTAATTAAATTTGAAAAAGTTCAAGTATTTTTAACATGTTTATAAAAACTTACATCCACTTATAAAAACTACAGTTAAGTGCAGGGCGTATTAAAGACCGCCTTTCGCTCAACGTCTTTACTTTTTTTTTTATTTCATCTTTCACGTATAACTTTCATGTTACTGTTTGTAAAGTGCTCCAAGCTACCTGTGCTGGGTGTGTGAAAGTAGACATAGAAAAAGATCGGAAGAGAAAGAGATAGATACAAAGAGGAAGAGAAACGTGGAAACACCGGAGCTACAGTGTTTTGTAGCCGCCACGCTGGCAAATGCTTTTCAGAAACTTTAACCCTGTGTTTCCAAGTTTTGTATGGAATTCACAGAAAAATTTAATGAATTACATTTTTTTCATTTTTACTTTTTTTTTGCTTTCAAGGAATACGTTGTGATTAATTCCATACAAAAGATGCTGAGTAAAAATATTATAAACATTATTTATTTTTTTAAATTCCGCATAAGATAAGTCAGGTAAAAATGGGCATTACAGAAAACTTTTTTAAAAACTTTTTTTTTTTACGGTATTTTCAAGTCTGAAAATATAGTAAATTTTGAATTTTTACTTATGAAATAATTATTATATTAACGAAATTTATTTAAATTAACCTTTACATCTTCAGAAAAAAACTGGAGAGTACCCTAATAGAAATAATCTAGACTTTACTCGATTTCAGACCAGTAACTGGCCAGCGATCCCGGCTAAAAACTAGAAATCCCGCCACCTACAACTAAGGCGTACACATTGGTCACACTAATATATTTTCTGTACTAGTGTGTATGTGTGTGTTTATTTTTTTTCTGTTTAACCTCTATTTTTTAATGTGTATGTTAATATGTAAATAATTTTATGATAAATAATCAATATACACATAAAAAATGGAATCTATGAAAAAAATGAATACAATAAGTGAATTGCAACTATGGGCAATAGAAACAAATATTGTAAATTGTCCTTTAGACAAATTATTAAAAACTGGGAAGGAGGAAGTCGAAAAAAGGAATAATTAAAAAGAAAAAATATTATACATTATTAATAATAAAATTTTCATTATAGTTAATTTTTGAAAGTACGATTTAATGATTACATTTATTTTTTAAATATAATGATGTTGCCGGCTTTATAGTTTAACATTCATAAATTAAACTTTGATTTTTTAAGTCAATGAAAAGCTCAATAAATAAATTTTATAATGATTTTTTTTGTCAATCATTATTTTTATTATAAGTTTTAATTTATTTATTTAAATTAATTAATTTTTAATGTCTGTCAATGCGGGTCAGTATTTATTTATTGATCTATATATATCTATGCTTCAGGTGAGATTTATCTATGACATATAAATTTTTGGAGTAATTTGGAGAAAGATACATTAATTTGAATTAATTTTTAATTTGTCTGGGTATTTTTTTGAAAATCGTTTTATTTTTCCGAGGAACTGATAATTTTAATAACCTCCAAACCTAAAACTTTAAAGTGACAGTTTTTTCAATGCCGCCATGTTTCTCTTGGATCTCTAGTAAAACTGGCCAGTTACTTGACAAAAACTCGATATCCCACTGGCCAGTTTCTGGTTTAAGTCTAGTAAAACTGGCCAGTTACTAGACAAAAACTCAATTTCATTTCTACTAGGGTACTCGAAAGTTTAAATTGAGCTTGAAGGCTAAAGTATTATATCAAAACGTATTTATGTCTTTTCTTAAAAAAATTCTTCGAAGTAATGCACTTATTTAAAGCTCTTTAATGATAACGGAAACATTCATTATATATTTG
This sequence comes from Microplitis manilae, assembly GCA_030273425.1. Taxonomy (NCBI): domain Eukaryota; kingdom Metazoa; phylum Arthropoda; class Insecta; order Hymenoptera; family Braconidae; genus Microplitis; species Microplitis manilae. Next base: position 27,193,295 of record CP092722.1, on the reverse strand, counting down.
AAATGAAATTTTTTTTTTTATAAGAACTACTGAAATAATATATATATCAAAAAAATTAATGAAATTAGCACATATGCCATTCATCCTCCCATTAAGGGGGGTAAAAATTTTAAACTTTCATTCAAAAGTTCATTTCTCCCTTTGATATGTTAAGTAACATTTTATTTTCATGATTGCAACTCACCATTTTAGGACTCTGAAAGTAAAAAAAAAAGTTTCATAATCTGTGTACAGAGACGAAGTTATAATGCTTCAACAACAAGCCAAAATAAGCCGCTAATTTCGGGCTAATGCTGTTGACAACTATTGGCACATGCGTGAATCGTGGGCTTCTAATCCCTGGGAAGGAACAAACATTTTTTTCCCTAGGGTCGAAACAAACTTTTCTCAGCTGTAAGTTAAATTATCTAACCTCTCAGTGCATTTATAATGCCTTCATTCGTGAAAACATCGATAAAAAATTTAAATCATAGGAAAATCAAATAATGAAGAAAGAAATTCTGTTATTTCTATTTGGATTTTGCTGCAAGCCATAAATCGCAATGCGTGTATATCCCAATAGCGTTAAATTGACTTGTTTCAACCAGGTGCTGACACTGACACTTGAATTTTCATGGCATACAATACGAAAAATAAAGTATTCACATGAGTAAAATACGAATTATGGCTTGATGTAATGTCAACCAACTTCACCCTAGTCTAAATCCCTCTTATATCATTCTTTGCCACAAATAATACTATTATTTAATAAATTTATACTGTTTTAAAGTGTTGAGAATTTTTTATGAATATTTTTCGGTATAAAGTCGGAGCGTGTATGGAATAGAAATTTTATCCGGTGATATTTTTCAAACAAATAGCGTTCTTCTTTTCCCGCTAAGTAAATCGAAAATTTTCAAATAAAGGGAAATTATTGCTTGCAGTACAATTTTTGATAACAGAGTTTTCAACAGATCTCGAGGTTTGAGGTCCTAGGAAACTATTCAGATAACTATTATCTTACTCTATCGATTGATTTCAAAACTTAATCAGCTCTAAGACTCTAAAATTCTTATCGAATGCCACCTCAACCGACAAAATTTGATCATTTGTTTGGGAGATATCGTTAACGAAAATTTTTGAAAATAGTGTTCTCTTATTAACATCAGAATTGTTGAACTGATTGACGCTCAATTTTTTTAGCATTACCGTTAACATCAAAGCTAGTTAATTACTTAAAAAAAAAAATCAGCAACAAAAAATTAAAGAATAACAATTAACCAAATTTTAAAATTATCTTTGAAGTCTTGAATATTCGTAGATCAAGGCACGACACAAATTTTTTTTAAAGAGCACGAAAAAACTACTGCATAGAAGAGTGTTTTTGAGCTCGGAGCTCAAAAATATATTCGTGATACTGTTTTCGAGCTTCTTGAGCTCGAAAACAGTGAAAAGTTGTGGGGCTGGCTGCAGGGTCAATGGCTTTCCAGATTTTTGTGTCTATGGAATATCAGAGTACTAGTTAGTTGAAAAATTTGGTAAATAGAAAAACTTTTTTTTTTGAGTTTGCTACTTATTTTGAAAGAAAATAGAGTACACTGTGTAAAGTGGGACATAGAAAATTAAATCTATTTTGTTCTTCTATAAAATTCTGTTAAGAAACAAAGATATCTAATCATCAACATTCAAAAACAAATAACTTAAGTACTCGCATATTATAAATCAGGAAAAAAAAAATGTTTTCTATAAGGTTTTGGATACATGCTTTCATGCCATAAGAATTAATTGTCTGCTTAGGTACCCGTTGTGTCCCAGTCTTTTGCATGTTAAATCGTGAATATGTAAATTGTTAAATTATTCTTATCAGTTTATAAATATTTGCTGATTAAATTTAAATATCATCATAAACTGAGAATTTAGTTTAGCTATGATCATTTCTAAAAGTTTATTTATGACATTAATTTAGCTTTAGTGTGCCGAAAATAAAAAATGTTTGATGGATGATTTATTGAAGAATAAAAAAAAAAGTTTTATAGGTGTTTATAAGCGTTTGAGAAACCATAACATTAATATATAAGACTTCTTTATAAAGTAAGTGGTGGTTGAGAAAATAACTTTTTGCCAGTTGAATAGTGTTCGATCAAATTGCAGCTGAAGTGGGTGAAAGACGATAAGAATAATGTGGGATGTGTTCTTTGTGAAAAAGCGCGGAACGGTGGGTTAAATAATGGGGGTTACAGCAAAAACTCTGTTGCGAACTGGTATATCTGGGGATCCGCGCACACGGTAACATACAGAGAGAAACCATCAGAAAGACGAAAAGAGAGAGAGAAAGAGTCGCTAAAGGACGATGAGAATCCTCGCGGGGATTGAAATACGGCTGAAAAATTTTCCGCAACGAGAATCCATTCGTTGCTGCTGTATGCGGCTATAGCTTATATAGAAAGGATTCGTTTAAATTTTTTTCTATTTTATACTTTCTATTTTTTTCAGTTATAGCATACCCAGGTGAACATCAGATAAAAAGTTTTTCGTGATGGACGTAATATAAGTGTAACCACTCTAGATACTCGGAAATTTTTCAGCTTTGCGCGTTCAATAAATGTTTTTATTCTTTCATTATTTTTATTAGCTGTGTTATATATATATATATATATATATATACATATATATATATCTAAAGTCCTGACAATTGAATAAACTTTAATTGAGTTAAAAGGAAATGATATCTACTTTATTTTTAGCATCATTACTTAAACTTTAACTGTTCTATATGATGCTTATCTATATATATTAGTGCATGATATCAAGTGAAGGGAAATTAAATTGACTAGAGATGTCCTAAAATTTTAATATAATTAAAAATACAAGTTAAGACTTTTAATCCAAATGTCTCCGTTTTATTGTGAATAAGATATCTCTTCAAGTAAATTCAAATGTCAAAGATCATTAAATGCTCTATCCTATTTTTGTTCGATTAAAATTTTTCTACTTTTAAATTCGAATTATATAATGAACTGATCCATTGATTTTTATTGAGAAAAGTTTTTAAATAATTTAAATAAAGTTATTTCGATTTTTTTTTTGTGATTTGCTGTCTAATTTAAACTTTATTTCATTAAATAAATATGTAATCTGCTGAAATATAATTGGACTTGAAGTGTGTATTGATTATTCAATAAAATTATAATTAATAATTAGTAACTTGATATTTAGATCAAAATGTCACTTTTCGGCAAATTTAGTTACTAAATTCTGTCCATAAATTTTTTTTTTTATTTTCTAATGTAGAAAGAAGAATTAAAGACTAAGTCTACATAAAAATTCCTGGAGAAAAATGACATTATAAAATTATATATTGATAATGGCCTGGCAAAATTGTATAAATTTTTATTAAGTCTTATAAAAGTGTATAAAGTTTTGTAAAATTTTATAAAATTATATGAAATTGTACAAAATTTTGAACAATTTTATGAATTACATTTAATTATCAATTCCCTCACTCAAATCTTATTTCATAAAATTTTATATGATTTTATAAAATTTAAAAAAACATTTTGTCCCGGGTTATGAAGAAAAAACAACTTTTTTAAAAGATGAAAAAAAAAGGTGCTTTCGACCAACCCAAATTTTGATTTATGACATTTGTTGCTATTTTTGTCATTGATTAGCCTCAGAGTAGAATAATATCGAATGAAAAACTTTATGTTACCTAAATTATACTATTTTTCTTACCCAAAAATAGGAATTGTACTCACTCTGTAAACATGAATAAGTGAAATAGGTGAATGTTCACTAATTCTACGTGCCAATCGAACTACTTTTTAAAATAAGTGGTTCGGTTCGCACTTAAAATTAGTGAATATTTACCGATTTCACTTATTCATGTTTACAGAGTATTTATATCAGTGTCGAACTATGAATTTTTATGATAATTATGGTAGGGATACCGTGTTTGGCCACCTTAAAGCTATTTTTGGACACTTCAAAAAACACAATTTTTTCAGTGTCTTATCATTGATTAAAATATAGTAGTGCTACTAGTAGTTTACTCGGCGCGTAACCAATATGGTCTGGGTTTGATTTTCAGTTCGGACTATCCGAGTATTTTTTTCAATTTATCAATAATGTGTTCAATGAGAAAGTTCTTTCCCTATTCTTCCCAATTCCCTTCTATCCTTATTCTTTTCCCTTGACACGAGTAATTCCTCAAATAAATTCTTCCATTAGTGCAGTCCTGACTAAATGCAAAAAAAGCATAATTTAAAAAAAAATTTTAGGGATAGTTACTGAAAAGAATTTTATTCAATTATTTATAGGTAAAAAATAGTTTCTTAAAGTATTTAAACATACGATAAATATCACGCTTACTTAATTTATAAAAAGTTGTTGGATGAAAATAAGTAAACGGAAAAGTTTTAAACTGAAAACAAAGACAATCGAAAACAACTGCTGCTGAAGCTTTTAGCGTAACATCCAGAAAAAGTTGACCGATATACATTACATATATATCTTAATTCCGATTATATGGATTAAATATCTTCTAAGCCATCAGGACTGATAGTAATGTAAAAACGTAAATTTTTCGTAATCTCAAGAACGTATAACATTAATTTAAAACAAGTACATAGAATGATTTTCCAAGACTGCTCATAACTTTGAAGCTTCAAAGCCACTTCAAGTATTTTTATTTTACAGAATTAAAATTTTAAAGTCATTTGCTTTCTCCATATAGTATATTAAAAGCTAATTACCGTAATATATACTTGTATATTGTTGAAAACTTCTTTATAATTCTTTTAATATCAAAAGTTAATTATTTTTGTTTAAAGACTTCTCGTTACTTCAGAAAATATAAATTTCAGTTCTATATAATATCAGTCCGAGCGTCTTTGTTATAAATATTCTCATAAAAAAAATTAATTCAACCTCATTAAATTTACATATTTGCATTATTTTTTTTTTTACGGCCCCCACTTTTATTTCTTCAATACGTTAGTATATACGCAGTTAGAAATTTTATGTTAAATTCAACACAAATCGTGTGTTGCAAACGGACTACGGAAATTTTTGTGTTAATTCAACACATTGCGTTTGTGTTGATCTTTAACACAAATTTTATATGAAATAAAATTGAACGCATAAAATCTGTTCTTTTGAAAGAAAATTTGTGTACATTTAACAGAACATTTGTGTAAATTTAACACACTTTTCGTGTTAAAATCAACTAATAAACATAAGCACATAACCTAACCAACTCAAATATACTGATCTACTCTTAGTAGAACTTATGTCAATTTAGCGAACAATTGAACCGGTTCAAAAATATATGAAAGTTATCTAAATTTAATTATAAAATGTATATATTTAATTGTCAATAAATTATAATCCAAATTTCCCTGCAGACAATGCTGCTACAATGCTTTGCTTGGTTATAGTAATAAAGAATTGCGCGGGAACGTTTAGTCAAACAACACAAATTTTGTGTAAATTTTCGAATAACACAAGAAATGTGTTACATTTTAGATTTTGTAATCATTTAACATAAAAAATCTGTTAAAGTAAAATAACACAAACGGTTTGTGTTGAATTAACAGATTTCTGTGTTAAAAATCAACATAAAAGATTTAACCAAATAATTTTTTAACACAAATACACAAAATTTCTAACTGTGTATGTATATATTTATGATTAAAAAGAAATATTCGCAGTTATTGGAATGAATTCAATTCAGTAACACAGATATTGCTAGTATAGTTGTGTAGATGGATTTTATCACACTCTTCGTGATATATATATATATATACAATAATAATAATGTCTTATCTTGAAAGAAAAGAAAAATATATAATTTATATTTTTATGTATATATATATATATAAGTAAATGTATATAGAGAAAAAGAAATGAGTTGGCATCGCCCAGAGGAGAAAAAAACGTACGTCCGTAGGGACGAATAGTTTTCGACTGCGGGTCATCCAATCTTTTATACGGCTCATTGGACTCTTATTTTGTCGACCTGCCTTATATAGATCCACAGTCAATCTATTTTGTGAAAGATACACACTGGATCTAAGTAACTCGTCGCTGTTAGAAAGAGAATTCCAGTGAGCAGGCTAGCCTACAGTAATCTGTACACCCTCTGTTCTCATTCCTACTATACTCTAGTCTACTCTAGTCTAGTTTACTTGCGTCGACTCTACTTGACTCAACTATACTGTACCGTACTAGTAGTGTGTGTCCATATAGATACCGACAGTAGTGAAGGCCACCAGGACCGAGAGAGAAATCGACTTATCCCGACCGCATCAGTATATGTGGACACCAGGTGCACTGAACAACTCCTCAACCAACTTAACCAGTCTAGATAGTATAAGTATAGCTACCCACCCTACTAAATTACAAATATCTCTCTCGCTCTCAGTTTTTTCTCCCGCCCGTACCTACATTCATTGAGTTATGTTGAAAAAATTTTTTTTTTAAATCCTTTCATTAAGTAAATTAAAATAACTTTTTTAAAAATCTGGAAAATAACTTTCCAGAAAAATAAACTATTTGATTAACGGGTTTTTTTTTTTTTTTTTTTTTTTTTGTCATTTAAATGGGAAAGATATTTCTCCCTTGCGAGAACTTAAAAATTAAGATAACAAGTCAATAGTCTTTAAGGCGACATTATTTTTCGATCAATAAAAAGTTTTTTATAAATATCAGTTATTATTATAGTAAAAATATATCTTTTAAATGCAATCAAATGTATTTAAATTAATGACTTTATGATTTGAAAAAAAAAAAGAAAAAAAAAAATATTCTGACATTTGATAAAGCGCGTGGATGTATTCAGTTAATTGTTTCAGATAAACTGTAAAATAGGGCTGTGATGAAACCAAAATAAAAAATAAAAAACATTAAAAGGTAAAAATAAAATAACCGGTGAATGGTATCGGATTTAAATGCTCGCTGTGTATCGGAAACAGATTTTAGTTTTTGTCAGAGACTCTATATTGTAGATAACGTTTGTTTTCTTTTCATTGGCCATATCAACACGCCTTTCTCGTTCGTAGACATATACATATCTAGTTTAGAAGCGATGGTGCCAGAACCAGCAACGACGCTGCTGCTTTTCTAACGCGAATATATTTCACAAGAATACCTATATACATACATACATTCATGAACACATATATACGAAACATCTATAGTTATTGTTGGTATATATATATATATATATATATATGATAGTGCCAATATTCAATTTCACGTCTTATGAAATTCGTACCGCAGTGTAGGATTGTTTCAATGAACTTTCGAATTCAGCATCAAAGTTATGCTTTAAAATCAATTTAATTTACATGTCTTGTATATTTCTCATATGTATATAGATAAATATAATATGATTAATTAGCATACATAAATTTATATTGAATTTACTGCAATTATTCAATAACTGTTTTGTTAAAAAAAAGTCTATAAACATATTTATATATTGAATATATATGAGACTGATTAAAAAAAATCGACTATTTTTTATTTTTCAAGGACATACTTTTAAAAGTTTCAGCAATGGAAAAACGCCTCTTAAAATTAGACCTCTTAATATTAACATTAAGTACTTTCGATTGCAATTTTCTACTTTCTATTGATGCAACATGGAAAAAATTTTTTTTTTTTATTGAAATTTTGTAACTTATCAACCACTCAATATATTGAAAAGGCCAAGATATTATACTGTAGAGAATCGAATACTCTACGATAAAGACCTCTTATCAGTTTTTGATAAATTTAATACTCCAAAAGTTATTCGAGATCAAAGTTTAATTTATAGAATTTTGACTATTTTTTGACTTTTCCGGTGAAACTATCAGACGCATTACAAAATGTTATTGAACCTTTCTTGTAAACCATTTTATTTCCAACAAATTATCTTTTTCAAATTATCTTTTTGAAAATTCTTGAATGCTCTTTAGTTATATGCATTAGAATTAAAATCAGCTATAATACAGCTTTTAAAAATGAATTTAAATGCGAATAACTAAAGAGCATTTAGGAATTTTGAAACATTCATTAAGGATAATTTGTTGGAATGGAACGTTCTACGAAAAAGGACCTGTAACATAGTGACCTGTCTTATAGTATCACCAGAAAGTCGAAATATAGTAAAAAGTTGATTAAGTAAACTTTGACCTCGAATAACTTTTGAAATATTTTATTTATCAAAAAATGATAAGAGACCTTTTTTATAGAGCATTCGATTCTTCATAAAATAATGTATTGACCTAAACGATATACTGAGCCGTTGATGTGTTATAAAATTTTAAAATTAAAAAAATTTTCTTCCCATGTTATTCAAAAGGAAAATAAAAAATTGCAATCAGGAAGTACATTGATATTAAGAGCTCTAGTTTTAACAGGTGGTTTTTTTACCCTGCAGAAACTTTTGAAAGTGTGTCCAAAAAATAGTCAATTTTCTTGAATCGGTCTAGTATATATTAGGGTGGTCGTTAAAAATTAAATTTTCTCATGCGCCCCATAAAAAGCTTCTTTTGAGTGAAAAAATACGTGGGGAATTTAGTTTTTTCGTTTTAAGTAAAAAGAGCACGTGCTGAAGGACGTATCAAAATTCATTTTTCGATAGAATCGCGGTTTTTTTAAAAATATGTCATGAAATATGCAGATTAAAGGAAAAAATCATAGGAACAATTTTGTAGAAAATTAAATTTTTCATAAAAAAGGTCATATTCATTTTTTTTATAAAATGTGTATTTATGAAGATATCTTAAAAAAACTTTTTTAGATCTTATGAATTGAGCGTTTTAAGGATTACAAATTTTGAAAATAACATTTTTCGAAGTATATAGAAACTTCAACAAGAATTAATGATTGATATGTTACGAGTTACGAAGTTGTCTATATTTGAGAAAAAACCTTATTTTTAACGTTCGTGATTCTTTAAATGCTCAATTGATAAGATCTAAAAAAGTTCTTTTTGGGTATCATCGTAAGTAGACATTTTATAACAAAAATGAACATGACCTTTTTTTGTCAAGAATTTGATTTCCTACAAAATAGTTCCTATGATTTTCTCCTTTAATTTGCATATTTCATGAGGTATTTAAAAAGAAATAACCAAATTTTCCACGTATTTTTTTACTAAAAAGGAACTTTGTGTGGGGCGCCTGAGAACATTTAATTTTTAACGACCCTAATATATATATATACATATATTAATATATTAATATATATATGTTAGTGAATTGGAAATATATAAATGATGATGGTGATGATGATGTCAGTGAGGGTGGTTATTGGTTAGCCACAAAATTATAATTAAATGAAAACTCAACAATCTCGGTGGGTGGTATGGTGATGTATTTTGGTGTAGCTGGAAAACCGCGCGATCGGAAGCTATATGAGGAGGGTGAGAGGTGAGAGTTGAAAAGGGGCGGCCGGTAGTCAGACTATAAACCACAGAAGACAATGGCTGCTTTAGTAATAGAATAACGGGGGTCCACGACCGATAGCCGATTCAATTAATGCCGTTATCCAGAGAGATCCTGTATGCGGAGCTTTTGATCGCGGTGACTATTGAGCCCTGCTTGTTGGATATTCGATCGGATAGATTGCCGTGGTTGTTCAATATCCTATAGACACGATGACAATTTCAATAGTTACTATATATCTATTCAATATAAACGCTTTTAAATCGTTTTTATATATACTTTGTGTGCAGCATAAAAAAAGTTAAAATAACTTTTTTTATCTACGTCGATGGTAATCCGGCGCATAGATAAACTATTCAAAGTAATTTTATTATTTTTATTTTACGATTACAAATAACTCGAGTTGTTTTATTCAAAGTTATAACTTTTATTATGTTTTATATAATATTTATTAGTGAATTTTTGTTTATTCGTCTGTATGATGTTCAAATTGAATACTCGATGTTTATTACAATTACACGTATATACATGTTTGTGAAGATTGAATCAAGTAAAAATACCGTATGTGGATTCACAATTATTTTTACTATATATAAATATTTGATTGGCCTAGTTGTTAAATTCTCACATAACATGACGTAGCAGACAAAGTATATAAATGTGTAATGAATTTTGTTATCGTGTGCGTGATGGTCCAATTTCCAATGAGTTTAAATTTCGTAAATTTTCACAACAATAGGGTGCATCGCTCGCTTATATCGTACCCAGATGTGTTATTATTATGTCGTTTTACGTCAACTGTAAATTATTGCCAGCAGTTTGTGTTGAAATCTCTTGATGCCGTTGGCAATAATTTTTTCTTTTTTTGTTTTGTTATATTTTTGAAACATCACCGATGTGTCTCACCATCATTCACAATTGTTAATATTATGTCATTATATATTATCTGTTATCTGGATTTAAAAATATTTTGAACACATATATCATCGAGAGTATTTAATCCGTTATTTTTTATTCATAATCTATTTTAAATTGCTCAGTTTTAAAACGTTATGTTTGACAGGTTGAGTGTTTCCTGAAAGTCGAAAGGAGGATATATTTCAATAAAAGCAAAAAATAAAAATAACTGGTTTTGTATGTACATATATATACATATATTTAGGTATAAACTTTTTTGTGTGTGTGTGTGAGCGTTTGTGTGAATAGCAACAGCATCACAAGTACATAGTATAGCATCATTTTCAAGTGAATAAACCAACTCTCCTGCCAGCATTATATATAGTTTTATCGAGGGTAGTTCAGCTCTCCAAATGTTTACTCTATCGGGGAAAAAATTGATCTTTTTGTTTTCCATCAGTAATATATATAGATGGATATATTCCGAACGCAAAAATATACATTGTGATGCGACTCATTTCGTGCGAAACGGTAAATACATTTGGGTTTTAATACAGCAATGTTAACAATAATATTATTTTTATCAATAGATGAATAATTAATACATTGATTGTTCAACTGGTCCATTCACTTTTTTCGGTTGTTTGATATTTTTAATAATTATAATTGTGTGGGTAAACTCGAGATGAAATTTCACCTGTCATTAATTATTAAAATACATATCACAGTGCAAAATTACAAACATAATCAAATAGGCTCTCGAATAATAATAAGTAATTTGTTATACTAATTTAATGCCTTAATTATGAACTATAATGAGATAATGACTATTGAAGTGTAATTGTTCATTATTAATGATTAATCATAATAATAAATTCATTTTATATGTCAAAAAAAAATCGATTCAAAAATGTCCATCACGATAAATTCAAAAGTTTGAGACAGTAGAACTTTTTTAACTTTTGAGAAACTTTTACAAATTAAAAAAAAAACAATAATTGATTGAATAATTCCGCACATTTATTTAAAATTTTATGTCAACTGTTTTTGAGTCAAAATTAATTCCCGACTCAAAAATAAAACTTGATTTAGACTTGGTTTACCAAGATGAACTTTAAAGCCGTTTTTCACAAGACAAAATCGAATTTTTGTACGGAGATGAAATATATTGAGTTTTCGCTTTGGTTTAGACTTAACTGACATACTTAGTTACGATTTAAGACGAGAAAGTCTAAATCAAGTCGAAGTTTACTTGGTTTAGACTCATTCGACTTAAGTTCTAAGGCAAAAAAGTCAAAACTAAGATGAAATGTGAAAAACAAATTTTACACTAAAAAATACTCCTTGTTTTTGACTTGGTTGATCAAGTCTACAAAAAAAGAAAATTCCACTAAAATTTACGATGTTAACATCCCGCATGGAAATACCATATATGATAAATATATATGGAAAAATATATGATCAATATGGAACCATATAAGTGGCCAAAAACGATATATGTTTTCTTATATATAATATAGTAAATTTCAATATAATTAATTCACTTTTTTCATTCTTTTGAAAAATTTATAATTACTGACCAGACTATTTAGTTCAAATTCCGTCAGATCATCTGTAAACGTTTCAAATGACTACAAAAAACTATAGTTTTGCTTATGGCCTTAAACATAGAACACATTTAATATGTGTTAAAATAATACACTTGTAACACACTTGGTTTTATAGTGAACACCCGGGTCATAATATCTAGACTCATCGAATCTCAATTCAGCCTCATCAAACCCAAATAAGCCTCAATCAAACCTCACTCAGCTAAAAAAGCATTTCGAGCCTCAAATAATGCTCATAGAGCCTCAATGAGCCTCAAATGATGCTCACAGATCCTCAATAAGCGTCGATTAGCCTCAAATGAACCTAGTCTCGACTCAATGAATCTATAATAATAATAATATTTTTACGAGTTCGATAAAATGTAATTTAAATTCGATTAGTATTATTTGAGGCTCATTGAGGCCCTTTGAGCATCATTTGAGGCTCATTGAGGCTCTATGAGCATTATTTAAGGCTCAAAATGCTTTTTTAGCTAAGTGAGGCTTGATTGAGGCTTATTTGGGTTTGATGAGGCTGGATTGAGATTCGATGAGTCTAGATATTATGACCCGGGCAGGTCAATTAATTGAAAAATTATTATCAACGAATAATTTACAAAGAATTATTTTCTCATTCCTGGGCAAATAACTCTTAAATAATTGATCCAAATGGTTGCTGAATCTTACTTTTGATAAACTTCAGTGGTTACTGCTGAAATCATTCAAATCAAATAAGTTATATCAAGAGTAATCTTGCTTGTAGAGATATCTTGAAGATTACAGTATAAATAAAAATCTATAATGACAGATCTCTTATCTCCTTCAAATGAAAACTCAATCATTTTGATTAATTCAATGTGGTATCTGATAATCTGCACATCCAAAACAAAAAAAAGCCTGTGCTATAACTGAATGTGCACAGCTTTACCACAAATCCCTTTCAAATTTCACTTGCTACCAAAGTAATTTGTAACTGGGTGCATATAATGGGTCAAATACATTATTTCTGTTAGGATACTTTTTATCGGCGAAGCTTACGTATTTTCACGTTTTAGATGTATTAAAATTTACTATGGTGAATCCTTAAATGAAATCGATCACAACGTTGAATTTCACTTAGCAATTCATTTTATAATGGCGTGTTGTTGAAATCAATCTGTAAAATTTGTAAATTTTTATTATTTCCATAGTATTAATTTTCATTAAAAAATGTGCTATAGTAATTATTCATGAGTCAAAGAAAAATTTATTCAATATAAAACTAGGGACAAAACGAGACATTATTTATGAAAAAAAAAAAAATTTGTTTAGAAATATTGGTTTGATCTAAGAAAAGTGAAGTCACCTCAGACAATGCAACCAACGTTTTTGCAAAAAAATGGTTTTGTTTAATTGTGTCATTTACTTTCTAGAATTAGGGTGAACTGAAGTCAAACAAAAATACAGGATATAAAATGAATCACATAATTTTGGAGTTACTTTCCTTTCCAGGGTGGTCAACATGCCCCATTTTTCTTAGATTCCGTAAAAAAAATTGTGACTGTTAATATCTCATGACGTCGTAACAGTAGATAATAAAAATGAAGTAACTGATAAGAAATCTTCGTTGCTGTTATTGTATTAAAATATATAGGTGATAAATATTTATTATTGTTAAATACTGCGGGTAGTATATTAGACATTAGACACGAGAGGTGTATCGTATAGTATAGTTCTAAGCGATAGTAAAGTACATGGTTGGTTACTTGAATCAGACACACGCCGTTGTGTTTAGATTAAATGAATATTCATTGATGTACAAAATCACGGTGGAATATTTCCTTGGCTATGTATCATATTGAAATTTGATAAAGTTGATGTCGGTTTGAATTCATTTGCTACGCTAATGGCAGGAAGAAAGAGTTGAACAGGACATGCGAAATGGGCAAGGTGAAATTTACGATTCAACGCGTTTTCATCTCTCGATGATAACAAGTGCTCTACCGCCTCCTTTCTGTCGGTAGTAGCGCGGGAAAAAAATAAATTTAAAAAAACTGAAAATAAAATAAAACCTTTGGTAAGAAAAGGATAGCTTAAAAGCAGACTCATTCACAGCAGTGTGCTCCTGTACTACTCGTACGTATATATGTGTGTATACATGTGCTCAACTATAAGTTGCCAGATATCTTTCTTTTTTTAAAAAAAACTTTTTCCACTCTCTCTGCGTTCGTCTATTTCCATATCAGTGTGTTTACTCCTCCCATTCCCGGTTCAAATAATTTTTCCACACTTTTTGTATAAATTCACCGAGCCGATAAAACTCGTATGAGCTTAATGGTGACCCGTATCGTAAAAGTACGCCTCCGACACAATAAGTCATTACCCGGAATTTGTATAAAGTCATAACTTATGCTGTTATCAAATTAATAATGGTTATTGACTTTAATTCTGCTGAATCTAATTTAATAAAAATTTTTTTATTTTATTCTCAAACATTATTATTTCTTCAATATCCAATTTATGTCAAGCAACAATAAAATTTTCTTTTTTTTTATTAACAAAATTTTATTGCTGTTTACTATTGTATTTACTTTTGTAAAATAAAATTTTATTGTTACATTACATATATCGTTAACTATATAGTATTTACTGGTATAAAATAAAAACTTACTGTTGTATTAGTTTGAGAGCATTTTTTTTTATTGTACAATAAATATGGTATTAAATTTTTTTGATATTTTCTTCCGTAGTTCTCCTTAGTATTTTTGTAAACACATTTTCTAAGAGATCTAAGTTAAAACATAATTTAAATATCCGATATCAGCATCTTCAGTTTTTATTAAATTTTTTTGTTCTTCACCAAGTAACAGCGGTGGCACGCGAATTTTTGAGAAAAAAAGACCGCCGCTGATTCAAATTTTAAACTTCCCGCCATAAAAATTTTCAAAAACAGTTATTGGTTTCGGTCCAATTTTCGAAAAGAGTTTTCATTAAATCTCAACGTTTTGGAGTACTAGGAAGCTATTCTGACTATTTTCAGATGGATGTCCATATGCATGCGTGTGTATGCAAGCTTTTTTTGTCCGACGATATCTTTGAAACGAATTAACCGATTTGAACGTGCTTTGCGTCAATCGAAAGGGTTCACTAAGACAAAAGTGATTAGATTTTGGAGTCGATCGATCGAGTAGCTTACAACCATCATTTTGCACTGTATTTACATCTCATTATTTTTTTTTTCTTCCGGTATAGGGTTTTATGAATGGCCAACTATCGGAGCATGATTGGGTGCCAAGCATACAAGCCTGGCACAGTAATGGCAACTAAGATTGGCCGTTCAACGGGTAACGGCTGGAATCTAACTTGGGCCCAGCCATTGCAATCTATGATCGGCCCAGCCATGACAAACTATCATTGGCCGAGTATTGACAAATATTATGGCCCATCCATGGCGAACTATCATCAGCCGAGCATAGGCTACTAGAATAGCCCAATGATGATAATTAAAGACGGCCCATAAATAATAAATTTTGAATCTAGAATACGACGTGGAATCTAAAAAGTAAATTTTTTCAACTATAAAACTTGCAATAGTTTAGATAATCAAACTGAATCTGATATTAAATATTTATTATAATAAACCAACATAAATAAAATTTAACATAGGGGAGCCTGGGGCACGAAGGCCCCCTTAAGCCGGTTTTTTTTTTGTGGCTTTGAACCATCAAATTCATTTATTTTCCGTCGATATTGGAAAAATCAGTCGAAATTTTGCAAAAAATCGGAAAAAAAATTTTTTTTTTCGGGAGCACGAAGGCCCTCTCCCCAAAAAAATATTAACAAAAAATTTTTTTTTATTTCCCGTTAAGTTATGAGCTCTGTAATGATTTTATCATATTTTAGGCCAATATATGATAGTAAGGTAAAATGGACCACTTGAAAAAAAACAAATTGTGACGAAAAAATTATTTTTTTTTTCATTTTCCGTCAAGTTATGACCTTTATAATTTTTTTATGACGTTTTAGGCCAATACGTGATGTATGAGGTAAAATGGACCATTAAAAAAAAAAATTGTCACGAAAAAATTAACTTGACGGAAAATAAAAAAAAACAATGTTTTTTTTTACAATTTTTTTTGTTGAGTGGGCCATTTTGCCCCACATATCACATATTGACTTAAAATATAATAAAAACATTATAAAGGTCATAATTTGATAGAAAATGAAAAAAAAAACAATTTTTTTCAAATGGTCCATTTTACCCCACATATTGGACAAACATGATAAAAACATTATAGAGGTCATAACTTGATGGAAAATAAAAAAAAATTTTTTACCTAATTTTTGAAAGGGGCCTTCGTGCCCCAGGTTCCCCTACTTATATGTAATCATTACTACATTATTTATATAATTAAAAAACAGAGATTAGAATGAATTCATTAGAATAAATGTGTTCTATGTTAAGGTTATAAGCAAAAATACCGTTTTTTGTAGTCATTTAAAATACGTTTCACGATGTATTAAATACCTATAGATTGCTTGTGGCGTTTCAATATTATTTGAGAAGTTTGTTAGTTTTGATTACACACTTGGTTTTAGAGAGTATTAATTGGACAGATAAAATATTTTTTTAGCTTCAAAGAGAATATACCTTTCGATAATTCATATAGATGTGGATTAACCATTCAACATATCTGTTGTAAGCTTTTGAATTTTCCAACTTTTTTTTTAATTCAAAGCAGTTTTTAACGTTAATACTTTCGATTTAATCTCGGCTCTACTGTAGTTGTACTCAACACATTTTTATCATGAATTGGGATAAAATAAATGTATTAGCTAAAAAATATACAATCACGCTACAGTTTACGAAAGCTACTTATTCAAAAAACAAATAATATATTTTAGGATTTCGGACGGCAAAAAGGTCACTAAATTAAGTTCTAACTTGTGCTAAATAATCCGTATGAGAAAAATCCTAAACAATTTAATTAAATAATCCTGAGGACTTGATGAAGCTTTACTAAGGTCCAATATGCGAGGATTTGACTTAAATTAAATAGTGTAATATCCAATAACTTTTAAATACTTAAGTTATTGAAGCATTAATTACATTTAAAAGTTTTGTTAGATAACTCGATTAAATTTTCATAATAATATATAACATCAAAGACTATATATATACCGATATATTTATAACTTGGAGTTGTCCATACGCTACTATCAGTCTATTGAATTTAATTACAACCGCAGGCCCTGAATAAGCGGATTTTCGGAAATGCTAAGATGAGACTACAAGTTGAACTTGTGGATGTGTGCTTATATACATAGACACATATATATACATATATGTATATTTACGTGTCAGCTATATTACAAGTAATAGTTGTATCGTTCAGCTTTAGTAAATCCCATCCCTCAAGTCGACACTCTGTGTGTACCAAGTGAACTATACATGTATACCTATGTTTACTGTGGTTCGTCGAGTGGAATTGATATATTTAATTGCACACCATCTTTCATCTTCCTGTTAATAAATGTATTAATAATAGTAACATAGAGTAGGCCAGACAAAATGAGAATGTCGAGGAGAAATCTTTTTTATTTCTGGGAAAGAGTAATTTTGATCTAATTAATCACCATAAATCTAATTTTAGTTAATATATATATAAATGTATATGCGTATATATGTACATGGTAAGGGCGGATGAAACGTACCACCTCAAAAATTTTCGTGTAGAGTAAATGACTCGGTGCAAAAATTTTGGTGTGAAAATTACACCAATTATCTTGTTAAATTTAGGTAATGTGAATTGAAAATTTTTACACCATTAAGTAAGTGTGTAATTTATGATAATTTTGCGTTAAGAAAAATAATTATAAAAATATTTAAATGTTCAAAATACTAAGGTAAGAGACCCAGTACCCGATCACTAATGTATGTGTACATCTATATTCATTAGATTTTACTAAATATAGATGTACAAATACACGAGTGATCGGGTACTAGGTTTTTTACCTCAATATCTACATAAAATTAATATAGGGATTATAGGTAAATTGGGCTACCCCAAAAATTTTATAAAAAAAAATTTTCGGGAAAAAAAATTCCATTGGGAAAAAAAAAAATTGATTACGAATAATATATTATAAATGACAAAGGGTTGAACGAAGTTAATTTATGAATACTTTAGTACCACAGTATTTCCTTAAGTATCCCGCTTTGCCCCCTCCCCATCCTCCCTCTGCCCCTAGTTATTGATTAAGTAGTTAAAAATGTTCAAATCATTTGTTGCTCATTAATTAAAATTATAACGAGTAAGACGGAATGGTGTATTAAAAGTAGACATCATGTTAAAATTACATGAATGAATAATATTTACACTCAGGATTTTTTACGCCGTCATTTCACACTAGACGGCCGTGTAAAGTTCCCGGGGGCCATTTTTACACCAAAATTTTTTGCAGTGTATATGTGGTAAAGTCTATATTGGCATATATGTCAACGTATGTACAAAAAATAAATATATGTTCGCGCAAAAAATCTTACATATATTCTTCTTATGTACGTATATATTACTGTAGGGATATCCAGTGAAAAATTATTTTTAACAAATTAAAATCTTTATAAACATATTTTTTATCATAGCAAATTCACGGACACTTTTGTCATCTTATTGTTAAAGCTTTCCTGCAAGTTTTTGGGTCATGAAGTTATATACAGACAGTTCTGGATGGCTACCCTTGTTGTATACACCCCATCTACATTTGTTGTGTTAGTTTTCGAGAATAACAGTTGTGTCGTAGAATTGCAAAGAGAATGTAGTTATATATTTTCATACCCACCTTTTTCTCTTTATTCAAAATTTTTTATTCTCTTAAATAAAAAAAAAAGATAATAAATAAATAAAAATATGAGCTTATTTTATTGATTTTTTTTAACACTGCTTTATTCAAGTTTGTGATGAAAAACGTTGTGGTAAATAAATATTTTTTACTACATAGCCGTTGCTTTTTTAGTTCCAACATTGTATAACGTGTTTTATTGTCATTGAGAGCACGGCTATATGCAAAACTTTAATATCACATCGCGCTCACATTCGTGTTCCAATACAGAAGTAAAACCAAAATAACAATAAACAGAGTTTTAAGGAAAAAAAATTTAACAAAGTTCACTTAGATAATTATTTAGATTTTTGTTCTGACCTTTTGTGATATTTAATTAATGAGTAAATGCAAGTGCTTTATTTTTAAAAAAATTAACTGAGGTCATCTGTCCATTTGTCATTATTTTCATTTGCTTCTTTTGATTCTCTTCACTCTTCAAGTGATGGCGTATTTATATTCCAGCTCACAATGTTTAATACATCACACTGTTTTATGTATTCTCGTAAGCTTTTAGCTATTGTGTTCGTTCTTATCATTAAGAGAAATGCAATGACCTAGATAACAACAATTTCATGTAATAAACACTGGTCTTTTATTTATTTTTTTTTTTTTTCGTCGTAAGAAAAATTGTACGAAAGCTGAAAACGATTTTAAAAAATCGGAACACTTGGAAGAATTTTAAAAACTCGAATTTTTATTTTTTTTATCATTAGTCATGCAAATAATAATTAGCTTACAGTGGGTCACACATTTAAATCGAATATTTAATAGTTTAAAGTATTAATTTGAGTATGAATAATTTTTTCTCATTACGCAAGATACTACTTGACCTTTCGGCCTCATCTTTGAACCCGATCTCACCTATGACTCGGGTAGCCAAATTTACCTTGTGAATTCGTTTTATTTCATCCCTTGTAACACAATATACTACTTACTACAAATAGGATTCTTTTTCGAAAAATTTATATTTTTCACAGCAAAAAAATACAAATTGATGCTACCCGCGTGAAAATATCATATATGGTAAACATATATTAAAAAATATATGTTACAGATATAAATATATGTGACAATACATGAAATATTATATAGAAATATATATAGATTTCGGCCGATTTTATTATACTTTTATATATGTTTTCTCTTATATGATTTCATATATTATCGTATAACTTCAATATATTATTTATATATTTGAAAGCTTATAATTTTAATATATTTAAAAACAAATGTTATTTATGTATGGAAACAAATAAGAATACATATATAATTCATCATTATATGGCATGATATATGTACCATGAATTTAGCTTTATAAATTTTTATATATTTTTCGATATATAGAACCATATAAGTCTCCCCATATATGTAAGAATAAATAAAATCTATTCTTTTCTGTCTTCCTCTCTCTGTTATAAGATTCAAACATTGTGTTCAGAATATATATGTGTGCTAGCTTACTAATTTACATATGTAATTATCAATATATGTAATACACATATGTGCTAACTTATAAGTTTACATATATGATTATAAATATATATAATACATGTATTAACTTATAAACTTACATATATAATTAATTATATTAAAACTTACTATATTATATATAAGAAAACATATATCGTTTTTGGCCACTTATATGGTCCCATATTGATCATATATTTTTCCATATATATTTATCATATAGTATTTTCATGCGGGTAAGATGTTTTGTACAATGTTCCATCTTCTGCCAATAATTCACGGATTATGATAATAAATACATCACCTTAATCACATATTTATAGTCTGATTATCATAAACATTATATATATATATATATATCTAAAAATAAATACAAAATTTATTACATAAATATCTACATATTATCAGTGATTTTATGACACTAGTGAAGCGTTTATAAGTTTGCGGAATAGATCCAACTATATACCTAAAGGATATACATTTATATTTATTCATTCGGAAGACTAGGAGTAATGCGATCTATGTGAAAGCGATTGTAGAACGAACAAGTGGACTTGAATCGACTCTATATAGTGGGTTACAGTATAGATGATTCATCGGTCTGGAAATCGTTGAATATATATGTATATATATATTCCAAGGATTGATTCATTGGTTACATATTACTGAGCAAAAGGGAATGACTCTTTATTTTAGGTAAATATTTGCTTTCTATAAAGGCAGTCATAAAAATACGGTTTAAATTGATGATGAATAATAAATCAAAAAGTTAAATTTAACATGAGCTGGAATTATTAATTGAGGAATCTCTGGTCTCTGATAAATTTTGACTGTAAATGTCTAATTGGCGACAGTCAAAGTCTAAATATATATATTCAATTTATTATATTTTCTCAGTAAATAAATCGATAGCAATTTAATTTTATTCGGTTTTATTAATCTAAATTATATTGCACCAATGAGCATTGACTTTAAATTGTTTTATTTTAAGTAAATTCAATATTTTAAATTAATTTTATCAGCACAAACTCCATTTGCATTATCAATAATTTATTATTACTGTTCTATAATCTTTCTTAAATGTTATTTTCAATTATTTTTCGGTTTTACTTTAATTCCCTTTGGATTAACTTTTTTTTGCTCTTACTTATCCTCTTTTTTTCAGTAATAAGTTTTTTTTTTGTTTTTCTTGAATTCTATTTCAAGACGATTCTTGGCTTACTCTCACGAATCAAGAGAAAGCTAAGGTTGTCTTCACCTTAATGCTTTCGTTAAGGATTTTATTGAATCACGCTTGTAGTTGAGAAAATCCGCTCACAGGAGTATTACTACAATCTTCACATAAATTTACCATTTCCTCTACTTCAGATTACAGATTTGTTTAGCTTAACCATTATTTTGTTTGCCACGTCAACCAACTACCAGATCAAAGTGACTTTTATTTAAATTTTAAACTCACTAAACCTCTAAATATTTCATCATTCTCAAACGTACCTCGCGCTACATAACAGACGAGAAGCTAATGAACCACAATAATTTTTTTCGTGATTTTTTACCCGGGTCAAAAATAAAACTTGATTTAGTCTTCGTTTATTAAGACACAATTTAGAGCCGTTTTTCACAAAACAAACAAACTTGACTTTTTTTTACGGGGATGAAATACATTGAGTTTTCGCCTTGGTTTAGATATAACTGGCTTACTTAGTCACGTTTTAAGATGAAAAGTCTAAATCAAGTCGAAATTGACTTGATTTAGACATTCGACTCAAATTATGAGACGAAAAAATCAAAACTACTCTCTAAATCTGAAACAGTGAAAAGTAATGTATACACTGTTTCAGATTTAGAGAGTAAGATGAAACGTGAAAAACAAATTTTACACTAAAAAATACTGCTTGTTTTTGACTTGGTTGATCGAGTCTCAAGTAAGGCGAATAAATAACTTTTTTTCGACTTGGTTCAGCATGTCATAAGTAAGTCGGATGATTATCGTGCTCGAAGTGAAGACGAATAAGTTGAAACTAAGATGAAAAAAGTTCTAAAAGTTGACAAAAATGAAATTTACGTTGAAAAAGTCGAGATTCAATCGAAAAATCGATGGCGGATCAATAATTTCAAAAGAAAATAAAGCGAAGCGAGCCTGAATCAAGTTTTATTTTTGACCCGGGTACTGAGAGTTGATAAATAACTAAGAATAGTATTTTTCAAAATTGAATTCTTATTCATTATGCTCATAATTTAGCTTACCCGGAAATAATGAAAATAATTATATTCAGTGAGCAGAGTAATTATTCACTATAAATTAAATCCAGCAAAATGATGATTTAGATTGACACAAGCAATACAAATTATAACAGAGCTAAAATGATGATTTGCTTGTGTCTGAGAGGTGCGTGAGGAAGTTCAAAATTTAAACACATTAATGACGATTGACCTGGAAATGGAATGCAAGCGCGATGCATGTCTGGATCAGAGAATTAGGAGAGAGAGGAAGAGAGAGGATGAAAGTGAGTGAGTGTGACGATTACATTGCTCGGGGCTTAACAAGCCGACTAGTTTAAATTCGAATTGGGAATTCGATGCGGCGAAAGGCGACTAACAAAGAGCATCGAAATTGCCTGTCGGGTGCAGAGTGAAGGGAATCAACGTTAATTAGTAATGCCAAGAATAGTAGTCTTGTTTTTAAATTTTACATTACTTTATTTTAACTTTTTTTTTAGTCCCCTATATTTGAGAACAAGACTTTACTTTTGTAAAGATCTTTCTTTAAAGAAGAACATATATATGCATAAGATGATGGCAGCGTTACTGAAAGACAGTGAGCTGGCATACGCTTCAGAGATAATCCCGTGAAAAGAGAAAAGATGATGGGAATGTTGAGAAGCTGCGTAACTTTTCGCAGAAAATTCTCTCCAAGGAATCTACAGAGGCACTCGCAAGAGAGCCTTTGCAGAAAATCCAGAAACTTGCCGCGTTCGACTCCAGAAGTCGCGCATAATGTTTCGATTCACTGAGAATACGTTATTTTCTAAAGCGTCTCTCTTACCAAGTCTTTGGGTATTCACATATATATAAACGTACATATATATGTGTCTCATCACAAACCCGACCTTACTTTCTTTACTCTCTTCGCACACTACGCTACCCATACGCCGTTGAACTAGAGTAGTTCGACGACGATTTTCTAGAATGTGAGTTTGACATAGTATACAGTTGATAGCAGTATAGCAGAGTGAGAGTGCGCGAGAGTACGCTCGATCCACCTAAGAGGGTACCTCATAAAACTTTGTCGTTGAAATAAAAAACAAGACGAAATCGTTTATCGAGGCAACTTTGCTTTTATGGTTTTTTTTTCTTTCATTTTCTCTGTTTTATTTTTTCACTACTTATACTCATTCTCTTTTTTTGTTTCATCTTGTTTCAGTTGCTCAATAGGTTTGCTTAAGTGATTGACTAGAGAGTTTTATCATACTCATCATAGTTTTAGTGTAAATAATATGATATTGGAATTTTCCATCAGACAATGTTAACCTTACTCTTCTAGTGATGTAGTGTGGTTTTAACATTATCGTCCTTTATATATAGATCCTATATCCTTATTGATATTGCAGGTTTTGTAGATGCTCTCTCGTACTCGGTTGTTTGTGTCACATAGCCGACGAATAACTGGTAGCTAGGTAAAGAGATATTTTCAAGTAGATATATATACATATATATATATCTAAAGTGTTAGTCGGGTGTATGAAAGTTCTAATGAAATTCCACGCGTGTTCTACATTATTAAGAAATGACTTGAATCTCAAGGCTCCCCTAACTCGCGACATAATCCAGTTAATAATACATTCCACGTTCAACTGGAATCTATATAGTACATATATTACAAGTGGAATATATATATATACGCACATACAAGTGCTGAAACCCAAAATTCACCGTGTTCATTTTATTATTGACTAGTATACATATTTTAATGCACGGAGATATTGTCTACAAACGTATAATCATATATCTCACAAGTTTTAATGTATGTAGTATGCAAAGTAAAGTACGTAAGATATAGTATGTAATATGTAATATGCAGCTTAAATTTTTCCTAAAATAAATGGGCACCGTCAAAAAGTTGTAATGATTTGAAAATGTAGGACGATGCATTTGAGCTGTATAAGGATTTGATGACACCATCATCCGTTCTAATGTTCAAGCATTACCAAGTTTAATTATTCCCCATCTTGCGTTCTTAACCCTTTTAACATTAGATCCCTATTGTCTGCGTTATATACATATATATAATATGGCTTTATCTCTCTGATGGCTAGGTTCCCCGATATACGTTTATTGCTCTGGCGTACTACCCTACCGCCACGTCTACTTTTCTACTCAAATTAATTTTACTAAATCTAAAGAAGGTAGCATGTTCTAATTATAGCTCACTTTATTACGTAAAGACAAATTATTACGGTCACGTTAAAATAAAAAATGTGAAACTTCGAAATTCTTATGGGTTCTTACTTAATCTGAGGATAAATCGTCCAATAAAGTTATTTTCATGTGAGGTCATCTCAAGGAACGAGATACGTTTTACGGTAATTTAGAAAACTAAAAATAATATACTCAATTTAGAGGAACATTTATATAATTCTTCGTTAAAAGCGTAATAAAGTTTGACATAATAGTTCGATTTTTGGGTAATAATTAAATAGAAATTAGTTCAAAATTTAATTTGTATGATCACTTGAGTATCGGAAGTTATCCACTCCAAATGAAACTATGCAACAGAGTTACCAGAAAATTTTTGTCGGTCGCCACATCTATGATCAAAAGTAGCGAAATATTTTTACAAGTCGCCAAATCATTTTCAAGCTTGAAATGATTCTATTGTCTCACCATTTATTCTTTGTTAGTCAATAAGAGTACACCATAATTTACCGCATAAATTGATGTTTCAAAAAGTATTATATTGTAATTATTTTTTTGTACACGGAAAGAAAATTATAGGGAGTATTCCTATGCATTATAGGAATGGTTCCTATAATAGTATAGGAATTGTACCCATACTATTATAGGAATGGTTCCTATATATTATAGGAACTACCCCTATACCATTATGGAAACAATTTCTATACTATTATAGGAACCATTCCCATAAATTATAGGAACCATTCCTATATTATTATAGGAACTATTCCTATAATAGTATAGGAACTATTCCTATAATAGTATAGGAACTATTCCTATAATATTATAGTAACTATTCCTATAATATTATAGTAACTATTCCTATAATATTATAAGAACTATTCCTATAATAGTATGGGAACCATTCCTATACTATTATAGGAATTATTCCTATAATAGTATAGGAACCATTCCTATAATAGTATAGGAACCATTCCTATAATAGTATAGGAACCATTCCTATAATATTATTGGAACCATTCCTATAATATTATTTAGTAGCGAATGCATAGAAAAAATCGCCTAATTCGCGATAAACAGCCCAATCTGGCAGCCCTGTTACGCAAGAGTATTTTTGATAGGGATGTTATAGTTTCATTTTTTAAATATACGTTTCTGTATCGCTAGATGGCAAAGTCGTCTCTTTTTATCCTTGGGGAATTAAACATTAAGACTTAATAAAATTCAATTTACGCTAATTACAGCACTTGAGTTTCCCTTCAAAACGTAAATCTTTTCACTTTTACGAAAGATTTCCATCGAGGGGAATGATTTGATGACTGTTTAAAACAATTCCTGTAATACTACGTAGATCTAAGCTATAAATTTTATGTCACTAGATCATTTTAGATGAGTGTATAACAACTATTTAGTCGTATAAAATGAATTCTTTCAAAATTAGCATTGTTATTATTAGTTTTCGCTCCTATTATATTGTTAATAACGTTAAAAATTTTGTAGGCAAATGTAATATATGCTGTAATTATATTAAGCTTTAAGGGATTTGTTGCTTCGCAAATGAGTTGAATGAGAACTCATTATTCACAATATTCAATATTACAATTACCAAAACTTCATTGTTGCAAACTGATATTTTTATAATTACGTTGTATTGTTTTTTTTAACTAATTAAAATATTTCATAAATGTGTATTTTGAGACTTTGTAGCCATGAAATTTTATATTAGCCTATTGAAATGTTTTCAAAATAATTTATACAAAATTAGTAACTTAGCTATTAAAATTTCCGGGTATTTCGTTACAGTTCATAATCCTTTTTAATAAATTTTTTAAAGTTTAATTTTGGGGCATTAAATATGAACAAAAAAATTCATTCGACCAATTATGAATCGTATCCATTTTTCATTCAAAACGATTGATTTTTCACATAAATATACCTTTTAAATTTTTATACACAAAATCAACACCGTGTTACTAAGTATAATTTCATGTTTACTGTAGTATCAAATTCTGCACGCAAAAAATAAATGATAAATTTTATTCGGATTTTCAATTGATTTTTATTGCTTGAACAATAAACCCGCATCAAAGAAAGTAATTCATAAATAATATAATATTGAAAGCGAAAAAGTATAAGAATGATTCTCTAAAATATATTGATATGAAAAAAAAAATAGTCACTCTTGGTCATGAAATTTTATTGTTTGAAATGATAAAATACGTCATCTTGCCATATAGAAATAGCCGCGCATCAGTAATACTTTGGGTTAATTCTTTCACATACATTAAAAGCTTACAAACACAAGTTAAATTTTATTGTTTCAAATTACAAAAGCTGATGCGCTTGAAATATATTTTTTGACAATTTGAAGAAAGTAATAATTATATACCGTTGTACATATAATCAATTGTTCGACATTGAAAATTTTATTTATCACACTGAATGTTTTTTTACTTTTTTACTATAAACTTAAATGTTCCAGACATCGAATGTTGAAGCTGAAACGTTAAATTATTATAACTTCCTTTTTTTATCTAGCAAACAGTAACTTCTATTACTTGTAATATGATTTGTTTACATATATACTTTAAATTTCAATACTTAAATTACAATTATTATAATATATTCAATAAAACCACGACATTACTGTTTGAAATGATATTAAAATGTGACCACATTCGAAATTTTCAGTTGTCAATTACTAATTTTTATAATTCATTTTTTTGTGTGTGCCAATAATTAACTTTCAATCGAGTATTGGTAAATATAGCTTGACTTAAAAAATGATTCTTATTAAACAATAAAATTTTTTAAAAATAGCCGATATATTAAAGTAATTAACCTGACCAAAAAAAATTTACATCCATGCTGAACAGTAACCGCGCAATTAAGTCCTTAGTTTATTGTAGGTAATAAAAATTTATAGCTAGCCGTTTTGCTTTACATTACCCCATACATATATACGTATATCTACATACATTACTATATATATAGTAATTGTATACTCATGAGTAAAGTACACTGCAAGTTGTTTAAGCGTGATTGAGCTCGCATGTATGTGTAAGATTAAATAACCGGTTGTGCGAACGTTTCCGGTCTATAGATGGGCATATACGGTCTATTCTATATATTTGACGATGCTGCATAAGGATGGTAGATTGGCTCTCAGACTGCGATTAAGATTACAATATCCGTGAAGGAGAATAATTGAGTAGGTTGAGTAGGGATTTTGTGGGCGCAGCTAGGAATCTCATATCCGTCTGAGACGGTTGATAACGGGGTATGGTGTCGCCCAGCGAAATATTATAGCGCAGTGCCATTTCCGTAGCCTGATTGGAAATTGTCATACCGCACAACTATCTCTGCTCCATTGCCCATGCGGATATTAGCCGTGAGTATGACTATTGCAGTACTGTTTAAAACTTTTTGATTACATTCGCTCGTGCATAACTCTATAGAATAATAATAGTAATAATAATAATAATATTAATAATAATATATGTATTGGCATTGCAGACGACTGGTGTGATATAGGGGTGTATAGTTAAAGAGAAAACTCGTCGATTGACATGTAAATGCCGTTAGTTGTTGAACAATTTAATTAACTCGAGAGTAGTTTATTCAACGCAACTTGATTAGTTATCGATAAAATACTGTTAATATGTATTTAAGGGTATTGAAAATTTGACTTTAATTATAGATAATCTGATTTACCTATAGGAAATTAACTAAATCTAATTTATTTATTTATTAACTCAAGTCTAGCAGTAATTTATTCAACAGCTAAAAAAATCTGTAAGTCGGAAATAAGTGATATCCGATCATAATCAATAAATTGAGTGATGTAGTACTTATATATAAATATATACTTAATCATAGATATAAATAACATATACATAGGATTAATTATCGAAGATTATTTTTCATTTCTGCTCTTAGCGACTCAAGTAGAGAGCATGACCCAGTTCCAACAAACGCGCCTTTCAAATAAACCCCGACTACGACTACGCCGAGTATAATTGGTGCACACCGGTGATTCGCAGATACTTTGGTCTAGTTATTATTCTGACTACTCTCTCTTCTGAGAAAAAGAAAGAGAAAATAGCATGAGCTCTAGGGTTGCGATTGCGAACGGTTGGAAAGGAGTAAAAAATAGAGGATAAAAGCTCAAGAAAAACTAAAGACCGAGCTATTTTTCTGAGACTCAAATATTGTAGAAGAGAAAGAGAAAGAGAAAGAAAAAAAAAAACAGTGAAAAACGCGTGACCTTATTTTGTACTCGAGCGTACTATAGCTCGCGCACTATGTAAACGTACTTGGTGAAGATTTACGATTTGAGTAAGAAAAATTTGCGCGCTATAACGGCTTGCGATGGCATACAATGCGAAAGTAAATGCCACAAAAATCTAAAACACACTAATACCTTATGATGATTATTATTTCATGATTTTTTTTTTATTCTACGATCAAAGCGTAATTTTGCACACGCGTTGCCACAACACTCAGCGTTACCTATAGACATGGGTAATGTGTGTACAAGTTGTAGTCCCTGGGACGAGGAATTTAATTTAATAATAATAATCTGGTTCGAAATTTGCCTCGACATTATACTAAACATACTCACTCACACACATGCACCCACATCCAACCAGGTGGACGATGTTTTTGACGTAAATGCTTTTTGTCTTCTGTTCTTACACTCTCAAACTTGGTAAACACTTGATGGTAATTACATTTCTTAATATATTATACATATTTTCATTCAATATTAATCATACCCATCATGTTTTTATTTCTTAACCAACTCAGTGTATAATTAAATTGCAATAAAAAATGGGGTCGTAGTTGTTTTTAAAAAATAATAAAGCTCTACAATGATGAATGAGTAAAAAGACAATGAATATTTAATGAATAGTCGGATGACATTGAGTCAAAGGTATGAATACAAAGATAAAATGTAACAATTTATTTGCAGATTGATTTGTAAATAGTTAATTTTCCGATGAAATGGCTCAGAAGAAGAATATATAGGAGGTTTATATTATATATGTTTGCATGAGATAGACATTGAGAGAAACTATAGAGGAAGATAGAGAGTCAAGTGAAGTATAAAACTCGCATGGGAGATGAATTGAGGAAACATGAAATAAATGCATCGAGCAGTAGAGCACGATAAATGTGGAATACAAGATAAATTTATTCCATCGGGTTTGAGTATCGGTTCTCGGCTCTGGGTTCTCGTTTCTCAATTCAGGGTTCTGGATTCTCGGTTCTCGGGGGTTCTCCGTGAGTTCTCGTGAATCGTAACGCTCATTTCTCAAATATCATGCTGTTACTGCCTTGGGCAAAATGCTAGCACACGTGTAATTGAGTGCTGGCAATTAGCATAAAATGACTCAATTTCTTATCAACTTTCACACCAATATATTCATTCACCAATCGTTTCTCGTTTTTGCATACAAATTTACCGAACTTCATTTACCACATAAATGTATATGTGCTGTCTGTATAAATTATATATATTATACGAGAAATTAAAATAGAGAGGTAGAAAATACCATGAGTAAGAGGATAATAATCAAGAGGGCTTTCTTATTCTCTCAAACCCCTTGAATTGCTCGTGGTAGGATCATCTGAAGTATAATACTACTGATTTCCCCGTGTATATATATAAGCGTCTGCATAGGGTGTTGCTACACTCAACACAACTGGTTTCTCACTGGTTTTGCGTTTGGCTCATGTTGAACAACGTCTGCACTGCGGACTATCACGCGACGCGACACGACGCGACTCACGGCGCCGCATGACCTTACTCTTGTTGTTGTGATTCTATGTATGTTTCACATCTATCGGCATTTCCTCTTGATACTATTACTAATAATGAC
The DNA here is from genome assembly GCA_030273425.1 of Microplitis manilae. NCBI lineage: Eukaryota > Metazoa > Arthropoda > Insecta > Hymenoptera > Braconidae > Microplitis > Microplitis manilae. The sequence goes on along the minus strand of CP092722.1, from coordinate 27,162,761 downwards.
AATTAGTATATTCTTTACCTCTAACTACACAGTTAAAAATTTAGTTAAAAAATTATTTGGTTAAATTTTTTGTGTTGATTTTTAACACAGAAATCTGTTAATTCAACACAAACCGTTTGTGTTATTTTACTTTAACAGATTTTTTATGTTAAATGATTATAAAACCTAAAATGTAACACATTTCTTGTGTTATTTGAAAATTTACACAAAATTTGTGTTGTTTGACTAAACGTTCCCGCGCAATTCTTCATTACTATAACCAAGCAAAGCATTGTAGCAGCATTGTTTGCAGAGAAATTTGGATTATAATTTATTTAGAATTAAATATACACATTTTACAATTAAATTTAGATAACTTTCATATATTTTTGAACCAGTTCAATTGTTCGCTAAATTGACATAAGTTCTACTAAGGGTAGATCAGTATACTTGAGTTGGTTAGGTTATGTGCTTTTGTTTATTAGTTGATTTTAACACGAAAAATGTGTTAAATTTACACAAATGTTCTGTTAAATGTAGGGGAGGGTGGGGCAGAGTGGGCCCCTTAAGGAAAATAATTATAATATCGTTAATTTTTTCATCGCGTTTACTTATTTTTAGGCCCTTGATACTTATTTTCACTTCATTATGCTGCGTCGATTAAAATTGAAAAATCGAAAATTAGGGGCAGAGTGGGCCCCCCACAAAAATTAGGCAAAAAATTTATTTATTTTATTTTCCGTCAAGTTATGACCTTCGTAATGTTTTTATCATATTCTAGGCAAATATGTGATATGTGGAGCAAAATGGACCACTCGAAAAAAAAAATTGTAACGAAAAAATTTTTTATTTTTCGTTTTCAATTTTTTTCGAGTGGTTCATTTCACCCCAAATATTACATATTGGCCTTAAATATGATAAAAACGTTATAGAGGTCATAACTTGACGGAAAATAAAAAAAATTTTTTTTTTATAATTTTTTGAGAAAGGGGCCGTCGTGCCCCAGGCTCTCCTATCTTTAACTTTCTTGATAAATTATATTTAATAAACAGTTTTGGAGGTCTATTTTATCCCTCATTATATAAGAAATTTCAATAAGCTTATTATCCGTCCGAATTTATTGACGTATAGAAACTTTTGAGGGGCTCACTGTGTCCCCATATTTTTTGAAGTTTTTAAAATTTTAAGGGGCCCACTCTGTCCCATGGGGCCCACTTTGCCCCCCCCCCTCCCCCTACACAAATTTTCTGTTAAAAGAACAGATTTTATGTGTTCAATTTTGTTTAACATAAAATTTGTGTTAAAGATCAACACAAACGCAATGTGTCGAATTAACACAAAAATTTGTGTAGACCGTTTGCAACACACGATTTCTGTTGAATTTAACACTAAATTTTTAACTATGTAATTTTATATCATACATTACTTTTACTACATTCATACGCACATACTCGAAAATTCCGTATCGTATAATTTACAATTTATAATATTGGCAGCAGCAGCAGTAGTTTTTTACTGTTGTTTTCTTCGTTTTATCTGCTTGAAATGAAATAATGTGAATTTTATTTTAAATGTTATTTTATTTATAGAGGAGTCGAATAATCAGAATAGTAGGTCATCTGATACTAAAAAGTAGTGAAATTTATCTCCAGACAATGTGAATATAAAATTAATTTATGTCGCTTATTGATATCTGCTATAAATACATAATAAAGTTTGACATTTAAAAATGTTAAAAGATCATATATGTTCAAAATGAAATAGCCCGTTCAGACGTTACCTTTGAAATACTTATTATGTCAGCCCGGATTATTACTAATTCATATGAATTGAGTTTTTCTGAGTGTCTGATTAATTTAAAACTTAATGGTATTTTATGCAGGTGTAAATTACTTAAATCACTTTCTGGGTATCGAACTTGAGATTGAATACAAGCAGAAAGTAAAACGAGATAAAAATACCTTACTATTTTTAATTCATTCAGAACAGATCAAAGTTTTTGACGGGTACTTTATCGTATTTACCGTACACTGTAAAAAGACCGCTGTTGAAAATGGACTCAATTTAACACTGGTGTAAGTGGTGTAATTTAGTGGTGTTAAAATACCGGTATCAAATCGGTGTCAAAAAAAATTCTAGGTATAGAAATTTAAATAAAATATATTACATATAAAAAAATATAAAAATTTAATGAATATAATCTGGAGGAAATTTTAATTTTGCTACGTACTTATTTAAATAATTATTTATTTTATATGTAATTTATTTAAAAATAAGACAATTTTACGGCCATCATTTCAATCACTATTAATTTAATTAATTAATAAAAATAATGTTAACCTGTAGCGATCGAGTAAGTAAAAATATTCACAAAGTAAAATATTTTCAACACCGAAAAATATTTTAAGACCGGGAAATTTTTTTAACATCGGTAAAGAATATTTACACTGGTAGTGGTGATATTTTGGTTCCGCGCGTTTTCATCCCGCGACAAAAAATCCCCGACAAAATATCCTCCGACAAAATATCTCCGGACGAAATATATATCCCCGACAAATTATCTTTCGATAAAATTTCCACAATTATCCTGAAAAACTAGCACTCTAAATAGGTAGTTATTTCTTATTTATAAATTCCTACAATTTTTCTGAAAATTAAGCACCCAAAATAATTGTGAATAGTAAAAATAAACATTAAAATTTTGTCGGGGATATTATGTCCTGAGATATTTTGTTGGGGATATTTTGTCCGTAGGATACTTTGTCTTAGGATTTTTTGTCACGGGATGAAAACGCGCAAACCGATATTTTAACGCCGCTTCCGGTGTTGAAATTCAACACCGAAAATTTTGACACTTACACCGAGTGGACTTACCTCGATTTTTTTTACACTGTAAAATACCATATTTTACAGTAAAACACCGTACTGCACCGCAAATTACAGCATTTCACCGTAATGTGGATTCACCAGTGCAATTTCCTACTTTCAGGATGCGTAATATACTATTTTGCACTAAATTTTTTAAACATTCTATCATGTCCCCAGTTTTCTGTCCTATATATATATATATATTATAAAACAAACCATTTATTTATGACAAATAAATTTATACTGAGACGTATAAATCGTGCTTATTATGTACTTATCTCTTTTGAACTAAAATTAAAAAAACATAATTACACGGAAAGAAAATTATAGGGAGTATTCTTATGCATTATAGAAATGGTTCCTATAATAGTATAGGAATTGTACCCATACTATTATAGGAATGGTTCCTATATATTATAGGAACCACCCCTATACCATTATGGGAACCATTCCTATAATCGTATAGGAACCATTCCTATAATATTATAGGAACCATTCCTATAATATTATAGTAACTATTCCTGTAATATTATGAAAATGGGAATAGTTCCTATAATTATAAGAACCATTCCTATAATTATAGGAACTATTCCCATAATGGTGTAGGTATCATTCCCATAATTATAGGAACTATTCCGATAATTATAGGTAATATTCCTATATCTATAGGACGTGTTCTCATAATTTATGGTCGTCATTCCTATACTGGTATAGGATGAAATTTCACAAAATTATAGGAACCATTCCCATAATTTTCTTTCCGTGTAGTGTAAAATATGTGACATTACTATAGATTTTATAATAAAGATAATAAAAACAAATGAACCGTGCTTCTATATATTCAATTCACTTATGATTAATATCCAAATAACAAATAATTTACATTAACAGAATATTTCAAACGTATAATTTATTTATAGTAACAAATATTCCATTAGCTATTTCCATAAATATAGGATTTATCAGCAATATGTATCACTCGATACAAATAAACCTTTTGAACATGGTACTTTAGCGCGCTAATGTATGTATTATTTGAATACACAAGGAGATTATCTTGTTGATAATTGAGCGAAATTTTGTGTTCAACACAAGCTACCGGCTCTTTATACATCACATCCATCACTGTGTAAATTTGACTCGAATGTGCTGCTGAATTGAGTGGTTAATTTATGTTTCAGAGTTAACTAACTTGTCATCATCGTAGACACAATGATTCAATACAGACGATGATATCGTCATTCTGTTTGACTGTTCTTTATTGAAATGATTGATGTTGGATTTATGAATAATTACTCGTGTTTTTATTGATCATTGTTATTATGCGTGTCCGTAATAGAACATTTTTTAAATCACTTATTCCATGTCGCATTTTTAATTTAAAAATTATGAATACCGATATTAGAGAAATTTAGAAACGCATTTTCCAAAGCCCAAGGAAATCTCAAGTTGAATAGAAAAAAGTCAAGTTGAATAGAAAAAAAAATTATCTGTCGAAATCTACGTAATTCGATTTTGTCGGGTACTTCCTCGGTTTGGAAAAGAAGAGGCTCAAAAAAATTTTTTTTAATCACAGAATAATTCGTTTCCTATATTTATAAAAAAATTATTTGGTTAGGCATTTTATAGTTCGCATTCCAAAAAGTTTTTTTAAAAAAAAAGGAAAAAAAAACCATTGGAAAAAAACAAAAATTGAATACGAGTAATATATATTATAAATAACAAAGGGTTGAATGAAGTTAATTTATGAATACTTTAAAAAGAAATAAATTCAAATTTAGTGCCACGACATTTTAATTATGGCTATTAATTCACATTGGACGATTTTATCAAACTTTTTTTCTATCCGTGATATTAATGGTTCTGATCTAAGACCTGTAATATAATTTGTGAAAGCAATTAATTAATTCGACAGAGGTAAATTAAGCGTTGATTTAGAATCGAACAAGAATTTCTAACATATCCCAAATGGTGGTGGTCAACGATAAATTGGTAGAGCTTCCGAGAGCTTTGGGGAATCAACTGACGAAAATATAGCGGCGGGCCACAAACTACGAATTGTTAGTTACTAGTACACTATTGTGAAATATACGAGTTTAGTACCTGTGGGCCACCAGAAATGCCAACTAAATCTATCTTCCGCGCAACCCTTGTGCATCCTCGGAAAATTTTTTTTATTTTTACTCTTGTGCACTACATATCCGCGTATAAATACAATACAAATAGTTGCGTACACCGTGCAAGCGAACTACTTTATACCACTTGTCTTGTGAAATAAAAAAAAAATCCAATATTTATACGAATTTCCATTTCAATAGTTTTATAGCTCACTCGTTCTCTTCTATTTTCTTTTTCCTTTTTCTCTTTCTCTTTCTGACACTCATAATTTAACCTAGCTATATACCAGTCTTCTCTCCATTTACATATACAACATTTTTCTCATAAGTGGTCTGTGAAATTGGATTTTCTGACTAATATTAAATTTTTACCTTATATTATAATAAAGTTATAATAATCGCAAGTCTCTCATAGCTCTATATTTTATGAGTAAAATAAAAAAAAGCTAGAAAAAAATGTATTTAAATATATTGTTAAATAAATTTGTATTTTTTGTTGCTATACGTGGTATTGTAATATATGCGATCGTGAGAAGACAGAACCTTGATATCTTCTTGTTTTTTCGCCTTGGATTAAATTTTACAAGTAATATAAGAACACTGTAAATTGTAGAAATCTTACCAGTCACGAGTAGTCACGAGTTGCCAGGTGGTAAAATTCCTATTGGACTTTGTTGAACTTTTATTATGTTGGATAACAGCAATATATCATCATATTTTTCATTTTTTTTTATTTACTTCAATACTAAACTTTTTTTAGAATAAATTTTAATGCCCGGAAAAAAAGTTAAAACTAGAATGACCTACATGGATCCGACTGAATATTAATAAATCTATTAAACACCAATATCTCTATTAAAATCTACTTAGATTTATATAGATCATTCTAGATCTAAAATTTTATTAAAACCTTTTTTTTTAAGTCGTGATTTTTTTTTTTTAAATTGAAATTTTGTATCCTAACACTGATAGAAGTATTTATTTGATATTAATAAATGTACTTATTAGAAACAGTTCTTCAGCCTTATTTGGCTGAAATAAGTATTTGTTTGCCTCAAATATAGATTTATTAATTGTTACACCGAGAGAACAATTTATTTGAGCCAAATGAATAGATTTATTTGAATGAAATTCAAATAAAGATTTGTTAACTGTAAACAAATCGATATTTCATTTAAACCCGGGTCACAATATCTAGCCTCAATCTAGCCTCTTCGAAGCCAAGTAAGCTTCAATCCAGCCTCACTGAAAAAAAAAGCACTTTGAGCCTCAAATGATATTCAAAAAACCTCAATGAGCCTCAAATAATGCTCACAGAGTCTCAGTGAGCCTCAAATGGTGATCAAAGAGCCTCAAATAATACTAATTGAATTTAAATTAGATAGTCGAGACTAGGTTCATTTTAGGCTTATCGAGGCTTATTGAGGATCTTTAAGCATCATTTGAGGCTCAAAATGCATTTTTTACTCAGTGAGGCTGGATTGAGGCTTACTTGGGTTCGATGAAGCTAGATATTGTGGCCCGAGAATGAACCATATCTTTGTCTCAAATAAATCCTAATTGGGTCCATTCAAATGTGGTATTTATTTGCCTAAAACAAATCTTATTTAGCTCAAATAAATTGTTCTCTCAGTGTAATAAATCTCATATTTGAGTAAATATTTCTGTGATATTTGACTACAGTGCCACTTTCTGTTTATAATACCTTCAGTACTCTCTTAAATTTGAAATGGTGAAAATAGTGACTATTCACTGTTTTAGTGAAAAGTATGTCACTAATTCAAATAGTGGCACACTATTCACTGCCAAATAGTGATTGTCATGTGATTTTCACTAGTTCGTTTTTAGGGAGTACTTTGTCCAGTGCAAATCGTTGATTCGTCCGTAACGTGTAACAAATTCAAAATATAATCAACTAAATATTGTTTTATAAATAAAAAAAATGCTAAATATTATTAAAATTATTTTCTCTAAAAAAATAAAATTAAATAGTACTATAAATAATTTGTCATACTCCTACTTAATTAACTACATGTGTAATTTCCTTCTATTCAAGTAAGCCATCTATTAACTGTTAAAAATATTCATTTGGCTCAAATTAATACTTCTATTAGTAGAATTTGGTAATTTGCTATTTTTTGTTTTATTGGTTTTTAACCCGAATAATAATAATAATTTTTTGGCATTTCGAATAAATTTTATCTGTATAAAATATCGATTGATTATTCTCATCGCGATTGATTCAATGAGAAGTATACTCAATGAAAGCCGATTTTTCTCACGAGTTGGCCGCTCTGCAATCGGCATCCGAATCGAGTTATTGTCGCTTTTTAAAACGTTCAAGTACCGTACGATCGTTTAACAACCATTCAACTACGACCACTCAAATCCGGTGCGTTATCGAGGGTCGAATGCAATTGTTATTATTTTTTTCCTCTTCCAATAGTAATTGTTTTTTTTTTTTTCGTATTTTTTTTTTTTGTCTATTTTTGCTGTCTTTAGTTTGACACGTTACCTAGTATAGAAAATGCATCGTGAATTTTGTCGGGTGTCAACATGCACGACGAGCTCTCGACCGAAACATAAAAAAGGCGGGATATATGTTATATACAATGTCTATTTATTTGCAGACAATTCAATAGAGCAAGTGAAGGAAACGAGAGATTTGTGGGTAAAGGATATGTATAAAGAGAGGGAAAAAAATAAAACTAAACGAAAATAGAAATAGTAAAAATGACATGGACGTTGCGGAATATACGCGGCTTGAATTGATCCGCAATATTACTTTGCCGGCTGTTGTTATACACAGACAACATGGCTGACCAGAGCATTGAGTTTTTCACTTTATTCTTTTTTTCCACCTACTTACTGTGTGAAATTTACTTTGTAATAATATTGTGTGCTGTGTAAATGTATACATGTATACACAAGTAAATGTACCACGTAGTCTTGTTGATGTCGTTGTTGTTGTTGATGTTACTCAGTTAATTTTTTTTTGTATTCTTTTTATTTGCATACTCTGTTTATGGTCGGGTCTTGGAACAACTCAGAACTGCCAATTTTCTTTTATTACCACGTGTCTCTACGAAATAAACATTACATTTTGTGATTCTTTACTACTCGTGTTATTAACTTTTTTTTCATCACGAGAAAAAATATTATTTTTTATAGTTAATTTCATTTGTTAACCTAAATATATAGGGGAAAGCTTGGTAAAATAAGGTCATAAATTTTGCAATAAAAAAATTCGTAATTAGGGGAGGGAGGGGCAAAATGGGGTAGGGGTGGCAAAATGGGGTACCCCAAAAATTTGGTGAAAAAACAAATTTTTTTTTTTTCGTCTAATTATTGTATATCCGATAGTTTTGAACATTTTCAACCCTACGCATGATACCTGGGACAAAATGGACCAGCCCAAAAATCGAAAAAATGATTCTATCAAATTTTTTTCATCAAATTAAAAAAAAATTAAATATATTTCCGCATTTTTAGCCCTACCCATAACACCTGGGGCAAAATGGACCAGCCGAAAGTTTTGAAAATTGATTTTTTCATATTTTTATCGTCAAATTAAAAAGAAATTAAAATGGTAATTCATTTTTCGGCTGATTTCCTGTAGTTGGGGTAAATGTGACCACCAAAAATATTCGACAATGAGATTTTACTTTTTAATTGATAAAAATGCAGTTAAAAAAAAATAAAAAAAAAATTACCATTTTTTGAAGGGGGTCCCCTCTGCCCCATTAAAAAAATTTTTTCTGCCTTCATATCCACCAATGATGTGAAATGTAATTTTTCTGTATGTATTTTACATAAAAAAAAAATTTTATTTAATGAAATTTGATGAACTTGCAGAAATTTTTTTTTTCAACTTTTTTAAAGGGTACCCCATTTTGCCCGCCAGAAAAGAAAATTTTATTTATTAACGGCAGCAAAAAATTTTGTCTATTTACCTTGGATATAATTAAAAACAAAAAGATCTGGCGTATTTTATTAATCGAAAACTTAGTATTTCCTTAGGTACCCCATTTTGCCCCTCCCTCCCCTAATTGTTTTTAAATTATTTGGTAAGTGGAGGACTTACTAATGTTTGTTTTTTTTTTCTAAATTTTTTTACGCTCTTACTCCAAAATTATAATGCAGGTTAATTTTCATGTTTAAATTTATATCAAAATTATTATAGGGGCGGGAGGGGCAAAACGGGGTACTTAAGGAAATACCAAGTTTTCGAGAACTCAAATACACTCAATATCTTTTTTTAATGATATTCAAAGTAAAGAGGAAAAAATTTCATTTTTGCGGGCAAAATGGGGTACCTCCTAAAAAAGATAAAAAAAAAAATTTCTGAGTTTTAAATGAATTTGATTAAGTTAAACTTTTTTACGAGTAAGTTACATGAAAAAAAATTATATTCTGCATGATTATTGGATACAAAAGAAGAAAAACAAATTTTTAATAGTTTTTATCATGAAACGAAAATCATCAATATTTTTCAACTGACAATTTATTTTTGAAAAAGTTTAATTAAAAAAATTCAAAATAACGCTCTACATGGAAAGAAAATTATGGGAAGTATTTCTATGTATCATGGGAATGGTTCCCATAATGGTAAAGGAATTGTACCCATACTATTATAGGAATGGTCCCTATAAATTATGGGAACCATTCCTATAATAGTATGGGAATAGTTCCTACACCATTATGGGAACCGTTCCCATAATGGTATGGGAATAGTTCCTATACCAATATGGGAACTATTCCCATAATATTATGGAAATGGTTCCCATACTATTATAGAAACCATTCCTATAATGTTATGAGAATGGTTCCTATAATTTATAGGAATCGTTCCTATCTATTATGGGAATGGTTACTATAATATTACAGGAAGTATTCCCATAAATTATAGGAGCCATTCCTATAATAATAGGAACTGCTCCCATAAATTATAGGAGCCATTTTTATAATTATAGGAACTGCTCCCATAATTTATGGTCGTCATTCCTATACTGGTATAGGATGAAATTTCTCAAAATTATGGGAACCGTTCCCATAATGGTATGGGAATAGTTCCTATACCAATATGGGAACCATTCCCATAATATTAAGGGAATGGTTCCCATACTATTATAGGAACCATTCCTATAATGTTATGGGAATGGTTCCTATAATTTATAGGAATCGTTCCTACATATTATGGGAATAGTTACTATAATATTATAGGAAGTATTCCCATAAATTATAGGAACCACTCCTATAATTATAGGAACTGCTTCCATAATTTATGGTCGTCATTTGTATACTAGTATAGGATGAAATTTCACAAAATTATGGGAGCCATTCCCATAATTTTCTTTCCGTGTATTATATTTACAAAAGTGATTTTGGAATGTTTAAAAACCATTTAAAATATAAATTTTTTTTTTTTTAATTTTGAAGGTACCTCGTTTTGCTTACCTTACCTCTTTTGTCCCCCCCCCTTTTCCGACTTTTTAGATTTTGATAAAAGTAAAAAATGAGAAGTGGAAGGTATTCAGTATAAAATAAAAAAAGTAAATTTTTTCGTAGTGCGCTCATTTTATTTGACGCTGCTCTGTATCTAAAAAAAATATATCAAAAGATTGTTATAAACTAATAATATATAAGTGGATTTTTTACTCTTCCATTAGAGTTAAATTTTGTGAAATGGAATTAGAATTATCGTGGATGTTGGGAAACGGAAAAAAGCACGTCCGGTTTCCGGGTTAGATTGACCCCAGCTCCTTTACTCACTCGGACATGGATAGAGATCCATTTTTCATTGGGGCACTCTTGAAAGGTTCGGTACGGACATGGGACGTGGCACGTGTGAAGGCTAGAAACGTGCCACTGCAAGTGAGACTACTGAGTCGAATATGCCAGGACGCGCAATTCTTCCCGCGGCGATAAATTTACCCCTGTCGAATTCGCTGAATCCTATCTCACTTACGCTCACTATCTCTTGCTCGCTCACTCGTTTTCATTTCTCCTATCCTGGTCTGTTTTCGTGTGGCTCAGAATCGCTGGAAAAACGTTAACGCCTCGATTCGCGTTCGTCACGTAAATCGATAACTGACGAACCTTTGCGCACCGACCACGACAAATAGTGTCTCCCATTTAGGTCTATTCAGATATTTTCCTCCGTTTTGTGTTGTGGAACCTCAAGGGATCACACAATGTCCTCATGATATGAAAGCCCTATTTATATTATTGTGATGTACGTATACTTAATAAATATATAATAAACTGGGACAAATCGATTCTATAAAAATTTTAAATTCTAAAAGATCATAATACTTTTCGAAGTATATTTAATATTTAAATTATAAGATAGTGGCAATAAACGGCAATAATACATATTCATTTTTTATTAACGACATCTTGAAATTATATTTCATTGGTAAATATTATTACCCTGTAAAAAAAGAGGTGTTGAAAATTGACTTAATTAAATACTGCCCTGTGTTGAAATAAAATAACACCGGTGTTGGAGGTGCAAATTCGTCGGTGTTAAATGTGTGTAAAAAAAATTCCACGTATAAAAATTATAAAAAAAAAATGCATCACATATAAAAATTATGTATATATATTTAAATAATTATTTATGTTATATGTGATTTAGATAAAAATTGAACAGTTTTAAGCCCATCAGTTCAATCACCAATAATTTAATTGATAATACATCTATTATAATAAAAAATGGTCCTATTTACATAAATCCATGCATGTCAATAAAGTAAGGTCAAGTTCATTTTATTTGAACAGAGGAATTCTGCTTATAGTGATACCGAGTTTTCCTACAATTAGTATACATAGTGCTCTGTGAAATAAACTTCGGTATTCTTACCACAAAAATACTAGTATTGCGACCAGAACAAAAAATTTACCGGGAGAAAAAACAACTTTTTTTTTTCAGTGTATTTATTCAAGTCTGTTTCATTTAATTAAATTCAATGTGCCACCGGGTAAAAATTTGAATTATATAAGAATTTTTTAGAGAAAAATTTAACGTCAAAGTTGACACAAACTACGTACTCAAAACAATACAAAATTAATGTTATTTTAACATATTTAATTTTTCAACAAAATTTCCGCACCCGAGAGTTTTGTTAAAAAAAATTTATAACTAAATAATTTAAACCGTGCACTATTATTTTGGAATTTGTTCCTCAACAATTCAACGGACTCCAGAACTGAGTTGAAAAGTAATGTTATATTTTTTTTTAATGACACCCCATTTGTCCAAAAATAAAGAAAAGAAACCATTATTTTTAAGGCAATTAAAATAATTCTTCTTCTTCCTTCAAAAAATTAAAAATACCCGGCAAATATGAGTATGCAAAAGGAAATTTGAGCTGTAAAATCGTTCAATATTTATGAAAACATTATTAATGAATTTTCGTACACTGTAAAAAATTAGGGGTGAATTGGAAGTGATTACAAATTTTATTTGAATTCGAATTCATTCCGTCACTTAGAGATTCGGAGTTTTAAAAAAAATTACTCCGCACACGGCGTAAAGAAGGAGTGTGTTTTTCTATTCGAGTGATTTCGAAGTCGTATGGATTTTATTTAAATCCGATTCGGAGTTTCAATATTGAAATAAAAACAAATTTTGTACACGGAAAGAAAATTATAGGGAGTATTCCTATATATTATAGGAACCACCCCTATAGCACTATGAGAACCATTCCTATACTATTATAGGAACTATTCCTATAATAATATAAGACCATTCCTATAATAGTATAGTAACCATTCCTATACTATTATAGTAACTTTTCCTATAATAGTATAGGAACCATTCCTATAATATTATGGGAACTATTCCTATAATTGTATAGGAACCATTTCTATAATAGTATAGAAACTATTCCTATAATTATAGAAACCATTTGTATAACATTATGAAAATGGGAATAGCTCCTATGATTATAAGAATGGTTCCTATAATAGTATAAAAACCATTCCCATAAATTATAGGAACCATTCCTATAATTATAGGAACTATTCCCATAATGGTATAGATATCATTTCCATAATTATACACGGAGAAAAAAAACAGGTAATTTTCCTATGTTACATAGGAACTCTTCCTATGTATTATAGAAAAAGTTCCTATAATACATAGTACTTTTTCCTATATTTTATAGGAAATTTTCCTATGTTTACATAGGATATGCCAACATAGGAAAAATTACTGTTTTTTTTTCTCCGTGTAGAAGTCCCTGATGAATGTGGGCAAGCTTTTGAATAGTTTGTCATACATTAGGTATTTTCTGTTGGAGCTTCGAATAGACGGTTCTAAAATAGCCCTAGCACATAAAAGTGAAGGAAAATCATTTTTTTCTCAACACCGAGCGCCGAGTCTGTATTGAGTCTGCATTGACTCTGTATTTACTCTGAAAGCTATGAACGAGGGCTTCCGAAATAGCTCTAGCATATAGAAATGAAGAAAAATCATTTTTTTCCCAACACCGAGCCCCGAGTCTGTATCGAGTCTGTATTGACTCTGTATTTACTCTGAAAGCTATAGACGAGGGCTTCCGCAATAGCTATAGCACATAGAAATGAAGAAAAATCATTTTTTTCCCAACACCGAGCCCCGAGTCTGTATCGAGTCTGTATTGACTCTGTATTTACTCTGAAAGCTATGAACGAGGGCTTCCGAAATAGCTCTAGCATATAGAAATGAAGAAAAATCATTTTTTTCCCAACACCGAGCCCCGAGTCTGTATCGAGTCTGTATTGACTCTGTATTTACTCTGAAAGCTATAGACGAGGGCTTCCGCAATAGCTATAGCACATAGAAATGAAGAAAAATCATTTTTTTCCCAACACCGAGCCCCGAGTCTGTATCGAGTCTGTATTGACTCTGTATTTACTCTGAAAGCTATGAACGAGGGCTTCCGAAATAGCTCTAGCATATAGAAATGAAGAAAAATCATTTTTTTCCCAACACCGAGCCCCGAGTCTGTATCGAGTCTGTATTGACTCTGTATTTACTCTGAAAGCTATAGACGAGGGCTTCCGCAATAGCTATAGCACATAGAAATGAAGAAAAATCATTTTTTTCCCAACACCGAGCCCCGAGTCTGTATCGAGTCTGTATTGACTCTGTATTTACTCTGAAAGCTATAGACGAGGGCTTCCGCAATAGCTATAGCACATAGAAATGAAGAAAAATCATTTTTTTCCCAACACCGAGCCCCGAGTCTGTATCGAGTCTGTATTGACTCTGTATTTACTCTGAAAGCTATGAACGAGGGCTTCCGAAATAGCTCTAGCATATAGAAATGAAGAAAAATCATTTTTTTCCCAACACCGAGCCCCGAGTCTGTATCGAGTCTGTATTGACTCTGTATTTACTCTGAAAGCTATGAACGAGGGCTTCCGAAATAGCTCTAGCATATAGAAATGAAGAAAAATCATTTTTTTCCCAACACCGAGCCCCGAGTCTGTATCGAGTCTGTATTGACTCTGTATTTACTCTGAAAGCTATAGACGAGGGCTTCCGCAATAGCTATAGCACATAGAAATGAAGAAAAATCATTTTTTCCCAACACCGAGCCCCGAGTCTGTATCGAGTCTGTATTGACTCTGTATTTACTCTGAAAGCTATGAACGAGGGCTTCCGAAATAGCTCTAGCATATAGAAATGAAGAAAAATCATTTTTTTCCCAACACCGAGCCCCGAGTCTGTATCGAGTCTGTATTGACTCTGTATTTACTCTGAAAGCTATAGACGAGGGCTTCCGCAATAGCTATAGCACATAGAAATGAAGAAAAATCATTTTTTTCCCAACACCGAGCCCCGAGTCTGTATCGAGTCTGTATTGACTCTGTATTTACTCTGAAAGCTATGAACGAGGGCTTCCGAAATAGCTCTAGCATATAGAAATGAAGAAAAATCATTTTTTTCCCAACACCGAGCCCCGAGTCTGTATCGAGTCTGTATTGACTCTGTATTTACTCTGAAAGCTATAGACGAGGGCTTCCGCAATAGCTCTAGCATATAGAAATGAAGAAAAATCATTTTTTTCCCAACACCGAGCCCCGAGTCTGTATCGAGTCTGTATTGACTCTGTATTTACTCTGAAAGCTATGAACGAGGGCTTCCGAAATAGCTCTAGCATATAGAAATGAAGAAAAATCATTTTTTTCCCAACACCGAGCCCCGAGTCTGTATCGAGTCTGTATTGACTCTGTATTTACTCTGAAAGCTATGAACGAGGGCTTCCGAAATAGCTCTAGCATATAGAAATGAAGAAAAATCATTTTTTTCCCAACACCGAGCCCCGAGTCTGTATCGAGTCTGTATTGACTCTGTATTTACTCTGAAAGCTATGAACGAGGGCTTCCGAAATAGCTCTAGCATATAGAAATGAAGAAAAATCATTTTTTTCCCAACACCGAGCCCCGAGTCTGTATCGAGTCTGTATTGACTCTGTATTTGCTCTGAAAGCTATGAACGAGGGCTTCCGAAATAGCTCTAGCATATAGAAATGAAGAAAAATCATTTTTTTCCCAACACCGAGCCCCGAGTCTGTATCGAGTCTGTATTGACTCTGTATTTACTCTGAAAGCTATAGACGAGGGCTTCCGCAATAGCTCTAGCATATAGAAATGAAGAAAAATCATTTTTTTCCCAACACCGAGCCCCGAGTCTGTATCGAGTCTGTATTGACTCTGTATTTACTCTGAAAGCTATGAACGAGGGCTTCCGAAATAGCTCTAGCATATAGAAATGAAGAAAAATCATTTTTTTCCCAACACCGAGCCCCGAGTCTGTATCGAGTCTGTATTGACTCTGTATTTACTCTGAAAGCTATAGACGAGGGCTTCCGCAATAGCTATAGCACATAGAAATGAAGAAAAATCATTTTTTTCCTAACACCGAGCGCCGAGTCTGTATTGAGTCTGTATTTTCTCTGGGAGTTTCAGGCGAGGGCTTCTGAAATAGCGCTAGCACATAAAAGTGAAGAAAAATATGTTTTTTTCCAACACCGGGCGCTGAGTATGTATTGTTTATGTATTGAGTATGTATTTTCTATGAAAACGTCAGAAGAAGTCTTCTCAAGTTGCCCTAGCGAATAAAAGTTACTAACTATAATTTTTTTCAAAACCAATTTATTCTATATAAAAAAAATAATGTTTCACAAAGGACAAATTCCTATTCTACAAAGGAAAAATTACTGTGGTAACATAGGAACTTTTCTTATGTATTATAGGAAAAATTCCTATGTAACATAGTACTTTTCCTATATTTTATAGGGAATTTTCCTATGTTTGCATAGGAAAGATTCCTATGTGCACATAGAAATAGTTACTATGGCAACATAGGAAAAATTACTGTTTTTTTTTCTCCGTGTAGGAACTATTCCTATAATTATGGGTAATATTCCTATATCTATAGGACGTGTTCCCATAATTTATGGTCGTCATTTCTATACTGCTATAGGATGAAATTTCACAAAATTATAGGAACCATTTCTATAATTTTCTTTCCGTGTACAGTGTAATAACGAATATTCAACACTAAATATTTTAATAGTATATTGCATTGTTAGGATAGTAAGATAGCCTTTATGTGGTGGGAGAAATGTTTTCAGCATGTCGTAGGGTCACATGCGCGGGCCGAAGCCTTCACGAGTATCAACTCGGGTTTCTTTAATATTTCTAAAAAAAAATTTTCGATTGTTTGACAATAAAATTCATGATCAACCTACACGGAAAAAAATAAATAGGCGCTGCAACAGGACGCCGTCCTGTTGGTTCGACAGGACTTTGTCCTGCTAATGAAACAGGATTTTCCTGTTGCAGCAACAGGACACATCCTGTGGGTGCAACAGGATAAAGACCTGTTGCAGCAACAGGATTTTCATGTTGTAGCAACAGGACACATCCTGTGGGAGCAACAGGACAAAATCCTGTTGCAACAACAGGATTTTATCCTGTGGGAGCAACAGGACAAAATCCTGTTGCAGCGACAGGATATTTCCTGTGGAAGCAACAGGATTTTATCCTGTTGTGGCAACAGGACTTTTCCTGTTGTAGCAACAGGACTTTCCTGTTGTAGCAACAGGACTTTCCTGTGGAATCAACAGGACTTTTCCTGTGAAATCAACAGGACATTTCCTGTGGAATTAATAGGATGAGAAACTAGTTTTATGCACCAATTGTTTTTGTCCCTAGGATAAAATTTCGAAGTTGGAAAATAAATTAAAATTTACATAAAAAAAAATCTCTGGTTTTATAGGGGTGGGAGGGGTAAAACGGGGTACTTAAGGAAATACTAAGTTTTCGAGGACTCAAATACGCTAAACTTTTTTTTTTTTAATGATATTTAAAGTAAATAGAAAAAATTGTCAGTTACCGTTAAAAAAAAATAAAATTTTTTATTTTTGCGGGGAAAATGGGGTACCTCTTAAAAAAGATAAAAAAAATTTCTGGATTTTAAATGAATTTGATAAAGTTAAGCTTTTTTGCAAGTAATTAACATAAAGAAAAATTACATTTTACATGACTATTGTATACAAAAGAACAAAAAAAAACAAATTTTTAATAGTTTTTATCATAAAACAGAAGTCATTAATATTTTTCGACTGCGGTCGATTTTTTAAAAAGTTTTACAAAAAAAAATTTTAAATAACGCTCAATTATATTTACAAAAGTGATTTTGGAATGTTTAAAAACCATTTAAAATATAAATTTTTTTAAATTATTATTTTGGGGGTACCCCGTTTTGCCTTCCCCTCTCTCCTATATATATATATATATATATATATATTTTTTAATGATGCCAAAGAAGTACAACTTCTCACGCGCGTACATAAGTACACGCAGCCATTTTTTTTTAAGCTGATGAAAAAATTTTTTTTTGAAAATTTCAATTTTTTTTAGTCTTGATTTTTTCAAAATTTGGATTTTTTTCATATTGAAATTGATATAAAAATAATTTTAACTAAATAGAAATTGATTTTTATCTCAAAACTCCGTATGTACATGAAACCAGTTTCTTATCTTGTTGATTCCACAGGAAATGTCCTGTTGATTCCACAGGAAAGTCCTGTTGCTACAACAGGAAAAGTCCTGTTGCCACAACAGGATAAAATCCTGTTGCTTCCACAGGAAAAATCCTGTCGCTGCAACAGGATTTTGTCCTGTTGCTCCCACAGGATAAAATCCTGTTGTTGCAACAGGATTTTGTCCTGTTGCTCCCACAGGATGTGTCCTGTTGCTACAACATGAAAATCCTGTTGCTGCAACAGGATTCTGTCCTGTTGCTCCCACAGGATGTGTCCTGTTGCTGCAACAGGAAAATCCTGTTTCATTAGCAGGATAAAATCCTGTCGAACCAACAGGACGGCGTCCTGTTGCAGCACCTATTTATTTTTTTCCGTGTATTTAACTACATACTGAAAGAATGAATATTTTCAAAAAAATTAAATTTCAATATTGAACACGACTGTTTTTTCAGTAAGAAACGTTCACAGTCTTTCGGTTTCATGATTTTCTGAATCTATATAAAAGAAGATACAGTAGAATTTAGATGGAAAGAAAAACCAAAAAAATACTTTTCTTGAAAAAAGCAATTCATATCGAACGTCGCCAATATTTTATATGTAACTGGATCTTAATCCAGCCGTTGTAATATGGGTAAAAACGCAAGCTTTTTTGCCCATCGTAAACATTAATATATAACGGTGGTACCCCGGAAAAACGCCAGAGATATATCTCAACTCTAACGACTCTATGTTGAAAGACTGTAGAGAGAGCACCATCCTCTTTTCTTTTCTTCGGTTGGTCAATGGGTATAAGAGCCATTTTCTCAATCTCTTGCATCCGGGAATTCCTTTCCTGGAATCCCTCTTCATCCTTTTATTTTTTTATTCCATTTGTTTTATTCTTTTTTAAATTTTGACTCATTTTTTTCTTTCTAATTCTCTCATTCATACGAAAATTCTTGGGAAAAGATAAATTTATGCTTCCGCATTGTTCACGTACATTATGCGCACCCTCAGCTAACCCGGAATTGTATGCTCTACGTTGTCTGTTCGTAGTTCTCCGTTGTCTTCAGTAAGGTTCTCTCGGTGCAACCGTTTCAAAAGACTAGCTTCACATTGCTAAACCTTTTATTCCTTATTGACATCACTTTGGATAACTTATCTACGTCTTTGTGATTCAACTAATCTCCTACAAATTTTATTCCCTCGTTATCCGTTATATTAATGATCACTATCTATAATCATAATAACAATACCTTTCTCAATTTTACTTTCATACATTTTTATATTAATACCATAAAATTCATTTTTCATTACTTATCAGCGGTCTTGTAAAGAATTTCAAGTTCTATATTCTTCAGAAAACTGGACCTTCATACATACGGAGATGCACTCGCTCCACATGTCTATTGGAAGTATAAATTTAGAAGTTAAATTTTTTCAAATTTAACAGTAACCAAAATTATTTTACCTATAGCTGTTAATTTCTCTCGTATATTTTATCGGAAAAATATATAGATAATCTTTTTGGGAGTAAATATTTGAATTTATTTTCTAATTTCAGAAAAAAACTTATTTGAGCTCAATGTAGGCAACTATTTCAGTGAACTGAAGACGTTAACTTTAAGAAACAATAATTTTATTCTTTAAAGAAAGTTTGAAAATGACTCAGTTGACTGATTTCAAAATCTAATCAAGTTGAATTCTTTTTTTTGAATAATAAACAATTTTTTGAACCTTAGAACGGTGACATTAGACGATAACTTAATTTTCGAAATTTTGGACTGAACCCGTAACTTAATTTTTGTTCAAAATTTATAAAGTTCATGGTAGAAACTTAAAAAAATAGTCTGTATGCTGATTTTTCATATCGTAAGTTTAAGATTTTGTAAAATAAAATATATTCAGAAAAATTTGCGGCAACATTTATCGAAACTTTGTAATGTGATAAATATAGTAACTTAAACTACTGTAGAGAAAATTTTTCAACATTCACTTTTGTATTCAAAGATTTTAAAACATATTTTCTAACAGGAGATACTGTGATAAAATCTTTTGATACTTTTTAATCTTATCAACATTTCCTAAGTATTTGAAATACTTTCAAAGTATCGAAGATTCTACTTGAATCTCGATTTTAAAATGTATTTATAGCTCACAGTTTGATTATTACTATCAATGTATTTATATTTCTATTCTTAAAATATTTTTCAGAAGTTCTTTAACCACTGTCACGTTCTCGTAAAATTTATTAATTAAATAAATACAATTTGTTTAATAGTAATTCATAATAAATAAATTATAATCCGTTTGAATCAGAAACATCACTGATAAGCATTTTTGGAATGTCGATGCAGTAGTCTATCCATAGTCCAGACAAAATGTCTGCGTAGATAGGAATTGGACTGCCACATGACGTTCCCATAATGGACCTGAAATGTAACACTATTAATTTTTTGATATACAATTGATGCAGTGTGAAAAGAAAAGTTAATTAGTCGGAGAACTTAGCACCCTAATTGAAAAAAAATGATTTGGAATAATTCAAAACAATTTGAATCGACTAATATATAGATATACACTTAATATGGAGCAAATCGTTTTTCTAAATCAGGGCAGAGACGTACTCTTCTGAATCCGAATTTATCAAATTGCGTATCGCTCTCCAAAATTAAGCTCGCCTTATTTTCAGGTGTCAATCGGCACCCCAATATTATCACCTACACTGTGACCTATCCATAACACTATTGCCACCCATGACAAGCGCTTATCAGCTATTCTTGTCCTATAACCTTGAGCGCTCTAGAGCAGTTCGGATTTCCTGTAAATTTTCCTACCAATCTTTCACCTAATCCTATAAATAATAACTATATGGAGCTGGCATAGGGAATGAAAATATTTAAGTCACGAAAGATAATAAAAATCATATAATCGATGACTATGACACCGGGAGTTAAATATACCCGTGAAAAATGAATCATACATGACCATGCATGGCCGTATATGGCTCATACATGGAGCATATATGGCCATGCATGAAGCATATATGACTGTATTAAAAAAGTTGGTATGTCCATGTATGGTCATATATGCTCCATGTATGTCCATATATGCTGCATGTATGGCCATGTATGATTCATTTTTCACCGGAATGCACGCCATGAACGCTCGTCCTGTGATAAATGAGTCATACGTGGGCATACAAACTTTTTCAATACAGTCATGCATGACCATATACAGTCATATATGGCCTTGTATGATTCATATATGTCCATGTATGGCCATATATGCTCCATGTATGGTCATGCATGGCCATGTATGATTAATTTTTCGACTATTACAATTACTTATAAACAGGATGTTGCAGTGTTAAAAAAATAAGAAATTCTTTTGATGTCACTAACAGCAAATTGATGATTATATTGTGCTTTTTCGAAAATGGTTATATTTTTTGAACCTTAAGTAGCACAACTAAACTTTGTTGTAACTGTCGGTCGCATAGCCTAGTCGTCAAAGCGTCAGTCTCTCGTACGGAAGATCCCGGGTTCGAATCCTACTAAAGGCGGGTGCGGTTATTCATAAATCTAGCGTTTTTTCTCTGAATTAAAAATTTCCGTTTCGATTAGGAATTCAATTAATCGCATATCTGATAATCTTTGCGTCGCCAAAATAATAAAAAAAAAAAAATTTTTTTTTTAATTTAGTTAAAATTTCTATACATAGTCATGTATGGCCGTATCAAGCCATGTATGGTCATACGTGGTTATATATGGTCATAAATAGCCATATATGGCCATGTCTGGCCAATTTTCATACATGACCATGCATGGAGCATTCATACATGGCCATGTATGATTCATTTTTCACGGATTTTTATAAAAACAATATTTTTATCAGTTTGTAATACTAGGCTGCTCATTTCCACCATCATTGTCTTAAAAAAGTACAATTGATTTAACAGTGTTGGTTCAATATTGAGATTCAGTAATTTTGGCTCACCATATAGTGCATGTACAGTATTTACATACTCAGGGTCTGCAAATTCTCAAGTGTTTACCCGGCTAGATAATTAGATAGCGTTTGCCAATAAAATGGACGGAATGAGCGGAAGTAATAGGAATGAGGAAATGGTTCGTATACATATACATGAATTCAACCATTTATATAAATATATACATACATACATACATATCTACCTACATACATATAAGAACATAGTTACAATTAAAAAAGCTCCGACATGTTTAGTGCTTATGTAGATGATAATATTTACAGTTTAAATATCTTTCCTACAATAGATGTTTTGAAAACTTTGTTGCCACATTATGGAAATAATTCCCATAAAATATTGCATCGATTCCTTTGCATTTATTCCCATATAAGATACTAATTTTAGTCATATTACACTGAAAAAAATACTGTATTCAAGTATCTGCGTGAGAGAAAATTATTTGTTTAATCAGTAAAAATTTACTCTAACCAAAAATATTATCTTAAAATAAGTATACAAATCCTTACATCAAGAAAGTATTACTCGGTTGGAGTATATTTTTACTATGATTAAACAAATATTTACTCGGAAGGATACAAACACGCAGATACTTGAATACATTTTTTTTTTAGTGTATACTGGAAAAGTTACGCAATAAACGAGGGGTGGATGATTTTTATTTATTTACTTCCCTCGTATTATAAATAATCACATCATTAATTCAAATTATGAGAATAACACTACAATGTTTTTTTGAACATCATTTGAGGCTCACAATGCTTTTTTTTACTCAGTGAGGCTAGATATTTCGACCCGGGTGAATGCTAAAAAAAGTAGATTATACCGGGTTAATATTACGTTTTTGGCGAACTATATTATAAAGAGCAAGGATCAACAGACCAATTGTTAGAAGACCTAACCACAACAAGGGTCAATAAATCAATTACTAAAGGTTAAAGATTGAGATAGTTATAAACTTGACAATGACTCAGTGTTGGGCTGAAAGTTCACATCGCGATATTGGTATCAGGATCAAATCACCGGGAAATAACAACTTGGGTAAAAATAATCTAGACAATATATAAAATCAGATTTTATACATTTTTTAGGTAGTATTGTATGGTTGCTATCGTACACAAAAAAAGAACTGTCGCTGCAACAGAAATAAGGTACCCGCGGGTAATAAGGCCTGAAGGGTAATAAGGCCTAAGTAACAGAAATTATATTTAAAATAATCGCTTCCGCTAAAGGCTACTCTAGCAGAAGGGTCTTGCATAGAGATGTTACAACAAATTTATAGAGTCCCGATACCACGTTCCCTGTTTTCTATATTTCATCATCCGTCATATGTTGTCGTAGCGCAGAAGAAATTATAAAAAACAATCTAGTCTTCTGACTCTTAAAAAGAATACGGATAATTTTAAATGCTGTTGAGCAAAAGAATCTAGTCTTCTGATTCTTAAAAAGTATTGTTGCTAACTTTAAGTGATGATTCATCTCTAATACCAATGTTATTAAGTATAGTTAAACTATTCCAGTTTGTTTAACCCATAGGCCTTATTACCCTACCGTAGTAAAATAATGCCTATTTGTATGGTTTTTGTAAAAGTATAATTTTTTGTTTGTTTATGGTAAAAATTACCATTACTTCATTACATTTTATGGCTAATGTATTGAAATAAAGATTACTGATACATTCGATAATTAAATGCAATATTTTCGATTCTATTCAAAATTTCTCTTAGCTAGGCCTTATGACCCGCCGGTACCTTATAATAATTTATTGAGTTACTAAAACATTTTATGAATTATAGAAAAATCCATTATGTTTAATTGTTAATATTTGAATATATTTATTAAAATAATTGAAATTCTTATAAAAACGTTATTTCTATCGAATATACTTATTCAAATTAAAACTCTGGACCGGAGTGAATGCGGACTGAAATAAATTCTGTTTTTACTCCGGGTTCACTCTTAGTTCTTTACAGAGTATTAACAAGTTGACAATTACTTTTAATTAGACTAACGATGTATAAACGTAAAACGAGTTTATATTTGATGTTAATTGAAGATATTTAAAGGGACAAATGTTTCATGTTCACCTGGTTGAATTGCATAGTATTAATTCTTTTTTTTCCAACAATTTTATTTATTAAAAAAAAACCCGACTATCTCTGTTTAAAAAATTGCATGATAGTGATTGGAATGAACGTAGTGAATGCTCGTCAGAGACAATTGAAATCTACAAATAGCATATTGAAGTCTTCAAATTTCAGGTTGTAAAAAATTCAACACAACGATCACATTTTATTTTAAATATTTTGAATATTTATTGAATTTAATTTACTTGCTATTTTAACAAATTTTTCGATGTGTTCATTGCGGAATACTTTTGAGATTTTCCGATATATATCTGTCGCTTGCATTAAAAGTTAAATATGCTATAGAATTGAAGTTAATTATTTAAATCATAACGGAGTTTCAAGTTTTATAAATTTTTTTTTTTATGATCCATATTTTATTTTTTTTTCGGGTGAAAACTAAATTTCTACAATATTTCATGTTGGGTGAAAAATTTAAAACAATTATCAATATAACGTATTATTATCTATTATCAATAAAAATTATTCAGGCTTATTCGGGCGTTTTGATTTTTTACAAAAAAAAAAAAAAAAAAAAAAAAAAAAACACCATTAGTGTGTCAAGTGATTAAGAGTTCCAGCCCGGGAAAAAAAATTTAGATCTGTTCTGATCAAATTAGATCAGCTCAAATCAAATTTGATCATAATTTATACTGAACCCAGATCAGAGTAGATCTGATCAGATATGACATTTTTCTTTGGGGAAAAATAGTCCAGATCTACCCTGATCAAATCTAATCAAGTCAGATCAACCTAGATCAAGTTAGATCAACCTAGATCTAGTCAGATCAAAATAGATCAACATTGATTAAACGATCAGTTTATGAAGTAAATATAAATAGATCTAATTGGACCTGTACGGATCAAACCAGATCTGAGCTGATATTACGTTTTCTCGGGAAAAAAAGTTCAGATCTGCTCTGATCAGATTACATCTGTACAGATTATAAAGAAATATTTCTTCACATTATATTATAATTATAAGATTAACTATCTGAATTTTGATTCATTTATCTAAATGTTGATAATTGTAAAAAGTCTATCGTAATTAAAATAAATATATTTTCTTGTTTATTCAGCTAATAATTATTTTATTATAGAAAATATAAACACAATAATAATCTACTATCGATATTATCTGATATTCATATAGGTACTGCATATAAATCGTTACATGACTTTCTGGGTAAATAAGTATAAAATACTTTTAGCAAATTAAATCAAATTTGATCTGAGCAGATCTAAGAGCGTTTTTTATTTACCTTGATTTGTTCAGATCCAAGCAGATCTATTCTGATCAGAGTAGATCTAAACAGATCTGGCCAAAATGCAGATCTGTTCAGATCTGAAACATCAGATCTAATTTGATCTGAATAGATCTAAATTTTTTTTCCCGGGAGAACTATAATAAAAATTGTACTGTTTAAATTTGGCAAAAAATGAAACATTTTACTATTAATTATATGTCAAATATATGTCATACATAATTATATAGAGTTGAGTCGCGTTATAAGTCCTCTTAGTGTCTCTCTCATATTAATGCGAGTCTGGTCGAAAAAAAAAAGGAAACAAGCTGGACTTATAACAGGACTCGACTGTATAAGTACTGGAATGTTGATTAAAGTTTATATCGAATGGTTTTTGAAATTATTAATGTAAAACATGAGGATATCAGTTGAAATCATTGAAATTTCATCATAACTAATCGCATTTAATTAATTAATTTAGGATAGAATTGATATTACATCATTCCGCATTACTCACTTATTCATATACCAATAACTGTAATTTAATGATATTAATATATATGAATTTCATAAAGTGAATGCTTGATTATCAGACTTTCAGATTAAGCACTATTATCTATGATTTCACGTTACAGTTTCCATAAGAGCGTATAAAAAAATTTTATTTCAATGCAATGTTTTTTTGACTGCAGGTACAAATAAAAAATCTCTATTAATTTAACTATCACCAAACTTTTACACACCCTTTTAATTTCCGGCCACGATAGAGGGCATGAAAAAAAAATTCAATAAAAAATACGAATTAATAAAAAACTTCTTTCACACATTTAGACCAAAAGTACACCAATTAGCAAAAAAAAAAAATTCACACCTACATGATTCCCCGATAAAAATTTTATCGATCTCTCCATCAAAATCGATTTCGAATCATTTCTGAAAAAAAATTTCTTTATGCACTTGTGGCATTTCACCGGTACGGTATCTTCTATCATGATACTCTTCTATGGCATCTGTAATTCGAATAATTGATAATGCTACAAAAACTGTTTATTGATTCGAAATCCCATCTATAAGCGAAACTATACACTTATACATTATGATATAATATAATATAATCGCATTGAATGTTGTAACAAACATGATTCAATATTACTAACAATTTATGTAATTAGATTTGATTGGTTTGACAAGAGTAAATCTATCAACTCGTCATTTTAGTGCATGTATAAGTTACCGCATGTTCGAACTCACTAGTGTATACTAATCATTAGTTTGTAATATGAAAACATATTGGGAATTTTGTGAATTGACTGGACATATAATTCCATCGGTAAACTCTGTTATGGGTATTAGCTTGTCTCTCTCACTTATAATGCTGAACCATGTTATTCCAAACTCTGCTATCGATCTTGTACTCTCTGCGGGATATATGGTCAACGACCTGGCTTATAGGCGTAACGATGTGTAAAAGCCAGAAGGAGTGAAGGTGAGAGAGGGCGAGAACCAAATACATAGATACAATATAAATAGAGCTTTATGTATGTTTGTATAGATAGAGAGAAATAGAAAACAAGTCCAGTCAGATTCAAGTGAATAGCTATACCTGTCACACCTAAAGACGTTTCTGCAATCTCTCAGTACTTCTCCAAGACCTAGAGACGATTGGATAACTTTCTAAATCCGATTACGGTTGAGTTTCGATTGCTTTTGCAAACTGACGTGCCTCTAACAAAGTTGCCAAAGATTAAGCATACACTTTTGACAAACCGGAGAAGCTCATCATTGAACCAAAGTTTCATCTTTCGATAGTTGAACTTACTTAGTCAAAACCAATTGGATAATTGTTTTTAACTCTATAATATCATTACGCTATACATTCATAGATATTGGTGTGTTTCTGTATGCATATTTTTGCAACTCATGGTAAGAAAGCTCGTCTTTGATTGGTTAAAAATTACGATACAAAGAATAAATATCGCAATGAATGTCGACATTGTTCGTGAAAAGTATGACAAATCTACACTTTTCACATATATGTATGATACTTATTAGTCACTAAACGATCCGACAAAAAACCCAACGAACAGCCGTCTCGAATTAGAACAACGGAAAGTCACAGACTAGAAAATCATCTTACTGTATTTAATTATAATGCCCAATTCACTGTATGAACCTTGACTCGAAACTAGTTATTTTTGCTATCTATATATTGAAAACAATAAAAATAATTTTAAATTATTATAAAAATCAATTTAATTGCTACTATTATTATTTAATAATCTTTTACATCAGAAGTAATACAGGAATTAATTTTATATTAATATAACGATTGAATATTATTTTAGGTTAGTTAAAAAATTACATTTAATGTAGTATCCTTTTTTACCAATAAAAGGCATTCTTTCTTACCATTCGATGCAAAAACTATTGTAACGGATTGAGTAGGAAGGGCTTTCGACACTCGTGTGTTGGCAACACTGGCCTAACGGCTCGTGAACCAATCACACTCTTTGTCGAAAGTACCTTCCACTCTATGCGTTAATGCACTATTTTTTTATTGAAAATAATACAATAGCGTATTTAAGAGTATAGAAGTTAGATGAAAAGTCGAGTAGAGCAAACACATAAAAAAAAAAAGTAAACAGAGTGATTGAGATTTAGTTTTTGTTGAATTTTAGTGAGAGGGACACACGCCATACAACAGTGATACAAGTTTCTCACACGTAAAATATTATGTACGATAAGAAGGCCTTGGCTTGGAGCCACAATCGATGAGGATGCGGTGCCCGGAAAGTTTATCCAGTCTAAAGAGCTTATCCACGCTCGTTGTCGTCGTTCTCATCGTCGTCATCGTCCTCGTCGTCTTTTCTTCTCTCACGTAACTTCCATTTTATAAATAAACTTTGTCACGGGTGTGATTCCCACGTGTCCAGCTTCAACCAGAACTCACTCATCCTAGTTGAGTTTAGCATCGTCAGTAGTGCATACAAACATCATAAATATACACAGGAAATCCAAGCAAAGTCGAGTATGCTCAAATTTTTTTAAAGAACTATTTCTTAAAATCTAAAGAAACGTTTTTTTTTTATTATTCAGTTTTAATCAAAGTTCAATTTCTTTTTATCTCAATGGAACTTTTAATTTAACTTTAGAGAAAAAAATATCTTTTTTATTCAATATATTCAGCATCGTTGGTGAAACGTGGCTTGATATTACGCAAAGAGAGAATTAGATCGAATCGATTATTCATCAATGTCACAACTCATTAAGAATAATTTAATGATTTATGGTTTTTAAAAAATTATTGACGTATAAAAGTGATTATGACTCAAGATGTAAGACGAAGAGAGTGAATAAAATCTCAACGGGATGTATGATAATGAAATTACTTAAAAATTATCACTTTTAAAACAGGAACATGAAATTTTACTTAATAAAACTTAATAATGGGGACACGCAGCTTCTTTTATTCATTTAGATATATATATATATATATATCAGTGTGATTAAAAAATTTTATCAATTAAACTATCAGTAATAAACTTAATTTAACTCTTTTAGGTTCTTTATTAAAAATTATAATAACTACCAACTTACTTTTATTTTAATATTTATTTCTTCTATTTATTTATCATTTAGATATTTAAATGATTTTAATCTAGCCGTTAAGTACTCGAAGGTTTAATAAAAAAAATAAACTCGTAAATCCACGGTAATAATAATTTTGAACGTAAAGTTATGGGTAGTAATACATACAGAAGATGCTGTGAAAGTTTATACATTCAAGGATAGACTGTTTATTTTTCAAAGTTTCTGCTGGGTTTTACGTAAATATCTCTCCTCATCGTAACTTTTAAGAGGATATTATTATAAAGAGAAGACATGTAAGAGCACAGAAATATAAGAGGGGTATATTTCTTTTCTGTATACGATAGAGCGAAAATTATTAAACATTTATCCAATAATTTACTTGATTATACAATTATATTGTATTTTATCAAAACGGTTTTTTTAAAATTATATCATTTATGTTTATGGCAGGATTTACTTATATTTTTTATTCTCTAAATAAAAACACATATTTAGCATTCAGAAAATTATTAATAGCTAATGGAATTTTATTTTCATCGTAAATTATATAGGGGAGGAGGGGGAATGGACCCCTTAAGAAATTCGGGTTTATATGTAATATAAATGTCAGTCCATTTTGCTCCCAGGGGACCATTTTTTCCCACTCTTTCCTACTAGGGGAAGGGGGGCATGAGTCCCTTAAAATTTTGAGTGCCTCAAATAATTTTGGGGCGAAATGGGTACTCAAAATTTAAGGGACCCCCCCCCCCTCCTTCCCCTACATTTATATATTATTCGAGCCAATGTACTCAAAAAAAAAATTATAGGAATGGTTGCTTACAGTTTATGAGAAATGCCATAGCTTTCTAATGGGGTTATATTGTGATAGTTATCGCGGACGTCGCAATGTCAGTATGGCCGTCAGGCCCATACTTCATTGCCGTATCCACAATGCTTTTGGTAGATAAACCTAGTCTAACGACATCTATATAGTTTTGGTGGTAATACGATAGTATAGATTGATTGACACGCCAAAAATTGGGGCGGGAAAAACTAGTAGCATTTGTCCTCGGGATTGTAGTATGGGTCTCCCGTGGTTGCTATGCATACGTGTGAGTAATACAATAGTTTCAGTACTATAGAGTATAGTAAATAACGCCATACTTCTGGGACTTGTTACAATACTGTATTAGAATATTTCACATACTATTTTAGTGTCTGTCTTGAGACCATACCAGCAAGATTTTGAATGCCAAAATTTCTTACCGTTTACAAAGAAACAACAGGCAGTTGTTTCAACTGCTGAACTGTTTCACAGGATAAAAATTTCTCTAGAATTTATTTAGGATTTCTCTAAAGAAAAAAAATTTCTCTAAGATTTCTCTAAGATTTTCAGAGAAGTCGAGATCTTATCAAAAAATCGTCGGCAAATCGATAACTTCAAAAGAATATAAGGTGAAGCAAGCTTGAGTCGTTTTCTTTTTTTTTTTTTTTTTGATTCGGGAACTGACAAAAAATAATAATTATTATTTTTTAATGATAATTAACATTTCAAAAAAACCAGTTACCATGCATTATGGGAACCATTCCCGTACTATAATGTAATCGTTACCATAAATTTCTCTCCATGTAGATATAATTGAATATGAAAGTACATCAATGAAAAATTTACTATCGGATAAAGTGCAATATTTTTTAGCATTTGTTTTTTTTTGATACACCATTTCACTCAACTTTATCTGAAATTTCAAAACAAAAAGAAAAAATGAATATCATTCAACTTTTCCAATTGTTGTTATTATTATTGTTTATCTGGAGACGCCAAAGTACTCGAGTAAATGAAGTATAAAAAGTATATAGCACGTATCATTAAAAAGTCGTTGGTAGTTTGTCAGAATCGTATATTCTCCAGATTTTAGTTTTTAAAATTGAGAAAGATCTTTATAAGAAAAAGAAAAAAAAACAAAAGTGAGAAACTAAAGAGAAGATGATGATAAAAAAAAAGTATAAGAATCGAGGCAGGAAGAAGGAGTGAAGGAATGAACAAGTAAAGACTAATACTAAACTTGGGAAGCTGAGCTTTAAAGTGAATGCCAGCGACGCCATAGCCAGAGCGTCGGTAAAGACATCGACGCTCTCTAAGTTTCTAAAGCAAGAATCGATATATGACTTCCGTAACGTAAGACAAACGGGGTTTGGCTATCGGAAACGCTTCGGCAAGCGATTAATCGCCTCGCTGGAAGTCATATAATTAAATTAAACTTTACAAGAATTTCACTTAGTTGCGGGATGGAGACAGGGGTCCAATGTGTTATCAATTATGTAGAAGGGGTCGAGTGCAGAACTTGGAACGTACATCAACTACTTTAATACTGAGCAAAGGGCCTACATTCAACCTGCTTTCATGATGTCTAATTTACTACCCTAAATCGCTTTTCGCGTCATCTTTGTAACTTTAAAATTAATCCCTATGTTTTAGTAATACATATTATAATTGTTCGCATATTTCTCACTCACGCAACTCGAGTTATTGTGAATACAGAGAAGGGGGAGGCGATAAGAAAACGCTAAGGGAAAAATTCACATTTTTATGCTGAATAAGCTGAACCTTTTTGCTTAGATCGGAAGAAAATAATACACATTTCCAGTTGCCATTAAAAGTTTCTTTTTTTTCTTTTTCATTTTAAGGTGAAATGGTTTAGACTCAAGAGATTAAAGTAATAACGATTTTTTTAAATATAACATATATAGTAATTCAATTCAAAAACAAAAATTTTGGAAAAAAAAAAAATTGCATGGTTTTCACCCGTATGAAAATACCATGTATGATAAATATATATGGAAAAATATATGATCAATATGGGACCATATAAGTGGCCAAAAACGATATATATTTTCTTATATATAATATAGTAGGTTTTAATATAATTAATTATACACGCAAGTTTATAAATTAATACATGTATTATATATATTTATAATCATATATGTAAACTTATAAGTTAGCGGATGTGTATTACATATATTGATAATTATATATGTAAATTTGTAAGCTAGCACACATATATATTGTGAACACAATGTTTGAATCTTATAACAGAGAGAGAAAGACAGAAAAGAATAGATTTTACTTATTCTTACATATATGGGGAGACTTACATGGTTCTATATATCGAAAAATATATAAAAATTTATAAAGTTAAACACATGGTACATATATCATGCCATATAATGATGAATCATATATGTATCCTTATTTGTTTCCTTATATAAATAACATTTATGCTTGAATATATTGAAATTATAAGTTTCTAAATGTATAAATAATATATTGAAGTTATACGAAAATATATGAAATCATATAAGAGAAAACATATATAAAAATATAATAAAATCGGCCAAAATGTATATACAGTTCTATATAAGATTTCATGTATTGTCACATAAATATTTATATATATAACATATATTTTTTAATATATGTTTACCATATATGATATTTTCATGCGGGACAGCCCAAACGTTTGGGCTGACAATATCAGAATTCGATGTAAATTTAGATTTAGAAATGAGCTCATTTGCTTGCGTAAATAATTTAAAAATTTTTCATATAGCGAAATTCTTTTTTTGAACGTTGAAAACATTCTTAACATAAAGAAATTAAAACCTATAATTATTTTAGGCTTCTAATGAGTCCAAAAATTCATTTAAAAAATCCATATATTTTCAATTCTATGGAAAGTGATTATTTTTTCACTCATTCCCATGTAAAAAAAATTTGTTCCAAGAAAGTTTAACCATAAGCTGTAAATTTGAGACAATTTTGAACTTCGGTTGATTATTTTCGGAACTTTAAAAAACTTAATAAGTCATTTTTTCATAACTGCCAAAAAAAAAAAATAAAATAGGGTTTTTTTATCACTATAA
Organism: Microplitis manilae; assembly: GCA_030273425.1. Classification (NCBI taxonomy): domain Eukaryota; kingdom Metazoa; phylum Arthropoda; class Insecta; order Hymenoptera; family Braconidae; genus Microplitis; species Microplitis manilae. The sequence goes on along the minus strand of CP092722.1, from coordinate 27,129,893 downwards.
TCCATATACATATATATATACACCCCGAATTATTGATTTTTTCAATAATATTGCAGCAATATATTTATAATTCAAAGTATATAGACGTCAAAGACTTTCATCATATTTGTAATAGTAGTAGTATCTTGCGAACTACTTATTATATATAATCAAACAGATTAGATACCAGACCGTAAGATGTTCTTTGAGTAGATATACGTCTTAAACCGTTTCCACCCGGATATACTTGTTGGATTTATCAGTAACATGATGTCGTGTATGTCTTATCTGAGATTACTACTTTGAGCATTAATGACATTGATGATGATGATAATAATAATAATAATAATAATAATAATAATAATAATAATAATTTTTATATTCTTTACACTAAAAAATTAACGAGTGAACGCCAACTGAATCTGAAGTAAATGTGGAACAGATAAGCGTATATTCATTTAATCCCCTTGGAGTATAATTCAAAACTTTTAGCATTATTTAGTTATTAGTAAGTCTAATAATACTATAGACTAAAGTAGCAAATCGATATTTTTGATAATAATAGAAATTGGAATTAAATATTCCGAGATAGATGTGAGTTAGTGGTTACATGAACGGATAAATAATAAAAGTGTAGAAAGCTAATTCGATTTAATAGATAGCTGTTTCATTAAATGGCTTTTGTTTTTGGCGAACTATATTATAAAGAGCAAGGATCAACAGACCAATTGTTAGAAGACCTAACCACAACAAGGGTCAATAAATCAATTACTAAAGGTTAAAGATTGAGATCGTTATAAACTTGACAATGACTCAGTGTTGGGCTGAAAGTTCACATCGCGATATTGGTATCAGGATCAAATCACCGGGAAATAACAACTTGAGTAAAAATAATCTAGACAATATATAAAATCAGATTTTATACATTTTTTAGGTAGTATTGTATGGTTGCTATCGTACACAAAAAAAGAACTGTCGCTGCAACAGAAATAAGGTACCCGCGGGTAATAAGGCCTGAAGGGTAATAAGGCCTAAGTAACAGAAATTATATTTAAAATAATCGCTTCCGCCAAAGGCTACTCTAGTAGAAGGGTCTTGCATAGAGATGTTACGACAAATTTATAGAGTCCCGATACCACGTTCCCTGTTTTCTATATTTCATCATCCGTCATATGTTGTCGTAGCGCAGAAGAAATTATAAAAAACAATCTAGTCTTCTGACTCTTAAACAGAATACTGATAATTTTAAATGCTATTGAGCAAAACAATCTAGTCTTCTGATTCTTAAAAAGTATTGTTGCTAACTTTAAGTGATGATTCATCTCTAATACCAATGTTATTAAGTATAGTTAAACTATTCCAGTTTGCTTAACCCATAGACCTTATTACCCTACCGTAGTAAAATAAGGCCTATTCGTATGGTTTTTGTAAAAGTATAATTTTTTGTTTGCTTATGGTAAAAATTACCATTACTCCATTACATTTTATGGCTAATGTATTGAAATAAAGATTACTGATACATTTCGATAATTAAATGCAATATTTTCGATTCTATTCAAAATTTCCCTTAGCTGGGCCTTATTACCCGCCGGTACCTTAGGTCCCGTAGCATGGGTCTGTTGCTGCAACTGGAATAACCTTTGGCCGTAACAGGACCCGCCTTGTTACAGCTATAAGATCAGTTCTGTTACAGCAATAAAAATAATCCTATTTCAGCAACGGGACTAGTCACAGATCCATTTCTGTTGCAGTCACAGGAATAGTCTTGAATTCATAATAAGTAAGAGAATGATGTTGACATCTGATAAAAACTAAATTTTCGAAAATCGCGTCGAAACCAATAACTTGCCTTCACTTCAAAATGTAATCCTTCACTTAATTTTCATAGAGGGAAGTTAAAACTCCTGCAACTAAAACAACCGAATACTAAATAAACAAAGTATGTTATTAAAATTTCTAAAGTTTCTACGCGACCCCATCCATGTGGTCGTAAATATTTTTTTCATTCTCAACCCTAACATTCGACAATATGTTAGTCTGTTATATTTTAATCATACTATCAATTATATAACACGTTGATTGTTAGTTAGACTTTATAAGCTCATTAATAATCCACATATACTCCAGTGAATTATAATAATTGACATGTATCATGGTACAAAGTAATTAAGGTTAATGATGCACTATTATATTTTTTATACAATTGTTAAGTACAGAAAGAATTACTTTAATTTCTTCTATCTATTCTTCATAGTTAATATATTCATTTTAAATAAAAAAAGGCTTAATTTTTGGTGACGCTTAGCTATCAAAATTTTAAAGTATTTTAATTTTAAAAGTAATAAAAAGATATCTCTCTTTATAATCACTTATAAAATAATTATAAACGTTGATGATAAAAATAACATTGTAGTACAATATAGGCAAATGTAATTACCACGAGTATATACAAGTGCTGTAAATTAGATAACCGGCAAGGATTTAATTAAAAATCTTTTCATTATAGTGTAGCTTCTCTTGATAATAATATTTACTTTAATTTATTGTTCCTCTACACTATATAAATTATTAACATTTTTTTCAAGAGCTAAAATCATTATTATAATTACTCTCGTAATTAATATTATTAAAAGTTCCCTTAAGAAAATACGATTTTGTGATATTTTTAATTCTGCGATTAAACATTTGTTAAGGATGAAACTTAATAACTTGAATACAGTCAAAGTCCCGTAAAGTTGATCTTTCCCCTTATCTCTACATGCTTATGAGAATAATTATTCCCCTACGCAAGATCCGACTCGTCATGGATAATGAAATCGATACAGAAATTTTACTAGCGCGCCAGAATCGCGTATTTTGATTTTTTTGCAGCCCTCGAACGCGAAGCGTCAAGGTCACACGATTTTCACTCTTTACACTACATATTTTTTTTTTTTTCTATTATGTAATAATTGCAGTGTGGGAAAATATGACGAATTTTAGAGAATGTATCCTAACAATTTTACAGTACGTAACTTTAGGGACCTTTAACTGTACCATGTTTAAAAAAAGGCTATGTTTACCCAGGTCAAAATATCTAGCCTCATCGAACCTCAATCTAGCCTCATTCAACCCAAGTAAGCCTCAATCAAGCCTCACTTAGCTAAAAAATTATTTTGAGCCTCAAATAATGCTCATAGAACCTCAAATAATACTCTCTTAAAATGAATCAGTGAAAAGTGCTGCAAATCAGTGAATACCACTTAATCACGTGAATTGGGACGTCCTACCTTCCTCCGTGGTATGTATACAGTTTTCTACCAGATCTTCACCTGAAAGTTTGAATTTTGGCCTCTGTTTGAGGGAAGAATGGCGCAGTGTTTTAATCATTTCATTTCTCATAAAAGAACTGTACGACTTTCTTCCCTCTTAACAGAGTAGGAATGTAAACTTTCGGTGCAGGTACGGTAAAAAAATAACATTACCATCATCGGTATATTTTAACAACGCATCTGGAATTGAATTTAGCACCGAAAAATCTGACATTTATTTCTTTTACCGTGTTGAATGACTGAAACAGGATAGAATACTTTGATAAATTTGAAATCACAGTACATTTTAGTCATACTAATACTTTCATCGGGTGTATACTCGGCGAAAGACGAAGATCTGAAAAATTTAAAGCTGCTGTCACTATCAATTTTCGAGTGAAGGAAAAAAAAGTATAGAATAGAAATAAAACTGTCTCATGAGTGATTTATCCGATTTGGTTGGTAGTTTGATATGTTTTTTCTGACATTTAAAAGCTCTTAAAGGAAACAGTGACAGCTATAAAAAATCGTAGAAATTGAAAAAATTGTTTTTTCTTCATTTAAGACGTTAGTTGAATGAAATTTTGAAAATATATCGAAGAGGTGATATGTTAATGAAAAGTATTTTTTTAAACCATTTTGTTAAATTTTTTACGCTTCACTTGTAGAAAAATTTTTGGCTGCATTTGCACCAACCATCAGTTATCATTATAGAAAATATAAGCGGTATTAAAATAAAATATAAATGTTTATTGATCAACTATTTTTGTCCTTTGGGTTAAAAGCTTCAACAGCAGTCGTCGAGTTTGTCCTTGTTTTCAGTTTAAACTTTTCCTTATACCTGCGAGTTCTATCCACCAACTTTTTATAAGTCAATTATGCTTGATATTTATCGTGTATTTAAATACTCCAAGAGACTATTTTTAATCAGTCTATAATTATAAAAAATTATTTTAATAATCTGTCCTAGAAATTTTCTTATAAATTATTTTCTCTATTATTTAATCAAACTTGCTGTTCATTTCTGGATTTAAATACTTGAAGAGCATCTTTTTCAGTTGATTTATGATAACGAATATTAAAATTATTCTCTAAATATTTGAAAGACTTATAAAGTATTTCAAGAACTTGTAAAATATTTGTAAATGGTATTTAACTATCATCTCAAAATATCGTAGGTAATAAAGAGTATATACCTTTTATATGTTTTTTGATGTGCTTGCTTATGGAAATCAAGAAAACTTGTTGATTATTAACTATATGAAATAGAATTTTCATAAATCACATTGAGAAATTTTTAAAATAAGAATTTCCCTCTCGTTATTCGAGCAAACAAATAATATAAGTTAAAATAATATTAGCCTGTTCCGAGTTTAATGTGAGAGCACTACAAATGCGCTCTGAAAACAATTGTATTATTTTAACACACATTAGATGTGTTCTATGTTTGAAGACATAAGAAAACTATTTATATAGTTCTTTGTAGTCACTTGAAACCCATTTTCGGCATCTTAAATTTCAATACGTTGTTTAAGGCATTCGAATGTTGTTTGTTGCGTGGTAATTTTGACTACTCATCTAGTTTTAGAGTAAGATAACTTACAAATGGGTACTTACAAAAGCCGAAGTAAAATATTATAAGATAATTATTTTTATAGATTAATTAGTTAACAATATACAAGCTAACCCGAGTAAAAACAAATTATAGTTTAGCCCTCAAAAGCCTCAATTCCTTTGATGTTTTATTTGCCGCCTAGAAAGTAACTGTACTTTAGTACTCAAAATCCTCAATGAGAACTAAGAGGTCTAAATGCTAATAATTTATCGATTTTAAATCGTAACTAAGGCCTCAAAATCCTCATCGAATGAAAAGTTATACTTCGGACTTTGAAAAATTTTAGAAAGAAAAATTTTAGGTACAAAAAAATTTCATTACTTCTTAATTAAAAAGCGTTGAAACTGAAACAGTACAACAGTTTTGACATATACCATTTTATTTCGACATTTAATTATGCTATTATGATACTTTAACAGCAACATTGCGTTCATGAAAAAAGAGAAGGGGGTAATTTTATTTGCGGATAAGGAGAGGGAAGAAAAAACGTCGAATGAGACTTTTGAGGTTCAAATGTAAATAAAATTATTTCTGTATGTTTTGAGTATTTTGAGGCTCTAATCCAGATTATGTTCTTCCAGTTTAGTCTTCAAAGTGGTAAAATTGGTCGTAACTACTACTTTGAGGACTAAACTAAAACAACTTTCTATACTGTTGTCAACCTTAAAATTCTAAATTGATCCTCATAACCCTCATTGAGAACTTTAAGACTTAAATCGAAATTTGTCTTTTGACTCGGGAGCTTATAGTATATATTTCCTTAAGTATGAAATAAAAGTATCAATTTTTTTACGTGGAAAAATTACACGATGTATAATTACGAACAAGACTTAAATTACTCATATATACCTTGAAATATTTGTATCTTCTTTGCTAGTTTGGAATTATAAAAATTATTAACACAAAAAATAAATTTTTATTTTTAATATATTCATATGTTCATCTGTGATCAATGTGGGGTAAAGCCGAACGCCACCATTACTCTATACTAACCCACTTTCGTCATCATTCCGCCGGTGAAATGCGAAAAAAGTAAATATTAAAAAAGACTACATTATTCTCTTTTATTTAAAACTGAACTAATAGAGCTTCTACTAAATTACTATTTTTGAATTATTTATTCAGTAACATGATCAATAGAGTAAACTAATTTTATAGAATAAACCTAAAAATAATAAATTGTCTCACCTAAAAATGCGAAGTAATCTCTGGAAATTCATACTGAAAAAACACTTAGCATGCGTAAAAATAATTATAGTAAGAATGTGCTGGTAGGTGGAAGCAAAACATTGCGTCGCTCGGTTTCACCCTGCAGTCGCAATTACCTCACATCCCCCTTCTAGTACAATAAAAATAAATAGATTTGTGACTAAAAATAATGTAATGTTTTATTCTCGTTTATTTTCGTGAGCTTAAAAACAATTTCGTAATTTATGGGATTTTAATAATTGAACATCGAGTATAATATAAAATCAAGTATTAATAAAATTTATGCATAAAAGGATTTTCACGTTTAAACTATATGCACATACATATATTGTAATATAAAACGTAAACATCATTGATGTTGTTATAGCTCTTCCAACAGCATAGTTAAATAACCATAGAAACATTGTATTCCATTAAAATTCTATTAGTATAACGGTATTAATACATTAATCAATTAATATTATATTAAAATTCGTGACAGTTTCGAGCTTCGATTTTAATTATTTTTAGTAATCATTATTCGCTTGGTTGCTATTATGAGGATTCAAATAATCATTCATTAATTAATTTTAATTCAATTATCACAATGCTTACGAAAAAATATATAAAGGAGAGTCCGGGGAAAAACGAGACACTGGTGCAAAATTACACAATTTTCAAGAAAAAAACTTTTTTCTTTGGTTCGAAAATGTTTATTTGACGCATGCCTGATTATTGCGACTTATCATATGTGCAAAGCTAACCCTAAATTACCATTTACCAATAGGTGGTTAATAATTCGTCAAAAGCAAATGGCGTCCCATGTTCCTCAATAGCGTGTGTTTATGGGGTCATAAACACTCGTATTTGAATCCAAAAACACATTTCTGAAAAGTCATTATCGACCGTGCTCAAAAACGAACTCTACTATTATCACGAGAGCAAATAATCTCGCTAAATATTTTCAGAATGAGTAGTACAATCAATCTAACGACTTTGATGTCAGAGTTCGTGTGTAAATACGTTGGTTATTTTTTATTAATTAAAATAAATAAAAAATGAATGGTGAGAGAAGTTAAGAATTAGTATTATATAGCACCCCACTGAATTTAGGGTTACTTTGCTGATAATTCACAAAAATCAGACATTTGTTGAATAAAGTATAATTTATAGCAGGTAAGCTATTATCCGTCGCTGGCGCTCGTGTGTACACCTACGACTCTTGTAAAAAACATTGTGTTTTCTGCATAAAGACTCACTTAACCCACTTCTATGTAATGTCCTATTATTTACAGTTTTTAAAAACGAAAAAGGGAAAGTTGGTCTTTTTGATTAATGTCTCAATTTTTTTGCAAAAAATATATATTTTGTAAGCTATTTCATTTGTGTTCTTAATCCTTAACGGCCACACCTCACTCAGGCCACACAGCGGCCACATGGGGTAACTCCCTCTTTTTGAAAGTTTTTTGACCAATATGTTTAGAAAGTATAAGACCTCTGATTCCACTTTTTTTAAGCTTGGGGTGACTAGTCATCCCATGTGACCATTAAGGGTTAAATGAAAAAAATTAATTCACAACACTCCGGGGTAAGTTGGACCACAGTAAAAAACAAGACAAAAATTCAGTTTTTCTGAATAAAATTTTGAAGTAGACGCACTATCTGGGGTGGTCAACTTATCCCACCCTTTTTCTTATGTAGATATAACTTTCATTATTTAAATTATCTGACAATCAATATATGCATTAAGTGTTGGAGTTAAGTTTTAATAAGACAAGTTTTAATAAATGAGATCTTAATTATTTAAATATAAGTATAACTTTCGTCTTAATATAAATAACTGTTCACATAATCTTATAGTTTCTCATTAAAAGTATTCACAAAACAGCGAAATATAATTAAATAAGTTTTTCAGCAATATATAGTAATTGTCAAGATTTTATTTCAATAATCTTATTATTGAGGCCGAATTTATTATTATTATTGTTCTTGTTTCTGTTAAATATTTGACAGTAAAATTAATTAAATTTATAAACGTCTACTTTTGAACTTTTTGGCATACAAAGTTTGTATCGTGAGAATCTTGTCTAATGAATATAAATTATGAGCAGTGAGTTGTCTAGATTCTTAAGTAGTTTTATGTTAGCAACGCGATCTGTGAACACGTTTGTAAACTCTTTTTTCTGTTTATGAATAATAATGATAGTAATATTAATTTAATAATTGTCATTGATAATAAGAATCGTTCGTGCGTATACTCAATTTTGTCAAAGAAAATGCACTATTCTCAAAGAAAATGCACTATTCTCGATAATTAGAAAGTTCAATTATAAAACAATAATTTTACATATTAATTATCACCGACAGGTTGTAAAAATCAATGTACATTTATACGAATACAAAATTATTACATTTCTTTAGTGCGTCGTTACCTATAGTGACATTATAATATATTTGCTTCTCATTAATCATTGACTTCTTATGTCGAGCTGTAGCTTACTAACAGAATGATAAAAAAAGCTAAAAAAAAAAGTATAACATCAAAGAACCATAAATTTTATCCTTAAAGTTTATAGAGATGGACCTGTTTCGAAATCCTTTTTGAGTAGAGCCCGCGATTTTAGTGAACTAGCCAAGCTCTTTTTATACAACAAGATTTATGGACATCAATAGAGAATATACATGTGATATAGCGAAAGGTGAATGCTAAAAAAAAAAGAATCAAGATGTATCTTTTCGACATTCGTGATTCAGTTACATCTTGGAAAGACTTTTTTTAAAACATGTTCTTTTATTCAAACCTCAGAATGATAAATACTAAATCGTTCCGTTTAAAAAAACATCCTTAATCACTCTGCATGCGGGGTAATTCTTTTTTTAAATCTCGGAACTCCGAGTAACGGAGTGAATCTGGATTGAAATAAAATACGCATGCACTCCCGATTGTTTACAGTGTGCTGTTTCGGCTGCCCAATTACAAAACACAGTAAGCTACATGTTTTTTAAAATCTGTTTTAGGATTTTTAGTTACAGTGGAGTCTTGTGGCCATGGTTCAATACATATTTCGAAAATTTTATTTTTATCTGTTACTGTGCTTTGAAATTGGGCAGCCGATTTAATGCAAAATATCTTGCAAATTTTTGTAAATTAACAATTACTGACCAAAACGAAATTCACGGTAACAACTACAATATATTATGGGAATGGTTCTCATTAAGTATGGTAACCGGTTTTTTTTAAATAGGAACGGCCGATTCCTATCTATATAGCTTTCATTTCTATACAATATGGGAATAGTTCCTACGAAGTTATGGTCAGAGCTTCTACACTGTGAAAAGTTTCCAATAAATTTTACTATGGGTGCATAGTAACACTGAACTCTAAGAAAACTGATACAAAATTTACAAGTGTCCCATGGTAAACGTATGCGCAGACTACACAATTATGGCCTATACGCATACGTTTACTATAGTATATGGGACACTTGTAAATTTTGAATCAGTTTTCTTATAGTTCGGTGTTACTATGCACCCACAGTAAAATTTGTTGGGAATATTTCACTATAGTTATCGTTAATATATATTGTGGTAATGATTACTATAAATTATGGAAATAATTACCATAATGTTTGGTAACGTTTACCATAATATTATGTGAACGGTTATCACGATGTATAGAGTTAATTCCCAAACGCACCTAATAACCATTATAATGTGAATTCAGAATTTATTTCAATGTGAATATGATTATGGGAACTATTCCCATGAGTATGGTAATCATTACCATACGGTATAGGAACTATGACCATAATTATTGGAATTGTTCTCACAGTCATGGAAACTTTCCAGAAATTATAGGCGTATAGCCTATAATTTCTAGTAACTACTACCATAACATTATGGGTCGATATTTCATTAACGTACTAGGAACACTTATCACAATTTTCTTTGCATGTACTATACATATTTTTTTTCAAATGTAGATTTGTTCTATTTTCTTTAAATGCACGCAAAAGTAAAAAAATCCATTAGCATATTCAGTTTAAAAATAGTCCATTATTTTTTGGCATCCTTATTTCACTCAGTTCTTCTATGTATATATATATATACGCATAAACAAATGTTAAACTAACAAAATTCTATGATTATATCTTTTTCTCTTACTCTCTGTCAAGCTTCCTACCCGGATGTTAAAATGAAAACAAAGGTACGACCGGAACTGTCGTCGGCTTTCTGCATCTACAGAGAATCCGGAAAATGAAATACATTTGTAGTCAACCGGTATATAGAAACTGATATGAGTTTGTGAAAGCTGAATAATTAATTTCAAAAAATATACCCCTTGAAAACAGTTTCAACAGAAATACAGCTCAAGTTAACTTTTAAATAATATTTATAAAAATTCTTTTTATTAATTATCATCACGATATTTAACTTTTTCACAACTACATTATTATATTTTAGTAACGATTCAATGATTTTAGAACATTATAAGTACTGTTCTAAACTCTTGATATAACTTTAAGAGTTTTTGCATAAAACTCAAGTTTACAAGGTGTAAAGTTACGATTTCTGCCAGCGTAGAGCGAGTTTCCAAACTAACCTGTCATATGAGAATAGTCGACACTTTTTTTAAAATTTATCATTTAATTATTTTTACTCACTTATTCAATTCCTTAATATTTTCAATTTATTTTAACATCAAAAGTTAAAATTTAAGAAATCAATTAATAAATTTTTTTTTTCTTTTACTTACCAACAAAAATTTTTATTTTACTTATAATTTTTTTTCCATTTAGCTGCATTAGACCGAGTATATAGACGTGGGTTAAATATATATGTACACCGAAAAATAAGCTATAAAAGAAATCTCTGACAATGGTTACAACTTGCAGCAAGCAATGAGAGTAGGAAAATAAAATAAAAAACTAAAAAAAAAAAAAAAAAGTTAGTACTCGGTGTATAGGTCTCGGGTGAGTACGCGGTGATTGTCCTCCTTTCAAGCGGTAAAGTCCTTGTGAACTAACTGGATTTCTCGCTTTCATTCGTTACGTGTCTTCTTGCTTAAAAAAAGCCTGTAGTTTCGTTTTCTTGCTTCTGTCGTTTTTTATTTTTTTGTCTCTTACTTTTTTTTAAGTATTACATCTTTCAACAGTTTTCCTATGTGGAGAATTCAATAAAGCTTGTAGTGTATGCACCAGTTACACTGTAATTCTGTATCCTTACACAACACATATATATATTTATGCATATAAAATACTTGTATGTGTACGAATACATAGGGTGATGATATGTGTATCTGTATAGAATAAGGGTGTACAAGCCTACAAGCAATTGAAGGAGTGTATAGAGTGTAGAGGAAGCAAAGTAAGCATTTACGTAGCTGAGTACGAACGAAACTGCCAGTAAGCGTGGCGTGGGAGCTCAAGGATGCGGAAAGAGCACGGCTGGCGGCTCGTGCTTGTCGAACCATAACGTCATGAGTCCTTCGTTTCCCCTGAGAGTACCTTGTCTACTTCTACTATTAGGATATATCATATATATATATATACATATACTTGCATCGTAATTTCGTCATGGTACTCTTTGTGCTAAGTACAAAGTACATTTGACATAAACCACAGTTTCTGTTTTTATTTTTATAACATCCGAATAATTGCAACAAATGATGAAACAGCAAAATTATTTTTTAATATTGACAAAATATACAATATGGCTCGAGCTCGTTATAAACAACTCTCGATCGCGCTTTTCGTAACTACTTTAAAGCTTTCGGATGATCAAATTTCATGTAGGGGTGGGTGGGGCAGAGTGGGCCCCTTAAGGAAAATAATTATAATATCGTTAATTTTTTCATCGCGTTTACTTATTTTTAGGCCCTTGATACTTATTTTCACTTCATTATGCTGCGTCGATTAAAATTGAAAAATCGAAAATTAGGGGCAGAGTGGGCCCCCCACAAAAATTAGGCAAAAAATTGATTTATTTTATTTTCCGTCAAGTTATGACCTTCGTAATGTTTTTATCATATTCTAGGCAAATATGTCATATGTGGGGCAAAATGGACCACTCGAAAAAAAAAATTGTAACGAAAAAATTTTTTATTTTTCGTTTTCAATTTTTTTCGAGTGGTTCATTTCACCCCAAATATTACATATTGGCCTTAAATATGATAAAAACGTTATAGAGGTCATAACTTGACGGAAAATAAAAAAAAATTTTTTTTTATAATTTTTTGAGAAAGGGGCCGTCGTGCCCCACGCTCTCCTATCTTTAACTTTCTTGATAAATTATATTGAATGAACAGTTTTGGTGGTTTATTTTATCCCTCATTATTTAAGAAATTTCAATAAGCTTATTATCCGTCCGAGTTTATTGACGTATAGAAAATTTTGAGGGGCCCACTGTGCCCCCATATTTTTTGAAGTTTTTAAAATTTTAAGCGGCCCATTCTGCCCCATGGGGCCCACTTTGCCCCCCCCCTCCCCTACTGATGCTCGTAATAGACATCATTCAGTTTTGTTTGAAAAATAGTATTTTAAATAATATAATGTTTTAAATATGAGATATTTAAATTCAATAACTCATTCATACCATTAATTTTGATTTGTACAGAACATATTACTGATCATTGGTCTTTTTAATGCGATTTGGGTCGTTGGTTAAAACGAGCGGCTTGCAATGATTCACATACGTAACGCAAACATGGGGAACGTGCGCTGAGAACTAAGATGGAGGGGGGAGGGGAATCTTGGATTTTTTCGATAATTTTTTACCCTACAACTTCTGACAGTTGCTCATAACGAGCTTGAACTGTAACTAAGTAATGAATAACAACCTGTGGAAAAAAAGTTAATGTGATTGTGAGGGAATTCATATAGAAAAGTATTCCTATGCAGGCTTATATACGGTAAAAAGAGCAGTTGAAAAATTGAATTCATATCTGTATTTATTACAGTTTCGTATAGTAGTAAAGCGCTGCGACTTTGAAACTGCAAACATTACATTTTTATCCCAGGCATAACAAATATTACAGTTTCAAACTCGATATTGCCCAGCTCTCTATAGTAAACAGATTTTATAATTTTAAATTTTATTATAAAATTAGTTGAAATTACATTTTCGATCGTTAATATTACTATTTTGTATAGTAGTGTTCTTCTTAAGATATAGAATTTAAGAATTACAGTGTAAGCTGTGATTTTTCTCAGATCATTAATCATTCTCGACAATTGATAACTCACGTGTAATTTTTATGTTATGAATAAATAAGAGGTATTATTTCAGAAAGCAAAAAATACATAACCAATAAATCTTAATTTTTACAGTTTCACCTATCAACTATTAATTTTTAAATAAAGCAAGGATTCAAAAAAAAAGTAAATAATGCTTTAAAGATTTATTTAACTAAAATTACATTTTAAACTGTAAAATTTGCTGCTTAAAATTGTATTAATTTTATTACTATAACAAATTTCTAAAATTGCAGTTTAAGCTTTAATGTTTAAAGATTTTAGCCCCGAAGGCCTGTTTTCACTGTAGAAACTGTAATTTTTCAACTGCTATTTTTTCCGTGTAAGAATTCATAAGTATTATCCCTACAAGAAAATCGATGTGGAAAACTGTGAGAGCACCAGGACGTAGTTTATAATTTACCTGAGATGCTGTTGATATTCCCTGAGGAAAGCATATGGAAGATATTTATATATAAATTTATGCTGGATTCCTATGGGGATATTTTAGTAGAGAACCAAACAATTTCGTAATTTCTGTAGAAAATTGTAGCAACAAATGCAGTGTTTATTGTTGTTGCTTAATCGAATCGCAATTGAATTTAAAGATGGTGTAGAATAGCGGAAGTATATGATGTAAAATAAAATAAGATAGAAGTTATACAGAGCGTAGAGAATATTGAGAAGTACATGGGCCCTTAGGAAGCTATAGCTAACTGAGGATGAGATCGAAGCACGTTCCGAAGCAGTTGAGACGAAACGATTGCGGAGGAGTTCCCTGAGAACTCTTCGCCTTAATTCGATTGGGGTCATCGCACCAATGGGTTGAAGCTGAGACAAGACAGAATGAAAACGCGGAATAAGAGAAGAAGGAAGCAAGTGTGCATCCCCTCTCAGTCTCATGGGATTGAGTCAAAGTGCAAACGCGAGTAGAACTGATTTGGATTGAGGTCTCACTGAAATGATGCCATGTTATTTGCCCTAGAGAGATAGCTTTTCTATATATAGATATATAATATATACACACACGTATATCGAATGTTGGTTTTTAAATTAACTTGATATCTGTTTAATATCGTTAGTAGCTGATATACTTTTCAATAAAAATAACAATTCTGGTTATTGTTTGTTATTATATTGATTCCGTTATTATTATTCATTATTTTTTATTAATATTATGATCAACAGACACGGTAGCGTTTTGTGCCAAGTATTCATTTTTAGAAAATAAAGTGTGAGACTACTATTGTTTTTGTCTAGAATAGAGGATACGTTACGTTTTTGAAACTGTTAATAATAAAAGAGGAGTTAGATCTGATCAGCTTCCGAATCGATCGGTTTAGAAGTTCCCAAGTTATTTGGGAAATAAAATTTTAAAAGTACTTTCTTCAAGTTTTTTTCGAATCACTTGTAAACTATGAGATCTGAGAATTCTTTCGATGCGAGTGAATTTACTTTTTAGAGTAGGTTACATTGAACTAGATAAATATCATTGATTGGTATTGGAAAATTTCTATAAATTTTTTGTAAGAAGCAAAGTATAATTTTTAAAAATTTAAGATTTGTGAAAGTTTCTTCTCAAAAAAAAAAAAAAAAAAAAAAAGACGGAATCTTGCATGAAAATATAAATATAAGTAACATACCCATAACTTATATGGTGTATGACTATCTCTAGGGAGAAATTTGTCTTCGAATTTCAGTCCTTTCACTACTGGGTATTTAGTTTAGTCCTCGACTACCTGTTATAAGCCTGTTTTATTTTATATGATTTTGAATGTCATATTAATTTTGTCACTTGTCGTTCTCTCGCTCTTTCTTGTGTTTACAAGGCTAAAAATGCAAAATAATCATCAATTTTCCTTCGCAATTTGTCTATTTTTTCCTATATTAAATTAATAATATCGAAAATTTTAACGGAAGCTATAAGGGGCTGCCAATTCATATCTCTCTTGAGTATGGTTAAGTGGGAGTTGTTTTGGTCTCGTTAACTGCTAATTGAAAGAGGCTTATTAGGAGTAGGCTGATGATGGGTAGTTGACTGTACTTTTCTGTTCATTATAAAGAAACCATCAGTTATCTTTTCGCAATCCACATTGTGAGCGTGGGTTCGAATCCCACTTCTGACACCAAATCGTAATAACTGGTAACTTATAAATTAACATCACTTATATTACAATGATAACACACTTAAACTAGAAATAATGACACCACATTTAATAGCGGTAAAAAAAAGGTAAAGAGAGGTAGCTTATTGAAAACAAGATTTATGCTATTATGCTGTCATTAAGTGATTGACTCAAGTCGCGTATCTACAAAACAAGAGAAAAAGGCTTTTGTTTTCTAGATATTCAAATATTTAAAAAGATCACTTTCACATTCTTTATAGTATGTAAAATTTTTCCAAATGCAGAAGATCTCAAAAAACAGTCGAAAAAATGAATACTTTCATTTCACCAAAATCGTTACTGAAAATTCAAAGGTTGTTCACTTTAGGAAACTGCTTTATAGGATTAATTCAAAGTTTTTGATAAAAATTATCACTACCTGGGTCATAATATCTAGCCTCATCGAACCTCAATCTAGCCTCATTAAACCCAAGTAAGCCTCAATCAAGCCTCACTTAGCTAAAAAAGTATTTTGAGCCTCAAATAATGCTCATATAGCCTCACTGAGCCTCAAATGATGCTTACAGATCCTCAATAAGTCTCGATTAGCCTCAAATGAATCTAGTCTCGACTCAATGAATCTATAATAATAATAATTTTACGAGTTCGATCAAATGTAATTTAAATTCGATTAGTATTATTTGAGGCTCATTGAGGCCCTTTGAGCATCATTTGAGGCTCAAAATGCTTTTTTAGCTAAGTGAGGCTTGATTGAGGCTTACTTGGGTTGAATAAGGCTAGATTGAGGTTCGATGAGGCTAGATGTTATGACCCGGGTATACATCTATTTTTTGACTATTCATAGCTTGCAGTCATATGCAGAGTAAAATTTTCGGCCAACTTTTTCCAAATAGTATTAAAACAGACATTAGCGCATCAAAAGTTTAAAACCAAACGTATTTTAACGATTGTAATCAGCGATCACGTTTAACAAATTACTCTCATTCAGTGATTGTAAACAAAGGTCAGGATTTAAAGTTCCTCTTCAAATTGAAAGTTGAAAATAGAATAGTAAAAGCAACATGCGTGTTTATCTCGACTGAATGGTTCCTAATAATGGCTTAGGTTTTCTTTCGATTGGGTAAAGATTGTTTTAAAAGTCCATTCACGACGTTCTTGGAAGAAAACGTGCTCAGCAATTACGTCTCTAGAGAAAAGCTCAAAGTAAAATCTACCAGGTTACTTACAAAGCCTCTGCAGCTCTAATTCTCAAAGCTCGAAAACTCTGACCAGTTTATAATATTTCAACTATAACTTATTCCGTGTATGAATACATAATTATCAGCGTATAGTTTTCTTAAGAAGATTACGTTGCTATTTAAATTTTAAATTCGTAATCTATCAAATGACTCATTATTAGTTTATTAAAAATAAATACAAGTTTACAAAGTTTTTAAAAGGCTATTATGATAAAATTAATGAACCTCGGACTGCATTATTCATTCAACGTGTTACAGATAATGTATTTAATTAATTATTATTATTTTTATATATTTATATGGTTCGTTGTGGGTCGGCTGATAAATGTTTATTCCGAATATAATATTGCACATTAATTTATTTAGACGTTTAAAAATAAATTACGCAAGTGCGCGTTAATCTCGGCGTTTAGTGAAAGGAAGAAAGAAAAAAAAAGGTGCCTAACTGTGGCGACGGTTGTTGTTTGACTTGGCTCGGGATCCAACGGCGCTAATGAGAGTCGACTACACTACTCTCTGGGGTTCGAGGCGTGTTCGTTGGCCGGTGGTGGTCTGTGGACTCCCGCAATCGTAATTCTACCACTGCGTTGATTTTCGAACAGATTAAACTCGTCTACGAGTATCGTTCAGAATAACGACTCTTGGAAAACTGGTCACGCATTTTTATTTAATTGACGGCAGCCTGCATAGATGACTCGTATCATCTTTTTTTTTTCTTTTAATACAAATTTTCTTTCCTTCATCAAATATGTATTTTTGTAATAAATATCGATAGACTGGGTCATTTTAAATGAAAAAAGTATTTCTAAAAGTCTGTTAGCTTAATTAGAAATCTAATGGTTGCGATAAATTTAATTAGCCACTTAAAATACAGAATTTTTTTATTTATTCATTGTCATTTCTTATAATCAAAGAAATTTTTTCCAACCCCGTTAAATATGCAATTTTATAGGATATTAAAATCTCCGCTATAAAACTCTATGAATAAATTCTTTATGTCAGATAGTTTTTTAGCCAGATGAAACTCTATTTTTTTATTAAAATTCTGGTAAAATCACTCACCGATAAAGTTTTCACATTACATTAAAAAATTAAATTTCTATTTTGTTAAAAATTTTATCACCTAAAGAGGGTCTCTCGAGACAAATTTATTGACGAAACTTTTTAAGTTTTTGAAATTTTTCAATCGTATCATAAAATAAAAGATACTTTTAGTATTAATATTATTTACAGGTTGCAACACATAACTTCTGCAGAGATTTCCTATACTTTTTCTTTGATCCGCATTCGTAAAAGTATTTTTTAGTATCTGTTTTTACGTCAAAGAGGATGAGAAAAATAATTTAAAACCTCAGTCGATATAGTCGGTATTCTACGGGGAAAAACAAATCGTGTTGTAATAGGACGCAGTCCTGTGGGAGTATAAGACAAAATCCTGTTACAGCAACAGGGCACATCTTGTGGGAACAGCAAGACAAGATCCTGAAATCGCAACAGGATTTTCATGTTTCAGCAACAGGATAAAATCCTGTTGTAGCAACAGGATAAGGAGCAAATTTTATGTACTAATTTTTTTATCAGTGTAGGAAAATTTCAAAATTTGGAAAAAAATTCAAATTCTGAATGTCTCCTGTTGCTCTACCATGAAAATCCTTTTGCTGCAACAGTATTTCGTCCTGTTGCAGCGCCTATTTTTTTCCGTGTACTAATCTTCCACTTTATTAGGTCGGTGGGCTCGAACCCAGTTCTCACTGGTGACAGTCTTAATTTAACTTTCAAACAACTACATACTGATTACTTTGAATATTTCTTATGTCGTACAAGATATATAGTGTATATACAATCCATAATTCTAAACAAATATATTCTAATATGAGAATTAATAAGCTAAAAAAAAAGTTATTCAAAGAATCATTGCCAACGCCGGTAAGTCATTTGCATTATCATTAACAAGTGTTGCGTCGACTATTACTGGACCCTCATTGGATTTAATCACGATATTCAATTGACGTAATTGGACCTGAGTTGTCATCACAATAATACATTTATTGAGAAAAAATTTAACATATATTACTATTTAATAATTTGTAGTTTAAAAAATTTCGACTGGCCCAATTCGCACCATAGTGACTATAGAAGCCTTATAAAATTTTATTTATTCAAAAAATTAAAAAGCTTATTTTTCCCGCTGTATTTAAAATCCAATTATAATTACTAGTTATGTAATGGCAGTTGTTTTTTCCGTTTAAAATTTATCAGTTAATGTCTGTAGCACGCATTTATAGATATGCATAATCATATAATAATATTTAAATAAGTGTCGAGCTTGCGCAGGAATGGTGTTTATAAATTTAGCAAAAGGATGAGTGGGCACTAATGTATACGGGCTAATGTTATTGGCAGGCTAATACGTACGATTATCGTAGAGTACATATAGTCATGGAACGCGTGAACGCTCATTGCCTAATGGGTCATGCGGTCCAACGAGTCACGCGCAGTTCAACCACTCTATTGCCACTTGGAAGCGACGATTATGCAGTTTCTCGCTATGTTTGCAACCTGAAAATTATCTGATACTACTATCTGATATTACTGTTACTATATCTACTTCTAAAATATGTATACATATATGTATTCATATTATCTTTATGTTTGGATTAAAACAAAATAAAATCTTGGGGAAAAAAAAAAAAACAATTTAGGGGTATGCAGTCATTCAATTCGATATTTTACTCACACTTAATTTATTAGTAAGGTCTATTATGTAGATTTTTAGAGATCTATCCTAAAAAAATAGATAATTATCAAATTGTAAAAATTAAAAATTTCAATTTTAAAAGAGGCTCCCGGGTCGAAATATCTACACGGAAAGAAATTTTCTTTAAAAATTACCGTTAAATTCACTGTAATCGTGAGACATAATGCAGTGCTTTTATTTATTACCATTTTCGAAATAAAAATTAGGAAAAAATTCATTCATTTTGTGGTAAACTTCATAAAATTTACCGAAAACCAAATAAAATTTACAGTAGACTACGGTAAAATTTGTTGAAAAAAGGTTAAAAATTATCTGACTTACCGACAAATGATTAGGTCGTGCTATTCGTCCCACGATTACAGTGACTTTAACGGTAAAGGAAATTTTAAAGGAAATTTCTTTCCGTGTAGCTTCATCGAACCCAAGTAAGTCTCAATCCAGCCTAGAGATGCGGAATGACCGTCATTTTTATTTTCGGTCAGGACACGATCATAAGACCGTCTTGAGACCGTCACATAATTTTAAAAAAATTTTGTGATGCTGGAATGACCGTCAAACGGTCACAAATTTCGTCATTCACATCTATATAGACGTTTTTGACAGAATTTTTTAATAAAGCATTTTTTGAGAATCGATGCAAAATTTACGGTCACATTAAAAACCGCCCTGAATTTGGTCATTTGCATCTATATAGGCGTTTGTGACGAAAATTTTCAATTATAATTTATTCTCAAAAAAAAACTATCGAAGAAATCGATCATTGTATTATCGAAATTTACCGAGATATTTCAGTTTTAGCTTGTACAGATAATCATTTTAAAAACAAATAAAAATAATTTTTTCATGTAGCATTTTAAAATTGTCTTTTAAAATAGCTTTCAACCATTAAATGATGCAATAAATATGAAATGACATAAATCATATTATTATTATCACAAAAGTTTCTTTATTTATTAGTTATTATTACATCTTTATTTTTAGGATTTCATATAGCTTCATATTTAAGGTTAATACCCGGGTCATAATATCTAGCCTCATCGAACCTCAATCTAGCCTCATGAAACCTAAGTAAGCCTCAATCAAGCCTCACTTAGCTAAAAAAGCATTTTGAGCCTCAAATAATGCTCATAGAGCCTCAATGAGCCTCAAATGATACTCAAAGGGCCTCAATGAGTCTCAAATAATACTAATCGAATTTAAATTACATTAGATCGAATTCGTAAAATTATTATTATTATTATAGATTCATTGAGTTGAGACTAGGTTCATTTGAGGCTAATCGAGGCTCATTGAGGCTCTAAGAGCATTATTTGAGGCTCAAAATGCTTTTTTAGCTAAGTGAGGCTTGATTGAGGCTTACTTGGGTTTGATGAGGCTAGATTGAGGTTCGATGAGGCTAGATATTATGACCCGGGTAGTGATAATTTTTTTTTAAATAAATAATATTTTGTATCTTGTAGAGAATATTTGTCTTAATTTTAATCATTTAAACCATTGCATAAAATATATTTTCATTTAGTTTTTAAGCATTAAATATTAGTATTGATATATTCCCTAGATGGCAGCATTTTCGCTTGCTTGGTTCGTCATTTAACAAATGGTCATGTGACGGTCCTGTGACCGTCCGATGACCAAAAAAAATGTCAATGATGGGACCGCTCGCATCTCTAATCCAGCCTCACTGAGTAAAAAATGCATTTTGAGCCTCAAATGATGCTTAAAGATCCTCAATAAGCCTCGATAAGCCTTAAATGAACCTAATCTCGACTATAGAGTTTAAATTCGATTAGTATTATTTGAGGCTCTTTGATCACCATTTAAGACTCATTGAGGCTTTTTGAACATCATTTAAGGCTCAAAATGCTTTTTTTACTCAGTGAGGCTGGATTGAGGCTTGGGTTCGATGAGGCTAGATTAAGGCTAGATATTTTGACCCGGGCTTTAGGACATAAAAAAAATGTAAAGAGATCTACACAAAAAAAATCGGGAGTAAGTCCAGGTGGTGTAGGTGTTTAAATTTTTGGTGTTAAATTTTAACACTAAGCGTTGTTAAAGTAACACCGCCACTGGTGTAAATATTCTTTGCCGGTGTTAAAATATTTTTACTTACTCGATCATTACAGCTAAGCAGTATTTTTATTAAGTAGTTAAATTATTGATGATCGAAATAATGGGCGTAAAATTGAGTAATTTTTAAATGAATTACATAAAACAATTATTTGAATAAGCACATAGCAAAATTGAAATTTCCTCCAGATAATATTCATGAAATTTTTATCTTTTTGTTTTTTATATGTAATGCATTTTTTTTCTAATTTCTCTTACGTGGATTTTTTTTACATTGTATTAAGACTGGTATTTTTACACCGCCTACACTGGGGTTCTATCATTTTAACATCGTGTATACATGGACCTGAGTAGGCTTTACTAAATTAATTGATATCTATGTAGATTCAAAACTTAAAAAAAAACAGCTTCGATCGCCTCAGATCACGGTAGACCTGAAATATTTTTTTTTTATCCGGTATCAGAAAACAAATTAGATTTGTCACTTAGCTGAATAATATTTAATACTTTCCTTATGAACATACTTGTGTAAGCTTAAGTTGTGTACTCAAAATATATATCCAAGCAGAAAGGATATGTAAATAACTATCTGTCTGTCAGTCTGTCTGTCTGTTTAGATGGTTTAGGATTCATGCCTTACTCTAGTGTCTGACATGCACAAGACAACACTACTACCAAGATTGTGCAATGGGTCTTCACGCTCTTAGCAAGAGAGCACAATTGTTCTGGTTGTAAAGATTTAAGAGTCATACTTTTTTTTTATTGTTTCTTTTTTTTTTTTTTTTTTTTTTGTTGTCATAGGATTATTAATGTGAGAGGCAGATTGTTGAGCTTAAAAGCGTTTCGAGTAATGTCAAGGCAAGAATAATTTGTTTAACTTAAATTTTTTACCGAGACATGTCCTCCATACTTTTTTTTTCCATTTTATTTTTTTTTTTCTTTCTATTTCTGTTTCAATATGTATAATAATATTTAATGCATCATAAATTATACTTAATTCAGAGAAATCAAGCAAATAACACTGCATTTAAGAAAAAAAAATTGTGTTTTATAAAATACTTGTACTGCATTTTGACGAAAATGGGATAGAAGCAAAATTATTATTAAAAAAAAAAAAGTTTTTTAATGACAAAATAAAATTTGGCCAAAAGAGAGTTGGGCAAAATGGAGACATTAAGGAAAATCTGACTTTTTCTTTTCCCGTATGAAAATACCATACATGATAAATATATGGAAAATATATATATGGATATATATATGGAAAAATATATGATCAATATGGGACCATATAAGTGCCCAAAAACGATATATATTTTCTTATATATAATACAGTAGGTTTTAATATAATTAATTATATACGCAAGTTTATAAATTAATACATGTATTATATATATTTATAATCATATATGTAAACTTATAAGTTAGCACATATATGTATTACATATATTGATAATTATATATGTAAATTTGTAAGCTAGCACACATATATATATGTATATATATATATATATATTCTGTATATATATATTCTGAACACAATGATTGAATCTTATAACAGAGAGAGAAAGACAGAAAAGAATCGATTTTATTTATTCTTACATATATGGGGAGACTTATATGGTTCTATATATCGAAAAATATATAAAAATTTATAAAGTTAGATACATAGTACATATATCGTGCCATATAATGATGAATTATATATGTATTCTTATTTGTTTCCATATATAAATAACATATATATTTGAATATATTGAAATTATAAGTTTTTAAATGTATAAATAATATATTGAAGTTATACGGAAATATATGAAATCATATAAGAGAAAACATTTATAAAAATATAATAAAATCGGCCAAAATCTATATACAGTTCTATATAAGATTTCATGTATTGTCACATATATATTTATATCTGTAACATATATTTTTTGATATATGTTTACCATATATGATATTTTCACGCGGGTTCCCAATATGACAAATGGTAAACTTTTTGTTTATTGTTATACAATTAAACAAGTTTTCAATTTTCATAACAAAACATTTTTTCCACGACTCATGATGCGAAGCATCAGAGAGTGCTTTACGATCGAAAAATTTTTTTCGCCTCACTCCTGCGAGTATTTCAATTATTATACACTTGTTGGTTCACGGAATTAAGATATGTTGTATACTATTTTGAAGATAATTTAATGGAGATTAATTCCATACTTTTCAAAAATTTATTTAGTTCAATAAAAACGGAAAAAACATCAAAATATTAGAAAAAAATTTCCTGTCCGTCAAGTATGAAACCTGTAGACACGATAACTTGCAAAAAAATCCAGTAATTAAATCAATTTTTTTTTTTAAATTCTTTGAACGATTTGTAGAACCCCTATTGAAAATGGCTAGGTAACTCAGTGTCGTTTGATTAGAATTAATAAAAGAATAAAAAAGACTGTATAGCTATATCTATATATATCTATTTAAAATTAACATAGATGGTGATATATCTATACTTTATACGTACATTTATTCCACCAGAGGCGCTTGCGGTTAACCATCTTAGTACATCTGTTTTTTTTTGTATTATTGCTTATTGGTAAGCCTGAATTTTTTTTTCAATTCAATTCTTTTTTTTTATTTACATATATTTTTTTTGTTATTAATCGAGATATTTTTTAAATAAGTTTTCTTATAATTATAATAAAAATACTAATATAATTAATTAATTAAAAAAAAAAACAACAAGAAATTTTATTGAAAGAAAATTGTATACATTTTAAATTTACTCGTGTCTCCCGCCATTTCATTGTTATTATTTTTCATGTTTTAATTTTATTATTTCATAATAAATGAGGATTATGAGTCGTGCACTTTTGGATTTTTCAAATTTTTTTTAATTTTAATACTGCTTTCGGCGTTGAAATTTAACACCGAAAATTTGAATATCTACCCCCTCTGGACCTACTCCGGTTTTTTTTACAATGTATTGAAATTCTGGAGCAGAGTGAATGTAGATTGAAATAAAATCCACGGCA
The DNA here is from genome assembly GCA_030273425.1 of Microplitis manilae. Lineage (NCBI taxonomy): Eukaryota > Metazoa > Arthropoda > Insecta > Hymenoptera > Braconidae > Microplitis > Microplitis manilae. The sequence goes on along the minus strand of CP092722.1, from coordinate 27,105,374 downwards.
CTTCAAAATCACTCAGCTAAAATCTGTATTTACTCCGGTTTCAATTCCGATTTTTTACAGTGTTAGTAAATTCAAAAAATTTAAAAGTACTTGAAGATTGTGAAAATAATGAATTACTACTAAAAGCCAAATTTCATCGAAAAATATTAGGTGACCAAATACACGTTTAAATATTAAGTGAATACTTGAAAAGAAAAAATATTTTCAATTCTTTCTTAACAATGGTATCTCATATCTCCACATCTCTTCTAAATACCACCAGTTAACATACACTGTAAAAAGAGCGGTGTTAAAAATGGACTCGTTTTAACTCCGCCCGGTGTAAAAATGAAATTACACCGGTGTAGGAGGAGTAATTTACCGGTGTTAAAAATACCGGTGTTAAAGTGGGGTAACCGGTGTAAAAACGGAGTAGAACCGGTGTAGAAGCGGGGTAAACTGCGTCTGCTTGGAGAATGAACTTTAAAGATTATAAAACACAAAAAATGTCATTTTTTTATGAAAATAAATAAAAAATATGATCTATTAACAAGTATAGTGATCGAGTAAGTAAAAATATTCACAAAGTAAAATATTTTAACATCGGTAAAGAATATCTACACCGGCGGCGGTGTTATTTTAACACCGGTCTAGAATATTTACACCGGCGGCGGCGTCATTTTAACACCGGAGAATTTGTTTTAACACCGGTTTAGAATATTTACACCGGCAGCGGCGTTATTTTTACACCGCTTTCGGTGTTGAAATTTAACACCGCTGATTTTAACACCTACACCGCTTGGACTTACCCCGGTGATTTTTTACAGTGTATGAATGTGTAATGATTTATAGGATTATTGTTAAAAGTTAGTTTAATAAATAATATAAATGTCAAATGTATAGTCAGACAAATGTCCTCTTTAGCAATGTTTTACTGGCTTAAAAATTTCTTTTTAAATATGCTTTCCTGGTTATCTACACAGCGATAACCCAAATATCGGAGTAAGCGGAAACCTCTGGTAACGGCAGGCCAATAAAACAACTGAGCGATAAATCGTGATGGTCGCGCGCGAACGTCGTCGAGCGACGCAATAATGGGCGCCTCGTCGACGGGATCCCTGGACTATAGGGCTTATTCTATACCTACAACATAAATATAAAGGGTTATTTTTAGCAGACAAACGACCGAGGAAAAGAGAAATAAAAAATAATTAGTGAGTAAGTGAGTAAATGAGTGAGTGAATAAATTAATGAAAATTTGTTCATTTATATATTCACTCATACAATAAATATTTAATTGGATTTACTACATCAACAGATAAATAAAGTAATATTGCTATCCTACAATATCGTATATTATGTATGTTAATTTATTCAGAATTCGCGGGTTTATAATTAATATAATTTATTTTATTTAATTAAATACCAAAGTCACGGTAAACTTTTTTAATTTCTCGAGTATTAAAATATTTTATCGATTACTATAAATTATTATACTTTTATCTCTATTTTACATAGACATAAATACATAGTATGGGAATATATATACATGTATATATATTTATTTCGATCTAATGGAAATAGTTGTATTTATTATAATGGCCGATTAAGATAAAATCCCGAGACGTTACTTGCGATCTTTAAGCATTATATAAAAATGGTTAGTACAGTACTTTAAAAAAACGAACGCTCCTGTTTTCCGTTTAAAATGGTGACATTATTTATCCGGTAAGACAGCAAGTACTTATTTGAGACTTGTTCGTATTGATATGCCCACATTATTGGATAGTAGTCATTCTTATTTTTAGATACCGTTCAAGCAATTCAAATCCTCAACTCTTTTTTAACTACTCTATTATTTCATTCAGGGTATTGTCTATTACTACAGTTATTTATCGAGGTATATTTATGTCAAATTGCTATGAAGAAATGGAAATTCAACGGGAAGTACTGTTAAATTGCAGTATAAAAAATCGGAAGTTAATTTTTCCCAGGAATTCATTGTCATTCGGATTTCTGGAGTTGAAAAAATAGAAATTACTTTAATTATGATAGTACTACATTGGATTGAAATTAGCTTGTTTCGACTGGCTGTAAGTATACTGCAAATTCAAGTGTGTAACCTATGGTAAAAATTTAGTTAGTGGCTCGATGTCTTAACAGTACTAAACTTTATGGGTAATTTTTGCTCAATAATTATCTGCGTGAGTTGATATTCATGTAAACCTAGAATTTGAAAAAATGAGATCCTTGTTTGTCTTATCAAATCGTGTTAAATCAAAATTTTTTTTTATTCCATAAAATAATAACAATCACTGATTTTGCATTCACTTCACGTTTGCTCCGAGAACACTTCAGAATTTTTAACATCGTGACAGCAGTCATGTAGGTTTGAATTGCATTATTTTCTCAAATCGGCTATACTGCAATTGCAACAGATGTTAATTTTTCATTGAGGTCAATGTTAATTACACAAAGTAACTCATGTTTATTCGTTATAATAATCATGTTGTTTCTGTTTCCAAGAGAGAATTGTTTAGCTTTTTGATATATGAGAAAAAGTTTCCACATGGAGACAAATTTATGGTAACAATTACAATATATTATAGGAACGGTACCCATATATATTATAGTTATCATTACTATAATGTTAAGGTGATTGTTACCATAATATTATGATAACCATTTCCATAACATTCTAGTAACCATTACCATATATTATGGTAACCATTGCCATATATTATGGTAACCATTGCCATAACATTATGGTAACCACTATCATAACATTCTAATAACCATTACCATAACATTATGGTAACCATTGCCATATATAATGGTAACCATTACCATAACATTATGGTAAGCATTGCCATATATAGTAACCATTACTACAATACATGACAACCATTACCACAGTACATGGTAACCATTCCCAAACATTATGGTAACCATTGCCATATATGGTAACCATTACCATATACTATGATAACCATTACCGTAACATTATGATAACCATTACCATAACATTATGGTAACCATTACCATGACATTATGGTAACCATTGCCATAACATTATGGTAACCACTATCATATCATTCTAATAACCATTACCATAACATTATAGTAACCATTGCCATATATAATGGTAACCATTACCATAACATTATGGTAAGCATTGCCATATATAGTAACCATTACTACAATACATGGCAACCATTACCACAGTACATGGTAACCATTCCCAAACATTATGGTAACCATGGCCATATATGGTAACCATTACCATAACATTATGGTAAGCATTGCCATATATAGTAACCATTACTACAATACATGGCAACCATTACCACAGTACATGGTAACCATTCCCAAACATTATGGTAACCATTGCCATATATGGTAACCATTACCATATACTATGATAACCATTACCGTAACATTATGATAACCATTACCATAACATTATGGTAACCATTACCATGACATTATGGTTACCATTGCCATGACATTATGGTAACCATTACCATAACATTGTGGTAACCATTGCCATATATGGTAACCATTACCATACATATGGTAACCATTACCATATATATGGTAACCATTACTACAATACATGGTAACCATTACTATAATATTATAGTAACGGTTACCATAATATTATGGTAACAATTATCATAATACATGGTAACCATTACTATAATATTATAGTGACATTTACCATAGTATAATGGGAACTATTACCATAATATTATGGTAATCATTACCATATTTCTGTCACATGCGATATGGGTACTGTTACCATAATGAAGGAAATTGCTCCCATACTTATGGGAACTTTTCTCAGAAAGTATGGACATATCCCATAATTCCAAGTAATCAGTACCATAACGGTATGGGATAATATTTCATAAACGTACTAGGAACGATTACCATAAATTTCTTTCCGTGCATGTAATTTAAAAAAAAATGAAATTCTATCACACATACACAGACTTCTATTCGCAAACGGTTAGAAATTATTCTTTAGACTACGAAACGCCAACATCCATTAAAAGTTTGATTCCAATAACCGTATTAACACAAATAATTTCTGACGATAATAAATTGTTATAGAACAGAAAAATAAACATACACGAGCTTTAATTAATCGCGCGATAAAACTGATTGTAAAAAAAAAATAAAAAATGTAATTGAACGTGACATTTCACAGATAATGCGCGGAATTGTGACCTTTATTAATGCATCAAGGATCATTAACGAGTGATTGAGCCACGACAGATCTGCAATACTGTTGGTAATCCTTTATGTATGTCAGAACCGATGGCGTGTTCATTGAAAACATGATGGATAGTTTCACATCATGCCAATACCGTTGACATTTGAGAATTGAAGCGTTTCCTATTTCACACGTACACTGATTCCATATATTTCTCATTAGTTATTACGACAATGAATCTGTCAAAAAAAGTAGTGTCAATAATCAATTAATCATTTGCTCATTCGTGTTTTAAAACACGAAAAGTTGCAAAGCTCTATTAATTATTCAATTTCGGTGACTGTAAATAAATTTATTAATTTATTTATAATATTTTCCTTTCTGTAAGCAGCTTAGACTGAAAAGGATATGATTAATTTACGTATAACCAGTGTCTCATTTGTTTTATTATCTCGATGTGTATCCATAAAAATTTTTTGGATGCACCATGATTTTCTCTCAGAAAAACTCTTTCGACTCAGTGAACATTTAAACATCAAAGAGAATTGTTTGTTCGATCCTCGAGCTCGAGAGTGCGATTCAGCGTAAAATCGTGCATGCCAAGTTGGTTTTTTTTTTAAACCAAAGTACTTATACATGTTCACAGAGATGCATTATTTATATATATATATAATATATATGTATTTATAAAATTTACTTTATTTTCATCCATACAATATGTATTTTTGAATTATTATTGTGCAAAATAAATAAAACAAATTTATTAATAATTCATACCGCGTTATACATATTAGGCAGGAGTAAATATTTTCACTGTTTGCAGTAGATGTTGACTAAAAATTATCCAATATTTATATATTTATTCAATTTTACAATTTAACGGGTAATTTTTACTTTTCAGACAAGTGTGGAATTAAATGTTGACATTTTTTATTCATGGATTTCATTTTAAAAAAATATTATTTTTAGTTTTTTTAGTGATAATTACGGACAAGATTTTTGACTTAATTTCGAATGAATGGTTAGAATTTTTGGTATTATGGTAGAAATATTGGTCTTATAAAAAAAGTTTTCGAACAAAAGTGGTAGGTAATTTAATTTAAAAAAAAAAATGTTTCTTATGATTTTTTTATACGACCAATATTTTCACCGCGATTACAAAATTAAGATTCATAACGAGCGATCGTAATTTTTGATAATTATGAAAATCTTAATTTTGAAATTACGGCTTTCTCATCGGTCTTATGAAAAAATTTTAGGAGACATTTTTTTATAAAATTAAATTTTAAACAACTTTTGTTTGAAAAATTTTTCCATACGACCAATATTTTCACCGTAATTCCAAAATTAGGATTCATAATGAACGAGCCAAATTTTTGATAATTATGAAATCTCAATTTTGAAATTACGGCTTTCCTATTAGTCCCATGTAAAACTTATAAGAGACATTTTTTTTACAAAATTATATTTCCTACAACTTTTATTTAAAAAATTTTTTTATACGACCAATATTTTCACCGTAATTTCAAAATTAAGATTCATAATTAACGAGCCAAATTTTTGATAATTATGAAATCTCAATTTTGAAATTACGGCTTTCCTATTAGTCCCATGTAAAACTTATAAGAGACATTTTTTTTACAAAATTATATTTCCTACAACTTTTATTTGAAAAATTTTTTTATACGACCAATATTTCCGCCGTAATATTAAAAATTTGACAGCATTCATTATTAATCGTTATTTTTAAATCAAAGCACAAATCCTGACCCTAGTGATAATACTTTGGAAAAATATTTGTGGCGTTCCTGTCAGGTTTCTAATAAAACAAAAAATTTTAATTAATTTATTTTAGCAATATTTAATAAAACTTTGGTCACTTTGATGAAGAAAAATGCTTCAACAGAGTAATTGAAGCAGGTAAGCGATTTCCACGAACATCATAGTCAGTAGTCGAAACTCATGACGAGGCATGAGACCCGAGCCTCAACGACGTTCTCTAGGGTAACCTGAAATGCGACGTCAGACGATTTTGAATTTTGTAATTTTTTTGTACTGGATTTGTGGAGGCAGGACAGTCAATTAGCCTGCGAATATCTAAGGCCCCGGACCTCTGTCCAATAACTAACTGATTTTAAATTTGATGTTTTATTTGAAAATATACTTGAATCCATTTTAAATTTTGTATTATCTAAATTTAAAGTGATATCAGGAAGTCTATCGACTTTCCAATTATATCTACCTGAGAGATATTGAATTATTATTTAATTAAGTAATAATTGATATGAATTAACATTTAATCCGTCATTACATATTAAATAAGAAAATTGAACTGATAATATAAAATTAAATTCATAATTTAAAATTCTTATCAAAATCAATTACATTGAAAAAAGATTGAGACAATAACATAGTTAAAGTGGTAATAAAAAAATAAAATATTAATAATTATCATGAATAGTTGAGGTTTGCACTTCCGGATTTTCCAACACTTTTAAATATATATTTGCTTTTCTTGTTCTTGGTTACTAACGAGGAGACATAACGAACTACTCATCTGTTACTGTTGGTTTGGAAATTCACTAAAATTAGTACACTAACGTAAGGTACGCGCGACGAACTCTGTGGTCGAACTTACGACTCTTGAATTTAGTTCTCTACGAATTTATGTTAATCGTCGTCCGTTAACTTTACTCGTGGGATCAAGATTTTGCCAAGGAAGTTACCAAGTACTGCTTTCACGCTTTTGTGTGCTTGAGTATGCCGGCGACTTAACTTTAATTTCATGTTATTTATTTCTCTCATTTTATTTCATTTTTTTTTTTTTGTTTAAATAGTAAAATGTATAATTACAGAAACATCTCATTTTAAATTTAACTCGTGAAATTTTTACTTATTTTTATGATAATACTATTTAAGATGTAAAAACTTTGAAAGGTATTATTTAATAACAACAAATCTATGTAGATAAATTTTAGGTAGTTAATTAACGGTGAACTTTTGGTCAGTAATTGTGAATGTTTCGCATGTGATGAGAAAAGTAAATATATGCGTGTACATTAATTAAATTTTAGACGGCATTGTTCAGCAAATTTGGAATTATGCATGAGTGAATCGCATTTCGAAACATACATAATATTATCAGCCTTCATTTCATGAGCAGGTTATCGTGATGAAAAATTTCTTTACAAATACTAAATTTATTATTATTATTATTATTATTATTATTATTATTATTATTATTATTATTATTATTATTATTATTATTATTATTATTATTATTCACTAAATGATTCAATTGTTAGATACAACTACATTATACGGAGAAAAAATTATGGGAAAGGTTCCTATAATTATAGGAATGGTTCCCATAATAGTATGCGAACGATTCCCATAATATTATAGGAATGGTTTCTATACTATTATAGGAACAATTTCTATAATATTATAGGAACGGCTCCCATAATAGTATAGGAATGGTTCCTATAATATTATGGGAGTGGTTCCCATACTATAATGAAAATATTAGTTAAAAAAAAAGTGTGAAAATCACTTCTACACGAAAAGAAAATTATGGGAAGCATTCCTATGTTCTATGGGAATGGTTCCCATAATGGTATAGGACTTGTACCCATACTATTACAGGAATGGTTCCTATATATTATAGGAACTATCCCTATACCATTATGGGAACCATTCCCATAATATTATAGGAACAATTCCTATACCATTGTGGGAACCATTCCTATAATATTATGGGGACCATCCCTATAAATTATAGGAACAATTCCTATGATATTATAGGAATGGTTCCCATAATGGTATAGGAACTGTTGCTATAATATTATGGTATTGGTATCATAATGGTATAAGGATGGTTCCTATAATATATAGGAACCATTCCTATAATAGTATGGGTACAATTCCTATACCATTATGGAAACCACTCCTATAATACATAGGAATACTTTCTATAATTTTCTTTCCATGTATAATAAACAAAGAAATAAAAACTTTAGAACAATGGGATTTATCAAAAAATGATGAAAGACTTTTTTTGTAGAGCGTTCAATTTTTTATAAAAAAATGTATTGTGCATAAAAATCCGTTGATTAGTTTGGGAACTAGAAAATTCTAAAAAAAAAAAAATTTTTTTCCCGTGTTATTTAAATGGAAAATAGAAAAATGGATTGAAGCAAACCTTAATATCATTATTAAGAGCCCGGATTGGTGTTTAAATTTTTATTTTTAGTTATACTTTCAATTTTTGTACACCATAAAAAAAAAAATGTGTTTTTTTGAAACACCCTAATCTACATGATTACTAAGGTGTGTTAAAAATCGATTTTTTTTTAGTTACCTCTACAAAATTAGTTATTTTTTAAAAAAAGGCAAATCTATTTACTTACAAGCCCTCACTGAAAAACTATAGTTCTTGCTTCTGAATTTTGTAACCTGACATATCTGTTTTGTTTCTGTATAGAATTAAATAATATATGACGAAGGTAGTGGGTACCACATCAATATAATCAATGGGAAAAAAGTTAAAAACGGATTATTTTGAAGAAAAAAAAAATTATTCGAAATTCATCAAACATGTATACATAGAAAGTTAAATTCTCTGCTAAAGAAGTTGTGTTATTTCAATAAAATTGACAGAAAAAAGTTGAAAAACTTCGAAATTTAAAAAAAACTGAAGTTAGTGAAGTAAACTATTCAATTGACATACTATATATAGATATATTGATATATATACCAGCCGGGAAATTTGAAATTGACTCTATACTACGTTATTACTACTTACAACTTTTTTTTACGTAAAATATTACGGAAGAATAAGAATATTTGCGGGTTTTCGAACGGTCAACGCTACGACATTGACATCAATAATAAAAAAGAAAAAAATATATAAATAGTCATATAACATTACAAAATGCTCGGCGAAATGGACTGGTAACGGTTAGTGAACATATATATTCATAAGAGAATTGCTAGTAAAATAATTGAACTTTTTTATTAAGCCACTACCCGAAAATCCAAAATTTTTTTTTCAATTCCTCTAAATTTAGAATTTTCGCTAATTGCAATTGTGCGTATGTATCTGAGCTATTCTATTTTCGAGGAGTCAATTATAATGAAAAAAACAGTAACCATAAATGTGAATATTTATAACTTTTTCGAACAGCACATTTGGTCAGTAAATAGATAGTCGGCGGTTGAATTCCACCATGAAGTACTTTTCTCTTGAATTTAATTACAGGCACTCTACATTGTTTTAATTGACAATTTCAAATAACAATAGTAAAAAAAAATAATTTTTTAATGCATTGATGTGTATATGACATAACAATACAAACAGAAGAAAAAATGTAAAATTTACGAACTCGCTCATTCATTTGATTTATTTTATTTCTCTTCTGGTTGTGCTGTGTCTTCGATTGCTAAGGCTGTATTGAGAACTGGTGAACATATATATAAATATATCTTGATAGCATGATTTATATATTCGATGAAAATTCCGCGTAGCTCTTTATAAATTATGAAGGCTGTTATTTTATCTTTTTATTTTTCTCTTTTTGTTTTATTCTTATTTATTATATTTTCCATGAAAAAAATTGTTATGTAAATTTCCCGGGAAATGCAAAGTAACTCGTGTAAATTTGATATAACAACCATTTTATATTTACATTGTTCAGCAGCTGAGGTTTCATAACAACAATGTAAATGTATTTATGACAAACCAACATTTTATTTTTTAAGCTCATGTAATATAGATTTTTACTATATCGTATATCTATTTTTGATACATTTTTCATATTATCTGAATTTAAACTGCGTGTTTCAACGTCAGTTTACCAGTCAAAAGTCAATTTCGGACCAATGTGATTGAGTGGATAGAAACTGATCAGATTCTTCCCTAGGGAATAAACTGATTATTTTCTGCCCGGTAAATTAGTTTCTGACTTCATTTCATCCCTGCCAGAATCGCATTTGTTTATTATAATCCTCTAAATATTTATGTCATTTTAATAACCAACAAAACTCTCAATTTCACAAGATCGACAAGATTTCAAATGTCGGATAAAGTCAGCCCTCACCTTCGCTCGGACAGTCAACTTCACCCTTGTCTGAAATCGTCTTGTTTTATCCTTTATCACGAAATATTGAATACTATGACATAAATGCAGTTATTAGCAATAATTGCCGATAATCGATCTGATCCTTAATTGACAATATTCATTATATCGATGTAGTAGATGGTTAACATCGTGTATTTAAAAGTCACATACTGAACCTTTGATAATTCTAAAGAAAAAATTTTTTAAACATATAACAGTATCTTATATATCTTGTGGAATCGGTATTATACAAGCGAAGCAAGTGCTGCCAACTCACAAGAGTATAATACTAGATTTCACTAGATTTATACAATAGTCTATGTAATGAATGCATGAAGAAAAACGCCGTTAAATGTCTAAAGTCACTGTCATGCAGTCAGAGTTATAAAAATAATTGACTTTATTATTATTAAAAAAGATTTATACTTTACGAGATTGAATACTTTGTTTAATATTATTCACTTAAAAAAACTTAACTTGCAATAAACAAAAAGTCTTATTTGGTGTTAGGCCGTATCAATTAACATTAACAGACATATGTGAGGTTATAAAATTCAGTTGACGTTGCCTTGTTCTACGCATGCGTGTGCTTAGTAATTCAATGCGCGTGTGCAGTCTAGAAATTTTGGTTATGTTAATAACGCTAAATTCAAAGTGACGTCATAAGAGACTAAGAAAGAAAGGTAATAGATTAGTTATTGGCTTGAATCATTGAGTAGGGATATAGTCGTCCCAGAGGAAGCTTAGGATTTTTTCCCCCTCTATTATAATATTCTGAAAAAGACATTCTGCGCATGCGCAAATCTGAATATTATTATAGAGGTAGAATAATTGTGGTGAGGCAAAATCCCAAATTTTCATTGGGACGACTATATACTTCACTCATTTCACTAAAATTCAATTTAACCAATCAGAAAGAATTGTATTTTAATATAAAATTTTATCAGACTTTAGCAAATTAGCGGCGTATTTTTCGGTATGGATTACATAAAATAGTTTATTCAATTAATATCTTTTCTACTCGCTTGCTCTAAAAATATTTTGAACTTTCATGGTAGAAATGAAAGAAAAAATCCATTGTTTAATACTGCGAATATGAATGAACTCTGATTTAACTTTTACACGAGAATTTTTCGCAATGGAATTTTTTAGAATGTCAATATAACAAAGAACCAGTACGACTATTCTATTCCTCTGTTACAAATATTAAACAAATTCAATTTTTTTTTTTAAATATTTTCTCTCATTGATATTTATTCATTATATAATTTCTGCTTTATTACGCGCCTTCCCATAAATAGCAATAATTGTTGGAGCTTATTGATTTTTTTAATAAATGAATAAAATAATCCAATCTTCTTTTTTCATAACAAAAATTCATATTATTACTAATATTATTACTAATAATAATAGCTAATTGTTAATAGTCATCGGCCTACCTCTTTATGTCAAAAAAAGAATTGACAGTAGTGTTATTTTTAAACTAGTCATTCAACTGAATAACATTAGTTCATTATTTTTTTTTATTTACTTCACTACAATAATGAAAGTCTCATTCAATTGACGTAAACAATAGTAAACTAGAATGCATTAGTATTGACATTTTTATATTATTGTCCATAAATTCAATTTAAGTCTATTTCTCTAACAGACGGCATATGAATTTATAGTTAATCAAATATTTTGACTATTGTCAGACAAAGATTCATGTGGTTTCAAAACCTCGAAACCATATATATTTGTGCAATGCAATCAACCGTGACTGCTAGTCAAAGTCTTATTAATTCATACTTCCTTAAACAAGTAGTCCGAACCATTGTTCGAGCTGAATAATGAATTTTATTAACATTAAAAAATCTCAGTGAATTTTATTAAGATTTCAGGTTTTATAAATTAAAGTTTTAACAAAAAACTCTATTTATTTTTTAACTTAGCTCATAATTAATTCTTCTTTGCTTGAAATTATTATAAAATGAATTCATAATTCAAGTGAATATGTATTTATTATATAATGAACTTAAATTTTTAAAATAAATTCATTAATCTACATAGCAAATCAGTTAATCTTGGTTAACAATTATCTAGTGAAGATCTATTCTAAGGCATGCCCGGTAGTGTCGACAAAGCGTACTCTCATAAATTTAATTTAACATACCTACACCCTCTGAGGTGTTGTGTAGTATAGCATACTTGAGACGTATTAGTCTACTTATTCATTACGGTCTACTCAGGTGACCTAAAAAAATCCGTCAGTTAAAATAATCATAATCAATTGACGGAAAAAAATTTTTTTTAGTTTATCGATTAATCAAAATTTTCAATCATAAATTCTTCTCGATAATTAATTTAAACATTTTACTGATTTTAAATGTCATGCAGCGTAAATTTGCACAGACGAAAAGTTTATTATTGTAATTAATGACGATTCGTCATAGGAATAAAAAAAAATTAGGAGTAGCTGGCAAGAGAGAAAGAGAGATTGGAAAAAAATAAAAGATGAGCGAGAGACAATGTAGTTGTATTGAGCTTAATTGGTCTTTTGTTCCATGAAGCTCGACAACCAAGTGCTCTTTTCTACTGCATACGAGTGAGTACTATTTCACGGTACGTCGTCTCGTCACTTGGGTTCAAACTATTTTTTTTTTTTTTTTTTTGATTACTTCATTTTTTCTATTTCATTTATTTGTTTATATATATGCATATAATTTTTTTGCATATGACCAAAATATTTCATTATAGAAAAAATTATTCAAAGTCCGAGTTACACGAATCCCAACTTATATGGAATATTTATATCTGGTTCACATATGCTAATCTAATTGAATATGTCTGATGGAAGCAATATTATTTTATTTGTTTTTCTACAAAATTTAATAATTATTATTTCAAATAGGAAAAGGCCGGATTAAATGGAATGCTACGAAAAAAAGTATTTTTCCTCCCGGTAATTTTTTTATTTTGGTAGCAGTACTGGTATTCTTGTGGTAAGAAAACCAAAGTTTATGTTACAGAGCAATACGTGTTGTAGTCCCAGTAAGAGTATAGACCTCGGAAATTACCACCACTACCGAACATTTATGAACGGCGCATGCGCACAGAAAAGTGGGAAAACATTTAGCACATAAAACATCTAGAGTGGGAGTAAAAACCGACGACACCCGAGGTGCATTCTCTTGGTGGGATGACAATACACTGACTATAGCAAAATTCAGTATCACTGTAGGCATAATACCCACAGTTGACATAAAATTAACTTAACCTCACTTTATTGACAGCATGGATTTGTGTAAATAGGAGTATTTTTAATATAATAGATCTTTTATCAATTATTGAGACAAAAAATGAATAAAAATCAATCAATAATCTAATAATTGTAAAAAAGAACATTGCACGCTTTATTTCATTATTTGTTGATACTTACAGTCTTATATCTCATAATAACCCGAGGTCAAATGCAAAAAACAAAAATTGCTGTAGGATAACTATATGTATAGTCAAGCCTGCGAAAGAATGGGCTTGTCTCCCCCTACTTGGCTATGATGAAGTCCATGACTTTGCACTTTGCGCATGCGCAGTAGTGACTTAACTGTAGAAAAATGGTGGGAGAGAAGCCCATTCTTTTGCGGACTCACTATAACTTATATATTTGGTACAATAGACTTCCATTACTCTCATATGTATACGAATTCTCATAAGTGCCGTTATAATAAGAACAGATCATATATGTTATACGTTACACAAAATATATTAGTATAATAAATATACTCATGGTGGCGCTGTTAAATAGCGGGAAATAAAAAAAAGTATTTTCGGTCAATTCATTGGACCTTGTCTCACATTACAAAGTTCTAGTAACGCAAAAAAAAAAAATTGTTTCCGAAATCGAAGTAACCTAATTGGCTACCGGGAACCAAATAAAGTTAAGTCGCTAAATCAGTTGCTGTGTAGCCTAAATGGCGCCAAATCGCCTCATCTGGCAACCCTGTATGTAAGTGTTGGAGACACCATTGTATTTGCTATAGTATCATCGCGTAAAGTTTTAGTCCCACAATAAAACTCGGCATTACTGTGGGAATTGTACCATGTTTTTTGCAGAAAGAATATGTTTACTTTCTATAGGAAAACAAGATCGCTAATACTTCGGATTCCGGGAGGAGAAATACTTACTTTTTTTTTTCAGTGTAGTATATTTTACAATGTGCATGAGAAAAATTAAGGTATTTACCACATGTCCTCAGAGTACCAAACTTCTGGGTAATTTTTATCAAAAATTCCTTTGCGTGTATGTCCAAAAAAAAATTAATATCAATCCACCGATCTTAATTCAAGCAAAATATATTATTTAAAATATATTTAGAGAATAAAAACGTAAAAAAAAAAAAATTTTTCAGAAATAATTCTCAAAAATGTAAAATTATTTAAAAATGATTAATTAATCAAAATACATTTTTGTCTACTCCTTTAAAATTTTAATGTAAAAAAATACAATTATTTTATAAGCACATTTCTTGGAAACAAAAAAAAAAGCATATAATTATTAAGTAATCCGATATAATTGTTTTTATGTCTCGCTAATTTAAATGGATTAAAATTTTTTTAGTCGAAATAAATTTAAAAATTTAAAGAACTAGAGGAAAATGAGAGCAAAATAAATAAAAAATGAGCATAAAGAAGATATAAAAACAAAATACGAGAAATAAAATGTAGAAATATCGCATTAAACAAAATGATGTCGTGACTGTAAAACCAGTGGACACTGGATTCTCTCTCTTCTCATCGTTGAAATGTTTGTACACTGAGATTTCCTTCCACCTTGCAAATGAGAATTAGGTCATGCTGCTAAAGATTCGTGTAAAACGTAGTCGCCGGAGTTATCGTAGTCTGTACATGTATAGCTTTTTGAAAGAGAGCGCCAAGAATAGTGTATTTAAACTTAGACTTATACAGTTTTTAATATCTTACATATACCCATGTCAATCTATTATATTCAATGTAGGTACGTTTGGATAACACGAATATTTTCGAGACCAAATATTTTCAATAATGTATTGTGAATTTAATTGAACTCCAGACATTTTGATTAGCGAAAATAAAATGTACCTTAGGTGGGACAAAAGATGGATATTTATAGATTTAAATGTATAAATATTTAACGTTTTTTCACAATTAAATATTTAGTAGAAAAACAAAATAACGAATAAAAATATCAAAATAAAATAAAGCAACATGAATCAAGTATGAGATTTAAATTTAGCCAAGATATGGCGACGCGTTTTACTGCCCAACGGCATTCACTTGAATCAACTTTAGTTGGGAGAGATGAGTGGGTGGTAAGAGAAAATGGTTTTCTGCAATGAAAGCGAGCTACTTTCTGGACGTCAGTTGAAAACCCGAGGTTAAGCAAACCCCTAGAAGCGCTTGTATAAGAAATGCTTGTATATGGTATTTTTTTTCTTTTAGTTCAGAAAAAAATAATAATTCTCATACACATTATTATATGTATGATACTTTTTTTAATCCTTGAGGTATTTTGAAATTTTTTTATGAAAAAAGAGCCAATAAGTTGATTCAATGTTCCGGTGTCATCGGAAAATATAAATTTTATTCCAGATTTTATTCATTGTGAACTATAAGGTATTATCTGTTATAAAAAAAAAAAAAAAAAAAAAACATTAAATATTAAATACTCTACAATCTCGACGTATGTAATGAAATTACTCATTGTAACCATTAATTAAAAAAAAAATTTTTTTTCGAGCACGAAAGGGTTGGGAGAAATTGACGTATCCGAAAGTTCTAATAGAAAAATTATTTATTCTTAAAATAGAGTCGGACCTCGTTATAAGACTTGTTCGGGGCTGTAGGTAAAAAATTCTTAGAATTTAAGTACCCCCACTATTATGCTTAACAGTGTTTGCTTCCCAGCCTCGCTGGACTATTGTCGTTTTGCGTCTTATTTATGTATTCGGTTCAACTCTGCTTCATTATACAGTGAATCCATTTCATGTATAACTATAAATAAACAGAATTTCGCCGTTCTTTTCTCTTGATTAATTATGTGTAATCACGAAATTTAAGTATACTTTATGGAAATAAATTACTTAATTTACAATCTATATGTATGTACTTTTCATCTCGATTTTAGTCGTACTCATTAGTCTTAGAGCGAGGTTTCAATGCAAAATTTTCATTGTCAGGGGGGCGTCCGAGCGAGTTTTAACAAATTGAGGGGAAGAGTCTTATAACGAGGTTCGACTTTACTTTTAAATTGTGATTCATTAGTATGTTATTTGAAATTCGAAAATTTCGGGCTTCAAAAAAATGCATGGAAGACTAAGGCTCGAAACCGTACCTAAACGAGGGATTGATTCTTATGGGTTTTTATTATCGCACTCTTGTTTCTATTTATTTTCAACACATCCATTATTTATTTTTTACTACATTGAATTTTTTAGTTTTATTCTGAATAGTTTATTGTGCTTCAAAATACATATTGATCCAAAATTTGAGATGAACAATTTTTTTAGCATCAAAATTTTGTAAGTGCTTGGAATTTTTCATTCCGAAATTTAGAACTGATTTCGGGTATCCCAAAATGTCCAATTTGAAAGTATCTTAGTTTTTTAGCAGCTCGATTTTGTCCAAGCCTTGTCTGTAGATTACAAGTATTTAATACTAAATAATCGTCAATAATTAGACACAAACAGTCTATTACGGATTACGTTGTATATAGATATAGTAAGTAAGAAATAAGCGACACGCTATCAAGCAAGAACACTCGAGGCTTTGGTCTAAGTATCAGTTGAAATACAGTGCATCATCAACAGATAAGCTCCTTAGGACGGGATGTCTCTTACCTTTCCGAATTGTCATGTTGTAGATGCCCCTAATTTTTTTTTTTTTCTATCACACTTTTTTCCGGCGTTCTATCGACCACTTTTTCTCCATCATTATCCGTTCGCTTTCTTTTCTCTGTGAAATAATGTCAACTTGCAAGTGAAAAGCATTTAAGCCTCAGCTTGACGACGCCAGATTATGCGCGTCTGCTCAACAACTATATATATATCAACCTGAGAACGTTGAAAAATTTTTTATTTATATTATTTTTTGTTTGCTTCACTTCATTTAGATTATATCGTCATGATGTAAATTTTTACTTGTTCTTTAGTTTCTTTTATTTTTTTTTTCTTGAATAATCAAGTACAGCGCCAACTGGCTTCTGTAATCCGCTGGTTATATATTTTCTCATTATTTTTATTATAAATTACTCTATTATACAAACTTATTTTATCTCAATTTAATAAAGGTGCGTGAATAATTTCGAATATTTTAATAATCCGTGAAATTTGTATTCGTGATATCCAAATTTAAGAATTTGAAATTTAGCATGTATTATAACAGGAATTTTTTAATTAAAATTAATTACTTGAACACAAATTTTATTTGTTTGCGCGTTCGGTCCTCGGCCCACCCATCACTGCTGCCTTAACGTCGTCGTAAAAATCAACATTGACACTGTTATCGATCTTTATCAAGTAAAATTTTTTGGTCATGCGACGAATGACTACCTTATGAGACCACGAGTCTGCCTCTCTTAGTTAAAAAGAAAATCTACCGTAAAATATATGCGGTATACATCCAGTACCGATTTTTTTGACAGTTTACTATATACATGATAAAAACGTTTGGACAATATCAAACCCCGCATAAAAAAGTTATATATAGCTGATCATATACCGAGAATTACACTTTGCATATATAAAAATAGATAAAATTATATATGGGCAAATATATAAAATTTTTCCGCTTATTAAATATATTAGTCATATATAGTATATTAGTAACATATTATATAATAACATATTATATAATTATGTAATACATTTTTGATACAACATTAAAGATATAGCTTTTAATACACCAGTAAGATACATATTTTATTATTCGCAGATATATAACTTGTATTATACTCGGAATAGTATATGATTCGATTTAAATATATACTCAGTTAAAATTTTGTGTATTTTTGTTAAAAAATTATTTGGTTAAATTTTTTGTGTTGATTTTTAACACAGAAATCTGTTAATTCAACACAAACCGTTTGTATTATTTTACTTTAATAGATTTTTTATGTTAAATGATTAGAAAATCTAGAATGTAACACATTTCTTGTGTTATTCGAAAATTTACACAAAATTTGTGTTGTTTGACTAAACGTTTCCGCGCAATTCTTCATTACTATAACCAAGCAAAGCATTGTAGCAGCATTGTCTGCAGGGAAATTTGGATTATAATTTATTTACAATTGAATATATACATTTTACAATTAAATTTAGATAACTTTCATATATTTTTGAACCGGTTCAATTGTTCGCTAAATTGACATAAGTTCTACTAAGGGTAGATCAGTATACTTGAGTTGGTTAGGTTATGTGCTTATGTTTATTAGTTGATTTTAACACGAAAAATGTGTTAAATTTACACAAATGTTCTGTTAAATGTACACAAATTTTCTGTCAAAAGAACAGATTTTATGTGTTCAATTTTATTTAACATAAAATTTGTGTTAAAGATAAACACAAACGCAATGTGTCGAATTAACACAAAAATTTGTGTAGACCGTTTGCAACACACGATTTGTGTTGAATTTAACACAAAATTTCTGACTGTGTATTATATTTAACAGTATAAGATGAACAGTATATTGAAATCGATTATTAAATTGATTTTAGAATCGGATGAATCCATTAGAAAAATGAATAATATTATCATTTAGCACATATATGTAAGATTATACATAGTGATATATAACAATAATATACTACCACTAATATGCGGCAGTATATGTATGGTAAGTTATATTGTGATACTTTATGAGGGTATATATGTAGTAAAATATACATAGTATTATATAGCAATAATATATTTCATCATATACTTTACATGGTATGCTTTCACATATAGAAAATTATTATATAGTTACATTATATTTTGCAACATATATGGAAATATATATGGCAGTAATACATTTGAAGTTATATCAAGTCACATATATCATAATTACATTGAGTGAACATGTATAATTATATATATATCATATACACCATATACTTATCAATATATGTTCGATCATATATAGTTTTTTCATGCGGGACGTTTTGGTCTTATTACTTTTCAAAAAGCTCGAGTTGCTTTGATGTTTCCATCTTTTTGAATTATTAGATTTCAAATTTGACTCAAATATTGCTATTCAATAAAATTCAAACATTATATCCTGATATTATATAAATTTACATATATATCGATACTTAAACTTAATTTTAACCATAAACTTGGATTATTTATTTACCATTTCATTGTTTTCTTTTTCTGTTTAAAGTCTCTTGGGGTCTATTTTACCCCTAAAATGTTTTACAAATCCCAATTAAAATTATTTATCTGAGCGTCTATCATAACTACAACACATATATAACTAATATAAAAGATTAAATCGTAAATCATTCTGGTACATAATATGTCTAAGTATCCATACATAAATGTTGTAGAGTCATATATTTACTTGTTCTACTGATCGTTATTCTAGTCTGTGTCAGGATGGTCAAAGTAATGCGTTTTTTTATATAACAGTAAATAAGTAAGGAAGAGTGAACAGTGAAAATAGATAAAAATGAAAATGAAAAATAAAACTATAAAAATAATTAAAAGTTATAATTTATTTACTCATTTCTTTCTACGTATTTATAAGTATGGAAAGTATGATAATATGAAAACGTAAGTTAAATAAATGTATACAAGTTAAATACTGTACTGTGAATTCGAGTACATTCAAATTTAGTCTTGTGGCATAAAATTATTGCAAACTATTACATTTAATGAGATGGTGAACAGGACTATTCGACTTGAGGCAAACCGAGAGTGAAACAGAACAAGTGAGAATCCCAATGCAAATATCCTTCAACGTCAAGTAATTAGCAAGCAAAGTAGATACAAGATACACAAAGCACGACTCTCTCGTCACTTGTCGCTCTATCTGTATACCACATTACCTACTATCTCACATAATAAATGAATGTTTTTACCTTGTTATATATTTACTAATTCTCACTTTATTTTATATTATTGCAGTATGTTGCTGTAATTACAGAATAGTAATTACTTTTCAGATGATGTTCATAAAGCGAGTTACGTATGTACATGAAAATAAATTTTCGGTAACAATTGAATCGTTGATTTGAGAAAACCCATAAGTCATCATTTTTACGAAATTGGGCTTTTTGCATTTTTGTGTTCTTTGGATATCCCTCCATCGAAATCAATCAAAATATGCATCAAATCAGCGTTTAAAGTTCAACCACGCGGGGGATAAATATCTCGTTTAGTTGAGAAACCCCATAAGTCAATGACTAATGAGGTTTCTCAAATAAACATGCAATTTTAGATTTAGAAAAATATTTTTTAAGTACAAAAAATAATTTTGAATTGAAATTGCCGCCTAAAAAAAATTAATGATTATTATTATAATTTACGTATATTATAGTTCCAATACACATTTAGTACTTCATTTTATAAATATAATAGATAATTGACGGAGAAAAATTGAAAAATGAACGATTTTATAACTATTTTTTCCGTTTTGTTGAGAAACCCCATAAGTCAATCAACTTTAAATCATTATTATTAATCGTAGTAATTAACAATAAAATTTTGAATCATCGAATCTTTTTTAAGGGTGCTAACATTACTATTATTCATTATTGGTTTATGATTTTTATGCTAACGTATTTCAGAAAAATGTTTTTTGCTTCTCCTGAAAAATTCACTATTTTTGACTTATGGGGTTTCTCAAATAAACGATTCAATTACAATATAGGGAAGGGGGGGGGGGTAAAGGGTGTAGGGTAGGTAAAACGTACCCCTAAAATTTTATAAAAAAAATTTTTATTCTTTAAATGTTTTATAAACATTCAAAAATCACTTTTGTAAACATGATTGAGTATTATTTTGAATATTTTTTGTTAAACTTTTTCAGAAATCGAGTTTTAGTCAAAAAATGTTAAGGAGGTTCGACCGATACTAGTGAGTCAAAGTAGTGTTTGAATTTTTTTGTTTGCTAAATTCTCCTAATAGTTATGACAATTCATTATTTTAATTTATAATAACATAACGAATTTATAAATTAATATTTATTACTTATTAAATTAAAAAAAGTAACGAAATTACTTGGTTATTTTTGACTCATATGATTTAGTAAAACGATTTGGCAACAGCGCGTTCTAACTTCTTACGCATGAATATTCAAATTAAAGCGGGAAAATTTGTTTCTAATCTCGTCTCTCTTATTAATGTATTTCTATCTTTGTTTTTTCTCTCAGCTGCTTCCGCGACGTTGCCAAACCCTCAAAAATATGTATCTCTGTCGATGAACGAGGTTAAATAATAAAGTTTAACTTGAATTATTTAAATAATTACAACGGTAACACTATATTGTTAAAATCTTATCATATTCCAAAAATATTCAAGTTTATGCATGTGGTTTTTTATTTCTTAAACCTGGGAGGTTAATAATGAAAATAATCGAACAAGTCATGACGGAAGCTTGTCCGCCATAAGAGCCTGTGTATAAGAACTTTAAAACCGTCATTTTAAAATCTTTTTTTCTAAAAAAAAGCATAATATTAAATTTTTTAGATGTCCTGTTTTACTCTAGACACTTTATTATATTTCAAAATCAAAACTAAATTTAAAATAAGTATCGAATTGTTGATAATAAAAAATAAATAGAATCAATAACTTTTTTTTTTTAACATCAAAATAAAATTTTAACTCACATATATTTTCTGTTGAGTATTTAAAATAACTTTCAACACTAAAATATATATTTAAAATATTTTTTTACGGTATGTCGTTTTATAAATGAATGCTATTCAACATTGCAATTGATTCGATCCAAATTTTATGAATTTTCATCTCTGATAATATTCTACGATAGTTTTGTCGAAGTAACTGTACACAAATAATTTCAATTTCAGTTTGTATGAGCGCACACAGTTTTCCCAGTTGATTTTCCATCGAGCTATGTGCACTATCCGAAAGATCCTTTTACTGTTTGACAGGGGCATTGGCAAGCTCTCGTGAGCTCATATATCACAGGTCGCCAGAATTTCGTGGCATTTGTTTTTCAATATTTTTACTACATCATTGTACACCAGTGTAGTAGAGAAGATCAACCTTCGTTCGCCGCGTATTGTCATTCTGCGCATGCTTATACTCAATATACTACCTAGATTCTCCACATTTATGTGCACGTATATTACACGCATATATCTATATTCATATAGACACGTATATATGTAAATATATATACCTACAGAGTGCATACCTGATATATATATATGCTGTTGTTACGTTCTTTCATGTTTGTGTCACGGTAAAAAAATTTTACACTGATTAATTATATTGGCTCTTCACGTACATGTATACTGCGAATAAGAGCATGTGGTCACAACATTTTTGAATGCTCTTTCACATTTTTATGTACTGTCATACTATGTATTTACTATTTTTTACAATCCTTAGTAATTACACATAAAATCATAAAAAAAATGAAATTAAAAAAAAATTTTTTAGTTTTTTGCGTATAACTCGAAACTTTTCGTCTGATTTGCTGAAAACATAAGCAAAAACTAAAAAAATTGAGCTCGTTAAACCTTAAAAAAGCTTATTTATTTTTGAACGGCTTTATTTTTCTCATATATCCGCTGTATGTATACACTCATTTATTCCACAACGATCGATATTTAAAACTAATAATAATAAAAATAATATTTTGATTAATAATAATAATAATAATAATAATATACCAGGAACAACATTTTTTTAGATTTTAGGTATCATCAAGTTTTTACAGGCCCCATACATACACCCATACTTTCAATGGGTATTTTAATACGCTAGCGCTTGCTGGCTTTCAATTTTATTCCTCTTTGCTAGTATTCCATCCAAGTGCTTCAGCAAGCGGTTGAGGCTTTTTCACTGTAAAATCTTTCACATTCAATTTTGTGGCTGACCCAGTGAACCGACCACAGCGTGAAACACTGATTAAATTTTAGTTCAACTATTCTACTCTCAATGATGAATTATATTGGCTTTCATATCGAATTATTTTTTTATTTTATCAATTTTTTTCCTTTCAATTTAATAGCTGTCTATTATATAACCTTTATATTATTTTGTACTGCCTAAATATAGTTACCGATGAAAATGTATAAATTATCGACCTGAAAACCATTTACTTCTATATACTTTTCATAAACATTATTAATGCTCATATATGTATTTTTATAGGTTTGAAAGTTTCTTCCTAATAGGCATTTTAATTTTCGCTCAATGAACAATGAGAATGGTTATATACGTTCTTTCATACTTTATAATTCATAATAATAATAATAATAATAATAATAATAATAATAATAATTTGTTTGTACCTTACGGATATAACTTACCTATATGTGTTATTGCATTACTTGTTCTTTTGCAACTGAATTATTTAATATATTTAGCTGTCCTAAACTACCAATATTACCACAACAGACTCTTGTAAGCTCTTGGACCATTTACCTCTGCTTCCCGGGGCATAACAGGTATAGTTTTATAACCTACTAGGCTCCAAAGAGATTACTGTTGCTATGTATTTATTTATCTTTCTTCCTCTCTCTCCCTCTCTCTCTCTCGCTCTTTTCATTTTGGGTGTAGATGTAGCACGCTTGCACACCAAAAGTACATGTACATGCGTGCATGGATATGAACCGAGAGCTTAGTTTTGTTACACGCAAGTAACTCGGATCGTACCAAATAGAGGATCATACATGAGATAATATTAAAGCATTCGTGTTTTAATGTTTATAATTAAATTCAAACAAAATTCAGAGAAGGGCCGAGTAAACTGGGAGCACCGAGAAAAAAGTTCACTCTTTTTGTACTGAATACGCTAATTATTTTTTTTTTTTTAGCTTATTAACGATGAAAATAATTCAAATTTTTAATTGCCGTGGGAAAATTTTTTTTTTGGACAAACAGAGAGCCAAAAAAATGAACTAATAATATTTTCGAAGCATTTTTTAAGAAGATACATGATTTAGAAGATCACAAAATCTAAATTACGGTATTTTACTGAAAAATACCGTAATCTATTTTATCGTTACCTTAGTAGAAATGAAATCGAGTTTTTGTCTAGTAACTGGCCAATTTTACTAGACTTAAACCAGAAACTGGCCAGTGGGATATCGAGTTTTTGTCAAGTAACTGGCCAGTTTTACTAGAGATCCAAGAGAAACATGGCGGCATTGAAAAAACTGTCACTTTAAAGTTTTAGGTTTGGAGGTTATTAAAATTATCAGTTCCTCGGAAAAATAAAACGATTTTCAAAAAAATACCCAGACAAATTAAAAATTAATTCAAATTAATGTATCTTTCTCCAAATACCTCCAAAAATTTATATGCCATAGATAAATCTAACCTGAAGCATAGATATATATAGATCAATAAATAAATATTGACCCGCATTGACAGACATTGAAAATTAATTAATTTAAATAAATAAATTAAAACTTATAATAAAAATAATGATTGACAAAAAAAAATCATTATAAAATTTATTTATTGAGCTTTTCATTGACTTAAAAAATCGAAGTTTAATTTATGAATGTTAAACTATAAAGCCGGCAACATCATTATATTTTAAAAATAAATGTAATCATTAAATCGTACTTTCAAAAATTAACTATAATGGAAATTTTATTATTAATAATGTATATTTCTTCTTTTTAATTATTACTTTTTTCGACTTCCTCCTTCCCAGTTTTTAATAATTTGTCTAAAGGATAATTTACAATATTTGTTTCTATTGCCCATAGTTGCAATTCACTTATTGTATCCATTTTTTTATGTGTATATTAATTATTTATCATAAGATTATTTACATATTAACGTACACATTAAAAAATAGAGGTTAAACAGAAAAAAAAAATAAACACACACATACACACTAGTACAGAAAATATATCAGTGTGACCAATGTGTACGCCTTAGTTGTAGGTGGCGGGATTTATAGTCTTTCCAAAATCCGATGAAAAACAGTTTAATAGATAATTGCTCTATATTTATTTTATATATGAAATGCCAGTTGTGAACTTTTTAGACTTACCTGTTTAAAACTCAATAAAGTCATATTTAATGTAACGATGTCAATTATATGAAAAAAAAAAAAAAAACCATTTCGTCGCATAAGGGTTCTTGTAATAAAAAATACAAAGACAATAAAAAAAAAGTTAAGCCGATTAATGGTGTATATCGGGAGTTATCGTGTTTCCGAAGATTCACACGTAACAACTAACAGCACTGAATTTTTGCATTAAAATAATTTTTTTTAAATCAATCAAATAATAAATCAACTTAACACCGGTCCCAAATTATTTCGTATTAAATTATCTTTGTACTTGTATACGATTTAACTCATTTTAGGGTAATTAAAAAAAAAATAGCGCTGATTTAACATGAGTAAATTAGTCGAAAAAATAATTTCGACAGTAAGGCACACACAGCGCATTCGCGCTTGAGGTGTGCAAAAATATTTAAGTAATAAATTATAGGGGAAGGTGGGGGCAAATGGGCCCCTTGAGAAAAAAAGATTCAATTTCTCGGTTTTTTTATGTGTTCTACTTTTTTTTACTCCTTTGCCAAGTATTTGACCTTATTTTGTTCTGCTCATCAAAAAATTAAAAATTAAAATGTGTGGCAAAATGGGCCTTCCTCAAAAAATTGTTATAATGTGAGTTTTTAAGCTTGTTTCAATTTTTTTTTCTTCTGCTGAGTTTTTGGTATTCATTTGTTCTGTCCATTAAGAAAAAAATTTTTAACGTGGGGCAAAATGGGCCCCCCTCAAAAAATTTTTATAAAGCGAGTTTTTTAGCTTGTTTCCCTTTTTTTTCTTTCTGCTGAGATTTTGGTGTTAATTTTAATTATTTTTTTTACATAGAATAAATTGTTTTTGAAAAAAATTATAGTTAGTAATGCTGTTGAACTCGTGACCTAGTTTGCTTCTTATCTTAATTCTTTAATCATTTTTGCTAAAAAAATTTTTCGGAACCCGTTTGGCTCAAAAATATTCGTAGGTTTTTAACGTTTGGGCAGCCCATTTTACCCCACCTCCCGACACTTCTCATGTTAAAAATTTTGGGAGAACCATTTAGCCTCAGTGGCCCATTTTACCTCAGCGGTCCATTTTGCCTCAGTGACCCATTTTGCCCCTCCACCGCCCCAAACACTTTTCATGTTAGAAATTTTGGGGGGCTCATTTTGCCCTCGAAAATTTCGAAGCTTCAAAAATTTTAGGAGGCCCATTTTGCCCCTAGGGGCCCATTTCCCCCCCACTTCCCCTATATATTTTTTTTTAATTATTTTTAACCAGTGACTGGGATTCTTTTTCCATCTAAAAATAATTGAATACGATACTTAATATCGTTTCGTTAGAAGCTTTATTCAAAGTTAATATGAACTTTTATTTAAAGTTGCTAAATAATAAATTTTATTTTTAAGCTTAACATACTTTTATTTCTGTTATTTTGGCATTACGATATAAATATATAATAATATTGCTTAAAAAAGGTTTTTTAGTTGACAGTTATCTCGATTTAACCATTCATTTTGTTCAAGGAAAATTTATTAACAATGAAAAATCAATACTAATTTGTCACGGTTAAAAATGAAATAATCAATTATTTAATATGAATCGAACAAAAAATTTTCAGTCACGGCGTTCAACTTTTACGGTAAAAATATAAGTTCTCAATACACCGAGAGAAATGTCAAGTAAATATGCCTATGAAGCACAGTAATAATTACACGGAAAAAAATGATGCTCAAAATTTGAATAGTTTGCAGTTTATTTTCGACTTAAGATTAGTATATTCGATACTAATATCAAACCAGGATCATTATATATATTAACAGATTAAGAGATATTTTAAATTTTTATCACTCGTACTATTATATATATAAATATATATATTATTTAGTAAATAACCGGCCGAGTAGAGCGCAATGAGTTAATAAAAAAAATGATTATTTATCCGTTTAAAACTTGATATTACTCTGTACCCGTATCCAGCAGGTCTATAGTCAAATATATCTGCTGGCAAAGCACTTATACCCGGATTCCAACAAACGATTGCCAACATCTGGTG
Organism: Microplitis manilae; assembly: GCA_030273425.1. NCBI lineage: Eukaryota > Metazoa > Arthropoda > Insecta > Hymenoptera > Braconidae > Microplitis > Microplitis manilae. Next base: position 27,077,817 of record CP092722.1, on the reverse strand, counting down.
CTCACTTATTGACTACTGCAGCTATATTGTATAATATAATACCGAATAGTTGGTCTGTTATCTCACACGCGTCTACATTCAATAAAAATATTATTATCTACTTGATATTATATATGTATAACTTTGATGATACTTTTTATACCCATACATACAAATTTACATGCTCCATGCTTTACGCTTCATGCTTCATGCTGACTTACAACAATGCCTGATATTTATTGGGTTTTAAATTTATTTAAAGTGCAATCAATTTTTTTAAACATTACTTTATGGAGTATGCGTGTTTCAGAGAAACAATAACGTTTTGTTTTTTTTCTTTTTTTTTTAGTATGAACAATTAATTGTTATCTTAAAGTTAGTATACAGGTGTATAGATATGTATGCATACGTAAGTAAACTGTACGTGTGTGAGTAAGTCTAGCATATATATGAGAGTAAGGGTGTCACGATAACGTCGTTGGCCCTTACCTCAGGAAACTAGCCCGTAGTCCAGCTGGATATAATCATCGTGATTCATAACATCTCTAGCGTGCTTGAACACCGTAACACCGTACCAATGCTTCCTTTTCACCAATTGAAATTTATTGAAATTCTCACGATTAATTGCTCCCGAGTTCATCTACTAGATCGATGTATACCATAAGAAAGAGGAAGAGAAATAAAAAAACATGTAACGATAAAAGCTGTTCATATTAAATTAAACTCGCGTGGAAACTTTTAAATTGAAAGTCATGAGAAAATTGTTTCAAATATGTTATATGCTCGACAAAACTCGCAGAAAAAGAAAGTTGGGCATAACGAGATAACTCGAAAATTTGGAAGGATAGTTTGTTAGAATTTTTGACGAAATCATTCGTCGGAAATAAGATAGGTAACAAAAAATTTTTAAAAATTTATTGAAAAATCATCGGAAAAAATTCACAAAAATGAATGACCTACACGGAAAAAAATCATGCTCAAAATTTGAATAGTTTGCAGTTTATTTTCAACTTAAAATTTGTATATTCGATACTAATATCATTAGTACTACTAAGATCATTATATATATTACAAAATGGCTAATATTTATATTAAAATTCGATACACATACACAGAAAAAAAAAAATTCTTGGTTGAAGGTAAATATTCTTAATTCAAGAAAATTTTTTTGGAGACCTAAACTTTCTCAGATAAAGTAGTAATTTTATCTGACCAAGATAAATTCTCTTAGCTCAAGAAAATCTTGACTTGGTTCCCGAAAACGGTGGTCTTCAAAAATATTTTCTTGACTCAAGATAACTTTTTTTTCTGTGTAGAACAGCAAAATTTGTAATTTCGTATATTAAAATTAATATGAAAAAGAATCGATAAATTGCTATCTATAGTTATTACTATTCAAATAAACATAGAAAAATTTTAAAAATGAGGAACCGAAAAATTAGTAAACATGCATATTAATATATAAAGATCTAGTATACGAATTTTTCATTTTATTATTTACCAGTTATTCGATATATGTATATAATAAATTAATTTATAATAACGGATAAATAACATTTTATATTAATTATTAGTCAATGGGATAGAATTTATAAAATAAGAGTTAAAAATTTTGGGTATTTTTATGAGCAAAAAATCAGTATCTAGTATACTAATTTTTCATTTTATTATTTATCAGTTATTCAATTTATGTATATTGTAAATTTATTGATAATGATGAATAAATGATATTTTAAGCTAATAATTGATCAGTGATATCGAATTTATAAAATAAAAGTTTGTAACTTTTGCAATTTTCGGCTGGAAAAATCAGTATCTGAGATACCCATTTTTAATTTGACCAATCATTACTTTTTAATAGGTTATGCCATAAATTAATTAACTTTCACTAATAAGTCACGTATTATACCTAAAAGTAATAATATTTTACTTTTTGAAATAATTGATAGTAGTTTTTCGGAATCTACAAAAATTAGTAAACTACTTTGCATTAAGCACATAATAGTACTAATTATTGATAACAGATTCCATTTTTTACTATTATTTATTCATTTTTAATGTTCGGTTTTTTCCGTGTACTCACGGATTTCGCTTTGCCTCAACTCTATCTTATTTAAACATTAGTAGAAGTTGAGAAATTATGTAATTAATTTTTGTTCAAAGTTTTTTTATTATCTCGTCAAAAATAATTATTTGAAAATCATTTTCAAGAGCTAAAAATTATTAATTTTTTTTTTAACTCCGGCTGTTTAAACTTCAATATATACATCCCCCTAAATCCATATTTGTTCAATGATATCCAGTAATTATGGGTTATTCTGGTTAAAATTAGTCTTTTCATTCTAAATAGAGTTTCCCATCGATGAGGCATGAATTATTAACGTTTGATTCTGCTTTCTGTCGATAATTACGTGAGCTTTTGATTTTCCTTTGAATCAATTAATTTGAAAAAAGCGGTTCTTTTTTTTTTTTAAATTTAGTGTGATGTCTAAATCATCGTACATAGTAATGACAGAACATAGTAGGGGAGAGTAGGGTCAATTGAACCAAAAATACTTTGACATTTTTTTTTTATATGAATAAAAGCAAAATGATAACTTTTTTTTTACAAAATTATAACTTATTATACAGACTATCATTTCTCACAAGCACATAACTTAACGAATGATGAAAATTTTCAATAAATACGAAATTGTACAATTGCATCAAATGGTTCAATCGTCCCCTTTGCGGGGGCAATTGAACCACTAGTCGGGGACAATTGAACCATGAGTATTAGAACCACAAATGAATGACTTTAATGAATATTTTACTATTCATTACAGCTTAAAACTAAAATTACAACACTTCTAATAATATTTATTATTTTATATAACATTATATGTTATAACAATCACTTTTAAAACTTCTGTCAATATAATTATTTTTTTTCTTGGTTAGTTTAGCTTGTGTTCACATTCTGTCAAGATGCGCGCGCATGTCGGATTACTCACAGTGTGATTCGTGTGGTTCAACCGTCCCCGAGAGTACTGGTTCAATTGACCCCATATGATTTTATTGAAATAATTAGTTTAAAAAAAAATATTCAAGAACTATTTTACTAGAAGTAAAGCTAGAAATTTATGACTAATATATGAAAGAAGGTATTACAAAAAAAATTTTAAGATTTCATTTGAAAATTAAAAAATTATTAAACAATTTACCAAGAGCTGAAATCAAGGTTTAGATACCTAAAAACACAAAAACTTGAATTTTTTAAAATTAAATCATCATATTGGTTCGAAATTTTGATCAGACTAAGGTTTAGTGTATTAAAATATAATTCCAAGAGGGCGATTCATTTTTATATTTTTTTCGATTTTTTAAGCTTACTGGTTTAATTGTCCCTTGGTTCAATTGACCCCACTCTCCCCTATCGATATATTGTCGAATCATTAAAGTATTCACCTTATCATCCATTTTGGAGCTCATGGTTTCAATAGCTGATTATTCTGTCAAACGAGTCAATTTTAGACCAATCTGATTTAGTGGGTATAAAATCATCGAGTTCCTCTCTAGGGTGAAACATTTAGTTTCACCTATGACAGAATTGATATTGTTCATTGTAAGCCTTATAATGTCATTACGACTGGCTCTGGGCATTTAAACTCAATTTTTGAATACTTACAGTATTATACACAAATCTGATACTTCGTACTAAATACTGCAGAGGTTAATTTAAAATCCACTTTTTACTTTTATTCCTTTTTTAATTTGAGGCAGCATTCTTTTAACGCTCGAAAAAAAGGCTGCTTCAAGAATTTTTAATAAGATTATGAATAAAGATATACATGTCGGATTTGTTAGGCTTAATAAATACACTATTGAAATATATTTAAAAAAATTTTATTATATATTTTACACACTTTTAACATACAAAAACATCATTCAAATACAACGCCTCAATTAGAAGGTGGGTCTGCGCTGGGTGTTAAAATTTAAAAAATGGACAATCTGAAACAGAAAATTTTCGAATTTTTAGATTAAATATATCACTAGCAACCAGCTGAACTAGAGTTACTAATATACATGCAAAAATCCTGGTTCATCCTTGTTCAACCCTTGTTCAGCCTAATAAAAGTGATATATCTTATTTTATTATAGGTAATAAAATTTTTTTTACCTCAATTAACGATAATTTCGTAATTTAAACGAAATATTATTATTCTTATCTCTTCACTGTTTTGTAGATCTTAAAACACTTATACGCACGCCCTTATACTTTGATCTGAGTAATTTACTCCGCATGTACACTGTTTGGATAACACCACTAATTAGTACCGCTACATCTGTGTGAGTTCATTTTAACATCACACAGGTATTAAAATAAGTGATCTTTAACACCGTTTTCCTTAGAGTGTATTATAAAATATAAAAAGAATATTCTTCTGTCTCATAAATTTTAAACAATTTCAATATTTTTACAAAATTTATAACTTAATTCCATTTTTCATCCTCTCCGAGTATATATATATATATTTATATATATATAGGTGACCGGCCAAAATAACTCACACACAAACAACTCCGACCATAATAACTCACCAAATCAAGTGATAAACGTGACTCGTGATATGTTGTATATATTCACGTGACTCTTTAGTATGTTAGTTAGTCAAAATAGCTCGGCAACAATAGCTCAAACGAAAAAAAATTATTGTGAGGCTTATTATTTTCCGAGTTATTTTTGTTGGAGTTATTATTGCCGAGTTATTTTGATCTAGCACCATATATATATATATATATATATATATATATATGTGAAATAACTCGGTGTTAATTAATCTTCTTCTATATTATGAAATAATAATGTGTAATTAATAAAAAATGTAAGTATACTTGTTTAAAGATAACGATATGTACATATACATGAGATTATGTATAAAATGTAATTCATAATGACAATATGAATTTAAAATAACGTTATATTATATAGCTGTTAATGAATAGCTACATTAAAGAGAGAGCATGTGTGTATAACCAGACGAAGAAGCCTGAGCGTTGGAGTGGAAAGAAAGGACAGAATGATGGTCGCGGTAAGCTAACGGTAGGGGTGAGTTCACCCCGGACTCAACGCTGAGAATGGTAGGAAGCAATTAATAACTTTGTCGTGGCAGGTAGGCAGCTCGGCAGGCTGAAAGGCTGGCTGGCAGGCAGGCAGGCAGTGCAGGCTTCGTACTACACTACTACTATTACCACTACTTGACTATTACTCCTACAACAACAACTACTAGTACTACGTTGCAATAATTACGACGTTACGCCTCCTGCCCAACCTAATTAACTAATGTTATGGTACTCTCTTCTCTTTACTACTGCCGGTCTTAACATTATTTTTTGCTAATTCGTAAATTTTCTTACGTGATATACACGAAAAAGTTGCTGGCTCCTACCCAACTACCTCGAAAATCTACAACATTCTCTATTTTTCATACTTTAATGTATTACATATTACTAACTTTTTTTAAATCATTATTGCACCCCAACAAAATCTGCATTATTCATTACTACTACAAATTTAGATTTTTTTTAAGTGTTTTTATTGGAACACTTATAAGTCATTTGAAGGCTCATTTCTTCTGTTTGATATTTTTTTAAATTCAGCAAATCATTTGAGATTCGCATAGAAGCAAAGTTAATTTTTTCAAATGAAACGAAGTCTACTGTTAAAAATAAAATTTATATAATACATTAAACACTCATCACTTCTGATTGGTCAAATGCAGTGTTTAAACTCTTTTAAAGCGTTTGTGCATCCCTTCTACCGCAAAATTAGCCGAAAATAGGCGTGATATATCTTTGCTCTATAATCCAAGTTATCAAAATGTTCAAGATAGGTTACCGGAGTGAACTCACCTTTACCTAAAGCTGCATCTCTAGCAAAAAAAATTCTTTAGATTACGCATGCGCATTAAATTAATCGGCTAGCAACTGTGGATCGTCATTAACTGATAAATTTGTGTCACCTTAAATTTATAACCTGAACTCCAATTTTATTAAAAAGTGATTGAAAGTAAAAATAAATACATTTTAATAAAATGGAGCTAAAGGAAGATATTACCTAACCTAAAATTTTAAGACTTGTTAGTTTTATATTTAGAAAAAAACTTATTCAAGTTTTTATATTAAGTAATACATGAATTAGACTTCTTATTAGGTTAGTTTTCATGGTCATTGATTAATAAAACAATAAAATTAAAATATTATTTGAATTTCTATTAAATAAATAAGTATTGAATTTTTTATAAATAGATAAGCTGAACCAAAAAAAACATTGATTTCTATGAAGACAAATTAATAAAATGATTGCGACCGCATGACGTTGACGTTAAGCATTTAACGATGTTTTAATTTTGAGCATTTATTATATAAAATATCGTAGATGATTAGTGACATCAAGTATGATCAGTGCTGCCAGAACGTGCGATATTTTTACCCCTTCCTGCCATTACACTCAATGCTATTTCACCTCAGGAGGGGGTAAAAATATCGCACGTTCTGGCAGCACTGAGTATGATACTCAATGGCACTAGTTATCTAAGGTACTATTAAAGTACATGAGAACTCTTTAGACTGAATGTGAAAGTTGTTACGAACACACCTAATGGAAAATATCAACTCGCATAAAACAGTTTATTTTTCAGTTTAAATTTTCGTTTGAAATTATGTATTTTTTTGTTGACTGAAAAATTTAATTAAATATTGGGAAAAAGAAAATTGAAATTATTCTGTGAATAGTCTAACATGTCATTAATGTTATTAAACGAACCGTGTAATATAATACTGAACCTGACTAAATAAAATCTGTTTCTGACAGAAAGTTTTTAAGCTATTTTTAACAAAACACGATGCAGTAACTGTTAAAATTATAAAATAGTTATGTCCGCTCTAGATGCGTACATTATTTTCATATTATATCATATAGAAACAAAAAGTTATGTACATAATTCATTTTTAATGGAAACTTTTTAGCTAAAAGATTATTAACACTGTTTCCATAAAATTTATATTTATAATTGAAAATTAAACGAAAAATACTATATATACATTAATTAAGTATTTAATTGCAATTTTCTATTTCCCTTTTAAATAACACGGGGAGATTTGTTTTTTGAATTTGGACAACAGACCCAGGCTTTGTTGAGGCTTGGCCCAATATTTACTAATTCTGGACCAAGCTAAAAATTCAAGCCTGGTTCAAGCTTCCTTGAGTATCAGGATGATAACTTCATTCCAGGCCTGACACTATCCTGGCTCAATATCGAATGTCAGTAATCTGCCAAGACTGCATTTAAGTATGGGCCCAATTTGTTACCCAAAACTCGTAAATCATCTATCTGAAAAATTTGAGCAATGTATATTCTTAAAGGAAATTGAATTCTCTACAAAACATCTCTCTTAGTATATTGACGTAGAACGAGCCGTTTCCTTGTAACCGTGCCTTAAATATTGATTTGTTTTTTAAATTCTTTGCTTTTATTTTGGATTTTTGTAACTACTAGAAATATTAAAATTTTTTATAGTCAAGATACATATTTGTGAAGGAAATTTAACGCTCTACAAAAAAGGTCTCTTAAAATTTATTGCTAAATTCACTCCTTTAAAAGTTATTCAAGGTTAAAGTCGAGTCAAAACGACTTAAATGACCTAAATAACTTTTGAAGGAGTGAATTTAGCAAAAAATGTTAAGAGACCTTTTCTGTAGAGCATTAAATTTCCTTCAAAAACATGTATCGTGACTAGGAAAAATTTTAATATTTCTAGTAGTTACAAAAATCCAAAATAAAAACAAAGAATTTAAAAAACAAATCAATATTTAAGGCACGGTTACAAGGAAACGGCTCGTTTTTGGTCAACTTACTAAGAGAGATTTTTTGGAGGGAATTCAATTTCCTTCAAGAATATGCATTGCTCAAATTTTTCAAATAGATGATTTACGAGTCTTGGGTAAAAAATAAAATTTCAGTCAAAAAACGAATATTTGTAACGATACACCTCTTAATATCAATATTAAGGGCTCAAACTTGCATGATAATTTTTTTTTGTTCATCAGGAATAATATTTTCATAGTATCGAAAGAAAAAAAAAATAGTCGAATTTTTTGGCCCAGTCTAATATACATATATATTTATTCCTGAGAACCTTATTTGCCAGACTTAATTAATCCATAAATAAATTTTTGTATAAGACGTTTAAATGTTGAACGTCTATTAAGAAGTAGATTCGGCCTGGTATAAGTCATGCACTTTGATCTATAATCACGAGTCAAAAGGCGTTTGAGTTCTCACAAAGTTCGTTAATGATTTGTAAACTGACACAACGCTTTTCTTTCACAAAATATCCAGCTCTCTAATTGCTAAACAAACTCGATGGCTAACATCAACTTTCTTAAATATTTCTCTTCATTATCATTATCATTATCATTATTATTATTATTAATATCATTATTGTTACTACAGTCGGATGCTAATTTTCACAGTAATTTCTACAGCAATGTCTGTCGCTTCAAATAGTCGTGCTAACTTTTGGAGTACAGCGGTAACATTGAATGTACGGGTTCTAGTAAACTACCGTCCGCAACGAAGTTAACGAGAATTAAAATCGTAGAGGTTGATTAACGACAGACGTTATATCGAATAACAACTTCTTTATCCTTATATACATACTAAATTACATGCATCTTCTATATACATAAATATAGGAGGACAGTACGAAATGAGGACACTAGGAAATAAATAAATTTTTATGATCCTGAGATACGCTAAATCTTTATTTTTTTCTTATATTTAAAAAAGTTGAACAGAATTTTAATTGTCATTGAAAAAAAATTCTATTTTAGTTTCATCCGAAAAGAGATAAGCCTAAATAATATTAAAGGAACCAAAACTTTATGTATACTATGTCTGTGTATGTGTGGGGGGGGGGGGGGAGGTGTTACAGTAAATAAATCTATACACAGATTAATCGATCATTAGCTCAGAAAATAATCAATGATTAAATAAGCTGATTTATATCTAATAATTACTCTTGAAAACTATCATAAATCATCAAACTTCAAACTTACACCCTCTCTTATATTATCTGACTTCACTCATTTTGTGTATAAAATGGGAATGCTTGAAGAAAAAGAAAACAATGAAGATTTTTAATTTTTTATTGTGGGTGTATAGTAAGCTTCAATTAGTCTATAAATATATAAATTGATTGATCAATAAGCATTGAATGAAGTTGTTTCCGAACTAACAGTTGATGTTCGAAAATATCATAGTTTACGAAGTTTAGTAACTTTTAACAAGCTCTTTCGTATACTTTTAGTTTTGTGTTTTTGACAGTCTTTATTAACAGCAACATTTTTTCTCATGCTCGCTGCGATTATTCACTATATACTTTCGAAAAATATCAACGTAGAACCTTGATTAGGATTTCATGTCATGAAATATTTCATGATATTATTTACCTTTCAAAATTAACTTACTCGTTTTACGATTTTTTACGATCCGTCGTACAAAAAATGTTATTTTTTAGTTGCACGCAATATAACTAGCGTGCAGAAAAGATCGAAGTAACTCATTGAGCCATCTAGTGACAGAATTTTTCATCATATTTATGAGCACGCTATATTATCTGCTCATGGGCACTCATTATGAAGCTGAATCTAGCGGCCGTAATAAGTAGCGGCCACGCAAAAAATTGCTGGCCGCTTCTTATGCCGCTACCTTCAGCCTCATGGCACTCATTAGCGTACTTTGCGAGTATTTCCCACAAAAAATTATGGATGTATCTCATATCAGTACAATTTCATATGAGTCGCTCCTCCGATTGGGTAGTCAATCATTACAACTCCTATCTTATATTCTCTGAACATGGATAAGTGAATATCCAAGTGCAAACCGAATCACTAATTTCAAAAAGTTGTTTGATTGGCACTCAGATTTAGTGAATATTCACTTAGTTCACTTATTCATGTTTAGAGAGCACACAATCGCACTCGATGCATAAACTAGTATTTTTATAAAAAATCGAAGCTCACTGAATTAAGAAAGCTTTACTTTATCTCTATACTGAAATTTATAATAATTGGCTAAGTTCGTATTAAAACATTAAATATCAATTTATCTTGAAATGGACATCTGAGTCAATTTATAAGTGTTCGATTAAGAGCCCACTAAGAAAACAATTAAAATTGAAAAATTTTTTATCATTACTAATTAATACTAAAGTTTGCAATCTATTGAAGATCATTCAATATGAATACCAGTGAATCTAACAAATTTTTTTTTTTAACTTTTAACTGCATTTAATTAATTTTTGTTTAAGCTTCTTTATACTCATTGTAATAACCAGAAATTTAATATTTAGAAAAAAAAAAAAACTACTTCCACTTGGCATAAATATTATTTCACTTTGTTACAACTTTATGATTAAAAACGTTTGCGTGTCTATTTAACCACAAAAAGTCCATTGTAATTATTTTTTAATAATGCATTGAATTCATAATTTATTTTTTATAAAAAGTTTCATGCAATCCATCATTCCCTCTTCTCTACACCATTTTGTTTACATTTAGAGCATTACTACCTTATACATCAAACCATAATGATAATGAGAATGTGGAATGTTATTTCTGCGATTTGTGGAATTTTGCTATTTGCATAAAATTATGCATTTATACATACATCATAAAGTATATTGAACAATTTATGTTCATTCGTGTTTATTCGATTTTCAAAGTGAGAAATTAGAAAGAGAACAGATAGTTAGTTGTTTGAATAACATAAATATTTAGATAGCTTCTATAAACTTATGATGGAATAAAATCTCGACGTATCAAGCGATAATAATATCATGTATACATGTATAAATACATTGGATTATATGTGTGTACGTGATGATGTTTAAAATAGCATTAAGCTCTAGTAATTAATTGTAGGCATGAGTTTACGAAAGTATAAATACGATAGATTAAAGTACAAACGTGATCATGTAAATTTATTTGTTATTTCGCTGTAAATAATATTATTTATCTCCGTCTACCCTCGAAGGAATCCGTGTGAGTTAAAGTAGAAAATTAGTAGCTTATGATAATTTTTTGGTGGAAAAAGTAATCAATTATTTACATCCACACAGTAAAAAAGGATTCGTCAAACTTGACACTTGCTGTGTGTAAAACGATCAATTGACACTTATTTATATGTTATTTCAGCGTACGTCGTTTGTTTTGAAACAGTTACACTCGTGTATGTTAAATGTAACACGTTATGAGTGTCAAAATCTTCGAAATCGTAACCTTCAATTTTAACACACTTATATGTTATTTGCAACACTTGAAGAGTGTTGAATTTGACATACGCTTTTGTGTTACTTGGACACTTCGTAAAAATGTTTTTCACATTTTTTAATGTAAAGTTAAAATCAATGAATTAACTGTAGTAATTGATTCTTCAGCAATTAAATATTAAAAATAACGATAATATTAGCAATAGTTATATAAATAAAACTAAAAATAAAAAAAAAATAGTAATAATAATATCACGTATTGTTCAATATATAATATCATTTATTATTCATCTTCAATATTCAAATATGTATAAAAAAATTACTATAAATTCTCTCACAATAACAAAAATAAAATAATTATTTTAATATCAAAAAAATAATTATATTTCATCAACATTAATTTAAAAGTTTAGGTTATGTATTTTAAAAACGATTGCAAATTAAACAGGCGATATTTTTAATACGTCATTTTTACTTGAAATTTTCTGAGAATTCTTTTGTGATGGTCGAGATTATTTTTAACATATTTTGTGTGTTGATTTCACAGTAACACATAAAAAGTGTTACTCTCGTATAAAATAACATTTTTGTGTGTCAAAAAATCAATCGATTGCGACAGTTGAAACAAGATAAATATTGTATGTTAAATTGACACACAAAAGTGTTGAAAATTCAACATTCAGAATTTTAACATACGCTTTTTTTTACACTTTGACGATTCGTTTTTTACTGTGCATGAGATGTAAATAATCAAAAACTTGTTTTCAAATTGTTGTATGTGTACTTTTGTTTCGGATGGTTTTTTTTCAGGATGTTAGCATAACAGAGTACTAAAATAAAAATTACATTACTTTTCAGTAAATTCATAACATAAGCTATTTTATTTATATATAAGTTTCTCATAATTTTTACAAAACTTTATTTCTATCCAAGTTTAAGAAATACTTTTTGGCTATTTTGAAAAAACAATTTCATCAAATGTGAGATCACACAATGTAAGTGTATCCATATTGATTTTGAGTTTTGTTTATTGTTGAGTGAACTTTATTTGAACTTTTGTTCTTATAATAATAACAATGTTATCAATACTTATTATATATATGGGACATTCGCGCCAAATCACCGAGGTCGTGGATCTGACCATTATTAATTTGGACAATTTTTTGACGTTATAGTCCTTTTCGAAAAACGCAACCATGATTTTTTTCGAATTTTTTTATTCCTTTTTAAAAAAATTATAAATTTTTGAAAATTTCAGATAAAGAATATTTGAATGCTCATAACTTCTATGAAAAATATAGATAATTATATAAAGTCGTACATCATTTTTTTCAGCTTTAAATAATCTTTCAGCAGAAAATATTGAAAAATTTGAGAATTCTTTATCTCCATTTTTCTTTTTGGTTTTAAACATAGAAGTGAAATTTTCAAGATGTATGACACTTTTTTCTCTCAAAAAAAATCTTTAAAGTAGTGTATGTTGTAACGAAAATTTTGAATCGAAACCGAAACTGCTGTAACGAAATGTCAAAGAAAAGAAAAAAAATTTCTGCCTTTAATGCGTCGTTTTTCATTATGAAAATGTGATTATTACATAATAGCGAGTAGTGGCAGGTTATTAAATCAATATGTCATGAACAAGAACTGCATAATAGATACAAACATGCAAAAACTATTTCAGGTACCAAGAAACTCCACTGTGTTATTCCAGGTTAGATGACAGTTTAATTGTCAAAAATTACTCAAATTCAAAAAAATTCCGGGTTTGTAAGGTTTTTGAACTGACTTGAAAATGAGATTATTGATTAAATCATTGACAACATAGCGTAGTATTGTTCATCTCATTTTCGAGCTAGTTTAAAAATATATAAAAATTATTTATAAAGCCCCATATATAAAAACTATAATTGTCAAATATTTTATTCTCTTCAGACAAAATTTTTATAAATAAAGCATGTTTATTTTTGTTCAAAATACATATCCGTGTTAATTCCCATTACAAATTTAAACAGCAACACGTTATTTTAAGATATTCGAGCTTTTAACTCTAATCTAGGAAGGACCCGCATATTTAAGCGACTTCCGTTGTGTTTCTTAACCCATTGAATCGTTGAAAATACATTAGAAAAATTATTATAAGAATCTATCTTACATAAGCTTTAATTTGATACCCAGCATGTAATTTTTACTAGGAGAATGTTCTTTATTTTAAATAAATCCCAATATAAATTATAAAAAATTTTTAACATAAAAACTGGAAGTCCTCAGAGCTTTGGAAAGATTTATTTTATTTTTACGCCAAATTTAATACTAATCGGTTTTAAATTTTAAGAGATATTTAACTTTCACTTGAAATGTGAGTCGGACATCCAAGCGATTCCATAGCAAATATTCTAATAATAAATAATTGTACTGCTTGACATTTCAAAAAAAAATATATATATATTACATCCATTTCATAAATATATTTTTTCATAAAATAAAATAAAAAAGATAATACAGATATTAAGTAATTTAGTGACATGATTTCTTGCGTCTTACGCATTTTAAGGGTACACGGAGAAAAATGCTGGCTCAAAACTTACCAATTTTTATTATGCTGTCGACTAAACTTGAAACAGGAAGGGAAGTATCCAAAAAGTTATTATGCTCATACGAAAAATTATTATGCTGTGTCACAATACTTACTACGCGCGAGAAACTTATCGATGAGATTTAATTACAATTACTTTCATACATTATAATAATTATGATGCGGCATAAGAATTTTTCGTATGAGCATAATAATTTTTTGTACGAGCATAATAATCTTTCGTATGAGCATAATAATTTTTTGCATGCTTCTCTTCCTGTTTCAAGTTTGGTCGACAGCATAATAGAAATTGGTAGGTTTTGAGCCAACATTTTTCTCCGTGTAGCTTTTTTCTTCTCTTAATAATTCCAAGACTTCTTTTCTATTTATAAGTTTGAATATCTCTGAATTTTCGGTAATTACCGAAAAGTAGATCTAAATTAGATTACTAAATTTTACCAACCCCAAAACCCTAAATTTTTTGCTAATCTTATAAATAACCGTGGTCATTAAACTCTGTTGCTCCATTGATTTTAGCTGTGACACGATTCCAGCTTTATACTTTCGTTCAATCTCATTTTTCACCCCACAGTATTTTTATACAACTAATACATGTAAGCCATTAAGAAGAGAAAATTTTATCCCATTCCAGAAATTCCCTGACTCTGTTTGCATCTTTTTTTTATTGTTTGTCGTCAACCAATCCTCAAACTTATCAGTTCTTTTACTGAACACTCAGAGAGACTTATCTACGCTCTGTATTTTCATCTTCAAGGACTTAAAGTAAGCAAGTTAGAAATAAGAAACCAAAGAGACAAGCTCACCAGCATCGTAATATCCATCAGACAATTGTAACTTATAATACCTGCAGAAATATATACAGAACTTGTGTAATATCCTGACTATTGCGACAGTAATGTTTCTATAAATTTTTAATGTAAAAAATACCATGAAACTCTCTGAGTGTACCATCAAATTATTTTCTATTTCCTCAATACCTACCTACTTGAATTTTAACACCAACTGTGTTATGCAATACCGCAAGTCAGGTTTAAGCTATCGTTTTTTATTCAAAAGTTATTCGGAGAGAAATCGACAAAAAAAGATTGTTTTTTTTTTAAATTTAAAAAACTTTAAACACCCGCGATTTTCGAACTAATTGACTGATTTGGCTCATCTTCAAAATTGGCGAATGTATCCTATAAATAAATATTAGACTGGGCCAAAAAAATTGACTATTTTTTTTTTCTTTTGATACTGTGAAAATATTATTCCTGACGACCAAAAAAAATTATTGTGCTAGTTTGAGCACTTAATATTGATATTAAAAGGTGTATCGTTACAAATATTCGTTTTTTGACTGAAATTTCATTTTTTACCCAAGACTCGTAAATCATCTATTTGAAAAATTTGAGCAATGTATATTCTTAAAGGAAATTGAATTCCCTACAAGAAATCTCTCTTAGTAAATTGACGAAAAACGAACCGTTTCCTTGTAACCGTGCCTTAAATATTGATTTGTTTTTGAATTCTTTGTTTTTATTTTGGATTTTTGTAACTACTAGAAGTATCAAAATTTTTTCTAGTCAAGATACATATTTTTGAAGGAAATTTAATGCTCTACAAAAAAGGTCTCTTAACATTTTTTGCTAAATTCACTCCTTCAAAAGTTATTTAGGTCATTTAAGTCGTTTTGACTCAACTTTAACCTTGAATAACTTTTGAAGGAGTGAATTTAGCAAAAAATGTTAAGAGACCTTTTTTGTAGAGCATTAAATTTCCTTTAAAAATATGTATCTTGACTAGAAAAAATTCTGATACTTCTAGTAGTTACAAAAATCCAAAATAAAAACAAAGAATTCAAAAAACAAATCAATATTTAAGACACGGTTACAAGGAATCGGCTCGTTTTTGGTCAATTTACTAAGAGAGATGTTTTGTAGAGAATTCAATTTCCTTTTAGAATATGCATTGCTAAAATTTTTCAGATCGATGATTTACGAGTTTTAGATAAAATATGAAATTTCTGTCAAAAAACGAATATTTGTAACGATACACCACTTAATATCAATATTAAGGGCTCAAACTTGCATGATAATTTTTTTTAGTCGTCAGGAATAATGTGATTTTAGTATCGAAAGAAAAAAAAATAGTCAATTTTTTGGCCCAGTCTAATAAATATATAGAAGTATATAAATTACTTTAATTGTTAGTATTTTTGAAACCTACTCGTCGAACTATGTTAGGTTATGACAAAATTCTTTGAAAATTCCACAATTAGGACAAATGCAACCGCTAGATTTCGATAAGACATCTACTAAAAGTGTACACCTGAAAGATTACTAAAAAAATAAAAATATCTGATTTGGCACGAAATGGATATGTTAATTACATGAATAGCTAACATCGATAATTCATGGAGTATAGAAACTAATACATTGCATATAATGCTCTGGAATTTATCGAAACAGCCGGTGCTCGTGTGATATCGATGACATACTTGCATATGACGTACAATATAACCGAAACCAATGAACATCATCAATAATTGGTAATTCAATATAACACTTTTTAGAACATCATCTATAACTTTATTAAAATTTATAAGTTGAAAATAAAATAAATGACTTGAAACTCGACACCAAATCAATTTCATCAATCATGAAAGATAGAGAAATAAGTAAAAAAAAAAAAAACACATAATTGTTTGAATATTACATTTGATGTATTGATCATAGACAAGAACTATCACACGTTTCCTCTTGAGAACACACAACTGCGCGGTGGGTGAACATTTGTCTTCATTTCTTGCGCTACTTTGAATAGATCATAGTTATGATTTAACGCTAGAGTTCCTCTAGCTGGAGATCGAGATGTGTGCGACAAGTTTAGGAAGTACTTACGTAATCATTTAACTCTCTCTCGGCCCTCGTTGTTACACAGTAATCTATATAAAACTTTTTTTGCTTAATCCACATTACATAATAGCTGGATAAGGAATAGTTTTATTCTTTATTACCATTTATCTTGCATTAGAAAATCGACTTTATGTCACTCATATACCTTGATATTTATGTGCTATAGATATTTGCTATGAACTAGAAAAAAATATAAAATAAAATAAATAAATAGTTATAAATATTGTATGTAACCTTTGGTTTCGTAAATATATGTGCACAATAAAAATTATCTGAATATCAAAATATATTATGACATTTTTACGAGGGAACACTGTAGTTGGTTTAATGCACATGTCTTGTTTCTCTATTGAGATCGAAGAATCGTGATTTATTGTTTTAAACTGAGGTAACAGTTTAACGTGTATATTTCGATCCATATATATATTTATAATATAGCTTTACAAAAAAAAAAAAAAGTATGAGTGCAAATAAGTTATTCATAAGAAAATTTATTTAAAGAAGTGAAAAGTCAAAAAATTGGTGTGAGGCAAAACAAGATTTCTTCAGAATTAAAAACATGTTTTTTTGTTCTTAATTTTTACTTTACACTGATAAAAAAGTTGACCTGATTCAAGAGCGAAAATCGGTCTGTCGGTTGACCCTGTGAGCCAGCCCCAAAACTTCCCGCCCATTTTGAACTCCTTGAGCTCGAAAAATTGATGTGGAGCTTGTATACCTTTGTTTTCGAAAAAAAACGTTTTTTACAATTTTTTCTCAAATGATATCTCTCGAACGAATAAACCGATTGAGAGGTTTACGGTGGCAATCGGCGCGTTTTATTGAGCTCTACAACTGATCAGATTTTGAAATTGATTTATCGAGTCATTTTTGAGAAATTTCAAAAAAACTAAAAAAAAAATTTTTATTTGAATTCTTTCGTTAACGGTTTCTCTTGAACGACTGAACCGATTTTGATGGTTAAGGTAGCATTCGACGCGGCTTACAAAGTTTTAAAGCTGATTAGATTTTGGAATCAATCCATCGGGTGAATTAAAAGTTATTAAAAAAAAACATTATTGAAAATATTTTATTTTTGAAATATCTCCGAACGCACCCTACCGATTAAGCTCAAATTTTCAGTGTTTATAGTAAATAACAAGCCGCGTCGAATGACACCTCGAAAATTAAAATCGGTTCACCCGTTCAAAAGTTACAGAATATTTACGTACGTACATACACTCGGACATCATCTTGAATTTAATCAGAATAGCTTCCTAGAACCTCAAAACGTCGACATCTGTTGGAATTTCGATTTTCACAAATCGGGGTGAAACCAATAACTTCCCGAATATTTGAAAATTTTCAATTTTCTTAGCGGGAAGTTAAAAATTTTAAACCAAGAATTCTATTTTGAAGAAAATGGTTTTTTTGAGTCAAGAGAAAAAATTATTGAGCCAAGTGAAATTTATTTAACCCAAGAATAATGTACTGGCTCAAGAATTTTTTCTCTTGACTCAAAATAGTTTTCTTCAAATCGGAATTCTTGGTTCAAGATTCTTTCTCTTGAATCAAGTAAACTTTTTTATTAGTGTAGTTTTCCAGCAAAATGAGCATCCTTACAAAACATAAAACTTTAGATTTACTCTCAACATTTAATTCGAATTCTTTTATTGTTCATGATAAAAATAGTTTGTGAAATTTCATATTAAAAAAATTATTTTTTAAAAATAAATTATATCCATTCCGTATTAGCCGAATCAGTCTTTTACCCGTGTAAAGAATTGTTATAAAAGGATAAAAAAGTGTTGACTATTCTAAACTTCAAAACGTGACACAACGAACTTTTTTTGAACGTTCTTTAAATTTTTGAAAATTCAAGAGAAATAGTTCAAAATTAATTTTTTTTGAACGTATTTTGCACTGAAAAATGTTATTTTATATTAGATCAATTGTTATTTTCTGTGTATTGTCAGAGGTTTCAAAAAGGTTCGGCATTGTGTCACGTTTTAATGTTTAAAATAATCAACACTTTTTTAACAATTTTTTTACGCACCAAATGCGTAAATTATTTTAAATCTTTAATTGAGAAAATTTTAATTAAATTACTTAAATAAAAATTCGTACGGCTAATTTCAGGTTTGAAATTTTTTTGTAAGCAATTGCGGGTAGCCTAATCATCTCGTGATGTCTGTTGCCTACAATTTTTTTTCTTCATTTCTGAGAGCCCATTTGTCCCCTCGTAATTTTAATTTATAAAAGCCTTTAGATGCTCTATTTTGCTTTCTCTCCAATTCGGGGTTGCCTAATTTGTGTCAAATAACTTTCTTTTCAATTTAAAATTTTATAAACCTGTATTTCAGTCGCCACAATAATAATCTAACATTGAAACAATTCTTTGTTTGTTTTCCGCAAAAAAAGTTCATAAGATTAACTTTCTATAGAAGATTATAAGGGTAAACTCATAACTTCACACATATTATACACATTTATAATAAGTTATCAGTGATAAAAAAACAAAAAAATAAAATTAGCCGGGTTAACCTATTGGTGAACTTTGCGCAAATCGATAGACTGGTGTGACAAATTATACTCATTGCACAATAAATGTAATAATACTGTTAGAATGTGCGATGTAAAAAGATTATCCTGCCAAAAGTCTAAGTCACTTTGTTTAAAATACATATACAGTAAAATTCGTATTGCACGATGGCGGTATTTTTTTTCTACTGTTTTTTTTTTATCATTTTATTCTATTCTATTTTATTTCTTTTTTTTATTTTTTCCACCGAACAGGGTGGAACTGAAGTGGGGTAACGTACGAGTCGGGGTGATAACACTCTGGTGGCGGTCCCGGGAAACTCGCTGGGGTTGGCCCGTAAGCGCTCAGTCGCGAACAAACCGTTACGCGGTAGTGTCCTATCACGCGGTACATCGTCAGTGTTAAGTTTATTACTTTTTTTATTTTGTTAAAATGTTAACTCAACACATACATCTGTGATTCGCTCTGCCATATAATCATCGTTTTTTTTTTATTCCGCCGAAGCAAAGTACTCTTTTTTTTTTAATTACTTTTATCATAATGTGATGTGAATTATACTATCCTGTGATTAATTTGAATATCTAAACTATAAAAAAAAAAAAAAAAACAATTTTTTTTTAGGTTTTATAAATCAGTTATGATGAAAAATTTTCAAATTTTTATAAATTCCTCTTTTATATGAGAAGTAATTTACTATTTTAATTACTTACTAATTATTATCCTTGTTATAGATAGCTCTAACAGTATTTTTTTTTTTTTTCAAAAATATTTTTAAAAAACAATATTGATGAGAAGAAATAAAAGTAAATGAGATATATAAAAGTTAAAAGATAGTTTTGTTGAAAAACATTTATTGAATCAAGTACTTGGTCGATATAATACTTCTCGTATTTCTCTTGCGGAATGACAACTGCCGTAATATCTTGTTCTATAAATTCGATAAAATATATTTTGTTGCAGTCTTATCAAATGTACATTGCTCTTTAATGTTTTTTGCAAACTAACATACCGCAATATTTTGAATTCATTTATCATTGTTTTATTTTATATACCCTAGTATACTTTTTCATACAATGTCAAAACGCACTATTAACCCACATGAAAGATAATCTTAAATTTAACATTTATAAATATATGACCAATATATATAATTTGCCTAATAAACCAAACATATCATGTAAGCTATTATTCGTAATCTATATATTCATTGAAATACACTATATATGTTCATATTCGCAGCATATCGGGTAATTTAATCTGAAGTATTAATACAAATTATGTTAGCATTGTTAACATTCCAATCTCCATATTTAACACTATTGAGACTTACCACGATACCTACTTCAAAGATATACATATCAATGAAACACTTAATGATACTATAATTATTATCCTCATTATGTTCTCAAATAAAATTGTAGCTCGGAATTGAGGTGCATTCAAGTAATTAGCAAATTACATGATACAAGTAGTACACAAAACTCTTGGAGACTCTTTATAAGTCAAGAGTATATGAGTTCAAGTTTATAACGTATATATCAGTGTCATACATTCTTAAACTATATACAGAAATATGAAAATTGTACCCAATATTCTCCCATCTAATTAATGATAATAATAATAATAATAATAATTATTATTATTATTATTATTATTATTATTATTATTATTAATTATGCTTATATTTTTTTACGGCAAAAAATGATTTTGATCTTAGAGATCTGTAGAGTCATCTAGATCGTTGAATTAAAAAAATTTTATGAAATACTATTTTTTAAGATAAGTCTCAAAACAACGCTTACCATCAAAATTTATAAATTTTACTGTTTAGTATCTTGAATTTATTTAATTTTGGTCTGCGGGCACGGAAAGAAAATCCTACTGAAATTTACGATGTTAACACGGTAATCGTGGGCTAGACTTTCATTGACATCAATTTTTAAATGTCTTCTTTCAAAATTTACTATACACACTTAAATTTTGTGTGAAATTCAACACAAATTGTGTGTTGCAAACGGTCTACACAAATTTTTGTGTTAATTCAACACATTGCGTTTGTGTTGATCTTTAACACAAATTTTATGTTAAAAAATTGAACACATAAGATCTGTTCTTTTGACAGAAAATTTGTGTACATTTAACGGAACATTTGTGTAAATTTAACACATTTTTCGTGTTAAAATCAACTAATAAACATAAGCACATAACCTAACCGACTCAAGTATACTGATCTACCCTTAGTAGAACTTATGTCAATTTAGCGAACAATTGAACCGGTTCAAAAATATATGAAAGTTATCTAAATTTAATTGTAAAATGTATATATTCAATTGTAAATAAATTATAATCCGAATTTCCCTGCAGACAATGCTGCTACAATGCTTTGCTTGGTTATAGTAATGAAGAATTGCGCGGAAACGTTTAGTCAAACAACACAAATTTTGTGTAAATTTTCGAATAACACAAGAAATGTGTCACATTCTAGATTTTCTAATCATTTAACATAAAAAATCTGTTAAAGTAAAATAACACAAACGGTTTGTGTTGAATTAACAGATTTCTGTGTTAAAAATCAACACAAAAAATTTAACCAAATAATTTTTTAACACAAATACACAAAATGTCTGACTGTGTATTCTTTGTTAAAATTACGATGTTAAATAGTAAAGAATATAACCTACATCGTAATTTTAACAAAGACTATAGTAAATTTTGAAATAAGATATTGAAAAATAGACGCCAAAGTCTAGTCCACCATTACGATGTTAACATCGTAAATTTTAGTGAAATTTTCTTTCCATGTAGATCATGGATCTAATAAAAAAATTTATTTAGGCGTATCTGAACAGAATGCAGTAAGGACTAAATTATTTTTTCCCGGGTTACACAGGAATTATTTGAAATTTAAAAACTACATATTAATGACCGTCGGAAAATATATTATTTAAAATAATAAAGAACAGACTTATGGTTAAATATTCATAAAATTAAATCCAAAAAGTATTTATAATTTATTAAAAGACGATAATTAATGTAATAAAAGGGTATCAAATTTAAGGTGAATAAATTAAAATTAATTAAATACAAAAAGGACATGATTAAGTAGAAATAAAATGATACTGTTATTATTATATTGAGTTATTATTATTAATATAAATACGCACTAAAAAATAATAAATAGAACAGTGTGTTTTCATTTTAAATTGAACATTAATCATAATCCTCTTGGATTGTGATTACCATTATGTGTGTAGGTGCGCATGCAATAGTGTCTGTGTCTATTGTGTATATTACATTGGAACATTGTTTACCACTTTACTGTTAAACGTCAAGTGCTTTAGAGACAATTATTTATAATTTAACAGCGAATTCTGTCACATCATTAATAAAAATTTTATTTAAGGACATCAGTGACTCTAATATGATAAATATTTTAAATTAATGAGAGGAACTGTAATCTCTATTGTTCGACTCTATTATAATTAACATGATAATCAATAGTTGTTGATAAAAAATAAATGGTGTCCGCAAATGACTAGTGGGTGTGAGTTGATAATAATAAGTGGGTGTGTGGTTGCGGTGTGACAAAATTTTATAAAGAAAAATCACATCATGAAGGAGAACCGTCAAAGATGGTTACAAGCCATTTGGCCACTGATAGCAGTTCTCTGTCATCAATCAGGTAACTTTCTCCGTTATTCTTTTTCATTGTCTCATTTATTGCGGTTAAGACCAACATATAGTATACCTATAGGGTAGTAGTTTATTAGGGAATAGAAGCTGACACAACAATTTTTACTTCTTATATAATAATAAATTAGATGTTTGTTACTGCTAACGTATCAATTTGACAAATAATTATTTTTATTCTTTATTGTTATATAAACTTATATAATGTAACGGTATATGCTTTCTTTAAATTACCATTTCATTGGCCATTTATTCAAGTTAATAGCTGTATAAATATATAGATATAGATAACACCCAGTGAAATGGGGACCCTAAAGAATCAATGCAAATGTGTGGATTTGAATTGAGCTGAATTACTTTTTAGGAGGAACAAAAAAATTCAGTTGTAGAGGAAAGTAGGGTAGGTCTAGAAAATTCCAATAAAATATTTTCTTATGGGTAATTGTAAACTTATAATTAAAGTTACATGTGGCTCATCGCATACTGGATTGACTTTATTAAAAGTTGTAATTTATATGATTTTTTAATGTTACCATCCGCATTGAAGTTCGCGCCCAACTTTCGAACTCTTGATATCTGCGAGTTAAGAATTTTTATAAAATAATGAAGGCTATGGAGGATATGCAGAAGCTTTATCTATTTGAGACAAAAAATTTTGCTGGGGGTGTAATTTTTTTTTTTTTTTCGTAAGCTTATTTGACCGCGGATTAAGAGATAAAAAAATTTTACTGAAAATTTTTAATATTATAGTGAGTGAAAAAAATATGAAAAATGTTATACGGGAATCTCTAAGTGACGTTACAACTGACTTTTTTTTTATTTTTTCCCCGTTTTTAACTCATTGTTTGTTTTTTATCAGCATCCATAAAATAAACAATTGGGAAAAAATCACTTTCACAAGTACGGGAACAGAGCCACGGTTAAAAAAAAATATTTTTTAATTTTTATATTTAATAAAAGTATTTTTTTTTTTTATGCGATTCATACGATGCACTAAATTCCGGATTCTAGATAAATCTGCTCAACCACTCGTAGACAAAAAAATTTTTATTTACACTTTTTTTTCTGTTTGTTTATGCGGAAACTTCAAATATTACGTTCGAATATTCTTCATGTATGCGCCGTACTCGGATTCTCATGTATTATTATCAAAAACATTTTTTTGACGTATAAACAGAACAGAAAATTTGATATTTGGTTTTCGAAATTTGCCATGTACTTGATTACTTTGATTTTATAAATCTTGTGGCAGGAGCTACCGATAGAGGTGATAAATTTGCTCTCGATTGAGGGCTTCAAAATCAAAGCGTTTAATTTCTTCATGGATGTTGAAGTAAACAGTAACTTTTAAAGCTTGTTAGTCAACTAGTGATGAACTAAATGAACGTCACAAATGTTATAATGTTCATAATGTTTATAATTTTTGTATAATATACTTTACAGTATTTTACGTGACACTGTATTCTTTTTTTTCGTACAAACATTGCCATACACGGAGAGAAGTGAATGGTATATTCTCCAATATAACATAGCAATTATTACTATGAAGCATGGTAACCCGTCCTATTTTTCAAAGCATAGGAGTCATTAATTATTACTATGTAGCATGGGAATGATTACCATTCTCCTGGTAATATTTACCATTCTACATAGTAGCCATGCTACTGGTAAATATTACTTTGTAGCATAGTAATCAAAGCCATGCTAGAATGGTACTGAGTCCCATGCTGAATCGCGTGAAAGCAGCTTCAATATTAGGCGCTGCTATAAGTATATATGTCTAATATAACCTGTACATATATTTAACTTAATTACTACTTATATCAATGAATATTATTTTAATGAAAATTATCAATCATACGAAACTCAAGTATTATTTGACAAAGTATCATTGTCGATTGTATTCTGATTTAAAATGTTGTTAATGGATTTAATATATTTTTAATTTAGATAATTGTTAATTTCCTCTGCATTAATAATTCATAATTAATATTTTACTTACAATAAAATATTAATTAAATGTCTTTGAATAAATAATTAAATTAGTATAATATTTTTCAAATAAAAATAACCCATGTTAAAATTTGTTAATGTTAATATTTATTATTTTATTTAAAAATTTTAGTTAAAAATTTATTTATTATTAATTAAATAACCTAATCTTTTAATTATAAAACCTTATTTTAATATTAACCTTTTACTACCTTCAATTGGAAGCAGCTTCATCGAAATTGTAATAATTCCAATGTAGCATAGGAATGATTTCAATGTAGCATGGTAATCATTCCCATGCTATCTTGGCTAGCGTTACCATTCAACATCGGACAAATTACTATGTCAAATGAATAATATGGCTAAAAAACTTGCGTTACCATGCTGCATAGTAATAATTACTATGTTACATTGGAGAATATACCATTCACTTCTCTCCGTGTACGGCTTCGGTCCTGGCATATAAATTTTAAATAAATAAATAAATAGATAAAATTATTCTTTTTAATTTGTTACTTTACATTTTTTTAAGATATTTCAATTTTTGTTATTGAAAATATCTTAAATTAAAAGACATTAAAAAAAAAATTCATGATGAAAATTTATTTTTAATAGTATACGTGAGTAAATTCTATCCTATCAAGAGGTTTAGGTATTTCTTAAAAAGTAAACAGAAATTGTTTAAAATAAAATTGAAACATCAGATAAATTTATCGATTATTGGCTATTTTATTATTCAGCAACAAATTCTGGTGATTCTTGTTGAAATAAAACTTAATCGTGACAAAAAAATAATAAAAGTAACAAAAAGGTCGCTTACGTCATTCTTGACCCATGATGCAAAGTGTGATAACACTGGTCTATATTGGTTGGTAGCAAATTTAGCTACCAAAAAAAAATTATATTATATCCAGAGAAGTAAAAAAATGTATATTTAATAATATTTCCATGAGAAATTATCAGAATATTAAAAACTTGAGAAACACGGGTCACTTGAAATACAAATTGATCCATCGATAGATCTTTTTCTTGAAATTACTAAACCAATAAGGAGATCCATCTACTCGTGACAATATATAAAGATCACAAAGCTGGTAGAGAGATTTGAATTATAAAAATCTGTTTTCCATATTCTATACCATAAACTTGACATATCATAGAGGACAAATATTCTTTGGATTTCTTTATAAAGTAGTGAATCTGTCGTATCGTTTTTGAAACCATAAAAAATTTTTGCATTTTAAATCCAATTCGGCTTCTGGTAATTCAAAAATAAAACGAATTTTTTTAACACTGCTAACACCGGAAAAAATTTTAACACCGTTTTTGAGGTTATATTTAACACTGATAATGATAACCTTAACACTGGGATAGCATGGATCTACAGGGGTTGTTTTTTTGCATCATGCACAGTAAAAAACGAATCGTCAAAGTGTAAAAAAAAGCGTATGTTAAAATTCTGAGTGTTGATTTTCAACACTTTTGTGTATCAATTTAACATACAATATTTATCTTGTTTCAACTGTCGCAATCGATTGATTTTTTGACACACTAAAATGTTATTTTATACGAGAGCAACACTTTTTATGTGTTACTGTGAAATCAACACACAAAATATGTTAAAAATAATCTCGACCATCACAAAAGAATTCTCAGAAAATTTCAAGTAAAAATGACGTATTAAAAATATCGCCTGTTTAATTTGCAATCGTTTTTAAAATACATAACCTAAACTTTTAAGCTAATGTTGATGAAATATAATTATTTTTTTGATATTAAAATAATTATTTTATTTTTGTTATTGTGAGAGAATTTATAGTAATTTTTTTATACATATTTGAATATTGAAGATAAATAATAGATGATATTATATATATTGAACAATACGTGATATTATTATTACTATTTTTTTTTATTTTTAGTTTTATTTATATTACTATTACTAATATTATCGTTATTTTTAATGTTTGATTGCTGAAGAATCAATTGCTACAGTTAATTCATTGATTTTAACTTTACATTAAATAATGTGAAAAACATTTTTACGAAGTGTCCAAGTAACACAAAAGCGTATGTCAAATTCAACACTCTTCAAGTGTTGCAAATAACATATAAGTGTGTTAAAATTGAAGGTTACGTTTTCGAAGATTTTGACACTCATAACGTGTTACATTTAACATACACGAGTGTAACTGTTTCAAAACAAACGACGTACGCTGAAATAACATATAAATAAGTGTCAATCGATCGTTTTACACACAGCAAGTGTCAATTTTGACGAATCCTTTTTTACTGTGTGCGGGAAAACTGTGTTTTGTGGTTATCCATTTGTGGTGTATGAATGATTCACTACTTCTCTATAATATAAAGTAAAATCTGTCTTTAGTGACTGTGCGACAGTATCCCAAATAAGTATTTAAGCACACGGAGAAATTATTCTTGTTTGAAATGCTATGGTGTCATAGGAGTGCCAGACCATGTTGGCCACCTGTCGGAAATTCAAATAAACAGATGCAAAAATTACTGTGGTCATTGCAATTTCTGCATATGTTTATTTCAATTTCTGATATTTTATATTCAGAAATAAGAGCTCATCTTTGGTGAGAAGTTTTTTTTCTATATGTAGATTGACATTTTGTTTGAGCAATGAAAAAAAAAACGTTTGCGGAACTGAATCACTCTATTACATATATATGTATTTTCAGTTACGGTTAAATGATTAAATTATTCATGTATATTAAGATACGGATATTTATCGGTAACCACATATCCGTTACCGGATGCCAGCATGACGAACGCGCATCGTCAATACATCGAGGTTAAATAATTAATTATCAACTTTTCATATTCCAATTTTTATGTGACAATAATTAATGTGATCTTTATAAACGATAGCATTATAAGTTACAACTATACGCCTCGAATGAGGAGATCAATACTTGATGAAAAAAAAATTCGTTGTGTTTTTCATTAAATTTTATTTTTAATATTCTTTGACAATATCAAAGAGATTCAAGAATATATTACAAACTTTATTAAAAAAAAAAAAAATAAATAAATAAAAGTAGTCGGGAATTTTAAAAGTTCATGCCTCAAATACTCATTTTGTAATAAAAATATTAAATAAAATCCACAAAATATTATAATGAAAATTTTTCAAATTTTGGTTATTTTTAATTCAATACTTCAATCAATTGATGAGTCAATTAATAATTTTAAATTAATATAATAATGAATCCTATGAAAAAAATCGGTCTGTCGGTTGACCCTGCGGGCCAGCCCCAAAACTTCCCGTCTATTTCGAGCTCCTTGAGCTCGAAAAGTTGTTGTAGATACATTTTTGAGCTCTACGAGCTCGAAAATACTTTTGTATGTCTTTGTTTTCGAAAGAAAACGTTTTTTACTATTTTTTCTCAAACGATATCTCTCGATTGAGTAAACCGATTGAGACGTCCAAGGCGGCAATCGACGCGTTTTATTGAGTTCTACAACTGATTAGATTTTGAAATTGATTTATCAAGTCGTTTTTGAGAAATTTTCAAAATACTAAAAATAATTTTTTTTTTTTTATTCTTTTGACAACGATATCTCTTTAAAGAATCAACCGATTTAGATGTTTGAGGCGGCATTCGACGCGGCTTATGAAGCTCTAAAGCCCAGTCCATTTTGGAAATAATCCATCCAGAACATATAAAGTTATCCAAAAAAAACATTTTTGAAAAAAGTTTATTTTTGAAATATCTCTGAACGAGCCATACCGATCAAGTTCAATTTTTTTTCAGCTTCAAGATATTCGCAAGCCGCGTCGAATGGCACCTTGAAAATCAAAATCGGTTTATCCGTTCAAAAGTTATAGATATTTACATACGTACGTACGTACATACATACATACATACATACACTCGGACATCATCGTGGAATTAGTCAGGATAGCTTCCTAGGACCTCCAAACGTCAAGATCTCTTAGAAATTCGATTTTCGAAAATCGGACTGAAACCAATAACTTCCCAAATTTTTGAAAATTTGCAGTTTTCTTAGCGGGAAGTTGAAAATTTTTTTTGCTGAAAATTTTAGAGTAGCCATCTTTTCCCACATTTTTTTTCTGGATTACATTTAAAGTAATTTGTACTTATGAATACACTAAACATGTTGACTGTTGTTAACTCCCTTAATAGATCAACCAGCGCCAATGAAATTAAAATATATTCTTCATCAATATCAAAATGC
This sequence comes from Microplitis manilae, assembly GCA_030273425.1. NCBI lineage: Eukaryota > Metazoa > Arthropoda > Insecta > Hymenoptera > Braconidae > Microplitis > Microplitis manilae. The sequence continues at coordinate 27,048,602 of CP092722.1, read as the reverse complement.
ATTGACATAAAATTGCGCGAGAAATATTTCTTATAATTTTTTTTTTTTAATATTACGCTTGTTATTTATAAGATTCCAATGTAGAAACGACTTAATTGAAGTGTTGATAGAAAAATTTAAAGCGCGACTTGAAGACTCTCAGCGCTTCGTACTTGAGATTTGCAATTCAATAAATATGAATAAAAGTTTTATTGTAAATATTCAGATTTATCAAGTTTAAGAATATTATTTTTTTTGTAATTTAATATAGATACTAAATTTATATCATGCATTATTCTGTGCAAGAAAATATATAAATTATTTTTTATTGTTTACTTTAGTCAATTATACGTCGTTTTATTTTAAACTTCCCGCTATAAAATTTGAAAATTTAAAAAAAAAAAGGATGTTACTGGTTTTGACGCCCGTCCGCGTGTGTGTATAGGTAAACTTTTTTTATCCGACGATGTCTTTGGAACAAATCAACCGATTTCCGCGTTCTTGGCAGCAATTGAAAGGGCTCACTAAGATTTGAAATTGATTAGATTTTGAAGTCGTTGGTGAAGAAGTTTACGAGTTATACAAAAAATAAAAATTGAAAAAAATTTTTTGGATTTTTTTGTATGATGCAGAAACCCTTATATGAAAATAACATATATGATAGAAATATATGTAAAAATATATGATAAATATCAGAAAATATATGTGGCCAATTTAACTATACCTTCTAATATATTTTTAGTTTTATATTAAAAAATATAATATTCATCATACGAGTCCGTATATGTTCAGCATATATAAAATATATATGTCAATCATATGCAATCATATTTTTATCATATATGAAAATATATATTCTTGTCATATACGAAAACTATATTTCATACATAAAAATATATATTTCTATCATATACGAAAAATATACTTTGATCATATATAAAAACATATATTTATATTGTGTATGGAAAAAAAGTTTCATATTCGTATGACCCACTTCAATTAAATTAGATCTAAATTTTAATATACTCTTTAAACTGCAGATTAAATTTTCAAAATTAGTTAAATTGATGCGAATATATGATATACCCACATACGTATACATACACCGAATAAGATATATGCTAAAATATAACAAAGAAAATATATGGTGCCATATATAATATAAATTACGCTATCATATATTTCATTTAATATAAAAATTTTATATTTTTTGAATATAAAAGGAAATATATCAATACAATATATTATCAGGTAAATGTAAATATATATATAGCTTCATATAAAAAACATATAAGTTACATATATGGAATACATATATTTACTACTGTATATAATTTTATATTAAATCGGCAAAAATCTCTATATGATTTTTTATAATATACAATATACTATATCATATATTTTTTTGTTGCATCATATATGATTTTATATATTTCAATCATATATTGTTTTTTCATACGGGCCTCTTGTCCGATTTGCCTCGAAATGTAATCAGTTCTTCACCGTCGCGATTTCATTTTACCCCGCTTTTTCGCGGTGTACATTTACATGGAATAGCATAATTTGAATATTTATCGTTCAAGTACTATCGATTCATTAAAATATTTTTTCATAATAATTAACAATAATAATTTATTTAAAAGTTTTATTTGCTTCTTTTGATAATGTATAATTTAGTTTTGCGACTGCGTTACTTTTAAAAGTGACGAGGACAAAGATGCAAATACGGGAATACGACGACGGTACGATACGAAATATCAAGAAGAAAATAAGTTTCTCGGATAATCAAGGCGCGCAGTAGATGGAACTGTACTTCTGCAATAATCTCGCGTCAGACCTGTGAAACTTTGCAACTAATATTAATAATACGAAACTGTAAGCAGAACAAGTCATCGTCCGTCCCTTTGGCGAGATTTGTAACTTGATTAATTTTACTGGTTATAATTGCCATCTTACAAACTTTCTGTCCAACTGATGCAGAAATAAAATACACTTTAATATACATCAAAACTATAAAGTTTATTTAAATAGTTAATGTTAATTGGTTCGTACTGTGCATGCAAGCTGGAATTTCGTCACTATGACGGAAAAGAGTTTTTAATTACCATGATCAATAAAAGTCACGAATATCCAACGGACACTAATAATTGCTCAATATTGTCGATAATAGATGTTCTCATTAATCTGCAGTTGCTTTTCAAGTTGTTATTATTTTTATTATTTGACGATAAAATTAATGGTAAAAAATTGTATTGAAATAAAATCTAAAAAAGGGTTAATCACGCGGAACCCTTTAACTTTTCGCTACACAGTTAGAAATTTTGTGTTAAATTCGACACAAATCGTGTGTTGCAAACGGTCTACACAAATTTTTGTGTTAATTCAACACATTGCGTTTGTGTTGATCTTTAACACAAATTTTATGTTAAATAAAATTGAACACATAAAATCTGTTCCGTTGACAGAAAATTTGTCTACATTTAACAGAACATTTGTGTAAATTTAACACATTTTTCGTGTTAAAATCAACTAATAAACATAAGCACATAACCTAACCGACTCAAGTATACTGATCTACCCTTAGTAGAACTTATGTCAATTTAGCGAACAATTGAACCGGTTCAAAAATATATGAAAGTTATCTAAATTTAATTGTAAACTGTATATATTTAATTGTAAATAAATTATAATCCACATTTCCCTGCAGACAATGCTGCTACAATGCTTTGCTTGGTTATAGTAATGAAGAATTGCGCGGAAACGTTTAGTCAAACAACACAAATTTTGTGTAAATTTTCGAATAACACAAGAAATGTGTCACATTCTAGATTTTCTAATCATTTAACATAAAAAATCTGTTAAAGTAAAATAACACAAGCGGTTTGTGTTGAATTAACAGATTTCTGTGTTAAAAATCAACACAAAAATTTAGCCAAATTATTTTTTAACACCAATACACAAAATTTTTAACTGTAAATTGTCGAGGTCGGGAGCTCGAAGCCATAATGATTGGTAAATTTTTTAAGCTTTTCAAGCTCAAAAAACTGATAGACCGAAAGACATTTCACTGAAAAAAAATTTGATACTAAAGTTAGCTGACATTTGATAATTTTTGGATTTTTCTAAAAATAATAAATTATAAAAAAAAATATTTGGAAAAATTGCACCTGTAGTTTTTTAAATTTTCTACATGTGAATATTTTTTGTTTTTGTTTTTTTATAATTTATTTGTTAAAAAAAAAAATTCGAAAATTCCTAATTGCCTGCTAACTACAGGGTCATAAAAAAATAATTTTTGTCCGAGGATACCTTGGGAACGGATCAACTGACTCGAGTGTCTTTGGCAGCAATCGAAAGAAATCATTAAGACTTAGAACTGATTACATTTAGAGGCAAGTCGGGCAAGTGGTTTATGAGTTATACGAAAAAATCGTAAAAAAAATTTTATTTTCGGCATAAACTACTCGACCATCAACTTCCGACTGGAAATAGCTTCCTAGAGTGTCAAAACGTCGAGATCTGATGAAAACTTATTTTTCGAAAACTTTACCGAAACCAATAACTTCCCTTTTTTTTAAATTTTCTATTTTCATAGCGGGAAGTTGAAAAAATTTAATTTTTAAGAACAAATAATTTTTTAAACTTTAATAGACTTGTAAGACTTAATAATTGAATTCGATATATATTAGATCAACTTGTCAATCGTACCCGTCATTTACAATTGTAAGAATTAATAAACTCAATTACAGAGTGAACGAAGAGAACTGAAATATATTTATAGGAAGCATACGAAGTTTAATTATTGAACAGGTTTGAATCTGATTGAGAGAGACCATTGGTTAAATTTAAAATAGTTCGTTATCGATCGTATTTTTTTAGTGGTTGATTAAATGCAAATATATGGTTGTTATTTATAGGCTTGGGAGGATTGAGCAAAGTTTAGTACAACAAATGTTTATTTTTTTTTAGAGAATTTTAAATAGCAGTTTGTTATTCTCATGAATATTTTACAGTAATTTAGAGTACCTGAACATAATTTTTAAAAGATTTGTTAATACTTTTACTTTTAAATTTGTTAAATTAAAAAAGAAAATGTGTTAATTTTTTATTTCAAAGCTTAAAATAGGATTTTATCTGGAAGTCAGAAAATTCGTGTTATTTTATTTCAATACAGAAAAAAGATCAAAGATTGAGTATATTCAGGATAAAATTTTATTTCTTGCCGTCCCCATTTTATTTAGCTCTCTGATCAATACACGCAGATAATTTCTTAGAAGAATTTCTACAGAATGCCTGGTAAAAATCTAGATACTGACTATATGTCTCTTACCCGTGGATTAATTATTCGCTGTAAAGACGCTCAATCTAGCCTCACTGAAAAAAAAAAGCATTTTGAGCCTTAAATGATACTCAAAAAGCCTCAATGAACCTCAAATAAAGCTTACAAAGCCTCAACTAGCCTCAAATGGTGATCAAAGAGCCTCAAATACTATTAATCGAATTTAAATCACATAGTCAAGACTAGGTTAATTTGAGGCTCATCGAGGCTTATTGAGGATCTTTGAGTATCAATGAGGCTTTTTGAACAACATTTGAGGCTCAAATTGCTTTTTTAACTCAGTGAGGCTGGATTGAGGCTTACTTGGGTTCGATGAGGCTAGATATTGTGACCCGGGTTGTCTCAAATTTGGAAGTTCACTATTGGGACCATTTTTGGATCTAACTTTTTTTACATCGGTACAATGAGAGAAAAGTGCATGGTTGTGGTAACTAGAAAGGGGTGAGAATGAAAAAATAATCATCTTAACTAATATTTATAGTTTCTTGAACTATATCATAGTGTCCGAAACTATTTGAAAGTAATAGTTTTAACTAAGCATTTGTGTTGTTGAGGGTAACTATATAATATTATTTCTCACAACTTATACTTCAGCAGAATCACAAATGTTCCAGCAATTGTACGATTATAATTTCATTATTTTCACATCGTTTAAGTCGTCGACGAATATAATCAAGGATTTTTCTTCATTCACTGAGAGAAAAAAATACTGTTTTCAAGTATCTGCGTGCTCGAATCGTACCGAGTAAATATTTGTTTAATTATAGTAAAAATATACTCCAACCAAGTAATATTTTCTTGATTTAAGAATTTTTATACTTATTTTAAGAAAATATTCTTGGTTAAAGTACAATATTACTTAGATTAAACAAATAATTTACTCGGTACGATTCAAGCACGCAGATACTTGAAAACAGTATTTTTTTTTCTCAGTGTTGTTTTTTTGTAATAAGAATATCATTTTTTACTTGTTTACGTTCGCTATTGTCATCGTTCATTGAACTACAACACAGTTAAAACAACTATGATATCATATATGGCAAACATATATTAAAAATTATATGTTACAGATATAAAAATATGTATGTGACAATACATGAAATCTTATATAGAACTATATATAGATTTTGGCCGATTTTATTATATTTTTATATATGTTTTCTCATATATTATTTCATATATTTCCGTATAACTTCAATATATTATTTATATATTTAAAAACTTATAATTTCAATATATTCAAACATAAATGTTATTTATGTATGGAAACAAATAAGAATACATATATAATTCATCATTATATGCCACGATATATGTACCATGTATTCAGCTTTATAAATTTTTATATATTTTTCGATATATAGAACCATATAAGTCTCCCCATATATGTAAGAATAAATAAAATCTATTCTTTTTTGTCTTTCTCTCTCTGTTATAAGATTCAAACATTGTGTTCAGAATATATATGTGTGCTAGCTTACAAATTTACATATATAATTATCGATATATGTAATACATATTTGTGCTAACTTATAAGTTTACATATATGATTATAAATATATATAATACATGTATTAACTTATAAACTTACGTATATAATTAGCTATATTAAAACTTACTATATTATATATAAAAAAATATATATCGTTTTTGGCCACTTATATGGTCCCATATTGATCATATATTTTTCCATATAGATTTATCATACATAGTATTTTCATGCACGCGTGCATTTCACAACTATATATTAGTTTCCTGAACTGAGGGTAATAGTGGAGGCTTCATTGAACTATGTTTTCCATAGTTCAGAAAACCAGTTTTTTCTCTCAGTGTAGTTAAAAATTTTTCTAGTAATTTTTTATTGCATATTTTCTGTGTGTTTAGGATTTAAAATAATAACTATAATTTTAGTATTCAAGTTAAGCCACTCGTAATTCATAGGGAAGCATATTCGCGAGATCTGCTCCTTTTCACGATTATGCAGTTATTCTTGTTGATGACATAACTTGTTGACACGTTGAAACGTGCGGATACTAGAGCTAACAGCAATTGTCCATACAAGTTCTGTACTTTATCGTTGTCTCCGTCGTAGTCGTCTTCGTTGTAAGATAAACTTATGCCCGAGTAACCTCGCGTGTAGAAGATATGTTGTTATGTAAAATGTATAGCTTGCATAAATTTTAAAGTATCGATTACACTAAAGCGAACATTCGTACGGTTTTATTTTTGCTTTAATCTAGTATACCAATTCAAAATGGGTATCCCAAGAAAATAACTGATTTATTATTTAAATGCCGCTTTTTTATTGTAGATACTCAAACTTAGCATTCATCCCTTTTTAACCCATTGATAAATTAAAATTTTATCGTTCTCTAATCAGAAGTAACAGCCATAGTTAAAGTCAACGAAAAAATAACAAATGGTATAGTTTTGATATATTATAGTTTTTCGTTGAGAAAGTGGAGTAATTGCGACCGCGCAATGAAGCCGAACGACGCGATATTTCAATGCTCTGTTTCCACTTACCAGAAAATTTTAACTTGTGTGATTTATACGCATGCTAAGTGTTTTTGAAATATAAATTGCCTGAGATTACGCACTCACTTAAGAAGATGACTTTCAATTATTTCATAGAATCTGATTTAATATATTTTTATATTTATATTATTTTGTCAAATTAGTTTTTATATGACTTGCGTTGGAACGAGTTTGTCTGTCAAGATAACTGTCTAGCCAAGCAGTACAAGACAATTTAAGACCAATGCGAGTTAGCGGGGCGAAAACATAGCTTTTATTCCTAGAGATGAAAAGACGCCATCTGCTGCATTAAATTATGACTTTATTTCAACCCGTCAGAATCACAATTGTTTTTTGTAAGCCTCATTATACCCAACCAAAATGATAACAGCATATATAGAGTAAGTGTGGACATTACTGCAGGTGTCCCCCTCACTACGGTTTAGTTTGAAATTAAATAATTAAATAGAATAGACTCGTTTTTAAATTTAATTATTTATTGCGTTCTATTTAATTTCAATATATGTCCATTAAGCCTTTCCCGGTTGACCTTGAGTCCTTACTCTCAATTTGAATCGTACGTCTTCGTCTTAAAGCGAGAGAGCGCTAGCCTGTTGAGAAGAGAAGGGGCAGAAAAAATAGTAGAAGGGGGCGCATGTATGCACTACTACGATCAAACCGTTACTCACACAGCCTTAACAACGAACTTTGATTGGCGCTACCCCCGTAGAGCTCACACCGATTCATTTCGATTCACACTTTCGGGAAAGGGTTAATTAAAAAAAAATTTTTCATTGAAATAATATGGAATATACGACGGTCGTAAATTTGTAATCACGGTAGTACTCGCATTTTTACCCCATGCCCTAGAAGTTTTAAATTAACTTGTTTTGACTGGCTGCAGGCACTTCAACATAAAGCTTTCACGCTGATGATATAAAAAGTATATATGGCTCGGACAGTCAGCCTTATTTTTGTCTGGATTCCTATTGTTGTATGCCTTGCCTCACAGTATACTATTATATTATTTTAATTTATTATTTCACCGAATAAATAATTAAAGAGCATACATTTAATAAAAATTCCATTGCTTTAGTTTTAAGTCAAAGAGATGATTTAGTTTTGTGTTTTTTATATTTTCCTTTTGTTCGCATTCTATTGGCAGAATGTTGGTGAACGAAGATTAACTTATTTCAGATTCACCCCACATTGATCTCGGACGACTATATTAAAAAAAAAAAGTTACTTTATACAATAAATGATAACAATTATGATGATGTCAAACGAAATTAGAAGATAAAACTATTCTAAAATTTATTTCAAAACGATCCGAGTCGAAATTTAAAGCATGCTTTGAACCTAAATAGACTTTTTAGGATATAATCATTGTAAAAGCTTTAAATGAACCAACTTAGACTTACAAAGGCATTAGTTAGATCTACAAAGACATGTATCATAAAACGAACGAACTCAGAATTTTTTAAATCGGCCCTCTGTTAGTCCCAGGCTGCCTGTGGGGCCCAATCTACTCTTAGGTATCATCAGCCTATAGGCCACTCCCATATACGGAAGAAATGACTAGATCACTTGCATCAATTCTTGAGTAGTCCGCGAATTTAACAATTTTACTTTTTTGTAGTATTCCTTGCAAGTCCTTCATTCTGTTAAATCTAGGTATGTTCGTTTTCACGATTTATGCCTATGCAGGTCTAATTCACGCCTCCATAAGTTCAAGTAGGTCCATTTCAAGCTTTTACAATGATGATGTTCTGAAAAGTCTAATGTAGGTTTTCAATGCTTATTTAAGTTCCAAGTATGCCTTAGCCCTTATTAAATCAAAGTATTAAAAATCATTTCAAATGTTAAACGCCCATAAGAGATATTATTAAAAAGGATTTGAAGGATTAAAAAGTATTCAAAATGATTTAAAATCACATCCTTTTTAATACTTTTGAATCCTTTTGTTCAATAAGGGAGATCAGTTTTTCAATATTGTGCTAAGGTTTCAACAACAACTGATCCCACGACAAAACATTTTTTTTTATATAACTGACACGTGTACACGGAAAGAAAATTATGGAAATGGTTCCTATAATTTTGATAAATTTCATCCTATACCAGTATAGGAATGACGACCATAAATTATGGGAACAAGTCCTATAGATATAGGAATATTACTCATAATTATAGGAATAGTCATTATGGGAATAGTTCCTATAATTATAGGAATGTTTCCTATAATTTATGGGAATGGTTCCTATACCATTATAGGAATTATTCCTATACCATTATAGGAATTATTCCTATACTATTATAGGAATAGTTCCTATAATGGTATAGGAATAATTCCTATAATGGTATAGGAGTGGTTCCTATACTATTATAGGAATAGTTCCTATAATAGTATAGGAATGGTTACTATACTATTATAGGAATGGTTCCTATAATATTATAGGAACCATTCCCATGAATTATAGGAACCATTCCTATAATTATAGGAATAGTTCCTATACTATTATAGAAATGGTTCCTATACTATTATAGGAGTAGTTCCTATAATAGTATAGGAATGGTTCCCATAATGGTATAGGGGTGGTTCCTATAATATATAGGAACCATATCTATAATAGCATGGGTACAATTCCTATACCATTATAGGAACCATTCCTATAATGCATAGGAATACTCCCTATAATTTTCTTTTCGTGTACACTCTAATATCTGGCTAATAACTGGCCAATAATTAGTGGATATTCACGTAATTAAAAATGTGTTACTTACCACGTCAATTAACTACATCATGTTCTTATAAAATAGGATAAATTTTCAATTTTCATTTTAAAAAAACAATATTATTTTCGATCAAAATAGAGTAGCGTTGAAAAATATGAACATTATTATTTTTTAATTAATTTTAATCAACATAGTTATTCATATGCAAATTCCAGTAAAAAAACATGGCTAAACATACATTTTGTAAATGAATACGTAACAAAAAAAAGTTCAGAAATAATTCCTAGACTCGTTACGCTGTTTAAAAATAATTCCAGAAATAATGAATTCCATTTAGAAGCATTTAATAAAAACAAAATCATTTTTAGTACCTTACTTTACACGGCCCTCTACTAATTAGTACATAAAACATTCCAAGTTAGATTAATATTATTTAATTCAACTTAATATTCTAATTAAACATTGCTCATTGAAATCTACATAGGATAGATACTTTAATAAAATATTATCATTTCTATAATGGACATTAATTAATTTACTAAAATTAACAATTAATTTAAAAATCATGAATCAACAATCATTCATTTATTTTTATTAAAGACAATTAAATATACTAGTTAACTGTAGACGTATTTCGCTATATGAATCTTACAATTATTCAAATGGTTCTATAGAAATGTACTAATCTCTAACCTGGTTGTTTAATGTACAAGTAGTACAGTCTACAAGCTAAATAACTCCCGACAAATTTACTTTAAAGTTAAACAAGCATTAAATATATTCATGGTTCTCACTGTTAGTTATCAACTTCTTACCAGGTATCAGGAACTTTATATACTTGGTATTATTTTAATTATACTTAGCAAATCATGTTATCCACATGATTATCCTCTATAATCTACATTAAGGTAATTTTATTATTCTTATCACAGTTTTACTTGTTTGTGAAGATGGTAGTAACTTGAATGAATTTAAATTTTAATGGGGTTCCGTTTTTGTCAAACTAGGCCCAAGGGGCAGTATCATAACTCATTCGATGACGCGCAAGAATTTAACGTTAAAAATAATTGCTTAACTTATCTAACAATATGGATACAAATAATAATAAATATCTCACATGAAATTTTGCACAGTTAAAAGAAGATAACTCAACTATTTACTTACCTGTACAATTACTTTCATGTTTTTCAACAATAACATCCTTCGCGAAATGGTTAGGTCATAACCTCAACGATTTCGAAAACCGAAAATTTACATTTATGGTCTGTTCCCAGAGGGCCCGGGGTTTTCCATCATTAGGAAAAGTAGAAGTTGCTTCTCCTTTACAAAAAGGAGCATATCACTTACCCATATTCTGTATAATTTTTTAATTTCTCTGATATCGAATATATATAATGATTATGCGACACTAGTAGCTACTCCAAAACCCATATTTAACTGACAAATATACTGTATGTTTATTATGGTCCAACATTTATATTATTTATCGAAAACATATAATTGATTGTAAAATTGAAAACTTCTTGGGTTTTTTTTTCCTAAATCACTCTAGAACAAATTTTTTGTCTTTTTAAATTTGACATTTCAAAATTTGCGCTCGACCAAATTTGCTATTATGCTGCTCTCAATATTTATATCGATAGATCTATCCAGACTTATTCACATTCATGTAGATCTCTATCGATCTAAATTACTTTTTGTCTAGTAACATTACGGTTTACATGTTTTGATCTAATTCAATTAGTCTTACTGTGTAATCAGTAATTTAAGTATAATGACAAGTAATGGTAAGTAAAGATGGATAAATGGTCCCTTCTATATGAATAGAGTCAAGGATGGTTGAGGATGCAACGTGAGGAACCCGATTCCAATGCTAACCCGTTAGCTATCTCCGTGGAATTAGTGGTGACGTTCATCTGTTGGATGGTTGGTTATCCATATATAGGATGTATACTAAAATCGATATTGCATGAATCCGAATGAGCTCACTTAGGATCAACCATGGCATACCGCGCAACGACAGAGAGTGACGTCAGAAGTCGAAAGAACGAATAGACTGCATAGATAAAGACAGATATTCCTGGTACAAAATGTACGGCGACGAGACATAGTGTACATACTCTGCCATAGCCCGGATGCTTGATGTATACAAACATACATTTTAGTATTATTTGTTTTCACTAATGTCTTAGGACGCTCCTTATTAGTGACATTAATATCCTTAGCAACATTCAGATCCCTGTCAAACATTTTCTTGCATTGAAGGCAACGAACACCACGAGTCTGGGTTGTAAACGACTTTGGTGAATATTCCGTTGGCTTGTAGACAATGAGACCTAGCTTGTGACGTCCTGTGGTCGTACAATGCATATCCTGACACCGACACCATACTGAATTTCAATAATTGGTCCTCTCTTTGTTTTCTTGTCCTCTATTGGATTGTAGTCATTTAGTTTATGTAATTTATCTTGACGCTGAACAGGACTTCGGTTTAAATTTACTCAGCTCCTTTGACGTACGAAGTGGTTCAGGAGCTGACGTTAGTTTTTCTTTCCACATAAAGGCCTCTAAGATAGACGGCATTCGATAACAATTATGATAACGAGATTATATGCCTTTTTCGGTTTACGAAAAATCAACCTCAAGTACGATAAAAAATAGCCAAATAACCTCTTTCAGTTTTCAGCTAACATATCATACAGCAAGAAAATAATTTTTGATAACTCTTGTTTGAAAAATGAATCTAGGTTTTTTTAACACCACTTCTGTGTTGTTTTAACACTGTTTTAGGAATCAAATTAAACAACTATAACTTTAAAACTGGGATAGTATCAGCTTACACCGGTTTTCTACTTCCCGATATGAAAATCGATGATTTTCGAAAAATTCGGTGTTATTGTTTTCGGTAATCGGAAAAAATAGACCGGAAAAAATAGACCCGGAAAAAATAGACCCGCAATAAATAGACCTGTAAAAAAAAAGACCCGAAAAAAACGATCCAGTAAAAATTGATTACGGAAAAAAATATTTTCAGAAGAAGATGATTTATCTTTTTTTTTTTTTTTGGATTAATCTTCCAATTTATAGAAAATGTGTGAAGTGACCCAAAATGTTAAAGTGATCCTCGCAAAATTTCCGCGACCAAATACCCGACAAAATTCATGAAAAAAAGGCGCTATTTTCCATACTTTTTTCTGTGTGGGTATAATTTCGTAAGTACACACACACAAAATTCGTGAAAAAGGGTGCTATGTTTCACACCCTTTTCTGTGTGTGTACATTGATTTAATTGCACACACAAAATTCGTAAAAAAAACAGCTACTTTTTACACCTTTTTATGTGTGGGTACATTTTTTTAATCAGACACACATAAAATAAGTTAATTAAATAAACAAAATCATTAAAATATTATTTGTTCAAATAATTTTCGACGTTGTTCAAATTCATTAATAAAATTTGTTTCAAATGTATTTTTGAAGGGTCTATTTTTTTCGGGTCTATTTTTTCCGGGTCTATTTTTTCCGGGTGTATTTTTTCCGTTCTATTTTTTCCAGGTCTATTTTTTCCGGGATTCATTGTTTTCACCCCAATTTTTAGAGATATCGACGACGAAATATCTAAAGAATAACATTTTGTCTTTTTTCCCGGATAAATCTTAATATAATGTACTGAAATGTGTTCAAAATCATGCCTACTCTGTGTCTTTTTGATCTCTCTCAATCACGACATAATGTAATACAACTCGTTTTTTAGTTTCAGTAATATTATCAGCAAAAAAATTGAGAAATTACCTTTTTCGACGATTTTCTAAGAAATTTTTATATTAGCGCTCTGATATGAGGTCAAAACGATCTAAATCCTTATTTTGATCACTTACATTGATTTCAGCTTGAAAAGCTCTTAAAAAAACAATTGGATTCAAATGGGTTTTTAAGCTCGAAAATGTATTCACAATAATGTTTTCGAGCTCAAGAAGCTTGCCCAGATTTTTTCTACAGTGTATAGTATATTTAGTACACTAGTGATATTTTTTTGAATCACTTTTTTCTGCGCAGATAACAAGGGTGAACCATATACTTGTAGGTTAGTTTATATATGTCTGCAATCTCATTTAATTTTAAGGTACTTAATTAATTTTTAATACTTACCTGAATTTAAATATTCAATTTCAATATTCAGGACATTGAAATAGGTCGATTTAATATTGATGACGGGAGAAAAGATTGATAGATGCATAGTTATGAATTATGATCACAAATAAAACGTTTTGATTTAGTAATATTGACAACTGTCTGTTACGTTGGCTACAATAATAGAGAAGATTAAATTCTGAAGTTAATAATGAATGCTATGCAAGCTTATTCTCTTGCGAATTCAATTGAAAATACGCGGAGTAAGAATGGAAAATGACAACTGGTTCAAGGAGAACATTGTGCGAATATTTTAAAAAATTATTTTACAGTCATTGGTAGAACAGTTTCCAATATAGTCTGAACTATTAGAAAACTAAAATTATTAGTTTAGAAAAATGTAGAAAAAGTTTAAACGAAATGACTCCGTAGGGAATTCATGTTCTCCGAGTAGTTTTTTTTTTTTTTTTGGTATTTCTGGGGTACGTGGATGCTATTAAAATTCAAAGACCGAAAATTTGAAAGCCCTTTTTCTATCGTGAGTAAACAGAAAAAATCGAAGTCGAATATAAATTTTTTCTTCGAGTTTACTTTGATAATGTGAATAATAACTTAAAATAATTTTGATCAGAATAAAAATTCAATCAAAGATAAAATAATTTTTTTTGTTAATATCGACCGTGATCTCGATTATTTTTAAAATAAATCGAAATGAACTGTAATAAAAACGATTTTTTTAATAATTGACTGAGGTGATTAATCGAAACTTTGAACCACTTCTGGGCATAAAAGCTCCGTGAAAAAAAAAACCAAACTTTTCTAGCATCATTCAAACCTTAATGGGAAAATTATTGGATAAACAAAACTTTTCGGATTATTTTAAACTGCAATTTTTATTGAATAGAGCTATAAGAGTTACTTTTTATATCCCCAAACATCGTGAATTTTTTTTTGTGAAAATACTACTTTTTTAAATGAAAAATTACTTGGACCATAGTTCGAAATCGATAATAGATAAAAATTTAATTAAAAAAAAAAAGTTAATTATCGGAATAGTCCAACTTGCTTGCACAAGCCATTTTGCACCGATTAACCGTTTTGCTGTGAACAAAAAAATCGTTTTTTTTTTTAATTATCAAAATTTCTTAGATCTTCTCCTACTTATAATTAATGAGCGCTTAATAAAACCGAAACATTAAAAGATCTATTTAAAACCGTTTACTATGGAAAGTATAATTTTTTAAAGAAGTTTATATTTATTTTATTTTTATAGTTAAAGTTATTTAAGCTATTATTGACTTTTACTTAAGTACTTATTTACTCAATTAAATGAAGCTGTTCTCAAAAGAAGCATACTTCCGATCAGCTTTGTATCCTACATCCTGCCATCTTTCCTTTTATTTCTTTAGAGATTTTTCTTTGAAAGATTTTTCTCCGAGCAACTAATTAGAATCGTTATTCTGCATGATTTTCTACTTTGTGTTGATATTTGGGCATTTGAATAGAACATTAAGTCAAACTAACTCTGTAAGAAAAAAGTCGTTTATATTAAAATTTCAGGGTTCGCCATTTTTCTCGACCCTGTTCAATAGCATAATATAAACGTAATTTTGAAAAAAGTTGCTCTGTTGCTTTTTTTAAGTCTTTTTAGATGGAGATTAATATTCTTCGGAAAAAAGTACAATTAGGTAACAAAGTTTATCAAACTAACGTTCAACAAATTTATCAATTCCAATGAATCTTACGCAATCAACGGCTTTATCAGAGTAAAATCTATCTAACTTGGAAACCAATCGGACTAATAGCTTAAAAGTTATTATTCAAAGAAAATAAACAAAAACCAATATTTTTAAAAACTTTGGTTCTCTATATCTTCCAAATGAATTAACGGAATCGAATGAATCCTGTGGCAAATAAAAACTTTCATCATGTCCGGTTGATTAGATTTCGAGGATAATCACCCGAATAGAGTTACAGTTATTCAAGCTGTAAAAATAAATTATTTCAAATAAACGGAAAATCATTCGATCAATCCCGAAATCTAATCAACCAGAGTTCTTAGTCAAAATTCTCCTTTTTCGTAGCAACCATTCGAATCGGTAAATTCTTTCAAGATGGAAAACGGTAGAGGCACACATACACAAGTTCTATGACACAACACACACACAGACACACATTACTTTGAACTTCGAATTTACTGTGAAAATAATCCAGAATAGTTTCCTGAATTTAAAAATGTCATATCTAGGGCCAGGATTCTTGCGTTAATTTAAAAATAATTACTAATTAGTGGTGAGGCATTTTTTATATTACGGGGAAAATATTGGTTTTATGAAAAAAGTTTTCGAAAAAAAATGTAGGAAATTTAATTTTCGAAAAAAAATGTCTCTTAAAATTTTTTCTCAGGACTAATAAGAAAGCCGTAATTTCAAAATTATGATTTTCATAATTAATCAAATTTTGAATCATTCATTATGAATCTTAATTTTTGAATTGCAGTAAAAATATTGGTTGTATTGAAAAAGTTTTCAAACAAAAGTTATAGGAAATTTGATTTTTTAAAAATAATGTCTCTTGTAATTTTCTCGTAGGACTACTAAGAAAGCCGTAATTTCAAAATTAAGATTTTCATAACTCCCCAAATTTTGAATCATTCATTATGAATCTTAATTTTGAAATTACTGTGAAAATATTGGACGTATTAAAAAATCATAAGAGACATTATTTTTAAAAAATTAAATTTCCTAGAACTTTTGTTCGAAAACTTTTTCTATAAGACCAATATTTTCGCCGTAATATCAAAAATAAGGACTACTCATTTCAAAAATCAAGCAAAAATCTTGTCCCTAGTCATATCCATTTTAGAAAACAAGTCTTTGAAATAATTTCGTATAAAAAACATTTTTTTTAATTTTTGCCAAATAAAAAGATGCAATTTTCTTATCAATTTAATTTAGTTTTACGATAACTGTACAAAAAAAACACAAAATATTATAAACTGTAACATGAGGACAGATTATTGATATCCAGGATGGTGACGGAGTCAGGATATGCAATGTAGGACAAGTCAAGGTATATAAAAAACCCTGAGCACGTACGAGAAAACTCACGTTCTTGTGGCACTAGACAGCGAGTAAAGACAACCAACGAGGATTTCAGAACAGTGATATTCCGCTTATCAGACTCTCGACTTGCTTCTCAAGTTAATCTCTGTAAATTTTTTTATTATTTAACCGCAATATAAAAATAATTGTTAAAGTGTCCCTTGTAATTGCTCAACATAGATTTAATTAATTATAATTATAATTGCTAATTAAATATACTAGACTCTACCTGGCTTCTTACTCCTCACTCTAGACTTTACTTTTCTTTCGTTATAAAAAAAAACTTTAAAGTAAAAATAATTAAATTTAACTCATTAAAAGTTAACGATGATTTTTTTTCAACTGTTAATTTTAAAAAAATACATACAGGGGAATGGCGGGCAAAATGAAACCGTTAAGGAAATAATGGATTTTTATGCATTTGAATACAGTGAATCTTTTTTTTTTTTTTTTTTTGACTTCCATTTGAAGTAATTGAGCCAAATTTCCAATTGCCATAGAAAAAAATTAAAAAAAAAATTAACTACGAATAATTATAATTTTTTAAATTAATCCATACATTCTCCTACTCCTGATTGATATAGATGTACATAATTTGAAAATAATAATTTAATAAAATTCAATTACACTTAATGTCAGTATAATTGTAATGTGATTATAATAAAGTGATGCATTGGCTTCCGTCTTTAGCTGTAGCCATTAATGTCGTAGGAAAACTTATACTTTCTAATCACGCAGGCGTACTGCGCATAAGAATTTACGATCTCAAATGTATGTATATGTATACATATATATTTCTATACCATCTGATTTCAGTTAATTACAAAGCTAATTAATTACTTGATAAATCGGTTAGCAGGATAAAGACCGTTTATTTAATTCTGCTTAGCATATAATCTGGCTTTATTTATTATACCGATTGAAATATTATTTTATATTTTTTCCGTATACAGGGGGTACACGGAAAGAAAATTATGGGAATGGTTCCTATAAATTTGTGAAATTTCATCCTATACCAGTATAGGAATGACGACCATAAATTATGAGAACACGTCCTATAGATATAGGAATATTACCCATAATTATAGGAATAGTTCCTATAATTATGGGAATGATACCTATATCATTATGGAAATCGTTTCTATAATTATAGGAATGGTTCCTATAATTTATGGGAATGGTTCCTACAATATTATAAGAATGGGTCCTATAATATATAGGAACGATTCCTCTGATAGTATAGGAACTATTCCTATAATAGTATAGGAACCATTCCTATAATATTATAGGAACCATTCCTATAATATTATAGGAATGGTTCCCATACTATTATAGGAGTAGTTCCTATACTATTAGAGGAATAGTTCCTATAATAGTATAGAAACCATTACTATAATTATAGGAACTATTCCCATTTTCATAATATTAAAGGAACGGTTCCTATACTATTATAGGAATAGTTCCTATAATAGTATAGGAATGGTTCCTATAATAGTATAGGAATGGTTTCTATAATAGTAGAGGAACTATTCCTATAATATTATAGGAACTATTCCTATAATAGTATAGAAACCATTCCTATAATATTATAGGAACCATTCCTATAATTATAGGAACCATTCTTATAATTGTAGGAACTATTCCCATTTTCATAATATTATAGGAATGGTTCCTATACTATTATAGAAATGGTTCCTATAATAATATAGAAATGGTTACTATAATTTATGGGAATGGTTCCTACAATATTATAAGAATGGGTCCTATAATATATAGGAACGATTCCTCTGATAGTATAGGAACTATTCCTATAATAGTATAGGAACCATTCCTATAATATTATAGGAACCATTCCTATAATATTATAGGAATGGTTCCCATACTATTATAGGAGTAGTTCCTATACTATTAGAGGAATAGTTCCTATAATAGTATAGAAACCATTACTATAATTATAGGAACTATTCCCATTTTCATAATATTAAAGGAACGGTTCCTATACTATTATAGGAATAGTTCCTATAATAGTATAGGAATGGTTCCTATAATAGTATAGGAATGGTTTCTATAATAGTAGAGGAACTATTCCTATAATATTATAGGAACTATTCCTATAATAGTATAGAAACCATTCCTATAATATTATAGGAACCATTCCTATAATTATAGGAACCATTCTTATAATTGTAGGAACTATTCCCATTTTCATAATATTATAGGAATGGTTCCTATACTATTATAGAAATGGTTCCTATAATAATATAGAAATGGTTACTATAATTTATGGGAATGGTTCCTATAATATTATAGGAATGGTTCCTATACTATTATAATATTATAGGAATGGTTCCTATACTATTATAGGAGTAGTTCCTATACTATTAGAGGAATAGTTCCTATAATAGTATAGAAACCATTACTATAATTATAGGAACTATTCCCATTTTCATAATATTAAAGGAACGGTTCCTATACTATTATAGGAATAGTTCCTATAATAGTATAGGAATGGTTCCTATAATAGTATAGGAATGGTTTCTATAATAGTAGAGGAACTATTCCTATAATATTATAGGAACTATTCCTATAATAGTATAGAAACCATTCCTATAATATTATAGGAACCATTCCTATAATTATAGGAACCATTCTTATAATTGTAGGAACTATTCCCATTTTCATAATATTATAGGAATGGTTCCTATACTATTATAGAAATGGTTCCTATAATAATATAGAAATGGTTACTATAATTTATGGGAATGGTTCCTATAATATTATAGGAATGGTTCCTATAATTATAGGAATGGTTCCTATAATTTATGGGAATGGTTCCTACAATATTATAGGAACCATTTCTATAATATTATAGGAACTATTCCTATAATATTATAGGAATGGTTCCTATACTATTATAGGAATAGTTCCTATAATATTATAGGGACCATTCTTATAATTATAGGAACCATTCCTATAATTATAGGCACTATTCCCATTTTCATAATATTATAGGAATGGTCCCTATACTATTATAGGAATAGTTCCTATAATATTATAGGAATGGTTCCCATAATGGTATAGGGGTGGTTCCTATAATATATAGGAACCATTCCTATACTAGTATGGGTACCATTCCTATACTATTATAGGAACCATTCCTATAATGCATAGTAATACTCCCTATAATTTTCTTTCCGTGTAGGGCTTAATTTTTTTACAATTCTGAGTGATCCTAAATTTTAAAAAATATTTGTTTTCTAAATTTTTTTCCTTGAAGTAGTGTTTTAAACATTTTTCATGACTCAATGTATCGTTGGCCAAGTTTTTAACTTTTGTTTTCCTTTAGAATGTTTTCAATATGAATTAAAAAAGCAATAACTAATAAATTTACTTGTAATTAAATATTATCTGACTTTTCATTCTATATTTTTTATCATAAAACAATGAGGCTGAAGGTAGTGGCCGTAATAAGTAGCGGCCACGCAAAAAATTGCTGGCCGCTACTTATTACGGCCGCTAGCTTCAGCTTCATCATAAAACATCTTTTTTTATGATTACCAGTATCATCAAATACATATGAGAATTTACATAACCTATAAACTTTAAAAAAATGAAACGTCGGCTATCCGGAAATGTTAACATCATTCCTTACGAGAGTTTAACCTTTGAACAATGTAAATATAACATGGCTGCTATATCAAATAAACACAAGTTACTTTGTATAATGAACGTTGTATTTACTTTGTATAATTTCATTAGTACCGCCGTCAATTCTATAGCAATTTCTGCTAAGTCTGCAAAGCTATTTTTTTACGAGTATTTAACCTCTACTTGGAGAAAAATAATCACATTAATATGTACAATGTACAAAAAAGTACAGCTGCTTTTCTAAATGATATTAATAGAGATAAAATATAAAATTACTATTTATTCAGATACCGAGTCAAAATATAAGATGTAAATTGAATTGATTCCACTTATTTATGGAGTGATCATCAAATGAGAGCAAAGGGCCAGTAAGTTTTGGAATATATGATAAATTAGATTATCTGTTATCCGAAAAAAATGAAGTAAATTATTATTTTTTTACTTTTTCACCACCGATATCTTACGAACTAATCAAACGATTTTTAAATTTTAGGCGGCATGAGGGAGTACCTCACTTTGCTCGAAAAAATAAATTTTTTTTTAACTTCCCGCTAAGAAAATTGAAAATTTTCATAAATTCAGGAAGTTATTGGTTTCACCTCGATTTGTAAAAATCGAAATTCCAACAGATGTCGACGTTTTGAGGTTCTAGGAAGCTATTCTGATTAAATTCAAGATGATGTCCGAGTGTATGTACGTACGTAAATACTCTGTAACTTTTGAACGGGTGAAATGATTTTTATTTTCGAGGTGTCATTCGACGCGGCTTGTTATTTACTATAAACACTGAAAATTTGAGCTTAATTGGTAGGGTACGTTCGGAGATATTTCAAAAATAAAATTTTTTCAATAATGTTTTTTTTGAATAACTTTTAATTTGCCCGATGGATTGATTCCAAAATCTAATCAGCTCTGAAACTTTGTAAGCCGCGTCGAATGTCGCCTCAACAATCAAAATCGGGTCAGTCGTTCAAGAGAAACCGTTAACGAAAGAATTAAAAAAAAAAATTTTTTTAGTATTTTGGAAATTTCTCAAAAACGACTTGATAAATCAATTTCAAAATCTAAACAGTTGTAGAACTCAATAAAACGCGTTGATTGCCACCTTAAACGTCTCAATCGGTTTATTCATTCGAGAGATATCGTTGTAGAAAAAATGGTAAAAAATGTTATTTTTCGAAAACAAAGACATACAAAAGTATTTTCGAGCTCTTTGAGCTCAAAAATGTATCCACAACTATTTTTCGAGCTCAAGGAGCTCGAAATGGGCGGGAAGTTTTGGGGCTGGCCCACAGGGTCAACCGACAGACCGATTTTTTTTAACGACAACTGAAAATTTTTTCCAATTACTTTGAAATCATCAAAAAAAAAATTGATTAGCGTATTTGAGTCCTGAAAAGTCTTTCCTGAAGTACTCCGTTGATCCCCCTCCCCCGTTTATCAATATTTTTTATAAAACAAAATCCATATTTTTTCCCTGAGCTATGATCCT
Organism: Microplitis manilae; assembly: GCA_030273425.1. NCBI lineage: Eukaryota > Metazoa > Arthropoda > Insecta > Hymenoptera > Braconidae > Microplitis > Microplitis manilae. Next base: position 27,026,659 of record CP092722.1, on the reverse strand, counting down.
TTTCTAAAAAAATTATAGAATAAAAATTTTTGTTTTACAAAAGAAAATTCTACTTCTTTAGTTTTCTAGGCGGCTTATTTTTCCACAATAAATTGTTTTACTTTAAAATCACCATTAAACTCTAAATCACAAAATAACTTTCAACGAATAAGTTTTTTTTTTTTCTTTTGAAGTATTGAGACTGGGCCGTTATGCCTCACTCTTAATAATCCACACAAAGAATATCTGATTATCATCATAAATTTTTTTATAGTTTATTTGAAACTCACCTCGTACTTTAGTGAGCCTAGAAAATCATTATTCAATAAATTATTATTTAGCCATTAGGTCTAACCCATCAGAAGCTCAAAAGGAATAAAATGAATTTTCGTGCACCGCAAAGAGCAAAAATATACTCAAGTATACATATATGCTTGACAGCTGGATAAAAAAAAATAAAAAAAAGTTAATGTACCTCGCGATCGCCGAAATTTTATTCCGCCATCCACATTCACTGTGTAGAGAAAAGTTCTATTTGGAGTAGACGTAAAAACGTTGGCTTGTAAGTGGGTTAGCAAGCGGTTATGCGATGTCAGAATATTTTATTTTTGAACAAAGAGTTGGAATTTATCTTTAAGAATTTTTCATCTCTTACCACTCGTCTGGACAAGCTAAAAAAGAATGAAAACAAACTGGAAACTTTGAATGCCATGTATGAATACGTGTAAATATATATCTATATTTTTATATGTATGGATATATGCAGATGAATTTAAGCGATCAAACTGAGATCTACTTTAAAATTCTACACTTGTATTTTAAATTATACAAGTCGATTCGTTTTTATCAACTACTCGGCATGTATTCTAACTGCGTGTGTGAATACATTTATGTATACGTATAAATATGATGATTGATGTTACATTCACAGTTTTTTTACCTTCATGTGCATATAAATAGTCAAAGAAGAAATAAAACCAGCAAAAAAATTAATCACGCCTTTTAAAATTTAGATTTATATGCACATACAACATGAATCTATTAAAAAATACTTTTCTATTTACAGTAACACGAGAATACATGATAATTTAAATTTCACCCTTCCGTAGAATTCAATTTATTTATGGTTTATTTTCATTTTAATGAAAAAACAAAAACAAAAAAATTACTTTTTTTACCGAAATGTGTTTCATTAACTCAATTTTTTTTAACATCACTTTTAGCTTGATGCATAAATAAATATAATACTTTAGTTTGAGTGAATAAAATAATGGAAATAATTTACTACAAAAAGTTATTGGCGCTTACACATGAAAATAAATTTTTATTTTAATTTTGTGATCTAATTTTTCTGGGAACACTTTTTTTTCATTACGTTTCGTAATATTATTTAAATTATTATTATTAGTAGGTTGCAGTGTACACTTTCTGTAGAGACTTTTTACACTCGTATCTTCAAATGTCTTTTTCCTGTTATCTGCCTTCTTATTATCTAGCTTTTACGGTAGAGAAGAATGGGAGCTTGTCATTCCATTAAAATCAGCCTTTATATTTTCTGCATTTTTCTAATGCCTTATCTACTTGTGGCTAGGGACGTCTTTTTTGCTATATGCCTGTGATTAGCATCATTAGCATTCAAACAAGTCCACCACAACGTCCAGAAAACCCTAGAAAAACCTGGTCGAATACAGGTGGTCCTCCTGTGGTGGCTTTTCGAAGCAGGAACCAAGAACATGGTGGAAAAAATCTTTTTCTCGCTGAGACTTGAACCCATGTATTCTAAATTTATTGGTTTTTTCAGGAACAAACTTTTAAAAGATGTGGGGTCCTAACCGGCGCCTGAAAAGGACTCTATCACACGAAAAAAAACAGTTATTTTTCCTATGTTGGCATGGTAACTATTACTATGTGGACATGGGAATTTTTCGTATTCCAACATGGACTAATTCCCTATGAAAATATACATGGAAAAAAATAAATTTTAAAAATTAGTGTTTGAAATTATAATCCGGAACTAAATTTAGATAACTTTCATATATTTTTGAACCGGTTCAAGTGTTTGCTAAATTGACATAAGTTCTACTAAGAGTAGATCAGTATACTTGAGTCGGTTAGGTTATGTGCTTATGTTCATTAGTTGATTTTAACACGAAAAATGTGTTAAATTTACACAAATGTTCTGTTAAATGTACACAAATTTTCTGTCAAAAGAACAGATCTTATGTGTTCAATATGTTAACATAAAATTTGTGTTAAAGATAAACACAAACGCAATGTGTTGAATTAACACAAAAATTTGTGTAGACCGTTTGCAACACACGATTTGTGTTGAGTTTAACACAAAATTTCTGACTGTGTATATGGTAGCACGGTAATTTTTTCTATCTAACATAGGAATTTTCCCTATGTCAAAGATTTTTTTTTCGCATATAGTTGAAGCATTTATATTTTTCAGTAACATAATAAATATAAGACAACAAAAATACGTTTATGATTACTGAAGTTATTCCTATGTTAGCACAGTGAAAATTTCTATGCCAAAAAAAGTAAATATTACTATGTAACATAGAAAAATTAACAGTTTTTTTCCGTGCATCAAAGTATACTTTAGAAGCTAGGAGTTAAAGATGGTTAATGGCCACGAATGGTTCTTTTTCCAATCATGGGAGGGGTGGGGGGAGGAGTACATGAGATAAGGAAGTATTTAATCAGCCATTGTCGTAATTACTACACGTAATTGTTTAAATTAGTAACTGGAATTAGTAACTTTTTCCCGGTGAATTCTACAGTAGGAATGAAATGTATTTTGCATTCTACTTACGTTTCATACTTAAGCAATTCAGGAAATAAATGTCATGGGTTAAATAATGAGTTTCAGTATAAATAAATAAAAAAACAATAACAACAGTATTAAGTCAGTAAAATAAAAAGTTAAGATTACAATCAATCGCAATTTTTTTATTTCAATATTTGTTTTTGCACTGAATAAGTACACGGAAAAAGTTTCATTTAATTTCAGTTATTAAAAAACTTACTTGTAGTTTTTATTATTAATTGTTATTTACAATTACGCTGGGAAACTTTGGATAAAGTTACACATTCATGAAACAACTTTCATTGAAAAACTTAAATCCTTTCTTCAATATTTGCTTACGAGTCGATTCATTAATCGGTAATCAATTGGAATTTCTTGAATAGATGGGCGTAATAATACAAAGATTAATAAATATACGTAGTTTAATTTGAAGATATTGAGATTTAAATAATATAAGGGTTGTCAAGTTTTTATATCGTCTTATCCTGCTTCAAAATTTGTTTTGGTTTCATGGTTAAATTTTGTAGCATTGAATCGATCATAATAAAATCAAAATAGAATAATAAGTCAATTTATTCGGAGTTGGTTTAGTCTATAGGGGAAGTGGGGGCAAAATGGGCCCCCTAAAATTTTTGATACTTCGAAATATTCGGGGGCAAAATGGGCCGCCCAAAATTTTTAACATGAAAAGTGTTTGGGGCGGGGGAGGGACAAAATGGGTCACTGAGGCAAAATGGACCACTGGGGGAAAATGGTCCTTCTGAATTTTTTTATATATAGTGTTTGAGGTGGAGGACAGGGACAAAATGGGACATTGAGGCAAAATGGACCACTGAGGTAAAATGGGCCACTGAGGCTTAATGGTTCCCCCAAAATTTTTAACATGAGAAGTGTCAGGAGGTGGGGTAAAATAAGCTGCCCAAACGTTGAAAACCTACGAATATTTTTGAGCCAAACGGGTTCCGAAAAATTTTTTTAACAAAAATGATTAAAGAATTAAGATAAGAAGCAAACTAGGTCACGAGTTCAACAGCATTACTAACTATCATTTTTTTCAAAAACAATTTATTCTATATAAAAAAAATAATTAAAATTAATACCAAATCCTCAGCAGAAAGAAAAAAAAAGTGAAACAAGCTAAAAAACTCGCATTATAAAAATTTTTTGAGGGGGGCCCATTTTGCCCCACGTTACAAATTTTTTTTTAATGGACAGAACAAATTAATACCAAAAACTCAGCAGAAGGAAAAAAAAGTGAAACAAGCTTAAAATCTCACATTATAACAATTTTTTGAGGGGAGCCCATTTTGCCCCACTTTTAAATTTTTAATTTTTTGATGAACAGAACAAATTAAGGTCTAATACTTGGCAAGGGAGTAAAAAAAAGTAGAACACATAAAAAAAACCGAGAATTTGAATCTTTTTTTCTTAAGGGGCCCATTTTGCCCCACCTTCCCCTATTGTTTAATAATTCATATTTTCCGTGTTCGAAACGTCGGTATTTATTAAGCCCTTGTTATTTTGGGTTATTGAATTTTTTATGGAATCGATAGTAGCGAATTGATATTACAGTTCTCTAATTAATATAGAATTTCAAAATTTCCGATTGAATTCACTGCACCATTGTACCAAAATGAAGTTATATATATGTATACTTATATGTAGGTATCGATAATATCAGATGTCAATACAAATTATTTGTAATTCAATTTTAAAAAGCTCTGAAGTTAATAACAATGAGAATTTTTTTTACTGTCAGTTTATGTGCCAATAATGCGTTGCCATTGATAATAAATACAAAAAAAAATCAGAACAATAAGCGACGGAACGTGATATATTGTTAGCAAGTTAAAATATTTATCAATTCAAATCAATAAATATCAAATTTCTGGTATTGCATGCAATTCTTCGTCCTTATTCATATGTATTCACATGAAAATTGGTATGAAAAAAAAATTGGTTTGTCGGTTAACCTTGTGGGCTAGCCCCAAAACCTCCCGCACATTTCGAGCTCCTTGAGCTCAAATATCTCCGAACGTACCCTACCGATTAAGCTCAAATTTTCAGTGTTTATAGTAAATAATACGCCGCGTCGAATGACACCTTGAAGATCAAAATCGGTTCATTCGTTCAAAAGTTACAGAATATTTACATACGTACGTACATTCACTCGGACATCATCTTGAAATTAGTCATAATAGCTTTCTACACGGAAAGAAAATTCTACCAAAATTTACGATGTTAACATCGTAATCGTGGACTAGACTTTCATTGGCGTCAAATTTTAAATGTCTTATTTCAAAATTTACTATAGTCTTTGTTAAAACTACAATGTAAGTTGTATTCTTTACTATTTAACATCGTAATTTTAACAAAGACTATAGTAAATTTTGAAATAAGACATTTCAAAATTGACGCCAATAAAAGTCTAGTCCACGATTACGATGTTAACATCGTAAATTTTGGTAGAATTTTCTTTCCGTGTAGAACCTCGAAACGTCGACATCTGTTGAAATTTCGATTTTCACAAATCGGGGTGGAACCAATAACTTCCCGAATTTTCGAAAATTTTCAATTTTCTTAGCGGAAATTAAAAAAAACAAAATTTTAACGAAAGAGAGCCTGAGTTGATGTGGAAAAATTTTCTATAAATTTTATTGAGATTTCTTTATCTCAGAAATATTCTCTTACTAAAATTGCATGGAATTTTGCACACCTCAAACGCGGAGTGAAAAGACAAAATTTGAAAGCCGGGTTGTCTTCAACTTGAATCATCACTAATTTTACATAGGATTTAAATAAGAAAAAATCTGGACAACGGTCGGCCCATATGAACATGAAGAAAAAGGTCATGACTTTAGTGTTGTAGTTCATGAAAATCATGTAAGCATTTTTTTTTTCTAAACAGAAATGTTTAGAAGATAACGAGCAGTTTTTAAAGAGCAATAAATTTATTTGTTGGCTTTTGAAATTTACGAAAAGAAAAAAATATTTTTCTCCTATAATGAATGAAATATTTATTTCATTAATTCAGAGTTATTCGGCCATTACCGCGATTGTCACGGTAATTTGTAATCGAAAATTCTCCGGGAATAAATTATTCTCGGCCATTTACTATACCTTCATTGTACGTTCACTGTAAATCTAAATGTTTTATCAGTATTTTAATTTAAAATACCTAAACGTTTTATTCCCATTTAAATACGTTAAATTATAATCCTTTTTTCGTGAAACATTATTTTTATTTTTTAATGAATATTACATTGAAATTAAAGTAAAGATAGGGGAAGGGGAGAGGGCAAAACGGGGTACGCCCAAAATTTTATTAGAAAAAACATTTTATCCTTTAAATGGTTTTCCAAAATCACTCTTGTAAATGTAATTGACCCGCATGAAAATATCATATATGGCAAACATATATTAAAAAATATATGTTACAGATATAAATATATATATGTGACAATACATGAAATCTTACATAGAACTATATATAGATTTTGGCCGATTTTATTATATTTTTATATATGTTTTCTCTTATATGACTTCATATATTTCCGTATAACTTCAATATATTATTTATATATTTAAAAACTTATAATTTCAATGTATTCAAACATAAATGTTATTTATACATGGAAACAAATAAGAATACATATATAATTCATCATTATATGCCACGATATATGTACCATGTATTCAGCTTTATAAATTTTTATATATTTTTCGATATATAGAGCCATATAAGTCTCTCCATATATGTAAGAATAAATAAAATCTATTCTTTTCTGTCTTTCTCTCTCTGTTATAAGATTCAAACATTTTGTTCAGAATATATATGTGTGCTAGCTTACAAATTTACATATATAATTATCAATATATATAATACATATATGAGCTAACTTATAAGTTTACATATATGATTATAAATATATATAATACATGTATTAATTTATAAACTTACGTATATAATTAATTATATTAAAACTTACTATATTATATATAAGAAAATATATATCGTTTTTGGCCACTTACATGGTCCCATATTGATCATATATTTTTCCATATATATTTATCATATATGGTATTTTCATGCACGCGTGAGTTTCACAACTGTATATTAGTTTTCTGAACTGAGGGTAATAGTGGAGGCTTCATTCAATTGAACTATGTTTTTCACAGTGAATAAAATCACACCCAGTTTTTCATTACGGGTCCATTTCGTCCCACTTCTACTTCACACCCATAACGGTTTATTGATTTAAATTTTAATACTTAGTAATTTTCTTGATTATTTTAAAAGTAATATATAAATTTAATTTATTTAAACCAAGATATTTTTAAAAATATAAACTCGATTACTATTGTAATTATTTATAATTACAGTACCTGCAGTACATGACGCAAGCAATCGTGTGAAAAAAACATGCAAGTGCTCAAAGGCTAAATAAATTGAAGTAATTAACACCTTTACGCTTTGATGTACCGAGAAATATGGGCATTTTCCATTTAAATTATTTCCAGAAGAAAGTAATTTAACTCATTAACGAATAAATTTTAATATTGTAATTATTTTCTTAGGGCTGTCGCTCGAGGATTTCAATATGTTTGCAACTAATTAATTAAATAATTCTCATTTGCTCATTAAGTTTTCAGTTATTTGTTGTCATTGTTTCAAATCTATAAAGTTAACTTGAATACTTACTCTATACTCTAATCACGTTTTGCAACAACTTATAATTGACTGAACGTTTGCCCGTGACAGTTTCTTGTTCCGCCTGCTCTTCGTGCTGCGAATCAACGAAATCGCAGCTACATGCTACCGCTGGTTCGAGTAAGATAACGTCGTGTGGATAGGATGTAATTTCGCTAATGCAAACCACGCAACATTTAAGAAAAACTAGAAACGCCATTTACTCTCATTGTCTTTTATTATTATCATTTCTTATTTTATTATTAAATCGTCCAGTCTATCTTGATTGCATAAATTTGCTTAATTTGATCACTGTAATGATTTTATTTTTTTATTGTATTCCTTTTGTGTGCATAGATTTAATTAATTTTTCTAAATAAGTTAAATGAATACTTGAAGAAAAGTGTCTGACTAAAATTGCCGGTAGTTCTATTGTGTAAGAACTACTAGTGAGTTTAGTAGTTTCAACTGAAGTAGAAAGTGCTGAGTCACGTGGTAAAATTTTGTGGTTAGGCGGTTCGTTAGTTTGAACATGGTACGATATTCTCAGCACTGCCCTGTCATGGCAAAACGACGTATCTGAAAAATTATAGTTTCGAGAAAATTGTGTTTAAAGTTTTAACAGAATTTGAGTCCAATTTGACAGAAAAATTAATTTCTGTTATGACAAAACGTTGTAACTCGAGATACGTTTTTTGTATCGTAAGAAACTAACGCTTATTTTGATAAATAGATGAAATTGTTATGACAAAACGCTATAACTCAAAGAATTTAATTTTGACGTGACGAAACAGTAAAAGAGATACGTTTTTTTCATTTATTTTATACGCACATTTGATCAATATTATTGGCATAATTAATTAAATTAGCAAAATTTTGATGATACCCTATTATTAAGTGACACTTAATAAACCGTTTTAGCCTTGTTACGACAAAACAGCGTATCTCGAGATATGTCGTTTTGCCATGACAGGGCAGAGCATGTAATAGTCACCTCTAAGAGACACTGTACCAGCAAAAGCAAAAGTAGGAGCACCCGTAATAGTAGTAGCAATTGCAGACAGAAAGAGAAAACCTCTTTTACTTTGCTACAGGCAAATAGCCTGTGACAGCATACCATAGTTGTTACGACCGGAGCAATATAAATTTCGCTACTGGCATATCACGAATATATATATATATATATATATATATTAGGGTGATTCATTTCCGCAACAGTTTTTTTTTTTAAGTGCTCAAGCAAAATCTCAATCTACATCAAAAAACAAAAATTCTCACCAAATATGAGCTCTTAATTTCAATGCTAAGTACTTTCTATTTGATTTCAAAGAATTCCCATTTAAAATACACGTAAATTAAATTACTTTTTTTTTTAACTTTCTAATACTCAGTTGCGTTTCATGGTATCAACGCGGTTTTGGTCGCAAATTGTAGGGCGTTTGGTGTTCTTCAAAAGTGCCTATACACAGAAAAAAAAAATTTTCGGCTGAAGGTAAATATTCTTGATTCAAGAAAATTTTTTTGGAGACCTAAACTTTCTCAGATAAAGTATAAATCTTCTCCGACCAAGACAAATTATCTTGGCTCAAGAAAATCTTGACTTGGTTCCCGAAAACGTTTGTCTTCAAAAATATTTTCTTGACTCAAGATAACTTTTTTTTCTGTGTTGTTACTAAGCTGTTATTCCAACTGTTTCACCTGTGTCCGCTGCAGAACTCATTTTTCCTATGAAATTGACCTTTATTGGCTTGCAGAACGTAAACCAATGAAAGTACAGTAAAAATGCTAATGGGAATTTAATAGGAAATTGTATTCCCTTCAAAAAAAGTCCTATGAGTCAAGCCGCGATGAAGGTCAATTTCATTGGAAAAATGAGTTCTGCAGCGGACAGAGGTGAAACAGTTGGAATAACAGCTAAGTAACTATGGGCACTTTTGAAGAACACCAAATGCCCTACAATTTGCGACCAAAATCGTGTTGATACCATGAAACGCAACTGAGTATTAGAAAGTTAAAAAAAAAAGTAATTTAATTTACGTGTATTTTTAATGGGAAATCTTTGAAATCACATAGAAAGTACTTAGCATTGAAATTAAGAGCTCATATTTGGTGAGAATTTTTGTTTTTCGATGTAGATTGAGATTTCGCTTGAGCACTTAAAAAAAAAAAAACTTTTGCAGAAATGAATCACCCTAATATATATATATATATATATATAAAGGGATGGGCTGAGAGAAATGAAAACGCTAAGGAAACAATACACTTTCTTGATCACGACTTCACTAAATCTTATATTTTACGCTGACATTTTTAAAAAATGAGAACAATTTTTTAGTATTATCGAAAAAAATGTTTTTTTTTTTATTTTCGCACAAAATGGGATAGGAGAGACCGGGGCAAGACGGCCCACCTAAGCCGATTATTATCCTTTGTGACTTTTAACCATCAAGTCGATTTACTCTCGTCCAACTTTAACTCAATTCACCAAAATTTTGGTGAAGCTCCTGAAAAAGAATTTTTTTTTTTTAATTGTAAAAAAATTTCCCGCGTTACAAATGTTTATATTTTTCTCTTTAGCAACTGTATTTATTTTTATATTACTCGAAATAACCTTTTTTGATATAATACGAGTAATTTGTTCACTTCTGTAGAAAAAAATTGAGTGTTTCAATTTTTTTCCAAACATAATACCAAATAAAAGAATTAACCAACAAATGATATTTCTATTAAATTGATCATGACTAGGTTATAATAATATGAAATACATTTTTTTTTAGAATTTTTGAGTGGTTCATTTTGCCCCTAGTTTCACGTATAGGGCTAAAAATGAGTAAATAATCTAAATTTGTGATAATCATAAGAAAACAAGAAAAAAAAAATTTTGGTTAATTTTTGAGGTGGGCCTTCTTGCCCCAAGGGGGCCGTCTTGCCCCGATCTCCCCTATAGTGAATATGTGACCATATATAACGGCAAAATTACATATATTTTATATATGCTAAACATATACGGGCTCGTATATGATGAATATTATATTTTTTAATATAAAAAACATATATCAGAAAATATAGTTAAATTGGCCACATATATTTTCTGATATTTATCATATATTTTTGCATACATTTTGACCATACATGTTATTTTCATACGGGTAGCATCCATTTAAGTCAAAATTAAGTTATTTTTTGATCCGAATAATTCATTGAAACAATTCAAAAGTTTTATGCATCCCTTTTCTGTTTATTCAAATGTGACAAATTTTTTTTCATCGTAATTGATGGTCAAAAACTATGAGCTCAATCACTATGATGCTTATCTATTTTGTTGACAACAATCTTTCTCGACAGAGCATTTTGAAACTGACAGAAATTTTCCGGTGCCTCAATTTTCGCAAGGCTACATTTTTACAATAATATTTCTCATATCTTCAGTTATAAATGTTAACAGCAAATAAAAACTTCCATACACTACATTGTTTTGATGTTGAAAACTCTATATCCGGATGACTTATATATCACTGGAATAATGAGATTGATTAATATTTTATTTCGAGTACTGTGAAATCGATAAGGCGTGAGCGGGAAATGAATAAATAAAATAGCAAATAGTGACACGTGAACGAGATATACATCGAAACCTCTTGATTTTTTTATAAACCACTGAAATAAAACGGCCTCTTATATTTTTTTTTCTGTAAAAAAAAAAAAAAAAAAAAAAACATATTATAAATCGCAGCTCGAAATGAGTTTCAGAATACACTTTTCAGTTACATTAATCATATAAATATTATAACACAAAAACCAACATTTGTTTTTTTTAAATTCCTGGAAGTTTCTTTAGTTTCACTGAAATAATAACTTTTTAATTATTTATAAAGGAAAAAAATTATTAATAATTTTTTTTTTTAAAGTTTTATGTAAGCAATATAAGTACGTTATACACGGAAAAAAACCGAACATTAAAAATGAATAAATAATAGTGAAAAAGTGGCATGTTATCAATAATTAGTACTATTAAGTACTTAATGCAAAGTAAGAAAATTATAGGGAGTATTCCTATGCATTATAGGAATGGTTCCTATAATAGAATAGGAATTGTACCCATACTATTATAGGAATGGTTCCTATATATTACAGGAACCACCCCTATACCATTATGGAAACCATTCCTATACTATTATAGGAACCATACCTATACTATTATAGGAACCATTCCCATAAATTAAAGGAACCATTCCTATATTATTATAGGAACCATTCCTATAATAGTATAGGAACCATTCCTATAATATTATGAAGATGGGAATAGTTCCTATAATTATAGGAATGGTTCCTATAATTTATAGGAATCGTTCCTATATATTATAGGAACCATTCCTATAATATTGTAGGAACCATTCCCATAAATTATAGGAACCATTCCTATATTATTATAGGAACCATTCCTATAATAGTATAGGAACCATTCCTATAATATTATGAAGATGGGAATAGTTCCTATAATTTATAGGAATCGTTCCTATATATTATAGGAACCATTCCTATAATATTGTAGGAACCATTCCCATAAATTATAGGAACCATTCCTATAATTATAGGAACTATTTCCATAATGGTATAGGTATCATTTCCATAATTATAGGAACTATTCCTATAATTATGGGTAATATTCCTACATCTATAGGACGTGTTCCCATAATTTATGGTCGTCATTCCTATACTGGTATAGGATAAAATTTCACAAAATTATAGGAACCATTCCCATAATTTTCTTTCCGTGTAGTTTGATATTTTTGTAGATTCCTAAAAACTACTATCAATTATTTCAAAAAGTAACTAAATATTATTACTTTTAGGTATAATACGTGACTTATTAGTGAAAGTTAATTAATTTATGGCATAATCTATTAAAAAGTAATGATTGGTAAAATTAAAAATTGGTATCTCAGATACTGATTTTTCCAGCCGAAAATTGCAAAAGTTACAAACTTTTATTTTATAAATTCGATATCACTGATCGATTATTAGTTTAAAATATCATTTATTCATCATTATAAATTAATTTACAATATACATAAATCGAATAAGTGGTAAATAATAAAATGAAAAATTAGTATACTAGATACTGTTTTTTTGCTCATAAAAATACCCAAAATTTTTAACTCTTATTTTATAAATTCTATCCCATTGACTAATAATTAATATAAAATGTTATTTATTCGTTATTATAAATTAATTTATTACATACATATATCGAATAAGTGGTAAATAATAAAATTAAAAATTCGTATACTAGATCTTTATATATTAATATGTACGTTTACTAATTTTTCGGTTCCTAATTTTTTTAATTTTTCTATGTTTATCTGAATAGTAATAACTGTAGATAGCAATTTATCGATTCTTTTTCATATTAATTTTGATTTACGAAATCACAAATTTTGCTATTCTATGTGTATCAAAGTTTAATATAAATAATAGCCATTTTGTAATATATATAATGATTCTGGTTTGATATTAGTATCGAATATACTAATTTTAAGTCGAAAATAAACTACAAACTATTGAAATTTTAAGCATCATTTTTTTCCTCGTAAAAAAGAAGTATTTCAAATAATCCTTGAGTCAAAAAAATAATTTTTATTTCAGACCGCAAAAGGGCTAAAAAAATATTTTTGTTCCGCTGTGGCACTTCTTCTCAAATAGCATATAAATTGAACCTAAGTACAAAAAAAAATAATTTATTGGAAATGTATAAAACCTCTAAAATAAATTATTATTCCAATGCAATAAAAATTAACAATAATAAAATTATACATAAAATGTGACTATTGATTTTTGAGCATTTGAATTTTAAATTGATTAATTTTAAATGTTTTTTTACGTGAGATGAAAAATAAACTCTGAAAATACGTCCATGCGAAAATTGATGATAAAAGCTTTTTTTTTTTCTAGATAGAAAAATATATAAAGAGAAGTTTCGCCTCGTTATAAAAGTGTTATCGGATTCTAGTGCATATCATATCACTTTACTTCACATTGGAACGTTTTAAATTTTTTGAATTATTCACATGCCTGAAATAATTTTCTAATTTCCGTCTCTGGAATAATATAAAATATATGGGTATTTGTATATTATTATTATTAACTTATATATGAAAAAAGTTAATTCGATTAAAATTTATAAATATTTTTTTAGTTTATCGTACGTAATAAAAGAAATTAAAATGTTCCTAGAGAGGTGAAATTTTTTTTTTTTATATAGATTTCAAAGTAAGATTGGGTCAGTATGATTTCGCTCAGTGTATAATGAGAGTATTTCGTGTTGAGGTAACTAATGATGTGAAACATGCAACGTTTTGTAGAATTCAACACCCTAAAGACTGATTTAGTAACATATATATATTATTCACCAAGAAATAATTTGTTTCAATATATGTGTGCACGACGACATTGTTCCATTTGGATTGAGATTTACTCAACAATGTTATTCCAGAAATTAGTTATACCCACATACACATTTATTAAAATCAAAATACGGTGTAATCAAGATTAAAGAATTATTTTTTTTTAGTTTTATAACAAAATTATTAATTTCAAAAAAATATCACGAGTAAAATAGTTGCTTTATTTATACCGTAAATGTTGTAAGATTGACAGCAAGAGTAATGTAATTTATAAAAATTTATGTGTTGTGATTACATTAGTTAAATGTAGATTTTTTATTGAAATTAATTTTAACTATACAAAGTTACTTGTGTTTATTTTATAAAACAACCATCATATATTTACGTTGCTGGAATGTTTAGGTCTCATGAGGAGCAACGTAAATATATTTATGGCAAACTGCCGTTTGTTTTCAAAGCTCAAGTAATATAGATTTTTATATTCGAAAATTTAATTGACCAACAAATGAGATTTATTAATGACAAGTATTAAAAAGCCGGAGAGAGAGTTAGAAACTTTTAAATAAAAAATAAATTTATTAATCATAACGTTTTGAATCCACAATAGAAATATGCCGAAGGAAAAATAAATTAGATAATCAAAGAAAATTCATTGAATTTATAATGAAAATTTAATAGTCGATAGAAGCATTTTAAATTAAAAGTAAATATTTTATGACTAAAGGAATTTTATTGGATTAAAATTGACAAACCAATAGCTTATAAAGACATTCATGTAGTGGAAAAAGTAATTAATAATTTATAACTGTGTAGACGAATACTAAAAATGTTATTTTGTGAACTTCGTATTTGTATTTTTGTACGCAATTTTTTTTTTTTCCAGGAGTGTTAACATAACAAAGTACTGATATAAATATTACATTCTTCTTCAATAAGAGTGTTTCTACTCGATCTATTTTGATTTTAATTCGTCATAAGCCTAGTCTAGGGGACGGGTAAATTTTTATTGAAATTTCAGTCTCTCCACTACCGAGCGTTTAGTTTTGTTCTCGACTACTCGTTATAAGCCTGTTTTATTTAATATCATTTTAAACGTCATATTTACGTTTTGTTACATGCGACAGTATCCCGATTTTTCTAGTGCTTATAGCGCGAAAATAAATACTTATCTTTTTACACTAATAATAATTGTAATGGAAAAAATTATAATAACAACGGTATTAATTACAGTAATAATAATAATAATTGTTATTGATCAACATAATGCTCAATAAAACTTTTAAATTGTAACAGAAGCTTTAATTGTAATTAATCATTACAATTATCAACAATAAATAATATTTTACTTAATATTTATTAAATTATTATCCGCGAAAGATCGATAGTAAATTTCCATCATTAATTTAGATATTTTGTTCCTATTGTTAGTTTATAATTTAGAGAATTTTAACGGAGGCTTATAACGAGCTGTCTGGTACGAAACTCAAAAAAGTGGTTAAGTGAGGAAGCTGTTTGGACTCAGGACCTTCCGATTGGGGGGAAGAGGCTTATAAAGGGCAGGCTTATGGCTGGTATTCAATTGTAACGAAAAACTTTTTTTTCGCTAAGACAATATCACTCTGGCAGATGAAAGTTATCAAGCTGTTGGTATAAAAAAGTATCAGAACTAATGTATCATGTTTACGTCATTTTCGTTTTTCTTTCTAACCAAATATTGATTTTATAAGTACGTGTGAACCACTATTTGTCAATGTCACGTAAACGTGACTAAACATCACCGTATGTCCATGTACATTTTACCAATCTATTATATATCAGATTTCTCAACACAACTTTTAGCTATACATGTTGATATATTACCTACAAATTCTACAATAGCAACAATAAATAATACTTGTTACTTGTTACTCATTACTCATTCCTCATTACTCATTTCTCATTTCTCATAATTATTATAAATTTATCGTTACAGTTGCATACACAGGTGTCTAAAAAATTACCACTGAGTACTGACCACACACGATCACTTTTATTTGCAAATAACAAACAAAGAGATTAATGCTAGATGACATTAAACGATAATTAGATTAAGAATTAGAGAAAAACTAAAACTAAAAAATATAAACAAAACTATAGTTGTAAACTTTATTTGACAGGTTGCGCGGCTAAAAGTGGTAATGGCGGTTCAGTGATAGAGCACCATCCATCTTCCTACTGGGAGCAACCTTTCAGTCAACCTTACTTTGACAACACGACCAAAAGAGAAACAACAACAACAGTCGGGCAATCTGCTTACTTATATTGCAGGGTTCGCAATCTTGGTGATCGTGCTGTGAGTTTTTTTATATTTTTATTTTAAATTGAATCTACATATATATATATTAGGGTGGCCCAAAAAAACCGACGTTTTTTTTTTGAGTCTCTTATGAAAATTTGTTGGCTTACGATGTTTTAAGAAGCCTCTCCTAAAACCAGCTCGATGAAAAATTTTCGAGAGGTCGCTCACGAATTTTGAAAATATCAAAAATGATTGAAATTCGGATTTTTTGCTTATAAATTTTTTCTTTCTCGTGGCAGCAATAGTTTATATTTGTAAAATCACGTCAATGCTGAAAATTTCAGCCCAAAATTTAAATATTTGAACGGCGCTCAAGAATTTTGAATATTAACCGATAATATGTGACTAATACTTTGAATTAGTTTTTGTATTTTTTTATAACTCAATTATTGTCATTTCACTGAAATATAACTTTTGCATAACCAAAAATATACAGGACAGCCTTGAACAATAAAATTTGGTAAGTTTTGAATAAGCGAAAAACCTAAAAATTGAATTAAAAAATAAAAAAGTATGTAAATAACTTATTATTTCTCTTTCTCGGGTTATATTTTCATTGATTGTGATGCGAATTGATGGTGAAAAAATCGAGAAGCTTTATTATCAATATTCTCGGGTCGCTCGAAAACGTTCAAAAGACAGCACTCGGAAACATTCAAAATTCTCGAGCGAGGTTTAAATATTCAAATTTTGGGCTTAAATTTGCAACGTAGTCATGATTTCACAAATATAAACTATTGCTGCCATAAAGAAAAAATTTGAAATAAAAATTCGAATTTCGATCATTTTTGATATTTTAAAAATTCGTGAGCGCCTCTTGAAAATTTTTCATCAAGCTGATTTTTGGAGAGGCTTCTTAAAACATCGTAAGCCACAAATTTTCATACAAGACTCGAAAAAAAAAATAGTCCGTTTTTTTGGGCCACCCATATATATATATTTACTTAAATATAAGAGGAAAAAGTATTAAATTTTTTCGTTTAAATTGAATGTACCGCAGGTTTCGTGGATTCGTAAACGAGATCTTCATATTCTGACAGTCGGAATTTTGACGTACACTAATGACCAAAGGTTTCAAGCGATGCACAGCGATGGAAGTGATGAATGGACACTTAAGATAACATCACCGCAAGTCCGTGACAGTGGGACATACGAATGCCAAGTTTCAACAGAACCGAAAATAAGTCAAGCTTATAAATTAAATGTCGTCGGTGAGTATTCATTTATATCTATACATTAATATATATTAAACAATCACTATATTTTATTGTTCACCGAAATTAAACTGCAAGGACGTTCATGCAGCGAGTGCTTCAGATGAGGATTTATTAGTTGAAAGTTTAAATTCCAATCAAAACTATTTTTTTCATATAATAATTGTGTTAATTGACAGTTGAGGTATGATTTCTTTAAAATACATGGGATTAAATGGTTCGAACTTTTAACAGACTTTTAGCGTGTCACCATTTAAGCTCATGTATTTTGTGAAAAAAAATAACAAACTTGATAACACGTGTTTTTAAAGTGAACAAGAGCTGACATGAATCTAGAGTTTTATTTTACAGGTTTTTCATCAAATTATTTTTTTGCTACTTTTGAATATTCATTCGTATTTTTCCATCATGGGTTAGTAGTTTTTAAATTACCTAAAGAGATTTTGTAAGGAAATTTTATTATATAACGCATCGGACTTTATGAAAGTTTACTAACATCGTTATAAGACTAAAAACATGGAAAAAAAGAACTGTCGCTGCAACAGGACATGACCCTGTTGCTACAGAAAAACCCTGTAGTATTTACAAGATCAGTCCTTTAGGAGCCACAGATTATTGCTGTTGCAACTACAGGTCCATTAAAATTGCAGTCACAAGAATAGTCTTGAATTCGTAATAAATATAATAATGTGAATTATTGGGATTGAGAATTAAAGCCGATGAAAAATAGTTATTTACTGTACACACACTTTAAGCAAAATTTTAAGAATTCAGGTTCTCCCACTATCACACTTAACATTGTTCATTCATTCTGCGTCTGAATCTCGCTATAAAACTACTGGTGTTTTGTAAAAGATATAGATTTGCTGTATTGTGTACATACTTTAAGTTAGTCTTATAACGAGGATTGGACGCAAATGCGAATGAAGCGACTTTTGAAGGAAGCGTTCCGGATGATTTTTAATAAATTGAGGGAAGGGGTTTTACAACGAGGTTGGTTTCATCTTGATTTACGCTCTTTCTAAAACAAAATTAGAATCGATAATAATCATATTATAATCCATATTCATTGACAACACACCCGAGGATATTTTTTGTAAACTTGTTTCACGCTTTCGAAGCTCATGTTTTCCAAATCCAATAAACAAATACGGGAATCACGGGTAATTTATTTTTTCTCGTTACATTTGTATTTTACGCCAATACATACACGTCATATAAAGGAAAAGTAGGTTGATAGGTATCATTGAGATCTAAACTAAGAAAAAAAGCTATACTACGGTTGCTAGAATGTCAATATCAAAGGATGTCACTACAGAAATTTAAATCAAAACATAAAACCAGATAATTTGAAAACAGTGTTGGAACGTTCTTTTTCTAAAAATAAAATACTCGCGTTGAGAAATTTTGCTTCGATCCAGTTATTATCATTGTAAGTTAATTATCTAAGAAATTTTATTTATGAAAGCTTTACACACTGAAAAAAAGTGGTAATACTTCCCATCTTATCGAAGTTACTATTCCCATTTTTACATTTTAATGATTCTCGTTCTTCTATGTTAACTTTTCCTGTCGGAGATGGTAAGCATTATTATCCGAGATGATAATCATTACTATCTCAGAAGGCAAAATTCAAAAATTTTTCAAACATAAGAAATATTACTATCTGGATGATAGCTATTACTATCAGCAATAGTACACGCTGCAAAAAATGCTTAATATTACCATCTTGCAATAGGGTGCGATTACCATCTGTGAGAATCATTATCATGCTTTTACGTTAACTATTCGTTTCTCATGTAGTAATAATTACTATTACCGATGGTAATAGTTACCATCTAGATAGTAACAATTACTATTGTCGATGGTAATAGTTACCACCTAGATAGTAATTATTACTTTTGCCGATGGTAATAGTTACTTAGATAGTAATAATTACTGTTGCCGGTGACAATAGTTACCATCTAGATAGTAACAATTACTATTGTCGATGGTAATAGTTACCTGGATAGTAATAATTACTGTTGCCGATGATAAAAGTTACCATCTAGATAGTAATAGTTACCATTTAGATAGTAATAGTTACCATCTAGATAGTAATAATTACCATCTAGATAAAAATACTTATCATCTCCGATAGGAAAAGTTAACATAAAAGAATGAGAATCATTCAAATGTAAGGATGGAACTAATTACTTCGTTAAGATGGGAAGAATTACCACTTTTTTCAGCGCGTAATTATTACTATTCGAGAAATGAATAGTTAACATAAAAGCATGTTAATGATTATCACATACAGATGGTAATCTTTCCCTATTTCAAGATGGTAATATTTAGCATTTTTTTTCAGCGTGTAAAAGCTACGTTAATGCATTAATGGAAAAAAATGAATTTGTAAGTTTCTATGCATTTTCATTCCTTAATTTGTAAGAAAAAAAATTTTTTGTATCAACTTAAGTACACCAAGTTTAAAATTTACGTCTAGCTGCGATGAAAACAATTTATGTCAAATTTTCATGCGAAATATTAACAGTCACGACGGTCATGCATCAACGTCCTTAAAAATATACAATAAGTCTGTCAATTTAATTGCAAACATCAATTTCTTGAAATAAAAATAAATAAATAACGAAGAAAAAAATATTATGTTTTACGTAGCAATAACATATTTTTTACTTTATGTTTTTCCAGTGTCAAAAGCAAAAATTGCTGGGAATTCCGAGCTATACATCAAAAGTGGAAGTGATATAAATCTTACTTGCATCGTACTACAGACACCCGAACCACCGTCTTTTATCTACTGGTAACTTTTTTTTTCTTCTCTTACCTTTTAATTTCTTCACTTTATCATTATGTCTTCTGTATCCTGTAGCAGTGTCGTATTTATATAATTATATAAACAAACTAATTTTTTTTTCAAATAAACTTTTTATCTAATTAAGAACAGTACTGCCGTCAATATACATTCGATATTTTAACGTATTATCCATTATACAAAATATATAATCTAAGCCTTTAAAAATCTTGCAAAAAAAGAAGGATAGCAATATAATATATTCTGCAAAAGATTATTTTTCTAGGCAACAAAAAACTGAATATCACTGAATGATCATATTCATGAAAATTATTTGCTAGTCTGGGCATTTTTTCATGAATATTTACTTACGACTTAAATTCCTATTATTGACCTATTGACAGTTGAGGTCAGACGTAGGTAACCTTTTTCGCTTATGATGTAGCATAGATTAGTCTCATATTACATTATGGATTAAACTACTGAGGTTCAGAGAGTAAAGGTTAATCCATATCAGGTTCAAATAGAATCTTAAACTGCAACGCTACCATGTACTTCAATTCAATTTAAATCGATTTTTCATCAATATACCATTAATCGTAAGCGAAAAAAAAACTTAAGTAAAATTAGGGAACACTAAATGAAAGGGAACGTCAATTTTATAGCATTATCCTAAAAACTGAAATCTTTGTATACGGAACATAATTTTTCAATAGGAACAGCAATATTTTTTTGAAGATCGTGATTCTGCCCAAATTATATTTTGTTTCAACGGAGATAAATAAGTAAAGTTTCCTATATTGCGTAGTAATTTTTCTTGTGTTACATAGCGATACTGTCCTTCTAATATGCCCTATCCCACAAAATTTGACATTTTCACTTTTTTGAAAAATGGAATCATTGTAACAATGTGCAGCTTATGTAAAAATTTTCGAGGTCAAATTGTTTATTTAGTATTTTTAAATAAATATTCTTATATGTCGTATCCCACACGCAGACTTTCGCGCATTCTAATATGTCGTATCCCACATTCGTATAGGTTTAGTCACGCTTAACATTTTTTATTTTAAGTTAATTTTAAGGAAGCAATTAACGACATGAGTAAGAAGGTAATGATGTATAATTTTTGACTCTTCTTACAGCATATAATTCAAAATTATTTATTCACTGCAAGTGCCTGTATTTTATGAAAACATGAAAATAAATTTGTAGGTTATACCAATGTAAGCATAATACAAATAATTTTTTTTTGCCGACTGCGAAACGTTTTTATCGTCTCCTGAAAAATTTCCCAAATGTGGGAAGGGCATATTAGAATGGCAGTACCGATATAAAATTTTTCCATGTGATATGAAAATTTATAATTATAATTTGAAAAAAAAAATTTCGAAAGCCAAAAGGGCATATCGTACCTTTTCTAGGTAAACCTCGTAACTACAAAATTAGAATTTTTTTAGAAATCGGTTTAAACATCTATTCTGTTACACGTGCGTCAATGGAAATATTAAAATTCAAAAGTCTCTCAAACATTCTGTTATAATTATAAAAATTTGAAGCTTTTTTTACGGAACAGCACTACTAAAGAATGTTTTTCCCTCACAATTTTAGTTATGAAAAAAAAGTAGTTACGAAGTTTACCCAAAAAGGGGACGATATAACTTAAATTATATGGCCTTTAGGCTTTAAAAATTTTTTTTTTCAATTTCCAGCTTTAGAATATGTCTACAATATGAGTAGCAATTCAAAAAAAATTCTACG
Source organism: Microplitis manilae (assembly GCA_030273425.1). Classification (NCBI taxonomy): domain Eukaryota; kingdom Metazoa; phylum Arthropoda; class Insecta; order Hymenoptera; family Braconidae; genus Microplitis; species Microplitis manilae. Next base: position 27,004,667 of record CP092722.1, on the reverse strand, counting down.
CCCTTTTGGTCTTAAACAGTGACGAAAGCCAAAAGGGCGTATAAATATACAAGTCCTTCTGGAATTAGTGACGCGATGTGTGTGCATAAAAAAAAAATTCAAAGTCTAATTTGTAAAGAGTCTGGAGACTAGTCAGTTCACCCTAATGAACAATAAAACTCAAGCAAAATAGTTGAGTAATTTAATAAAACTCTTAATTTCATAGGGTTAAAAAAAAGCAATAAATATTATATAATATAAAAACAAGTATCACTTTGTAAATTAAAGGTACAGAGGTGAGCATGTGATAAACTACAGTCAACGAGGAGGAATCAGTGTCGTGACAGAGAAACAGACCAGGACATCGCGTCTGTTGATTTCTCGGGCACTCCCAACAGATTCTGGCAATTACACCTGCGCTCCTTCTACAGCAGAGTCAGCCAGTGTCCTAGTACACGTACTTAATGGTAGGTGAATTCCCAAGCTATTCGTTCTCATCTCTCAATTCCTCGTCGCATCGTTGATTTTCATTAGTGCCCTTGCGCAACCCTCTCTCATCTTTTTCCTCATTTAATTTTACTTCCTACACAATTTATCGTCTGTTTCAGTATCTATACATAAACTAACTCAATAAACGACGATTGATAGCTATCTTATAGCATTATAATTATCGGAATTTACTCTTTCATTCAACTTCGATCCATTTTAAACTCACTATTGCACACCTTTAATCCGAGGTACTGCATAGTTGAAAATTTTGAGTTAAATCTAACATGAACCGTGGACTGTAAAAAATTTTTGGTGTCTGTGTTTTAACACGGTGTGTGTTATCTTTCGCAACGCTTAATTATGATTTTAAAAAATACAATAAATAACTGACCCAATAATGAAATACAATGTCTAATACTTTCAATCGAAAAAAATTACTCATTGCAAGTAACATTGTATTCATTAATCAAATTTCAATTAATTACAACCTAACAATATACACAGAGAGAATTTTATATACTGAAAAAAATAAATATTTGGCTTTTCTTTAAATATTTCGTAATGACAAATAAATATATATATTACAAATACACGGAGAGAAATTTATGGTAACAATTACAATCATGGGAATGGTTCCCATAACGCATGGTAACTGGTTTCTTTGAACGTTACCCATATATATTATAGTAACCATTACCATAACATTATCTTAATGATTACTATAATGTATATGGTGACCATTACCATAATATATGGTAACAATTACCATAATATATGGCAATCATTACCATAACATTATTGTAATGATTACTATAATATGTATAGTAAACATTACCATAATATATGGTAACAATGACCATAATATATGGCAATCATCACTATAGTATAATGGTAATCATTACCATAGTATAATAGTAATCATTACCATAGTATAATGGTAATCATTACCATAGTATAATGGTAATCATTACCATAGTATAATGGTAATCATTACCATAGTATAGTGGGAACGATTACCATAATATTATCGTAATGATTACTATAATATGTATAGTAACCATTACCATAATATATGATAACAATGACCATAATATATGGTAATCATCACTATAGTATAATGGTAATGATTACCATAGTATAATAGTAATCATTACCATAGTATAATGGTAATCATTACCATAGTATAGTGGGAACGATTACCATAATATTATCGTAATGATTACTATAATGTATATGGTAACAATTACTATAATATGTGATAATCATTACCATAATATATGGTAATCATTACCATAATATTATAGTAACCTTTACCATGACATTATGGTAACCATTATCATATATATGGTAATAATTCCCATACATTATGGAATTAATTATTATAATATATGGTAACGTTTACCATAGAATAACGGGAAAGATTACCATAATATTATAGTAATCTTTACCATCACATTATGGTAACCATTATCATATATATGGTAATAATTCCCATACATTATGGAATTGATTACCATAATATATGGTAACGTTTATCATAGAATAACGGGAAAGATTACCATAATATTATAGTAACCTTTACCATGACATTATGGTAACCATTACCATATATATGGTAATAATTCCCATACATTATGGAATTGATTACCATAATATATGGTAACGTTTACCATAGTATAATGGGAACGATTACCATAATATTATGGTAATAGTTACCATAATATATAGAGTTTGTTCCCATATGCACTTAGGAACCGTTACAATATGGTTATAGGATTGGTTCCTATTTGCTTATGGGAACTATTCCTATGAATATGGTAATTATTACAATAATTCTTTCACATGCGATATGGGAACTGTTACCATAATGATAGGAATTGTTCCCATACTTATGGGAACTTTTCCCAGAAAGTATAAGCCTATATTCCATAATTCCAAGTAATCATTACCATAACGGTATGGGATGATATTTTCTAAATGTTCTAGGAACGGTTACCATAAATTTCTCTCCGTGTAAATATGGCCGTTGATTAAAATAATTTCATAATTTGACTGAAAATATTATTTGTTTGTGCTAAAGAATTTACATTCGTGACTAATAACGAAAAATTTTGCGATACTTAACGTATATTTGAAGCACATGGCCTAATTAACATTTATTTGCAACAATTGGAACAATTCTTTACTACAGATAAATCACTTATTTCACGCAATTTAATTGCTCAAATATATTATATCTTTCTCACAACTAAATATTTATTTGATCTTATCCAAGCATACAAATTTGCTTGTAATTCTCTCATCAAATCAAATAAATGTTTTAATAAATTAAAAAAATTACTTTAAATAAATTATTTGAGAGCTATCGCACACTAATTAAATGAAACAATTATAAATTTGGAAGATTTAAATCCTCAGTCTCATTTTTAATAAACTTCATTCAATTCTTTCAAATATATCATAGCCATTTCACTCGTGCGTTTATAAATTTTTTAAACTTTTTTTAATTATCCCGTAATACACTTTTTGTTTCAATTTATCAAAGTATATGAGCAAGAATTAAAGTATATGCTTTTAAAATACAATGCAACGCAGGTTATTTTTTAGTGCTATCGACATATGTACATATAAAATGTTTCGTTTATTAAATCAGCTTTTATATACATTTATTATTCATTTTAGCGTATCTTATATCATACAGCCGAGTTCGTTAAAGCCACAGGCAAAAACAATTTTTTTTTCTTTAGTATAAATCTGCAAGCAGTCATTATTTCATATAACCTAAATCATTATATATAATGTCTAATAGTATAATATACTACATTATGTTTTTATTTGTCAAAAAAAAAAATATATATACACATATATATATATATATATGAAATAATCGTTAATATTAAATTTTCGAAAAAACCCGGAAATAATTAAAAACGTTTCATGCTTTGCGCGTTTTCGAATAATTATATTGAATTTTTGAGCTCCTGTAATGGTCTTAGCTGTAATTTATAGCAAATCTAATGTTTCTTTTGCTTCGAAATAGTTGCTTCTTAATAAATAAAAACATTTATTATAACTGCTCATAAATAGCATTAACTTTTACTTACTGCTTTTAAATCCCTACTCAAAACCAAAAAATATTGAAATCAATTTATAATATGCAAAAAAAACAAGTATACAGTGTCAAAAATCGGAACTGATAATCATTTATAGCGAAAAAAAATTATTTCAAATTTTCAAAAATCGAAAAAAAATAGTAATTATGGAAGGCCCACTACCGGACCGGGCTTAAAAGTTGCAGAATGGATAGAAGTTTAAAATAGAAAATTTTCAAGGAAATCGAAGGATGCATCTTTTTTAAAAACACAGTTGAAAACTTAAAATTCAAAAATCGCGATTAAAATCATTTCGTATATTTGTTTTGTATTTTTTTCTTTAAAGGCCATCTAAAAACAAAAATTTTGAAAAAAAAAACATTGAATTTCGACCATTATTACGAAAGTTATGATCAAAAAACCATAAAAAGAGCGGCTTTTTCTAAAATTCGATAGTTTTTAAACCATTGATCAAAAAAATCTCAAAATTTACCAGGAAGCCTCTTTTGAGGGGTACTAAAAAATACCCAAAAATTAAGAAAATCGGAAAAATAAATTTTGAAACCGTCCGATTTGGCGTGGAATGCCCCATATATATATATATGAATAAATGATATAAAAATTATTAAATAATGCATTAGAGTAAAAACTTAACATAAAATCAAATGCGAATATATATATATATATAAAACTTTCTTTGTTTTATAAATATATATAAAAAAATTTTATTTATTATATTTTGTACGTGTATGTGCAATAGATATGATGGTAAGTTTTTCGAGAAAACATACTTTATTTTATATTTTTGTATCATCTGTTTTCATGTCACGTTTATATACATCGTATCGTCCTCCTCCTTGTCATCTGATGGTTATACATGGTAAACAATATTGCGAAAAATTGAAATAATAAATAATAACGTTTCAAAAAAAAGTCAAATTTTTTTATTCATTCTTGGAAAATATGAGAATTGTGGTGAAGAAACCCCCCGAGGCTTAGAGGGAGAAAGAGGGTTAGACCCTTTTAAAGATTGGGAAGTATTTTATCAAATTTGGGATGGAAAAAAAATCTAGACGACTTTTTGTTGAGCTGCGAACGTGCAATCACCGTAGCATATTCGTTAGAAAATTTTATTTTTGTAAAAATAAAGTAAAAATAATGAGATCAGATTATTTTGGTGTAGAATGGTTGGCTTATTGATTGTTAGACTGAGTAATGCGATTATTTTATAGAGGATATTTTGTCAGAAAGTAATTTTTATGAAGCAAATTTTTTAGAGAGAGATACTTTTTTCAATGAACTAAAACATCTACAAGACCATAAATAATTATTTTTAATATATAAACGTCAACACGTTCTGATTTTTTTTTCAGCCATTATTAGATTAGAGAAGTAGTAAATTTTAAAAAATTAAATACACGAAAATCCTTTGATGGGATTCGTCAAAAAATAACTGACTAAAATTACCCGGCTAAAATACTAAGAAAAAAAATCACTGACATCAAAGTAATCGCATTACCCATAGATATTTGTATTGGGGATTTTTACTTTGGTGATTTAAGATTTGAAGATTCATATTCCGGCCTATTATAAAAATTTATTCCACATAAGCTTTCAGTTGAAACCCAACATCTACTTCTACGAATAAGAAAAAATTTTTATTAAAAAAGAAACTCTAACCTAAATTGAAAAAACTATTTGCTATAAAATATAAATCTAGATGGGAAAAATTGTGGTGCTAAAATAATATCATTACAGTAAGTACTTACTGATATTAAAATAGCATCACAAGTGTGGTACAAATTTATAACTACAGTGACACAACTTTCGTATCAGTTTTCGCGCTCGCACAACCCAACTGTAATGGTTATTTACGTACCTTGGGCGAACCTCGCGCCATTACAGTCGAGGTGACTAATGTTTGCAGCAGGGATAGTATAAAGCCGAGACCCGTTAGGGCTACTCGACTGTATGAAGATCAGTGCACGCATGCGCAATTTCCTCTTCGACTGTATTGTAACCAGTCAGAATATCCATGATAGAAATATCCATGAAAAATATCCAATACAATAATATCTATTGAAAAAATTATCCATTTTTAAACATATCTAAATGAAAATAATCAATCATCAAAAATATCCAAAATAGCAATTTTTGGAACTATTTTCGCCATGCTTTTGTTCCTACTGACAATGTTGTACAGGCATACGAGCTACTAGTTATAACCTATCAGGCGGTTATAGATAATTTTGAACACGGATTTATTTAAAGTGGTAATTATTACTTATGGATATTTTTCCATTGGGTATTTTACATGGTTATTTTTGCACTGGATCTTTTTACATTGAATATTCTGGCCTAGAACCACAAAAATTTTAACTTTCAGTTGGACGTGATCCGCGTGTTTGCTATCCTCGCCTTCGGCTTGGGTAGTCAATTCTACACGCGGGTTAAAATCCCCTACTTTCCTCCCTTGGTGTGTAGTATACTATTTCATGATATCAGCAACGAAACTTGAAGTTTCAGTGTCTTTACAGCCAGTCGAAACAAGCTAATTTCAAGCGGGTGCTGCAAACAACTACTAGCAAATTCCTAATTCACTGCATAGAGTACGTTCTTCCCTTGGGACGAAACACAATGGTTTCTGCCCGGTGTTAGTTATATTTAATGTTTATTTGCAGCCTTATTACTCTCATTTGTTTGCTTGTCCCTTCAGTTTACTCATTTCATTTTAGTGACAGTTTTAATTAACCAAATAATATTACTAAAATTGAGTAAAATGATATTTTTAACTTATTTACTATCTAATAAAAGACTGTAAATCACAGATTTCTCATTCTCTGACAATACTCCGCATCATCGGCTTGAAATTAATTTGTTTCTTACTGACTGCTGACACTAAATCTTCAAGTTCCGATACAGGTAATCATGAAAAATATAGTGTGACTCAGAACTAAACACGATTTCAGACTGCGGGTGATGTCATCCCAGGCAGCCAAATTCACCCTAGTCTAAAATCGTCTTGTTTCTGTACAGGATTAAATTTTATTTCAATAAAAAAAATACGTCATAACCTCAAACCGGCTTCAAAACCATATTTCTACCTTAAAATAAGTGACATTTAATATAATCTTAGTAGTAAAAATTGATTATTCACGAGTTGTCACTTATATTAGCTGATTATTTAAATTATAAAATCCATTTTCGAGCAAAGTATTGAATCTATCAATATCATAAGATGTTAAACTTACTGATATTACTTATTCAACTTACTTAATTATTCAAGTAATGGATTAATTTTCACAAGACATTCATAATTAATTCAATCTTTAGTACAAATATGCACATCAACTTATAACCCACTACAAATTCCCAATAATTAAAATTAAAAATTTATAAAATTACATGCGCGAGTCATATACAAGTCACTATCAATAATTCAATTTTTATCTCCACTATAAACCATTTCCATATTTAAATTATTCATATATATATAGTTTTAAAAATCCACTTAATGTTTCAGGAGAACATCCAGCGGCAATGCAACATGGGAATTCAAGTAATAGTGGTGCAGCAACTTGTACACTAGCACTACTACTGCTTTTTCTTTATGCTGGCTCTTTTGTAAGATGACTGATTAGTGATAATAATGATAGTTATTATTATTATTATCAACCCTAATAACTTTTTAACAGACATTTACTTTAAATTGTGGTGCATTTGAGTGCGTTCAGAATTTTAGACAGTTATTATCTATCTCAGCATATATATATACATATATATACATATATACATATATATATATATGCTCCTTACCTGATTGAATGGAATTTGTCGCATCGCATGACAAGAGTATTTGTGATTTATATCTTATTTTGTATAATAGTGTAAAATTATCTACATCTAATCAGGCGGGTGATATTCTCGCAATAAATTTATCTCCATTACGAGCCTGTGTCACAATACGCATTGACATGATTTGTATTATAATATAATGATGTGAGATAACAATTAAGTAATTCAATATATACATACCTATATATATATATATTGATTCCCCCAAAGTTGTTTAGCACTTTTGTGTATTTTATCATTCGTTGTTTTATTTACTATTATGATGAATAAATAAAATGGTTTATTATACTGTAGTATGTATATTTACACAAATGAGGGAAAATATTAAATCCGGTAAATAATATTATTTATTTACTGCAGATATAAATTAACGAATTGTATGTGGGTGTAATGTAAGCCATATATACTGGGGGATAAATATGTGGATTTATTTTATAAAATAAAGAAAATATCACACTTATATGCGGTAATTAATAACACTGTAATGATCAATTTTTAAATGTAATAATAATAACGTTCATGTATGCTAAAGAAATAATTCATCAGTATGTAAAAAAACTTTAACAAATAAATACCTGTGTAGGGATTAATTGAATTGATCATGTTTGATCAAACGATGTTGACTACGAAAATAGAAACTGGTTAAATATCAAGAGTTAAATGTTTAATAAGGTAATGGGGTAAAATGGGTCGGTTAGTTTTTTTTTCGTTTGTCGGAGAAAGCAAATAGTCGAGGTAAAGGCCGGTTGCGAGAGAATTTTTTTTTGTCATTATTTTATAGGAACGATTATTCAAATGAGTTGACAATAAATTTTGTTTTCATTTAATGTAATTTTTGAGAGGAAACATTTTTGTGTAATTTTAAATTGAGGGGAAGAAAAACATTTTTAATCGTCATTACGATAAATTTTCTATTTTCGAGTTATGTTCAAAATGAAGTATAAAAAATTTTTTATTGCCGGTGAATTTTTAGTAGCTTAAAAAAATTTTTGTTAGCCACTTGTAAATCTAAGCTAAAAATGTCATTTGTAATACAATCAGCAAAAGAGTTGAAAAAAAAACATTTCCAAAAAAAATTTTCCATAAAAAATTTTTGAAAATTAATTTCTATACGGAAAAAAATAGGTACTGCAACAAGACGCAGTTCTGTGAGAACGACAAGATTTTCATGTTACAGCAACAGGATTCTTTCTGTGGAATCAACAAGATAAGAAACAAGTTTTATGTACTAATTTTTTTTGTCAGTAATAAAATTTCAAAATTCGAAACAAAATTGAAATTTAAAAAAAACTCAAATTTCGAAAAAAAAATTTTCTTCATCTCTATAAGAAGCATATAAATTTTATCCTACTAGCGTACATGTTTTGTGCGCAAGCGCGCGCGTGTCGTTTTTCATATATTTATTTTAAGGAGGTTCGACCGCAACTAGTGAGTCAAAGTAGTGTTTGAATTTTTTTGTTTGCTAAATTCTCCAAATACTTATAAAAATTCATTATTTTAATTTATAATAACATAACGAATTCATAAATTAATATTTATTACTTATTTAATTAAAGAAAGCAATGAAATTACTTGGTTGTTTTTGACTCATATGATTTAATAAAAAGATTTGGCAACAGCGCGTTTTAACTTCTTACACATGAATATTCAAATTAAAGCGGGAAAAATTTATTTCTAATCTCGTCTCTTTTATTAATGTATTTCTATCTTTGTTTTTTCTCTCAGCTGCTTCCGCGACGTTGCCGAACCCTCAATAATATGTATCTCTGTCAATGAACGAGATTAAATAATAAAGTTTAACTTGAATTATTTAAATAATTACAACGGTAACACTATATTGTTAAAATCTTATCATATTCCAAAAATATTCAAATTTATGGCATGTGGTTTTTTATTTCTTAAACTTGGGAGGTTAATAATGAAAATAATCGAACAAGTCATGACGGGAGCTTGTCCGCCATAAGAGCCTGTGTATAAGAACTTTAAAAACGTCATTTTTAAATCTTTTTTTCTAAAAAACTAGACGGTGGGTCATATTCAAATTTTGAGAATGCATAGATAAAGTACTTCTTTACATGTATACTAAGTTTCAAATCTTAAAGTTGGAAAATGTTTTTTACATTAGATTCGGTCGAACCTCCTTAATGTATATTTTCTTGTCATTTGTATATATTTTTTTGCTTTCGACCAATCAAGTAATCGGAAAAGAGGTTTCATACATCTCATGCCTTTTTTATTTAAGGATTGCTTTCACAGGGTTGCGTCCTGTTGTAATACATATTTTTTTCCGTGTAGATTTTTCAAATGCCTAAAAACAAATAAAGAAATAACGAATTACTATTAAAAACCCTTTTGTAAAATTTATCAAAATGGCTCACTTCGCTCCCCTTTTTCTTTAAGAATAATAAAGATCATAAAATTTTTTTCGCCGGCCTATTTTGCCCCACACTTTTTATTATCACACTAAGACTTATCTTATATATGAAATAATTATTTAAAAACTCAAGAGAAATAGTAAAAAGTATGACTCATTTTTTTCAACCCCATCCCCTTTCTTGATATCTTCATTTCAATACAAAAATTTGTTTATATATTACACATTCATTACTTCCAATACTATTGCCGCATAACATATCTTCAATTATGTATAGCACTTTATAATTATTACAATAATTACAATTATAAGTTGAATGGTCCGTCATTAATTTAAGATCTGTAATATATAACATATATTTTTAAATGCTATAAAGCATAAACAATAATTATAATAATAATTATAATAACTTGTAGATAATTATTGCATAATTTATTGAATATTAAAATTTACTGTCCGTAAATCACAGCATTATTATATTTTAATACAATATTACTTTTAGTTGCTTAATATAATTGAATGTACCATATCGTAAAAAAATTTAACCATTACAAATATTATAACAAAGACCAAGTTCTGTTGCTGATGAATTCAATTATTATTATTTTAAATTCATTCCGCAACTAATTTAAATTAAATTTATTTATTAACATATTTAATAAGTGTATAAAAACAAAAAAAAATAATAATAATAAGTAAATAAATTAGTATACGATTAAAATATTTATAATATCTTGATATAAAAGACAGTTTAACTAAAAAAATTCATTTAAGGAACGAGTGAGTGAAAGGATTAATGAAGGACACTGAGGCAAAATGGGCCACCATTTTAGAGAAAAAAAAATTTAGTTACTACTTACAAAAAAAGAGGGAGCAAGTTGATAGACAATTCAAAATCTTAAATAGTTTAGTCGAGGGCTTTTTTTAGGACATTTCCGTTTTTGGATCTTTTTTCAGATTTGAAAAATTTTAATACTTTTTGAGATATTCGCAAAAAATAAAACCCTTTTTTTTTACTAAATTGTTTATAACTTGTAATTTTTGCAAGCGCTCCAAAGTTTTCAAAAAGTTTCTAGATGCGATGACGAATCGAATGACACCTCGATCATAATTTTCCGAGGCGAATAAAAAACTTTGACCTAAAAGGCACATGTTGACTAGACTATAAGAGGAACTACTAGTGTGAAATTTTGAAAAAATACATTTTTTTTTGCATACTTCGTCTACAACTTCAAGAACTACATACTACAATTTCTAGTGCATATCTTGAATAGTTTTTTTGAGTTACAGCCATCTGAAGAGCAGTCGCTTATCGGATCTCGAAAATACATTTTTCAAAATTGCTGCAGTTATAATCGAATCAAAAATGTAATTCTGTCAGGCCAAAAATGATCAAATTTTCGCGCGAAATTTGAAATTTTTTTTAAAAACTCCGTCATTTTTAAATTTAAATTTTTTTTTAACCCGAGGGTCATGGTACGGAAATTCCTTCTAGTTTAATGAACTTTTTGGTTGTTTTGATTTCCAAAATTTTTTTTCGGCGGTCACACTAGTGGTCCTCTTTAATAAAAAAAAATTTTTCAAGCGCTTGTTATTCAAATTATTTTAACAGGAACTTGAAGAGTCGATTCTGAGATAAAATAGGTCAAATGTAAAACAAATTTGATTACACTGTCAGGCTGATCAACTTGCCCATCTTTCTCTATCAATCATAAGTAGAAAAATTTTTTCTCTACAAAATGGTGTATCATTTTTCCCTGACATCTAAAAAAATAAGTGTCTCAATTTGCCCCGAATTATTTAAAATAAATAAATTTTATTTATTAGAATGAAGATGAGCTGATGACATTAATCTGATTACTGCTCTGCTACTGCCGCTACAATTTATGCTATTATATACTACCAAGTACCATGATGATGACAATAATGATAATAATAATGATACCAATACTGATACTGATACCAATACTAATACTAATACTAATACCATTACCAATGTCCATGGCCTCATTATTGTGCATATACATTATTAGCCGTGGTAACGTTTGTCAACGCAGATACTAAAAATAACTCGAGGTATATGAGAATATATATGTACGTGTAGTTCCGTGTCACGCGTAAATCAGACAGAAGTGATGTGAACCAAGAGCTGGTGATAGATATAGAGCATCCAGCTAAAGGGGTAGTATGTAATGGTATGTTAGTACAGAAAGGTGGCGGTAGCAGCGACGGTTAAACATTTCAGCCAATCGAGCGAATGTAAGCTTTATAGTGTCAGAGTTCTCCCGTCCCTTGCTATGTACGTATTTATGTATTTATGTATATGTGAGTGTATGTTATGTATACGGGTGCAATGTTACTGAAATAGACTTTGTAGCGTATGGTATATATATATGAAGGATCTTCATTTACTTTAAATACCTTTGAATTAATAAATAATGCTCGCTGCCGCCGTTCGTGTATATTACACTCTAGTACTCAGTACCCAGTATTTGTCTATTTATTTTGTTTTGTATAAAATAAGTAGATGTTTATTAACTATTAATTTAAGAGCGAACGAATATAATGGACTATGAATAAAATATACAGGTTAAAATGTTTATATTTAAATATTAAATATATAATTAGGTTTGTTGGGTTAAGTCGGTTACTTTGTAAAAGTATAAGTATTCATTCGGGTTTACAAATGAATGGGATTATATTTTTTCATTGTTTAATTAATTTATTAAAGAGTCTTTATGATGTTGGTTTACAAATTTACGGTTACATTATATACATGTGTGTATATATAATATAGAGTGGAGGTGGGAAGAGAAGAAATAGCTTTGTGAAAGTTATAGAAAATTTTTGAAAACTAGGGTTTGTAGCATGTAATACTAGGGTAATTTTTATGACACTTTGTTGTGGTTAGATACACTAAAAAATTTTCAGAATGGATGATTTTTTATTTATTTAACTCCCTTGGAGTGAATTTCACTCTGAAGGGGAGGTTCGGAAAATATTAATTCTAGCCTCATCGAACCTCAATCTAGCCTCATTAAACCCAAGTAAGCTTCAATTAAGCCTCACTTAGCTAAAAAAGCATTTTGAGCCTCAAATAATGCTCATAGAGCCTCAATGATCCTCAAATGATGCTCAAAGGGCCTCAATGAGCCTCAAATGATGCTTAAAAGGCCTCAATGAGCCTCAAATAATACTAATCGAATTAAAATTACATTTGATCGAACTCGTAAAATTATTATTATTATAGATTCATTGAGTCGAGACTAGGTTCATTTGAGGCTAATCGAGGCTTATTGAGCATCTGTAAGCATCATTTGAGGCTCATTGAGGCTCTATGAGCATTATTTGAGGCTCAAAATACTTTTTTAGCTAAGTGAGACTTGATTGAAGCTTACTTGGGTTGAATGAGGCTAGATTGAGGTTCGATGAGGCTAGATTGAGGTTCGATGAAGCTAGATATTATGACCCAGGATCCCTTTTCATATATTCACGCGAAATGATTTTTAAAAATTATGAGTCGCAAACTGCCGTATGATTTACATCAACCATACCACGAGATAACATTTCATATTGCACCGAAATATCAAAGATTCCCATAAAAACTATGTCACTAGCTATTCAATAATTTAATATTTTCACTATGTATTATATATATGAAATTATAATTTAGATTTAAATAATTATGGTTCTAATTAACAGGTATTTCTATAAAAAAATTTTTTTAGAAAAATTACATGTTGGATATTCAAATACCCCCTCAGCCCCTACTTATCGAAAATAGAGCCCCAAAAAAACTAAAAATATACCAGAATACGTATCGATTTCTATATTTTAGAATTCATTATTTGGAGTCATGAACATTTCAATTGGTGTTAAAAAAGATTACATGTGGGTTAATTACGAAAGTTAAGTATTGAAATAGACAGTGAAAGTTTTAACTGAACACATAAGTAACTTTAGAAATAGTTTGTAAGAAATACATCTAACAATTCATACGGGCACATCCGAAGATTGTATCATCTCATATTTGATGACTTTTTCGTTTAAAAATAGTCAAATACTATTTCTTAAAGTTAGACGTAAACTTCTCTAAAAATTACAAGAAACTTTTATAAAAATAGAATGCTTCAAGTTATAAATTCACTGGAAAGTAATATAATTTTTTCTTTAGTACTTTGTTGTTTAAATAAAAAAATATGAATCGAGCACAAAAGTATACATATGAAACTCACAAAATAACATTTTTAGTATTCGTCTACACAGTTATAAATTATTAATTACTTTTTCCACTACATGAATGTCCTTATAAGCTATTGGTTTGTCAATTTTAATCCAATAAAATTCCTTTAGTCATAAAATATTTACTTTTAATTTAAAATGCTTCTATCGACTATTAAATTTTCATTATAAATTCAATAAATTTTCTTTGATTATCTAATTTATTTTTCCTTCAACATATTTCTATTGCGGATTCAAAAAGTTATGATTAATAAATTTATTTTTTATTTAAAAGTTTCTAACTCTCTCTCTCCTGCTTTTTAATACTTGTCATTAACAAATCTCATTTGTTGGTCAATTAAATTTTCGAATATAAAAATCTATATTACTTGAGCTTTGAAAACAAACGGCAGTTTGCCATAAATATATTTACGTTGCTCCTCATGAGACCTAAACATTCCAGCAACGTAAATATATGATGGTTGTTTTATAAAATAAACACAAGTGACTTTGTATAGTTAATATTAATTTCAATAAAAAATCTACATTTAACTAATGTAATCACAACACATAAAATTTTATAAATTACATTACTCTTGCTGTCAATCTTACAACATTTACGGTGTAAATAAAGCAACTATTTTACTCGTGATATTTTTTTGAAATTAATAATTTTGTTATAAAACTAAAAAAAATAATTCTTTAATCTTGATTACACCGTATTTTGATTTTAATAAATGTGTATGTGGGTATAACTAATTTCTGGAATAACATTGTTGAGTAAATCTCAATCCAAATGGAACAATGTCGTCGTGCACACATATATTAAAACAAATTATTTCTTGGTGAGTAATATATATATTAGGGTGGCCCAAAAAAACCTACTACTTTTTTTTTTCGAGTCTCTTATGAAAATTTGTTGGCTTACGATGTTTTAAGAAGCCTTTCCAAAAATCAGCTCGATGAAAAATTTTCAAGAGGTCGCTCACGAATTTTTAAAATATCAAAAATGATTGAAATTCGGATTTTTTGCTTCTAAATTTTTTCTTTCTCGTGGCAGCAATAGTTTATATTTGTAAAATCATGTACATGCTGAAAATTTCAGCCCAAAATTTAAATATGTGAACGGCGCTCAAGAATTTTGAATATTAACTGATAATATGTGACTAATACTTCGAATTAGTTTTTGTATTTTTTTATAACTCAATTATTGTCATTTCACTGAAATATAACTTTTGCATAACCAAAAATATACAGGACAGTCTTGAACAATAAAATTTGGTAAGTTTTGAATGAGCGAAAAAACATAAAAATTGAATTAAAAAATAAAAAAGTATGTAAATAACTTATTACTTCTCTTTCTCGGGTTATATTTTCATTGAATGTGATGCAAATTGATGGTGAAAAAATCGAGAAGCTTTATTATCAATATTCTCGGGTCGCTCGAAAACGTTCAAAAGACAGCACTCGGAAACATTCAAAATTCTCGAGCCAGGTTTAAATATTTAAATTTTGGACTTAAATTTTCAGCGTAGTCATGATTTCACAAATATAAACTATTGCTGCCATAAAGAAAAAAATTTGAAATAAAAATTCAAATTTCGATGATTTTTGATATTTTAAAAATTCGTGAGCGACCTCTTGAAAATTTTTCATCGAGCTGATTTTTAGAAAGGCTTCTTAAAACATCGTAAGCCAACAAATTTTCATAAGAGACTCAAAAAAAAAATAGTCAGTTTTTTTGGGCCACCTTAATATATATGTTTCTAAATCAGTCTTTAGGGTGTTGAATTCTACAAAACGTTGCATGTTTCACATCATTAGTTACCGTAATACAATGTATGTAATCACAACTTAGAAATTTTGTAAAAATAATATAAGTCGAATGTACAGTAGTGCTGCAATATATCTTCAAAGGTTTTCAATAAAATTTACAAAGCTATTTCTTCCCTGCGGTGTGATAGCGTACATTTTTATAAGAATTTAATAAAAAAAAAAATCAATTATGAACAGCGTCGAACATCGACGATGGCGGCAGTGAAGCGACGGCGAAGCTTGAAAAAAATACGATGTACATTATTAAATCACCAATCGATTCATATATATGTAAAATATAAATTCATTGAGAGAAATATACATATACAAATATAAGTACATTATTAAAATAAATAATTAAGATAACGAGAATGCGACTGGTAGTATATAAGTATTATTATTACTATTAATATATATATTTATGATAAGTAAGTGCGCGTTAGTAAGAGAAAAAAAGCTATGTGCTGGTAGATAAATTATGAAATGATAATATTATTTAAAAATGTTAAAATATTATTGAAATTACTGTGTATATAATGAAAATATTGATTTATTGGTTATTTATTTTGTTGAATATAGTTGTACTATTGCGAAATTGGTAAATATAGTAAAGAAATTGATTATTTGTGAACAATAAAATGGTATTTTATTTTTCCCTTTGCTATTTTTATTTCTTTTTACTTTAATAAATTTTCTTTGATGTTTATTTTATTATAAAATATATTTTTATACCTAAGATGCAAAACAAGTATGTTAATTTGCTAAGCAAAGCTACTTATTGAAATGCTCGGAATGTAGTTAGTTATATTTGATAATTCTATTCAATTGAAACAATAGATGAAAATAATATCCTGTGTATATACTTTATGTCTGGTAATTTATTTTATAAATTGCATTGTTTGGGTATTTCAATGAGTAACTCTGCCATGCTTGTGCTACTATAAATTAACAGAACTTATAAAAGTCAGTCAAAGTGCGGGCGGAATTCCCATACAAAGTTGCCGTTAATGGAAAAAATGCCGTAGGTTGGCCGATGTCCGACTGCAGTCGCTCGGCCAAGCATTGGCAATTAGTAATGGCCCAAACTTGGTTAATTACCAGCAACCGATTAATTTTTCATCAAGATAGCGTAATCAATTTGAAGTGATATTTATTTAAATTTTTGGATGTATATGTTATGGTATTACTGGTTTCATATCGGAATATGACCCCGTACCGGAAACGACAGTCATACGACGCTGCCGATGGCTGGCCAATGAATGGTTCCTTATGACTGGCCAATAAATGGTTACCTATGACTGGCCGATTATCGGTTTGCAACGTTGGGCCACTATTTGGTGAATCAGTGGGCCATGAATGATTCTTATTGAATGAAAAAATCTACTCATCAATTACTAATTATTCAAATAACTTATTATTACAGTTTTCTTTAATTAGTAATTCGTTATTTTTGAATTAAACTAAGTCTTAATTAATAAATATTTTAATTTTCCGATTAAAATTATTTACAACTAACAATTAAAATATTTTTTAATTCGTTATTATTTGCAATCAACAATCGCAAATTTTATAACTTAACTTATAAAAATTAATTTATTTAAAAAATAAGACATATTTTAAAGTAAATATTATTTTTAATAATAGTGCTAGAGCAAAATAATTCCAGTGGGTTCTTAAGAACTAATTAACTAAATTTAATAAGTTTTATTTTAAAAAATCATGTAATTATAATAAAAATAGTACGAAATTTTTTTTTTTTAAATAATCGATAATATTAATTAAATTGCTCGTTACATTTCATAAAACTGAGTGGTTGCAGCAAAATGAATAAGTAGATCATTTAAAAGTATCTACTCAACATCAGCAGGTTCGTCCGGTAGCCAGCGTTCAGACCCAGTATTCAGAAGGACGGCAGTTCGCGCCCAGAGCCCAGCAGAATTTTCACCGAGTTTTTTCACATCATTTACCCCACTTAAATAGTTTAAACGTTAATGATTACGAATACTATTAGGAAATTAAGAAAATAAAAATTTTTTTAATTTAATTTATTTGTTTGCTTGGCTGATTGCTGGCTGCCATTGATCGGCCGATAGTCGAGCGCCATTAATGGCCCGAGGTTATCATTCTGACTATAAGCCGTTTATCGGCCAATGAAAATTGCCATTGCTGAGCCATTAATCGACATTCTTGGCCCAGTAATGGCCCGATGCAGGGCCGATTTCCAAACTTTGTATGGGTTATTTTCAATAAAAACAAAATTTATAATTGAAATATATGAGAATAATTATCGTGGATTAAAAATGTAACGAAAAATTAATACGATTCAGATGACGAGTTTTTAAATAAAAGAAAGATTAAATGTTTTTTTTTTTTACATATTGTTGATCAAAAAAAAAAACAGAGCATCTGAAATAAGTAACTTTTTGCAGCGCGATAGTGAGTAATGAGTATATGTATAATGCTTGAAGAATTTACTAAATCGGTAAATAAATGAATTTATTTAACTGGTGTCGGTGCCAAGAAAACTGTCCCAAGATAACTGCTGCGGCGTTTCTTTTGTTCTATTTACTTTTACCCGCCCTGAGTCACTTAAATGTCTAATTAAATCTACACTTTTAGTTATTTGTGACCGAAAATTAGCCACAACATTCTTTAAATTTAGTACAGCGTGAATGTAAAAATATAAAAAATAACAGATGTAACGAGTTTTTATAAAAATGTTCTGGCCGTTGCTTCTTGACTGTCACTTCCGCTCGCCTGCCTTCGCTCGACGAATTTATTCTTTTAAAAATTTTATGAAAAAATTTTCACTCTTTAAATCTTTCACCATAAAATTATAAGAACAACATTTTTTTTCTTTTCATTTCAATAGAAGAATCCCCTGATAAAAATTTATTTTATTATTATTTTTTTTAATTATCGTATAATAGTAATTGAATTATTTATTATATTATATTGGACCAATTATTTTATGTGCAATCTCTTGATTCATATCACTTAAACCGATTTAAATTTAATTCAATTAATCTATAAAGTTTATCACAAACATGTTGAATGTTGAGTCTATTAAAAATGAAATTATACATTAAACTACCTCTATACACATTATTTTAAATAAAAAATTTATCATTATTCCCTCTATCTACTTCTGAAATATTTTATCTAAAAATTACAAATCGCTTTTTCTTTTTTTTAATTCTAAATAAATAATCTGTATTTAATTTCTCATAACTTTGAATCGAAATATAAATCCAATTTGTAATTTTTTTCATCTACCCTCAGCAAAACCTGTTGGTATACATGTCATAATAATAAAAAAAAATAAAAATAATTCCTCAAAGAGTATATAAATATATATAGATGCATATATCCATAGATAAAATATATTTACCATGGAACTTCAGAGCTTTAATTTTAAAACTCATGGATCTATACAATATATGCAGTTCCCAGAGTATATAATATCGTTGACACGGGAATAAATATATAGTACATCGAATATTTTCCCACCTACTTGCAGGTGCTTTTTTCATCGTGATATGACCTCGTATTTCACGGTGTGATAGATTACTAGGTTGCGCAACGACAACGATAAAAAATATCCCAACGGAATTCCATAGATGCTGACGACAACCCAAATCATAATGATGATGAAGATGACGCTTACGGTGCCGATGAATAAGAGCCGCCATTCGTTTGTGATTTTAAGAAAGTTTCATTTTCTTTTATTCCTTCTTACGTAAGATTAAAATAAATATATAAAAGGATGAGAATTGTCAGTAGAGTAAAGAGTATAGACTCCAGTAAGCATCAGGGCCAGTACTCGAAAGAACTTTGCTCGTTAATTCTTGCTTCGTCGCTTCATTGACTTCAATACATCGCGCGGCGGCTTACAACATCTCGTGTATTATGTATATATATATAGATAGATAGATAGATGGATAGATGTATGAAAAGAAAAAGATGAAATAAAACTAAAAGTTTAGTTTAAAGTTTAAACTTATTTTTTTTCCCTGTGATCAGCAATCTTTCTTGCACAAGTCAAGTCAATTGCACGTGTCTTCGTTATAGACTAGAACGCGCTCCAATCGAGTATATATAGTTTTTTCATTCTTTTCACGCAAGTTTCTGAGAAACTTTCTGATTCCATGATTATTGTGAAAAATCGTTAATCATCTTCATTACTTTTTTTTGGTAGAATTGTTATCATTATAGATTCCAAATATATAAAGTTAACCATGCGTTTGCCAGTTCTTTAGACTACACAGTAAAAAACGAATCGTCAAAGTGTAAAAAAAAAGCGTATGTTAAAATTCTGTGTTGAATTTTCAACACTTTTGTGTGTCAATTTAACATACAATATTTATCTTGTTTCAACTGTCGCAATCGATTGATTTTTTGACACACAAAAATGTTATTTTATACGAGAGTAACACTTTTTATGTGTTACTGTGAAATCAACACACAAAATATGTTAAAAATAATCTCGACCATCACAAAAGAATTCTCAGAAAATTTAAAGTAAAAATGACGTATTAAAAATATCGCCTGTTTAATTTGCAATCGTTTTTAAAATACATAACCTAAACTTTTAAACTAATGTTGATGAAATATAATTATTTTTTTGATATTAAAATAATTATTTTATTTTCGTTATTGTGAGAGAATTTATAGTAATTTTTTTATACATATTTGAATATTGAAGATAAATAATAGATGATATTATATATATTGAACAATATGTGATATTATTATTACTATTTTTTTTTATTTTTAGTTTTATTTATATTACTATTACTAATATTATCGTTATTTTTAATATTTAATTGCTGAAGAATCAATTACTACAGTTAATTCATTGATTTTAACTTTACATTAAATAATGTGAAAAACATTTTTAAGAAGTGTCCGAGTAACACAAAAGCGTATGTCAAATTCAACACTCTTCAAGTGTTGCAAATAACATATAAGTGTGTTAAAATTGAAGGTTACGTTTTCGAAGATTTTGACACTCATAACGTGTTACTTTTAACATACACGAGTGTAACTGTTTCAAAACAAACGACGTACGCTGAAATAACATATAAATAAGTGTCAATCGATCGTTTTACACACAGCAAGTGTCAATTTTGACGAATCCTTTTTTACTGTGTAGTAGTATCTGTCATTATTAATTTTTTGTTCATACACAGTTAAAAATTTTGTGTATTTGTGTTAAAAAATTGTTTGGTTAAATTTATGTGTTGATTTTTAACACAGAAATCTGTTAATTCAACACAAACCGTTTGTGTTATTTTACTTTAACAGATTTTTTATGTTAAATGATTAGAAAATCTAGAATGTAACACATTTCTTGTGCTATTCGAAAATTGACACAAAATTTGTGTTGTTTGACTAGACGTTCCCGCGCAATTCTTCATTACTATAAGCATTGCCAAGCAAAGCATTGTAGCAGCATTGTCTGCAGGGAAATTTTAGGGGGGGGGGAAATAGGTCCCTTAAGAAGTGAGGGCTTATATGTAGTATAAATGTCAGCCCATTTTACCCCCCCCCCTACCCTATTTAAAATTTTTTTTTGACATACGCCCACCCTTTTAGCTTTAATAAAAAATTTTAAGCCACAAGAGCGTATCGTTTTTTTTTTTTTTTTTTAATTATTACTAATTCTTAGCGAAAAAAATAAAAGAAATGGTAAAATAGATGACTTTGCAACTCACTCTATTGTAAAGAAAATTTATTTAAATAAAAAAAACACTCTCAAGTTGGTTGTAAAAAAAAATTTTTTATACGCCCTTTAGTAACACGATGTATGGAGGTAACCACTACATTTTTTTAATGATTCATTCCTGTTGAATGACAATTACATCTGGAACTTAGGAACATTGATTATATTCTTTAGAGCAAGCTACTGACACGTTTAATATGACATATTACTATATATAACAAGCAGAGATATAATAAGCACAGTAGTACGAGTCGGAGTATAAGCAGCCAATAGCTTGAGCTACAGTTTATAATTATAATTAATACAAGCTATGTCGTTAATTTTAGTATAGCCTACCAGCATACTTATGGAATATTTATTACTATTATGAACCGTGTGACTAATTTTAATCATCAATCCACTAGGTGTAACTTCGAAGGGTTAATAAATGGTAGAATGAAAGGTTATCACTAAATTTAAATTTAAAAAGTCGCGCAGAAATCTTAAAAATACTAAGGGAGTAGCATTGCAAAACGAAAACGCCATGACGACGACGCCAATATACAAAAATAGTAATGTTCGAGTTAATTATTTTGCAAATCCAATTCTAAATTTAAATTCAGTGTAAATTCAAATTCAAACAAATCAAAGTTTGAGCTTTAATATCTCTTAAATGGTTAGATTTACGAAAAAAACATAAGACACATTTTTTTTAAATTTTTTATTTTCTTTCAAAAATTAGTATTAGTTATAGGGGAGGGAGGGGCAAAATGGGGTAGGGTTGGTAAAATGGGGTAGGGGTGGCAAAATGGGGTACCCCAAAAATTAGGTGAAAAAAGAAATTTTTTTTTTTCGTCTAATTATTGTATATCCGATAGTTTTGAACATTTTCAGCCCTACACATGATACCTGGGGCAAAATGGACCATCCCAAACATCGAAAAAATGATTCTATCAATTTTTTTCATCAAATTAAAAAAAATTTAATATATTTCCGCATTTTTAGCCCTACCCATAACACCTGGGGCAAAATGGACCAGCCGAAAGTTTTGAAAATTGATTTTTTCATATTTTTATCGTCAAATTAAAAAGAAATTAAAATGGTAATACATTTTTCGGCTGATTTCCTGTAGTTAGGGTAAATGTGACCACTAAAAATATTCGACAATGAGATTTTACTTTTTAATTGATAAAAATGCAATTAAAAAAAATAAAAAAAAAATTACCATTTTTTGAAGGGGGTCCCCTCTTCCCCATTAAAAAAATTTTTTCTGCCTTCATATCCACCAATGATGTGAAATGTAATTTTTCTGTATGTATTTTACATAAAAAAAAATTTTATTTAATGAAATTTGATGACCTTGCAGAAATTTTTTTTTTCAACTTCTTTAAAGGGTACCCCATTTTGCCCGCCAGAAAAGAAAATTTTGTTTTGAAAATTTTTTTTTCGTTGGTTTTCTTATGATTACATCGGAACCGTGCATGAAAAAAAAATTTGAGGTCCAGATCTGAAAACTAGAAACTTGAGGCTACAATTTTGTTTTTCCTACGACCATTTTTCACCGAATTACAGCATGTTGAAAATCACCCAAAAATTTCGAATTTTTTTTATATCCTTTAATTTTTGGGACTAGTGTATATATGAAATAAAAATCATTATTGTCATTGTTATGTATCAATAATTACACAATACTATTTACATGAACATGAATAAATATTTAAACTATAGCAATATTTATTTATAAACATTTATTCAATCACATATATAAATGTATTTTCATTCAATATGTACCTCGCTATTGACCGCATTCACCTAGTGAATACATACATTCATATTTTCAATTAACGGTCGTCAATACAATGTTGTTTAAAGTGTTTTTACGAACTTAATTAAATTTCCTATTCAATTAATAATCAAGTAATTAATGTGTGATTACAATGATATTGATTTTGATGTTATACGTATTTAAAAATGTCATTTAATTTAAATTAAGTTATAGAATGTTATGAAATATTTCACTAATGACTCATGATTTTTTCCACATGCTAAATATTTATATATAAATGCTGCAATTAATAATTTCCGTACTGAAAACAGAGACTAAAAGATTTTAAATAAATAAAATACAAATATTTTTCCATGTGTACTATAAAAAAATCAACCTATAAAAACGTCATTAGCGAAAGCAATTAAAATCGGCCGGGTAATAATGATTTAAAAAAAAACACATTTAACGAAAGGAGAACATTTTTCCACTACTCCAAAATAATTTTTAAATTCCAGAATATTTTTCAAATATGAAATTTTTTCTGATGACTGATTAAATTGACAATTTTGTTTTTTGGCCGATTAGTTTAGAAGTTGTGGGAGTTTGAAAATTTTTTCGACTTTCATAAAAATTAAATTTCTGGCTTTATCCGTAAATAAGTCGGACCGGAACTGATAACTTAATTCTGTAAAATGTATCTTAAAGATCTTACGATTAGCGTTATTTTTCGCTATATCACTTGTTTTTTTTTTTTTAAATCTTTTCAAACAATTTGATGATTTCAAAAATTTTGCAAAATATTGAAAAAGGTTTTTTTTGCAGCTTAGTTTTTTAATAACCTCTGATAAGGCATAACTCAATTTCTTGAAATTCAAATAATGTAGCTTATAAAATAAGTATTAACTATCCTACTGTAGTTTTATGTTTAATTGAGTAGTTCGTTTTTTTATGAGATTCAAAAAATTTTTTTATTCAAATAAGAAATCTACTTCTCCCTCTTTGTGGGGATTTTGTTTTTCATGATCATTTTAACTGTTGAGGGTATCTAGAGAAAAAAATCTATCCTAAAAAAGTTGGTGCTATCCTACCGTTAATAGTCGTCATGGCAACGGTTGCTATGGAGACTGTTGTCATGGCAACCGTTGCTATGGAGACTGTTGTCATGGCAACGGTTGCTATGGAAACTGTTGTCATGGCAACGGTTGCTATGAGGAATGGTTGGCATGGTTACGGTTGCTATGGAGACTGTTGTCATGGCAACGGTTGCTATGGAAACTGTTGTCATGGCAACGGTTGCTATGAGGAATGGTTGGCATGGTTACGGTTGCTATGGAGACTGTTGTCATGGCAACGGTTGCTATGAGGAATGGTTGGTATGGCAACGGTTGCTATGGAGACTGTTGTCATGGCAACGGTTGCTATGGAGACTGTTGTCATGGCAATGGTTGCTATGGAGACTGTTGTCATGGCAACGGTTGCTATGAGGAATGGTTGGCATGGTTACGGTTGCTATGAGAACTGTTGTCATTGAAACGGTTGCTATGGAGATGGTTGGTCATGTTTGTCACTTATAGGGACAATAGACATCCATAATGAATATTTTTAACAAGGACTTCTTCATAAGGGGAGCGTAGAAGGTAGTCGACAAAACATTAAAAGAGGTGAAAAATAATGGACGCGCATCAGCGCGAAAAAGTCTTCTAATCTAAAAAGGACAGGTAAAAAAAAACAAGAATATAATTTCTTTTTTAAATACATTTTTTTATTATGATATTTTAACAATATTATCCCTAATAAGACTGTATATTTAAAAATAAAATTGTCAAGTACACGAATTGAATTTCATTAATTTTTTTTTTTTATTATTAATCGACATTTCAAGTACTTATAATATTAGATCAACAATTTGATAATAATGAAATATTTTATGTACACTGTAAAAAATTAGCGGATTGAACGTGGATTAAGTCCAGAGTGAATGCGGGCGGATGACTGCGTATTTATTTAATCTCCTTGGAGTGAAATTTACTCTGTAGAGGAATTTACTATAATTTTTAAACTCCGTTTCAGAGTGAAATTAACTCCTAAAGGGAGTCTAATTAAATATTAAATCACTCCAAATTCACTCCTGATTTTTTACAGTGTAATTAAGAAAATTAAGTTATCTTTGAAACAGTTTAAAGATTGTTCAACCGCGGCGCATGCAAATAAATGTTCAATAATTTATTATTAATATATAACTCATTAATCGGATTTATTTGTTTTCATAAATAATCGATTATTTATAATTACAATGCACACGTGATTTAATTTAAATTGACATTTAATATATTGTATTCAGTCACGCATATAGATTTTTAGCGCTGGACTGTTTTAATTGAAATATTTCAAAGCTTTAATCTCTTTTTAAGTGCACCAATGTTCATCTGTATATATTATATATATATTTATTTTTAAGTAAAATGTGCAATGAATAATAACCCGAGTGTGTCATACACCACAAATACATTTAACATATCTATTTAACATCGTATCGCGTGTAATTTATGTCATTGATATTTGATCAATTAATGTACACACTTAGACAAATGATCACATCTTTAATTTGTTTTATTAATAACGTTAAGCATTATTTATAATTAATTTTTTTATTTAAAATAATGTGTATAGAGGTAGTTTAATGTATAATTTCATTTTTAATAGACTCAACATTCAACATGTTTGTGATAAACTTTATAGATTAATTGAATTAAATTTAAATCGGTTTAAGTGATATGAATCAAGAGATTGCACATAAAATAATTGGTCCAATATAATAATTCAATTACTATTATACGATAATTAAAAAAAATAATAATAAAATAAATTTTTATCAGGGGATTCTTCTATTGAAATGAAAAGAAAAAAAATGTTGTTCTTATAATTTTATGGTGAAAGATTTAAAGAGTGAAAATTTTTTCATAAAATTTTTAAAAGAATAAATTCGTCGAGCGAAGGCAGGCGAGCGGAAGTGACAGTCAAGAAGCAACGGCCAGAACATTTTTATAAAAACTCGTTACATCTGTTATTTTTTATATTTTTACATTTACGCTGTACTAAATTTAAAGAATGTTGTGGCTAATTTTCGGTCACAAATAACTAAAAGTGTAGATTTAATTAGACATTTAAGTGACTCAGGGCGGGTAAAAGTAAATAGAACAAAAGAAACGCCGCAGCAGTTATCTTGGGACAGTTTTCTTGGCACTGACACCAGTTAAATAAATTCATTTATTTACCGATTTAGTAAATTCTTCAAGCATTATACATATACTCATTACTCACTATCGCGCTGCAAAAAATTACTTATTTCAGATGCTCTGTTTTTTTTTTTGATCAACAATATGTAAAAAAAAAAACATTTAATCTTTCTTTTATTTAAAAACTCGTCATCTGAATCGTATTAATTTTTCGTTACATTTTTAATCCACGATAATTATTCTCATATATTTCAATTATAAATTTTGTTCTTATTGAAAATAATTCCGCCCGCACTTTGACTGACTTTTATAAGTTCTGTTAATTTATAGTACCACAAGCATGGCAGAATTACTCATTGAAATACCCATACAATGCAATTTATAAAATAAATTACCAAACATAAAGTATGTACGCAGGATAATTTTTCATCTATTATTTAAATTGTATAAAATCATCAAATATTCCTAACCACGTTTCGATCATTTCAGTAGAAGAATGCCCTTAATTAATAATATTCATATCGTAACATATTTCAAACATTCATAAAATCATTTTTTTCTCTTTAATATAACATATCTGTAATTAATTTTTTCATAAAACTTCCAAACTCCTCCCGCTACTATTCATTCACTTTAATTACTCACCATAATTAATTATGATACACACTATATATATTCCACTCGCAGTAATTTTAAACTTTTCAACAACTTTAATAAACAATGTAATAACTTTTTTATACCTTATTTTTAGGCTTTATCATTACGTATATAGAAGTAATTCACGCACTCAATTATAAAGTTAAAAATAACAAAAACAAACAAAGAAAAAAAATTACAAGGGCAAAATATTATAATAAAATTCCTCTATAATTTAATAATACAGTAACAATTTCTTCATAAATATCTTATCAGTAAATATTTTTACCCATGAAAATGGCAGCTTACAATCTTAATGTTTTTTTTTTTTTTTTGTTTTTTTTTATATTTAATACGAAATATATTTTATAGAATGATCATGAGTAAAATTCAATAATTGCTCTCAGTAATTATAATAAAATACCCTCCAACTAAATATATATATATATATATATTTATGAATATTATT
Organism: Microplitis manilae; assembly: GCA_030273425.1. Taxonomy (NCBI): domain Eukaryota; kingdom Metazoa; phylum Arthropoda; class Insecta; order Hymenoptera; family Braconidae; genus Microplitis; species Microplitis manilae. The sequence goes on along the minus strand of CP092722.1, from coordinate 26,977,029 downwards.
CAGTAGTTTTTTAATGTCATATTTGATATTTAAATAGAACTATATAAATTCATTTACATATATATATTGTTCATTTATGCACAGATGAATAATTTTAATACACTTTTTTGGAGATCAACGGATAATATAAATATATATAATGTATCAACAGTTCTAAAGTCGGAATAATTATTTTATATTTTTTATTGAATTTTTTTTTATCTTTTTTCAGCTATCAGCCATGAATATTTATTTGAAATTCATATTTTGATTGTCAATCGATAAAAATATATACATAATATCGTTTGAGCAATATATATTTAATAACAAAGAATCTCGCTTTTATTTAAGTATTACTTGAGTGTCATTTCGCAGCAATTTTCGTTCTTTTTACCATCATATGTGTGAAATATTTCGGTTATATAATTTAAAAAGAAAAGTCCGTTTGCATTTAACACGTCACCGCCCATGGAAAACTTGGAGGAGTAATTTTTTATTGTCGATCATTTATTCTAGCGGTTAAAAAAAATGTTGTATTATCAACAAAATTATAATCTTCGGCTCTTAAAACATCTGAGAAAAAAATATTTTCAGTGTCACCAGGTTATTTCATGCAGAAATGAGAGGATGTATTTTACACACTCATACACGGAAAAAAGAGCAGTTGAAAAATTGAATATACCTGTATTTATTACAGTTTCGTATAGTAGTAAAACACTGTGACACTGAAACTGTAAAAATTACATTTTAGGCATAAGAAATATTACAGTTGCAAACTCGATATTGTCCAGCTCTCTATAGTAAACAGATTTTATAATTTTAAATTTTATTATAAAATTAGTTAAAGTTACATTTTCGATCGTTGATATTACTATTCTGTATAGTAGTGTTCTTCTCAAGATATAGGATTTAAAAATTACAGTGTGAGCTGTGATTTTTCTCAGATCATTATTCATTCTCGACCATTGATAACTCACAGTGTAATTTTTATGTTATCAATAAATAAGAGGTACACGGAGAGAAGTGAATGGTATATTCTCCAATGTAACATAGTAATTATTACTATGTAGCATGGTAACCAGTCCTATTTTTCAAAGTATAGGAATCATTACTATGCAGCATGGGAATGATTACCATTCTCCTGGTAATATTTACCGTTCTACATAGTAACCATGCTACTGGTAAATATTACTTTGTAGCATAGTAATCAAAGCCATGCTAGAATGGTACTGAGTCCCATGCTGAATAGCGTGAAAACAGTTTCAATATTAAGCGCTGCTTTAAGTATATATGTCTAATATAACCTGTACATATATTAAACTTAATTACTACTTATATCAATGAATATTATTTTAATGAAAATTATCAATCATACGAAACTCAAGTATTATTTGACAAAGTATCATTGTCTATTGTATTCTGATTTAAAATGTTGTTAATGGATTTAATATATTTTTAATTTAGATAATTGTTAATTTCCTCTGCATTAATAATTCATAATTAATATTTTACTTACAATAAAATATTAATTAATTGTCTTTGAATAAATAATTAAATTAGTATAATATTTTTCTAATAAAAATAACCCATGTTAAAATTTGTTAATGTTAATATTTATTATTTTATTTAAAAATTTTAGTTAAAAATTTATTTATTATTAATTAAATAACCTAATCTTTTAATTATAAAACCTTATTTTAATATTAACCTTTTACTACCTTCAATTGGAAGCAGCTTCATCGAAATTGTAATAATTCCAATGTAGTATGGTAATCATTCCCATGATAGCATGGCTAGCGTTACCATTCAACATCGGACAAATTACTATGTCAAATAAATAATACGGCTAAAAAAACTTGCGTTACCATGCTACATAGTAATAATTACTATGTTACATTAGAGAATATACCATTCACTTCTCTCCGTGTATTATTTCAGAGAACAAAAAATACATAACCAATAAATCTTAATTTTTACAGTTTCACCTATCAACTATTAATTTTTAAATAAAGCAAGAATTCAAAATAAAAAGTAAATAATAGTGTTAAAAATATTTTTTTTACACAGAGAAAATTTATCCTTTTTAACTTCTGAAGTATTTGTGAGGTCTAAAAAATGTAATCCTTGTTTTCTATGGACGTTAATGAGTTAATTAGAATGTCAAAAGTAAGCGTTGAAGTTTATAATCACTCTTTAGAAGAAAAAAAAAAAAAAAAAAAAAAAAAAAAAAAAAAAAAAAACAGAAAACTTTTCTTGCATTTCTATTTACTTTCATCTAAAAATATTCAGAACTCATGATAAAGTTTCAGAAGTCAAAATACTGAGCTTTAAAAAGAAACAATTAAATTATGTATTCAGGTTATAATTTTGAAAAGCCTTTAATTTTTTAAATTCTTAAATTTTTTGTGGACCACGTGATTCTCTATAAAATAATCATTTACTTTCAAGATATGTAACCTAAAAACTTCAACGGTGTGAGAGATTTTATCGGAATTTCAATAAAAAATTAAGTTTCTTTAAAAAAAACTTGCATATATTGACTCAAAGGACACTTTTATCGAGAATCCAATGTTCTATAATAGTGTATATTTAATAAGGTTGGAAAAAATTTCATACATAATAAATTACCATGAAGAGAAAAAGAAATATCTTTTAATATTTTAAGTAGCATAGTTATATAAAGTATGTGACCTTTGAAAAGTCTGATTAAAGGCTTGGAGAAATTTTTAGAGCATAAAGAATGTTCAGTTAAAGAAAAAAAAATTGCTGAAAAATGACGCTCTAATTAGATTAATAATTTCAGTTTTGATTTTAATTATAAATATATGCAATAGTTCAAGGAGTTTCTATTGTTTGTAAACCGCATACACGTAAACATTTCTTTTAATTCAACTTTTGTTTTATGTAATACAATAATCAATAATAATAATAATAATATATATATATATTAAATAGTGTATTTATAACTTTTGTTATTAAAGATTTATCGTCAACAATTATACATAGAATTTTAAAGCTAAAATATGTCAAAAATCACAGATAATGTATGTTTGTAAGATGATAATGACTGTGTGAAGCGAAAGGAATAATAAGAATTTAATAAACCTTTATATCACGGCTCCGATTTTTAAACATAAGAAATAGCAAAGCGTATTTTATTTTGTTTTTGTAGCTTTTGTTTTCTATATACTGCGAATTTTCAAAAAAATGACACAAAATTTATGAAAATATATAATTCACCTTGCTATAGAACCTAAATCGTTCAAAAATTTATATATACACTGAAAAAAATAATCGCTAGCAGCTAGCGATTATTTTCTTTAGCAGCTAGCGATTTTTAATCGCTAGCTGCAAGCGATTATTTCGCTAGCAGTAAGCGATTTTTTCTTTAGCAGCTAGCGATTAAAAATCGTTAGCTGCAAGCGATTATTTCGCTAGCAGTTAGCGGTTTTTTCGCTATCAGGTAGCGATTAAAAATCGCTTGCTGGAAGCGATTTTTTCGCTAGCCGTTAGCGATTTTATCGTTAGCAGGTAGCGATTAAAAATCGCTTGCTGGAAGCGATTATTTCGCTAGCTGCTACAGATTTTTTCCTTGTAGGGAAAAAGGGGCAAAATGAGCCCCTTAAAATTCTGGATGACGAAATATTTGGGGTTAAAATGGGCCCCCAACTTTTTTAACATGAAAAGTGTTTGGGGTGGGGGAGGAGCAAAATGGGCCACTGAGGCAAATGGTCCCCCAAAAATTTTTAAATAAGACAAGTAAAAAAAACTGAAGATTTGAATCTTTTTTTTCTTAAGGGGTCCATTTTGCCCCACCCCTTCTTCCATACCAAACACTTTATATGTCAAAAATTTTTGGGGGACCATTTTGCTTCAGCGACCCATTTAGCCCCCCTTTCCCTACAAGGAAAAAATCTGTAGCAGCTAGCGAAATAATCGCTTCCAGCAAGCGATTTTTAATCGCTACCTGCTAACGATAAAATCGCTAACGGCTAGCGAAAAAATCGCTTCCAGCAAGCGATTTTTAATCGCTACCTGATAGCGAAAAAACCGCTAACTGCTAGCGAAATAATCACTTGCAGCTAACGATTTTTAATCGCTAGCTGCTAAAGAAAAAATCGCTTACTGCTAGCGAAATAATCGCTTGCAGCTAGCGATTAAAAATCGCTAGCTGCTAAAGAAAATAATCGCTAGCTGCTAGCGATTATTTTTTTCAGTGTATATAATGAATATATTAGGGTGCCCCAAAAAAACCGACTAATTTTTTTTTCGAGTCTCTTATGAAAATTTGTTGGCTTACGATGTTTTAAGAAGCCTTTCCAAAAATCAGCTCGATGAAAAATTTTCAAGAGATCGCTCACGAATTTTTAAATTATCAAAAATCATCGAAATTTGAATTTTTATTTCAAATTTTTTTCTTCATGGCAGCAATAGTTTATATTTGTGAAATCATGACTACGCTGAAAATATAAGTCCAAAATTTAAATATTTAAACCTCGCTCGAGAATTTTGAATGTTTCCGAGTGCTCTTTTGAACGTTTTCGAGCGACCCGAGAATATTGATAATAAAGCTTCTCGATTTTTTCACCATCAATTTGCATCACAATCAATGAAAATATAACCCGAGAAAGAGAAATAATAAGTTATTTACATACTTTTTTATTTTTTAATTCAATTTTTAGGTTTTTTCGCTCATTCAAAACTTACTAAATTTTATTGTTCAAGACTGTCCTGTATATTTTTGGTTATGCAAAAGTTACATTTTAGTAAGATGACAATAATTGAGTTATAAAAAAATACAAAAACTAATTCAAAGTATTAGTCACATATTATTAGTTAATATTCAAAATTCTTGAGCGCCGTTCAAATATTTAAATTTTGGGCTGAAATTTTCAGCATAGTCATAATTTTACAAATATAAACTATTGCTGCCACGAGAAAGAAAAAATTTCGAAGTAAAAAATCCGAATTTCAATCATTTTTGATATTTTAAAAATTCGTGAGCGACCTCTTGAAAATATTCCATCGAGCTGATTTTTGGAAAGGCTTCTTAAAGCATCGTAAGCCAACAAATTTTCATAAGAGACTCGAAAAAAAAATAGTCGGTTTTTTTGGGCCACCCTAGTATATATGTTAAGGTGCGACAGAATTATAATTCAAATTAAATTATTTTTAATTTTTAATGTTAGAAGGCTACATAAAGGTTCGAAAATGTCAACTCAAAGTTCAACCGTCTCAAATTTTAAATTCACTATATTTAGGTTCGCATTTACAGGGCAGACTTACGAAAAAAAATTATAGTATAAATAAAAAGGAAAAACTGAATAAATTTTATTTATAGATTTTTTTTTTTTTCATATTTTATTGTAAAAATAAATGGAGCCCGATTCATCAAGTTTTCTCATAATTGTTATATGTAGAATGTATAGTAATATAATAACAGCAGATATGGAAAACAAGTGTTTTAAAGTTTGTATAGTAGGCAAATTCTTATAAATTATTGTACTTTCAAGATTGTATATTATTAACTTTTGATATTTATATTTATATTTATAGAGATTGTAAAAAATAAAGTAATTTTATTTATTTTGTTGAAGTTTGATTGTTGTGAATAATGCTCGTGGTAGGAGGGATACTAATAAAAGTTGCATTACTGAGTCTTGAGGTTCTCGGTTCTATTTCCAAAGACATACGATATAGATCATCTTCTTCAAGAAGTAATGTCGTGTCGAGTAGATAGTTTGTTACTTTAGTTATTAGCTCTATTTTGTAGGGCGTCTGTTGGAAGTGTCGAATTTCTCGAATCACATGAGCGATCTATAAATAAATATTCCATCGAGTAATAATCAATTACTGATAAGACTCAATGTAGCTTTGGATATTTCGAAAATATTGAACTTTACACTTTTTTTTCTTCCTTCGATCTTAAAGTAGTATTCTACTTTGAGCGCTTGAAATAACTATTTCTTATGAGTTTTTAATGAGATTATGAGTAAAGATATACATGTAGGTTTTTTAAAATGAATGAAAAATGGCTTTATTTTTTTCTTTCGCCGCCATTTTGTTAATTTTGCATGCACATTAAAAATTCTAGTTCAGCCGGTAGCTAGTGGCATATTGAATCTAAAAATTCAGAAAATTTCTGTTTCAGATTGTCCATTTTTGAAATTTTAACACCAAGCGCAGATCCACTTATACGGAAAAAATAAATAGTACTGGTTACTGTTCTGCGCAGTATCCCTAGGATTTCTCTAGGTTTCGCTAGGATTTTCAGAGAAAGACCCTTCTACTAGAGTAACCTTTAGCGGAGGAGGTTATTTTAAATATCATTTCTGTCACTTAGGCCTTATTACCCGACAGTCCTTGTTACCCGCGGGTACCTTAATGTATTTTTCACTATATTTTTCGTCGATAACTTCGTAGAACAGTAACCAGTACTATTTATTTTTTTCCGTGTACTAATCGAGGCGTTGTACTCGAATGATGTTTTTGTATATTAAAAGTGTATAAAATATATAACTTTTTTTTTAAGTGTATTTTAATAGCATATCCATTAAGCCTAACAATCCCTACATGTATATCTTTATTCATAATCGCATTAAAAATTTTCAAAAAGTAGCCTTTTTTCGAAAAAGTAGAATGCTACTATAAGAAAATCTAAAATCCATATGAATGTTAAGAAACATTACTCTGCTAATTATATCATGTGAAATTTTTGTAAAATATTGTTATTTATCTTTTATATAACATTACAATTTACAAGCCTTAATTTAAATAATTAGCAAACAATTTTAAATTCAATGAAAGTCTGATGGTATAAAGAAATAAATTGAAAAGGATACGGGTAATTTAAAATTTTATGAAATCGATTTCATTTTTTTTGTCTTTCACAAGAAATGAAATTATTTTAAATGGATTCAAATAGACTCAAATAGAAAATAATAAAAATAAATTCACAAAGGTATAACGGAATAAATTGACTAAACGAAATCGATTTTTACGAATTAGATCGAAATTCTAACAGAATTGAAATGAATTTATAAATATTGATAAAATTAAATTCTCATTTAAAATTTAAAATTAAATTTGCATTCCCAACTAATTTGACATAGTTTCACAGATTTACTCGCGTAAATAGATTAAGATATAGTTCCACGATTGAATACAAACTAAAATTGAGTTTTATTATCATACAATATGTAAACTTTATTATTTCATTATTTTATCATATAGTCATTGTCATGTGCTCAGAATTTTTAAGTAACAACAATAAATATTGTACCAATACATCTTTTCACCATACCTGCACCGAGAATTTAAACTCCTGCCCTGATTAACCCTTCGTCACACGCGTGTTTTTACCCGACTTCGTAACACGCACGATGAGCGCTGCGCCACCGTGTTAAATTTCATGCGGTGTTGCCAAGTGCCCAATAAATATTCCATGCTTTTATTATTGGAAAATAACTATATTTTTTATTTAGTTTTACATTGAATTAAATATTTAGCTAATTAGTAATTTTTTAAGAAATTATTATTATTTTTTTGTTATATTTAGTAATAATTTAACTATATTTCTGAAGTAATCTTGACAAAAAATGATCTATCAATATTAATAATTTTTATAAGAATAGTAATGACGGGTAAATAATCTCAAGATTAGCCGATACTCAACAATTTTTTAATTTTCTTCACATAATTAATTACAAAAAGAGGACTTTAGACAAAATTTACATATAAATTTTTTAGTTTCAGCGGGTGCAAATTCTTTATGTTGAAAAAAAAATCCAAAAATTGTTGAAAGTACCGGCTAATTTTAGAATCATACAGATAATTACATATTTTATTAATGTTACAAATTGAAAAATATTATTTATTTAACTTCTATAATTATATAATTCAAAAAATATTATTATAATTTAAAAATTTAAATAAATACTTTTTAATAGCAATCTTTATTAATAATAACCAGTGGCTAACAATTATGGGATAGGTTACTTTGCTTACAGCTTGTATATTAAGAGCGGGAACACGACTTGGCAACAGCGCGATTTGAATTGCGATCTGGCGTTTACACGCGCCGGACGGCGCGGCGCCGCATTCACGAGATGCTCCTCAAAAATATATAATTATTAGGTTTCTAAGACAACTGTATAATTATTATTAATATTCATTTCATCTAGAAAGTCCAAAAAGAGCATTAAAATTTTTTGGAATGTTTATTTTGGTAAAAACCATAAAAAACAATGAAAATGTAAAAAGTGCGGCGCCACGCTCATAGCGCGTGTGACGAAGGGTTAAACGGAAGAATTAGTATATTACATACCTAGAGAGAAAGTAGAGCATTCCAACCCACGCGTACAATTGCCTACTCGACTTCGTCTCAGCTAACAATTACATGTGATCTGAGACATTTCTTACTTTGCTGCTCTAGATATATAATATACTATTGCCTCTGTTTGTGAGAAGAATCGCGCATGCGCTAGTTTTTTTCCTCTAAACAGGGCAAGAATGTGAACTTTCGGCACAAGTATGGTGAAAAATAATAAAAAAAAGTGAGTTCTAATAAAAGAATTATTAAATTTATGAAAAGCCATTAGTGTGACTGTTAAATTACTTGAGTTTGCATATTTAAAATACAGGTAATATGAAAAATATGGTGCATGGCATGGGTTAAGCGCGATTTCAGTCGGGTGATGTCAGCCCTCTCAAGCAGAAAATTTATTTTTGAATAATAATAAATACTAATTGTTTAATTTACTTACCATTCGCATTTTCGAGAAATTAAGAAGGCCATCATCTGTAAAATTCGGAGTACCTTCTTCGATAAATGACAGATCGGTTAAATATAAGCCCAAATAAGGAATACAGGGCGGATCACAACGGTGCAATGCGTCTCTTAGATTCCTAAAACGCCCATCAGATGAAACAATATTCTGTAATCTTTCAATTGTTTGTTTTGTCTAAAACAGAAATAACGTCAGATCATCAACTTCAATAAACAGAATTATTATTTTGAATTGATAAACAAAATAATAAACGAACCGTTTTAGAAACTTTTTCCCAAGTTTTCTTCAATCTATAGACACTGCTGTTGGTAAACGCAGCGCAAATCTGCAAAACACCATTATAATTATGCAGTACACGGCAAATATCAGCCACCGCGGCCCATTTTTCAATGGCAGTAACTCTGGCCGATAAATTTGATCTTCGGATAATTTCCGACACAACTAATTGAGACACTTCATTAAATCTTTTCGTCATCAATATAATATGAGGTGCACGAACTGTCTTGTCCGCTTTCATCCAAGCTTGTCCAAGAAATTCCCTGTAAAATATTTATAAAAACTTACTTGCTGCTTGATAACTTTACACAGTAAAAAAAAGAATCGTCAAAATGTAAAAAAAAGCGTATGTTAAAATTCTGAGTGTTGAATTTTCAACACTTTTGTGTGTCAATTTAACATACAATATTTATCTTGTTTCAACCGTCGCAATCGATTGATTTTTTGACACACAAAAATGTTATTTTATACGAGAGCAACACTTTTTATGTGTTACTGTGAAATCAACACACAAAATATGTTAAAAATAATCTCGACCATCACAAAAGAATTCTCAGAAAATTTCAAGTAAAAATGACGTATTAAAAATATCGCCTGTTTAATTTGCAATCGTTTTTAAAATACATAACCTAAACTTTTAAACTAATGTTGATGAAATATAATTATTTTTTTGATATTAAAATAATTATTTTATTTTTGTTATTGTGAGAGAATTTATAGTAATTTTTTTATACATATTTGAATATTGAAGATAAATAATAGATGATATTATATATACTGAACAATACGTGATATTATTATTACTATTTTTTTTTTATTTTTAGTTTTATTTATATAACTATTACTAATATTATCGTTATTTTTAATATTTAATTGCTGAAGAATCAATTACTACAGTTAATTCATTGATTTTAACTTTACATTAAATAATGTGAAAAACATTTTTACGAAGTGTCCAAGTAACACAAAAGCGTATGTCAAATTCAACACTCTTCAAGTGTTGCAAATAACATATAAGTGTGTTAAAATTGAAGGTTACGTTTTCGAAGATTTTGACACTCATAACGTGTTACTTTTAACATACACGAGTGTAACTGTTTCAAAACAAACGACGTACGCCTAAATAACATATAAATAAGTCTCAATCGATCGTTTTACACACAGCAAGTGTCAATTTTGACGAATCCTTTTTACTGTGTATTAGTAAATAAAATGAGTACTTACTCGCTTGAAATATTTATAAATATTTTATGGTCTAAGTAAGTCATTTGCTCAGCTATTTCCAGCGCAGACAGAGTTTCAATATTTTCTTTAGTTTGTATCGTGCGCGATGGTGACGGCGGTAATAATAAACGGACTAAATCAATTTTATTACTTTCAGATTCTTCTTTATTTAACAATCGCAACAATTGATTAGCAGCCTTATGCTCTGCTGGCAATAAATTTGGATTGTCTACAATGTCTTCTAAAAATTCTATCGTTAAATTTTTAAGTTCACTATTCAGTTCGAAATCCTGTGCGTGTTTAGAAACCCAGTGTCTTAGTACATTTATGACACGCATGGTCGCTGCTGTTGAAATAGGCTCTTTGCGTCGATTTCTGTCAATAATACACGCGCCATCGACACGGTGTAATTTACTACTTGCAGTATCACCTGAGTATTCAGACGATTTACTACTGATAATATCTGGTGGGTTACTGGAAGCTGATGTCGCTATGGCGAATGCTGCTGCTGCAGTAGATGTACTTCTTCTATATTTCAAATAATTATAGATTATTAATATATATCAGGGTGATCCAAAGAACACTTTTTTAGATATCTCAAAAGTTCCTTCTCGGCTTAAAAAAAATTATCCGATTTTTATCGAGTTCTTATAATGCGTAAAGAAGTTTGTCATTTTTTTTAAGCCCCCTATTTATAAGCGTATAATATGTTCTTAAAAAAATATATTATACCTTCTGTGACTTTGTCGAGAACTAGTAATAACAACACCAGCTTTTCTAGATACTTGTGGAGGTATATCATGATGATAATGAGATGTAGATTGAAAACCATACGACAGTTTTGAATTTTTACTAGTACCCTCTTGAAATGATCTTCTGCCAGTCCAATAATTCTAAAATTTTTTATTTTTAGTTTAATAATTAGCAATTTACAGTCACTACATGACTGTCTGAATATTACTGTCAAATTTATAAAATATGATTTGAATAGACTAGAAAATCAACTCTAGAATCTTTTGTTTATTTTTATCATTGGAATTTAATGAGACAAATCTCATCATTAACTCGCAAACTTATTGATGTCGATGATTGTATAATCATGGGATTGTGGAAAAAAAATCTACACGGTCAAATTTTTTTTATTAGTCTTCTATATTTTTTTTACTGACACCAAATTCAATTTTTTAAATTTTTATTATAGAAGACGGCGTAGACTAAATTTTTTTATTTTCTCTTAATTATATATATAATATCTATATATATCCAGTCATATTCAGGGACAGGATAATTAAAATATTAATTTATTTAAAGAAAATAAATACGACCTTTTTTCCCGCGTAATTTAAATTTAATTCGAATGATATAGATAAATTGATTTATCTCGATACTTGGCAATCAAAAAGAGTTTAAACCATGAAAAGGCACAAATTCAAGTCAAGACCTTTCTAACGATACCGAATTTAATAACATTAGCTTATTCTATCATATAGATATGACTGGAACAAAATTTTCCTTATTTTCTTAATAATATATAAATATAAAGATATAGATAAGACAATATTTTAAAATTTTAATCATTATGGAAAGAAAAAAAATTTACCCCAACGATAGTCGAAATGGATCCATTACTACGACGACTGTCGTAAGTAGCTATCGGTGGGGCTGAAACAACGGATGCTCGATGTTGTTGTTGCTGTTGTTCGAGATGACGACGATTGTGATGAGATTGATTAATTAATGGTGAGGACAATGAACTGTCGTCATCCGACGTTACAGTAACTGTCCACGACTCATTTTTATCTGAGTCATATTTTTTATGAGAACCAATTGGTGTCTCAGCAGTAACAGTCCCAGCAAATTTCGATCTTGAATTGGGAGTTTTTGGTGAATAAGTCGACTGCGAATCTGAAAATAAGGATTTTTAATCGGCTGCTGGTTATTTATGTTCATACGTTCGTACTTAAGATATCTTTTAAGCGGATCAACGGGTTTTAATTATTTTTGCCGAAATTGAAAGTATTTATATATATATATATATTCCACGTTTGTAAAATTTTTACATTAATCGATTAAGTAGTTTTTAAATTATTTGAAAAATAAAACAAAAGTATATGGAAGAACATCGTAAGAAATTTAATTCTCTTGAAAAAAAAGTTCTTAGTCAAGTCGTTAAAGGCCATAGTTCACGCGTTGCATGATTAATAATTCTAAAAATACAATATCAATGTGGGGCCAATATTTGAATATTTATTCCGTATAGTGATCAACTACCGAAAACTTTCTTGTAAATAAATAAAATGAACTAACCATTGGTAGAAAAATTTTTTTCAATAATTTCAATTTTTCTCTTCTGTTCCGGCGAAGAAACATTACGTGTAGATTTATGGCTATCATCAATTGAGGTAGTAAAAAAACCTTTTGATGAATCGTTACTATCAGCAGCATTACCACAACCAGTAGAGTCAATTAAAGTAATAGAGCTTTTGTTGCTGGGTGATGAAGGAGCGGATGGTGGAGTATTATTGACCATCATATCTATATTATAAACAATATCACCAGAATTTATTTTATCAACAAATATATAGTAATAAAGGGTACAGAAATTTGTGCACAACAATAAGAACAAAAGAAGAGAATTTGCGCAAATTTCTATGTATCATAATGACGATCGCGAGGAAATTCACGTGAGTTAAATTAAAAGACATATTCAAGTATCGAATGTCATAAAAGAATGTCGAAATTAAGGTTGTGAAAAAAATATGCCAATAAGACAATCAATAAGATAATTAGTAAAACCATCAGCAAGACAATTAACAAGACCACCAGAAAGACAATTAGCAAGATCATCAGCAAGACAATTAACAAGACCATCAACAAGATAATTAGCAAGGCCACCAGAAAGACAATTAGCAAGACCACCAGAAAGACAATGAGCAAGATCATCAGCAAGACAATTAGCAAGATCATCAGCAAAAAAATTAACAAGACATTTAACAAGACCATCAACAAGATAATTAGCAAGACCACCAGAAAGACAATTAGCAAGATCATCAGCAAGACAATTAACAAGACCATCAACAAGATAATTAGCATGACCATCAGAAAGACAATTAGCAAAACAATCAGAAAGACAATTAGCAAGACAATCAGGAAGACTTGCTAATGGTCTTGCTAATTGTCTTTCTAGTGGTCTTGCTAATTAGTCTTGCCAATTGTCTTTCTGGTAGTCTTGCTGATGGTCTTGTTGATGGTCTTGTTAATTGTCTTGCTGATGGTCTAGCTAATTATCTTTCTGGTGGTTTTGCTAATTAGTCTTGCTAATTGTCTTGCTGATGGTCTTGATAATTGTCTTTCTAGTGGTCTTGCTAATTAGTCTTGCCAATTGTCTTTCTGGTAGTCTTGCTGATGGTCTAGCTAATTATCTTTCTGGTGGTTTTGCTAATTAGTCTTGCTAATTGTCTTGCTGATGGTCTTGATAATTGTCTTTCTGGTGGTCTTACTAATTGTCTTTCTGGTGGTCTGGCTAATTGTCTGTCTGGTGGCCTTGCTAATTGTCAAGCTGATGATCTTGCTAATTATCTTGCTGATTGCGTTAATGACATATTTTTTTCACAACCTTAATTTCGACATTCTTCTATGATACTCAATATTTGAATATGTCTTTTAATTAAATTCACATGAATTTCCTCGCGATCGTAATTTTGACGTAGGAAATTATTTTCTTTTATTCTTATTGTTGAGCACAAACTTCCGTAACCTGTTAATGTCTCCCTGTTCATTATTAATAACAAACAATCAGTACCTGTTAATGTCTCAGAACTTGATGAAGAACCAGTCATATTGGCTTTAGGTATTGTAAGATAACTTGATAGCGTACTATCATTTTCATTGTCTATTTTAACATTAAAATTATTGGCAGTCGATGATTGTTGTTGTTTATCTATTGAAGATTGTCCTGATTTAACATCGCCATTATTATTTTTAGCTTTACTTAACCAATCATCATTTTTAGATACTGAGTGATGATAATGGTGATGATCTTCTTCTTTAAATTTACAATTAAAATTACTATTGTTACTATTTGATGCTGATGCTGTTGATGTCGATATTGACTTGGGTAATAATAAAATGGGTTCATGGTGACAAGAACAATTATTACTACGTACTAATACTTGATCACGCGAATCACTTATTTCAGATGATTCATAACCGGAAACAGAACTAGCTCCGCTTATTCTACGTAATGTATAACTATTTTGTTTTTGATCATCTAGCATTGAGGACTGATGCTGATTGGCACCGGAAGTCGAAGCTATTTGATCTTTATTAGATACTTCATTGTTAATTTTATCAAGCGAATTATATGAATTGACAGTTGTAGCAGCAGTTTCTTCTTGAATTTTTTTATGATACTGAGAAGTTTCTGCCGTAGGAAAAGACAAATGAGGTGGAGAGTCGGAATTATAAAAAACTTTTTTCAACGCCTCTAACACTGTGACACTGTCAGTAAAAACACGATATGTTAATAAAAATGTATTCAAAAAATCAATACTGAGAAATCTTAAATCAGTCAGTCGTTGCAATAGTCTTTCAGGTGTTGCATAACGTATTTGTGGAAGTTTGCATGAGTTTAATGTTTGGCTAAATCTTATATCAACATCGTCATTAAATAACTTTGGATCATTCTTTATTGAATGCGGCATTATCACTGCAGAACTTGTGTCTGACGAAGATGATGACAAAGATCCACCACCGCCATTTATTGAATGACCAAGTAAATTATTGAAGTGTACGTTATCCATACATTGACTTATATCACTTATCCATGCAGCTTTTTCCTGTTTTCGTTACAATAAAAAAAAAATAAAAGTATTATTAATTTATTTAACTTTTGATTAGTTTATTATTTTTTGAATAAATAAATATTGACCTGCATTGTTGGAGCTAAAAGATGAATTGTAACTAATGGACCACCTAATTTAGTATCTAACATAATTTTAAAATCACGGTTTCCGAAGGAAGTATTTCCACCAGTACTACTACTGCTACCGCCATAAAAAATACTACTACTTTCACTAAATACTGCTGATGCTGTTGATCCACTTGATAAGGAACAAACTGATATTTCTATTTAATTTGAAACAGAAACAGAAAATATATTTTCGATAATTATTAAATAATTAACTTATCAAATAAAAAAGTATTTGTTATTTACAAGTAAAAGTATTTTCTCTGGGTGTAAATTATTAAAATTTTTATAATATTTAGACGGAGAGAAATTTATAGTAACTGTTCCTGGTACATTTATGAAATATCTTCTTACACTAAAAACAATAATTGGTAACAGCTATCGATTGGCAATCGGTAGCCGCTACCGATTAGTTTTTGGTAGCTGCTACTGATTAGTTTTCGGTAGCTGTACGGAGAGAAGTGAATGGTATATTCTCCAATGTAACATAGTAATTATTACTATGTAGCGTGGTAACCAGTCCTATTTTTCAAAGCATAGGAATCATTACTATGTAGCATGGGAATGATTACCATTCTCCTGGTAATATTTACCGTTCTACATAGTAACCATGCTACTGGTAAATATTACTTTGTAGCATAGTAATCAAAGCCATGCTAGAATGGTACTGAGTCCCATGCTGAATAGCGTGAAAGCAGTTTCAATATTAAGCGCTGCTATGTAGTATATACGTCTAATATAACCTGTTCATATATTAAACTTAATTACTACTTATATCAATGAATATTATTTTAATGAAAATTATCAATCATACGAAACTCAAGTATTGTTTGACAAAGTATCATTGTCTATTGTATTCTGACTTAAAATGTTGTTAATGGATTTAATATATTTTTAATTTAGATAATTGTTAATTTCCTCTGCATTAATAATTCATAATTAATATTTTACTTACAATAAAATATTAATTAAATGTCTTTGAATAAATAATTAAATTAGTATAATATTTTTCAAATAAAAATAACCCATGTTAAAATTTGTTAATGTTAATATTTATTATTTTATTTCAAAATTTTAGTTAAAAATTTATTTATTATTAATTAAATAACCTAATCTTTTAATTATAAAACCTTATTTTAATATTAACCTTTTACTACCTTCAATTGGAAGCAGCTTCATCGAAATTGTAATAATTCCAATGTAGCATAGGAATGATTCCAATGTAGCATGGTAATGATTCCCATGCTAGCATGGCTAGCGTTACCATTCAACATCGGACAAATTACTATGTCAAATAAATAATACGGCTAAAAAACTTGCGTTACCATGATACATACTAATAATTACTATGTTACATTGGAGAATATACCATTCACTTCTCTCCGTGTGCTACTGATTATTTCGGTATGCATACCGTTATGGTAATGATTACTTGGAATTATAGGATATAGGCCATACTTTCTGGGAAAAGTTTTCATAAGTATAGGAACAATTACCATCATTATGGTAACAGTTCCCATATCGCATGTGAAAGAAAATTTTCCGATCGTAAAGCACACTCTGATGCTTATTATCATGAGTCCTGCAATTATGGTAAGGATTACCATATTCATAAAAATAGTTCCCATAAGAATTTAGGAACCATTCTATAAAAACTCGGTTACCATGCGTTATGAGAACCATTCTCATAATATATTGTAATTGTTACCATAAATTTGTTTCCGTGTACTGCATTTTTTAATTTATTTTAAAAATTGATAAGAAAATTTATTTTTTAAATTTCGATAAAAATAGATAAGCTTGTAATTTATATTTATGGTGATTACATTTTTTTAAAAATTTAATACAATGAATTTTTATAATAAAAGTAATCTGAAAGATGAGAAAAAAAATTTCCAATTCTTTTATTTTAGTTTGAACTGACATTAATAAATAATTTTAAGATTTAACTTTGAAACAAAAAGTTTACAAGCGATAATTTTTTTACTGAGTCGTGATAATTTTTAACGAGTCTTTTTTGCTTCGTCATTCAATCAAACGAGAAGAAATGACGTAGAGAAATTTGAAAGAAAGTAACGCTTATGAAATCGGCTTTCAAGTTCATTTATTATATTAAGGAGGGTATAGTAATTTTTGTCCAAGCTTTCCTCTCAAATAAAACTCCTATACGCAAAATTAAAAACGAGCGCGGACACACGCGCGGACGTTCATCCAGAAATAGTCGAACCGGAATCAATTACTTCCTTGCTTTGAAAATTTTAAATTTTCATAGCGGGAAGTTTAAAATTTAGTTGTTTAAATAAGCTCAAATCACTTATTACAAACAGAGCGAAGTTTGAGAACCGGTTGGCAGTCAACCTTTTCCGATTTTTTTTTCAGTAATTTTCGAGGATTTTTTTTAACCCTTAAAAAAAATAATAATAATAATAATAATAATTTACCATCATCGTCAAATGCCGCAGCTGCTGATATAGTTTGTTCACTCGGATCCTCTATGAGTATCGCATCACACAGTGGAATTTTACCAGTACCAGGTACAATAGTTAATCGACCCAAATCATCCCCATCAGACTGTTGTCGTATTGTAAGAATTAAATGATTTGAAAATAGAAAACACTGTCTCAGTGCCCCATTATGATTATTATTTTTCTTTCGTCCAAAAGTTATCGCACTTGTTCTACTCCAAAGTAATCCACCACTACTACTACTGCCATGAGATTTATCCAAAATTTGAACAAGTGTTCCTATTTTAAATAATTTTTATTATTATCAATAATATTTCATTCAATTTTTAAATTAATAAACTACAAAAAACAAAATATATATATATATATATATATATATATATATATATATATATATATTCAAATAAAATATTATCAAGATATTTATAGTAAAGATGATAATAGAATGTACGCATTTGAACACGTGGTTTTACATACAATTATACTCGCACAATTGAATTAGAAAATTTATTATAGACATAGATCATAACACTTTCAAATAAACACATAAAATATATATAAAATTGAATATATTTATATTAAGTACTTAGTCTAGAAGAGTCGATGAAAATATTAAACACGTAATACAAAAATAATAATACAGTGTGAAGAATATATATATAGGTCTATACTAAACAAACTGCGCGCGCACAATCAAATAAATTAAGAATTTTTATCATAAAATTTATCGATTATTAGTGTGTACCCCTAGCACTGGTGTGTTAGTGTCCAGAAAAAATTAAACAGATGCGCGTGCGTGATGTTCATTTTAACTTTTCTGTAATATGTTAACATGGCATACAAATAATTTATTAAATTACCTTGTCTTACAAATACTTGATTAACATCTAAAAGTATATCACATCCTTCAACAATCATTCTCTCAATAGCTAAATTTTTTCTCAAGTTTTCTGTCTCGCTGACCTGTTCGTAAATAAAAATTTTTTTTATAGAACAATTAATATAATTGAGCCAATTATACATATATATGTCTATATATACTTCATCATGCATTTGTCGTGACAAATCTTCTAATTGTTGCCGCGCATTTTCGAGACTTTTACGTTCTACGTGATCATGAGGTGTATGAGCTAATACTTCATGTAGAGTAATAATGTATCGTGGAATCTGTAAAAAGTAATTTTATTTTAGTATTTTCCATGATGGGGAAAGACAATAGTATTAGGTTTTACCTGATGCATTGGATAGGTGAGAAAAGTTTCTAAAGACCGACCCCGACAGGCTGGTTTATTTTCTAAGCGCGTTAATAATGCGGCGAACGAAGGTGAAGATTGTTTACATTCTGTTAATACTTGTAGACTATAATGATGGTTGCGGACATATTCTTGGTAAATTGATAACATTGGAAGTAACATATCGAACAAATCGCCTGTTAATTATTTTTTTAAATTAGTTACTTTGTATATAATAAAAAAACATCAATCATAAAGCACCCTCAGCGCTTTCGCTTGATGTGTGAAATATAGGGGTGAGTGAGGCAAAATGAGACACCATATTTTTACCAAAAGAAAAAAAATGAACTTTAAGAAAACAAATTTTTTTGCACTTTATTTTTTCGTAAATTTTAAAAATAAATAAGTTACCCGCGGATAATAAGGCCTAAGTAACAGAAATGATATTTAAAATAACCGCTTCCGCTAAAGGCTACTCTAGTAGAGAGGTCTTGCATAGATGTTACAACAAATTTATAGAGCCCCGATACCACATTCCCTGGCTTCTATATTTCATCATCCATATGCTATCGAAGCGCAGAAGAAATTATAAAAAACAATCTAGTCTTCTGACTCTTAAAAAAAATACTGATAGTTTTAAGTGCTGTTGAGCAAAGCAATCTAGACTTCTGATTCTTAAAAAGTATTGTTGCTAAATTTAAGCGATGATTCATCTCTAATACCAATTTTATTAAGTATAGTTAAACTATTCCAGTTTGTTTAACCCATAGGCCTTATTACCCTACCGTAGTAAAATAAGGCCTATTCGTAGTTTTTCAACTTTGATTTGAAATCGAATCGCTATACGCATTAAAACTTATGGTGCCCCTTATAAGATGTTGGGAATCCCCAAGCTTAATATATACCTTCAAATTAAAATAATGATAATAATAATAATAATAATAATAATAATAATAACAAGCAACCTGATGCAGTCACTATACGTGACTGCCCAAATAGCACTATTGATTTTATAAAATACTCAAAAAAAAACGATTTCTTGCCTCAAAAAATTTTATTTGCACCAAGAAATTTTATGCATCATAAACTCAATACAAAAATTTTGTTGTTCGTTTTAATTCATAATGCGAAAAATTTCTTGGGGTAAATAAAAATTTTCTTTAGCCGAGTAAAGATTTTTTGTGTCAATTGACATGAATCTTTTTTTTTTCTATGCACACTTTTTTGGCTTTGAGAAGCTTCCTAAAACCAAATGGAAATATAAAACTTTCTCATTTTGAAATAAGTAACGCGATATAAATCATATAGTAAGTATTTAGTGACACTCAGTCATATTTAGTGACAGAATAATTAGAATATTAATTTATTTAAAGAAAATAAATACGATCGTATTTTTTCTTACGTAATTTAAATGTAATTTGAATGATACGGATAAATCGATTTATCTGAATTATTGATAATAAAAAAGTGTTGAAACTACGGAAAGGCACAGATTCAAGTCAAAACCTTTCTGACGATACTAAATTTAATAACATGAACTAATTCTACCATACAGATATGCCGGGAACAAAATTTTCCTTATTCTCTTAATAATAAAGATAATAATAATAATTTTTTGCATAAGATTTACATTGAAAACGGAACTCAGTGGAGCTGTTTTCACCGTATCTTTAGTTCATTCCGTCTTTTACTGTTTAAACAGGCGTCTTTTAAGGCTGCGAATCAAACTACAAAGGATTTTAACACTTTTACAGCTAAAACGGGTCTGATATTTCGACTCGGGATCATAGTTGTTTTAACTGTGTTATAGTTCAATGAACAATGACAATAGCGAACGTAACTAAGCCAAAAATGTTATTCTTATTACAAAAAAATAATGAAGAAAAATCCTTAGTTATATTCGTCGACGACTCAAATGATGCTAAATTAATGAAATTATAATCGTACATTTGCTGAAACATTTGCGATTTTGCTGAAGTATAAGTTCTGAGAAATAATATTAAATAGTTAGCACAACAAAACAATGCTTAGTTAAAACTACTACTTTAAAATAGTTTCAGGCACTATGATATAGTTCAAGAAACTATAAATATTAGTTGACTATTTTTTCATTTCCATCCCTTTTTAGTTACCACAACCATGTACTTTTCTCTCAATATAGGCTTCACCTTATTTTTTATTGAAGTTATCGATTTGCCGAAGATTTTTCGATAGGATCTCGACTTTTTCGACGTAAATTTAATTTGTGTCTCAACTCAATTTATAAATATTAAACTTTGACACAGAAAAAGTTTTAAAATATACACCCTTATAACATTCGAGTCTTAAAAGACCGAATAATTAAATATTGTGTCTATTTATACGACATAAAATCGGTATATAAATATAGACATAAGTAAATTAAAAATAGTATTTGCCCTTATAGTATTAAAGTGACAAAAGGTCAAGTAATTACATAGCCATCCACATCCTTAGACCCTTATTACATTGGCAATACTATGAAATACATACCCAGTACAAGCGTTGGCCAGTTTTCCATGCGTGAGGTAAGACCTTTGAGAAATATTTGATGGAGAAATAATATCGTCTCACTATTTAAAAAAATACTATTGACATCTTCATGACTACAAGGCGGTCTTTTTGAACTAGCAGCCATTTTAAAGGGCCTTAAAAAACAACTAACAAGTACTTCCATTTGATCCGTGTATTCTTCTTCAGCTTCCACCATCCGAAATACCAAACTTCAAAAATAAATAAATTATTATTTAAATATCTACATAAGCAATTATTGTTTTAAATTAAAAAATTTATTAATTAAATAAATATATACCTATTTCTTTTTCTCATACTTTCAGCATGAGGACTTTTAATATACTGTTCAACAATTTGTTTCCATCTGCGGCGACAAAGCCACCCGCGAAAAAAACTTTGGACTTTTTTTATTTTCTCCATATCTACAATGCCAGCAGTATTTGACGATGATACACCAGAACAATTTGTACTTTTAATACCATTGACATTAATTAAATTACGCCTACGGTGATGACGACGATTTTTAGTTTTAATACCCTGTGTATTTTTAATGTAATTAATATTTAATTAAAATTATTTTATACATTTCATAATTAATTACTTGCAGAATAGTAATTATTAATCTGCAACGAGAGACTGTAAAAAGTCAGGAGTGAATCCGGGTTTAATTTAAAGCCGAATTCACTCCGCTCCGGAGTTTTAATACTTAAATAAATTTATATTTAATAAAAAGGGCTGTTAATTAGAAACATAATTATTTAAATAAATAATTCATTCAGATGTTAATAATTAAACTTAAAATATTGTTTTTAATTTATAAAATGTTTTAGTAACTCACTAAATTATAATTTCATATATATAATACATAGTGAAAATATTAAATTATTGAATAGCTAGTGACATAGTTTTTATGGGAATCTTTGATATTTCGGTGCAATATGAAATGTGATCGTGGTATGGTTGATGTAAATCATACGACAGTTTGCGACTCAGTGGAGTTATATTTGTGCAAGTTTTATTATCAGCCGCTTATAATTTTTAAAAATAATTTCGCGTGAGTATGGACAGGGAGCTCGTAATTATTTCCGTACTCAATATAAATGTCGAAATATCAAAGACCTAGGCTCACTATGTATCAGTAATTTTTTTTCCCGCATGAAAATACCATATATGATAAATATATATGGAAAAATATATGATCAATATGGGACCATGTAAGTGGCCAAAAACGATATATATTTTCTTATATATAATATAGTAAGTTTTAATATAATTAATTATATACGTAAGTTTATAAATTAATATATGTATTATATATATTTATAATTATATATGTAAACTTATGAGTTAGCTCATATATGTATTACATATATTGATAATTATATATGTAAATTTGTAAGCTAGCACACATATATATTCTGAACACAATGTTTGAATCTTATAACAGAGAGAGAAAGACAGAAAAGAATAGATTTTATATATTCTTACATATATGGGGAGACATATGCTTCCATATATCGAAAAATACATAAAAATTTATAAAGTTGAATATACGGTACATATATCGTGGCATATAATGATGAATTATATATGTATTCTTATTTGTTTCCATATATAAATAACATTTATGTTTGAATATATTGAAATTATAAGTTTTCAAATATATAAATAATATATTGAAGTTATACGGAAATATATGAAGTCATATAAGAGAAAACATATATAAAAATATAATAAAATCGGGCAAAATCTATATACAGTTCTATATAAGATTTCATGTATTGTCACATATATATTTATATCTGCA
Source organism: Microplitis manilae (assembly GCA_030273425.1). Classification (NCBI taxonomy): domain Eukaryota; kingdom Metazoa; phylum Arthropoda; class Insecta; order Hymenoptera; family Braconidae; genus Microplitis; species Microplitis manilae. The sequence continues at coordinate 26,953,756 of CP092722.1, read as the reverse complement.
ACATATATTTTTTTATATATGTTTACCATATATGATATTTTCATGCGGGTTATAATTGATATTTTCCGAACCTCCCCTTTGGATTTAAATTCACTCCAAGGGAATTAAATAAATAAAAAGTCATCTACTTCGCGTTTACTCCAGAAATTTTTTACAGTGTACTTTTAAATAAAAGTTGTTATATTTTTTTCTCCATGTACTTACTGCAGTGGTAGTTGCAGTAGTAGAAGTAGTTGGAGTAATTACTTTAGTTGACGACGGAGAATGGACTTTTTTAATGCTACTCGTATTCTTTTCACCAACAATCAAAGTACTAACGTTACCACTGCTACTAATATGATCATCGTCATCATCGTCATCTTCATCTTCATCTTCGTCGTTATAGTATTCATCATCTTCAGCCTCGTCATCATCATCATTGTTGTTATCATTTGAAACGATAGTAAATTTTGAATTTGATTGCAGTTCTCGTTTCAGTATACACAACTACGGTCAGAAATTTCATTTATTCGTCAATTAAATACATCTTACCCAATGGTAACATCAATTAATATTTTATACCTCAGAGCGTAATTTTTTAATTTCGAACGTTAGCTCTTCGCATTGCTGCGTATATTGCCATTTAGCTGTTTTTTCGCTCTCGACTATTTGTAACAGATGCAAATGTTTTTGTTCCAGCTCTTCCTTTTGTAATAAAAGCTTATTGAAACTTTATATGTTTATGTCCGTCCATATGATATCATGTTATTTTCGTTTTTATATTTCCATGTAAAATAAAATTGTGAAAAAAAAATACATTAAAATATAGTTATTAAATATTTTGGGAATATTTTTTTTATGCACGAAAAAAATAGAATATTAAAAATTAATAAATAATAGTAAAAAGTGGAATCTGTTATCCATAATTAGTACTATTATGGGCTTAATGCAAAGTAGTTTACTAATTTTTGTAGATTCCTAAAAACTACTATCGATTATTTCAAAAAGTAACTAAATATTATTACTTTGGCGCAAAAAAAACCGACTTTTTTTTTTTCGATCCCTCATGAAAATTTGTTAGTTTACGATGTTTTAAGAAGCCTCTCCAAAAATTAGCTCGATAAAAAATTTTCAAGAGGTCGCGCACGAATTTTGAAAAAATTAAAAATGATTGAAATTCGAATTTTTAATATCTAAATTTTTTCTTTCTCGTGGCAGCAATAGTTTATATTTGTGAAATCATGACTACGCTGAAAATTTAAACCCAAAATTTTGATATTTAAACGGCGCTCAAGAATTTTGAATATTAATTGATAATTCGTAACTAATAGTTTGAATTAGTTGTTGTATTTTTTTATGACTCAATTATTTTCATTTCAGGAAAATATAACTTTTGCATAACCAAAAATATACAGGACAATCTTGAACAATAAAATTTGTTAAGTTTTGAATAAGTAAAAAAACCTACAAATTGAATTGAAAAATAAAAGAGTATGGAAATAACTTATTATTTCTATTTCTCGGGTTATATTTTTGTTCACTGTGATGCCAATTGATGGTGAAAAAATCGAGAAGCTTTATTATTAATATTCTCGGGCCGCTTAAAAACGTTCAAAAGACAGCACTCGAAAACATTCAAAATTCTTGAGCGAGGTTTAAAAATTTAAATTTTGGGCTTAAATTTTCAGCGTAGTCATGATTTCACAAATATAAACTATTGCTGTCATGAGAAAGAAAAAAATTTGAAATAAAAAAGTCGGATTTCGATCATTTTTGATATTTTCAAAATTCGTGAGCGACCTCTGGAAAATTTTTTATCGAGCTAATTTTTGGAGAGGTTTCTTACAACATCGTAAACCAACAAATTTTCATGCGAGATCGAAAAAAAAAATAGTCGGTTTTTTTGCGCCACCCTAATATACATATATCGAATAAGTGGTAAATAATAAAATTAAAAATCTGTATACTAGATCTTTATATATTAATATGTACGTTTACTAATTTTCCGGTTCCTCATTTTTAAAATTTTTCTATGTTTATTTGAATAGTAATAACTGTAGATAGCAATTTATGAATTCTTTTTCATATTAATTTTAATATACGAAATTGCAAATTTAGCTCTTGTACGTGTATCAAATTTTAATATAAATAATAGCCATTTTGTAATATATATAATGATCCTGGTTCGATATTAGTATCGAATATACTAATTTTAAGTCGAAAATAAACTACAAACTATTAAAATTTTGAGCATTATTTTTGTCCGTGTGTCTACTGATTGAATAATAGAGCGAGGTAAGACGGGCTTTTTAAATAGATATTGATTCTGAAACATATTTATAGTACTTTGCCGCATAGAAGAACTGTCATTAAATAATTTTATTAAATTTAAATAATTTAGCGGGATGGGCTTCTTTAAATTACTTTTTATGTAAATTCAAATTTAATTACGTTCCTTTTACATTAAACATTTTTAGTAGGTCAGTAATAGAAAATAAGATAGCGGATGCTCGTCTCTTACTTTAAGTATCTTAAAAAATATAACCGATTATGGAAATTAATTTTCCTAGACCCCGAGGGAATCCCCATTTATACGAAACTTTTTTTTCCAATTTAGCCCTTTACAATTTTCTAAAAATAAACAGCCATCAAAAGTATTAAATTTCCATGAAAAATCAATTATTGTAAAAAATGTATTAATAATTTTTGAACTAGTTCATATTTCACTTGCCCGTATCATAAAAAAAAATATACCTTGCATCTCTGATGGCATCAATCCACAATTTACAATTTGATTCCGTGTCAGCTTTCAACTCATATTGACGTTGGTTTTCTCGTCTATACGATATCGCGAAACAAAACTGAAAAAAAAAAAAAAAATGATATAAATTTAAATCAAACGAGTCATCGACTAACCCCTTAGGGCATACTATTACAATACCTTTTTGTCTGATTCCTTTCCAGTGTTAGTTGTCGTAATAAGCCGATCACAATAACAACCTTCCAACATAATGACACCACTTGGACGTAAAAAAGCTTCATTGTCATAATAAAACAATAAATTCTAAAATATAATAGTTATAATTATTACGAGCAATCTACAGTCACTGCCCGAGTATTACTACCAAATTTATTAAATACAATTTGAATTTAATTGTTTATTAAAATCTCTTCTCTAAAATTTACTCTAGAATCTTTTGTTTATTTTTATCATTGGAATTTAATGAGACAAATCTTATCATTAACTCGCAAACTTATTGATGTCAATGATTGTATAATCATGGGATTGTGAAAAAAAAATCTACACGGTCAAATTTTTTTTATTAGTCTTCTATATTTTTTTCACTGATACCAAATTCAATTTTTTAAATTTTTATTATAGAAGACGGCGTAGACTAAATTTTTTTATTTTCTCTTATTTATATATATAATAGTTATATATATCCAGTCATATTCAGGGACAGGATAATTAAAATATTAATTTATTTAAAGAAAATAAATACGACCTTTTTTTCCCGCGTAATTTAAATTTAATTCGAATGATATAGATAAATTGATTTATCTCGATACTTGGCAATAAAAAAGAGTTTAAACCATGAAAAGGCACAAATTCAAGTCAAGACCTTTCTAACGATACCAAATTTAATAACATTAACTTATTCTATCATATAGATCAGGGTGCTCCATTTAAAACGAACATTTTTTTTTTTAGCGGACACAAGAAAATTTTGTTATTTATGTTAAAAGAAAAATTCCCTGAAAATTTCAGCTCTTAATTTTAATTTTAAGTACTTCTTATCAAGCATCAAAGTTTTCCCATTTAAAAAGCATGTAAATTGAATAACTTTTCTTTAAAATTACTATAACTTAGCCCGATTTTGAGCTATCGTTTTAAAACCAGTTTTTATTTGTAGAGTATTTGTTGCTTTTTAAAAGTATATACGACGATTTTGGTCTAACTCGATCCACGTCAATTTTATCAGCTCCGAAAGACAAATTTTCACTTTTTTCATTTATTTTTGTTAATAGTGAAGAAATGGTTCATCTCACAACAAATATGCATAGGACCAATCTTATAGGAAATTTTATGCTCTACAAAATTGCTCATGGCACTTATATCGCTAAAGTCCACTGTTCACGAGATACATGCATTTTAACATTTTCCAATAAAAAAAATCGTAAGCTTACTATGGTACCAATCTTTTTAAATGGAGCACCCTAATATAGATATGGCTGGAACAAAATTTTCCTTATTCTCTTAATAATATAGATGTAGATTATTTATAAATATATGTTTACTTATTCTTAATATTATAAAATACCTGATAAAGAACAAACCAACGAAGTTGCCATTTAGTTAAATCAGCAGTGCGTTTATGTAAATAACCCGATAATGAATGATCATAATGAGCTCGTTCTGATAGCATTAATATTTGAGAGTCATTCACTCTGACTATTAATAGAATTAATTAAAAAATAATTATTAAATTAAATTATATTAATTATTTTATAATTAAATTGAAAAATATTTACCTGATTTTTGCATCTTCGGACTCAACATGATACCAATATTTAAATATAATTTTTTAAATTAATTACATAATATATTAGTATTAACATAAACTAATTTTTAAAAATATTAATCACGTTAGAAAAATAATTTTTTTTAACATCACATGCATTTATGCAATAAATAATCATTCAAAATAATTTTTAAGAAGAGTAAAATATTTCTGAAATATAAAATTAAACAATTATTTTTTTTTATAAGTAATTAAAATGTATTTTATTAAAAAGGTGAAAGAAATTTATAAGATAAGTATATAATTATTTTAAAAATTAAATAAAATTTGAATAAGTAAATACTAAAAAATATCACGCGTCGCAAATTGTCCTGCTCTATATTATCCCCTCTCTGTAACTTTGTCCTCCAAAACAAGCTGATGATTATTTAAAAAAAGGATATGATACTAAATAATTGTATAAGTAAAAGCGATGAAATAGTTATATTTTATTAAAATTAAAATTAATAATTAAGAAGTGTTAGCATTAAATAAAAATATATTTATAATTTTTATTTCGATTAAATTAATAAATTTGAAATTTATAAATTTATTTTTACAGATAAAGTTGAGATAATTATAAAAAGGAATAATAAATAATGAAAGGAGAATAAATGAAGTTTTTAAATGTGAAATAAATAGAATAGTTATTTAATAATAAGAATAATGTGTACATAATTATAAGTATCCACAAAAACTGTTATAGTTATACACGGAAAAAAATGAACTGTATAAACTGAGAAACGACAAGTATAATGATAAAGTGATCAGTAAATACTGTCATTCTAAATAGTAATTAATTTATAAGTAAAAGGTGAATAATTTTAGGATAAATATTATAATTTATTGTCTATGGAAAAATGAATATTTGAACTTTTAAAATCGTAGCTTCAACATTAAAAATTAATTACACTAAAACTAACAGATATATATAGAATTAATCACTTGATAATAGTACTATTGGTCAGGGATATGCACTAGGCAATAACTATGTACCTTTTTTCTACCTCTCACAGCTTCCCTCAGATGAAACTTAGGCTCAAAACGCAGCCGCACTGACGGAATATTCCGCGCAAGTCCATTAATAATTTTTTTTGATTTGTTTATTTTTGGAAAAAATTTTATGTTATACAGAAACAGCTACTGTTATACTTGAGACACTAAAATATTAATAGTATATTCAAAATATTAAATAAATTAAAAGCGAAAGTAATTAACACTAGATGTTATAAATTTCTAATAAATTTGTTATGTTTCTTTATTAGAATTTTTTAATGCCTAAAAATTAATAAATTTTTTAAATAATAAATTACTATGTTTTTAAATATTTAGTTATTATACTTAATAATTAAATATTTAAAAAGATATTATTTGTATTCATTATGACTAAATAAAAGTAATAAGGTAAATTTTTAAAGCAACAATTTATTTTAGGAACATCAAGTTGTTTGTTTTAATGAAATTTAACTTTAATATCGGCTGGGTAAAGATTTTTTAAAATTTAGCGCAAATTTAATTGCGCATGTACGTCATAGACTTGTGCGCATGCGTAGGAATTATTGGTCCATTGGTACAAAAAAACTACTTTATTAATCATAAATTACTTAAAGCATTTTAAATTAGTATTGGATATAGATTTATTTATTTATAAATAAATATATAGATAATATTTTAAAAATGCGTTTGACGGCTTTTTTGATGCATTACAAACACAAAAAACCTCATGGAAAATTATACAGAGGGTATTTATTACTAAAACTTAACCTATTACTCTATTGTTGTTTAAAATACTAGATATTCGGCAAATTTTTTATTTTTTATGAACAAATATAATTATTATTAAATATTCAGACTAAAGTTTTAAGAATTAATTTTTCTATTTACAGAAAATTACTATTATATTTAAATTTTTAATTCAGTATTTTAAATAGTTTCAAATTCCATCTTTTATAGACTAAGATCTTGAATCTGTTTTATCAGAATTATATATATTAATTTTTTTAATTAATAATGAATTTGTTTACTTGAAAATATAGAAATTTTTAGTTGTGTACTGCTATTCTTGATTAAGAAAAATGATTTAATCCATGATAAGTGTATATGTATATTTTATTTTTTTATTTATTCAATTTTTTATCCCAGCACAGGTTAAAGAGCTAAGTGTAATTATACATATAATCGTACGAAAATAGTATGAAAATTTGAAGTGATCAAACAAGAATAATACTAATAATATCAATTTAAATCAGTCATACAGGCAAAAATACAATAAACAATGAAAGATGTAAAGTTCAAAAATACACCGTTACAAATTTCGTTAATTAAAATCTAGATTTAGTAGATAACCATACAACTTGTTCTTAAAGATCTCAATACTACCTGTTTTAATCAAAACTCTTGCCAAAGACGGATAATTGATACAACAAATGATTGCTCATTAGTCGATTCAAATTGTTTTAAATCATTTCAAATTGTTTCGAATCATTTTAAATTGTTTTGAATCATTTCACATTGTTTTGAATCATTTCACATTGTTTTGAATCATTTTAAATTGTTTTGAATCATTTTTAATTGTTTTGAATCATTTTTAATTGTTTTGAATCATTTCACATTGTTTTGAAACATTTCAAATTGTTTTGAATCATTTCACATTGTTTTAAGACATTTCAAATTGTTTTGAATCATTTCAAATAATTTTTCTTAATCAAGAATCTCTTATTCAAATATACATTAAATAGAAGATGATTGAATTTAAAATTATAATAATGAAGGCAACAGACCACTACCAATTATTATATAAATTCAACATTACTATAAAAGTATGTAAATATAAGATTTGAAGCCTTCATATGCTTATTTCAAATAAATACTTATAATAAAGTGTAGTATTGTTGTGAAAATAGGAAAAAATTCAAAAGTTTGCTTTTTTAGTCATAATATTGATCATTAGATCATTGAAAATAGAATTTATGTTTGTTTGTTTGTTTAATAGAAAAAACCGCAAAGTACCACAAGTTCGTTTTGAGCATCTATTGCGAGTTCGCCATGACTATGAACGTGAAGAAGAGAACATGTTAATTTTACGTCATCCTTATCTAACGACTGCACAATCATTTAATCATATGAAGGAAATTAGACCACCAATTGATATGAACGAAATTCGTAATAAAGCGAGAAATGCCTTATTCCAAAAACACTTCAGTTGGGTTGATCAACTGGCTCATTTGCGTGTCAGAGATTCTTGGGAATAATTTACTTGTTAAAAACTACCTTTCATCAATGTAGATTATTATTGAATTTTCTTAAAAGACTACTGTATGATTTATTAAATTTACATCATTATTTCTTCAATAAATAATTAAAATTTTATTTAACTCTACCGTGTTATTTATACTAACAAATTTCTTTACTCAATTACAGCTCTACCCCTGTAAGAAGAAAAGCTTCGAAATTTGACTCAAGTTCGAACTTTTATACTTATGAGAAAGAAAACTATTAAAAAATTTTTCGATTCGATCGGTTAATCCCCGGCCCAGACGACACTCTTAGCTGAAAAATATAATCAAGTGACGACTAAAGTGGACATTAACCAGATGTATAATCAAAAATTCTCATTGCGCGTGATATCTAACCACAGCCACCCCAGAGTCCTACCTCTATGGACCAAACACTACTACTATCTCAGGAAATAAAGAAACTCTGGTCAAAGTGGGCTTGAAAAGTCCCCCTGTAGTACAGTCCCTCTGCGCTGGTCTACATAGTTGCTTAGATGGGATACAACTTCTCCATACCCTATGTAAAGGATTTCCTCTACTTGTTATCTTTCGGGTTCCCAACAAACTATTATCCACTTGTTCATTCCCTGATAGATTTTCTACTTTCCGAGCTGTAAGGCACTCTAATTATTCAAGCCACATCAAAATTTTGAGCAGTTTGGGGTCTCCCCACAGAGGCAAAAATTTAAACTTTCAGTTGCAGATCCAATCCCAACATCAATAATTAAATTTTTAAGTTTAAATTAAATTAATTACACATTAATTTAATGGTTTACATGAGTTAATTATATATAAATATATCTAATTTTTAATCAATGAAATAAAGTACTAATGAAATGTAACCATTTAATAATATAAAAAAATGAATATATATATAAATGTAATTATATTTAAACTATTCCACATTTGATAATTATTATATATATAAAATGTGAATTATAAATAATATGCGTGGTGATAAAATCCAAATGAATAAAGAGACACTACAAAGAGTTATTGTATATTTATGTACATTTCTAACAGTTTAATGTTAATAACTAATTTATAATTAATTACTTACTTAATTAATTAATTATTGTTTATAATTAAATAAAAACTAAATTAATTTATATTTAAATAAAATAAAAAAGAAAAAAAAGGAATGCACTCGATACATTTTTAAGTTACAAATAATTCGAGTTATGACGCGAATGATGAACTTTGGCAAGGCTTAGTAGTTTCTTTCCTTTTATTTTAATATTTTTATTGTTGATATTTCTCTTTGCATTATTTATTCGTTTATTAAAAATAATTAAATTGTAAATTTAATAGTTCATTCATATCAAAATCAAACGTATATCTTTTATAGTTCGTACTATTTACGCTCACTAGTATAAAAAAAAAAAAAAAAAAAAAAAAAAAAAAACAAGACAAACATTGATTGCACTAAATTCGCATACAGTACAACTATATAGATAAATGTTTATTTAAATATTAATTTTATATTTTTTTAATAATTATTATTTTAATATAATTGTTTGTTTGTATTTATCTTTTTTTATTTATTTACGATATTGATGAAATTTATTTTACTTCGAATTGATTATAATTATAATTATAATTTTACTATCAATGTGTAAAAAAAATATGGCTTATTGTATTTTTAATAAAAAATAAACGAAAAAAATATTTTTTATTTTTTTTTGTTTGTTTAATTTTAATTATATTTATATATGTATATATTTTGTTTTTTTTTTTTTTTTAGTTTTTTTATTTTGACGTAAGCATTTACGACAAAGCAAAAAATCGATTATTTCTTTTATTTAAATTTACGATTTTATTTTTTCGATTAATTCAAAATTATAATAATCATATCGTTAATCGTTATTACGCTAATCATTAACGCAGTAAATTAAATTTTCTGAGCATCAAGACTTTTTTTTTACGTCGTAATATTTCTATAATTTAATTTTGTCGCATAATTTTATCCAAACGTTTGTTCACACATAAAAAAAAAAAATAAAAAGAAAAAAAAAAAAATGTAATATCGTTATTGTTACAATAAAAATATAATTAACATATATTGTTTGAAGGGAAAGTTCATTGAAATGAAATTTATAAAATTATAATTATTGCTATTCATGTCTAAACAATTAAGTATTAATATTAAATTATTAATTACTTAAGTTTTTTATTTATAAATGATAATACTTTAAGCCGCACAAAATAATTAATTAAAAAAATAGTATAACTATATTTTGTTATTGTAAATATAAACGATACTTTCGTGCAAACTTAGTCATTTTTTGATCATGTATCATAATGTAATTATACAAATTAAATACTTTTACAAAAATATTATAACGTAAAAAAAATTATCGTTGGTAATTGACCTGGTGAACAATAGTCAGATATAATCATATATTATCTTATATGAATACTTATCTGATCAAATTAAAAAAATTACCTCATTGACTATATACGATCATGTAAGAAAATATTTGATTATATGTGACCATATTAGTTCATATATATCCACATAGAAGTATGCATAATCATATATGCACATATGTGGTCTAATATAAGTATATAAGAACATATTGGCATACATAACTATTTTGAGACATATATGATCAGATAGGAATTTTTTTTGCCTTTTATGTTCACATATTTATGGATATGATTCTGCTTGGTCTCGTATATCATATATGACCATATATAATCATATATGATTAAGCGGAATCATATTTGTAAACATATGAAAATTGAGAATTTTTAAATACAAAAAAATTCCTTATCTGATTATATATGAAGAGATATATGCGACCATACTTGACAAATAGATATGAACATATATAGTCATGTCTGGTCATATATGATCAGATGAGACAATTTTTCGTAACTGATAAATTTTAAATACCCATATAAATTAACAAATATGACCATGCTTGAATATTAATGATATCATATATGGTCATATTTTTGTCATATATGACCATATATAATCTTATATGACTTAATAGAATCATATTTATAAATATATAAATACCGAGAATTTAAAAATACAAAGAATTACTTATCTGATCATATATTAATACATGATTATATATGATGGTATCTGAGTAATTTTTCTTAGAAAATTTGTTCGATTGATTTAAAATTTGAGTTCAGTTACGAATTTAAAATTCGTGTAAAAAAAATAATATAATAAAAATAAAAAATATAATTATAAAGATTATCGATACGAAAATTATTATTTTATCTTCTTCATTTTTTAAGTAATTATTAAAAATTTAATTAAGTATACTCATTTAGTACACTACATTTTTTACTAATAAAACAATGGACACGTGGTTAAATTTGTATGTTTGTTTCCAAGGCTGACTTACAGTACTAATTATAATAATTGAACTAATAATTATAATATTAATAAAAATAATATACTAAAGGAATAATTCAGTCATCGTTAACTTTAAATAAAACTGTCATCAAGACAAGCTGGTACGATGCAAATCCCTTTTTAAAAATAATTATAAAAAAAAAACCCGTTAAAAAAAATAATAACTTAACTTATTACAAACTAATTAAAAAATTAAACAGATAATTAAATTAATGAGAAATATAATTGTACGAACGAATTATTTTCGTTATTAAAAATTACTAATAGAAAAAATTATCAATTATTTAAATTTTGAGAATCTTATTATTAAAGAAATTAATAAATTTGATCGCAAATTTTATCGTTTAATTATCATCGAGTAAGATAAAAAGGAAGCACGATTGTTAACATAAAATTTTGATAACAAAATTAATAATAAACTTATTAATAATTACGTGGTTAACATAAAGCTTAAAAAAATTAAATTATAATTAAACGTCATTACTAAAATACATTCCAATGATAATGATATTAATAATAATGATAATAACAGTTATAATATTAATATAAAATTTGCGATCGAAACATTAATGAGATTAATTAAAAAAAAATCTTAACATTGAATCACTTGAAACTGTTAGCGCGGCAGCCTTATTAGCAATTCATATTTAAACGTATTATAGATAAGATTAATTATTAATAATTGTTTCTTATTATATAATTACTTAAATTAATGTTGTAATTAATGTTGTATCAAATCGTTTATGTTTACGTTAACAATTAATTGTTTAAGGGGCACACATCATTATTTTCTTTTGTTTACTTTTTTTATATTAAAGTTTTCAGATGTAAGCACTCATTTTTATTTTCACATATGACATTTTTTTTGTTAATTATTTTCGGCACTGATTTATTTGTTTAAATGGAATCTATTAGCCGTCTTCTTTTGGTGGTGTGAACCAGCCTTAAAGAAAAATTAACCAGTTAATATTAAATTTATTTAATTAATTAATATTAAGAGTGTTTTTAGACTGCCCCCCTTTTTTTTAGAGTATTCAATGATTATAATTGCCATAACAGTATTAAAATTTTATTAATTACACTGTAAAAAAACCGGGGTAAGTCCAGAGGGTGCAAGTGTTAATTCATTAAATTATTTTATTTTTTTCTACATGAAAAAATTATTCTTATTTGAATTGCTATGGTGTCATAGTAAACCCGGACCAGGATGGCCACAATGAAAATTGAATTAAATAAGGTACCGGCGGGTAATAAGGCCTAACTGGAGATTTTGAATAGAAGCGAAAATATTGCATTTAATTATCGAAATGTATCATTAATCTTTATTTCGGAACATTAGTCATAAAATGCAATGAAGTAATGGTAATTTTTACCATAAACAAACAAAAAATTATACTTTTACAAAAACTACGAATAGGCCTTATTTTACTACGGTAGGGTAATAAGGCCTATGGGTTAAACAAACTGGAATAGTTTAACTATACTTAATAAAATTGGTATTAGAGATGAATCATCGCTTAAATTTAGCAACAATACTTTTTAAGAATCAGAAGACTAGATTGTTTTTTATAATTTCTTCTGCGCTTCGATAGCATATGGATGATGAAGTATAGAAGACAGGGAACGTGGTATCGGGACTCTATAAATTTGTCGTAACATCTCTATGCAAGACCCTTCTTCTAGAGTAGCCTTCAGCGGAGGCGGTTATTTTAGGCCTTATTACCCGCGGGTACCTTACATACAAAAATTACTATGACCATAGTAATTTTTCCATGTGTTTATTTAAATTTCAGCAGGTGGAGAACATAGTCCGACTTTACTGTGAAACCATAGCATTTCAAACAAGAATAATTTCTTTGTGTATGTAATACATTTTTTGTGTTTACAACCTTTTAAAATTAATACTCTGAACGCACACAATTTACACCGGTACTACTCCACCTTTACACCGATTTAACACCAGCATTTCAATATCGCTCTTTTTACTTTTTAAAATTTGAATACTGTTATGACAGTTGAGTCACTGAATATTTTTAAAAAGTGGGGGCACTGAGAATACGCTTTGATAAAAATAATAAATAAATAAAATAAATTATATGAAATTACCATTTTTTTCGTGTATCTGCACTAAGGATTTAAATGATTGTTGGGCACGTGCAAGACTATATTGACCTTGTCCGCCACAATTTTTACCAGCTCCACTGGCACCCTGAAATTGTATACGGGCTTTTCCCTTAACTAAGGTCGCTGATATCTGCATTATCACTGCCTCAACTGTGTACGCAGAACTCCAGCCTTGTTTCGTGAGCAATTCCATACAAATAGCTCCTCCCACCAGTACGTAACCACCGGATATTATGGGATGAACTACTCGCACAAATGGTGGTTCAAAAGGATACGCTTCCTAATAATTTTAAAAAATTAAATTTTAATTGACATATGTTCATTATTTGATTCTTTGAACACAAAAGTTTACGGCAAGCTTGTAATTATCATTATTCTAAATTAAAGTAAACCTGGGACATGATAAAATTTAAAGAATTTTTTCATTATAAAAGAAATTTAAAAACTTAAATAATTGATGGAAGAATTTACATGAGTTTTGACTCAGACCAAATACCGAATTGCACAAAATTATGTGAGGATCGAAAGAGATCATAGACGAAGAGTTAGAATTATTTTGAACGGCCGCCTGCGTTTTGGTCCCCGAACAAAATAATATTTCCCTGACAAAATATCTTAGGAACAATATAACTGTGACGAAGTATAAAAAAAAATAGTTTTATTCTTAGATTCGATCCACTGCGTATTGGGTCCAAGACGAGAAATTTAATGGATGGCCTTCAAGGTCAACCGCTTTTTTTTCGCCTATTAAAGAATATAAATAAAGAATTTACAATAAATTAAGAACATTATTAGAGAACATTAATTAGCTTGTTATCGTACTGTGCCCTTTTTTCATGGATTTTGTGTGTGTTTATTCGAAAATAGACTAACAGATAAGGTTAACGTGCTGTGCTCTTTTATCATGGATTTTATGCATGATTTTATGCGCGACTTTCTCATAATTTTATATGAAAATAGTCAAAATAGCTTCCTAGGACCTCAAAACGTTAACATTCGATTTTCGGAAATCGATGTGAAAACAATATCTTGCCGAATTTTCAAAAAATCCTCGGTTTTCTTAGCGGAAAGTTAAAAAAAAAATAAAAATTAGAATATAGACTTAATGTATACATATAAATATTGAATTACCTTAAACATCATGTTAAGGAGAATACTGTCTTTGCCTTCTTTTTCTTTAAGAAGTACCAAATCTTTGTGCAATGGTGAATCAGGATCAACGCACATTAACCTGATATTCCATTCATATAAACTGTCGTTCACCAATTCTATGCTATACATTCCTAATAAAATGAAAAACAATAATTTGTACATATTCATACATTTTTTTGGTTTAATAAATTAATCTAACATGTAATAAAATAAGTATGATTAAAGATTATATATAAAAACCTTTTTTAAAACTGTCGCTTCTGTAAATATCACGCAATTCTTTCATAAGTCTATCAGTAGCTTGCACACTACCCGATACAGAACCTCTTAAATAATCTTGCCTCTGATTTTGCCGCAACCTTTCTAACGTTGCTAAATGTTCTAAATCCATATCGTCAGCCTTTATGAAGTTAAAAAAAAATAAAGTAAAAAATAATCATCAATAAAAGTTAGTACTGGAAAAATAAAGAATTAAACTCAATTTTTTTTATTGATGAATAGTATCACTTACCTTACTCTTCTTGTTAGCTTCGCCCTCATCCATATCTAAATGAAGATCCTCCTCAGACTCACTTTCTTCGTCTTCCTCAATATCCTCGGTATCCTCAGCTTCCATTCGTTGTGCCACAACAGCGGTTGCAGCGGCTCCTAATCTCAGAGGATCTAATGCCGTTCTTAATCTCTCTACATCCGGTGGCTCGGGTATCGAATGAAGGCGACATAGTTCTTTCAATAGTATTCCTACTTGATTAATAACGTGATTGTCACGACCCGTTGTGTTACTTAATATTTGTACGGCATTTGTGACACTAGTTTCTTCGGACTCTGCAAACCAGACTGGTGGAGTCGAAGGATAAGTTTCCTGTTGAAAAAAATTCTTTCATTAATACTCTGATCAATTTCATTATTTTAAATAAATATCAAAATTACATATTTATTTTTTTTAGAAAAATAAGTATTTCTGTCTTACTGCTTTATTTTTAATGCAGTAAAAAAATTGTATCAGACAAATAATTCAAATAAAACCTACTTATTATCTATATTATTAAGAGAATAAGGAAAATTTTGTTCCAGCCATATCTATATGATAGAATAAGTTAATGTTATTAAATTTGGTATCGTTAGAAAGGTCTTGACTTGAATTTGTGCCTTTTCATGGTTTAAACTCTTTTTTATTGCCAAGTATCGAGATAAATCAATTTATCTATATCATTCGAATTAAATTTAAATTACGCGGGAAAAAAAGGTCGTATTTATTTTCTTTAAATAAATTAATATTTTAATTATCCTGTCCCTGAATATGACTGGATATATATAACTATTATATATATAATTAAGAGAAAATAAAAAAATTTAGTCTACGCCGTCTTCTATAATAAAAATTTAAAAAATTGAATTTGGTATCAGTGAAAAAAATATAGAAGACTAATAAAAAAAATTTGACCGTGTAGATTTTTTTTCCACAATCCCATGATTATACAATCATTGACATCAATAAGTTTGCGAGTTAATGATAAGATTTGTCTCATTAAATTCCAATGATAAAAATAAACAAAAGATTCTAGAGTAAATTTTAGAGAAGAGATTTTAGTAAACATTTAAATTCAAATATTTTTAAAATTTGGTAGCAATACTCCAGTGATTGTGATAACTCGGTATTAATAGTAATAATAAAAATATAATCTTAAAAAAATATTCCATTAAATTGAAATAAGTAAATAATTGAAGATACTATCGATAAAAAATAATAACATTAATTATTTAAAAATAAAAAAATAATACGCACTAAATGATGTAATAAAAATATATATTCAAGTCGCACGTAAAAGCCACATAACCAAAAAATATTATTTTAAAATTCAAAAATAAAAAGCTTATTGTTTTGCTTAAAAATTCCCAATAACTTAAGAGTTAAGTAATTAAAAATAAATTATATCTATTCATGAATAAACTATTCCGTAAATAGGTTCATTGGTTCAATAAAATTTCCTATTAATTACGGTTGACAAATAATTAATGAAATTAATTAATGATTCTAATTGATAGCGTAATAAATTATTTCGACTTAATATCAATATTATCATTGTTATTATAATTATTATTAACAATAATGAATACCGCAGACCTTTGTCTACAGTTTGGACTTTTTTTGATAGTGAATTTGTGATTGAAGGATATGGGGGCTTTACCCTCAATATATATACACAACACACAATTACATGTTTAGTTTAGTTGATTTACATGAGCACGACAAAAAAACAATACTTGCGAAAAAAAAAACCCATAAAAAATATTATAAATACAAATGAATAAATAAATAAATTAGTATATTTATTAATAAATAATGATAATGAAGATGATAATTAATAATATTTCAATTCAAATAATGTTAACTAGTGTAATAACATAAATGTTATTGTTTCTTTGTCTGAAATAAATTTATAAATAATTAATAATGTGTAAATAAGATTGCAATAATGAATCATGGGGCATGAAATTCGAAGCGAATTTAAAAATGTAGGGTCTGGTTTTAAATTAAGTTAACTTGTGGAGCAATTAAAATAAATATAATAGGGTAATAACTTACGGTAATGTTGGCGTGAATTTCATATTTCTTTCCATTTTTACCGACAAATCTGCAGCTGAGTTCATCCACACTCGCGGACATTATCTGAAACCTTTCATGACTTTTTGGGAAGACAGACTCAAGAGTTTTTATCTCCTGCTTGAGTGTATTCAAGCAAGCCATTTGGGGTATTACCGTACGAATTAACAACTAATTATTCGACGGTTATTAACACCCAGTTCTGATAATAAATAAACACCAACACCGATTTTCACAGGGTGCACTCCGATTACTCTCTGACAAAATGGCGACAACTACTGAATTACTTCGATATTTTCCGTAGTTATTCGTTTTCACTCGTATCATATTCATAAATATATATGTATATACATTCAGTCTTACTAATACTGCGCCATCTACTGTTTTTTTGAGATTACATTTGAGCGGTAAAATTTAAAATTTGTTTTAATTTTAAAAGCTTGAGTAGCAGAGATCAGACAATTTATAAATTTTAAATAAATTAATTTAAATAATGACATTCAAAAAAATGCGCGCAATGATTTTTCATTGATCTAAATACGCATTTTTTAAATTTTATTCCACTTACATTTTATTTCTCTAATTCAAAATTTAAAAAATTGCATGATCTTGAAGTTAGCAGACAGTTAGTAATTTTCGGAGGATTTTTTCAACGAAGCAAATATAAAAAAATAAAAAATAAAAATATGCACGTGTAGAAAATTTAAAAAACTACAGGTGCAATTTTTTCAAATATTTTCTTTTTAACTTCCCGCTAAGAAAATTGCAAATGTTCAAAAGAAGCGAAGTTATTTTTTATATAGTTTATTATTTTTTAAAAAACCAAAAAATTATTAGACGTCGGCTTCATAAAATTGCTACTTGTCAGTCACGTTTACACTTATAAAAGCTTATAATAAAAATAACAAGTGTGAATGTAACTGACAACCCTGATTAAAAATACTCATTGGGAGGGATTGAAAATTTCTTCAATCCTTTTCAATTCCTACAGAGGTATTGAAAAGTATTGAATGGAATTGAAATTTGGATCATTTGAATACTTTATAATTCTTAAAATGGAATTCAAAAGTATTGAAAAGAATTCAATCTTTTATCATTTCAATACCTTCCAATATGGAATTATTTAGGTATTGAGAAGGATTGGAAAAGATTAAAAAATTTCAATTCATTTGAATTCCTTTCAATCCCACACATGACCCGAAATGTGATATTATTTTGGTATTGAAAAGTATTCAGAAAGATTAAAAATATCAATTCTTTTGAATCTTTTTCAATTCCTCGGAAGTTTAGAAATTCTCATATTATTTTGGGATTGAAAAGTATTAATTTTATGTCCAGATGAAAATGTTGGGGTATAGAAAGTATTCAAAAGTATTCAATTCTCATCTTTTTCAATCCCTCCCAATAAGTATTTTTAATTAGGGAAGTGTAAATTTTTAAAATTTTGAATTAGATAAATAAAATGTAATGAAATCAAAATTTAAAAATTCGCATTCAGATAAATGAGGAATCCGTACGATGAACTGAAGTTAGCAGACAATTAACAATCTTTGAATATTTATTTTCAACAATTTAATTAGAAAACTAAAAATATGCACGCGTAGAAAATTTTAAAAACTATGGGTGCAATTTTTAGAAAATACTTTTTTATTCAAATTTATCGTTAACGAAAAATCACTAGAAGTCAACTAACTTCAGTATTATTCGTACACGTATTTTTTAAAATTTAATTACATTAATTAATTTGTTATTTATTTAAAATTTACTAATTGTCTCATCTGCTAAATTCACACTCATTAAAAATAATGAATTATTTGTGAAAGTAATTATTTTCGTAATTAAAAACTATTTTTGTCATATTTGTGAATTAAAATTCGTCGTCATAAATTCAAAAATTTTTTTTTGTTATTCAGGTTCTGAAAGTTACGATAAGTCAAATTAAATTGCAATAAATTTTGAGTTTAAGTAATTTCTAAATTGATTTTAAAGTATTCTTTAAGTGAATTTTAATTTTAAAACAACTTTTAGATTCCCTCAGTGATAAAATATGAAAAGATAATGTAAATATAATGCATTGTTATAATATCAAGATCAAGAATAATGAGATATGAATTATCAAGATCAACGGGAAATTTTGTGTAAAACTGCGCTCCTTGAAAAGTGCCATAAAAGAATTTTTTAATAAAAAAATAATTTTAGTCATGCACACATATATCAATCGATACTTACCTCAAGTTAATTACTGAAAATAATTTCTCATTGAATCTTGACATTTAGCTAAAATTTATAATTTTCATTACTTAAACTTCTGTCTCAGTAAATATGGGTTTTAGAGATTTTAATTATATAAACTTTTTTGTAGAAGAGTAAATTTCCTACAAAAAATGTCATATACTTTTTTTCTTTAAAGGCAACTACTAGTTAACAACAAAAACCATCAATTTCATCAGAAATTAGATTTTCAAGGCTTCCACGCGGACTATAGTTGAAGGTACCGCTAAGCACACACAGACTTTTCAAAGAGCATACAACTATATTTAAATAAAACTTCAAGCCAATAAGATACGTTAATACGGAGCCGAGTTTCATTTAATATAAAGAAAAAAATCGAAATTTACATGCTCTTAGCATGGGAAAATTTTAATATTTTCAGTTTTTTAGAACTGATATTAAGAACTAAAAATTGGACTGAATTTTTTTTTCAACATGTAGAAGAAGGTTTTCAATGAGGAATAAAAAAACGTTCGTTTCAAAGGGAGCATCCAAATATATATAATAATAAATAAATATAAATAAAAGTGGTTAAAGTGTGGAATAGTTTGCCAGCAGAAATTGTTGCAATTGACAATTATCAAGAATTCAGAACTTCATGTTACTCAATGTATCTAAACAAGTAGTAGGAATAATATCTAGAGTCTATACCATAATAATAATAATAATAATGATAATGTTACGGATAATAATAATAATATTTAATAATTGTAATAAAATAGATATTTTGATTCATTATACTGTACTATTACTAATTATTTGTAACTATTAATTTTGTAACTTATGGCCTTTAGGGAATGTAAATTCTAGGGTCAAATAAACTTATATAGGGGAAGGTGGGGCAAAATGGGCCCCTTAAGAAAAAAAGATTCAAATTCTCAGTTTTTTTTATGTATTCTACTTTTTTTTATTGCTTTACCAAGTATTTGACCTTCATTTGTTTTGTTCATCAAAAAATTAAAAATTAAAATGTGGGGCAAAATGGCCCCCCTCAAAAAATTGTTATAATGTGAGTTTTTAAGCTTGTTTCACTTTTTTTTCCTTCTGCTGAGTTTTTGGTATTAATTTGTTCTGTCCATTAAAAAAAAAATTTGTAACGTGGGGCAAAATGGGCCCCCCTCAAAAAATTTTTATAATGCGAGTTTTTTAGCTTGTTTCACTTTTTTTTTCTTTCTGCTGAGAATTTGGTGTTAATTTTAATTATTTTTTTTATATAGAATAAATTGTTTTTGAAAAAAATGATAGTTAGTAATGCTGTTGAACTCGTGACCTAGTTTGCTTCTTATCTTAATTCTTTAATCATTTTTGTTAAAAAAATTTTTCGGAACCCGTTTGGCTCAAAAATATTCGTAGGTTTTCAACGTTTGGGCAGCCCATTTTACCCCACCTCCCGACACTTCTCATGTTAAAAATTTTGGGGGAACCATTTACCCTCAGTGGCCCATTTTACCTCAGAGGTCCATTTTGCCTCAATGGCCCATTTTGTCCCTGTCCTCCACCTCAAATACTATATATAAAAAAATTTAGAGGGACTATTTTTCCCCAGTGGTCCATTTTGCCTCAGTCACCCATTTTGCCCCTCCCCCGCCCCAAACACTTTTCATGTTAAAAATTTTGGGGGGCCCATTTTGCGCCCACTTCCCCTAAATGAATAAATAAATATATATAAAACAAGTGTTTAGTTTTCTTTTTGTTTAATTTTGATTTGATAAATAAATGCTCATATATTTTATGAAATTTTTTACTTGTAAAGCGACTCAACTTTTTTCTTTTTTATCTCCACTAATTTATTTTTTTCTGTCACGAATTTTTTATTTTACAATTAATAAATTTATATAACTTAAATTCAATTACTTCAAATTACAAAAATTCAACTGAGCGTACTGACATAAAACTACCAATCTTAATAGCTAAGAAAATCATTAAAACACAAAAGCATTTTTATATATTAAACATTTAATTTTAGCAACGCGATAGTTACAAAAGTATTAAATATTTTTTTACTTATTCATAAATATTTGCTGTTTTTTATCATTTCTTCTTAGCCATTTTTGTTGTCCTCTTATACTTGTTTACATTCTTCTTCTTCTTCTTCTTCTTCTTCTTCTTCTTCTTCAGCAAACTTCTTATTAATGTATATAATAAATAAAATAACTAAAATCATGCACACTATCACTGGAATATGTCTTAATTTTTTTTCTAACTCACGCATTTTTTTTATAGTTCAATATTCAATTGTAAATATACGAAAATGATAAAAATAAAAATGTTTCTGGTAAAAAAAAATAATTTTACAACAGTAAACTTATAAAATTTCATTTATTTATTTATTTAAATTTAATTTCATATAAATTATAATTAGTAATACAAAAAATTAGTCTTGAATTTACTAAAAACTATAAAAATAATAATTATCATCAATATTACAATTGAATATTTAATAAAGCGGCCAAGTCCATAGTCTTCAAAATGGCAATTAATTTTTAAAAAATTAAATTTTATTATATTGTATTAATATAAATAAAATATACCAACTTATTATTAATTATTAATCATACCTATTGTTTACTGTTACATCTAAGCAATTTCTTAATGTATATCCATATATATCTATATATATGTATACATAGGAATTTACGATAATGTTAATTTAGTTCTATTTTTTTTCTCTCTCTTTATTTACAAGTTTTCAATAATGAAAACATTTTCAAACATTTATTTACTCATTTATTTATCATTATTATTTTAATTATATCATACAATGTTTTTCTGAGACTAATGACTTTTACATTATACACACTATTGATTCCTTAATTTTCTCTTATGCTTATCATTAAATATCCACTTTATTTCCTTGCCCGTAATTTATTTAAATTAATTAAGGTAGTTCTGTACAGTTTACTTTTTAAATTCAAATTTTAAATTCATTATTTGATAATAGAAAATTTACAAAACGTTAAAATTATCTTAATAAATATTTAGCACAATTAATAATATAAGTAATTTCTGCCACAACTACCTTAAAGTTATTGTTTAATTTTAATTTATTCTTTAAGCTATTCAAAAAAATTTCATTCATTTTTACGGTCAAGTGATAGTCTGTAATTTTTACATGACAAATTTTCATGACATATTGATTAATAGGGTAATTTTGAATGTGTAATTCAATTTTTAATTAACACTGAAGATTAAAAAAAATTTTTTAAGTGTGTCAATGTAGCAGATGAATTTAAAATTATTAATTAATATAGTAAATAATTAAAAAAATAAAATTTTAAAAAAATGCACATTTAGAAAATTTTGAAATTAATAAGTGCATTTTTTAAAAATATTTTTTTTTTAATTATTTACTCTATTAATTTATAATTTTAAATTTGTCTGCTGCATTCACATTCATTTTAATATTTATTTTTTTTGAAAATTAATTTTAATTAATGGATATCAATTGTATGAAGCAATAACGCGGATAAATTGTCATATATTATTGAAATAACTGAAAATATGAAGTTATATAAATTAGTTATAGAAATTTTTTTAAAACGCTCGAGAAAATATATTCAGATATGATTATATACAAATGGAACTATCGGTATTGATAAATTTGATTATGGTCATATATGAATATATATAATCATTAGGGTGCGTAATTTTATAACATTTTTTGACAAATAATATAGCAGTCATTTAATTTAATTTTGTCATTCAATTTTCTTTAGATTAATTTTATTATGAAAGGCAAAAATATTTACAAATCTTTATATATATGACTCAATAATTAAAATACACAAAAATGTGGCACGTATTAATAACTTTTTTATACTCTGTTTCTTTCATACTTATTTTTGCTTCAATCAATCACTTATAATTTGAAAATTTTCATTATATTTAAAATGATAAATTAATTGTCATTTATATGAAATTAACAACTGTTGATTAAAACAAATATATCACTATTTCTTTTAATATATTGTCATTAAATAATATAAACATATGAAATAAAAATAAATTTTTGAAATAAGTAAAAAAAAAAATAATAATAAATATTTATAGTTCATATAACTTTTTATAATAAATATATGAAACAATAAATTCTCGGATTATAAAATATGAAAAATATCTTTTAGTTTAAATTTAAAATGTGATGCTTGATATATTTAGGTATGTAACTAAATCTAATTTATGAAAAAAAAGTGCATTTAAAATTTCATCTTTCGATATTTAAATTAAAGAATTGAAATAATGAAAAATTAATTTTATAGGGAACAAAATATAATACACTATAATACAGACAATCTTGCTCATTATATAAATATTTATATAATTACTATAAAATATAAGACAATATATTGTAGATGCAATATATTGTACAAATATAATTTAAAATAAATTATTATATTTATTAAAAATCATAATTAATTAACAAGTTAATTAATTTAATTTAATTTATTTTTTTTTAATAAAAATTAAAGTTCATTAATATTTTTCTACTGAAGAATTGATAGATTAAATGAATAATCATTTAATTTTTATATTTATCAGTAAATTTGAATAATTTTTCGAACATGGTCGCTAATTTACGGAAATAATTTTTAAATGACTGATGGATTTATTATAAAAAATAAAAATAAATATTTTGAATATTAAATAATTAATGTAAAAAAATTAATAAAGAATTCGGATGTGAAACTCATAAATTTAAGACAGTAGATAATTTTGGGTGTGGTGCATCCCTACAGATAATTCCTCTATATTATAAAATCTCAAAGTTTTTTCCTAGACGATTTAACTCTACAGATAAATTTTTACATCGCAACAACTCTAGAAGATTATTTTCACATCGTTCCATCTCTACATGAGAACATCTCTCATATTAAAAGTCTCTACAGAGATAAACTCTACAGCGATTATTTTTACATGGCGCCAAGTTCGAACAGTAGAATTTTTGTTTTGACATTTTATTAATATATTTTATTTGTGTCGGGATGAGTCATCACTTTTGTAATATTTAAATAATTTAATTTCACTTTCATTAATTCTTTCTTTTATATAATAAACCAACTTTATTAATAAAATGTAAAAACAAAAATTCTATTGTTTGAACTTGGCGCCATGTAAAAATGATCGCTCTAGAGGTGATCTCTGTAGAGTTTATCTCTGTAAAGATTTTTAATATGAGAGATGTTCTCATGTAGAGATGGAAAGATGTGAAAATAATCTTCTGTAGAGTTGTTGCGATGTAAAAATTTATCTGTAGAGTTGATTCGTGTAGG